>OY728135.1:1200682224-1203182224 GCA_963277665.1 Viscum album
TTTGAAAAAAATAAAATGTTGATAATGATGAAATGATATTTTCCATATAAATTAAGCTAAAGCGTTATATCAAAATTATTTTCCATTTAAGGTCACCTAGGGTTATGTTCCTATGCATATTATTAATTTTATTTTATTTTTTTATGATGTAATTAAATTTATAAAGTCCATTTATCTTATATTTATTTTTTTATGATGATATGATGTTAAAGAATAACATTTTATTTCATGGGTTATGCTTTGATGAATGATTTTTGTTTTTGTGGCACATGCAAGAATGGTTTCATTTGGAGATGGGTTCAACCTATTTCTCCCTCCAATTTATTGGGTACTGATTTAAATATCATGAGATATACATGACTGGAACGATAAGAAAATATGGTTTAGTTAGACTAGGCTAGAACAGAATGTAAATCTGGTTCTGTGATACATGGCTGGAACTTCATGTAAACCCAGTTCAGTTATGGACTTCGTCCACTATGATTGTCTTGGAATCAATGCCATGGATACTATTGAAATCATATTATGTGCTTATTAGTTTTCCACAATTAAATGTTTTATACGAATTTTATTCTATCATGGTTAATGTTCATTTATGATCTATTCCTTACCAACTTACATGATTTATTTCATGACTCAAGACATGAATGTTTAAACATTATGTTCATGTTTTTACATTCGAAGGTTTATGTTTTTTTTATGTATTCCATTTTTAACCTTACAGAGCATTTGAGCTCCCCCATTTTATTTCATATTTTCCCTAAGATATAAATAATGGTTTAAGGTAGGAAAACAAAAGAGGAAGATCTTTATGGGAGTTTTTGAAGATTTTTAACCAAGATTTGAAGATTATGTTCTGAGTTTTCAAAGAGACTAAACATATATAGTATTTGGGAATCTCTTTATGTCACGTATTAAGTATAACGTAAAATAAATGTAATTTCCATGTACATAAAGCATGGGTCTCCAAAAATAATCTCCCCCTTTGTATTTTTTTGTCATTATATATTCACATTATAAAAATAAATATGTTTTAAAAAACACAATCTTTGACATATTGAAAATAAAATGAATATGATGAGTGGATGATTTTACACATTTTTCATATTGTTCTAAGAGATAATAATGATATCTCATGGTCCCCTAATTAATGTCCCTATATGTCATCAACACAAATTTTACATTGCCTAACCCTATGTAAAAAAATGTGATATATAACCATAGATGTACGTGTTTTCTATAATATACCATGAATGTCAAATCATGATCATAAATTCACAATTCTCATTTTAGTGGTGTCTAATAATCATATTTTTTAATGAAATGAAAAAACCAATGCATACTTCAATGAACACTTAAAAAACATTCCTAGGAAAATAAATCATTCCAAAGGTGTTTCATTTTTTCATTAACCATGAACATCTCTTATTTTATATTGTTTCTACAATTAAGAATGAGGGATTAATGTTTGGTTGAAATAAATAACCTGTCAGGTTGGAATTCTATTCATAGTTTTTAGATTGACAAAAATTTATTAAAATGATATAATCCTATCACGGTTGATCACCCATAAAATATTTACTCTAATATGAAATTTCATGGAAGTAAATATACTCTATGACGAACAATATTTTCCTATTTTTTAAATTTAAAGCCTCAATATTTAGTTTTAATTCACTACATGATATATATAAAAATTAAAATAATGGGTCATAAGTTGGGAACTCCTTTTTCTTCTGAAGTGGCATTTATGACGAGAACTACATCTCAACAAGGTCTAATATTTTTTCCCAATCTAGGTAAACTTTTAAAAAAGATTTTGTAAAATAATATTTTACACAAAAAATTAATATAGAAAATATTATTCATGAATTTATATCATTTTTCTTATATTCCTCAAATTACATAGATAATTTTATATGATTTGTACCAACTACTAGAAACCCTTTCAAGAAATTATTTATCTTCTCAAAATTGTCACATGACATACAATTTTTTTCCAATGAAGTCTATAAAAATTCAAAAAAATAGAAAATAACTCATGGAAATATTGTCATTAAATTTTCAGTTGTGTAAAACATCTTCATACATCTTCCGCTAACCTTTTCAAAGTATTAAAATCTATTTTGAATAAGAATCTTGGATGAATTTTTAGTCACAAAATTATTTTGTTGATATCTTTTTATCATATGTTTTATAAAATTCTTCCTTTATTCAGTCATATTTACTAAAATGACATGTTATTTGAAAAAGAGTAGTCTTTATATTCATACCTTTCAAAACACCAGCAAAATCCTTTTAATCAGATCTTTTATCTTGGTACGTGTTCTATCATGAAACATTTTGTTATTTCACTTATTAAATTTTTGAATTATTTTTTATAAGGTGATGTGTGTTTCCTAAAATACATCCATTTACCTTTTATAGACGAACATATATCAATTTATTTATCTTGGAAATATTTTTTAAACATTATTATTTTTTTAACATCCAAAGGTTGACTTTAAACCATTTATTTTTTGTGGAATTATCTTGTATGGTGAAGTACAAATAATTTGTTCAACATATATCCCCCTAAATGTTGGGATTATATTATATTCTTAAATTTTTATGTTATGATAGGATTCCAGTCCACTGTGCACACATTTCTAGAATCACCAATAATAGCCTTTGAGCCTTCTTCTCTTATTTTATGTTGTTGTCTCTTTAGATTTCACATATTGATAATCTTTCTACATTTTAGTAGAACCACAACTATTTCAGAAACTTCTTGGGAAAAATTTATTCTTATAGTTTTTTTACATTCCCCATTGATTTTTGTAAGATGATTAATATTTTACACCATCCATACTTTCCCATTTTTTAGTTTGGTGCCTTTATAAGTAGATTACTAATCTTTAACATATAATATAATTTCTATTTTATGAGATACCTTATTCATGGAGGATGTTTCCATTTAATTATAGGATTTTTTCATGATCTTATGTGAGTCAAAACTCTCAATAAAAACTTTTTTGGTAAAAATTAGTTTTATAAAATATTAATTATTTTCATCCTGTGTTGACTGGTTATTTTTCAATATCACCCACATCTCTAAAATATTAATATTAAAGGAGTTCTCTCCAATATCAACTCTTATCTTATTTTCCTCCCAATAAACCCATATAATATTCATTGTTTCTTTATTTTTTTTCTTGATTATTGCAATGAAATATAAATATTATCAATATTTTAATATCATATTGTAGGAAAACATTGAAATTCCTTGAAACATTGTGAAAATTGTCAAATTTGTGGAAATATTCTTCAAAACAAAATGTAAAAAATAAGTCTAAAAAATTTCTTTATGACAATTCAATAGAATAATCATATATTTCAATTAAAATTTAAATTATTTCACCCATTTATTTTATAATTTCTATGATAGTTTTGGATACGGAAACAATTTTATTTAAATCCTCTTTCATAGCATTACATTCTTCCTAGATCATTAATTTTCCATTCTTAAGAGCTTTGAATCGTCTAGAAATAAAATTAATAACCTATATGGGAATTTCCATCATATTATATTTTAATTCAAAATAAATATGACTAATTGAATCATCATTATCACATATTTTGAAAGATTCATCGTAAGAATCATACTGAATTGAACTATTGCAACATTTACCCCGTGTATTTCCTTTAGTTAGTTTTTTATTTTCATGTAATATAAGATTATTCTTCACCTACAATGTCTAACATTTTTGAGTCACTCTAGAATACTTGATATTAGTATCCTCATGAGTTGTTTCATTGTTTTCCATATGATGTTAGAGAAAAATTTTAGCAAATACTCACTTCATAAAGACTATCTTAGATATTTATAGGGGGGATACCCTTTGATACCACTTGTGGGGCCCTAAATAAATTAACCACTAATAGGGGTGGTGTAAAATACTAGTTACTTATTATGAATTTGTTCTCATTCAAAATTATCCTCTAAAACAAGATATTGTTCATTATCTAGTCAATATAATAACTCAATATCACATTGAGTGAAGTAGTAATTATGGATAGAGAAGCATACATGATTTTCACGGTTCATGATAAATCCTACTCCATTCTAAAACAAATTATTTTGCTAATTATAGATTCTTCACTATCCAAAAAGTTATTATAATCACTTTGAGAACCTATTGTAATGTTACTGACTGACTGAATGGCCTGAAGGCCGCAATTTATATTGAATTTTGGTAAGCCCGCATTTAAGGGTAAGGGGGGAACCAAGACTCCAGGACATCAGGGAAAAAACAAAATTCAAAAAACAAATGGGTTCCACCCCAGAACAAGACTATGAAGAAGTGATTATACCGGGCATCAACAGCATTAAGGCACACCTCCCCCAAAGCATGGCTGCTCAGCAAGCTGCCCCATGCAAAAATACAAGGGCCCAGTACCTATGGCTACGCCATACCCTCTCAATCTTTAAAATCCAAAAATCCATGCACTGTGAAGACCACCAAATCTACCCTCATCTAAAGAAAAGCCTTGTTGATTGTATATATTCCCCAGTAGGCGATCCATTGCACCTCCAACAACAATCAACCAGTTTAAAAAATTAAACCTTGGCCAATGTACTAGCAGAGAATAAAGACACAAATTGGGTAGAGCCAAGAGGAACTCTCCCCTAGAAATTACTACTGGAACCAAATCTAGAAGAACCTCATTGCGACCACCATGCACCCTTCGAACACAATCGCAGAAACCCGAAAGGAGGAAAACCCAAGGATGAAGAATCAAAATATTTGTCACCCAGGACAAGAAGATCGAACCTCACATCGATGGAGAATCACCATTGAGGGTAACTGAAAAGGATTGAGCCAGAAACACCACTCTGGGCTGGAACTGATCAGAATAAACTCAGAAGAACCCACTCTGGCTTCCAAATCGGTCAAACCGCAGTAGGCAGAAGTGACCATCAGGGGATGGGGCACCTCCGGTGACAAAACCACCGCAACCACACTAACAAAGAACCAAAATCAAAGAATTAAAACCAATACCAATCCTCCCCCCTAATATTCTCTTAAGTGTAGACACCAAGAGCCAGCCGCTGGAAGCCAATGTCAGGATCCAGACCCTCAGAACCTGCTGAGTCGTGCCAGCACCAAATTGAGATCCAGACCACTGGATCCATTGTTGTGACGCGCTATCTCCAAACCAATAGAGCCGAAGATATCTTGAGCCACACTGTAACCATACCATAGCTAACGTCAATACGCCACCTCGGAGACAAGATCCAGGAGACGCCGTCATTGAGCCACACTAGATGATAACAAGATGAGGTTGAAGCTGACCAGTCGAGCCGCACCAAGCCACGCTGGAGGAGGGGAGGAGATGACTCTTGTAGAGAAACCCTAGTCACGCCGAAGGAGATGACCCACCTCTCAGAGGCTATTTCATTTCCTTTGGGCCATAGATCGCTATGTTGATACCTATTGTAATGTTACACTACATTAAATTGAAATGTAAAGACATATTCAATGGATGAAACTGAGAGACTCGTTATACTTCCTAATAAAACAAATTGACTTCTTATGATATATATCTTACTGATAGACTCATTTTACGCCTAGAATCAACTAGAAGACCTCACCTATTCCATCCACCAATTGGAATACATATCCTTTTTAGGATTAATAAAATTCTTCATGATATATTTTATCTTCCAACATGAGATCACAAGATCTTACATTCTCATGTACTAATTCATTTACCATTGCAGTTCACTACTATTTCAAAAATAACTATGATCACTAGTATCTGATATTTTTATGTAATCACATATGCTTGATCATACTCATATTTTAATTAATTAAATATTATCTTCAATTAAAACCAAAATGGGTTTAAACTATGTTAAAATATATTATCTAACCTTTATCATGACACATGATTTTGTCTTCTTCGTGCAATTTTATAAAAAAAAAGCATAATATCTCTTTCTTTCATTCAATAAACATCTTATTGGTGTACACTATCAGACAGTGTCTTAATTATCTCTTGAATCCATGATGGTCTTTGTAGAACTAATTCTTTATGAAGCACTAAGAGTGTGGTAAATACATGTTTAAGGCCCATGGATTCCTCTTCATCACATAAGCATGGTGCTTATTAGGTCTTCATCATATGAAATTATGTTTCAATAATGAACTATTTTATTCGGATAAAATGGGAACTCTCTTAAAATTTCAAAAAATAATATTTCTCAAACTACTTCTTATTGATAGGAGAGTTCTTCGATATTTGATTTCATAAAAGCATCACATCAGTGTACATAAAATTCATTCCATGTAAATGATTTCTTAAACTCTGAAGATCAGGATATTTCTAAAATACATTACTTTAAATATAATGGAGTCATTTATTATTTGAGTTCTCATCACATTCATTTTATGTTTATCACATGATTTTACTCATATGTTAAATCCTTAACTCATTTATAAATATGAACGCATGAAAATCCATAAGAAAATCTATTTCATCCTCAGTAGTATCATTTTTTAACTATTTAATGGATAAAATACATCAATTGAATGCGTGGAATCAAATAAATAATGAATGGATCATCCCTTAAGTATCATCATGATAAATGGCTTGTTTTCTCGAGCTCAATAAAATATAACAGTGCAACCAGAATACCCTAGGCTGTCCATGGTAATCAATGAATGTACTGGCTTGATCGAGCATCTACCATTTATTGGATCATATTCCTTGGATATATTCTTAACTTCGTAACATGAAGGAAATGTGAACCAGAACTCATTTCCCATATAGAATCCCTTCTTTCACTTGTAATATGTTTTATTACAACACATTCTATAAACAACCTGAGTGAGTATCATGCTTCAACACTAGCAACTCCTAGAACCCATAAGCTTTACAGGTTACACCGAATCTACATTTTCTCACTATCCAAAGAGAATGTGCTCAAAAAAATAAAGTTTTTTAAGAAATACACAATCCCACACATAACTTCCATGTAGGTCAGGACAACATTATCCCACCAAATTTTTTATCCTTTCTCCCAAACGTTCATGGTGTAGTTGGCTAGGCTTGCTTGTTTGGTTGACAAAAATAACTTTTCAAAATTTGAAATTATATTATCCTAATATATTCTTCATGAATATATATATTTTTCATTGAATTAATCTCATGAAATGATGAATTTATGAATTTAAATCTATAAATTTTTTCTTTACCTGAATTTTTTATTGTAGTAAACAATGTATCCCAATTGAAAAAATCCTTAAGCATTAAGATCAACACAAAAAATCATAAGAATAACAAGAAAAATTTCTTCACAACGAAATATAATTAAATTCCCTGAATCTATAAAAATTATCCCAGCATCACCCATTAGTATTCATCTCACCAAAAAAAATATAGAAATATAATTGAAAAAATATATGATTTGGGTCCAATAGTTTTTTAGGACCATTAGAGCTGGTTGGTTATCATGTTAAAAAATACCATCCCATTGAGTTGTTTAGAAGTTGTTTGTGTTTAATAGTCCTATAGAGTTATTTATTTTTTGTTTTTGAAGATTCATTTTATAGTTTTTCCATTTTTTTAAATAACAAACATGTTTTTTAACTTTTATCCGTTTATGAGTGGGGATTGTTTTGGAGTTTTTATCATTTCACACATTCCTCAATTTCTTCTTAGATGGAAATGCCTCATATTTGTTGAATGTTATAACCCCATTTCTAATCATCATCCCATGACATATTGGAGGTGTGTTTTGAGTTTATTTATCTCCCTTCTGTCTTTTATATCCTAGGAGGGGTATCTTTTGGTGGAGGGGTCATGAAATCTGTAGAAGCGGTATTACAATGTTGAAACTAAGTATTTTATTTATCCTTACTGTTCTAGGTAATTATAGAAATAAGATATAGGGTTATATTAGATATTATTATGATCCTATGATACAGTTATCATGTTCTCATTATCCAATAGGATGTCCCAGCTATCAATGGTATGTGATTATTATTCAAATATTTTTCTTTTCTAGTTGAGATTTTTATTTCAAGAAAATATTTGTAGTTTTTATTTTTAATATAGTTTAAGATCTTGGATCTTTTTTGAAATTCCTAGGGTAAAGAATCATTCTTGGCATATATGATTCATATATCATTCATGTTATTGTATGTGATTGATATCACTAACGATAATGGTTATGTTGTAAAAATTGTTAACAAAACATTTATGTTATTTTCAAATATAAGTTGTTGGTGGAATGATAATCAATTAATGCACAATAAAGTTCATTGGATGAAAATCATGTGGATAATAAAAAGGGATTATCCTTGACGATGACTATATAATAATGATATATCACGGATGTATATTGCCCCTTAGTGAGTTGATATAGGAATTTGATACGTTAATACTCTTTCCAAAATCAAATTGGGTTTGGTTACATAAAGAAAAAATAAATACCTATATGGTATTTTCTTGTATAGTTTCCCAATGTAATTATATGTAACAAAACCTTATGATTATCGTTTTACACTATATGAATAATCATATGAGGATGTAATTATATGATGATATATGTGATCATGGTCCTTGAGGTGTTATTACCTTACATAGATTCATGTTGATGATTATTTCTATGGAGTGGATGATGACTTTTAATGTTATTCTTGATTTTTATATTCATAAGAGAACCTTAGAGTGGGTGTTTTTTCATGCGATCGTCATAATATTATTTGAGATAGGGGAATAATATATTCATTTTGAGTTTCGTCCAATGAAATATGTAGTTAATGGGATTGGTGGGAGAGAATAGTTTCTTTGGGATGTGGCATAGGATATTGTTAAGATTAGTGATGTGTACGAGGATAAAAATAGATAAGGGTTATCCTTATATTATTAATGATTATATATGGGAATAATGGGTATGTTGTTTCAATTATGATATCAATGCGTTCGAGGTTATACCTTATGTAAGGTATAGGTATAGATATGAGTTTTGATCTTATGATGTAAGGTACTTGATATGCTTTGGAATTAACATATTTTTTAGAGTGAATGATTTTTAGGATACATGGACTTTTTTAGATGTGATTCCAAGTGAGGTTGCATATTTTGGTACTAAATAGTGATATGTAAGGTTGTTAGAGTGCTAATAGAAGCATCTAGATTTGAAATAATGCTACAGTAATGGGTGAAAATGTAATCAGCTTCATAATAATTGATATGACATAGGATCATTGGGAAATAACTATAGTTCTTATGATTTTATGAAGTTGACATGTGAATGGGGAATAGTTAGCTGGTTAGTATGTGAGTTTGGATTCCATGAAATATATCTCATGAGATCATGATTCAAGTTCATTGATCATGTGGTGTGGCAGAACACACATGTTGGGTTTAGTTGAGATCATGTTTGTACTAATTTGGTTATGCATGGTTCATATTGAGTTGTGGATCGATTAACAGTCATGTAAAATCCAACATACAGTTGATGGAATAGAGTTCATTCTGAAATATATTCATTCAATTAAATGTAATTTATATATTTACCTGTATAGTGAGGGGTGAATCGGAAAATGATCACGTTGTGGCTTCATGATCAATTAAGGTTTAATTTTATATAGGTAATGATGGAATATATGGGCCTGGATTGAGTGAAGCAGCAGAAATATTTCATTTAGAACCAATTTTTATAAGCACTCAGTTAGTGTTATAAGGAAATCCATGGGATGGGGAGCACATGATTTTCCATAGTGGGTGTTACCCTCATTATGGTTACAAACATTGTCAGATTCATAGGATAACATTCCTCGTGATCTGGGATTGAGTAATGAAAGATTTTTTACAATAGTGATAGGGTATGAGTAGTGTCACAAACCAACCTGGTTCAACCCTAAAACGGTCACCCAAGTCGGCCCGTGATATGGCACAAGAGGCATTATTGATCCCCACGAGCTAGAAACTAATGTCAAACATCAAGATTAAAAATGCGGGAATTATTTTAAAAATAAATTAAAGAAAAATAAATAAACAAAAATAGAAAAATGAAAACTAAAACTAGGAACAGTGACAGAAAAAGTCGTGCATACCTCCATGTGACCCTACCGGCCATCACTGACCTCAAACCAATGTCGTACTATGGCGACCGAATCCGAGCAAGAAGAAGCACCGAAAGCTAAAAACAAATAAAAACTAGAGTTGTGAGCAATAAAACAAAGTAGGTGTACCAAAAAAATATATTTCCTGATGAATTTCAATTAAACAAAGAATCATTAATTTTATTTTTGAACTAGAATATATCAGAGTTTTTTTCACATATTTTAACTTTAAAAGAAAATCACAATCCATTGCCCTTCTTATTTTAAATAAATTCTTTTCTAAGGATGAGTCTTTATACTTTTTAAATAAAGGGGGATATAGAAGTGTAAAATATTTTAAAAACCGTTTTACACAAACATTTAAAGATCGGTTTTACCCCTTTTAACAAAGAGATGCATCATACTTGAGGTAAAAAAAGTAATGATGAGACAAGGGAAATGTGAAACAAACACTGAATAGTAACCAACTAAGCAATGTACCTAAATCATCCGTCATAGATAACTAAATGCCAATATGTATGGGAAAACATAAGAAATCATGAATAGTATTGAACAAACTATATTTTTGAATCATCCTGAAATCATTCCCTACTCAATGACGTCATAATTCTCTAATGCCTGACTGTCTCCCTACCTGGATTGGTCTAGGGGCCCAATCCCAATGAAATAATTATTATAGAGTCTCCCCAACTATAGGCCACTAGCTAGTGCATAATCTGAAATAGTGCATCAATCGTTCACCAAAAATTCATTTTTATCCTATGTTACCATGTTCCAAAAATAAAATGGTGGTGAGACAAAATTGTAAAATAATTAACCAGTTAAAAGTACATTCCACACACACATTCAACACACACAACATTTTCACCCCGATGTCCCCCCAAGGAATACATCCCTCACATTTCAGCCATTTGATCACTAGAATTTCCTACCCGGTGGACGTCCCAAAACATATAACTCAACAAAATAAATGGGACCACATCTATGGTGAGTTTTATTAATATAACTAGTTTTAAAAACATTCCAACCGGGCCTCGCATGAATTTTTCATGTTAAAACATTTCATAAATAATCACATACCAACTACATTGAAAACTATAAACACACTTATAAACCCATTTAAGAAACTCATACCAAAATTTTAAATCTAAAACACAATTGAAAATTTCAACAGAAAATTTAATTAGGAAATTAATGCAAAAACACAATAAAATTATTTATTTCATCACATTACATCAAATAATCCACTCTAATTCAAGACAAAAAAATTTATAAATAGTTTGATATCAATAATAAAAAATAAAAATATGTGTGAAATGAAAAAAATAAAAAATTCTTAAATTTAATGGTTAATGCATAGAGATCCTACCTCAACGTGGAACCAAAACGAAAATTTGGCCGTTGATGCTTTGTAACTATGATTTTTGGCTCCAACACAAAGAATATGAATCTTCACATATATATAAAAACACCTATCCCCTATGCACACACCTGTAGGGACATGAATGTGTGTATGAGGATCATTATATATATTCTTATATGCATGTACCTATCTCCACACACCTATGTATGAATTTACACACACACACATATATATATATATACATAGGCACACCTAGTCCCATTCATATATATTCACTTCCATGGATGAATATACACATAACTGGGGAACCTACATATATATATATATACTTACCTATACATAAGCAGGTGAGTCACCTTTGATCTGGTGACTCGAAAACACCATGTAGTGACCAACGCACCTTAATTATATAGATACAATAATACATAAACATCACAATACCCTAAAATATAATTAATCCAAGAAAATGGGACCAATATTATTTAGAAAACAAAAAACCATTTAAGAAACCAATATTTTAATGAATCTCCATTTCACATAAACAAACTAATTTCAATTTCCCAAACACCCAAATTATTTTTCAAATGCATTTACTATTAATTAAACAATTCATGAAACCATTTAAAATTACCACAAGGAAATATATTCAATTTAACCATTTTATGGGGAAATCCCTCTTTAAAAACCCACACCCATGCCAAGTTCACTTAAAAAGGTTTTCCACATCAGTTGCCTAATTTATAATTCACATTTAAAGATGAAAAAAAATACTTCACGCATAAAATATCCATTCACTTTTTAAAAACCCCCTATCAATGCATTCTCATCTAATGTTCCTTTGAAAACACATTTCACACCTTTTTCCTAGTCAAAAAAACACTCATAAGAATGACCCTAATGAGGAAAACATGAAAACATAATTGTATCCTTTATTAAATAAACATTCACCATATACTTATGTCAAAACACTTATGAAATATATTCCAAACCACTTATAACAACTAATTTATCTATTAAAAACCAATTAACATTTAACAATTCCATATTTTCATAAAAACATAATCATAACCAAGAAATTACTTCAAAAGAAAATTTTTAGAAAATTATACTATGCCAAAAACACCAAACCACTGCATGATAATTAATATGAACCTAAAAACAATTATGGAACCTAATTTAGACCATTAAAAACCAAGAAAAAATATTTAATCTTCACCTCGGATAGCGGCGACCAACCAATACAAGTTGAACTACACAGACTTTGGCAACGATTGTTGGAACATATACTGAAGGGCCCCGATAGACCATTCACACAACCCTATAAAAATGAAACTGATAAATAATATTACCCAAAGACCTAGGTTTCGGTCAAAACCTATTGGGTGAAAGTTTGGTCGAACTAAATCCGAAAAAGGAAGGAGAAATAAGAATAGGGATTACCTCAATGAGCCGACCCCAAAACCGTTGGGGAATCTAGTGATTTTTTCACAGAAGAAGGGGTCGTGAGGGAGTTGGGAGGTCAGAGGATGTGTCATGCTCGAAGAGAAGGTCGATCAAAGGAAAACAACGCGAGCAGAGGGATGAGAAAGGGTGGGTGAGGTCAGGCTACCGGAGCTAGAGAGGCGAGAGGAGAAGCCGGCCATGAAGGTGGGAGAATGGTGAGGGGAGGAAAAAGCGGTGCCGCCCCCTTGACACAATGATAAGTGGGAAGAAATAATGAAGAAGAAAAGTAAAGAATGAAAAGACATAATTTAAAATAAATAAAATGAAAAATGAAAAAAACAATATAAATCCAAATTAATAATAAAAATAGTAGTAATAATAATAATAATAATAAAATGATCAAAATAATAGATATTCAAGGATGGGGTGTGACAATTCTCCCCACCAAATACACTATATTCCCCCAGAAAGTCACTAAGTAAAATTATAACCAATGCTTGAGTCTGTACCTGAACAGAACCAAAATGAATATAAACAACCTCAGGTTGAAGATTCACTCCACAAGTCACACCCGACCAACCATGAAGATACCATGACATAAAATGAGGGGAGAACATGGGAGAGATCTCCCTACCCAATGATATTGACTAACATAGAAACATTACAACCCACACACACCACCCCGAGGAGTGGATAATGCAAGATCTCTCTATAACAACACTTCTATAACTAAGAAATGCCCACACTGATATAAAACCCCCCACACATCCAACTCTATTTTAACAAGTGAGAGAACACCTCCACTAAAACCTAGAACTCTTGACCCAATCCAAAACCCACCAACACTCACATCTCTAAATGATCACTAATAAAACCAGAACTAACCCCCATAATGGCCAAATACACTTACGAAAAAACGATTCTAGAAGCCACATTCAGAATAATGCATCTACAAAGATCATGATTGAATAAGTGCATCACACTCTCACCTCACAAGATAACCTTACAAAAACATAAAAACATGAAAAAGTAATAATTGAACATCTCAATTCCACGACAAAAAAAAAGATCCATGAAAATATGATTCTTGTAGAACATTCCTTGGTGACCCGAATGGCCACAATGATAGCAAGGCTTCAAAGGGATGCAATAAGGAATCTTGGAAATTCATTTACTCGCCATACCAATGGCACCCCAAGAACTCATCTGAAGAGCTAAAAGATAACAGCAATGAAAGGGATTATTCATAAATGGGATATTATGGTACACACCACTCACAAGATGGGAAAACCTCACAAATGATGAAGGGTTCCGGATCTTCCATGCACTTGCGCTATGGTTGTCGACTCCATAAATTGGATGACATATAATATCACCAAGAACTTGCCTTGTTAACTACAGAAGGGATATTACATTTTTTTCGCATTCATCTCCTTATCTATTATACACCAGATAAAGATAGACATCAACACCTCCCACATCATCCTGACTCCAATTGGGATAAGACATCCAACTGCATTGGTCCAAGGTTGGACCTTTCATTAAACCAAATACAATATAACATCTAACAAACTCTGGAGTCCCTAATCATCTGAAGACAAATTCTACTCCCCTAATCTACATCAGTACCCTTATCAAACTCCTAAGGCCTCAATGAACATTGAATATTTATAGAATCTAGAATTAGTAATGACTCATTAGCAACTTATGAGGACATTATTGTGTGGAATATTCAAAACAACATGAAAAACAAAATCGAAACAGACGTCAAGAAAAATATCAATCAAATGAAATGCCCCGAGCTAAGACAACTATCCTAGAATCCCAAAAAATCATAAACACAACCAAAAGAAAGACCCCAATATAAGGGTAATAGAATCATACTTCAAACATATAAAATGGCAGACATAATCCTCTTTTTAAAATACAAAAAATCCACTTTTCAAATAATACCATGTGTAAAAATCATTTTAATCATTCATTCAATTTTAGTAAAATCAAGTGAAGAATTAAATTCCTAAACCCCACCCGTTGTATCTTATGAAACACTACATAATACTTCATCCAATTCCACTAAAATCACCCATACAAATGTGTCAACATGAACATCATGTGTCTACCCACACATATACGAATGATCCCAAGGAATACAAAGGGTCTCACATTTTGTTCTGTTACCAAATCCAAATGTAGTCAGTGTTTTCCAAATTGAAACACTTCTTATTTAAAACCCCACTTCACCAAATTCAAAACTACTAGAAATATATCCCCTTTTTACCAATTTTAAATCCACTAAAGAAAGTTCCCATTCAATTAAAAATGACCATCAATTCCAAAAACACTCTAACACAAACCAAATTCATGAAAAATCACAACCAATAATGAACAACCAGAATAAAGAACTAGTAATTATGTCCAACCTGGTGACATGGTAGTGAGTCGTGCCCCGTGTAAAACATAACACCAGAGGACCTTGAACCGGGCACCTGGGATCTACATGGGACACTACTTATTGTGGGGTCATAGCATGACATCGAGTAACCTCTATTGTCATCCCTCAAGCCAAAAAAATACAAAAGACTCAAAACCTGGACTAACCCTGGTAACTCGGGTCTCCTCACAAGTGGTGTTGGTCAGGCACCAACACATAACCTACCTCCTCAGCCATGAAAATCCTAATCTTCATCCACCAAACACCCCAAATAACAAGGGCCTCCACTGATTTCATTTTTTCATGATCTAACATGGGTCAACCCTTAACCAGTCACCTGAGTCGGCCCGCGACATGTCCTGAAAACATTTACGATCCCCACATACTGTAAACTAGTGCAGGGAATCATGATTAATCAATTGTTAATGATTTGGTCCATAAATTAAAGACAAATAAATTAAAAAAATAGAACAATGAAAACATAAAATATAAGCAGTAAGAAAACAAAGTCGTACATATCCCCATGTGACCATGTGAGTCACTGCCTACCATAGAACAACATCGCACTATGGAGACTAAATCCAAGAAAGAATAATCCTCCTAGCTAAATACAAATACAAAACTCTAGGATTGAGTATTAAAACTCAGTAGGCATGCCCAAATAGTATATTTTCCAATTCATTTCCTTTAAAAAAAGAAAAATTATTTTCATATTTCAACTACAATATATAAGACTAATTTTTTAAAACATTTTCCCATTAAAAGAAAATCATGATCTATTTCCCTTCTTATATTTAATTAATTTCATTTCCAAGGATGAATATTTAACCATTTTAAAAAAAGGGATATAGAAGATTAAAAAATTATAAAAAAATTTCCCACAAAATATTTAGTATCATTTTTATCCCCTTCAATAAAGAGATTAATCAGACACGAAGACAAGAGCAGTGATCACACAAGGGAAATGGGAAAATAATAAATCTAGAGTAACCAACCAAACAATGAACATCAATCATCTACCATAGATAACTACGTGCTGATATACATGGGAACACCTAGATTCCCATGTTAAAACTAAAAGGGGAGGGGTGAGGCAACAATTTCAAACAAGTATCCATTCACATGTACTTTCTCACACACAATCAACACACACAAAAAATTCACCCTCATGACACCCCAATGAATACATCCCTCACCTTTCAGCCATTTGATCACTAGAAAGTCCTACCCGGCAGACCTCCCATAACATATATCTCATCCAAAGCAGTGGGACCACTTCTAAAGAGAGTTTTCTTGAGATAACTACTTTTAAAAAAGTGATAACCGGGTCTCACATGAATTTCGCATGATAAAAAATTCCTTAAAGAATCACAGACACATTACTTTAAAAACTATAAACACACTTACAAACCCATTTAAGAAACCTAAAAAACATTTTAAATATAAAACATATTAAAAATGGCCAAAGGTTCATTTCATCAGGCAATTGATGTGAAAAACCAACCCAACCATTTATTGCAACACATTACAAGTAATAAACTAGTCCAATTGAAGACAAAAAAATTTACGAATAGTTATATATAACAAATTATAATTTAAACTAGGTGTGAAATGTGAGAAAAAATTAATTCATAAATTTAAAGGTTAATATAAAGAGATCAGACCTCATTTTGGAACCAAACAAAAAATTCATCCTTCCATGCTTTCTAAACGAGATATGGTGCTCCCCTACTGAGAATATGCTTCTTCATACACATATAAGGACACCTAACCCCTGTGAACACAACTGAATGACCATGAACATGTGCATGTGGATGCTTACATATATGATTATAGGCTTCTACCCATCTTTAGTCACTGAAATTTGAATTTCCAAATATATACCTATGAACACCTACACCCATATATGTATATTCATTGCCATGGATGAATATAAACATAAAAGAGGAACCTATATATATATAAACTTACCTATGAATACACATGTGAGTTTCTGTAGATCATAAGAGTCAAAAACATAAAGCAGTGAACAAATCACCTTAATTAAATAGAAACTAAAATACATAAACATCATAATACCTTAAATAATATTAATCCAAAAAATGGAACAATAATTATTTAGATAACATAAACAATTTAAGAAACCATGGTTTTAATGAAACAACATTTTCCATAAACAACCTTATATAAATTTCCCCAAAACCAAAACCATTTTTCAAATGCATTCACCATTAATGAGTCAAATCATGCAATCCTTTAAAACTATCACAAGGAAACATATTCAATTAAACCATATTAATGGGGATAACCCCCTTTTAATCCACACACACCAGACAAGTTCACTTAAAAATCTATTCCACATTATTTTTCTAATTTATAAATTACATTTAAAGATGCACAACAAAAGCCGACATGCCGAAAAGATGCATTCCCTTTATAAATACCTACTATCAATGCATTCTCTTCTCTGGATCATTTGAAAACATATTTCACACCATTTCCATATTTATAAAAACACATCATTGAAGTACCCTAACAAGTCACACTTGAAAATATATATCTGTATCCTTTAAAATCCTTTTTCATCATATAATCAGGTCAAATACATAACCGAAATATATTTCTCACAACATAAAACATATAATTTCACTAATAAAGATCACATAACATTTGACCACACCCAATTGGAATAAACCACCATAATAAAAAACCATAAAATTCATCAAAATTTAGTTTCAGAAAATTATACTATCGCAATAACACAAACATACTAAAAGATAATTAATATGAACCTCAATAAAATTAAGGAACCTAATTTAGACCATGTGAAACCATGTAATAGGATTTATACCTCACCTCAGATAGTAGTGACCTTCCGAGACAATCAGAACCGCTCATCATTCAGTAGTTTTTGTTTAAACACGATCCCAAGGGCCCTGAGGGACCATTTTCACAACCCTTGATCAAAAGAAAAATAATAAATCTGATTACCCAAAGACCTGTGGTTTGGCCGAACCCTATTGGTTGATGGGTATGCCAAACCAAATCTTGAAAAAAGGAGGAGAATGAATAATATGTATTACTTTGATGAGCAGACAACAAAACTGGGTGGGAGAATTCTAGTGATTTCTCTATAGAAGATAGGTACTAGAGGGAGTGGGGAGGTTAGAGGAGGCATCACGCCCAAAAAGGAGGTCGTTTGGAGGACCACCTAGTGAGCAAGGGTCAGAGGAAGGTGGGTATGATGTTAGGCCACCAGAGCAAAAGTGGATAGAGGAGAAGCTTTCCACTAATGGAGAGAATGGAAAGGGTTGGGGGAAGAGGAACTGCCCACATGAGTCGAAGAGAAGATGAACGAATGAAAGAAGACGACAAATAATGAAAGTAAAGATAAAAATTAGAATAATAGAAATGAAAAATACAAAAAACAAATATAAAACCTAATTAATAATCAAAATAATAATAATAATAAAAATAATAAATAAAATTATTAAATTTATCGATATTCAATGTTGGGATGTGACATGTAAGACTATTATTTGTGGTCACTTCATGTAGAGGTTGGTGAAACAATGGTCTTTGGAAGACTTACCATCATATAGTTAGGTTCATATACCTAGTGATACAATTCGTTACATGGTAAAGGCTCCATTTGGAGTGTAATTTGTAGATGGATCATATATAATCGGGTTCCTTAATAGAAACTATATTTGTATTTTGGATGTGATGTTGTATAGAGTCTATGCGTTGGAATATGGATTCTGATTGATTATGTGTGATTAAAGAACGATTTTGAAACTAAAAATAGAAATGAAAAATGTGTCTATTTCAAACATTATTATTAATAGTTGGGTGATCTCCACATTCCTTTTGGGATAAAGGCATAGATATCGGGTGATGTGACTGTGCATTGATGGTTTCAGATAACCATTTATTAGAAGGAATATATAAATGAGGACGAACAATTGATTTTTATTAAATCATGTATGTTATGATGGAAACTACATTGATCATATAATTTTATTTCAAAAAATATATTTCAGTTGGTGATTTTGATAATGAGGGAAAATTATATTTGTGCGTTGGGAGATTGGTTGGACCATGGAGATAATGCATAGTGCTTTAATAGTGATGTGATGACCTGGATAGGTGATTATTAATGTTTTAAGCACCAAAATGTCTCTTAGGGGGGATAAATTCTATGGTGGGTAGTTTTTAATGACTCTCACCATTAAATGTTTTATATTTTATTAGAAATTTTGAATTTGTAACAGTTTGGAAAAGTCCGTTTAAAAAAAATGGTTCATATTTGAATTAAAAGAGGTTGATAATCATAAAGAGATATTATTGAAAATGGATAGAGGACTAAAGGGTTTATAAATGGATCAGGTGAGAAATTGGATCTTCATAAATAATTTTCATGTTTTGGAAATGGATTTACCCTGGAACACGTTTACCACACAGTTATCTAAAACCATCAAAGTGAACCATGTGAGGTTGTTTGGTCTAGTGGTGTGGTTATTGTTTAGAGTATGGTTATAGATAATTTATTTAAAACATATAGTTTTATTTTATAAGGGTATTCACATTTGATGCATAATTTATAAAATCGTTTGTTCAAACCATGAAAGGTGGTGTTCCATGACACAGTGCCTACTACGTGATTATAACATTGTTTGGAAAACCATATACTAACTATATGGGTTCCATAATTTTAATTAACAATGAAAATGATTCTTATACCACAAAATATTTAATCCCCAACTACATTTCATTCCCCCCTTGAGTTCACCGGTCTAGGGAGGCCACCTCCTCCCATATCCCTCGACCCCCTCATTTTGGGATGATTTATTCAGTGATTTTGTAATGATTAGAGGTTTTATCTTCTACTCCAACCTCCATTATTCATATACCTCTTAAGAAACTAATTTTTTAGTCTCCATATATGGTTCTTAATACTATTTCTAGATAGAGTTTTGGAGTAATATTTACATGATACTAAAATGACAATAGGATATTCAAAGATGATGAATAAAAGTCATCACACACTATTTCAATGAAGTTATTTTCCCAATAGAAAATTATATGGATAGTCGAATACTATTCATGAAATGGTTAATTATTTAGGGTTTTAAATTTGAGATATTATGTCTCTTAGATTCAGTAATGTGTTCGAATTGGACCATAACCTGTTATCAAAGGTTTTGGTGGGTGGATTTTTTAGTGATTATTATGTTATTATAACTATGAAAATTAAATTTAAATTTAATAACAAATTACTATAATTTATTAAATTGGATGTTTTGGTGTGAGGTAGTGTAACATCCCATGAAAATAAAAAATTATGATTTTTTCAAATTTATTAATATTTTTGTAATATTAATTGTACATTAAAAGGGGATTCCTTGTTTGATGGCTTACCCGATACGCAACAACAAGTTTCATTGAAATCTTACATTGCACACTAATTATATAATATTATTATTTTAAATATTAGTTAACACCTAGAAGTTGTATTGGTGGGAATGAATATAGATAATTAAATATGATTTTATCTGTTAGTTAAGTTATTTACATTTATCCATTAAATGTTAGAGGTTTAAAATAAGAAATGTATTCAATTTTAATCATAAATACTCTAATATTCACTAAAAGGTTGATTTACAATCTTTTAATGGAGAAACAACATTAAATCTAGTTTTTTCACTTTTATATGTTTTATTTGACAAAATAAAATTATTCTTTAGAATTGGGACACCAGAATTTACTTTGGATGAAATTCTGGTATTTTTCTAAAAATGTTCATTTTTTAAGGAATTGTGAAAAATACTGTATTTTAATTCAAAACTGTGTTTTAATATAATTTATTTATATGGATATATTATATTTTTAATTATTCATAATTTATAATTAGATTATATTTTTCCCATTTAATCTAATTATGGTAATTAGAATTAATTTCACTTTGAAATTGGTCATAAACAAGTGTCTATCTCTTGATAGTTAATGTTTCTTAAAAACACGCTATTACTTTTTACAATGGGAATTAATTTTAAATTAATTGATGAAACTTATATGTTTTTAATTTGGTAAAATAGACAGCATTTTTAAATTTATAATATCAAATATAGGTTAGGCTTAATTTTATGTATTTTTTTTTGAAAACATCAATATTTGATGAATAGTGAAACCACTGAGTAGTAGTTATAAAAAAAACTTTTAATTTAAATGAAATTTAACCACTTCATTGAATTGAATTTAAAAAATCTTACATACATGGTTGTTATTATTAAGTAAAATGTGTTTCACTAAGATGAAAATAATTGTTGATGAATAGTAACTATTGACTTTTATTTAACGTAGTTAAAGATAAATAGGGTAATTCATGGTAAAAAGAAAATTATAATAATACAAAAATTCTTTAACACTTATCCTAACATTATTGGATGAGTCATGGACGACCATGGGTATCCTTGGGTCTTTTTTAGGACCCCATGTTTCCACATTAGAGTGATAATGACCGATTACATTAATTAATTTAACATAAAGACACAAATGGAATAAACAAAAATATTTTAGTAAATCAATTTTTACATGGTGTTATATAAGATATCTTTTCTACTATAAATATTTATTAGAAATAAAAAACTATTTCCTACATCATAGTATATTTTTATAGTTTTTATACATTAAATAAATTATATTATTTAGGACACAATAATTATACAGTATTTACCTCCTAAATAAATGATTTAATAAAACAAGATTATAAATATTAAAACAATTTCTAAAACGTATCCATTTCTTATTGGATGAGTTAATTTCGACCATGAGTCATATTAGCTTCTAATTTAAATATTTGTGGACATTTTCAAACTAAAGATAAGTATATAATAAAATATATTTTTCAAACATTCCTAAATAGCTTATCCTCCCACATATAAAAGGAGACCACTTCTAACCCATTCCTCTTACCTCTCATGCAACTTGAATTGTCCAAACTCTACCCAATTATGCTCCCAACATCCCTCTCATCCTCCTAGAATCCATACCTTTTGCTGAAGGCACTTCAAGAGGTTATTTTGGTTCAATCCAAAGGAAGTTACCCAAATTAAAGGTAACGTTTTCTCTTAAATTCTTTTGTTTTATTTTGTTTTTTTGTTTTGTTTTACATATCCAACAACCCTAAACCCTTTTTGATACCTTATTTTATAAAAAAACCTATATCTTCAATACACTTGGACGTTTTTAGGATATTTATTCTATCTACACTTACTCACCCCTCCATCCAATGGGTAAAGAACATGCTGTTTTTTGGATAACATACTAACGCCTCAGGAAATGATGATTGTTCGATTATCTCCTATATTCTATCATGACGGCCATTAAGAATGAAATTTATTTATATATAATATATATATTGTTTTTTATTTCTTTATCCTTTGGTATTTTTCATTTATAACATACCGTTATGGTTTCCATTATGGGTAAACGTGGTAATTTGATTTGAGGAAGTGTGGACTTCTTCCCCCTCAAATTGATATAACTCAATCATGCCATACGTGGGACATATAAAGGATAAATTTAATGATATTATAAATGATATTATATTGGAATTATATTATAATTATGCATCATTATGTTTTAATTCCATTAAAATAATAAATAGAAATGAAAATAGCGTTCATGTGTACGTACGACTTACCGTCTCCATGAAAGGTGAATTTCATTTCTTATCTCCAAATGTTATGTAATATTATAAATACATTTTTATACTAGATATATATATGATATATATTATATATAAATCATGTATATAATTCTGTAGATATTAAATATTTGACCACATAAATAATTTGTAATTATAAGAAGTTCATTTTTTGACTCAAGTACCAAATATTGACAAAAGGACCATTATTAACATAAATGATTACATAATGTTTATAACATTGTAATAATTTATATAAAAGGAATAATAAAAATGAAAAATGGTCTTACAAAAGTATAAATTAACATTAATTTTTTATCAATGAGATTAAAGAACGGATGGGTCAAGTCGGACATGAAGTAAGGACACTTCTTAACCCATTTCCCGTTCTTTAGGTTGATCTTATCTTCGTTATTTACGTTGTTCTTTAATTATGTGTGAAATCAATATTTATATAATATTATGTATTTATAATTTTTTATGCATTCTTATAGTGAAAACACATAATCAATCTATTTTATTTTCAAAATGATCTTTGTAATGGATTTTGTCTCAATCTCTTTTCATTGACGAATAAATTGATTTCTACACGAATTTCTTTTATACAGTGTATAAAACCCTTTGACTTTTCATTTCATTCAAAGGTAATATTTTTCTACAAATTTTTTTATTAAAATAAAAATAAAGTAATGCTTCTTTTTAAACGTAAGTGGTGACAACAACCTTTCCATCGCCGTGAGTATTATTTAATCATTGGCTTCCTTCATAATCCATAATGTATTTTTAAGGAAAATAAATACCAAATTCCCTATTTATGTTATTTTGTTTTGATTTTTTTTTAAATTGATTGACTATTTCAATATCTTGAAATTATTTCTTGTGATTTCAAATGAAATGGTTTTAGTGAAATGTTTATATTTTCAATATTTTAGGTTTTACAATGGTACATGGACATTTGATGGGTGGTTACGTGATAAACCATATGACGGGTGGTGTCTTGATAATCCAGGACAGGTGGTTACGTTACAACCTCCAATGCATTGCATATGGGATTCGGTGATATGGCTATTATATTTAGTGATATGTGTAGAATTATACTGTATAGTTATTCCATTTAAGTATGTTTATGTCCCATGTTACCTTTATCTGTTCTATGTTATTTATATGGGTTTTCTGGTAATATTTTAGTTACAAAAGGGTTAGCAATGATCGTTTATTTAGTGAATAGTATTTACAACTTTATACAGGTTAAATGTATTACTTATAAAAAAGTATTCATGGTTTACTTTTTGTTTTGAAAAACTAATAGTTTTTCTTCTTTTTGTATCCCTTACATAGCATTTTATCCTCATCCCATGTTTTTGAGGTGTTTTTCACATGACATAAAGTGGAATAGGGTCAAGGATGGGATCAAGGAAATGTCATGCTATCATAAACATGGATCTATACATGACTCTTTTTTTCAAAGAGTTTTTATTTTGAGGAAAAAATGTAAACTGGGTAGATGATTCTACATTTAATATTCAAGTTGTTATGTATATGTCATGACCTAACTCTTTCAAACTCTATATCTGAAAAAAAATCTTCAATGTGAATTTTTCATTTAATTGAATATTCTGAAATTTTTATGCTCAGGTCCTTGTAGTTGGTATCAATGTTAGGTTTTGACAAAATCAGGAGTTAGGATATTGTTAAATTAATGTCCATTAATAATTTTAAGATATGATTGAAGTGATATATAATTTCATGATTACCATGTTTCTTCGCCTAAGATATTTCTGTGTTCAAAATTGTTTTCTATAGAGGAAACAGGGCACCTATATTGGAAATTCATCAGGAGGATGGAAAACATTCAAATCATCAACCTGATATGGTCGGAATCGGAACTGAACTATTTGTTGCAGTGAAGGCCCGGTTGACCCGGGCTATAAATAGTGGTGGTATCTATGCACGAGATCTGTCAGATCAACCATAGATGAAAATGTCAGTAGTGGAGCATTTCATGAGGCTACATCCACATCATTTAGAGGATCATCTGATCCTGTTCTTGTAGAAGGGTGGATTAAAGTACTATAGAATATTTTTGATGTCATGGGGTGTTCAGAACATCAAAAGCCTAGTCATGTTGTTTACCGTTTTGAAGGTGAAGCTGATCAGTGCTGGTAGATGGTAAAAAATATCATGGATAATGTGGAGATTTATTCTATTGAGTTGGATTAATTCAAATGAATGTTACTTGAGAAATATTTTCCTAACATGGTTCGACTTAGGATGGACAAGGAATTCTTGAAATTGAGGCAGGAGGATGATTTAGTGGCTGCTTACTAAGGAATGTTCACTCGACTAGCAAGGTATGCTCCAAATTTCTTCCAAGATCTTGTTAGTAAGATAAATGGGTTTTACTCAGGACTGAAGCCACAATATCGAAGTGTGTTATACTCTTATGAGTTAAAAATTAATGAAAATATTATTTGATGTGTGGAGAAGGTGGAAATGGAGTTTGTCGATGATCAAGTGTTCTTTGAAAAACAAAAGAATAAGAGGTCCATTTGGTAGGCAAAGGGAATTAACTCATCAATGATGCCTGAAGTTAATAAAACTAAATGTCCATCTTGTGAGAAGTGTGGAAGAATGAATCCTAAATAATGTTTATCTAAGTCTAGAAGGTGCTTTAGATGTGGTAGGTCTGGTCATATTTTTCAAAACTGTAAGGAAGATAATCAAGCAGGCAATTAAAATCCAGTGGTAAGATGATTTAAGTGCAATGAAATGCGTCATTTTTCAAATGAGTGTCCAACTAAGAACTCAACTAAGTGAAAGAAGCAAGACTACAAGCCAAATGGGGTGGTGAAATCATTTTCAACAACTTCAGCATATGTTGGTCCATAAAATGATTTAGTATCAGGTACACTATTTTTTCAAATTATTCCAATGTGTCTTTTGATTCAGGTTCTACATACTCATTAATTTCTGAGAATTTTTCTAGTAAATTTGGAATTCATTCTCAAGATATGAATCATGAACTTATGGTAGAAACCCCCCAGGGAAATGTTTAGACAAATCAAAATTATAAGAACCTTTTTTCCCTTCTGTTGGGATAGAATCTACCTGCAAACCATATTATTTAGCCTCTAGTAGAGTTTGATGTTATTTTGGCCATAGTTTGGCTATCAGTTTATTATGATAAGATTTACTGCAGAGCTAATGATGTTTCACTGCAAAAATATTTTTAGTTGGTGTACATGAATGAACCCATACTTTTGATAACAAATTAGGAAGCTGAGAAACTAGTAATATATGGAAATGAATTTTACCATTCTCATATTAGGGAAAACCAAGTAACTATTCATATTATTTATGTGCCACTGGTATATGAGTTTCTTGATGTTTCTCTTAATGAGTTGCATTGTATTATACCTGATCGGGAAGTTTAATTTATTGTTGAATTAATTCCTTATGTTAGTGAAATTTCAAAACCCCCTTATCGAATGGCTCAAATTGAATGTATATAGTTAAAGAACAAATTTCTAGAGTTTTTAGATAAAGGTTTCATTCAAACTATCACATCACCTCGGGGTGATCTTGTTTTGTTTTCTAAAAATAATGATGGTTCAACGAGACATTGCATTGATTACAGAGCATTGAATAACATCACTGTTAAGAACAAGTATTATTTGACTCATATTGATGATTTGTTTGATCAGCTCCAGGGAGATCAGTATTTTTTGAAGATTGACTTGAGGTCAAGGTACCATCAGTTGATAGTAAAGGATGTAGACATTCCGAAGACAGTGTTCCATATTAGATATGGCCATTATGAATTTATAGTTATGCCTTTTTGTTTAACCAATTCACTTGCTATATTCCTGGATCTTATGAATAGAATTTTCCATGAGTTCTTGGATAAGTTATTGGTCATGTTCATTGATGATATTTTGGTTTATTCTAAAATTTAAGAGGATCATGAAAGTCATTTAAGGGTTGTCCTGAAAACCTTAAATGAAAAGAAATCATATAGAAATTTCAGCATGTGTGTGTTTTGGTTACAACAAAATTCATTCCATGGTCTCATTGTTTCAAAAAATTCCATAACTATTGATCCAGCCAAAACAAAAGTTGTTGAAGAATTTCCAAGACCCACAAATATAACCGTGATTCATAGTTTTCAATCTTTGTAAGGTTATTATTGGAGTTTTGTTGTGAATTTTTCACGATTATCTAGACCAATGAATAAGTTAACTCGACAAGGTTATAAGTTCATTTGCATAGAAGAATGTGATGATTGTTTCCAGGAATTGAAAATAATATTGGTGAATTCTCCAATTTTGGCACTACCTTCTAAAGATGGTGAGTTTGTTATTTAAAGTGATTCTTTGTTGAAAGGACAAGGTTGTATCTTTTTGTATAATGATAAAGTAATTTGTAATGCTTCACATTTGTTGAAATCTCATGAGTTAAATTACCCTACACATTATTTGGAAATAGTTTATTTTGTTTTTGGTTTAAAATTTTGGGGGCATAATTTGTATATTGTAATGTGTGAAATATATACTGATCACAAAAGTTTAAAGTATATATTCACACAAAAATAATTGAACATGAGATATAGGAGATCATTTGAATTAATCAAGGATTGTGGTTTCATGATACATTACCATCCAAGAAAGGCAAATAAAGTGGTTGATGATTTGAGTAAAAAAAATTACTGCTTTATTAACTATGCTACATTTTGAATAAGATCCTTTGGTTTTTGATTTGATGAAATTTGTCATATAATTTGTTTGTGTAGGATATTTTCCATTTTTGTTTCATGTGTTAGTGAAATAATCTCTCTCAGACAGAATAAGAAAGCGTAGAAGTAAGAAAGTGAGTTGCAGAAAAAGGTAGAGTTTTTTAAGATGGGTAAGTTTCCTTATTTTAATGATGATAATGATTGTGTTTTGAGGTTTGGGGAAAGATTATGTGTTTCTTGTGATTCACAGTAAAAGAATGAGTTGTTATTTTAAGCTCATAGTTCTCCATTTTCAATTCATCCTAGCAGTACAAAGATGTATGAAGATATTCGAGAGTATTACCTGTGGGATGGATTGAAAAAAGATATTGTTGATTTTACTATGATATGTTTGAATTGATAGCAGGTTAAAGAAAAGTGGTAGTAACCGAAATGGATGATTCAGTCTTTATCGGTGCCAGAGTTGAAATGGGAATATATATCCATGTACTTCGTTGTGGGATTACCAAATACATCTCAATGTAACAATGCGATATGGGTTATTGTTGATCGATTGTCTAAATATAATGATTTAATTCCTATTTGAGATACTTTGTGTCTAGACCAACTTTATCAGTTGTATGTTAAATAAATAGACTGGTTGAATGGTGTTCCCCTCTCCATTGTATTTGATCGTGATCCCAGGTTTACTTCTAACATTTGAAAAGACCTTTAGAAGTTATTGGGAACTGAATTAAATTTTAGTAAAGCCTTTCATCCTCAATCAAATGGACATTCAGAAGGAACAATTCAGACCTAGGATGATATTCTACATACTTATTCATTGGATTACCAGGGATATTTGGGCCAACATCTTTCATTGGTTGAATTTACATATAATAACAGTTTTTATTCGAGTATACAGATGGCTCCATTTGAATCATTATATGGGAAGCTATGTCGAACACCAACTTATTGGGATGGAGTAGGTGAAAGGAAGCTGATGGGACCAGAATTGGTAGATGATATGGAAGAAAAAGTGCATCTGAATCAGAAAAACATGAGAACAGCTCAGAGTAGATAGAAAAATTATGTGGATAACCAGAGGAAGGATTTATCTTTCTAGGTAGGTGATCATGTAATTTTCAATGTTTCTCTATTGAAAAGTGTGATGTGTTAGGGTAAGAAGGGAAAGTTGAGAACGAGGTTCATTAGACCTTATGAAATACTAGATAAATTTAGATCAGTTGCATACATAGTGGATTTAACTCCATGTTTCTCCCAAGAATGCCATGTTTTTCACGTTTCAATGTTGAGAATATATATTCTCAATCTTTCTCATGTTTTGAGGCTGGAGGTAGTTCAGTTGAAATATAATCTCTCTTATGAGTAATAAATAGCCTAGAATCTTGACCATAGACTGAAATTGTGGAGGAATAAGGTGATTCACCAGGTAATGGTTTTTTCAAAAAACCACATGGTTGAAGATGCAATGTGGGAATCTGAAAATAATATGAGGGATAAATACCCCCACTTATTTTGATAACTGAATAAAATTGTGAGGACGCAATTCCCAGAAGGGGGTAGGATGTAATATCCCAAGTAAATAAAGAAATATGATATTTTCATATTTATTAATACTTGTGAAATATGAATTTTACTTCAAAATGGGATTCCATGTTCGATGGCTTACCTGATAGGCAACATCGGGTTTCTTTGAAATCTTACATTGCACACTAATAATATAATATTATTATTTTAGATGTTAGTAAACACCGAGCCGTTGTATTGAAGTGAATGAATATAGATAACAAAAATATTTTTTTATATGTTTTTTAAATGTTTTTTACATTTATTCCTTAAAATTTAGAGGTTTAAAATAAGAAAACAATTCAATTTTGAGCATAAATACTCTAATATTCACTGAAAGGTCGATTCAACACCTTTTAATTTTGAACCCTCTTTTAATCTAGTTTTTTTTTCTTTTAAATGTTTTATTTGACAAAATAAAATTTATCTTTAGAATCAAGACACCAAAATTTACTTTGACTGAACTTTTGGTATTTTTCTGATAATGTTCATATTTAATGAATAGTGAAAAATATTGAATTGTAATTAAAAATTGAATTTTAATCTAGTATATTTATATGTTTATATAATATATTTAATTGTTTTAAAGTATAATTAGATTATATTTTTACCATTTTATACAATGTTGGTTATTGGAATTAATTACACTTTGAAATTGGAAATAAGAAAGTGTTAATCTTTTGATAGTTATTGTTTCTTAAAAATACGCTAATTGTTTTGACAATGGGAATTAATTTTAAATTAATTAATGAAACATATATGTTTTGTATTTAGTAAAATAGTCATCATTTTTAAATTTGTAATGTCATATATATCTTAGGCTGAATATTTGGTATTTTTATAAAAAACTATAATTTTTTATGAATAGTGAAACCACTTAGTAGTTGTTAAAAACATTCTTTTCATTTAAATTAAATTTTACTACTTCTATGAATTGAGATTAAAAAATATTAAATACATGGTTTTTATTAGTTAGTAAAATTTAGTTTAATAAGATGAAAATATTTTTTGTAGAATAGTAACTTTTGACATTTATTTAATTTGGTTAAATATAAATAGGGTAATTCAACATAAAAAGAATATTATAATAATAAAAAATTACATTAACATGTGTACTAACCTTATTGTATGATTCATGGCCAGCCATGGAAATCCTTGGGTCGATTTTCAACCCCATTGAGCCACTAGAGTGATAATGACACATTATTTTAATTTAATTTAATGTTAAAACCAAAATGACATAAACCAAAATCTTTTAGTAAATCAATTTTTACATGGGGTTATATAATTTATCTTTTAGATTATAGATATCCATTGGAAATATAAAAATATATCATACATCATAGTATTTTTTTAATAATATTTACTTATCGAATAAATTAAATTATTTATGACACAATAATGATGCAGTATTTACCTCATTAATAAATAACATAAAAAATAAGATATAAATATTAAAACAATATCCAAAACCGGACCAATTTTTATTGGATGATTTTATTTCAACCATGAGTCATATTTTATTCTACATCAATGATTTTTGGACCTTTTGAAACCGAATATAAATTTATAATAATATAATTGTTCCAAACATTCCTAAAGAGCCCCTCCTCCCCCTTATAAAAGGAAAACAATTACAACTCATTCCTCACACCTCTCAAGCCCCTTATTTCCTCCATCCTCTACCCAATTAATCTCCCTACATATTTATCCTCCTCTTAGAAGCTTTACCTTATGAATAAGGCATTTCAAAAAGACCTTTTGGTTCAAACCAGACGAAGTTACCCAAATTAAAGGTCACAGTTTATCTTAAATTATTTTGTTTTATGTGGTTTTATTTCACTTATACAACCCCCATATAATATTTTTATTCCTTTATTTTATAACATCACCAGTATCGTCAATATAATAGGATGTTTTTATGAGATTGATTAGAACTACACTTACACACACCTCCATCTGATGGGTGAAGAACATACTATTTCTTGGGATGACTAACTAACGCCTCACGAAACTATGATTGTTCAATTATCTCATACAGCCTATCATGGTGGCCATTAATATTGAACTATATTTATATATGATATATATTATGTTGATATTTTATATATTCTTTTTTTGATTCATTTATAGCATACAATTATCTTTTCTATTATGGGTAAATGCGATAATTTCATTTGAGGAAGTGCGGACTACCACCTCCTCAAAGTGATATGACTCATTCATTCTATATGTGGTAATATAAATGATATATTTAGTGATATTATATATGATATTATACTGGTATTATAATATACCTATGAATCATTAAGTTTTAATTCCATTAAAATGAGAAATTGAAATGAAAGTAGCCTTCATGCGTACATACGAATTACTGTCTCCATGAATAGTGCATTTCATTTATTATCTCCAAATGTTATGTACTATTATAAATACATGGATATACTGGATATATATGATATATATGATATATTCCTCATTAAAAAAATTCTGTAGATAATGGATAATTGACCACACAAACCATTTTTAATTATAAGAAGTTCATTTCTTTGACTCAAGTACCAAATATATAAAAAATGACAACTATTAACATAAATAATTTCATAATGTTTTTAACATAGTAATAATTGATATAGAAGGAATAATAAAATTGAAAATTTTTCTTAATAAAGATGAAATTATCTTTAGTTTATTATTCTAGAGATTAATGAACGAACGTGTCAAGTCAGACATTATGTAAGGGAGCTTCGTAAACAAATTCTCATTTTTTGGGTTGATATTACGTTTCTTATTTATGTCATTCTTTGATTATTTGAGAAATCAATTTTTATAAATTATCATGTATTTGTATTATATTTATTTTTTAATATATTGAATAAACATAATCAATCTATTTTTTTTATCAAATGATCTTTGTATGTGACTTCGTCTCAATCTCCTTTCATTGGGGCATCCTTTGATTTCTACACAAATTTCTTTTATACAGTGTATAAAACCCTTTTACTTTTCCATTCATTCAACGGGAAACATTTTCTATGTAGAGTTTTACTGAATTACTAAAAAACTAAGGTTTCTTTTTAATTTAAGTGGTGACAAAAGTATTTCCTCCGCCGTGAGTATTATTTAATCACTGGCTTCCTTAATAAATAGTAATGTTTTTCAAGGAAAATAAATACCAAATACAAATTTCATTTATTTTGGTATTGATAATTATTATTTTTAAAATGGATTAATTATTTCAATATCTTGAAATTATTTCATGGGATTTCAAATGAAATGTTCTTAGTAAAAAAATTATATTAGTAATATTAAATGTGTTATGATGGTACTTAGAGATTTGACTGGTGGTTACTTGATAAATCATATGAAGGGGGGTGCCATGATAAACCAGGAAGGGTGGTTACGTTATAACCTCTGATGCATTCGGTATGGAAGTCAGCCATATTGCAATTCCATTTAGTGATATGTGTGGAAATCGATCGTATGGTTATTCCATTTAAGTATGTTTAGGACCCAAGTTACCTTTATTTGTTATGTGTTCTTTATATGGGTTTTATGGTAATATTATGGTTACAAAAGGGTAATCAATGATCTTTTATTAAGTGAAGAGTATTTACTACTTCATAAAGGTGAAAAGTATTATTTCCGATAAAGTATTCTTGGTTTAGTTGTTGTTTTCAAAAACTAACATTTTTCTTTTGTTGTGTATCCCTTACTAAGCTCTTTATGCTCATCCCATGTTTTTGAAATGTTTTTCACAGGAAAAAAATTGGAATAGGGTCAAGGATGTGATTAAGGAAAAATCCTGTTGTCTAAAACATGGAACTATAGAAGACACGATTCATCAAAAAGTTTTTATTTTATGAAAAATATAGAAACTGGGTAGACGTGTCTACATGTAATAACCAAGTTGTTATGTATAAGTTATGGCCTAACTATATAAAACTCTAAACTTGAAGAGATCCTCAATGTGAATTATTCATTTAATTCATTATTATGTAATATTTAAGGATGGATCCTTATATGTCAGGCCATGGAACTCTTATCCTCTCGTGATACAATATAATGAATTTATTTTTCAAAATTAAGCAGAATGGATGATAATTGTGGTCCCACTTGATGAGATTTTACATTTTAGTATTAACTACACCTAATTCACATTATTTTTTTTATTTTTTATGAATGAAATGAAATTTGGGTTTTTTTTGTTTGGGTTGGAGAATGAAGAAATATATATAGATGCAATAAAACATAATGAATTCATAAGGAAAGGAAATACTCCCAAGAGAATCTCTGAGACATAACCATTGTTGTCTAATTAGTAAATTTTTATTTACTAAATTAACTCAATTAATTTGGGGATAAATCCATATTCACCAAAATTTGTGACTATACAGTGCACCCATCCTGTACACTACATAATCATCTCCTCTATTCAGTGATAAATGGTTAAAAAATCAGATAATCCTTAGAAAATAAATGTGAGGATTACACTCACTATAGATGACCCTTAGAGTAACATAATGAAAATAAGGGACTTTTAACATTAGTGTGTGAAGACTTTTGATCGATCAATAGATAACTCCCTAATGATATTCCTTACATTATAAACTATAATTTTGATCATAATAGTATAAATTAAAGAAATTTGAGAAAATATTGAAAATATTTTTTTAAAATATGAAATTTCACATAATTTAACGACAAGAATCTAAACTACAACATGAAATTAATAGAAAATAGTTTCCAAACATAATTTAGATATTTATTTTAGTTAAAGATCCATTTAATATTTGTTTCCTATAATTATTTATTTGATTCTCTAAAGTCCGTCTCTAATTACTGATATTTGATTATTCATCACAGAGTTAATCCTCTGAGATATAATCTCTTTAGAATCCTATAAATATTATTTTTTCTGATTATGGTCTCACTTATTTACCATAACATAAAATATCTATATGATCCCATGATTTAGTTTCTTTTTTTAGATTATTATATCAATCTTTATTTTAATACATGTGGTAGCCTTTAAATTTTTATATGAATTCAGAGGTGGAAACCCAATGTTTTATTTTTAATTTCATGTGACATTCATGAAACCTTCACCATGACTTATTTAAGAATGTTTTTCAACATGGAATAGATCTATAGTGAGATAAAAGTCAATTAATAAACAATAAGGAATAATGGTGACCATACATTGGATTCTGCATGCATCCCGTTAAATAGTAATTTGGCAGATTAATGACTTTTTTGAATTTCCAGTCATGGTCAATCCAGAAAGACACATTTGATTTTTTCTTCTCCTTATGATCAAACTTCGCAAAAGTCATGCGATATTAAATTTACTAATGACTTATGAAATTACGGCTAAAGTCATGTGATATTTAGAAATTCATTTGTAATGGATAATGAAGTCGTATGAAATTAGTCAATTATATATGATGAAAGAATTTTTTTACAAATATTATTACCTGATTAATAAACATAAGTATACATTAATACATCAAAAAAATCATAAATTCCTAGTATCTCTAGAATACTAGGTTCATTTTACATTAAAATAATCTAAATCACAGAATCATTTTTTCTCTAATAAGATCCGAAATCCATTCGAGATCCAAAAACAACATCAGATAACCTAGGTAATTCATAAAATAATGTGGGAGAAAAAATTACTACTAAAAGACTAAACATAATAAGGAATCATAATAATTTAGTTAAAGATATAACATTATATCATAAAATACAAGGCTCATGAGTAATCACTTGGAATCATAAGTTAAATATAATGGTATCAAAAGGTAATGGTAGCATAATAAATGTGGTACAAACACAAAACATGTCATAAAAATGATCCAAGGATAAATTCCAACAGAAAATCACGTGGTGTACATAGTCCAGTAATGTATTAGGTTTTCTCCCATGTCCCATACATACACTCTCATGAGACTATAACATTACCCAATTCATTGTATAACTATCTAATAAAACCCATCATGATATGTTTTTCACATAATTTAAATCAATCATAAATCATAGCATAATAATTACACATGGAATTATAATGGTTTCTATAATCTATCTTCATATCAAAATGAAAGGAAATTTCATAATGAATGAATTTGAGAAATGATCATAGGGTACATATGACCCCATCATGGAAACGGAGAGTAAGAAAATAATATATGTAAGAGACATAAAAATAGTATTCATAATCATTCCATAACATCAATTTTGATTTTTTATGAATATAGATAATTTAATATGATTTAAAATAAACATTCTTTATCAAAATTAACATTCAACATTTAAAATCAGTTTTTAAAAAACAAATATTAAAAAATTATGTTTCAAATACTATTCATGGAAAAGAAACATATAATTATATAAATTAATATTTAAAATATTTATTGGTTAAGGAAAATATAAATGTCATTCAAGTCATACATGTTTAAATCAAATATTCCAATCACATTTTCAGTAAAATTTAAACCGGGATTTTTTAGAATCTCTTGATGATCCATTTTTTAAAAGAATTTAAATTAAAAAGGGAAAAATTTAAATTAAACAATCATATACTAACATTAAAATAATTATTAAAACATTTTTACAAATCATGGATATGGATGAAAAGGGTTTTTCAATAGAAGAGACAAATAATGTCCATTTTCATTAAAAAAAAATCTAGAGGCTTAAGTACATATAGAGATGAAGGTGAAGGTAAAATAATATATTCATGTAGTAACCAATGGATAATAAAAGTAATTAATTTATTTAAAATTATATCATAATATTCCATCACCAACACCATAATCATAAACAATCCTAATAGACAAAGAGATTGTAACATACATCTCATAATACTATCGTAAATTTTGAATCAAAAGGCCCTATAAGTAAAAAAATAAACCGAAACATTACATATAATTAATTTAAAGATATTCATGATATAACATAAAATATGTGAAATATATACACCTCTTAAAAAATATAGGTCAATATCATAACATATATCTATAAAATGAAAAATTATGACCAAAATCACTTTACCTAAGTCTCAACTTCCTTCTTACACATTAAAATATCATATATTAGAAAAATATGTATACTATAAATAATTTAAATAACCCAAAACTATATATAATACCATATGAGATTTAATAATGAATTTTTATTATCCATTTATAAACATTTATTTATGAAAATCATGTTTTGGGTAATAACTACTTTGTTCTTCACGTATGTTTTGATTTTTTATTTTTAGTCCTCGTACATTGATCATGTTTATATAATATCCATAATCATAAAAATGAAATAAGTATCATATATACTCATTATAATTATATTTATATTAATCCATAAATGTTAGAGATATAAAAAGACTTACTGATAATTGAATTTTTGTTAAGAAGAAAAATAGAGTAAAACTAACATAATAACAAAAAAAGAGGGTCAAAAGTCAACAAGTCTTATATTTATGAAACCATAGGGAGTAAAAATTAATAATACACTTGCAATAAAGAGGAAAAATTCCAATGGTATTATATATAATAATATACTCATCCACTCTACCTACACGAACTAACCCATCAGCTGAATGTTCTGGTCTCTCCAAACATGCTCAAAAGAGATGTCTTTCCTGATAAGTGATTTTCAATTACTGAAATAATAATCCAAATCACAAGGTGGGTCTTATTTACCATGGAGGATCTAAACTAGACTATTGCAGTCTGATTAAATTTCCTCAAACATGATATTAGAACTATCACAATGATATATGTCGGTGGGCATAGCTCATACATCTGCACCCAAGGTAATGTCAGAGCCATATAAAGCACTGAATCCAAAAAGGATTTAACCAGTGCCATCTCTAAATAGGCCATATACCCTTAATATTTTGGACATAAAAGAGCCATCAATGATTACTTATAGGCCTCGCCATTTTAGAACCCATTACATCTATCGACCTAGACTCTGGTGAACTGTTGCAGCTGGTGGTAGCATAGGAAGATAGTGGAGAAGTAATGTATAATTCCTCCTACCTATTATGAGTGTACGAATATATATAGTCAGAAATTTAATTTGGATCTGCTGATATCTAGAGGAACTACATGAACCTCCCTTACTATGTTTCATGCTTTCCAGAGTGACAAAGAAACTGCTACAAGCATATGCACACAAACCTTCCATTCTAGATCATGTGAACGTGCATTATAGAGCCATTTCGTGAAAAATCAGAGATTTTATGCCCATAAGTCCCACATATAAAATAAAATAATCCCATTGAACTTTTTCCCATTATCTCTAGAATAATAGATGCATCTTGGATTTCCTTTAAGAGTTTCTACAATAGATACACCAAGAGACCAAGTTGACAAATGTGCATTTTATGTTTTCATATGTGGGGATATCTTGATTCCAAATACACCATATGAGAAAATCTATTTTGATAGGGAGTTAATTGGAGAAAACATTGGAAGCCCATATATTTATCATGCTCTATTCATGAAATGTGATTCTAAAATATCTGCTAGAGGAACGACCAGATGAAGAACCAATAAAACAACCCCAGTCAGGGGAATCAATCAGGCTTATGTTTTCAAAAATCAACTTATCCCCCTAATTATGAATGGAATCCATCCTGGATGGTTGTTTTCTATACTCCCTTAAAGAGACGTTAAGGATAATACACCCTATATTATATTTTATTTCCCCCACCATGTTCTCCTTCCAGAGATTGATACCCCCTCTTCCAATCACCCATTGAGATTACTTCTCTAAGGCTTCCATATGATTCAGTATACATTTAAAATGTCTAGAAAGAACCCTATTCACAGTGTAATGCCCCGAACCATGATACCCAGAGTCAGTTCATTATTACATAACATTGGCATGATACAAGTAAATCATGTCCTGAAATACCGATCTGTTTAGTAGCTTTGGATACTAGATACATTCATAAGGATTACATTACATCATAAAATGGAAAACTAAAACAATATTGTTTCCATAGAAAACACTGAGATCGCATAGACTATACCTACAGGTCATTCATAATATAATTCTTTGCATATTTGAAAAAATTAAACATAGAAAGGGGTGAGCATAGATGCTCACTAAAGATAACAATATGGCATAAACATTCATTAATATGCATAAACATTTATGGAAATGTATAAAACTAAATCAAAAGCCATTTCAACATAAAATTAATCATAATATGGAAAATATAAATCAAAATAATTCCATTTTCTTACTCAGATGGATATTCTACTGGTAAAATAATCACATTAAATATCAATATCCATAATAATAATGATGGAATGCATGATGCCACACTTCATAACCACGTAGTCCAGGCATTGTTCCAAGACTACAAATAATATTTTGTCAAAGCCTTGTTACAAGACACTAGTTTGTCTCATGAGACCCAACGATGCATCGAGGAACTATAGAGAGCCCTACCAATCATAAAATACGTCCAATACATTCGTCATATGAAATGGTTTAAACATAACATAATCATTTGTATTAAAACATTCATAAAAAATGTCAATAATTTATCCATAAACCATGAATTGTGTAAAAATAACACATCAATAGTAAAACATATCACAAAACCTTCAATATAATATGGAAGTTTTGTATCATAATAAATCAACTTCCAATAAGCATAACATTCATTAATGGATGTTGACATAGATGAATTCAAAATTGTTTGAGAGAAATATCTCATTATTTTTTTTGAAATCATTTAATGTTACATAATTATAAAAGAAAACATTTATTTGGAGAATAATCTTATAATCTAGTAAGGGAAGCTTCAATAATTTTATAGTGGTGGAATATATCTGCACCCACCATATAAGTTAAAAAAAACATTCTTACCTAAATTTTGTCAAAAAGGACCATAAAGTAACTTGTTTAGAAAACGACAGAAAAATTCCACTAAAATATATAAGGTTAAATAAGGTTATAAATGAATTTAATCCATATTCTTGTAAGTAGTAAAAAAAATTTGGAATATATTTTTAGGAAAACACAGATGTGGATGTTAAAGAGGTCCTAGTAGATAATTACATATAACAACCTTGAATAATGAAGAAGTTGTATAATTAACTCGTACCATGTACTTTTCCATGGTAGAGGGTATCTTAACCTATTTTATTATAGTTAAATAATTGCTATTAAATTATAAAAGAACCGTATACATAATTATGATATCATATATGATCTTCTAATATTGGTTTATTAATAATATTTTAGTATTACAGTTGTTTCGGGTGTTAACTGATTCCTTTTCCTTTCTATTATTTGTTACGTGAGTCATGTTTTCCATGTATGGGATGTATCTTATTAATATCCAGAATTATATAAAGTCTTTAAAAATTATTTTTAATCATCAAATGAAAATTAGTATTGAATGGTTACGATGGGGAAGGAATCTCATTGCGTTATTGGAGATGGTAATCTGTGTGTACGCAGGAGCGACAATATCATTATTTTGATATCAAAATAGTATATAATTGGGGGGTATATCATATATAAAAAATCATTACCATGTTATTTTCTTTATTTACATAATTTATACTTCATTATTATACACATTCAAATAATAATGTATTGAATAAAAACAACACCATGACGTGGAGACGGCAAGTCGTACGTACGCACGTATTGTGAAATGTAATTAAATGGATGGATAGAATAATGAATATGGTTGGTACATATTAATAATAACTTCACAGTATATAGAAGACATCATAGTTATTATTTTATAATGGAAACAACAAGGAAATAAGAAGTGGAAGAAGAAAAAAACATGAAAGAGTTTGTGAGATATTTACCTCTTTTTCGGGTTCTTCCTTTTGATTTGATCAAAAGGGCTCCATATGTTGAAATTCTAACTAAAGGAAGCCTCTAGGATTAAGGTAGGATATTTAGGAGGGTATTTTGACACGTTTTAGCCTTGCAAAATGGCTTTGATGGTGTTAATTAGAGAGTAGGGGAAGTGCCCTTTTATAAGAGGGGTGAGGGGAACCTTAGGTAAAGGTTGAAATATTATTTTATAATATAATAATTTTTGGTTTATTATGGATCCAAAATGAATTATTTAAATGATATGTGGGGGATGGGTCGAAATCCACTCATCAAATAGGTTTTAGACAGGTTCGGGTCACTATATTAACCTCATCTTCTAGATTTAACTCTTAGTTAATTAGTCTAACATTTACCATGTCTCTATGTATTTTTATATTATAAGGTTAATAAACATACAATAAACATCCAATAGAACCCCAAGTGGTTCATTAATGATACACCTATAATTATATAATTATTTTTTCAGAACCTTATATTTTTAAGAATTTAATATAAATTAATAATATAATAATTTTTTAAAAAACTCTTTTTTGTCAATTAAGATACTATTTTCTATTTTGTTTTTGTTAAATAACTAGTAGCATTATTACGTCGCAAAAAATTCATTTAATCAATACTACCATGTCAAAATAACCTATAAAATTCGTGTATGGCATCAAAATATTTAAATTATGTTTATTTTAACATCTGTAATACAATTTATTTGATTCTTTCATTAAAAATGAAAAATATTGTATTATTATTGTGTCATAAATAAATTTAATTATTCAATATCTAAAAATTATAAGTAAAATACCATTTGGTATGAAATATTTTTATCTTTATAAAAAATTTATAGTCCAATATATCAATAATATAACCTCATATAAAAATTTTTTTACAAAAAGATATTTTCTTTTGTTATTTTTGTCATTACTTTAGATTATTTAATATAAAATGTCATTATCACTCCCAAGTAGCTCCATGGGGTCCCTAAATCGAACCAAGTTTTCCTATTGACCTACATGCATCAGAAAATAGGTTTATGACATGTTTTAGAGTAATCTAATATAATTATATTATTATTTGTTTTACCCTCATTTACCGGATTTTCCCTTTTACCATGGTAAATAAAATATTCACCGACTTATTCAAAATGTCTAAAAATAAAATATACCTATTTACACTATTTGGACGTATTTATTCTAAATATGGAATCAATATTTTAAAATAAAAAACACATAAGTTGTAGAAATTGATTTAAAATTAATTCTCACTGTCAAAAAAAACATGTTTTTAGGAAATAATAACAATCAAAAGATTGAAACTTTCTTATATCCAGTATAAATGTAAAATTACGTCCAATGAACAACATTGGATTACATGGTAAAGATATAATATAATTATACATAAAACCCACTAAATAGTAAAATTTAGCACCATAAATTATTTTGATAAAAAAATTTATTTTTAATTAAAATTTAGTATTTTTCACTATTCATCAAAAACAAAATGTTTTTAGAAAAAATACCAACAATTCACCCTAAGATAACTTCAATATTCCAAACCCAAAAATGAAGTCCATTTTTATATATAAGATTGATTAAATTTCAAAAGGTGGGTATTACTATTCGTAATGGCTAGTTTGATTGGTCACGATGTGTTAGAATCTCAAAGTTAGTTACAATGCATGCTATTGAATTATTCAAAGGGAAATGTACCATGGAATCATGGGGTGTTACATTCTCCCCTCCTTCAAATAATTTCATCCTCAAAATTTATAGAATATTACTGCATAATAATATTTGGGTGGTTTGTTATCATAAGTTCTTCAGGTTCCCACATTACCTCTTCCATTTTATGGTTTATCCATAGAACTTTTACCATATTAGTCGATTGGTTTCTCAGCACTTGATTTCTTGTATCATGAACTGTGAAAAGCTCTTCGCAATAAGATATATTGGGTTCCAGTTCTAATTCATCAAAGTTGAGTACATGCATTGGTTCAGTCATGTATTTTCTCAACAGTGATCCATGGAACACATCGTGAACTTTGGAGAGACTCGGCGGCATTACCAAACGGTAAGATACAACCCCTATTCGCAATAGAATTTAGAAAGTTCCGATGTACCAGAGACTTAATTTTCCCATCTTACTGAAACATATAACACCCTTCCATGAAGATACCTTCAAGAAAACATGATCTCTTACCTGAAATACCAAATCCTTCCTTCGGTTATCGGCAGATCTCTTTGCCTAATTGTGCTACTTTGATGCGGGTTTGGATTACCTTCACTTTTTCCATCATTTCCTCCACATTTTCTGGGCCTATTAGGTTTCTTTAACCAACATCATCCCAATATGTTGGTGTGCGAAATCTCTTTTCATATAATTCCTCATATGGTTCTATCTAAATACTTGAATGGAAGCTATTATTATCGAAAAATTCTACCATAGAAAAATGTTGATATTTCATACCTTGAAAGTCATGTGAGCATGATCTCAACATGTATTCTATGGTTTTAATAGTATTTTTAGATTGTCCATCAGTTTGAGGGTGGTAGGTAGTGCTCAAATGATGTTCAGTAACCAGGTCTTTTTGAAAACTTTTCCAGAATCTTGATGTAAAACGGGGATCATGATTAGAAATAATCGATAGGGTGTAACGACCGAAAAATTCATTAATGAAAATCCATATTGATCTAATTAAATTTCTTTTTAAGTAAAATGTTTATATAAAATTTCAAATTCATTGGTTTTATGTTAAGAATTGTGATCGTTGCTAATATAGCTATTAAACAGGGATCACATGATTAATATAAATATAGGGCTTTAACGAATCCAATTTACTCAGAAAAATGAAGTGATGGCCTCATCTAGTAGACATTACCCATATGAAGCCCATTTTATGGAACTTGGGAAAGAGGTGGCATCATTGTGATTCTCTCTTGACCAAGCCCAAATTGAGCTTCAACATGTTAAGCTCGAGCAGGACCGCCTATGAGAGAAGTGGAAGTTGATAGAGGTTACCACCCGAGGAATGTTATCTGAGCCACCCCAAGAGCATATCACCATCAAAAACCTTACTCTTTGGTGGGGTTGTGTAACAAGACCATAGAACAATGGTTATGTACATTATTTTTTTATATAATAATGAATATATTTTCATGTTATTTTTGTTACCTTGTAAATAGTTTTTAAAGCTCAAATATTGTTTTTAGTAAATATTCAACTAAGAAATATATTTTGATGAATACATGTATTTTTTATTAAATAATATTTTATAAAATATTATTATTATTATTATTATATTAAATATTATTAAATATAAATGATCATACAATTTTATTAATGCAATTGTAATTTGAATTAAGGTTTGAAAGAAATTTTTTTCAAAACCCATTAATTTTCGATAAATGTCGGTTTTTATTTTAAAAGTGAAAATTAACATATTTAGAAAATTATTTAGATAAGATGAATACCATTTCTGGTATCAGGATTTCAAAATTATCAAACATTGAATTTTTCATAATTTTTTGATACAGTCAAATTGTTGGGTAAAAATTAAATACCGTTTAAATATATAATGTGTTTTATGTCATGATAATGACCCAATAGTGGTGTAATAAAAAACTATAATCCTTATTTTAGGCCAATATATGTTTTAAAATTAAAATAATGTGATTTTGGGTTTGTTTTACTTATTTTACAAAACATTAATGGACCCTTCAAGACTTATTAAACATCTTTTGTTTTTAAAAAGTTTTCCTTGGGAGTGTGACTCTCCTCCACATAAGCAACCCCATTACTTTAAGAAGTTAGGAATTTTTACATATAAAATTATGTTTTCCACTACCCTTTGTCAAAATAAATTGGCAAAAACCATGTACGGGTTTGTGGTTTGAATTAGTTTAATGTGAGGTGTCCCAACCCTAAAGAATAAATAATTCCCTCACCTTTCCTATATAAACCCACCCAATCTCCCACTTCTTATTCACTCAAAGACATTATAGTTCGCAGAAACTCTTCACTCCCCTCTCTATAATCCTCCTAGGGTTACCCAAGCTCTCAATAAGCCTCTCTCAAGCTTCTCTCAAGCCTTATGAAGCACACTTCCAAGTAAGGATTTTTCTTCCTTTCTCATTTTTGTCCAATTTTTTTAATGTTTCTATGCCCATTTAATTTCAATTATAAATTTTGTGGTATGATTTATCACCCCACATACTTCCCTTTTTATGTTGGAATTATGGGATACCCCTTTATCTCTCATTAAAATCCTCCAATGTGCAACTATTACTATGCCGAAATTTCGAAAGGAATTTCTCTCTCTTCTTTTACCTCCAAGTAATCCTTTTTTATTATGCATATAAATTCCACTACAATTGTTTGGAAATGTATTTATATGACCCCCATACTTTAAATTTCACGAAAATATGATGAGACACCCCTTTCTCTCTCATCAACCATTTTTTATGAATTCTTACGTCACGCTGTTACGCTGACAAAATTACACCGATTTTCCAAGTCAATACCTTTGTGTAGTGAACAACATGTCCATTTCTCTATAAAGGGTGTCCACCACTATGCACATTTATTTATTGATTATAAAGTTTCATGTATGAATTCCACATTATTTTATCATGGAATAAATCATGATATTTTATGAATCCATGTTATATGATCCATGTGGCACACTTATCCATGAAATGAAATGTTTAAGAAGGGTGGCCCTTATAGAACTCAAATGCATTTAGTAAAGTATAGTATCATGTTATGTCAGGTAAAATGGGTGTTGAATAATGATAATTCAAGTTTAATTTGGTTTTACTCGTGCTTCATGTGTAATGAAGATTTACTCAAGCTCCATTTGCAATGATCCTTGGCTCATGCTAATTCCTTGTTAAGTGTGGTTGCTAAATTTCCATGTTATGATTATCATGCATTATCATGCCATTATTTTTATGTTTCTCTTGTGCTCTATTGATATGGATATTGTCTAACATTTATTGTATTCCTCATGTTATTCCATGATTATTCCCTTACTGGGCTTTATAGCTCACCCTTTTCATAGGCATGTCCTTAGGTTATCCCATGCAATGCTAAGTATGAGGGAATGTCGTGGTCATGTAAAAGATGATTTCAATAAAGATGTTGAATTTCATTTTTTAAGTTGTTATGTAATGTTCCTATGCCCCAAAGAGAGTAGACCTATCGATCTTCCATGTTTTATCATGTGATGGTTTCATATAATAAATCATGATTATGTTTGAAATAAAAATAAGGGCTTTCATAGTTGGTATCAGAGGATAGGTTTAGTTATTTTTGGGAATTGGATTTTAAAACCCTAGTAAAGCTGTAGAGATATGAATATGTATAATAAAAACATCCCTATGTTTTTGTGGGTATTGATTAAGTGGTTTATCAAGAAAATACATCCCTGTCTGGATACGAGCAGGTAGAGGTGGCTCTGGCAAAGATGTATCCTAGAATTAAAACCCGAAAACACCGCTTTGAGATAGACTTGAATGAGAACTGGTGCTCAACGATGGGCCTTGATTCACTCTTGTTTAGGACACTCCCGGGGGATATGCATTGATAAATTCACAATCTTAGTATGAACCATTATTAAGGGTCAAAAAAATTCCCTAATAATATCTGTTAGAAATTAGATCATGTATAACATAGACTGATGCTGGTAGATTCATATATTAAAGAAATAAGAGTTATCTATAATTCATTAGTTTGGTCCTTGTATTAACCTTTATGTGTTACCCCTAACATTCCTTTTATTACAGCCAATGGCCGGTAATAGGATGACTCGGGCTAACAACCGATGTGATGATCAATGTGATGAATTTAATAATGATATGCCCAATCCAATGGGAGCAGTAATATCTAACATTGACACGTTTCTATCTTAGCTAACAGAATCTTTGAATAGAAACATGGTTCAATAGAAACGTTCAACCCCCCTATGAGAGAACAAGTCGCTATCGAGAGCATATTCAGACAAAGGCCTCCTACTTTAAATGGATAATCTGATCCCTCAATTGCTGAGCAATGCATCAACTCCATTAAAAAGATCTTATACGTCCTTCATTGTTCTGAACAAAAAAAGGTTCTCCTGGCTGCTTATCATATAGAGGGTGAAGTTGATCAATGGAGGGCGTTGATCAAAAATATAAATCTTGAGGAGGAGATCGAGGCGTTGGAATGGAACAATTTCTAGAAGAAGTTTTTTCATAAATATTTACCATGAACCCTCCGAATTAAGATAGAAAGGGACTTCCTTTCCCTCAAGAAAAAATAGGAAAAATATATTAGAGAATACAAGGCAAACATCACATGGCTTGAACGATACACTTCTGGCGCTGTCGTTACCCCCGAATGAAAGCTTGACCGTTTCTTTGGTGGGATGAAACCTAGCCTGCAGAAAGCCCTGGAAATCCATGACTTCAAAAACTATTAGGAAATTTTCCTATGTTCCCTCAAGGTCGAAATTGAGATCATAGAATCTGAAGGTTGTCATGGGGATAAGAATATTATGTTGGACTTAAATTATGGTGGTTCGATGGATAAATCTAATGGTTCTAAGAAGATCAATCACCCCACATGCCAAAGGTTTAGAAAGAAGCACCCCGGAAATTTCTTGAAGGGTACAATAAAATGCTTTAGGTGTGGAAGAGAAGGGAACCTAGATTTAAAATGTCGGCAAGAAAGACCTGTGTCTGCAACAGAGGAGAGGAATTCTCTATTCGAACCTCAACGTGTGACTCATGGCCACAACTACAATGAACCAGGGCATCGTTCAAATCAGTGCCCAATGCCAAGGGTTTTTAGAGGCAACCAACAACCACCAAGGCAGAAAGGGCGAGATTTTTCCATCACTACTGCCGACGTGAACCCCAACAACGATCTGATGATAGGTATGCTATTATTAATTCATGAATAACAATCATACTTTTTTATTCCGGTTCTTTGTATTATTTTATATCTAGAATGTTTAGTAGAACAATACCATCACCACCTCAAATCATGGAGGTGAATATGTCTGTGAGTAAATAAAATGGTGTGATTATTTAATCCCCCGAATATAACTTTTCCCCCATAATAATCTATGGATTGAACTTCCCGGAAAATCTCATGATACATCCTCTAGTGGAATTTGATGCAATTATTGGCATGAATTGACTTTCCTTATACAGAGCCAACATAAATTGTCGTGAGAGGGAAATAACTCTCCATGTGGAGAATTGACCCCACTATGAGTTCATAGTAATGCCTTTCGGACTCACTAATGCTCTAGAAATGTAGAGGGACTTGATGAATAGTGATTTTAGAGATTACCTCGATAAATTTGTTGTAATCTTTATAGATGATATTCTGATATACTCCAAAACCAAGGAGGATCGTGAAGAGAATCTAAGAAGAGTAATAGAGACCTTGCAGAAGAAGAATCTCTATGCCAAGTACAACAATTGTGAGTTCTGTTTGAAGAAGGTATCTTTCTCAGGCCATATCATCACAAGAAATTGGATATCTGTGGATCCCTCCAAAACAGATGCAATTGAGGGATGTCCATGGGCAACATCGGTAACAGATATCTATAGCTTCTTGGGGTTATTTGGATATTATCGATGATTTGTGAGAAATTTCTCACGATTGTGCAACCCTCTTACCTAGCTAACACATAAGGGAGTAATGTTTTCTTGGAGTGATGAATGCAAAAAAAGCATCAAACATTTGAAAAGGAGGATTATCATTGTTCCCGTGGTCATATTACCCACAAGTGGAGAACATTTCATGGTATTCTGTGATGCTTCAAAGAAAGGAATGGGGTGTGTGTTGATACAAAATGACAAATTCATTTCCTATGAATCAATGAAATTTAAATTTCATGAACAAAAATATCCAACACATGTCCTCGAGCGAGCTGTAGTGATCTTTGCTTTGAAAATTTGGTGGCATTTTCACTTTGGGGAGAAGTGTGAAATATATACTAACCAAAAATCATCAAGTATATATTCACATAGAAAGAGTTGAATTTTCACCAACGAATATGGTTAGAGCTAATCAATGACTATGAATACTCAATCCATTACCACCCTGGAAAAGCGAACAAGGTGGAGGATGCTCTGAGTAGAAAGGAACTAGCAATCTTATTATTGATGAGAATTGAAAAGTGTAACACCCCGAGATTTTATGAAAAATATTATTTTTAATTTCATTAATGTCTTGTGTTTTACGCTACACCAAAAGGAGCTTGCACAACATGCATCCTTGACTTGCCTTGCATTACACGCAATCACGACCTTCCTCGATAGCGTGTGTAGTACACAACACCGAGTTTCACTAAACAACAATATGTTATTAAAATATTATTAAAACTAGCCGTTATGAATAGTAATAATTACTTCTTGAAATTTTGTAAATTTTATTTTCAAAATGGACTTCATTTTTGGATTCGGAATATCGAAATTAGCTTAGGCCTAATTTTTGGTATTTTTCTGAAAACATACAATTTTTGATGAATAGTGAAACCAATAAGTGGTAGTTAAAAAAAACTGAATTTTTCATAAAACATAATTTTACCGCTTCTGTGAGTGGAATCTCAAAAATCCGAGAGACACGATTGATGTCAGTAAGTAAAATTTGGTTCAATGAGATGAAAATAATTTTTGGTGAATAGTAATTTTTTACTTTTATTTACCACTATTAAAAGAAAATAGGGTAATTAAGGGTAAAAATGATATTATAATTACCCTAAATCATGTCCTAATTCTATTTCATAAGTGTTATTCGACCAAAAACAACCTTAGGAATAAAATATGACCATTTAGGCCCACTTGGATTAGATTAGGACATTTATTATTAATTTATTTAAAGAAGGGTTAAAATAGTTAAAATCAAAGTTTAATAACTAAATCATTTTTAATATATGGATATACATAAGATAAATTCGACTATAAATATTCATTAGAAAGATAAAAAAATTTCCTACATAATGATATTTTATTTTTAATTTTTAGACATTAAAAAAATTAATTTATTTATGACACAAAGATGATGCAGTAATTATCTTATTAATGAAATATTGACATAATAGATGTTATAAATACACAAATAAATGTAATTTAAGACATTTTATGAATTAAACTAATTTTCAAGGTTAATATGAAATGTTAGTATTGATGTAATTAACTTTTTTCGAACAAATCATTCTCTTATAATTTTCTCAAAAATCAATTACTAAATAGTGTCAAAATTGACATTAAATAGTTTTTAAAACAAATATTATATTATTTATTGTCATTTTATTCCTAAAAATCTAAATTTCGGCCAAATTACTTAGATAATGTTATATATATTAATAATAAAAAACTTGGGGTTCGTTTGGCTTGATATGGTAAGTTTATTAACCTTATAGTGTAGGAAAACAAGAAGACACAGTAAAAGTTAAATTATCTAACATAAAGTTAAATATAAATGATAAGGTTAAAATTGATACCTAAACTTGTCTAAATTATATTGGATGAGATTAGTTCGACCCACACCCACCTTAGCTTCGAAAAATATCAATTTGGAGCTACTAAAAACCGAATTTGACTTTATAATAAAATAATATTTTTAGTTATTCCAAAGGTGCCCCTCTCCTCCCTTATAAAAGGGCACCTCCTCCCTCTCTTCCTCACACCACATTGATCCTTCAAGCTCGGCCAAACCATGCCAAATTCACTTATCCACTTCCCTATCAACATCTTAGAGGTTCTGGTCTTCCTCAAAGACCAATTTTAGTGCCCTAAAAGAAGATCCCAAAGAGGCGCTTCAAAGAAGAGGTAATGTCCGTTACCGATTCTTTCAACCTTATTTCTTCTTCCACTTCTTCTTCTTAGGTTTTTTCATTATGAAGTAATAACATCAGTATCAATAATATACTGATATGTTATTATAAGTAAGAAACAGCCCTATTTCACCATCTATCCATCCTACGGAAAACGAAATCACCGCACGTGCGTACGTACGGAATACCGTCTCCACGTCGTGGTGTAATCTATTTTCCACCACCTCCTTAATTGGATGGGTATAATGGTGTAAATAATGAATATATATGATTATTGTAAAGTGATATTGATTCTTAAATAGTATACATACACTCCAATACAATTCCACGATCATGAGAACGATATCATCGCTCGTGCGTACATACGGACTACCGTCTCCACGACGCGATGAGATTCATTCTCCACGTTAACCATTCATGAATGATTATAAAGTATATATAATAAGTAATAATGAAATATATGAAATAATAATACTGGATTTATGTGTATATATATGTATGTCATCTACTTAATTCTATTCAAGTCAATAAGGAAACGAAAACAGCGTTCATGCGTACGTACGGCCTACCATCTCCTTGAATGGTGTATTTCTTTCCATTTACTGATCTATTATATATATGTATATTATGAATATATATTATATATAAATCATGTTTTATATTCTGGAATTAAGTAATCATGATCTAAGTAATCATATGAATAATTACAATTCAAAACACGGATGACAAATGAAACGATTTTACCCAAAACGCTCTTTAACATGAAATTTACAAAAGAACGGGTAAAATAAAGTCATAAGTGAACCATATATAATATCATAACAATGATTATGATTCTTGAATAATTCAATTACATTATTTAAATCATTATACAGGAGGTTCAGACACTTACGAAGCAAATCGGACATAAGGTAAGGGAAATATCACAATCTCATTTTTATCCAAAATTGTTTATACTTTGGAATTTACTGTGGTGTATTTTATCATCCACATCCATGTTTCCTAAATATTTAATATTTATATCCTTATAAAATAGTTTATATCCAATTTTACCCTTCGGTGAGTTTTTAGTAAAATATATGAAAGGAATCTATTGTCGTTTTTCGTACGAGGTACTTTTTGACTTTTCTGACAAAAGTACGAGAAGAATGTTTTTTTAACTTATACGACATGAATGGATTTTTAAAACATTTTTTCCAAGAAGCTTCCTTTACATGTTTTCATGTTTATTTTTAATCAACTTCTTTTAGTTTAAAATTGTATGACATGTTATGAAAGGAATATTTTTTTGAAGTATAAAATATATTTTCCTCAAGAATGGGGTTCAAGTGTTTTATCAAAATTATTTTCCATATAAGATAATATAGGGTTATGTTTATATCCCTATTATTACATTGATTTGATTATGTTGTCATGGAAATATTTTTCTGAATTCTCTTACCTTATATGAATTGTTTTATGATGTCATGATGTTTAAGAATCCCATTTTTTTATTACATGGGTTATGCAATAATATATGATTTATGATTTTGTGGCACACATAAGAATGGTATCATTATGAGATGGGTGGGACCTATATCTCCCTCCAATGCATTGGGTAAAGATTTTATATCTCATTAGATAGACATGGATGGAACAGCAGGTTAAACCGGTTCAGTGAAACAGGACTGAAACGAGGAGTGAACTCAGTTCAGAAATGGACTTTGTCCACTAAGATAGTATTGGGAATGAGTCTTGACTAATAAGAAATTATTCTATATGATTATGTGTGTATGCCAAAATGTTTCATGTTTTATGTTGTGATTATTAGGATTACATTTCACTACTATGATTTATCCCATGTTATGAAATTATGATTTCTTTTTGCAGGTTAAGATATCCAAAAGTTATGTTCTTATGTATATGATGTGAATGATATTTCTTTTGTTTACCCTTACTGAGAATTTGAGATCACCCTTTTATGTTTTCTTTTCCCCATGATATAAAGAATGGTTTTAAGTAAAAAAAAGGAAGATCTTTTTGGGAGATGTTGAAGATCTTTCACCATGATTAGAAGATTATATTATGAGTTTCCAAATACACTAAACTATTACGGTACTTGTGTGTGTGTTTTTGTTATGTACTAAGTATTCCGCAAAAGTAATTTAATGTCCTTGTACGTCAAGCTTCGGGTCTCTACAGTTGGTATCAGAGGAAAGGTTTAGTCAACCTTTGGAAACTAGGATGCGAAAACATTAGTGAGATCCCTAGAGATATTTCTAAGGTATGTCTAGGGATGTCCCTAAGGATAAGTATACGTATAGGATATAGTCCTAGAACTATGGTAACGATCATAGAATTTAACCTAAGATGTTAGATATTGAAGGAACTCCCCATTTATTAAATTTTTTCCCTAGCGTGATTTTTGCCTCTCACACTATTCTTTAAGGGTTTTAGACGATGGCTAGAAACCGAAGGAACCGTGTTGATCAATGTAATGGAAAATGAAATGATTGTCCTCCTGAACAAACCAATGTTATGGGATATGGAGTGAAAAATCTTATTGTTATACTTACACAAGCTATGAACCATTCTGGACATCCAAATGAGCAGAGAAGGGAACAATATTCTATTGAGTCCTTCATGAGGCAACGTCCACCTTCTTTCAGTGGGTCTTCCGATCCAATTGTTCCTGAACAATGGATCAGTACCACTGAAAAGATATTTTCAGTTCTTCAATGTTCTGAACATGATAAAGTCATCTTAGTAGTATATCATTTGGAAGGTAAAGTTGTTCAATGGTGGAATCTTATCAAGAATTCGAGGCCAAGAGATGAAATTGAGTCCATTGAATGGGACGAGTTCAAGAACTTATTTTTCAATAAGTACTTCCCTCGTATTCTTCTAACAAAGATGGAGAAGGAGTTTCTTGAACTAAAGAAAAAGGATGATGAATCTGTTGGTATATACGAAGCGAATTTTACAAGGCTTTCAGGGTATGCATATGGCTTTATCATCCAACCTGAAAGTAAAGTTGATCGATTCTTTAGTGGCTTAAAACCAAATATTCGAAGGGCATTAGCTATAAGAGACTTCAGTAGCTATGAAGAAATTGTGCGTTGTGCTATAATGGTAGAAATGGAAGTTGGTTTTACATATCCATCTCATGGTTTTGACAAGAAACGAAAGATGGAGTTCAAGGAGAAATCTAAAAATAATGGTGAAAAGAAGATAAATGTTTCCTTATGCTCAAAGTGTGGAAATAAGCACGGTGGAGATTGTCTTAAAGGGACTAGAAAATGTTTTAAGTGTGCAAAAGAAGGTCATCGAGGAGCTGAGTGTCGAATTAATGGAAAAATGGTCTCTAATGATGTGAATAAAGAAAGACTTCAGAGAACGCACCACCAACACATCAATGCTTCAAGTGCAAGGAAATGGGGCATTATGCTAACAAATTCCCTAATCCAAGGGTTAGTGATGATCGACATGAGCAACCACTTAAGGAAAAGGAAAAAAGGGAAGTCACATGCGATCACTATGTGCGATGTTGAATATTTCAACGATGTGGTTGAATGGTTACGTATTTATGTAATGGGATTCCAAATTAATGTTGTATATAGTATCGTGGAATATTGGAATATTTATGTATTGGTCTATTGTGGTTTTCAATAATTTTATGGTATCGGTAACCATGAAAAGTGATTGAGACATTTTTGGTAAACAGATGATATGAGCATAATGAAGGGATAAGAAGATAATGAGATGTTTGATTGTATTCATGAGCTCATGATTGATATAAGGACTAAGTGATATCATGTTTTGAGTATAAAGAATTTTGAGGATTTTGCTTTGTGGAAAGTGTTAACTTTTAACTGCATTCATGTTTTTACTAAGGTTCAATGGGTATTCCTTTTTCAAGAGAATACATGATTAAGGCCTTCAAATGTTTGGAATGTGACCAAAAAGACATATCTAATGATATACGGGGATCAACGATGGTATTAACATGCTTGTTATATGAACTCTTTGGTAATCGTTTTCACTATAATATGAGATTGGACAGCTGTATTTTGGATAAGCCTAAAGATTGGAAATGATTATGTTGGACATAAGTTAGTATTGTTTTAAGGATAGAACTTTTTTCGATGTTATTGATGGGATGTTATAGTAATATAGCATTAGAAAAAGGACAACCTACAAAATAGGAGACAACCCATCGCGTCGGACAAGGCTGTGGGAATCGAACCCACAAACGAAGTGTGACTGGCATTTTTCGCCTACCACTGGACAAACAAGAAGTCCATGTTTAGTAGAAACTAGTTTTATTATATTAAGCAGTATAATATAAGAAGTATAATTCCATTTTAGGAACTATATATGATTATTCTCACTATAGATTGACATATGTAAGTTTTGATAACTTTTATAACCTTTTATTTGAGACAGATGTAATGACCGATCATTCTATCACATGATCTGCTAACACATCATGAATGAAAAATTCCACTTCATTTCTTTAAGAGATGAAGTGGAAATTGTCCAAAGAATGACCAACGGTGAGACTATACCAAAATCACGAAAGTATTTCTTCTAATTCCAATCTCATAAACATTAGGGAAATGATCTTGAAAACCAACAATGTTTTCCTAGTGCTCTTATATCTAATGAATCAGATGGTACCTTATATCGTCACAAATTTATGGCTTTGTGAGTGCTGGATTTTCCATAGCCATGTTCTCTACCACTTTCCATCAGAACATGATGGTTAGATTTCTCTTCCATATCCATATTTTCACCTATGTGAAACCCAGTGATTAGTTTATTTCGGTAACCGTTACATTTCATACTTTTGTTTTTAAAGATTGGTTTTGGTATTCCTTTTTATGATGTGGGTTTCTATTAACGAAACCTTCGAGTAGTAAACCATTTATAACCCAGAAAAATTTCGAGGGAGAAATTCATTTTAAGGGGGGTAGAATGTAACACCCCGAGATTTTATGAAAAATATTATTTTTAATTTCATTACTGTATTGTGTTGTACGCTACACCAAAAGGAGCTTGCACAACACACATCCTTGACTTTCCTTGCATTACACGCAATCACGACCTTCCTTGATAGTGTGTGTAGTACGCAATACCGACTTTCACTAATCAACGATATACTATTAAAATATTATTAAAACTAGTCGTTATGAATAGTAATAACCACTTTTTGAAATTTTGTAAATTTTATTTTCAAAATGGACTTAATTTTTGGATTTAGAATATCGAAATTATCTTAGGCCTAATTTTTGGTATTTTTCTGAAAACATTCAATTTTTGATGAATAGTGAAACCACTAAGTGGTAGTTAAAAAAACTGAATTTTTCATAAAACTTAATTTTACCGCTTCTGTGAGTGGAATATTAAAAATTCAAGAGACACGGTTAATGTCAGTAAGTAAAATGTGGTTCAATGAGATGAAAATAATATTTAGTGAATAGTAACTTTTTACTTTTATTTACCACGGTTAAAAGTAAATAGGGTAATTAAGGGTAAAAATGATATTATTATCACCCTAACACATGTCCTAATTCTATTGGATAAGTGTAATTAGACCAAAAAAAACCTTAGGAGTAAAATATGACCATTTTGGCCCACTTGGATTAGATTAGGACATTTATTATTAATTTATTTAAAGAAGGGTTATAATAGTTAAAATAAATGTTTAATAACTAAATCATTTTTAATATAGGTTTATACATAAGATAAATTCGACTATAAATATTCCATAGAAATCTACAAAGATTTACTACATAATGAAATTTTATTCGTAATTTTTAGACATTAAAAAGTTAATTTATTTATGACACAAAGATGATGCAGTAATTATCTTATTAATAAAATATTGACATAATTGATGTTATAAATACCCAAATAAATGTAATTTAATACTTTTTATGAATTAAAATAATTTTACAGGTTAATATGACATTTTAGTATTGATTTAATTATCTTGGTTCTAACTAATCATTCTGTTATGATTTTCACAAAAATCAATTACTAAATAGTGTCAAAATTGACATAAAATAGTTTTTAAAACAAATATTATATTATTAATTGTTATTTTATTCCTAAAGAGCTATGGTTCGGCTAAATGTCTTAGATAAGGATATATATATTAATAATAAACAACTTGGGGTTCTTGTGGATTGATATAGTAAGTTTATTAACCTTATAGTGTAAGAAAACAAGAATACACGGTAAAAGTTAAATTATCTAACTTAAAGTTAAATCTAAATGATAAGGTTAAAATTGATACCTAAACCTCTCTAAATTCTATTGGATGAGATGATTTTGACCAATACCCACCTTATCTTCGAAATGTATCAATTTGGAGCTATTAAAAACCGAATTTTACTTTATAATAAAATAATATTTTTTGTTATTCCAAAGGTGCTCCTCTCATCCCTTATAAAAGGGCACCTCCTCCCTCTCTTCCTCACACCACTTTGATCCTTCAATCTCGGCCAACACCTGCCAAATTATCTTCTCCACTTCCCTAGCAACATACGAGAGGTTCTGGTCTTCCTCAAAGACCAATTTTAGTTCCCTAAAAGGATATCTCTAAGAGGTCCTTCAAAGTATAGGTAATGTCTGTTACCGATTCTTTCAACTTTATTTCTTCTTCCACTTCTTCTTCTTATTTTGTTTCATTATGAAGTAATAACCTCAGTATCAATAATATACTGAGATGTTATTATAAGTATTAAACAACCCTATTTCACCATCTATCCATCCTACAGAAAACGAAATCACCGCGCGTGTGTACGTATGGAATACTGTCTCCACGTCGTGGGGTAATCTATTTTCCACCACCACCTTACTTGGATGGGTATAATGGTGTAAAGAATGAATATATATGATTATTCTAAAGTTATATTGATTCTGAAATAGTATACATACACTCCAATACAATTCCACGATCATGAGAATGATATCATCGCTCGTGCGTATGTACGGACTACCGTCTCCACGACGCGATGAGATTCATTCTCCATGTTAACCATTCATGAATGATTATAAAGTATATATAATAATTAATCATGAAATATATGAAATAATAATACAGGATTTATGTGTATATATGTGTATTTCATCTACTTAATTCCATTCAACTCAATAAGGAAATGAAAACAGCGTTCATCCGTACGTACGACCTACCGTCTCCATGAATGGTGTATTTCTTTCCATTTAATGATCTATTATATATATGAATATTATGAATATATATTATATATAAATAATGTTTTATATTATGGAATTAAGTAATCATGATCTAAGTAATCATATTAATAATTACAAGTCAAAACACGGACGACAAATGAAACGATTATACCCAAAACGCTCTTTAACATGGAATTTACAAAAGAACGGGTAAAATAAAGTCATAAGTGAACCATATATGAGATCATAACAATGAGTATGATTATGGAATAAGTAAATGACATTATTTAAATCATTATACAAGAGGTTCGGAAAATTACGAAGCAAACCGGACCTAAGGTAAGGGAAATATCACAATCTCATTTTTATCCGAGATAGTTAATACTTTTGAATTTACTAGGGTGTATTTTATCATCCACATCCATATTTCCTGAATATGTAATATTTATATCCTTATACAATAGTTTATATCCAATTTTACCCTTCCATGATGTTTTAGTAAAAGATATGAAGGGAATCTTTTGTCGTTTTTCGTATGAGGTACTTTTTTGACTTTTCTGACAAAAGTACGAGAAGAATGTTTTTTAACGTATACGACATGAATGGATTTTTAAAAAAGTATTTACAAGATTCTTCCTTTACATGTTTTCAAGTTTATTTTTAATCAAATTCTTTTAGTTTAAAATTGTATGACATGTTAAGAAATGAAATTGTTTTTGAAGTAGAAAGGATATTTTCTTCAAGAATGGAGTTCAAGTGTTTTATCAAAATTATTTTCCATATAATATAATATAGTGTTCTATTTCTATCCCTATTATTACATTTATTTGATTATGTTGTGATGGAAATATTTTTATGAATACCATTATCTTATATGAATTTTTTTATGATGTCATGATGTTTAAGAATCCCATTTTTTTTATTACATGGGTTATGCAATGATGTATGATTTATGATTTTGTGGAACACATAAGAATGGTGTCATTATGAGATGGGTGGGACCTATATCTCCATCCAATTAATTGGCTAATGATTTTATATCTCATGAGATAGACATGGCTGGAACGGTTGGTTAAACAGGTTCAGTAAAACAGGACTGAAACGAGGAGTGAACTCGGTTCAAAAATGGACTTTGTCCACTAAGATAATCTTGTCAATGAGTCTTGACTACTAAGAAATGATTCTATATGATTATGTGTGTATGAAACAATGTTTCATGTTTTATGTTATGATTATTGGGATTACATTTCACTACTATGATTTATCCCATGTTATGAAATTATGATTTCTTTTTGCAGGTTATGATTTCCAAAAGTTATGTTCTTATGTATATGATGTGAATGATATTTCTTTTGATTACCCTTACTGAGCATTTGAGCTCACCCTTTTATGTTTTCTTTTCCCCAGGATATAAAGAAAGGTTTTAAGTTAAAAAAAAGGAAGATCTTTATGGGAGATGTTGAAGATATTTCACAATGATTAGAAGAATATATTCCGAGTTTCCAAAGACACTAAACTATTACAGTCCTTGTGTGTGTGTTTTTGTTATGTACTAAGTATTCCGCAAAAGTAATTTAATGTCCTTGTACGTCAAGCTTCGGGTCTCTACAAAAAGGATCCAATATTCATAGATTTGATGATGATGGAAATGGGAATCATAAAAAAGGGAACATCATGAATCCTTTCATAAATGATTTATCAACCATTACTTTTGGAAATGTTAAAGGATGCTCAAAAGGATGATGTGGGAATTTCGAAAAAAGTGGAAGCTATCAAAAAAGGTAAATCCTCGGAGATTAATGTTAATGAAGAAGTAATTGTGAGAGTTGGGAAAAGACTATGTGTTCTATCAAGTCTGGAGCAGAAGAAGGAACTTTTGGATGATGCACATAGTTCAAATTTATCTATTAACCCAGGAAACACAAAGATGTATCGAGATCTACAAGAACATTATTGGTGGGATAATATAAAGAAAAATATCTCTGAATATAGATAAAAGTTCCTGGTGTGTCAGCATGTGAAGGTAGAGATGCAGAAATATAAGGGGATCAAGCAACCATTGCCCATACCAGAATGGAAATTGGAGAACATCACTATGGAATTTGTCAGAAGAAATCTGGTGTCATCCAAAGGCAACAATGTAATCTGGGTTATTGTAAATCGTCTTATAAAGTATGCACTCTTCATTTCTATTTGAGAGGATTTCTCATTGGATCAACTGGCTCAGAAATATATCAGGGTAGTGGTAAGGCTACTTGAAGTACCACTATCAATTGTGTCTGATCGAGATCCAAGATTCACCTCTATATTTTGGAAGAGTCATTAACATGATCTGAATACTAAACTGAACTTCAATACAACTTATCATCCTCAAACTGATGTCCAATATTAGAAAACTATACCAAAATTGGGGTACATTTTGAGATCTTGCTCAATGGACTTTAAAGGAGGATGGGATCAACATCTTCCTCTGGTTGATTTCTCTTATATTAATAGTTTCCAATCGAGCATCCAAATGGAACCATATGAAGCCCTTTATGGGAAAAGGTGTAGAACACCGGAGTGTTCGAATGTGGTCAGTGAGTGTATACTGCATGGACCAGAAATAGTCGAATAAATGGTGAAGAAGGTGAATACCATTCAGATGCATATCAAGGTAGTCCAAAGTCAACCGAAGAGTTATGCAGATAACTGTCAACAAGACCTTGAGTTTAAATTTGGTGACATGGTTTTTCTATGCATATCTCCATGGAAGAAGGTCATGAGGTTTGGAAAGAAATGGATGTTATTTCCAACGTATATCGGCCACTTAGAGATTCTTGAACGTGTTGGGGTTGTGGCTTATAGACTATCACTTCCACCTACCATGGTCATAGTACATGATGTCATTCATGTATTCCTCTTTAGGAAGTACATACCAGACCCTTCCCATATAATCCCTTCAGAGGTGGTATAGTTTGAGGATGGTCATTCTTTTGAGGAGAAAACAGTGAACATCTTAGACCATAGATAAAAAGTTCTATGAAATAAGACAATTCCCCTCGTTAAGGTGTTGTACCAAAACCACATGTTTCAAGAAGCGATGTGGGAATCGAAGGAAGGGATGAAGCAGAGTTACACGCATTTATTTTAGTATGGGAAAAAAATATCAAGGGCAAAATTTCTTATAGGGGTAATATTGTAACGACCCAAACAATCATTAATGAAAATCACTACTGGAAATATAGACAATACCAATGGTTCAAAACCGTTGTTATAGGCTGGAAAACCGTTGGTATATGATATACCAACGGTTTCCCAAACTGTAGGGAAGTAAGGCGTTGGGAAATCCATTTACCAATGGTTTAAAGAAAACCGTTGGCAAAAGGTGGTGGAAGTTTTAATTTCCCAATGGTTCCTCTAAACTGTTGGCAAAAGGATTTACCAACAGTTGAAAACCATTGGGAAATTTATAATTTTAAGCTTATACCAACGGTTCAAAACCGTTGGTATAGATTTTTACCAATGGTTTAGATAAACAGTTGTTATGTATTCACATATGGTCAAAGCATACCAACGGTTTAGAACCGTTGGTATAGTTTTTTTACCAACGGTTTAGATAAACCGTTGGTATATATTCATATATGCTCAAAGTATACCAACAGTTCTAAACTGTTGGTATTAGGTATTTTCACAAACAACCAGTAGCATGCATACAAATTCCTCCACATGATACACCTGCATAAAAAACATCACAAATAACAGCTAGAAATAGACTTCAAACACCACAGAAAACATTAAAAAAAGCACAAAAAAGCACATAAAAACACCACTCTTCCAACCATGCCATGTACTACATTTCTCCATTTCAATCATCCTATGACAAAAACATTTGCAATTAACCTATTTCATTTTGCTGGGTTCACTAATATCAACTTTTTCTTACTCAAAAAGGTGATGATTATGATAGAAATCGGTGCATGAGGGGTATGTGTGATAAAGTTAATTAACAATGTGCTTAATATTTGTGCATCATCTAGAGTGATGCATGACTTGAATTGAATGTGATGTGGGGGATGTCCAGAGAGGGGAGGGGGTTGTCCAGGAAGAGGGGAGGGGAGATTTCCAGGAAACGACTATGGGAGTCATGGAGAATGTGCAACAATGATTTTTATTCAAATTATAGCATATCATCACATGCATTTGATGAGCATGAGCTAATAATCTTACCAAGCCATTCATATAGTTCAAGACATACAAAAATGGAATAATCTCAAATAACATTGCATGATCAATGAAATAAAAAAAGGCAAGTGAAATCAACATTCCTACCTTTACATATCAACCATGAGGTATAACATTTAATCAAATTGTAATAGAATTATACATAAGGTATACGAGTCTCATTTACTTTCATACACAGTGGTACAAAACAGAATGTTATTGATGTCCGGGGGGCTGTCTAGGGTCCAAGGAGAAGGTTGGGGGGATATCCGTGGTCCAGGAAGGGGGGTGGGGTCTGTCTAGGGCTGTTCGTTCAAATCACATTTGACTCATGGATCGTTGTCCTTAAGTTTCAACAGAATTCGAATGCGTTTAGTCAGTTTGTTTTATGTTAGTTGTTGATTTCACATAAAATTAAATCCATTTTTAACAAAATGGAGGCACTTTGAGTGGTTTCGGCCACACTGGGCCTCAGATTGAGGAAGGGTTCAGTCGAACACGTCACATATGAGACATGGATTGTTGTGCAAAAGTATCAACACAATCAGAATCTGTTTGATCGGTTTGACGTATGTACGTAAAATATTGTCCATTTTAAACAAAATATATACACATGGAGTGATACCGGCCACAATACGCTTCGGATTGAGCCAGTGTTGACTCGTACACATCACATATAACCCATGGATCATTGTCCAAAAGTTTCAACACAATCTGAAGGCGTTTGGTCGGTTTCCCTAATGTTAGTTGTTTATTTCACTTAAAAATAAGTCCATTTTGAACAAAAGAGAGGAAGTTTGAGTGGTCCCGGCCACACCGAACCTCAAATAGTGGTAAAGTTGACTTTTACACGTCACATTTGACCCATGGATCGTTTTACTTATGTTTTAACATAATCTGAATGTGTTTAGTCAGTTTGTCAAATGTCAGTTGTTGATTTCACTTAAAATTAAGTCCATTTTTAACAAAACAAAGGCACTTTGAGTGGTGTCAGCCACACTGGGCCTTGTATTGAGGTGGGGTTGACTCGTAAACATCACATATGAGTCATGTATCGTTTTTCAAAATTATCAACACACTCAGAAGCCGTTTGATTGTTTTTTCGTATGTATGTAAAATATTGTCCATTATAAACAAAATACATACACATGGAGTGATACCGGACACACCACACATCGAATTGAGCTGGGGTTGACTCTTACACATCACATATAAACCATGGATAGTTTTCCTAAAGTTTCAATACAATCTGAAGGCATTTAGCCAGTTTCCCGTATGTCTGTTGTTGATTTCACTAAAAAATAAGTCCATTTTGAACAAAAGAGAGGGAGTTTGAGTGGTCCCGGCCACACCGCACCTCATATTAAGGAAAGGTTGACTCGTACACGTCACATTTGATCCATGGATCGTTTTCTATAATTTTCAATAGAATCTGAATGCGTTTGGTCAGTTTTTCATATGTCAATTGTTGATTTCACATAAAATTAAGTCCATTTTTAACAAAACAGATGCACTTTGAGTGGTGTCGGAAACACCGGGCATCGGATGGAGGCAAGGTTGACTCGAACACGTCACATATGGGACATGGATCATTGTTCAAATGTATCAACACAATCAGAAGACGTTTGATCGGTTTGACGTATGTACGTAAAATATTGTCCATTTCAAACAAAATACATACACATGGAGTGATACCGTCCACACTATGCTTTGGATTGAGCCAGGTTTGACTCGTAAACATCACATATAACCCATGGATAATTGTCCTAAAGTTTCAACACAATCTGAGGGTGTTTGATTGGATTCCCGTATGTTAGTTGTTGAATTCACTTAAAAACAAGTCCATTTTGAACCAAAAAGAGGAAGTTTGAGTGGTCTCGGCCACACCGTGCCTCGGATAGAGGTTAAGTTGACTCGTACATGTCACATTTGACCCAGGGATCGTTTTACTTATGTTTTAAAATAATCCGAATGTGTTTGGTCGGTTTTCCATATGCCAGTTGTTGATTTCACATAAAATTAAATCCATTTTTAACAAAACAGAGGCACTTTGAGTGGTGTCAGCCACACCGGGCCTCGGATTGAGACAGTCTTGACTCGTACAAATCAAATATGAGTCATGGATCGTTGTTTAAATGTATCAACACAATCAGAAGCCTTTTGATTGGTTTGGCTTATGTACGTAAAATATTGTCCATTATAAACAAAATACATACACATGGAGTGATACCGGCCACACCACGCTTCAGATTGAGCTGGGGTTGAATCTTACACATCACATATAACCCATGGATCATTTTCGTAAATTGTAAATACAATCCGAAGGCGTTTGTCCAATTTCATGAATGTAAGTTGTTGATTTCACTTAAAAATAAGTCCATTTTGAACAAAAGAGAGGGAGTTTGAGTGGTCCCGGACACACCGTGCATCAGATTGAGGTGAATTTGACTCGTAGACATCACATTTGACCCATGGATCGTTTTCCTTAAGTTTCAACAGAATCCAAATGTGTTTGGTCAGTTTGTCGTATGTCAGGTGTTGATTTCACTTAAAATTAAGTCTATTTTTTACAAAATAGAGGCACTTTGAGTGGTGCCGGCGACACAGGGCCTCGGATTGAGTAGGGGTTGACTCGTAAACATCACATATGAGTCATGGATCTTTTTACAAAAGTATCGAAACCATCAGATTCCATTTGATCAGTTTGATGTATGTACGTAAAATATTGTCCATTTTAAACAAAAGAGGGACAGTTTGGGTGGTTTCGGCCACACTGTGCCTCATATTGAGGCGAGGTTTACTTGCACATGTCACATATGACCCATGGATCGTTTTCCTAATGTTTCAATAGATTCAGAATGCATTTGGTCAGTTTTTCGTATGTAATTTTTTGTTTTCACTTAAAATTAAAGTCATTTTGAACAAAAGAGAGACATTTTGAATGGTACCATCCACACCACATCTCGGATTAAGGAGGGGTTGACTCATACACGTCAGATATGACCCGTGTATTGTTTTCCTATAGTATCAACACTATCCGAAGGCTTTTGGTCGGTTTCCCGTATGTTAGTTGTTGATTTCACATAAAAATAAGTCCATTTTGAACAAAAGAGATGAAGTTTGAGTGGTCCCGGCCACACCGCACCTCGGATAGAAGTGAAGTTGACTTTTACGCATCACATTATATTCATGGATCTTTTTCCTTATGTTTAAATATAATCTAAATGTGTTTGGTCAGTTTTCCATATGTCGGTTGTTGATTTCACTTAAAATTAATTCCATTTTTAACAAAACAGAGGCACTTTGAGTGGTGTCGGCCACACCGGTCCTCGAATTGAGGTAGGGTTGACTCATAAACATAAAATATGAGTCATGGATCGTTGTGAAAAAGTATCAACACAATAACAATTCGTTTGATCAGTTTGGCGTATGTACGTAAAATATTGTCCATTTTAAACAAAAGAGGGACAATTTGGGTGGTTCTGGTCACACCGTGCCTTGGTTTGAGACGGGGTTGATTCACACACGTCACATATGACCCATGGATCAGTTTACTAATGTTTCCACATATTTGGAAGGCATTGGTTGGTTTTCCGTATGCTAGTTGCTGTTTTCACTTATAATTAAAGTCATTTTGAACAAAAAAGAGACATTTTTAATGGTACCGTCCACACCATGCCTCGGATTTAGGCGGGGTTGACTTGTACAAGTCACATATGACCCATGGATCGTTGTCCTATAGTATCAATAGAATATGAATGCGTTTGGTCGGTTTAACGTATGTCCGTTGTTGATTTCACTTAAAATTAAGTCTATTTTTAATAAAATAGAGGCATTTTGAGTGGTGTCGGCCACACCGAGCCTCGTATTGAGGTGGGGTTGACTCATACACGTCACATTCGGGGGGTGTCTGGGGGGCTGTCCAGGGTCCAGGGAGGAGGGTGGGGTGGATGTCTGTGGGGCTATCTGAGGACCGAGGAGGAGTGTTGGGGGCTATCTATGGTCCACGGAGGAGGGTGAGGGGGGTTGTCTGGGGTGTGTCTGGGGGGCTGTCCAGGGACCATGGAAGAGGGTGGAGGGGCTATTCGGGGGGGGGGGGGGCTTTCTAGGGGCAGTACAGGGACCAAAGAGGAGGGTGGGGCAGTCAGGGGGGATGTTCGAGGTCCAGGGAGGAGGATGACATGTCAGTGGGAGGGGAAGGGTCTAGTCGGGTACGCAGAGATGCTCATATACCTCTGGTACGAACCTCCCTCGTACCATTGTCCTAAGCACTGAAAGAATAAAATAATTAAAAGTGCACATAATTATGTACCTGTAAAATCTACACATAGATAGCACATAGTCGCATCATGTCATAAAAAATAACACCAAGGATCAGACAAAATAGAAGCAGTCATGCAGAGTAATGATAAGTTCACATATAGATCAGAAGCAGCTAAAAAATTGTTGCATACATGCAATGTTTATTTCCAAAAACAAAGTAAAAAAATCAAAATGATGAAACTCTAGAACATGGGTTGCCTCCTAGGAAGCACTAAGTTTTACATCTTCATCCAGATGGATGGAAACTGGTCAATCGTCTTTGTCCATCAGCTCAGAACTCTTATGCCTCTTACAAGAACGAGTGGTCGTTTCATCAAGATCACAGGGATGCTTAGTGGGATTGTTCACTTTAGGAGCATAGCGGGCGTGAATCTGGTGTATAAGTAAGAGAATATAGCGCTCATCATCATCCGGACGCTGATTCACCCATCGTGCGAGGTCAGAAGAAGACGAGACGTGCACATCGATGATCATGGAAGAGGCAGACAAGATAGACATTTTTGGTTAAGCTGTATCCACAAATAGATTCATTTTAATATATTAGAACCTTTATAAATGTTTGTCCCTTTTTGACAAACAATTAATGTGTAAAAATTGTGAAAAATAACTTATCGGATATATAAAAATGGATTTACTCATGGACATGATGCATAATATCACAAATATTCCTCATTGGATCCCAATTTGAAATTTTAATCCATTAACAAATGTCTTATATCAATTTATTTTTATTTGGATCTTTAAGGTTGAGATATTTTTGTAAAATCTTTCCAAGGGAGGATAAACTAGTGACTTGGCATACAATTGGATGCTATGTGGTGAAAACCACATTATAAGCATTGTTTAGGATATTATTGAGGTGGTTTGAGGATCAAATCTATATTTTTAGAGAAAATCCATCATGTCCAAGTTTGGTGGTCAATGTTTTGAAGTGGGGGTAGTTGGTGGTTGAGGAGTGGGGTGAGGGGGATTTCCAAGGTCTTGGGGGAGGGGTGGGGGGCTGTCCAGGGTCCAGGAAGGGGTTGGGGGGCTGTCCAGGGTCAAAGAGAAGGGGAGAAGGGACTGTCCATGGTCCACGAAGGAGGGGGGGCTGTCCAGGGTCCATCGAGGAGGGGGGCTATCCATGGTCAAGCGTGGAGGGTGGGTCCTAGGGTCCAGGAAGGAGGGGGACTATACAAGGTTCTGGGAGGAGGGTGGAGGGGGGTTTTCCATGGTCCAGGAGGGGGGTTGTCCTAGTTTTAGGAAAGAGGGGGGCAGGCTGTCCAAGTTCCATGAGGGGGGGACTGTCCAGGGTCCAAGAGGGGGGGTGTCGAGGGTCCATGAGGAGTGGGGGCTCTGTTAAAGGGAGTAAATCCCCAAATAATTCATTGAAAATTTACTAATCATAATCCAAAAACATCACAATTCCAATCCATCACCCAACCAACATCCAATTCATCCTCAATATCTCTATCATTCGAATGCCATAAACAACACAACCTTGTTTATACCAAATTAAAACAGAAAACAAAAATAATAGATGAAAAACAATAAAACTAAGGTAGTGCATACAGAATTAGAGTGTAGAACTATAAAATTGTTTGATTTAAGATGGATTTATGAGTGGAATGAGTTTTTGAGTCTTTGTATAGAGAGATCCCTCACGTTCAGGTCAAATCAAAATAGAAAATAAAAAAATAGATGAATAACATTATAACTTAGGTAGAACATACAGATTTGAATTGTATAATAGAATAACTGTTTGATTGAAGATGATGGATGGAGTTTTGGAGACTGGGCAACGAGAGAGCATCAGGAGAGCTTCAATTTTAGGGTTATAGTCGGGCGAACAGAGAATTGGGGGCTCTGTGTATTTGGAGGAACTTTTCCCCAATGGTTTTCTAAAACTGTTGGCAAAACTATGTTTTACCAACGGTTCACTAAAACCTTTGGTAAATGTGGTGGAATTGGGAGATATCCCAACAGTTATATCAAACCGTTGGAAAAAATGGGTTCTATTGGGTGATATCCCAATGGTTTGATAAAACCGTTGGGAAAAAATGTGTACTCTACATATACCAATGCTTTTCTATAACCGTTGGCATCAAAGTGTTGGTATAGACCTCCATTCCAGTAGCTAATACCTCTTCATCTAATTAAATGTCACATTATGTAAAAAATTTATATAAAATTTCAACTCCATTGGTTTTATGTTAATAATTGTAAAAAATTCTAATATAGTTGTTGAATAGTGATCACATGATTAGTATAAATATAGGGCTTTAATGAATCCAATTTACTCACACAAAGGAAGTGATCGACTCATCTAGTAGACGTGCCTCATACAAAGCACATTTTTCGGAACATGGAAAAGAGGTGGCATCATTGGGCTTCTCTTTTGAACAAACCCAAGACGATCTCTAATAGGTTATGCTCGAGCAGGACCTCCTACGAAGAAGTAGATGTTGATAGAGACTACCACCTGACCAATTCTATCTGAGCCACCCCAAAAGCGTATCACCATCGCACACCTTACTCTTCCATCTTATGCGGGTGTTATCAGGGGTTATGTAACAAGACCATAGAACAATGGTCATGTACATTAAATTTTTATTTAATAATGAATATATTTTCATGTTATTTTTGTTACGTTGTAAATAGTATTTAATGCTCAAATAGTGGTTTTAGTTAATATTCAATTAAGAAATCTATTATGATGAATTAATGGATTTTTTATTAAATAATATTTTAATAAAATATTAATATTATTATTAAATTATTTTTTATTAAATATAAATGATCATATAAACTTTTGAATGCAATTGTAATTTTTATTAAGGTTTGAATGCCATTTTTGTCAAAACCCATGAATTTTCGATAAATGCCATTTTTTATTTTAAAACTGAAAATTGTCATATTTATAAAACTATTTAGATAAAATCAATATTAATTATGGAATAAGGATGTCGAAATTAACAAATGGTGATTTATTCATAATTTTCTGAGACACTAAAATTTTTGGGTAAAAATTAAATACCGTTTAAATATATTATGTGTTTTATGACATAATAATGACCTAATAGTGATGTAATAAAATTCTATAAGCCTTATTTTCAGACAATATATGTTTTAACATTAAAATAATTTGATTTTGGGTTTGTTTTACTTATTTTACAATGTATTAATGGACCCTTCAACGCTTATTAAACATATTGACTTTTTAAATTGTTTTCCTTGAGAGTGTGGCTCACCTCCACATAAGAAACCCCGTTATTTTATGATTTTTGGACATTTTCATTATAAAATATTTTTTTCCAATCCCCTTTGGAAAAAATCATGGTCCAAAACCATGGGCTGGTCTGTCGTTTAAATTATTTTAATTGAGGTGCCGAAACCCTCAATAATAAAAAACCCCTCACCTTTTCTATATAAAACCTCCCAAGATCCCACTTTATCGTCATTAAAATCAATTGGAATTCGTCCAACCTCTTCTATCCTCTCTCTAAAATCATCCCAAGGGGCCCCAGCCTCTCAATAAGTCTCTCTTAATCCTCTCTCAAGCATTTTGATGCACACTTTCAAGTAAGGGTTTTTTCTTCCAGTCTCATTTTTGTACAATTTTGATAATATTTCTATGACCATTTAATTTAAATTATAAATGTTGGGGTATGGTTTTAACCTACCCCATACTTCCCTATTTATATTGGAATTATGGGAGACCCCTTTATCTTTCATTAAAATCCTCTCATGTACACCTGTTACTATGCCAACATTTCGAATGGAATTTCTCTCCCTTCTTAAACATCCAAGTAATCCTTTTGTATTATGCATCTAAATTCCATCAAAATTGTTGGGACGTGTATTTATATGACTCCATTATTGTCCCATTTCATGTAAATATGATGAGACACCACGTTCCCTCTCATCAACAATTTTTTATGAATTCATACATCATGTTGTTATGCTGCCGAAATTGCACCGATTTTCCAAGCGAATGACATTGTATAGTGAATACCATGCTTAATTATCTATCAAGGGTATCTAATTTTATGCACATTTACTTATTGATTATAAATTTCCATGTATGAATTCCAAATTACTTTATCTTGGAATAAATTAAGATGTATTATTAATCCATGTTATTTGATCCATGTGGCACACTTAGGCATGAAATGAAATGTTTAAGAAGGATGCCCCCTTATAGCGCTCCAATGAATTGGATAAAGTATAGTAAACTGATACTTCATGTGTAATGGGTGTTGAATCATTCTAATAGAAGTTCAATGAGGTTTTACTCATGCTTCACGTGAAAAGAGGATTTCTTCATTCTCTATGTGCAATGAGCATTGGCCCATGCTAATTCCATGTTAAGTGTGGTTGCCACATTTATATGTTATGATTATTATGCTTTATCATGCCTTTATGTTTATGCTTCTCTTGTGATCTTTTGATATTCCTATTTTCTAACAAGTATTGTATTCCTCATGTTATTCCATTATTATACCCTTACTGGGCTTTGTAGCTCACCCTTTTCTTTTTCATGCCCTCAGGTTATCCCATGCAATGCTATGTATGAGGGAATATAGTTGTCATGCAAAGTATGTTTTCAATAAATATGTTTTACTTCATGTTTTAAGTTGTTATTTAATGTTCCTAATCCCCAAAGACAATATTCCTCCCTTTCTTCCATGTTGTATCATTTGAAGGTTTTATGTAATAAATCATGTCTAAGTTTGGAATAAAAAGCAGGGTTGTCATATATGGGTTCTCCATGATGTCTCACAACATCATTAATATATAGTCTTTCTAGGCGTTCATGTTGTAAATATTCTCTTACAGCAAGAAAATGTGCTGACTTGGTATGAAGATCAACAATGAATTATATTCCATCATTCCTTCTAGTATTCTTTGGTAGTCCCATGATACATATCATCGTAATATTATCCCATTTCCACTCAGGTATGGGAAGAGGTTCCATGATGCATCCGGGATGTTTCCTTCCAGCTTTCACTTGTTGACAAACCATACATCTTGAAAAAAATCATCAATATCCTTCTTCATGTTGTCTCACCTAAATTGTTGCTTCAAATATATGTATATTTTGTTTCTCCTAGGGTGTATCGAGAAATTATAGCTATGCGAATCATCCAACAACTATCTTTTTAGAACAGGTATATCAGGAACACAATGTCTCTTCCCAAATTTTAAAATTAAGTCTTCATACACAGAGTCACTAAATCTCCCATCATTCACATCTTTAATCTTCTTTTGAAATTTCTCATCATCTACCTGAGACCTTTTTATCCTTATTAGTAAATATGGTTTGGAATCCATTTGAAAAATCATTTATGTTTCACCTTCCATGGTTATTCCCATATCCATATTTACTAGATCCATGAAAATAGGATCCATTTCAACTCTCATTTTATTCAAAACTCCATGATCATTTCTTCTAAAATCACCTGCCACATAATTTTCCTTTCTCATGTTGTAGTGTATGGTTCAATCATAATCCTTGAGTAGTTCAAGCCATCTCCTTTTCCCCTTGTTGATTTATTTCTGTGAGAAAATATAATTCAAACTCTTTTGATCGGTATATATCTCACATTTTTTCACCATAGAGAAAATGTCTCCATATCATCCAAGAGAATATTATAGCTGATAACTCAATATCATGAGTAGGATTGTTTTTCTAATGTATTTTTTGCTTTCGTGATGCCTAGGCAATAACCCTATCATTCTTCATAAGGACACAACCAAGTGCTTTCTTTAAAGCATCACTATAATTAACAAACCCATCATTCCCTGGTAGTAGATTCAATATAAAAGCATTGAATAATATTATATTTAGTTATTAAAAACATTCTTCAAACTCTTTTTTCAAAACAAATTTAACCCCTTTACAATTGAGCTTTGTTAATGGGTTTTCCAATCGGGCAAAATTTTGGAAAAAATGCCGATAATAACCTGCTAGACCAATAAAATTGCGTACCTCAATTATACTCATTATTGTGGTAAATTCATGGATTGCCTTGGTCTTTGATGGATCAATAGAGATTCCATACTATGAGACAATATTTCCAAGAAAAGAAATATCTCGAAGTCGTAATTCACACATGCAAAACTTCATATATAATTCATGTCTTCTAAGAATATTTAGGATAATGCAAAACTGATTTTCATGATCTTCGTAGCTCTGGGAGTATAACAAGATATCATAAATAAATACCACTAAAAAGTGATCAAGAAATTCCTTAAAAAATATATTCATTAGATCCATGAAGACATATGGTCCATTAGTAAATCCAAAAGGCATTACTATAAACTTGCAATGCTCGTACCTGGTTTAAAATGTTGTATTTGTAATTTCTTCCTTCTTCATGCACAACTGATGGCATCCAGATAAAAGGTAAATCTTTCAAAAGTATTGAGATCCATGAAGTTTGTGGAAAAAATCATCAATGCGATGTAGGGGATACTTGTTCTTTATTGTTATAGCATTGATCTCTCTGTAATCAATAAAAACCCTCATAGACCCATATTTATTTTTAATAAAAATAACAGGGGATCCCCATGGATAAATACTAGGGTGAATAAATCACTTATTACTCAATTCACCTGGTTGTTTCTTTAGTTCCATTAATTCCACACTGGAAATTCTATAAGGGTTTTTTGATATGGTCCTTGAACAAGGAATTAAGTCAATGCAAAACTCAATTTCTCATTCTGGAGGATTTCCAAGTAAATCATATAGAAATACATCAACATACTCTTGTACAATATGTGCATCCTCTAGTTAAACATTCTTTTCCTCACCTATAGTTATTTCGTTCTCTTCCTCCCCAATAATTGAATTTAATTGAGGTACTGGGGGTGGATCTAGATAAAAATGAGGTTGCACTGTTTTTGATCTAATGAAAAGGTGTTATTTATCATCATCTTCAAATATATTAACTTCCTTCTTATTATAATTAATTTTTGCATCAAGGTCTCAAATCCAATCCTTGCAGAGGATTTTATCAAATTCAATCATGTTTATGATGATATGATTTTCATATAAATAAAATTTATATTCCTTAATAGGGACTGATTTATAAAACATTGCTACAATGATAATTCCCATACTATTTTGACAGACAACTCCCTTGTTAAATCAAATCGGAAATATCATAATTTCTTAGAAAACTGAGAAGATATGAAACAATGTGATGATCTAGAATCTAGTAAAGCATTGGCTAAACATTACGAACCCTTAAAATACCTGGCTCTATGTCTTTTAGAGCTTCAACCTCAGCAGTAGTGATAGCATAAGAATGGCTTTGATCCCCTACCCTTTTCTGAGGTATGTTTCCCTGATGCTTAGGAGATTCATTTTCATAATTCCTCCCTTCTCTACAATTGTATCATTAAACATTGACAGCCTCTTTCTTCCCCTTGCAATCATGAGATTGCTGGCATTTTCACTACACTTTTAACAGACACTCATTCCGTTCAACCATGTATAGGGGTATTTCTTCCCACATTTACTACAAGATCGATATTAAACTTTCCCATTATTCCCCTTATTTGTATTTCTAGAGTGTTCAGTAGATCTCTTCTTCTCTTTCTTTGGTTTAAAGTCATTAGACTTAGAGAATTCTTTTTCTGTATTGATAGAACATGGGACAATATCTTTGTATGAGGAGAAGGATTGTGAGACTAATGCTCAATGTAGAAATGGTTTTAACCCATACAATAATGGATCAATCTTACTTCGTTTGTTATGTATATAATCTGAAGCATGCCTCTATAACCATGTAATGTTAGCCTCATATTTTGTGACATTCTCATCCTCCTTTTTCCTCAGACTCAGAAATTGTCTTTCCATATCCGCTTGATGGTCATGAGGAAAGTATTTTTCTATGAAACCCTCCTTAAACTCCCTCCATTCCATTTTTGATACCTCATCATCTTCCTTTGTGTTATGAATCAATGACCACCATTGATCAGCATCTCCAGTGAGGCGGTAAACTACCATGACAACATTTTCTCTTTCGCTACTCTGCAAGGTGTGGAATATTTTCTCTATAAAAATTGTCCATTTCTTAGCTACTAATGGATGTGTACCCCCATTGAATGTTGGTGGTTGTTTCCTTATGAATCGATCTAACATTGATCCTCCATGCTATAGATCAGGATGCTCCATACGTGTAAGGTTATTATTCATAACCTAAGTGAGTTGTCCCAGTATAGTGATATGTTGATCAGCACCAGTTGTGTCACCAACTCCACTATAATTATCTTGAGTCATAGGGGAATCCAAACATGGAGTAAGTGAATTGATACGGTTTCCATTCCTTCCACTAGGTTCCATTTCTAAATAATGGCATACACTAGATTAGTTTATTGATTGAAATACATAATTCCAAACTTTTAACATACTTAACATAAATAAAAAATTTGATATAATCTATAATCATAAAAAATGTTTTCTTTGAGGAGGTATATATTCATTAATCCTTCATAATGGTTTGTAAAAAAATGTGAGTTATCCTAAGCATATCCCCTTGGAGTGTCGTAACTAAGAGTGCAGTAATGCATGTTGAAGTACTCCAGGATACCCTGGGTCAAGCCTGAAACTCCTTGTCAGAGTTTTCACTCCTAAGTATATTTGTGCCAGAGCATCCTCTACCTGCTCGTATCCAGACAATGATTTATTGCTCATAAAATACAGTAAATATATACATTTTCAAAATTCAATGAAGTTGTTCTATACTAATCCTCAAAGACTATCTTAAGTTAATGTGCTCTAATTAGAGTTTATTCTAAATCTAGTTTCCAAGGTTTTTACTAAACTTCCACTGATACCAACTGTAACACCATGACCCCAGTTAACCAGAGTCGATGCATTATTACATAACATTTCCCTGATACAAGTAAATCATGTCCCGAAAGACCGATCAGTTTAGTATCCTTAAAAATAATAGATACATAGTGACAACTGGGTCCTAGTGACCGCACAACCACCCCGCCGTAACATGGTCTTCGGGTCCTGACACACCAGGTACCGCCAGTTGCCACGCATACACGTGGGGCCCACCCCAGTGTCCACCCACGTGCCTGAACAGGTCATTTGACTAATGATAGTCTCCACAGGCCAACACATGTCCTTTACAGTATGCTTTGTCCTCACTCACACACACCCTGGGAAACTTCGCAGAAGGTCACCCACCATGATCACAACTCCAAGCCAAGCACGCTTAACTTTGGAGTTCTAATCAGACAGGCTCCTGAAAAGGAAGGTGCACCTTGTTGACATGAGTCATACAATTTAGTCAATTAACCTTTTATCATTTGGAGATGTTACAATCACCCCCCCCCCCCCTTAAGAGCACAACGCCCTCGTTGTGGGCCTTACATCTCATCCCAGGCAGTGCACCGCACTTAAGGATGGGTTCCTCCTCTGATATCAAATGTGACAACTGGGTCCCAGTGAAAGCACAACCACCCCGCTGTAACATGGTTGTCAGGTCCTGACCCACCAGGTACCACCAGTTTCGACACAGACATGTGGGGCCCACCATAGGGTCCATCCACGTTCCTGAACGGGTCATCTGACTAATGATAGTCCCCACAGGCAAACACATATCCTTTTAGTGTGCTTTGTCCTCACTCACACACACCCTGGGAAACATCCCAGAAGGTCACTCATCCTGATCACTACTCTAGGCCAAGCACGCTTAACTGTGGAGTTCTAATCAGACAAGCTCCCAAAAAGGAAGGTGCACCTTGTTGTCATGAGTCATATCATTTAGTCATTTAACCCTTTATCATTTGGAGATGTTACATACATTAATAAAGTTTACATTACATAATAAAATGAATAGCTACAACAACATTGCTTCCATAGACAACATTGAGATCCCATAGACTATCCCTATAGGTCATTCATAATATACTTCTTTGCATCCTGGGAAAAATAAAACATAGAAAGGGATGAGCTCATGTGCTCAGTAAAGATTACAATATAGCAGAAATATTCATAAATAATCATAAAAATTTAAGGAAATGTATAAAACCAAAACATAATCTTTTTCAACATAAAATTCATCATAATATGAAAAATATGAATCAAAATAATGACATTTACTTACTCACATTGATATTGTACTAGACTAATAACCACATTCAATATCAATATCAACTTTCATAATGATGGAATGCATTATGCCAGACTTCATAACCACGTAGTCAGGGCCTTGTGCCAAGACTACAAATAATATTTTGTCAAGGCCATGTGCCAAGACACTAGTTTTTCTCATGAGACCTACCGACGCATCAAGGAGATATAGAGGGCTCCACCTGTCACATACTAAGTCCAATGCATTCCTTATATGAAAAGGTTTATACAAAACATAAAAATTCATTTTAAAACTAGCATACGAAATGTCAATACTTTATCCATATACACTGAATTGTGTAACAATAACACATCCATAGTCAGGCATGTGACAAAACCTTCAATACAATATGGATGTTTTTAATCATAATAAATCAACTACAAATAATCTTAAAATTCATTAAAGGATGTTGACATAGATGAAATAAAAACTGTTTGAGAGATATATATCAATCATATTTTTTTGAAACCATTTAATGTCACATAATTATAAAAGAAATCATTTATTTTGAAAATATTCTTATAAGCTTATACGGAAGTCTTCGATGATTTTATAATGGCAGAATATAGTTGCACCCACTATATAAGTTAAAAAAACATTCTTATATTAATTTTGTTGAAAAGGTCAATAAAGTAACTTGTTTGGAAAACAACAGAAAGATTTAGTTAAAAGCATATAACGTAAAATAATGGTATAAATGACTTTAATCCATAGTCTATCAATTAATAAAAATGTTTTGGAATACATTTTTTTGGAAATTTTGGATGTGGATGATAGAGAGGACCCAATAGATAATTACATATAACAACCTTGAATAATGAAGAGGTTGTAGAATTAACCCTTAGCTTGTACATTTCCACGGTCGAGGGTGCATTATCCTCTTTTATAATAGTTAAATAATTTTTATTAAATTAAACATGAACAATATACATAATTATGATATCATATATGATCTTCTAATAATGTTTTATTAATAATATTTTAGTATTATCATTGTTTTGGGTGTTAACCGATTTGTTTTCCATTATATTCATTGTTAATTGAGTAATGTTTTTCATGTATGGGATGTATATTATTCATATTCAGAATGATATAATGTCATTAAACTTTATTTTTAATAATAAAATGAACATTAGTCTTGAATGGTTACGTTGGGGAATGAATCTCATCGCGTTAGTGGAGATGGTAATCCGTACATACGAACGAGCGGCAATATCATTCTTTTGATAATAAAATCATATATAATTGGATTGTGTATCATATATATAGAATCATTACCATGTTATATTTTATTACATAATTTATACATCATTATTATACACATCCAAATAATAATTTATTGAATAATAACTACACCACGATGTGGAGATGGTAAGTCGTACATACCCACATATGATGACATTTCATTCGATGGATGGATAGAATTATGAATATGGTTGTACCATATCTATAAAAACATAAAATTATATAGAATATATTGGATTTATTATTTTATAATGGAACCAACAAGGAAAGAATAAGTGGAAGAAGAAAAAAACATGAAAGAGGTGATGAGATATTTACCTCTTCTTCGGGTTCCTCCATTTGATTTGATCAAAAGGGATCCTTAGTATTGCATTCTAACAAATTTAAGGACTATAGGATGAAGGGTGGATAGTTGAGAGTGTATTTGGTAAGGTTTGGGCCTAGCGAAATAGTATTGATGGTCTGAATTAGTGAGAATGGGAAGTGCCCTTTTATAAGAGGGGTGAGGGGAACCTTAGGAAAAGATTGCAATATTATTTTATAATAAAGTCTTGTTGGGTTTATAATGGATCCATAATTAATTATTTAAAGTATAATGAGGGTATGGGTCAAAAACCACTCAAACAATAGGTTTTTTACACGTTTGGGTCACTATACTAACCTCATCTTCTAGATTTAACTATGTTAATTAGTTTGAAATTTACCATGTCTCTTTGTAATTTTATATTATATTGTTAATAAAAAAACTATAAACTTCCAAGAGAACCCAAAGTGGTTCATTAATGATACACCTTTCATTATATAAGTATTTCTGCTGAACCGTTGATATTTAAGAATAGAATAGAAATTAATAATATAATATATTTTTTAAAAACACTTTTATGTCAATTTTGACAATATTTTCTATTTTGTTTTTGTTAAATTCATAAAAGCATTATTACTTTAAAAACATTATTTAATCAATCCAAACATGTAAAAATAACCTAGATAATTCGTGTATGGCATCAAAACATTGAAATTTTATTTATTTTAACATCAATAATACCATTTATTTGACTCATTCATTAATAAGGAAAATATTTCATCGTCGTTGTGTCATATATAAATTTAATTATTACATATCTAAAAATTATAAATAAAGTGCCATTATGAAGAAAATAATTTAATCTTTCTAATTAATAATTATTGTCGAATAGATCAATTATATAACATCATATAAATTTTTTTCACTAACAGATATTTTCTTTTTTTATTTCTGTCATTGCTTTAGATTATTTAATATAAAATGTCATTATCACTCCCATGTGGCTCCATGGGGCCCATAAATTGACCCAAGGATGGAAATGTTCAGACATGTGTCATTAAATAGGGTTAGTATAAGTGTTAGTGTAACATAATATTATAATATTTTTATTTTTATACCCTTATTCACTTGATTTACTCTTTAAACATGGAAAATAAAATATTTACTGAAGTAATTATTAAAAACGTCATATGATAAAAGTTAGCTATTTATACAATTTGGAACACTTGATTCTAAATATTGAATCTATTTTTCTATATTAAAAACACAGAAGTGGTAGAAATTAATTAAAAATTAATTCCCGTTATCAAAATAAAAAGTGTGTTTTTATGTAATAATAACTATCCAAATATTGACACTTGCTTATGTACAGTTTAAATGTTAAATTATGTCCAATGAAAATAATTGTATTAAATGGTCAAAATATAATAAAATTAAAATTAAAAACCACTCATTATTATAATTTATCAATATAAATTATTTTTATTCAAAAAGTTGTTTTATATTAAAATTTAGTATTTTTCCAAATTCATCAAATACTGAATGTTTTCAAAAAAATACAAAAAATTCAGCCTAAGATAATTTCAATATTTGGAACCCAAAAATGAATTCCATATGAAATATATGATTGATAAAATTTCAAAAAGTGGGTATTACTATTCATAACGGCTAGTTTGATTGGTCGCTATGTGTTAGAATCTCGAAGTTACATACAACGTAAGCAATTGCATTATTCAATGAGAAACGTACCATGGAAGCATGGGGTGTTACACAGTGTCCATCCCTCCCATATTTCTCCTTTTTTTATTATAAATGAATGTAGAACATAAGGAATTTACTTTAACCACATCCTATTCCATGCTTTCTTGAACGGAGTGTTTGGTTTCATTGATATTATGGTGTACAACACCTCCATATTCAATGGGAATGGCCATACACATCCATGAATCCTAGTGACAAATTTTTAACTATTTAGATTCATAGAGAAATGAATTCATAATGTTTTTCCTATTTGTAAATGTCCCCTTTGGTGGCCTAAGGATCCAAAGGACATGAACTTGGATGAATGACAACACAATATTGATCAAATTACCCCTCCCACTAACTGATAGTAATTTTTTCTTCCAATTTGTAATTTTTTTTGTAATTTTGAGCCAATAGTTCTTAACTACATATGAACAGTGTCTCAATTTCCAAAATGATCTTGATGGAAGAAAGGTAATTGTTTTTATATAATTTCATGATGAGAATTAAATCATTATAATTTTATTATTTCTTTAAATACCCTTATATATACCATCCATATAATTTAGTAACAACAAAATAAATCAAATCACTTCAAAAGGAGGTTGGCCACTATACATATGAATGATATTATCATTTATTAAATTGGCGATAATGTATGAAATTATATCATATTTTTTATTCAAATAATTATTAATATTTCATTAATTTAATATACACTCATCAAATTAATCTATATTACTTTACATTAAAAATGAAATTAAAAAACAATTCAAATCACTACACAATAAGGTAGTCCACCGTACCCAGAACCGAGGTTATTTTATTATATATGGAATTGAAATTAAACAATGTGTGCATGATATTATAATTATAAAATTATAATACTACTATAAATATTTTATTTAAATGTAATATAAATATTTATATCTATCCAAGAGAAGCGAATATAGAAAATGAATTATATCTGTTTTCAATGTGGTAGTCCATTGTACACACAATCAACTGTTTTGCTTTAAATTTGAGGAAGGAGAAGAGGATTTTAGGTAAGTCCAATAACATAAAAACTTCCCAATATGATTAGAATACTATATTTAATATATCACCATGTTTTAAAAATATTTTTAGCACTTATAGGAAGAAAAAAATAAAAAACTCGGTTAAAGTTTGTACCTCTACTTCAGAAAACACATTTTTATTTTCACCCAAAATCCTTCCTATAATATATTTATAACTGAAAAATTGATTCTATGATTAGGATAGGGAACTAGGGTAGTGATTTTGGTAGGTAATGGCTGAACTGATTGGTCTTGTATTTTTTTAAAGGAGAGGAGGCGAGGTATACTTTTATAATTGGGGGAGGGGACACATTTAGAAATTTTGAAAATAATTATTTGACCCATGTTTTTCTCATTCCAAAAGCTTCCAAAATGGAATAATTTTAAACATTAAATGGAGGACTAAATATGGCCACAAAATTGGAAATTGAATGTTTTCTTAATTTTTTCCCTTATTGTTTTAGTTTAACCTCATTGTAAAGTAATTTTTACCTTAAATTTGAAAAATAGTTTTTAATGATTCCATTTTTCATTATGGTAAAAAATTAATTTGACCTTATAATATAATTTTAAATATTATGAATCCAATTAAATAATCAATTTTTTTAAATTAAACTCATATAGTTTTTATTTTTTTTAATTTAATATTGAACCCCCATAAGTGTGGAAAAAATCAGTACATAATATTTATCTTTTTTCCAATATGGATATATCTATAAGAAAAAATGTATTTTCTGTCGGAAAAACATTTTACCAAAAAAAATTGTCATGTCACTAAACTGTTGGTAAAAAAATTGTCGCAAAATTTTATTATGAGAGATAAAATGTTTCTGTTGAAAGTATAATAATACCAACAAAATAATATATATGTTGTTAAAAATTATTAGCAATAGATTAATTTGACTAATTTTTTTGGTAATATTATTAAAATTTATAAAAAATAACATCAATTAATTTTTTTTGTAAATAATACTCAAAATGATGGTATTCGAATATTTATTGTTAAAATTTGATATTATATTTACAAATATAATAATATATAATGTATTATAATATTATTTATATAATAATAATAAAATTATCATGTATAAAACACCTAAAAACAAGACATTATTTGAAAAAAAACATTCCAATATATTTTCAATATATTTTTAAACTTCATTAAAAGAAATGAAGCTCAATGAAACATATTACAAACATGTTCGAACACTAATAGTCTTTACATTAAACTCAATGAAACTTCATCTACAATCTATTTCATAAAAACATCAGTCATCACTGTCATGGAATCCCTTTAACTTCAGATGAGCTATTATCTTATATAGAATATCAGGATGTCCAAAAAGTCTTTGTCATACCTTTTACTGTAAAGGAAGAATATTTTATTCTTGAAGTAGAACTTTTCCCCACACCCTCCACTTTAGACATGCACCAACAAGAGAAATTTTCTTGATCAAAAAAAAAATTGGAAATAATATATAAAACAAACTAGATAATTGAACCAATAGATACAACAAGAATAAGATAATCTAAAAATTATACCACTATAATGAAATAATTATTCATCCTGACCACAACAACAATAGATAAAAAATACTAAAACAATTTCCACAATGGTTGATATAAAAAACCAGTAAGCAAAACAACATAAAAATAAGTAGAATGAGAATACCACTTCTATGAAGATGGATATTTCCCATGATTCTATCCACAAGAGTAATGCCACCGAAGGCAAGAAAAATCAGTGGAAAAATAAGCGAAAGCATGGGTTTGGGAGGGAACCAGCAAACAAAAATATATCAAGTGAAAACCTGTTTGAGGAATCAATGTCTGTGGAGGCAATGTGAAGTGGCATGCACTGAGGATAACAGATAATTAGTCTTGTGAGAAATAGGTTGTTACTAGGAAAACAATAATTCTAGATGTGGTTTATAATGAATCAAACAACGTGGTGTTCAGAACTCAAACATTGGTTTAGGGCTCTATAGTCTAGGTTGACGTGGAACCATTCAAGTAGTGGTACCTCCTGAACTATGGATTTGGTATTGTCATAAAAAGAAAAGTGTTGCTACCAAGAAAGAAGAATGATATGTTGCTAATGAGAATGTTATGAAGAGTATCCATATCTTAATAAAGATTGATAAATGTCAATAGGAGTGCATGTTACAACGTCATATTGAGGACCAATTTGTAGGAGGCCGCTAGTTAGTTTTCGTCATTATGGCTTAGACAATGCGGTCGTGTTGATGGGTATAACCAAAGGTTTGGGTTTCTATATAAATAAGATCTAGAGGAAGATGGGGAAGTCGTCTGCTTAAATCTAGCTGGTCATTTTGTAGTAAGATATGAATTCATTAACTTTCTAGCATTATATCAGATATTTTTATCTTCTAAATTGAAAATCATGGTGCCTTGAGACATTATGTAACCTGAATACCTATGGATTTTGGCGGTGACCTGGTTGAATTTTTATTACATGATGAAGATTACCTAGAAGAACTAATGGCTCTCAAAAAATTACTAGTGGCCACATTAATAGATGATATCTAGTGACCAGAACAAATGGAAATAAAAACGTTGGATATAAAAATAACATAATGATTATCTAACATGTGACCATAAACCATTTTCAACAAAGGAATATAACCAAAAATATAGTTCTCCAATAGGTCCCAAGAATTTTAATAGTTATCATAAGTGGCCCTTGGAAAATTTAATAATGTATTAAGGAATATCTAGAATTTACCTTGATTCGCATCTTGAGTACATATATAATTAATACCTGTTGACTTTTAGCTTCCACTACCATCACATATTCTTTATCATCCAAACAAATTAACCACCAACACGTGCCTCCAATTAACTCCTTATTAGGGACCTCCTAGTCATGTTGATGGCCCATAATTCACTTCATTCAATTTCAACTATAATTTTTTATGCAGACCAAGGACGAATCACCTCTTAAACAACATACCGACTCAAAATCATACAAATTTTTCATTAACAACATGGGCATCCTTATAAAACATCATTAGATTTAGGACTCTAGATTCATGTTATAGTAAATCAATTTTTTAATGCAAACCCTTACATGACATTATTTCAAGGATAAAGTCACGATTGAAGCTGTGGATTTGAGAGAACATATTAGCTTCACTCATTATACATATCTTAGCCACAGAAACCGTTTACATGTCTCCAATGACACATGGGGATGCCATAACCTCCCCCTTTACCCACACACCCATCCAAACCAACAGGGACCCTACCCCTATCTATGGACTTCCATTGATGCAGCATGGTCACTCGGTACCACTATGGAAATACATCCTACCTTCAATGATACTCTATTCAATTTCTATCTTGTGTTTATTGAACACCGTTCTCCCCTTTCCAGCACCCTTATGGCTTCCTTTCCAAGGAGATGCACCTATCTACCCCCACCATATCTATTCTATAATATCCGCTTCTCAATATGATGATCCAGCAATACAGTGACATTACTATGACACACATAACCATACAAGTGAGCAGTAATATTTCCATCCTCATATGGACTGAATATAAAAATATTTATAGCATACTTGTTTCCATCAATGTGTGAATAGGCACTGATGGACACATGATCTTTCAATCCTCTAATTTCAATTTTAGTATTTAATTTCTCAGTAAGAGATAGACCACAAAGACCAAAATTCTAATCTCGATTACCATTGGCACACACAAACACATGTGAAGAGTTCAACGCATCCTGAACCAAGGGATATTCACACGGGCATCCTAAAACTGATCCTTAAGATAAACTTCTATTAATTGCAGCCCATAATCATGCAATATTATCTCTACATTTTCTCATAAGAAATGAAAACATGAACAATACAAAACTCTAGATTTCCAGACTCATGATCAGTATAGACGACTACTGATGCTGGTGGCCTGCAACATAAAACAAGAATGTGATCCCTACTAAAGTTCAAATCTATATTCTCAATTGTGTGATTAAATAAACCACCACGAAAATTACAACATGAACCTCCATGCATGAAAAAATAAATTTAAAATATCTCATGGCCTCCTAGATCAGTAGTAAGTGAGATCCTTAGAACCAGTTTGAACTTCCCAAGATATATGGTCTCCAAGACCAATCCCTATTCAAACTAGATCAACAGATGTTCTATATCCATCATCATCATTGATAACTAAGATGTGCAACAACACATTATCCAGAGAATATTATCCCTATGTCTATAAGAACAACTCGTACAAACTATTTCTCAATCTCAAGACATGAAAATGAAATCACAACACCAATCAATACCTTCAATCTCCATCATTAAAGCAGTGAAATAGAAATTTTCAACCAAACCCATCAAACCCAGATTCAAAATCAGATGGAAGAAACAACAAATGAAGTATAAAGTTCTTCCTAGTAGATCAAACTCTTCCTTTGAATATCAACAAAAAAACCATGAGAAAAACCCAAAACTCTTTGTTGGATTCATACTAGAAGTAAAGTTTAGAACTTTTACCAGTGATATGTATCCTTCAAACAGATAGAGAACACAGCCCTTTGACTGTATCCTGGAAATTAATGAAGCAAACGTTCTCAGAATTATTATAGAATCATAGATCTTTATATCGTCACCACTGAAGGAAATCATGGGGTTATCAGTGGTCCTATCATCTTTAGATTTACCCTTTAGGAATTCGTGCGTCATAGTCAGGGGAAAGAGAACACAATCAGGTGGTGGCGGTGAAGGTCGACACTATAACACCCAGAAATTTTATGAAAAATATTATTTTATTTTCATTGATGTCTTTTGTTGTACGCTAAACCAGAATTAGGTTGTACTATACGCAACACCGTATTAGCTTGCAGTATACGCCACACTATTCTTCGTTAGTGTTACACACAATTCCATATTTGTTTTGTGGGAATTATTCTAGGAAACAGTAAGTATATATTTTTTTAATGTATAAATGAAATATGTTTTGATTATGTTATACACAACACCAAATGGAGCTTCCACTACACGCAGCCCTGACTTGTTTTGCATCACATGCAATCGCGACCTTCCTCGATAGCGTGTGTAGTACACAATACTAGGATTCACTAAACAATGATATATTGTTATAATATTATTATCAACTAGCTATTATAAATAGTATTAAATATATTTTGAATTTTATAACATTATTATTCATCTTGAATATTTTATATAACATGGTATGAGAACAAAATAAATTTTTCGGGTAAAATAAGTATTTTTCAAAAAATGCAATTTTGCCGCCTTTTCATGGCGCACCAACATTAATTCTAGTTTTTGACATGTTTATAAGTTGAATTTGAAAAAATAAAATTATACCTTGGAATCAGGATATAAAAATTTAATTTGGATAAATTGTTCATATTATTCCGATAACATTAATATTTTAATGAATAGTAAAAACACGCTATATTTTAATTAAAAACAAATTTTTTCATCGTAATAATTTATATGGTCATATTATATATTTAATTAGTTTAAAGTGTAATTAGAATATATTTTTACCATTTAATCCAATGTTTTTCATTGGATTTTATTTCAGTTTTAAATTGGACATAAACAAGTGTCGATCTTTTGATAGTTATTGTTTCTTAAAAACACGCTATTTGTTTTGATAACAGGAATTATTTTTAAAATTAATTAATTACACTTCAATGTTTTGAATTTGTGAAAATATAATTATTTTTTTAATTCTTAATATCAAATATATCTTAGGCTGAATTTTTGGTATTTTTCTGAAAAACCTCAATTTTTGATGAATAGTGAAACCACTTAGTGGTAGTTAAAAAACTGACGCTTTCCTTTAAATGAAATTTTACCACATATGTGAATTTAATTTCACAAATCTCACATACATGTTTTTTATCAATAAGTAAAATGTGATTCATTAAAATGTAAATAATTTTTGGTGAATAGTTAATTTTGACATTTATTTACTACAGTTAAAGGTAAATAGGGTAATTCAAGGTTAAAAGAATATTATAATAATTCAAAAATATTTTAACACTTTTCCTAACCATATTGTATGAGTCATTTCTGACCATGGCCATCTTTGGTTGGATTTGGGGACCCCATTGAGCCACTCGGTAGTGATAATGACAATTTGGATTAATTAATTTAATGTAAACACAAAATTGACATTAACAAAAACATTTTAGTAATTAATTTTTATAAAGGGTTATATAAATTATATTTTTGACTATAAATATTCATTGGAAAGCTAAATATATTTCCGACGTGGTTGTGTATTTTTTATAAGATATCCAATAAATTAAATTATTTATGAAACAATAATGATGCAGTATTTACCTCATTAATAAATGATTTAAATAAATATGATTATAATGGTTAAAATATTATCCAAAACATGTCCAATTCTGATTGGATGATTTTATTTTGACCATGATTAATCTTATCTTCATCTTTAATTATTTTTGGACCTTTTGAAACCGAAGATAAGATTATAATAAAATAATATTTTCACACTTTCCAAAGGTTCCCCTCTCCTCCCTTATAAAAGGGATCCTTCTCCCTCATCTCCCCACATCATTTTGAGCCTTGAAGCTCGGCCAAACCCTTCGAATTCCTCTTCTCAACATCTCTAGTTATATCATAGAGGTTTTTTTCTTCAAGAAAGACAAACACTAGTCCCCTAAGAAGGATTTTAAAGTAGGTGCCTCAAGGAAGTGGTAATCTCTTCTACCGACTCTTTCAGGTTTCTTTATTCTTCTAAATCCTCTTCTTTAGTTGTTTCATTATAAAGTAATAACATTAGTATTAATTATATACTGATATGTTATTATAAATATGAAACAACCCTGTTTCACCTTCTATCCATCCCATGGAAAACGAAATCACCGCGCATGCGTATGTATGGAATACCGTCTCCACACCTTGGTGTAATCAGTTTTTACACCACCAGCTTACTCGGATGGGTATAATGGTGTAATGAATAAGTATATATGATTATTATAACATCATACTGATTCTAGGATATTATATCATCCAGTCCAATTCCATTCAATAAATCTAGTCACGATATCATCACTCGTGCGTGCGTACGGATTACTGTCTCCACGACGCGATGAGATTCATTTTCCATGTTAACAATTCAGGAATGATTACAAAGTATATATAATAAGTAATCATTAGATATCTGACATAATAATTCGACTTGATTTATGTATATATATATATGTATTTCATCTACATAATTCCATTCAATTCAATAAGGAAATGAGAAACAGTGTTCATGTGTACGTATGACCTACCGTCTCCATGAGCGGTGTATTTCATTCCATTTATAGATCTACTACATATATATATATTCTGAATATATATTATATATAAATCATGTTTTATATTCTGGAATTATTTAATAATGATCTATTTAATCATATTAATAATTAAAATTCAAAACATGGATGATAAATGAAACGATTTTACCCAAAACGCTGCTTTAACATGGAATTGACAAATGAACAGATAATATAAAGTCGTAAGTAAATAATATATGATATCATAAATATTATTATGGTTATGTTACAAGTTAATAATATTTTTAAAACCACTATACAAGAGTATCAGACACACATAGAAAATATTGGACATAAGGTAAGGGATAATTATTCCAATCTCATTCTTATCCGAGATTGTTTATTTGTAAGAATTTACTAGGGTTATATTTATTATCCATGTCCACATGTTCTCAAAAAAATTTCATTAAATTTTTTATTTTATTCCATGTATTTTTAATATCATTTTTAGCCTTTTTTTATTTTTACAACATTGTATGGAATGAATCTTTCATTTGTTTACCATATGTGTTACGTTATGACTTTTTCGGAAAAAGTACGGGAAGAATGTTTTTTTAACTAATACCGCATTAACAGATTTTTACGGTTTCATAATGACTTATTTCAATGAAACTTTTTCTACAATTTTTCATGGTTATTTTCAATAAAATAATTTTTATTTAAAATTTCATGGCATTTTGTGAAAAGAAAATGGTTTTGAAGAAGAATGTATATTTTTATCAAGAATTCATTTCATGTGATTTATCAAAACTACTTTCCATCTAAGATGACATTATTTAGCATGTTTATGTTTCAAGTATAATGTCCATATTATTTACATGGTGTGATTTTTCTAATGATGAAATGATATCCATTTGTTTTATATGGATTATGTGATGTTGGGATGGTGTTTAGGAAACCCATTTTATTCTTTGGGTTATGATGAATGTTTTTTGTTTATTTTGTGGCACAAGTAATAATGATTTCATTATGGGATGGGTGGCTCCTATATCTCCCTCCAATGCATTGGGTAAAAATTTATATCTCATGATATTGAGATGGTTAGAACAGTAAGTTAATTTGGTTTAGTGATACAGGACTGGAACGAGGAGTGAACTCAATTCAGAAAGGGACATTGTCCACTAAGATGGTCTTGGCAGCAATGCCTTGGCTGCTATGGATATCATAATATGTGCTCAATGGTTTTCCACAATTACATGTTTTATTCCCATTCTATTTTATCATTATTAATGTTTCTTTATGATCTATGCATTATGTACTGCCAAGATTTACTTCTCATGATTTTGATGTTCAAACATTATGTACATGTTGTTTTAAGTTCAAATGTATATGATTTGATTTATTTTCTCCATTCTTATCTTATTGAGCATTTGAGATCACCATTTATATGTTTTCTTTTCCCTAGGACTTAAAGAAAGGTTTTAGGTAAGAAAATAAAAAGGGGAAGATCTTTGTGGGAGATTTTGAAGATCTTTCACCAGGATTAGAAGATTATATTCCGAGTTTCCAAAGACACTAAAATATTACAGTCCTTATGTGTCTATTTTTGTTATGTATTAAGTATTCTTAAAAAGTAATTTAAATTCCATGTATGTCATGCTTGTGGTATCTATAGTTGGTAACAGAGGAAATTTTTAGTTATCCTTTGGAAACTAGGATGCGGGAACATTAGTGAAATCCCTAAAGATATTTCATAGTCATATATAGGGATTTCTCTAAGGTTAAGTATATGTATAGGTTATAGTCCTATAACTATGGTAAAGATCATAGAATTTAACTTAAGCTGTTAGATATTGAAGGGACTCCCCCTTGATTATGATTTTTTCCTCTCACACTCTTCTTTCTGGATTTTAAATGACGGCTAGAACCCGAAGGAACTATATTGATCAATGTAATAGACAATGCAATGATTTCCTCCAAAACAAGACAATGTTATGGGAGATGGAGTGAAAAATATTATTACTATACTTACTCAATCTATGAATTATTCTGGACTTCCAAATGAGGAGAGAAAAGAACAATATTCTATTGAGTCTTTCATGAGGCAACTTCCACCATCATTCTGTGGGTATTCTGATCCACTTGTTGCTGAACAATGGATTAGTACCATTGAAATGATACTTTTGATACTTCTTTGATTAGAACATGAAAATTTCATTTTGGTTGTTTACCGATTAGAAGGTGAAGCAGACCAGTGGTGGACTCTAATTAAGAATACAAGGCCCCAAGATGAAATTGAATACATTGAATGGGATGAGTTCAAGAACTTATTTTTCAATAAGTACTTCCCTCGTATTATTCAAACAAAGATAGAAAAGTATTTCCATGAGCTTAAGAAAAAGGATGATTAACCTGTTGGTATATACGTCGCGAATTTTACAAGGCTTTCAAGGTATGCATCTGGCTTTATCAACCAACCTGAAAGTAAAGTTGATCGATTATTCAGTGGCTTAAAACCAAGTCTTTGAAGGGAATTAGCTATAAGAGACTTCAGTAGCTATGAAGAAATTGTGCGTTGTTTCATCAAGGTATAAATGGAAGTTAGTGTTACATATCCATCTCATGTTTTTGACAAGAAACAAAAAATGGAGTTCAGGAATAAATCTAATAATAATGGTGATTAGAATATTAATGTTTCTTTATGTTCAAAGTGTGGAAAGAAGCATGGTGGAGATTGTCTTAAAGGGACTATAAAATGTTTTAAGTGTGGAAAAGAAGTTCATCGAGCAGCTAAGTGTCAGAGTAATGTAAAAAGTGTTGCTAATGATGTGAATAAAGAAAATACTGTCGAGAATGCACCACCAACACTTCTGTGCTTGAAGTGCAAGGAAATGGGGCACTATGATAATCAATTCCCTAATCCAAGGGTTAATGATGATCAACGTGAGAAACCTCTTAAGGAAAAGGATAAAGGGAAGTAACATGTGATCACTATTTGTGATGTTCAGTATGAAAATGATGTTGTGTAATGATTAAGTGTTTATGTAATGGAATTTCAAAATAGTATCATGGAATCTCATATATGGCATGGTGGAATTTTGGAATATCTATGTATTGGATTTCAATAATTATATACTACTAGTAACCATGAAATGTGATAGAAATATTTTTGGAAAGAATATGATAAGAGCATAATGAAGCGATAAAAAAAAAATTGAAATGAGCTCATGACTGATATAAGGACAAAGTTATATCATTGTTTGAGTATATAAGAATTTTTGGGATTTTGGTATGTGGAAAGGGTTAACTTTGGACAGCATTCATGTTTTACTAAAGTTCAATGGGTATTAATATTTCAATAGAATACATGATTAAGGTATTAACATGTTTGTAGTGTGACCAACAAGATATATCTTATGATATATGGTAGATAAATGATGGTATTTACATGCATGCTATATGAACTTTCTGCTAATTGTTTTCTTTTGGACAGAGTATTTTGGATAAGTCTAAAGATTTGAAATGGATTATGTTGGACATAAGATTATATTGTTTAAGTATAGAAACTTTTTTCGATATTATTTCCAGAATGTTATAATATTGTAGTTTTAGAAAAAGGATAACCTATAGGAGGGGCGACAACCCATCGCGTTGGACAAGGCTGTGGGAATCAAACCCACAACCGAAGTTTAACAGGCCTTTATCGGCTACCACTAGCCTACAGGATGTCCCTAGTTTGAAGAAACTAGTTTTATTTTATTAAGCTGTATGATAGATGAAGTATACGTCCATTTTAGGAACTGTATATTATTAATCACACCATAGATATATTTATGCATATAACTTTTGCTAACCATATGTTTGAGACCTATCATTATATCGTATTATCTGCTAACACTTCATGAATGACAAATTAAAATTCATTTCTTTAAATAGAGATGATGTGGAAATTGTTCATGGAATGACCAATGATGATATTACACTGAAATCCACTAAGTATTTCTCATTATGGAAAAATTCATCAATGTTAGGGAAATAATATTGAAAAAAATGGTGTCCTAGAACTCTCATATCTGATGAATCAGATGGTACCTTCGATCATCACAACTTTATGGCTTTGTGATTGTTGGATTTTTCATACCCATGTTCTCTACCACTCTCCATTAGAACTTGATCGTTATATTTCTCTTTCATATCCATAATTACACATATGTTCTCTTATGTGGAAACCCATTGATGAGTTAATTTGGGTAACTGATATGTTTCATAATTCGGATTTTAAAATATAGTTTTCATATTCCTTTTCATGATGTGGGTTTTTATTAAATAAATTTTAATGTAGTAAAAAAATTATATCCCCGATGAATTTCAAGAGAGAAATTCATTTTAAGGGGGGTAGAATGTAACAACCCGAGATTTTATGAAAAATATTCTTTTAATATCATTGATGTCTTGTGTTGTATGTTACACCAAAATTATCTTGTACTATACGCAACAGCGTATTAGCTTGCAGTATATGCAACACAATTCTTGGCTAGTGTTAGACACAATTTCAAGTTTGTTTTGTGGGAATTATTCTACGCAACATTAGGTATAGATTTTTTGTAATGTATAAATGAAATATGTTTTTATTATGTTATACAGAACACCAAAGGGAGCTTCCACTACACACATCCCTGACTTGGCTTGCATCACACGCAATCATGACCTTCCTCGATAGCGTGTGTAGTACACAATATCGAGATTTGCTGAACAACGATATATTTTTATAATATTATTATAAACTAGCTGTCATGAATAGTAATAACTGAAATTTGAATTTTATAACATTATTATTCATCTTACATATTTTCTAGAACATGGTATGAGAACAAAATAAATTTTTCGGGTAAAATAAGTATTTTTAAAAAAAATAAAGTTTTGCCACCTTTTGATGGCGCACCCACTTTAAATTTATTTTTTGACATGATTATAAGTTTATTTTGAAAAAATAAAATTATTCCTTGGAATCAGGATATAAAAATTTAATTTGGATAAAATTTTCATATTATTCTGATAACATTCATATTTTAATGAATAGTAAAAACATGCTATATTTTAATTAAAAACAAATTTTTTCATCGTAATAATTTATATGGTTAAATTATATTTTTAATTGGTTTTTTTGTGTAATTAGAATATATTTTTACCATTTAATCCAATTTTGGTCATTGTAATTAATTTCACATTGAAATTGGACATAAACAAGTGTCGATCTTTTGATAGTTATTTTTTCTTAAAAACACGTTATTTGTTTTGATAATGGGAATTAATTATAAAATTAATTAATTCCACTTCTATGTTTTCAATTTGTGAAAATAGAATTAATTTTTGAATTCATAATATCAAATATAGCTTAGGCTTAATTTTTGGTATTTTTTCTGAAAAACTTCAATTTTTGATGAATAGTGAAACCACTTTGTGGTAGTCAAAAAACAGACTCTTTCATTTAAATGAAAGTTTAGCACTTCTAAGAATGTAATTTCAAAAATCCTACATACATGGTTGTTATCAAGAAGTAAAATTTGATTCAATAAGATGAAAATAATTTTTTATGAATAGTAACTTTTGACTTTTATTTACTGCGGTTAAAGGTAAATAGGGTAATTCAAGGTTAAAAGGATATTATAATAATTCAAAATTAATTTAACATGTGTCCTATCCTTATTGGATGAGTTGGCCTTGGGTCGATTTGGGGACCCCATTGTGCCACATGGTAGTGATAATGACAATTTGGATTAATTAATTTAATGTAAATACAAAATTGACATTAACAAAAATATTTTAGTAATTAATTTTTAGAAGGGGTTATATAAATTATCTTTTAGACTATAAATATTAATTGGAAAGATAAAATGATTTCCTAGATTCTGGTTTTTTTATAATTTTTAGACATAATATAAATTAAATTATTTGTCACACAATAATGATGCAGTATTTACCTCATTAATAAATGATTTAAATAAATAAGATTATAATGATTACAATATTATCCAAAACATGTCCAATTCTGATTGAATGATTTTATTTATACCATGATTTGTCTTATATTCATCTTTAATGAATTTTGATCCGTTTAAAACCGATGATAAGTTTATAATAAAATAATATTTTCACACTTTCCCAAGGTACCTCTCTCCTCCCTTATAAAAGGGCACCTCCTCCCTCTTCTCTTCACACCATTTTGAGCCATGAAGCTTGGACAACCCATTCCAATTCATCTTATATAACTCTCTAGTTATATCATCGAGGTTTTTTTCTTCTCAACAGACCAACTCTAGTGCCCTAAGAAGGAGTTTAAAGGAGGTGCGCCGAGGAAGAGGTGATCTCTTCTACCGACTCTTTCAAGTTTCTTTCTTCTTCTACTTCCTCTTATTTAGTTGTTTGATTATAAATTAATAACATAAATATTAATTATATACTGATATGTTATTATAAATATGAAACAACCCTATTTCACCTTTTATCCATCCTGTTGAAAACGAAATCACTGCGCGTGCGTACGTATGGAATACCCTCTCCACACTGTGGTGTAACCGGTTTTTCCACCACTACCTAACTTGGATGGGTATAATGGTTTAAAGAATAACTATATATGATTATTATAAAATCATATTGATTCTATTATATTATATCATCCACTCCAATTCCATTCAATAAATATGGGAACGATATCATCGCTCGTGCGTACATACGGATTACCGTCTCCACGACGCGATGAGATTCATTTTCCATGTTAACAATTCAAGAATGATTTAAAGAATATATTATATGTAATCATGAAATATATGACATAATATTTCTACTAGATTTATGTATATATATATATATGTATGTCATCTACTTAATTCCATTCAATTCAATAAGGAAACGAAAAATAGCATTCATGCATACGTACCACCTACCGTCTCCATGAGCGGTGTATTTATTTCCATTTATCGATTTATTATATATATGTATATTATGAATATATATTATAAATAAATCATCATTTATATTAGTTAATTATGTAATTGTGATCTATGTAATCATATTAATAATTACAAGTCAAAACACAGATGATAATGAAAAGATTTTACCCAAAACACTCCTTTAACATGGAATTGACAAATGAACGGATAATATAAAGTTGTATGTAAATCATATATTATATCATAAATATTATTATGGTTCTATTAAAAGTTAATAATATGTTTAAACCCACTATACAGGAGTCTCAGACACATATGGATGAAATTGGACATATATTAAAGGATAATTATTCCATTGTCATTCTTATTTGAGATTGTTTATTCGTAAGTATTTACAGGGGTTATGTTTATTATCCATGTCCATATTTTCTCAAAATGTTTTCATAAAATGTTTACTTTTATTCCATGTATGTTTAAATTCATTTTTACCCTTTTTAACTTTTACCACATTGTATGGAAGGAATCTTTCTTTTGTTTACCATATGAGGTACTTTTTTAATTTTCCTAAAAAACTACCAGAAGAATGTTTTTTTACTCATATGGAATGAACATATTTTTACGGTTTCATAATGACTTCTTTCAGTGAACCTTCCTCTACATGTTTACATGGTTATTTTCAATAAAATCCTTTTATATTAAAATTTTGTGGTATTTTTTGAAAATAAAATGATTTTAAAGAAGAATGGATATGATCCTAAAAAATTCATTTCAAGTGTTTTTTCAAAACAACTTTCCATATTAGATGACATTATTTAGCATGTTTATGTTTCATGTATAATGTCTCTATTATTTTCATGGTGCAGTTTTTCTTATGATGAAATGATATCCATTTCTTTTATATGGATTATGTGATGATGGGATGATGTTTATGAAACCCATTTTAATCGTTGGGTTATGATGAATGTTTTAAGTTTATTTTGAGGAAAAAGTAAGAATGATTTCATTATGAGATTGGTGGGACCTATATCTCCCTCCCATGCATTGGGTAAATATTTATATCTAATGAGATAGACATGGCTGGAATGGTAAGTTAATCTGGTTTAGTGATACAGGACTGTAACGAGGAGTGAACTCGATTCAGAAAGGGGAATTGTCCACTAAGATGGTATTGGAAGTAATGCATTGGCTACTATGGAAATCATAATACGTGCATAATGGTTTGACACAATTACATGTTTTATTCCCATGCTATTTTATCACGATTAATGTTTCTTTATGATCAATGCCTTTTGTACTGCCAATATTTACTTCTCTCGATTTTGATTTTAAAAATTATGTTCATGTTTTTTTATGTTCAGATGTATATGATTTGTTTTATTTTCTCCATTCATACCCTTAATAAACAGTTGAGCACAACCTTTATATATTTTCTTTTCCCCACAATTTAAAGAATGGTTTCAAGTAAAAAACCAAAAAGGGGAAAATCTTTATGGGAGATGCTGATGATCTTTCACTATGATTAGAAGATTATATTCCAAGTTTCCAAAGACACTAAACTATTACAGTCCTTGTGTGTCTATTTTTGTTATGTATTAAGTATTCTGCAATAGTAATATAATGTCCATGTACATCATGTTTGGGGTCTCTACAGACACCAATGTTGTTCTTCCACCATATGTTCCCCATTCGATTAATTTAGGGTTTGAGGGGTTATAAAATTGGTGAGAATTCTGTGGTAATTAGATGAGGCCTTAGATTTTTCATTAACATTAAATTAATAAAGATAATAAATAACTATATGTGGTATAAAAACGTTTATTTTTTAAAAAATATATATACAATTCTTATGCATCCATTTATTTTAATTTGAAAAATTGTGGTAGATATAATTTTGGAATCATATATCAATATATTTATATTCTAAATATTTATTAATTAAAACATTATAAAATTATTAATATTACAATTTAATGTATAAACATGTGTTTTTTATTAAAAAAGTATTTGTAATAATTAAGTAAATAATAAATAAATATAAAAAAATTACTAAAAGATTTATTATTATTGTATATTTTAATGCATCATATTTTTCAAATGTAAATTTTTTTCTGTAATATTAATTCATATAATAGATTATTTTTTTGGTAAAACAAATTTGGGCTTTAATATGAGTAAACAATAGATTTGGTTGTTATTGAGAAATGTATTGGTATTGAGTGATTGATACCGAAAAATATAGTTCTTTGTAAAAACAATTATTAGTACCATAAAATAATACAAAAATGATTTGACATCATTCGTAAGTTCACATTTTTACCCACATAATTATTATCTCTCATTGAATTTCTGTTGGTATAAGACTTTTTAATACTGAATGGTTTTCAATGAAATGCATTTATTTTGGGAAGAAATGTTTTCAAATTAACTATATGAAAATTAAGTAAATTTAGATGAATTAAAATTCATATTTATACACATGTAATCTATATATTTTATTTAAATCATTCGTTATTAGTGATTATTTTAATTAGATAAAAATGGAATGAATTTTACACATCAAAGGAATCCTCAAGAAAAGGTGTTTTAAAGCCTCAATATAAAATTATAGTAAAATCATGTATGATGAAGCATTAAATTTAATAATACAATTTATTATAAAAAATAATAATTATGTTAAATTTAAATCAAATAGAAATTAAAATGGGTATTTTATATAAATTAATTTATCAAAAAATAGATGATAATTTTTTAAAAAACATTATTTTAAACTATTTAATTAATTATTAATATTTTCTGAAAAATAACCAAATTTATCTCAAACATAACATATATATTTTGATTTCATAAATGATGTTGATTTTATAAAACAACATTTTTGAATGTGGTAAAAATTAATTTTAAATTATGTTTAGAACTAGTGAAAAAATCAAATGCTAGTAGAATATAATTTTTTTAGAAAACATTTATTTTATTTCAAGTGGTTCAAATTCAATTTATAATCAATATATAACCACAAAATGTATTTTATGAATGTATAAAGTATATAATTCATATAATTTAGTTAGTCCAATTCATACCCTCACACTTAATCGTTACATTATAATTTCCATGTTTAATTATTAATATTTTAATATATTGTTATTTTTTTTTAAACCTTGTGTTGCATGAATAACAAGATATTTAAGAGGTTGAATTTATATAAAAATAAATATATATCATAAAGTATCAGGGTTTTATGATCACTTATATATTTCTTGTTTTATTTCATACATGCCATCAAAAATGATATTCCCGTTATAAAATCTCTGAGTGTCATATTATAACCCTCTTTAATAAATTTTATGCTTAAAATTTAATCTTGATCTCTCTAATTAGGGGTTTGAAATTTGAAAATATATCTGTTGAAAAAACCACACAATAAAATTTTTCAATAAAACCTCCTCTTGAAAAGAGAGAATAGAATGTACAAAGGTCATATATAATAACATGTTATAGGTTTCAAAATATGAGAACATTGGATGAAAGTGAGATATGTACATGGAAGAGAAGCATAAATAATTATAAACATTTATTGAGATCATTGATTAAAAGAAAGTGAATGACTAAGGTGATGTTTAAAATCACAAATCCCTGAAACTATAATGAATTAAAAGGCCATTTAATCATCAGATATAAAGTTAAAAAGATAAAAAAAATTTCTTGATCATTTCCCTAGAGTTGAGAGATTATAAAGAAATCCAGAAATATACTTACATGATATAGTTTTTTTCACAAATATAATTTCATCCTTTTTTTGCATAAATCATTGTCCATATGAAATCTCACTTTAAATAATGAATAATTAATATCAAGAATTTTATGTATAATGAACTAAATTAACATTTAATGTATCAAAATATACATGAAAGGATGAGAAGAATTTCCTCATATAATTAATAAAAAATTCATAGAACAAAATAAGATAACATCCAAAATAAATATTATTCTATTAATAACAAAAATCAAATAACGAAACTAAATGGTTAACATAAATCAATCAATAAATAGATGACCCTATATCATAAATTACCTCAATAACCTTAACATGAAAAAAGGTTTTTACCTCAATGCTTATATCATACCCTTTAACATAAATCTCAAAAAACAAATAGAATTCATAAAAAATAACAAATTATGATAAACAAAAAGGTTTTACATACTTCAAGTAAATAATAAATATCTAGAACTATTAGTAGTAACACCAAAATCAAATGACTTGATCCCATCATAATTCCCAAATAAAATTTATATTCATCCTTCAAAAATTATAATTAATAAATAGGTAATACTCACTAGTACATCACATAAGACACATGTAGAAAATGTACCCTTATTACCCTTTATTAATGGGTTCAACCCCCATCGCCTTGTTAAATGTGATGGGTTATCTCCTTGCTTATTCTTTTTCCATTTTCAAACACTATGGAAATAATTTTCAAATAATCAAATGAATAATTCACCATGAGAATATAACACTATAAACAATAGGATAACCATATTGAAAATTAAAAAATTAATCTAATAATATTTTTTAAACCCCAAATGATTTCTATAAAACTCATTATTTTCCAAAAAATAGCTAATTACCTCAACAACATGTGCATATCCAAGATTATCATTTCCTAAATTACGTGTTTCTTCATATAGGATCACCTTACCATGAAATCATTTCTCTTGTTAGTCAGTACCATTGAACATATTATTCTAAATACTGAACATAGAACTTATATAGATCTATCCTTATATATATGTCCTGATTCACACAATTCTTGAATTCTAATTCATTATCATTATAATTATTCTAGTTAATTACTAAATCATTAACTAGGATTCATCATCTTATTTCATAATACCTACTTACATATTTTATGTTTTGTATCTTTATCATCAATACCAAAACCATTACTCATACTACCATGTTTATCATCTTTATGAGATTTCCCTAAGGACATCAATTTACATAATTCCCAATCTCTCAAAATTTAAAACATTCAAGCATTAATTATGAATTTGGGAAAGCATTATTCTAATCCATCTACATATCTATAAATTTTATTTTTCCATTAAAAATACATACATTGTTCTCGTATTCTCTACATTTAAAAAATAATCTTTTTATTTAGAGACATTCCCTATAGTTCTTGTTCCCAAATTCTAAATATACATGAAAATAAATCTTCATTAATTTATGGTCTCCACTACCTAAACTCTCAGTGAAATTTATCCATCTCTTATTTGGTGTGTCTGATGGTTGGTTAACGTAGAGTTAGTTAATCATATATCATGATAGCTGATCAAGAAAAATCACAATATACTTTACTCTAGAAATTTTCCCATATGGTTGTTTATAAATACATTTTCTATCACATTCAATGTCAATATTGTTCTTTCTGGATCCCTCTATTGACTAAAAAAAACATAGTATAGGAAATATTATTCATATTGAGAAACAACATAATCATGAATAGTCATTTATTGGATGTCAAAATCAAGTAACCTTATTTAAAATCAATAATACTTTGTATTTAACCTAGTTCATCCATGATCGTCGTCTATTCAAATCCTTTTTGATTGTTTATAAATAAAATGTTGTTAAACTAAAAAATATCCCCCATGCGTGTCCAACCAAGTGCAATGTAAGAGCCACTGTCATGTACCTGTTAATGGTCATGTTATGCTCGATTATCCTTCTTTGAATTTATTTACACTAGGTACATCTATTATAGAATGATGTTCACTTTTAGTATCCATACATGGATGTATTACATGGTATACTATATAATATATTTTGTACCAAAACCAAATGATGTTATCCAATACTTAGAATAATCCTACCGGTTCTTTTCTAAAGTTTAATCATCCTCGTCATCAAATTTTAAATATACATTTCCTCTGATGACAACTATGATGACCCTTTTTTACACATGTTATTAAATGATTTCAGAATATAAAATCCATTTTATACAAAGAAATGATCATAAATTCTAAGTTTCTTTTTAATAATAGTTTAATATTATATCAAAAGGAACTATAGAATGAAATTTATTTTCATTTCTATGGAGAGATATTAAATCAATTTATTCTACAAAAACATTATAGTATAACCTAGTGAATACATTGAAGAATGATTTAGTCCAGAAATCTGAAAGCAGAATAGAAATGATAATGAAATATAATAACTGATTACTGATATAATATGATATCATAAAACAGATGACAATGAGTAACCAAATGGATATATATCATAAATAACATAGTATCATAATATCCAGTCAAGATATTAAATGTTTCAACAACAAAAATGTGGAATAAATATGAGTCACATATAACTTCCTAACCAAATAACTTAGTGGTAAAAGTCCCATAATGGATTAGTTTTACTCCATAATCCTATACATGATGTCTCATGGGAAAATAACATCACTCAATACGTTGGAGTTCTATCAAGCATAATCCATAATAAAATGTTCATGATATACATGTTGTACATAATGGAAATCAATTATAAGGAATATAATAATAATTACTAATAGAAAGATAATTGGTTAAATAATCATTCATAATATCATAATTAAATGAAATTACAAAATAGAGATATTTGAGAAATGATTATAAGGAATGTATTTCCCATCAATTAAATGGAGAGTGATAAAAGAAATATATGTAAGATAAAAGTATAAAATATTTGTAATAATTATATAACATTAAATGTTTTTTATTGGTGATTACAAATACTTTTTTGAAGGATTTAAAAAATAATATTGAGGAAAAAACATACCTCATTAAAAATCAATTTTTTGAACAACTAAAATTCAATTTTTTTTGCTAAAATAATTTAATTTTAAAAAAATGGAAATTATAAAGGAATATTAAAAAAATTTATTTTTCATAATAGATGGAAATTCTATTCATGTCACACACATTTAAAAAAAGGATTCCTTTCACATTTTTGGAAAATTCAAAATGTGACTAGTTTTTTAAAATAATAAGATGATTCCTTTTAAAACATTTTCTAAAATCTATAAAGGGGGTACATTGACTATAAAAATAATATAAGATCATTACAACATTTTCTGTTACATTTTTATAATATATGGATATGGAAGAAAAGGGGTTTTCGACTGAAGAGATAAATAAATTCGGTTTTCATTAAAAACATTATTTTGGAGTCATGGGTATAGAAAGAGATGGAAATTGAATTGAAATCATACATTAAAATGGAATAAAATTAATGTAATCATATTTATGACTTAATTTTGATATATATCAAAATATTTCATCACTAAAATGACAATAATAAACAATCCTGATAAACAATGAGTTTTTCAAATCAAACCATTACCACTTCTGTAAATTTTAAATGATATGAACCCTTAAATAATAAAATAAATTGATATATTAAGTATAATTTATTGAATTATATTCATTATATAACATTAAATATGTTCAATACATGCACCATATAAAATTATATAGGATAATAACATAATTTATGTATCAAAGACAGAAATTTGGGAAAACAAATCTATTATCTAAAGTCTCCAATTTCATCATAATGGTTCATTGATAATGTATTATATGTATTTTTTTATCAAAAATATAATATATAATCATACTTATATATATCTTAGCATATGCGATTTACTTATGACTTTTATTACCCATTTAATAACAACACCGTGTGAAAATCACATTTCAGGTAATTATTGCTTTGTTTTTGTGTATGATTTTACTTGATATCATCTTTCCAAATACTTTGATCATGGTTCTATAATCATGATAAATTTAAACATGAGAAAAATATCATATATATTTGGTATATATTTATTTAAATTCGTCACTACAAGTTTTAGATTGAAAATTAAATACAACATTCATGGAGAGGGTAGGTCATACATATCCAAGAACATTGTTTCTTTTTTATTGTTGATCGTGATGTAAATAAGTTATTTTTATAGTATATTTTTTGGGTGACAATTATATTATGAATATTTTATTATTTCTTAAAATACCCTTACATATAACCTCTATGTGACGTGGTAAAAAAACAATCACATCTCTTTGTGAGGTTGTAGTCCCCCGTATACACAAACGACGTTTCCATTTTTCCAGTGGAATATAGTGTATGAAATTATATAATATATTTATTTACAATATGTTTTATTATTTTACTAATATCTTATGTAAACATAAAATTAATCCTTACTACATTCGATGTAAAGCGTGAGAGAAAAATGAATCGCATCGCTTTGTGAGGTGGTATTCAACCATACGGAATGGAATGTAAGAATTCATATATGATTTTATAAATAATTAAGTATAATTATATTAAAAATATTATATATTAACAATATATTCATAAATCAGAAATGGAAAATGAATTATTTTGGTGCGCAAGGTGGTAGTCTGTCGTACGCATGATCATTGGTTTCATTTCCCATTTCAGGGGGGTAGATGGTTGTTGAACATTAATATAACAGAACAACATATCATTATATTTAGGATAGTTTTTATATAATCATTTCATAATAATATTCTTCGGAGGGGAGGTACAAATAAAATCAAGCACACAGTTAAGGAAGTTTCAACTTCTTCAGAATGTTTTTTGGTTTGCACCGAAAGACTTTTTATGTTAGATTTATAACAAAACAGAGGTATGATATATTTTTAGGGAATTAATGATTGTATTTTAGTATTTTTTCCCTAATTAATATATTTTGGAAGTGTGTAAAGTAGATGAGAGACTTAACCTTTTATAAGGGGGAGTGACACATTTCTAATTTTTGAAAATAAATATTTCCACAAATGTTTTTATAATAAAAAAAGGCTACCAAATGGGAAATTTTAAATAGTTAAAAGATAAAAGGTAATGGTAGGACCACCAAATATGAATTATAAAATTTTGGGGTCACTTGTAACACATAAATGTTTTTAACCCCTCCGTAAAACCATTTTGACCTTAAGAGAGGTAAATAATTGTTACTGCATTATTTATTCTTTAGGGTAAAGAATTAATGTTTTACTTATTAAAAAAATAATACTTTTTTAAAAAATGTAATCCATATTTTTTTAAAATTCAAATGACAAAAGATCAAGAAATTATCCTAACATAAAAACATATGTGTGTCGAAAAATAAGTTTTCCAGAATTGAATTTTTTGAAGGAAATATTGATCTCATTTTAACTATATGGAAGCTAATCATAAATAGATTAATTTAAATATATAATTAAAGATATAAAAAATAATATTTTCCTTTAAAAATTTCCACATGAGGGGTTATTTTATTAATTTAAAATTAATAAAAAAAATTACATTTTACCGAAAAAGACAGATCCAATCAAGGATGGACCCCAAATTTATTAATAAAATGAAAAGTGCAGAGACAAGTAAGAGAGAGAGAACTAGATTACAAGTCGAAATAATCATAATCATCACATTCATACATGGTCATGTCATCAACATCAGCTGATTCCCATTCTGATTGTGGCTCAAGCTGTTTAAACATCTTGATATATTCCTTCCTTCACTATAATTTCTCCATAGATAACTTCTCCTTAGCCTTCATGGAAGACGGCCTAGTGGTCACCATCTTCGACACTGTAGAGTAATCTTTCCTTGGATTCCTTTTAACTGAAGCATTCATGATATCCTCACTTTCATAGGTTCTTTTCTTTTCTCCTTGAACAATATCACTATATGAGATTTTCTTCTTACCCTTTTCATTTTCCTTATCGTCCTCATGATCATCCACCCACCTATAGGGGATGAGCACCTCATTCCCCGGAGTATCGACCTCGACCATGTCCTTTACTTCATCAGAGCATTTCCTCTGTTCAGTGGAAGAAGATTGATTCTTCTGGTCATTCAGTTGTGTAGAAGCATTCACCACCAACGTTGGTGCAGGGCAATACCTTCATAAGCAATAGTCTCATGAACTCTTGAAGGGCCACTATGATATGTTATCGAAGTTGTATCAATAATCAACTCTTTAACTTTCTTAGGAGTCATCACATAAAGAGGAATTGTCTTCATAGGAAGGTCATTTTTCTTTGTGTTATGCTTTGGAAAGGACGACTAATTCAATTTATCCTTTTTTCGGCAGATGTTGGAGGAGTTCCCTTGCATTCCACACTCCTTATAGGGGTTATTTTTACGAGACAACTCCAGAGAGAGTCCCACAGTCATGCATTTGGTGTAGAAAAGAGGTTTTTTTCATATTCAACATCAATTAAAATTTTATCAGAGGGAATAGAAAGTGTTACCATGTCGATGAGAGTGGATCTGAGATCAACTTCCACCAGCATTCTAGAAAAATGCCCATATCGACATTTGTCATTTCCTTATCAAGACAAATCGGTGTTCCAATTGTCGTTCCAATATCATGCGGAATCTCTGGATGCCAAAGAACCCAATAAATCCCATGAAGTCGTACCCATATCTGAGCAAGGACATTTTTTTCATTAGAGATAATAAATTCAAGTGACCATTCATGCAGATGAATGCACCCTGGCTTAAGAAATATGGAGACAGAACTCCAAGCCCTAAGATTCAAGTCTGCCGATGGGAACAAGGAGTGAAAAAATCCCTTTCCAAGGGAGACACATTTCCAGCTAGCAAAGCCCCCACAACGAAATTCGATGGTATAAATATTCACATTTCTAGGTTTGCGCACCATTAGGAAGAACAATGCGAGCAATCAGTGAATTCTCACCTAAATCCAATCTCTCAGCAATCACACCAGGATTGGATTCAACATGAGCTAAAAAACCCTTTCGAAATTAGGAGTGCAAGGTGCGACTAAACTGTGTTTTAGATAAAAACAATTTTTTCATAATACCTTTATTTTTATTTCAAATGGTTCTTATTTTTTATATCTAATAGATATCCATTTAATGAATTACATAAATTTGTAAACCATATGATTTTATTTATTTTACTTTTTATATTCATAACCTCCCACTTAATGTCTAATTATAATGGTTGTGTTTAAATAGTAATATTTTAATAGAGTATAATGTTTTTTTAAAACTGGTGTTGCATGCCTCGAAAGACACCGAATAGATAGAATCTATCAAAAAATATATATTCTAACGCCTCAGGGTGTTATATTATATTTTTATTAAGGTTTTATGCATTTTACAACTTATCAAACATGATATTCTACATTAAAAATGTTTAGGTTTTACATTATAAATTTGATGTAGTTAACCTACATCCATCACAAATTCACAATTATTTCTTCATAATAGACTCTAGTCCACAAAATAGTCTTAAAACCCCCATTATAAAAAATATAATTTATTCTAATTATTTTCAAAGGTCAAAATAAAAATTTAAAATCAAATTTTAATTCATTTTAAAACTAAATCACAAAATACTCATATAATTAAAATTAGTTACAATGGCATAGTAAATAAAATAATGGTGTAAATAAAACCATAAAAATACTCATTTGAATATATAATACTATTTAATCTTTTAATTCTTGCAAACATAACCATTTAACATATGGGAATCATCTTATACCATAGTTAAACAACATTTCTCATGATATAATTGAGTAAAAAACTTTTCAATCCAAAAAACCAAATATTTATCATGCCTATTTAAGGAATTTAATCTCTCTTTTCTCACATAGGATAAAAATTATTTTAATCTCCTCGCAATTGTTATGTTTGTTTTGTACTTAACACCTTTTAAATGTATTTCTCTTTACTGAAGGATTTTGAATTAGATCTTTTCCCATTATTAATAAATTTTATCATTTACATATGGTTGCTTAAATACTATAATCTCATCATCAAATAATCATAATACATATTAAATCCAGATTATTTTCACCTAGGTTGTACTATGGCTCATGGGATGGAATTATTCAAAAGTAAAACTATTGATGTTTAGTGAAGTGTATTAAATATAAAATGATATAAATTTTATTAAATAGATTAAATTTATTTATGGGTCCTCAATCACTCCCCCTAAATCATTGGTATCCTCTAAACTCATCATGTTTTGGTGGTTTAGACCATTGAAATTATAGAATCAATTATTATATCTCTTCCATCTTCCTATCTGTGAGTCATTGTTTTATTTTTCATTCAAATATGGATTTCTCTTAAGAGTCATATTTTTTGGGGATAGTGGGGCATATTTTTGTTTTCGTGCAGTGGTTAAATCCCATCATACATTTGAATGATGTTTTTATTTATCACCATTTTCTATTTGAATGTTTTTTATTCCCAAATATCATCATCAAAAGTGTACAACTTCCCTCAAAACAATCCAATATATTTTCATTGTATCAAAATTCTCCATCCCATATACTTGAGTAAACAAATTATCATGAAATTATTATATAAAATAGGTATATAGGGACTTTTTTCTTGTAATTTGGGTACCTAAAACAGGCTAACATGGCTACTAAATTCATATCAAATTATTTAAATGTAAGGTAATTATTGATAATAGAATTCAATATAAAAAATTGAGAATTAAAAAATGGTGTGTGAATAAATTTATATAGATTTCATATAATATAATACCACTAAATAAGAGTAAAAAATTAATTTCTAGAATTTATATCACACATCAAAACTTTGAATAAAAATATATCTTGAAATATTATATCAAAAAGTATTAGAATCCTCTCAGTATTGTGAAATATGTTTTAATTATAGCCATCCCTACTTAACTTTGAGTTTCAAATTACATCAAACATTATCATAATCTCATGTCGAAAATAGAGAAAAAAAATCCATATAAATATCATTTAAAACTATTATAAATTTAAATCCATCGTACTTTTTACAGAAAAAATCATCATAGTTTCAATTTTCATTAATATTTCAATAAAGCTCAAAGTTGGTAAACAAAAAACAATCCAACAATAATAAAATTAAAAATAAGACAAAAAATCCTAAATAAGTTGGTATCCCTCCCATAAACTTATCTAACACGTCCCATTTTAGATCACTCTGGAGCAAAATTTATTTGAAGTGATTTTAAAAAAATATAGAGAAATACAAATACATTTACTGCCAACTCTTCTTTGAGTTAGACTCCTAAATTCCACCTATTGGAAACCAATAAGAAGAGAAAAATATCATGAAAAAGTTATTAAAATCCTTTAAAGTTAATCAAAATGGAAGGTATTGAGAATGGGATAATTCTCAGATCTCCCCTTATACGGGCCTTAGGATTTGACTTCCCACAAATGGGTAGTAATAGGTGTAATCCATAATCATACGGTGGGGGATATTATTTGTTTTAAACCATAAACACTTATTATTTATATCTTTCATTACATTAAACTTTATATTTAATCCCCCATGCATTTATTATAGTTATTCTATCACTATAGATAAGAAGTAAACCATATAATATAGGGGGTCGAATAAAAAAGGGCAATCCTCCTTTACCTGAGAAACTTAAACAACCTATTCTTTAACATCTCATGGCGATACACATAGTGATGAATCAACATAATTATAGTAGTTAAATTCATATATTACTCTTAGATGAATAGAATTAAAACATGAAGAATCAATATCAAGATACACCCATATTAGTAAACAATTTTAAAAAGGTATCATTACAAAAATCCACCTGGATATCATAATTTACTCACTTATATAAATGTTTAATGGGTTTGGGGACCTTTATGTGTTCATCATATTGTACTTATACTTATAAATCCTTATCCTCCAAGGAAGAACATGACTTGTCTGATTCAATAAATATTAAATAGTGGGACTTAATGATAAATTTATTTTTAATAATTTTAATGGATATTTTGATTAGGAATGGATTATCTATAAAATGAATCTTTTAATAATTTAAATGTTTCAAATATATGAAATATTATTTTTATAGACAATCACTAAGGAAACATGATATTATAACGCTTAGTGAACAGAATAGTGATTAAATAAAAATATTAAATATATCAATATCAAACACATATAGTTTTCTTGATATAGTCCAAAAACTCCCAAATAGGGACATGGATGGGGAATATGATACAATAAGTTAGTCCATAATGTTTGAACTACCTTATGAACAATATAATATTGGAGCATGTTATATGATCACATTGACAATAATCATGGGTAGGTTATTAAATAAATAAATAAATTATATAGTTTCTTTATTAATTGTCATGACCTTTCCCTCTTCATATAAATAACATGTTATCGGAAAATAATAGTGTTACCCAAACAACCCTAGATATATTGATTGGATTTTTTATTAAAAATTATATTATGATTCTAGAATGAACAATGTTAGATAAATGATTTTTGAATGGTGTTCTAATAAATTCTTTTGGATCTCGCTAGAGATGAGAATGTAAGACAGTTCTTCATCAACGATCAATCCTAACCAGATTAAGGGAGTTTTTTCTATTGTTTATTTTCCCAATTTAATTTTTTCATCTCATGTATACATAAAATTAAACAATAAATTGATTTGAAAGTGTATAAAGTTGTATGGGTGCATGTTTTATCTTCGTGGATTTTTTGGAATTGATATTATTTTTTTAATATTAATTTATCTTTAAAATGGTAATAAATCATAGCCAACCCAAAAAATGATATAGGTTAATTGGTGTTTTGTTGGCCAATGATTCATTGATTACCCATAAGTAAATTATAGTGAATCTATTTTCAACATAATGGATCAATACCGTGGGTTCATAACTATGATAGATGTAATAGTAGTTGAACAAAAAATGGAATTGGATATGCAATCAGATTAGAGGTTCCCAATTCACGATTTATTGTTCAATAATGGAAGGTATGATCAATGAGTTTTCCCTATTGGATTTGGTGGTCTATATCTATCTATTGACAATATTGAGGCTTACTCAAGGTCCGATATAAAATTCATGGGAGTAATCAATTATAGTATAGGTGGAGAAATAGTATGATTCAGGAAAAATGTAGGATTATAGAAACTACCACATTACATATAAGGTACAATGAATATCACACCTTGTATGGGGCCCTGATTGTGGTGATATAGTTGACATTTGAAAAACAATATCACATTCTTTGTGACACATGTCACAATCTATGTGATATGGTGTTGGAGGATCGATGTGTACCCTGGAGGGTACAAATCATGGACACAACAAGGAATAAGAAAATCGAAGAATACATAGGAAATGACTTGTACTCCAACCTATCCAAGTACACATGCATGGTTATATTAAAAAAGGACTAATAGATATATAAAGAATAACATAACATCTATAGGAATGAATAGGTGTTTCCTTGAGTGTTGGCCTAACCTCTACATATTGTGTATGCATAAAGGAAACTTCATGTATATGGGTTTTTACATTCCATGTGACATGGTGAGACATGGGTAGACTCCAGGTAGAAAATGTACATAACGAACAAACACTACAAATGGTGTACATTTTCCAGGATAGTGTGAGGTCATTCTTCTCTTTATTGATCACTAGTTTTAGTTCCGCAACATTCCATGGTCCATATATACAATGGGTACAGTGTGGAATTGTTTCCCCACAATATAATTTTGATCCCATCTACTGATTCTATTTTTTATAGAGTTTACAATACCCCTATTTGAGGCCGAGGGTGGGATTCTATATCATATATTTCCTAGGTTGGGATAATGGTGTCATTGTGACCACCATGGAAATATAATATCACATATATAGAATATTTATCTAGTATGTTTGGTTTCATTTACTAGAGGTATTGGATCTTATCCCCTGTTTAAAGATAACTATCTTCAATGATTCTATGAGTACTAATTTAGATAGACATGAATAGAATGACCTATTGGATTAATTCCATCAGTGAAAACATAGAATGTGGAGTGGATTATCATAAATGTGAATTTATCCTCAAGTAGAATCTTATGGATTAATGTATTCTTTGATACATATTGAGACAGGTTTTCCTTTGAGGAGTATATTTGGTTTATTTTTATTTGTTTTTTTTTCACAAAACATGATAGACATACACATGTATTAATTGGATGAATACTCTTTGTGTTTTTTTAGTCATATATTGGTTTCTTATTATGTTTAATTACGCATGCCCCTAAAAGGTATTTTCCCACACATGTCTTTTCTTACATAGACAACAAGCCCTTTGATAGAGTCTTGTTAGAACTAGGGGTGGGCCGATATTAGTTTAAAGTAATAAAGTCTATGGTTCACAGTAGTTTTTCACTTCATATAATTCCCCTCATTATGAGTAGGTTAAATAATTTTTAGTTTTTGGCTGCATTTGTTTCCCTTTAACAGTTTAAATACTTTTTCTGCCCTCTATTACTGTGATACATAATTATGGATACATTGGTATCAGTGGTACATTACCTTCATAATTTTGTTCTCATGTATATGTGTTCATGCATATATTTACTTACAGTAATGCCTCCTATGTATGGGATATGACTACTCGACGATCATTTACATCCCCAAGGAAACTATAAAAGGGCTAGGGGTTTTTACACTGAACTTATTTCCATATTGGAAGTCCATGGTGGGTCATGTTTTGATAGAGTGGTATTAAATAGGTTCTATGTTAGGATCAGACTTTGGATATTGTCTACTAGTGAGTTTTGTTTGAGATTTATGGAAATTGTGTTAAAGTATTTTGAGTTCAACATTCATTATATAGACTCCATTAATGGTATGGTGGAAGGCTTATCCATTCACCAAGACTCTAAAAACCTACTGTTTAACTCAATAAATGTTCGAACTAATTGAATGGAATACATGTGTATTTGTATCATATATGAAATTTTTATGTTTTCCATGTCCTTCTTGAGATAACTCCACTAATATAATCATTGGTGGTGGTACATCTTTTTTTTATTTCAATATTCCCCTGTTAATGAATCCATCTGGGATTTTATAACATGATCATGAGGATGATTCACTTAGTGATGAGGCTTTAGTACAAGGGAATGTATTGAAGGTTGTACCTCTAGGGGGTTTCAAATGTTTACACCACTATTGATAAACATATTATTCTGGAAAATAATGGTTGAGGATGCTTATAGAATAAGAAAACTCCATGAGGTTTATATTCAGTATCCACCTAGGTGTAGGGGTTATCAAGACCCCTAAGAAACTGATGACTAGATTGAGTCAGTCACCCATGTTTCCAGCCTTATGTGGAAACATATAGATCAAATAGTGGTACAAATGGAGAGTCTTTTTAGTGATCCTTTAAGAAATAGTGGAGTCTAAAGACTCATTCATATGATGAGATAGACCTCTCTTATTAATATTTTTAGTGTCTCTTCAGGGAGTAATTATATCCATCCTCAATTAAATTATCGTGCATTCAATTGCATCTATAGTTACATCACGGAAGTATGTCTATGGTAGAGTATTCTGTGAGGTTCAATGATGTTTAAAAACACTATGTAGATATGGTTCATGATTCATTTTTTAGACCAAATTCCTTCATGTGGGGATTAAACAATGATATTAGGGTATGAGTGATATATGTTTTAATTACCATATTTAATATATTAATTTAGAGGGCATTAGTAGTGGAGAAATTCTTGGAAATGCATATTTCAATAAGTGGTTTGGTAGTCGGAAATCAGGTTTTGAAACCTATAATGAAGGTAGTTGATGGTAGTTATAGGGATTTAGGCATGGACGATGCAGTAGGAGACAATCACATGATAGAGGATTGATGGTCAAAGCTCTCAAGAACTCTGAAGTCATACAAAAAAGATGAAGTGTTTCACCGAGAATATCCAAGGACAACTCACATAGGATTATATAACGCTTTATATAGTTGAAAATTATACGGTTAATAGAAAAATAAAGTAGAGATAGTGGTATGATCAGGGAGATATATATGGTGAAAAATGTAGTAGTGGGGTGAGGAGTATAGCTGGAGGTTCCAAAATTTTTGAATTGTTTCCACTACTACCCCATTATGGCCAATGCTAGGATCTGGGAGTCAGTGGGAAGTTATAAACAGAGTTACAAGAAATGGACTCTTATGAAACCAAGGCTCTCGAGATAAAAAATTGTATGATCTATATATTTTCAACATTATATATAGTACTGATATACATTGGTGTGAGTGACTCTTTTCCTGAAAGTTATCTAGTTCTGTACTTAGTGATTCTTCTTTAGCCTTTGGATGGACCTATGCACTCAGAAACTCTGACTGGAGGTGTCTCGGTGATTAAAAACATTTTTCGTCAATGTGACGGGTCTTTTATAGGTGAGATCATCTTATGAGATCTCTTCATATTAGTGATGAGGCCTTATAACATCATCTTCGGTGTCGATTAACTATCTATAGTTTATTCCTAGAGTAACTATTTAACGAGGAGGATATAGTGTATCTTATGTGATGGATCATGTTTTTAATTTGTGGGAGGCAACGAAAATTTGGAACAATGGTATGGGATCCTATATAGGATGTTCTAACTTATTAGTCCATATTTTTCTATTAATACCCTTGGGGTAATGAATTATATGGGCTTTCAGCTTCTTCTACTGGTGGTGGTGTATGAAGATGTCTTTCCTAAGGACATGATGGGGTAACCTAACCATTAAGATATAGACTTATTAAATAACATACACCTAGGTATGGACCAAATATTTGAATCATAATATCGTATGGACACCACAAAACCTATTGAGATGAGGATCATGTTAGAGGACTTATAGAGGAAGGGATTTGTTGGACCCATTGTTTCCCTTTAGATAGCCACAGTGTAATTTTCCAAGAAGGAATATGGGTGCTTTATGAATTTTGTGGAGTATCAATGCATAAACTAGGTGACTATAAATAATAGTTATCCACTACAAAGGATTGAAGACCTATACAATTATTTTATAGGGGAATCATTTTTCAGAATGATTGGCCTCATATAAAGATATCACTATCTTTTTGTACATGATGAGAATAAACCGAAAATGACATTCAGATGTCACTACGGTAATTATGATTACAAGGTGATTCCTTTAAGAATGAATAATATAATAAAATTTTCCATGGGACTCATGCACTAAATCATTCCACATTTCTTAGACCTGTTTTCTTTGGTATTCAATGATGATATCCTATTGTTCTAAATGTACAAGGAGGAGCATGAGATACACTATAGGATGGTCCTGGACATACTCTGAGAGCACTGGAGTTATTGGATGTTCTAGAAAGGTAAATTAATGATCAAAGAGGTACACTTTATTGGAAAATCTATATTAAATTATGGTGTATCAGTGGACCTGTTAAAGGTTTAGGTGGTGGTGTCTTATGATCCACCCAAAAGAGTGACATAGGTTTAGTGCTTCATTTGGTTGGCACGATACTATATAAGATATTAATCCCTGATTTATCTAAGATATTGGATCTATTGAATACCTTGATGTAGAAATGGAAGAATTTAATTTGTAAATAGATTTTTCATTATGATATTTTTAAGTTTTGGTATAGGTTGATGAGAACTTACATCTTGATATTGTCAAGGAATCGTGTTGAGAATGTTGTGTTATGTGATGCATCATGAAATAGACATAATTTTGTTCTGATATTGGGGAAGTAAGTGGTTTCCAATGGGCCAAAGAATATGATACCACTTGAATTGAACTACGTTACCAATGATCATGAGTGTCTATTGGTAGTATTCATATTGAATTTTTGGAAAAACTACTTATTGTTCAGGCAGTTTATCTTCTATTCTAACCATAAGAGTCTTAAGTGTATGTTCTATTAGATAGTTTAATAAAATGAAATGAAATTTTGTGATATAGTTCATAGAGGATTATGTATTTTATATATTCTATATTCTAGGGAATGCGAACATAGTTGAAGATGGCTTCAATAGGAGGTATTTTCATATTTGTTGACTGATGATTAACATCAATTATCCTCATTATAATTATCCTTACTGTACATGGATTGTGTAGATAATCTAATTTATATGGTTATTACCCAACCTCTTATATAATTTCTAGGGAGTTTCACTATAGAGATATATGTTGTGAGACCCTATATGCTCATATATCCACTGGGAATGCTCCAATTGAATTTTCAAAAGGTGAAAATCACGTCATCCTTTTTCATGGATAAATAATCATACAAGTTACATTGCATGAGAAGGTGTTGAGGGGGTATCATATGTCACCTTTGATGGTAAATATATGTGTGGTGAAGATTTACTAAGACCATCAACATCTGTTTTTTTGGTCATGTATTAAGAAGTGTCTAGAAGAGTTTTCTACTCAATGCCTCAATTTATAATTGGTGAAGGATAATTATGAGTTTCCAAGAATTTTAACTCAATCCCTAGAGGTGATAGACTGAATGTGAGATGGTATGCCAATAGAATTCATGATGGGGATGCCATGGATGTTTCCATGACATCATGCTATCTTGTTGATTATATAATGACTCACCAAGAATCCCCACATCCTAGATATCCAAGAGAAATGAACATTAGATAGATTGTGGTGTCGTTATGCTCATGTTATTTTTTGGATCTATAGATCTCCCTCAGTTATTATTTCATATTTCGATTCTGAGTTCACATAATGATTATGGAGAGAATTATAGGAGGACATTATGGCTTATTTTCAAATGATCATAGTGTTTCACCCCCAAACCAATGTCTAAATGATGTAGAAAATGCATCTCTTAGGGGACATAATAAAAAATTTCTTGTTTGACTTTGGCCATAGTTGGTAGGATTACCTACCATTTGAAGAATTTTTTGTATCAACATATATTATTATACCACCAAGAGAGCACCATTATAGGCATTTTATGGGTAACCATGTAGGTTATAACTATGTTAGACTAATGAAGATATGTCAATTATCATGGATCCAATGTCATAAAGAACTCAGATAGAAATGTTTCAGATAATCCAGGGGTAGATGAAGACTTCAAAGATCTGTTATATGTCTTATTTGGTCTGATGATAGAGGCATTTAGAGTTTGAGGAGGGATAAAATATATTCCTAATGATGTCACCTTGATGTGGATTGTACAAATATTTTTGGGGTGGGAAGAAATATATGACAATCATTAGAACATCCTAAATAATATTTATATTTTGAAAGGTGGCATACATATTCTCAATATCACAACAGTTAGACTAGGCACACAATGTATTCCACATGTCGTAACTATGGAGTTATGTGCACGATCATCACATTTCATCAATAGGGGTGTGATGGACACCGAGGATAGACCTAACTTTATAGAGTAACTGGTATATATTAAGAGTTGTTTGTAGAATATCCTTCATGGGAAAGTTATTCAATTGGATAATGTCAGGTGGTGTATAGAAATCTTTTAGAGGGAACCTGGGAGAGGGAGACCCAAATGCGAGCTCGATACCAACACCATTTTAGTAGTCCTTTTCTCTTTTTGGAGTAAATTTTCTATGTTTGGGATAATTTGACATCAATTTTTTCATGTAAATATTTATAATATATGAAATAATGTTTTTAAATTCTTTTCCAGAGATGGTATGAGATTATGAGGCCTTTTGATCACAAATATGATTTAATAAAAATATTAAATATATTAATGCATGATGTTTTTATATAATAGTGGAATAAATTCTAAATGGGGACCCATATAGAGATCCTATGAATTCTATTTCATCTTGAATTCAAGTTTAATACTAGGTAGATTATAAATTAAGAGATTGTTGATTTCTCGGGTTGGGCGCGGTTGTGGATGCATTAACAAAAAATTAACCAGTTGAATTAATTTGTTTGTTAATTACTATGAACTAACCATCCACTTAAATTTTATAAATTATGGTAAAATAATAGTTTTAGACACATAAAAATTTATATTTTATATGATTCGTTAGAATATCATTATTAAATTATTCCCAAACAAATAATGCAAAATCATGGATTGGGAAACAATGTGACAATCACTGCTTGATGATATTGCCAATGACAATGATGTAGGATTAATCTTCATCAAAGATCAATCATAATTTGAGATAGGGATTTTTTTTCTACGATTTATTTATCCCATTTAATTATCCCATGATTAAAATTGAACCATAAACCAATAGAGTTATTTATGAGTTGATATTCTTTTGAATATGTGGATTTCATTTTCCAAGGTTATAGGGAATTCATATTATTTGTTTACAAATCACTCTCCATTATAATGATAAAAAATCAAGGCCAATCCAAACAATGGTTTTGGTTAATTCCTTACTTGGTTAAGGTTATTTTTCTCCCATGTTCATTGCATGTTTATTTTTTGTATTTTATTGAACTATATTTCAATAATTACCTAGTATGAAATTTTTGTATTCTTTTTTCATAAAATGGACTGACACCAGAGGTTTAGATCTAAGATTGATGGCTCAATAGAGGTTCATGATTATTCAAGTGGATATGTGATCTGAATTTAGGTTTTTGATCCACAGTTTTCAATATGAAGATTAATTGGTTGGATGGATGGGTATTCTCGATCAAATTTAGTGGCAGGAATATGGCCACTGTTGATAGAGAGTCTCGATTAAGGAATGATCTGACCATCAAATTTATGATGAATGGAAGGAGAAATGAATAAATATTAAGGAAAATAATATAACCATGGGATTATTTAAAATACCTTGATACACATGATGTACTCCAAATAACACATGCTATGTGGGGCCCGAGCTATAGCTCTAGGGTTTACACATGATAAAAAATATCACACATCATGTGAAATGTGTAACACATCCTAGGATCGAGTGATAGTGGATTTGTGTATACCCTGATGTGTATAAGGGAACAGATGTTTCCAATAACACATGAATGGATAGTGTACATTATCATGACCAAGTAATCTTATGTGGTCATGTACATGGGTTTGACCATAGTAAATGTCCAAAACTATATGTACAAGGTCCTAACCAGATGTACATGAGCATGGGTAGGTGGCATGCCTAGTGCCAGAATGACCTATAAAAGTTCTGTATCCCTTAATAAAATGCTATTTATATTTTCGTTTACATTCCATGTGAGGTGTAAATACACGTGCAAACATCAATCACACAATACATTCTATGTTCGTACAGTACATGTCATATATGTTTTCTAGGGATGTGTGAGGCCCTACATCTCTTTAGTATAAAACAAGTTCATTTTTGTGAGGCCACATGGTCCATCCCCATGACTTTGTATTGGGAAATTATAGCCTTGTTATGTGATTTGGATCCCCTCTAAGAGTTATATTTTTGATAGAGTTCATCGTATCACATAGTGGGGAATATGGTGGGATACCCAATCATAAATTTCCTAACTAGGGCTTATGGTATCTGTGTGACCTCCATGCATACGGTATCGATCACCTATCTAGAATATTAATATAGTATAGTTAGAAGCATCCCTGAGTGTTTATAGGTGTGATCCTCTACATAGACAGTGTGATTTTTGGAAATATTCTTAGTAATTATTTGGTGATACCCAAAAAAAGAGCCCCCCAGGTGAGGTCCACCGGTGAAAACATATATCATGGAGTTTATTATCTTAGATGATATTTTAGATTAAATATATTAGTAGAATATTATATTTGTAATTTTTGTTTCAAACATCTTGGGACTTGTATTCTATTATAATTATATCTTGTTGTTTTTATTATCATTATGTACTATATCTTGATCGATATAATTCTGTATTGACATGATGAATACACATTAATATTTATGTTTAGTGATTTTTTGGTGTCCAATTGATTATTTTTATACTCACCCATGCATGGGAACTTCTTATATATTTCGTGTCATCAATAGATGAAAATAATTTTGATAGATTCTTGGGAGGAATAGGAGTAGGAAGAGCCTAGTTTTTGAGCTGTAAGGGCCAATTTTTATATGGATTATTTATTTACCACAATATCCTCCATCTAAGTTGGTTGTACGCTTTTTTATTTTTTGGTGGGTTTGAATATGGCCCCGTCTGTCACTTTCAATATTTTTTTTACTCTGTCTGTGGGATAGATATATATGAATGTATTGGTGTCATTTTTTTTACTTTACTTTCATCATTTTATTTGCTTAGAGATGTGTGTGTGTACATGCAATGAGGCTAATACCTTTCATGTGTGGGATATGCCTACTCAATTTATGTCACTATACATTGACCTAATGGAGGTGATTTTGGGTGTTTAATACATGGTTTAACACCATTTAGGTGGTACCTGGTGGGTTGGGTCATAAAACTCTCCTTGATTTTGGATTTATTTAATTTAATCTTCACTGGAGAGTGTTTTATAGATTTGGGTTATCATTCCTGAAGGTAGGTATTTATGATTTTTAAACCATTCTTTGAATTCAGAAACCTAGGTGTCTTTATCTACCAATGATAGAGAATGATAATGAAGTACTAGGTCATTTTAAAGAATGGGAATATTATTTTATCGGTTACATTTAATAATGTGATTCCATAATTTCACTAGTTTTTATTGAACCCCGATAGGTGTTTCATCATTTACCTATTCTCTAGGAAACTATTCTATCCATACTCGATTGAGGTATGGTAATGTATGGACTTGAATCATAAACTCAAACAATATAATTTGTTTATTAAAATTTATAGGAAACTAGAGAGACTCTTTTTGTGCCTCGATCCCTTTTTGATAGCTAATGTGTCCTTTAATTGGTGATTTTCAACAAATGACTATTGTGGTTAAATTGTGTTTTTACTTTTTAATTTGACATTAATTTGGATAATTATGTATTTAAGGTTAATATATAATATCTTTATTAAATTGCTTAAATTATAAAAAATATATTTTATTTTTTTATTTAAACTATCTTTTTTTCATTCAAAGAATTATTTATTAATGTTTGTTTTATTTATCAACTGTTGAATTATAATTTGTTTCTCATTTCATGGATTATTTTCTATTTTATGCTCTAAAAATTTAATAATTATCACCCTTTTTTGGTATTAAAATTTTAATTAATTAATTGAGGTTTAAATGTTAATATATATTATTTAAAAAATTTATTAATTAATTAGAATAAATTATAATTCAATTATTTTACATTTTTTCATTTATTTATTGAGTTAGTTAATTAATATAATAATTACTTTAAGATACTTTTTAAAATTTCTAATATTTTAATTTTTATTAATCATAGTGTGAATTTATTTTATTTTATTATTTAGTTTTGTTATGTTATTAAATAAAAAAATGACATTCAATTTTATTTCACTATTAATGAAGTATTATTTGAATTTTTTTATATTTTGTTGATTAAAATAGATTATATATTTTTGTAATTCAATAATTTCTATTAGGGGATTTATCCAGCATGCCATGTAACAAATTAGTGCTTAATAATAACATAAAACTGTATAACGGGTCTGTATAGCCGAATTCTCAATCAAAATGCATGTAGAACATTTTTACCATAATTCTTGTAGAAAACGTGGAGATTAATTCATCATGATTCACACATCTAATTTTCATTGGGAACCATGATTCCATTTTAATCAAACATGTTAAATCCATGTTCTAGTTTCTCTCTATATCTAAATTGAAGACACTTGATGTCGATCTAGGGGAACTGAAAATATCAACCATGGTTAAAGATGATTTTCACATTCTTTCGTGATTAATATGATGTTAAAGTCCCTAATATAATCAAATTAATCGTATGGTTGAGGATTTTACACTATCCAAAATCTCAAACCCGATCACCATGATGAAGATGTTCAAATTTTGGAGCTCCTAATTTGACTGAATTGATCAGATAATCCCATGTAGGGTTTATGATGAATTGATGTTATATCTTTCTAAAGAAGAAAAGGATGAAATCGAAGAAGAACCACCCAAAGTGATCATTAGAACTTGTTTTTAAGGCTAATAACCACACAAAACATTATTACAATGTCCAAGATCATTTGAAGCCACATGAACTCAGATGAGAAGTTTAATAAACCCTTTTGTTATCGTGGTTCACAAACGAGTGATTATTAAGTCCAATATTTTATCTATTAAATATATTTATTTTTTAACGGAGAATTATATATGGTAGGCATAATGTGACAATTGGATTTAAAGCCATGTACAAGGTAGTTGATGGGGAATGATCTCATCTTGGATGAAATTTCAATTGGTAATTGGTGATGAATAAGATTCATTTTGTTCTAATTATGTTTTTCTTTGCATTTCCAATTTGTTAGAGAGAATTGTGGATCTCTATTTACCAACTTTAATGTCTTTAGTGATAATTTTTTTCATACATGAGGTTCTCAATGGAATTCCTATGTGATGATAAATAACCTTACACTGAGGTTTATGGTTGAGATTTAGTCCTATTGACTAATGAGGTAATGAGTTCTTTAGCCAACGAGTGACTAGTCAAAACCAGAGGAATATAATTATAGCGATTCTTGATATTATTATGTTTGCACAAAAAAGGAATAATCTAGTGTGTACTCAATATTAGAAGATTAAAATCATTTGTTTATTGTTGTAGAATTTAAAATCATTTACCTGATTCTAATGTTGATGAATGTTCACTATGAATACGAACATTGATAAAAATATTGTTTAAAAATAATGACCATAACTTGAGAAATAATCTATTGTTAAATAAGATAGATGGTTAGTTCAACCAATGGAGGCATGTTAGAATCTAGTAGTTGAAAAAACATTATAATTAATTGACTTATTCTTATCCCAATTAGGATATATAAATAGAGATATGGGGTTAATCAAGGTATAAAAGATTAAATAAAATAACACTTTGGATATTATTTCTTATTTAAATAAAAAACATATTTCCCTTTACTATAGTAAATTTTTGAACATAAATGAAATAATGCATGATACCAATCTATTTTACATTGTTCACCCTCACTTATTGATTCACAAAGAGAAAACAATGGAAATGTATAACAACTCTTCTTTTTATTACACATTAATTCTAGATTTCTTAAATAATATTACAGATAATAAAACATAGAATATCTATAATTCTTGTGTATTTTTGAATTAGGACAACATGAAACATGGGGTAAAACAACAAAAATGAAAACATGTATAACATGATTCTAAAAGTCCATGGATTTTAATATTGAACAGGCTAACATGGTGACATACATAAGAAATGGGAAAGCTATAAATCGAAGGAATAGAATCAAAATGCTATAACATGAAGAGAATAATAAATTCTAGATTATAATTATATCATATTAGTAACAATTATAAACATGAACAATGTGACATGATATAGAATTATAATCATAAGGCAACATGGTAAATGTGACAACAACATAAAACACTGCATCAAAAACTAAGATAACGGATAACTTCCAAGACATCATGATGGAAAACTACCATAAATTAATCTTTTTTACTTCTTATCCCCAAATTACATTTCTAGATACTAAATATTACCCAATGCATTCATGAACTATATAATTCATGATGCACCAGTCACATTCATTTCATTCTCATGCTTAAGTGCTCCATAATGATCATAAAACATGGAATTACTTACTATCAGATTTTATAAAAAAAAATTGAGTACGTAATACATAAATTTATGTCACCAAATATTAAGTATATGTTCATAAAAATTAACTCCCTTTATAGGAAATATGTATAGTTATTAACTACGCCATTGTTTGTCATGGAAACCCGCATTGGAATTTCCGCAACCTACTGGTGTCACATAGAAATTCGTAAAATCGGTTGATGAGGGATAAAGTGGCCAATAATCATTTTATAAGAAAATAGACAGTAATTGGGACATAGAAGATAATATCCCCAAAATAGGAATATGAAATAAAATACATAAGATAATGAAAAACATTGGATAAAGAGGATATTTAAATGATCCCTTTCCTTGAGAGAGTGACATCAATTGATTTTTAGGAGCTTATTGAGAGCTTGGGGAAAATTTGGAGGATAGTAGGGAGGGTAAGTAAGAGTTACAATGTTCTAAAATTATTTTTAGTGGATATAATCTGGAACTTAGGTGGGTGCATAATAGAAAAGAGAGGGGAATTATTTATTATTTCTCAAACATATTTTTTGGAATCAATAAAATAAAATAACCAAAACCAAAAACCTTCCCATTATTTTTCTAGTGGTTTTTTCCAAAGGAGAGTGTATTTAATTATTTTTTATGTCCAATGGAAGAAATTAATATAATAATCCCCTTGGTGATTTGGAAGTGTTTTATACTCTTAAAAATGATTTCAAAACCATAAAATATATTGATGGTTTTGAAAGATTCATAATGGTTTTTTAAAATTAATAAAATAAACATAAAATAAAATTATTATATTGTAATAACATATATTTATTCATGTATACCATTCATATTTTTTATGACATCATTTTTGGTCATTATGATGTCATAATAAACACTGTATATTTATACAGTATTTAATTTTTACCTAAAAATCATTTATCTCAAAAAATAATGAAAAACACACTATATAATAATTTTTATCTTATAATTCCAAAAATTGTATTCATTTTATCCAAATAATTTTCTAAATATATGAATTTTTTCTTTTAAAAAATATTCAACCTTTATTGATTTATTATGTGGTTTTTATAATAACTATTTTTTGGACCCTTAAAAACTTACATTTGATAGCATTAAAATGATATTTCCAATTATATCTAAAAATAATATTTTAATAATAATATTTACATAAAATATTATTTATATAAACATTCCATTAATTCAATAAAAAAAATTTATTAATTGAAATAATGATGTACTCAAAAAACTATTTCTCTTCTATCATAACAATATATATATTTTTTAACAAACTGATTACATAATAATTTATAATTTAAAAAAATATAGATAAAAAATTAAATGAAATATGAATAAAAAAATATTTCTATTTTGGTGAATGTTTTTCAGGCACTGTTAAATTATATTTACCCTTAACTAACTATTTTCCATTTTACAAGGGTAATGAATATTTAAAGTAGTTACTATTTATATTGTTCAAAAATAAAGTTGAAGATGTTTCCTAATACTAATTATGATGATTCCTAATACAGAAACCATTTTATCATAAACAATACATTTATTTAGAATAATTTAATTTAATTTAAAACCTCCATGCTTTATGAAATGCAATTTTTCGAAACTATCATTTTTCTTAGGAAAAGATGATATCACTTCAACTAAATAACTAGAAATTTTAATTATATGAATCTATATTAATAAATATAGATATATAATCATAAATTTTCATGTTCATAGTATATCATTATGTCTTTCTTCCTTAATTCAAGTGGATAATCATTATGAATATTAAAACAGTTTTCCGAAAAGGGTGTTTTTAGTCCTATAAATGAAAATTTTCTAAAATTCTGGATAAAGATGATTTAAATTTAATTAAATACAACAAAAAAATACATATTTTCCATATAAATAAATAAAAAATAAATTTAAATTTAAATTTTTTATTTCATCAACGAAATTACAATTTTATATAAAACTGTATTTTTCAGAATTCACTAAAAAATCTATAGTTTCCAGAAAATCCAAAAAAATTATCCTAAGTTATTTTTTATATATTAATATTAAAATGGAGTTAATTTTATCAAATAATTTTTTTAAATTTTCTATAGAGTAATTTTAATAATCTAGTTAATAATTTCTGAAAAAGAACATATATTGATGAAGAAAAAATACATTACTGGAAATTAATTGATTATTTAATAAGAATTTATCAACACATATAAGAAATAAATATATATTTCATAATTTATATTGTCCTAATCATATCCAAAATTTAATATAAATGTTAAAAATTTTGTATTTAAATAATAATTGATTTTTTTTGGGTTTGGTGTTTTGTATCGAATATGGTATCTATCATTTAAAACACATGGAATTACATTAACTCTTCCCTTAAGAAATGTATCCCTCAAATGTTTTTTATAGATGAGAAAAAAATATATCTTCATAAGATTCAATATTTAGTTTCTCAATCCATTCAATTAAGCCTTCATTTTTTCATGTTGGCATTGCCTTCAATGATAGAGGGTTAATTTTTCACAATGGTACCTCAGAATATTATCAAAATCATCTACTTACACTATCAAAATACAACATTTGAAAAATGGATTATTTATATTGAATCATCAATAAATCAAGGAAAAATAATTTCTATTAAATAATTTCGAAACATCTTCTTGAACATGTTTCTTACAAAACTATCTTACTCATTCATCTTTAAATATTTCAAAATAGGGTTTTGGTAAATAAATTTTGAAATTTCCCCAATGAGAGAAATATATAATTTCGTAAATATGGGATGATTAGAGGTATAAATCTTCTGAAACATCTTTAAAATCATTGATTCCTTCAATTGATTGGCATAAAGAGAATAATTTTCTAAGGTCATGAAGGTACTTCACATGCATAGTATTTTCAGAATGTTGAGATTGGAAGATTATCTAATAAATGATACTTGATACTTGAAATAATCATTCCATGGTAGATGTATGGGATACCCCATAAATGTTTCTCTATATAACTTGTATATTGGAAAAATTTTCCATGTAACTTAACCATGACGTCAGGATAATCCTTACAAGTAGTTCTTCTTGAAGAGAGAGAAGAGTTGTTTGTAATATTTATACTTTATTTAATATATTTTGATACAATATAATTAATACATGAAATTAATTTCCCATTTCATTAGTTGTTGACCAGGTTCTGCAAATTTCAATCTATTTATTAGAATAGTGTTAAAATTAGGGATGAGTAATTTTAAACTATTAAATACATAAAGGATAATCGAATAACATTAATTTTATAACAGATAAATGACATGTATTTCCTCAAATTAAAAATTTCTAGGATTCAATCGATGTTGTCCATTACCTATTCAATATCATAGAATCTTATGGGAATTATTTTTCTCCTAATTATTATTTTTAATGAGATAATGAATTTACTAAATTATATCCCTTAAGAGTATAAAACCAAGTGTGTAGTAAGGATCCTTGTCGTAAAATAGATCCTTATCGACTCCACCTTAAAGCATTTTTTATGTTTTTACCTCTACGTATATATGTTCCAAAGATAAATCCACTTATTGTATCCAAAAAGGGAATTACTTTCTTAATAATACGCTTAATCTATATTTAATAAAATTTATATATTTTTTATTATAAACAGTCTTATCACTAAGTCTTTCTTAAGAGTTTTAAAATCCTATTACCAAAAATAACTAAACATTTCATTTGAAACTAAACATAAAAAACCATATCTTTATTACACATTAATTATTGGTTTGTTATATAATATTACACACAATAAACCAGAAATAATGATAAATCTAGTGTATTTGTGAAATAGTAATATAGTAAAACAACTTGAAACATGGTATACAACAAAATTATTGATAACATCATTATCATGCTTTGAAAATTCAATGGATTTCAATATTACATGGGATAGCCCGGGGACATACATAGGAAAGGGCTGAGATATAAATCCCATATGGGGAATAAAAATGGAACAACATGCATATATATAATACAAGTTATACAATAGGAACATCAATGGAGTATGAATCATAATCATGAACAATGAGACATGATATGACATGATAATAATATAGTCAACATGGTAAATATTGATACAACATAAAACACTACATGATAAAAATAGGTCAAGGATTAATTCAAAGAAATCATAATGAATAAATTCCCATAAATGAATCAGGATTACTCCATTTCCCATCATGGCGTCTCCTGAGAATAAACATTATCTAATTCATTGGACTGTTATAAAATTTTCATTTCACATGTCACATTCATTTCATTCTCATGATTATGTTATCCATATAGATCATATTACAATGAATAAATTTACATCACATTTTATTCCGAGATAATGGAGAGTGAAATACATACATTGAGGTTTTTAATAAATATGTATATACACATAAAGTTGAACACCCTTGAAAGGAAATGGGTGTGACTATTCACTACATAGTTGCTTGGCATGGAAAACCACGGTGGAATTTCATAAGCACAATTGCATCAAATTAAAATAATTAAAATAGTTTGATGTGTAAATAAATTTTCTCTCATCATTTGGAAAAAATGATCAATAATAGGGGAATGGAAAATCATATCCCAATAATTTGAATTTGAAATAGAAATCATAAGTTGATGAAGAAACAAGTATAAATAGGGAATGGAAAAGATTTCATACCTTGAGTGTGTGACATAAAATGCATGTGAGGATCTTATTTAGAAATTGGGGAACCATTATATGACTCTATGGAGGGGAGGGGATAGTACTGATGTTCTCCTAGTATTGAAAAAGTGGGTAATTCTTTATTATTTCACAAACATAGGCTTTGAATTATATATAATAAAATAACTGATACCCACAAAACAACTTATTGGTTTTTCACATAAATTCTTACCAAGGAAGTTTATTTATTTATTTAATAAGTCGAAGGGCCAAACATAATAAAATAATTCCCTTACTTCTAGGGAAGCCATTCATACTCTTCAAGAAATGATTTTACAATATTATAATATATTAATGTTTCTAGAAGATTCATAAAGGCTTAATAAAATTAATAAAATAAAAATAAAATCACGTTATTGTAAATTGGAAAAATAGATTTAGTTATGGATACCATTTATAGTTTTTATAATATCATTTTTGGGTCATTACGATGTCCTAAAATACGATGTATATTTATACCATATATAATTTTTATGATAAAATTCGACCATCTCAAAAACTAATGATAAACACATTATCAGATAATTTTTGACGCGATGATTCAAAAACTAATATTCATTTTATCGAAGTAATTTGATAAATATATGAATTTCTCTGTTTTAAATAGAATTAGAATTTATTGAGATATGTTGGGTTTTTTAACAATAGTATTTTTTTGAACCCATAATAAAATCATATTTGAATTCCTAAAAATCATAAGATTATTTTTATTTAAAAATAGTAATTTAATAATAACATATTATTGAAATATAATTTATTTCAAAAATCCATTAACAAATCATTAGTTCTTTCATTATAGAAATTTAATAGTACATAAAAATACAATTTCTATTTTATTGTATATATATATATTATCAAACTGATTAGTTAATCATTTATAAAATAAAAAAATAAGTATAAAAATTATTTCAATTTGAAGTAAATGTAAATATTCATACTATTATGTTCAGTTTTTTCTTGACTTTATTTAATTAATTTTACCCTTAATTATCTTATTTTTCTATTATTATGTTAATGAATATTTATTGTAGTTACTATTTATCTTGTTCAAAAATAAATTTGAGGAAATTACCTTATATTAATTACGGTTATTCCAAATATATAACTCAATTATCAAAATCTATTCACAAAGGTGTAATAAATTAATTTAATATATAGCATGTAAGAATTGTCAAAAGTGGTTTTTTCAAAAAAACATTTTTAGAAAAAATGACTTCTCTTAAATTCTATAACCAGTAATATTAATTTTATGAATTTATATTCATAAATATAGATACATAACCTAAACATTTCTTTTAGATCATTTATCATTAAGGATTATTTTAATTAATTAAAATGGTTAAACATTCAACATTTTAAAATAGTTTTTAGAAAAAAAGTGTTTTCTTTACTCCTAAAAATATACATATACTAAAAATCAGAATAAAAATTATTAAAATGTAATAAAATATCACTAAAATATATATATGTTACCTTGAAATCAAATTAAATAAAAATTTTGACTTTTAAATTAAATAATTTTTCAATCATTTGATTTTTTTTCAAAAAAGGCATTTTTTACTATTCACTAAAAAATCTATATTTTTTGAAACTTTCAATATATCACCATATGTCATTATTGATATAATGATGTAAAATATGAATTTATTTTTATAAAATACATTTTCAAAATTTTTTAAGAAATAATTTTAATGAAATTAAAATCATATTTGTAGAAAACATATTTTGATGAACAAAAAGTCATTATTAGAAATTAATTGATTATTTACTAAGAGTTTATGAATATATTTAGGACATATATATTGATATATATAATAATGTATATAATCATACACATATCCAAAATTTAATGGAATGGTTGAAACGGTGATATTTAATTATTCATTGGTGTTTGGGGTGGTTGTTTCAAATTACATATGCTATCAAGAATTGTTTTTTCTTTTAAAACCCCGGGGCATTACACAACGTGTTGATGTGCCAAAGTCACTATGTATCACTAACAAAACATGGTTTGAGATAGATCTCTTCTAGGTCTCGTTTAACTTCCCTTAAAAATATTTGAGCGGACTCGATGTCCCTCTTGGTTTACAACCAAAAACAATATAAAATATCACCATTATATCAATGAACGTGTTCTCCATTTTTTTACATTATTAATATATTGAAAACCTTAATCTATATGTTTGAAACATTATTTTCTCTATCATTAATTGCCACATTAATTCACTTGATCAATTTAATCTCCCCACAAAATTATTGATGAATCACTTCTCAACACTCCACAATGCTCACTACTTTCTTTAAGCTGACATATCCTTCGTGAAACTACACAAATATTAAAAAAAATTACTTCCTTTAAATACACAACAACATTCTTGAAGCTCAAAAAACCTTCATGATAATCCACCCTATCATGATCTATCCTATCTTTTACAAAGATAGAATATTTTTTTGATCCCACTTATCCTTCTTGAGGATCATCCCTTTCGTGAATCATGCATATCATTCACAAGGATCAATACATTATTGATATATAAAAATTTTAATTAGATTTCATTGATTTCATAAACATCTTTTATTTATGAATTTCTTTCCAAGAAAATAATACCTGAATCCCCTTTATGAATTACGATCACTTTGTTTTCATTAAGGATTTTTATGATCTTTCTTCTCAAAATTGGATGGAAGAGGACAATTTATAGGAATTTTCTCTCATTTTTGGATATTCCAAGATCACCACTATCTTCTTTAAAAGATATCCAATATTGGTTGGGAAGCTCCTTATTTTTTTAAGAACTAGGAGTATTTTCCCTTTTTTTAATCTTCTCATAGTCATAGAGATATACAATCTTTTTATGTGCATTCGAGAACCATAAAGCCTTCATAAAACCTTGTATTCCCCACACAAACGTTCATCGTGAAGCTCAACACCTTATGTAAGCTGTAATATTAAAAAAAACTAATGAATTGTCCACGTTTTTTTGATTCATTCATGAAAAACCAAATTTCATGATAACTAAACTGTACTCCAATTTTCTGACCCTAAAAATTTGGCAAACAGTGGGTAATAGTTCAAACATATATATATATATATTTTTACCACCTCTAAAACATTAATTCCGTTATCTTGGATCTTATTTAACATAATTTGAAACAATATATCTAGAAATAAATAACATACCTTAGAAAAATCATGTAAATAAACAAAATCAACATATAAACAATAATTTGTTACTTTAGGGGAATTATTCCCAACACATGAGGAGTTAAAAATTAAAATTATTTTCTAGAAAACTACAATAAATAACATCTTGAACAACTATAAATTGTTAAGAGCTTTTCTAATGATAATTTTGTAGTTAATAAATGATAAAAAATTCTATCCCATTTTTCTTTCATGGACTAAAATTGGTGAATTTTTTCAGTGAGTTGGAGTAAAAAAATTATAATGAATCGTTAAAAGATAAAAACAAAACAATAAAGTCATTATGAGATCAGAGATCAGAGGAGAAGTTGGGAAAAAATAGATTTAGAGATGAAAGTCTCTCGATGCTTGTGTTTCATGATCGCAGGAATGAGGAATATGAAAAAATTAATAGATAATCTTCCTCCATTCCTCTCTTCTTCTTATATTCATATTTTTAGATATATTTTCAAATTTGTTTTGTTTCTGAAACTATGAATGTTTGTTCTGAATTTATTTATGATATATTAATTATAATGAATTGATTTCTCTTTCAATAAGGGTTATTTAGTTTTCAGGTTATTTTCTAAAAATTTGTATTGGGTTTATATTTCCATTATTGATTACAATCATTTTGTGATAATCTGTGTACAAAAAGGTGATGATAGTGAATATTGTTCCTTTTATAATCATTTGAAGTAGAAAAAATTGTAAAATTATGGTAAGTATCTCTTGTATTGTTTATCTATTAATTTCCAAAATTTGGTTTAGCAATAATTTTAAAAAAAATCACTACATTGTGGATTTCACCTAAGTAAAGTTAAGTGTTAATCACACCTTCTTGACACATAATATCATAGTTTTTTTAATGATTTTTTTAAAGAGAAAATAATTTTTAATAAATTAGAACTATTTTGATCCCCATAATTCCATCATTAATTAGTCTTCATCTATCTCTCCCTCAATTTTCTAATTTCTCATCCACCATCACATCACTATCATCCAATATTTCATTCTTCTTATTTTTTCACATTTTATTTATTATTTTCTTGTGGAATGATACAATTACAGAATGAAATAATTATTTTTTTTATATTTTAAAATATATTAAATTTTAGTAATCCAATATGTTACTTCTGTGTGGTTATTCGATGGTACCTATTGGATTTAATTCTGTAAATCACTTTTCTCCCCCACTAGAAAAAAATATTTCTTTTATATTCATAGGGAAATATTATAATATATTCATTGAATTTTATATTTTTTCTTTAAATTCAAATAATAAGATATGAAAAATAATAATTATTAAATGAAATTAAAAATCTTAGTTGACAACATTATTTCAATATGTTCATTCTTCTTATCAAACTATTAGATGATTTTATTATTCCTCCAATAAATTCTCACTCAATATTATCCAATGATGTGTATATTTATTATGGTTTCATAAATAATTTAATTATATCCCCTTGAGGTAAATATATGATTAGAACTTTTATTTGTATTCAAATTGAAATTTGGTATATTCTCTTTAATAAGTTCAATTTATATCATATTTTAAAATATAAATCGATTTTTCAATAAATAAATTTAATCAGAGGGAATGTTCATATTTTTTTACAGGTGAGAATCCATGAGAGGAAATAATTTTTAGAATTAATTCTTAGTGTAATTTTAGATTTTCTATTTGAAGATTAATTTCTTGCCATTTAATTTGGCTAATGATTGTTGGATGACATGAAATTTGTTAATTGTGTATAAACTTAATATGTCTTTTAATTGATATTTTTTGTCTACATACATTTGTTTTTAAATATTTATTTTAATGATTTATTTGAAATCAATTTGGTCTCTTATTTATATGATGGTAATTCATAGTATATTTATAATGATAATGAAACTAATAATAATTATGTTTGTTTTATTGATTAAACTATCTTTTTTTCATTCATAAAATTACTTATTAAGGTTTTTTTATTTTTAATTGTTTTTTTATTTTTATATCATTTCATTTTTACGAAATATTTTTTTATTATGTGTATTTAATAATAATCCCCTTTTTTCATTTTTTAACAAACACAATAACAAATTAATGTGTAATATTTAATTTATTTTGATTAAAAGTTTTAAAAATTAGTGGGATTAAATTTTGAGTTATTTTAAATTTTTAATCATTTAATTATTTAGTTCATTAATTTTTCATTTATTATGTTCAGAAATATTTAAATATTTTTAATATTTAATTTATTAAAAAAAATAATGTGTTTGAATTTTTTTATTTATTTATTTAGTTATGTTATATTATCAATTAACATAGGAAATTTTATTTTATTAGTTTTTTGATGGATTATTATTTGAGGGTTTCTGTATAATTTGTTGGGTGCAATAGATTTTTTATCCAGAAATTCAACAATGACTAAATGGGGGATTTATTTAGTACATCATATATACATTTGGCTTCTGGTAGTCACATAGGCAAGGTGCATAATATTTCTATATAGATGGATACAAAAATAGTTTCTCTGTATCATATTTCATCTAGGATTAATGTACCCAATCTTAAAATTCATTTATATGGATTAAAATATATATATATATTACTAGAAAACACATATCCATTTATTTTGTTGGGTGGAATCCACATTCCTCAATCTCCGAGCATCTAAAGTGAATCCACCTGATGTCGGTTGAGGGGTACTAAAAATCTTGACTAAGGCCAAAGATGAATTTCCTATTCTTGCATCACGAAGATGATGTTCAAGACCCTACTGAGGACAAACTTATGATATATTGTGAGGAATGAACATGTAAGAAAGAAATTCCAAGAAGTTTTTAATGTGGTAGATGATTCATTTTTCTAGTATTGTGGTTTTTCTCAGCTCTAATTTTTCATATGGTAGGGGGAACAATAATTCACAAATACATTTTCCATATTTATGAGTTTTTGCATACATGGGGAGCTCAAAAAATTTCCTTGGGCATGAGAACAAATGAAAACTAAGGGTTATATTGAATATTTAGTCAAACCAACTGAATAAGTAAGGAGTTCATCATAAACTAAGTTACTAATTGAATCATGATGAAGATAATTATTGGGATGTTCAATTTTGAAATTATGATTAATGATGTGAGGATAAAGATAGAATGATATAGTTCAATAAAGAGGATAGTAAGTCATGTACTATTGAAGATGTTTAATTCATTTCTAGGAAAATGAAGACGGTGTATGTTTTCAATTACTAAGACAATTGTTTTTTGGTTGGTTTACAAGATTGCATCTCATTTGTGAACTAAGATACTAGTAAAGAAGATGGATGTTTAGGTTAAGAAATAGAGGAATTTTGGTATCTTATAGTTAAATAATAATTTTATTTAATTGACACAAAGATTGCAAAATTTGATTTATTTTAATGATATATGGAATAGTTAATTTCTGGTATAAGTGTGTGTGTTGTTTTTAGATCTTCTCTAATGTTACATTGGAAGTGAATCAATTGTATGTAAATGTGTCTCCCATTTTTCTGTCATAGAAATAATAAATGTATTTTTATATGATTTTTAAGGAAAAGTTATAATAAGGTTCCAAACATACAAAAAAATATTTATTATGATAAACGAGAATGGATAAAAATTTCATAAGTGAAGAATGGATTCAAAGACTAGAAAAATCATGATATAGGAGTTGCATGAGTTGGACCCTAATGAAGAAGGATGGTTTGATAAAGAAGCTTTTATTATCTCTCTCATCTACTAGTATTGATATTTTGATATGATTTTTACTAATTTTTCTATTCCCTCTACTAAAATATTGAGAACTTAATTTATTTAGGGGGTTCGGATTGTAATGAATTGATTTCTATTTTAATTTAATCAATTTTATTTTCATAATTGTGTAGGTGAATTTTTTATATAGTGAACATCATTTTGTTATTAAGGAGGATAATTTATAAACTATTATAAGGAATTAATGGAGATAAAATAAAACATATTCACTCTTTATAATAATCAAAAAAACAAATAATTATAAAACTATGTTGTCTATTTTTTCCATTATGGAAAATTTATTTTCCTAAAATTTTGATTAAAAGTATTTTTTATGAGAGTTTGCTATTTTAGGAATATCACAAAATGACATTTAAGTGTTTAAGTACACCATCATCGCAGTCAATGTAATAATTTAGTTTAAGGAAATTTCATAGTAAAAATCATTCTAAATCAATTTAGTATAGTATGATATCCCTAAATAGATTTATTGTCAGCATACGCCACTCTCATTCATCCCTCCACACTTTCACCAACACATCATCACATCCACTATTTGATTTTTTTTATTTTTCTATTAATTTTGATGGATCAAGTATCTAGGAATTATCTATGGGGTTTAAATCATAAATTCTATATTACAATAATCAGTAAGTTTTAAATAATTAAATTTCACACATTCATAATAATCAACATCAAAATAAAATTTTTGTTCTATAACTATGGAAGAAATGTACTACCTATAATAAAAAAATATGATCCAGTCATTATAATATGGGAGAGTAGATAAGATGAATATAAATCATGAATAGATTTGGAGAGTATAGAACTCTTGATTCAAGAGTTTCATGATCTAGAGATTTTATAATGAATGGTGAAATCAACTAAAAAGCTTCCTTCTTCTATCTCCTTTTTTTGTATTTCTTTTTTGAGATGTATTTTGTGAATTATTTTGTTTCCTCCACAATGAACATGTGTGCTGAATTTATTTAGGGTTTCATATTGATGTGAATTGATTTATTGTTCAATATGGTAGATTTATTTCATTTAGTTTTTTCTGTTTATTATTTTAAAATATTCTTATTTTTATTTATGATGAGAATAATTTTGTGATAATCTATAAAATAATAGGTGATGCTAGCGAATCATATTTTTTTTGGGAACCAATTGGATTATGAAAACTAGAAAATAATTGTGAAACTCTTCTATATTAATTAATAATTAATTTTATAAACGTGGTTGGTTAATCATTTTTAGGAAATATAATTATATTGTGGATTTCATATAACGATATTTGGACATTAAATACACCTTCTTCACACACACTATAAAAGTTTTTTTAATTATTTTTTATGGATTATATAATATTTAATCAATTATATTTTGTCTCATTCCCATAAATAAATTATCAATCTATCTCTCCCTCCATATGGTTTCTCTTATTTTATATTCACATTCAAATCACCATTACTCAAAAATTTTCCTTATTTTTACTCATTTATTATTATCATCAATGTGGTTCGATAATCATGCATACCCTAATACTTGTAGTTTTTAAATTTTTTAAGAAATTAAATTTTACTTCTGTGTCTGTGACCATGTGAGAATCATATTCTGATGTAGTGTTGGGTTTATAGTCCTCATCAGACTCCCCTAATAACTATCTGTTGTCATCATGTTGATGTATTTTTCATCAATTAACCATTAAATGTGTTTTCCCATTTTATATATAATTGATATTTTTGGGAATGTAAAGGCATAAAAAATATCTAACCCTCCTCATAGGAAGGATATACCCCTAGAAACACCCCCTGTCAGTTGTGGATATGTTGTTTTCCACTTCTAGAATTATTCTGTATTTGTAGAATGTTAAACCATGAAAAAGGTAAAACATTAAATGTGGTGATCTACGGGGTGGGACCAGGTCCTCAATGGTCTCTTCATTAGATAAAACTTCTAAAATATCTAAAATAGGGTAAAAATTATTTTGTTTTGAAGAATATGATAATGAATATGGTTATCATGTTCAATTGGAAAAGATTCATGAATATCTAAAATTAGTTCAGATTCATCATTTGCATTTATCACTAATATGAAAATAAAACAGACTTCCCTAATATCAAATCCAGTAGGAAAATGAGTATTTGAAAATTTATTAATTAAATAGAATGAAAACTCTAGAAAAACTACACAAATATAGTATCACATGAATCATATTCTGCCACAATTTTTGTGATTTCTTCTTTATCTATATAATATTTATGATAGATCTCAAAAGTTATAATATTGTATTGAAAATACCTTAATTATATTTACATAAATTCAATATCAACAAGTTTGTAATGATAATGTGACATAATTAAATCTCTATTAAAATTGTTGATAAGGACAATATTCTAAATTTTTAATGTGATGTTGTTTATAAACTTCCAGAAACTGAAATATAATACACACTATGGAATTTTATAAATATAAAACTCACCAAAAATACTATATATTAAAAAAATTATTCTTAAGAAAAAGGAAGAAATATAAATGGGAAATAAATATTTTTAAATTGAGAGTGTAGTGGTAGAAAATTAATATATTGTGGCAACTAACCTAGTAATGAAAATGAGGAGAGGCCTAGGATTATATATTTATATCATTCAACACTTTCAAATAATCCATATTGTATATGTTTATCCCATAGGTATATAAATATTTCTTTGAAATAGTATTAACACTCTATTTTACCTTCCATTAGTGGTCATACCAATGGGGATTATCCTGTATTTATTAGGGATTTTTTGTTTTGATACAATATAAAACATTACATGGGATAAATGAGGAAGATATTAGCTGGAAATTATTATAATTTTGTTTAAATATTAAGGCAATAATTTGGTTTTGGAACATAGATGAAGTAATATATGATACTTGGGACCATCTACTATAATTTTATTTGGGATGTTATATCTAAGGAACACTACTACCTAAGTGAGACATAAAAAAATTTTCATTCAAGATGAAGATGAGTTTTTCCAAGATACATTAGTTATTTATATATAACATGTCAGACAATCGAAAAATCTCTAAATTACCCCAAAATTTTGAAGAATACATTCTATGATAACCTTACTTAGTATAATGATAATATTATGGATCAATCTTGTGGTGATGCTTTCTCAGTCCTGAAAATTGAGGAGTTAAACCATGTTATTAATAAAATTTCACAAAATTACAAGCACAAAATGACAAGTAAAAAATTCTATTCAAATATCCAAAACAAAAATTTGGGTTTTTGTTGTTGATGCTTGAGTTAATAGAGATTTCTTTTACTAAAGTTGTCAACCCATAAAAATTATATAGTCATGAGTTTTATGTAAATAATTTATTCTCTAACATTGGAGGATCTTTTCATGTTTAGATTCTTATAGATTCTTGATATAACACATACCTAAAAACCATATAAAAAACTAAATACTACTAAATTATATTTTCTTTTAACATAATATACGAAATTTAAAATAAAATATGAATATTTTTCATGAAAATATTATTTATATTCAACATCACTTTATTTCCCTTAACAAATTCTTAAACTATCTTAGAAACGCTTTAAACATTTGGTATGAGCACAAAACACTCATTAAGTGACATAGATAAAAATAAACCTGTTAAACAAGATAAAAACATGAAAACCCATGAAATAAATACCTTTATATCAATGTTTATTGTGAAAATTAAATAGATCATTTAAATTTTGAAACCCACATAAATATATATCAAATGAAGTAATTAAATATGATAATAATGAAATTAAAAGACCTTTTTGTATACTTAAAGCATCACATTCATAACACATTTCAAACTAATGATAGAAATAGTTTGGGCCTAGTTATATCCATTGGATAATAATTATGTTAATCACCCCTTATTCCCTATTAAGACAAGAAAAATAACCCAATGCTTTGGAGCTCTATATGGGATAACCCAACATATAAGCTATATAAGGATCACCAAAAACTATCTAAGAACACCCTTTAAATATATTATATTGGGATCACCTATGAGCTATAATGGGGATCAACTCATAATAAAATTTTAATCGATCTCATACATTTCTCATTTATAAGTCTCATGTACCATTTAAAATATAAAAATTTTATTCCTTCACTTTTATTCATTATAATACTCTTTAAAAACACTTTTCAACTCGTATGAAATTATACTTTATATATAAAAATACACTTTTATTTTAAAAACCAGTTTTAAAAACTAAAATAACCATAAAGTGGTTTTTTATTTGAATAAAAAAATAAATATATTAACACAATAAAAACTTCATATAGTTTTCACATTAGCATGAGTTTTTTTCCACCATATATATTAAAATAAAACATTCCCCTTGTAGTTTATAAAGAAACTAGAATATTATCTACAATTATTACAATTTTTTTTAATGAAATAAAAAAATTACCTTTATAGAACTCTGATATAAATATTTTAACATTTATAAAATATTTTTACAAACTTTGGCATGGATGAAAAAATACATGAAATGAACACTTTAAATGAGTACTTTTTTTAAAACAAATGTCTCTTACCACATTTGAATAATTAGAATCATAATCCCCATAAAATAAAAAGATTAATAAAAAACAGTATATATAATTTTAAACAATAAATTATTTATATAACTTGTCACATCGAGATTTATTTATAGTCCATAAAACAATTTATGTGCATAATATCAAAATATTCTTTTATAAAGGGGAATTGAGATGAAGCCCCTTACCTTGATTCTGACTCATTGTATATATTCTTTATCTTCCTGAATAAATATCTTATATTAATTGTTTTCTTGACTAAGAACCTTTTCAAGTATACTTTTACTTATATTTAACTCGTTACCATGTAATACAGGATTACTCAACCAGTTATGTTTAATTCAATTATTTTGCTGATATTTGAATACTATGTAAAAAATTACTTCAAAAGGTTGACTACCGTAAAAGAGTTCATTATTCAATAATATATATAATAATAATAATAATATATTTATAATTTTTGAAATAAATTATACCATTAAAACCAAACATTAATGTTGTTTCTAAAAAATGAACTATTCTACAATTATAGAGATGGTAGGCCTTGTGTACGCATGAGTAACTTTTTCATTTTTTAACAATAATTATGAAAAAAAGTTATCAACTATTCCTTCTTAAATTAATGATAATAAAATTATAAAAAAATATTATTTCACTAAATATACTTATATATAACACCCATGTTATATGAGAATGAGAAACTAATCTCATCACTTCGTGGAGGTGGTAGTTCACACACACACATTAAAAATGTTATCATTTCATAGTGAATGGAACGTGAAAAGTAAATGATATATATTATTTTTATCAATAATGATAATATGTAATTAATATCATAATGATATAATATGTATCCCTAATATTCATTAAATTGTTCAATATTACCTTCTATGAAGAAAATTTGTGAAAAATGAATCACATCACTTCACAAGGCGGGAGTCCTCTATAAATAAGAGTGATGTTATCATAGCCCCCACATGTTGGAAATTAAGAATTTATATGTGATATAATAAATATAGAAATATAATTATGTTAAAAATATCATATATATATATTTATATATATATTTGTGTATATTAAATCCATCTCTATAAAAATCCATAAGAGTCGATGACGAAAAAATGAATCATATAGGTTCATGAGGCGGTAGTCCTCTATAAACATGAATTATTAATTCTTTTCCCATTTGATAGAAATTAATATAGATTTAGGATATTACAATAAAATAATAAAATATATGTATATTGAATATAATTTTTTTATTGTATCATTATAATTTAATAACATTTAATGGTGGTACATGAGTAAATAAACTAAAAATGATCAGTTAAGCAGGATACCACTTCTTCAAAAAACATCTCTATAATAAGAGAAGAAGAATTTTCTTGCTGTATTTATGATAAAAAAGGAAATATTAGTATTGTTTGTTTAATTATGTTATTTATATAGTCATTGTAATATTAAATTTTATTTTAATGTATCAAGAGGATTGGAGACTTGGGGATCCTTTTTAAATTGAGATGAGTGGTACACTTTTGATATTGGAATAGAAAAATTTCTAACCACATTTCTCACATTGATAAAAGAACAAAAATTGAGAATTATCAATATTTATAAATTAAATGTTTTAAATATGTAAAAAAAATATACATGTTTTTAGGTCATATTAACCCTTATTGTTTTAGTTTAACCCCATGATAAATATGTGTTTACATTAACCATGTTAGAGGATTTTTACTATTTTGACTAGTAATGATGAGAAATAATTATGTTAAAGTTATTATATAATATAAATTATGATCATTAAAAATATATTATCCATTTTAACAAATTAAATTCACATGAGTGGTAGAATTTAATTGCAAATTAAACCCATAGAAATTATGAAATGACAGTTTTTCAAGATTTGTTTTTTCAGGGAACAAGATGATTTTATATTAACTATATGAATAATAATTACCAATTTATGATTTTAAATTAGTATTTATTTATATATATTATATAAATTTCATTTATATAATTACTAAGTATCATTTTTTTAATTTATTAAAATAGAGAAACATTATTCACTGCCAATTTTTTTTCTGAGAAACCCATTTTTACCCAAAAATTAATTTTTTTATAATTGAAATATAAAGGAAATTAAAGATTATTTATGTGTATTAAATATAAATATAAATTAATAATTCTACTTGTAATAATATATAATATATAATAACTCTTTTAAATTACATAATTTATAGAATATAAAGGAATATTTTTCTAAAAATTATTATTTTTCAATATTCACTAAAAATTTAATATTTTTGAAAAAAAATCTATAAATTATACACTAAGAATCCATGAAAAAATAGTTTTTTGATCAAGTACATTGAAAACGTTGATATATAAACAAATAGTTTAAATTTCAACTACAGATTAACCTAGTAGTTTCATCATTTCATGAACCCTTTTTATACTTGTCATTTATAAAACCTATCATCATAACCTAGAGATTGAAAAATAATAAAGTGTGAGATCAGAGCCTTTCTAATGGTAAACAAGGGAGATATTAATGAACACATAAGAATAAAATGAGATTTCTGGTATGATAACATGATATTAACTAATGAAACCAATACCCTGCATAACATTGATCATAAAATTGACTCTTTTCATAAATCTATTAAGTTCATACATCACGAATAATAATGTAATCAAAGTATATAATTCATAAGAGTATAACATTAACCTAAAAAAATAGTGTTTTTCTATTAAAATAATCATAGGAAGCCATATTTCATGTATAAACACCAATACATTCATAAAATTTTGGTCCTACCCTAACCACCTATTCACATTCATTATACCTGGGGCCATCTGTCATATACAATATTTTAGAATTGTGATAACCTCCTATGTACCCTCTTTTAGGATTAGGATAACCACATGTGTACTCTCTGAGGACATATAACATTACAAATTACCCAATTAATTGGAGGGAGGTATAGGTCTATCCCATTGCATAATATATATATATATATATTTGTTTTTTATATAATCATAAAATATTAATCATATCATAAAATGTGAAAACAAATTGGTTTCAAAAACACATCATCGTAGAATAACCCATGGAAAAAAATGGTTTCATAAAAAGCTTATAATCATGGACACAAACCATATATATAAAATATAAGGATGATATAGTTGGATCATAACCAAATAAAATATAATGTAACATAAAATATTTTCATCTCATATAGAAAATGATTTTAAAAGATTGGTTTGAATATTTCTTGGGGAAAATAACCTGTTAACATTTAAAATCACTATTTTTAAAGTAAAAAAATTAAAAAACACTTTAAAAATACCTTTACATAATAATAACCATTGAAAAATATAATGAAAGATTTAAATAATCATGTTGTCATTATAAGGGGAATGTTGTTCCTATCGTACATGTAAAAATAAGGATTCCTTTCTCATTTTATATAAAGGCTAAATAGGAATTGCCCAGAAAATTAAATGAATATTCCTTTTATTTAAAAAAGTTAAAATGGTAGAAATGTCTTTTATAATCATCATATTGTATTAAAATATTTATTTTATATTTTTTAGAAGTCATAGATATAGAAGAAAAAATATTTTCAACTAAATATATAAATAATGTGGACATTTATTAGAAACATTATGCTGAAATATTGAGTACATAAAGATATTAAAATAGATGGAAACAATGTATTTTATTGAAATAATTATATGATAAATAAATTAACATGTTTCAAGATTGATATATTAAAATATTAAATCTTCATAATAATAAATATAAGCAATCCTGAAAAACGGAGAAACTATATCATACAACCATTAACACATAGATAATATTGATTCATAAGAAACACGTATGAATAAAATTAAATGAAAAATAAAATTTCTTCATAATTTTCCAATTAATAATATTACATTTATAATCGAATATATATATATATTCCTTATAAAATAATATTGTTTCATAACATAACATATGTCCCAAAGATGACAAATTAAGGAAACATTCCCTTACCTTAAGTCTTGACATCCTTAGTACACATTTGAACTTCATATATAATAAATATATTTTTATTAATCATATTTTATATAACCATACATATATATATACCATACCATTTATTATTTAGTTATGAAATTTTATTATGCATCTATAATCAATTCCATGTTATAATCATGTTTCATGTAATACTTTATTTGTTTTTTAGGTATGTTTTGATTTGGTATTTTGGATCCTTTTTCTTTGATCAGGGTTCCATAACATCCATAATTTTAAAAAAAAATATAAATTTTATATAAATTTTTAATATATGTATTTATATTAATCCATTAAAGTTAGATCTAGAAAATGAAACACATTTTTCTTTTAGACGATAGGTCATATGCACGCAGAAACAATGTTCCCATTTTATCTACGGACATAATAATATGAAGAAACAAATTATATCAACATTAAATATTCATTATGATTCCTTATATATCACATATTCTCACTATATTTATCCTCTTCACCTTCTATGTAATGACTAAGAGAAAAAATAATCACCCCGCTTTGCAAGCTAGTAGTCTGTCATTCACATGAGCAACAATATCATATTCGCATGGAATAGAAGATAAGATGGTATATGTGATATTATATATTTATACATATAATGATAATAATATCATAAATTTCATATATAAACATTATATCCATAAATATATACAGACGTCAAAGGTGGTTATGTAAATTGAATAACATTGGTTTGTGAGGTGGTAATCTACTGTATACCTGATTAACAACTTAATTTAACATTTGATAAAATAGGAGATATATGTATATCATGATATTAAATAAATAACATATATGTATATGTGATAAATATTTTTACTATATTCTCACAGTTTATGAATATTTTACTGATGTGGAAGAAGAAATAAAAGACACAAGTATATTAATTTTACCTTTTCATCGGAGATCCTCTTTAGGTTTATATAGAAAGTCTTATTAGCTGTGATTACTAAAACAATTAATATCTCCATTATGTGAAGATTAATTTAAGTAATATATTTTATTTTTGGTATATTCTAAACCAAATTTTTTTTATGTGTGTAGAGGAGCGTATAATGGTGTGCTTTTATAAGTAGGAGAGAGGAAACACATGGATGTTTTGGAAATAATAATGTATAAACACATTTTTTACTCGCCAAAAGGCTCCAAAATGGGTAATAATAGAACCTCATAGGTGATAAAGTTGATATATTTATATAAAAAGGGATATTTCACGTTTATAGGTTATTTTAACACATATAATGTTAGTTGAACCCTTGGTAAACCTACTTTATCATTAGCTATTGTAATTAATTTTTAGGATTTTCACTATTCATTTTTACCATAAATTTAGTTTACCATATTATATAATATTAATTAGGATGATTAAATATATAAATTTCATTTTTCAAAATTCAATTCAAATAATTTGAAATTTTTTTTTTATAATTAAACCTACATATGTGATGAAAATGTGTTTATTCAAAAGATAAAATTTTCATAATTTAAAATGTTTTTATATCAATATTTAACATGAGATTGGTTAGAATGAAAAAAATGGATTAATAATAATATAATTGATATAATATTACTTTTTAAACCCATTTTAAATCATGAATGGAACCATACAATATCTTTAATAAAAACATTATTTTTATCAAAAATCAGTATTTCTCACTCTTCATCGAAAATTTAACATTTTCAGAAAAATCATAAAACCTTACCCAGAGGTATTTTTTAAAATTTGATTAAAAATATGATGTTAATTTTATAAAATAAATTTTCTAAAATCATTAGAAAAATAATTTTATTATTCATTCATAAAAATATAAAAATTATTTTTTAGGAAGAAGGTATTTTCGAAGAAAACAAAGCCTTTAACAAAACACTATTAATTTTTTATTATTATATTTTATTATTATTTGACCATTATACTTAATTTTAAAAATTTGGTTATTATTAATCATATATAAAGTTTAAAACCTTTGTTATAATGATCATGTTTAAATAAAAATTTTGATATTATCTCATGGTTCGTTAAAACTCGATATTTCGTATAACGTAAGCTATTAAAAAAATTAAATTTATTTTCTAAAAATTAAATGAAAACTCATGTAGTTACATTATACCCACCGTATAATGAATTTTTACCATGAAATTTAATATTCAAATGAAAACAAATGAGGATACTTATGCTTAATCACATGCTCAGATTCCCAGGTAGCTTCCTAAAACGTATGGTTTTGCCACAAAAAATTGACTACATGAGTGGTATTATTTCATTGAACATTATGTATAAAATATTGAATCTATAATAAGTTCACAAAATAATAATGATAATTTTCCATAATTAGGACATAATATTTTAGAACATATGATTGATTTGGTATGTACTTTTTTAGAAGAGATACACGGAACACATCGTGAATTAGAGAGAGGTTTGTTGGAATCACCAAATGATAAGATACCATCCATTTAAGATCAAGAATTTCGAAAGAGAAAATATACATAGGGCTTAGTTTTCCCTTATTTATCAATATCATTATCTTCTTACTTAGATATATTCAAAGAAACCACATATCAACATTTTCATATTTCAAGGATTATGTCGATTATTGTCAGCATAACTATTTTTTTAACTTTATGACACCTTAATTTTTTTTAAATATATTTTTCATTACACAAAAAACTAATTTTAACTTTTATTTCAAAAAACACAAACTTTTTCTTTCAATACATGTAACACTGAGATTATTTTGTGTTATATTTTACACTAAGATTAGTCTGCATTATACACAACAGTGAGTTTAAACAAAACATGACAAGCTATTAATATATTATTATTTAATATTATAAGTATAAACAAGAAGCGTTAATGGAGTGTACTAATAATATATTGAAAATTATAAAAATATATGGTTCACACATGAATTTACAATGAATTCTGCGGTTCTTAATTAATTATAAATTAAAATAAAAACCATTAGAATATAAATAATTTTTTTTCCTGAGAAATTGTGTTTATGGGAAAAAAATTATTATCTCAATAAAAAATAAAATATTTTTTGTAAATTTTTGTAATGAAGTTTATATATTATATATTTAATCATAATTTTAACAATTAATGTATGTGTTTTCTAGAAAAGAGATGAAAATAAATCAAATTTTATCCTTAAAAATAATATTTTTATAAAATGCAGTTTTGTTTCATTTTCAAGAAATATTTTAAAATTAATTATTTGATAATTTAAGAAATTTTATTTGAAAAAATTATATTAATTTTTGAAAATCAGAATTAAAAAATTATATAAAGCAGAATTTTCTAAAATATTATATGAAGACAATTTCTTTCAATGAATAGTTAAAATTTATGGTTTTTATTAAGAATTGTCATTTCGTTTAAATCATTTAACAAAATTTTTACTATTTTGATTATATATTAAACATATAATTAGTTCAATTATATATATATTAATTCAATTTATTTCATTATTATCAATTTTATAATGAATTTTTTATAAAAACTTTTTTATCTTTTGAAACTTTTTTCATTGAAAACTACTTTCCCGTTGTGTCTATATGAAAAATTTTAAATTCAATCTTACCACATATGGGAATTAATTCAGGAAAAATTAATTACCTATTTGGAATCAGTATGATTTATATGATCCAATAAGGTTATCATAACTTTTTACCATTATGAATAGTAAAAATAGTAAAAAAATATTTATCGCAATTAAGGTTCCAATTGGTTTTCCCTGGGGGTTATACTAAACATATAATGGTAATACTACCTTAAAATTGTCCAAATACATTTATATATCCATATTTAATACTTTAATATTCTATTTTTTATAATTAATAATTTTTTTCTCCTTTTGGTATGTGATAAATATGGGTACAATGTTTTCTTTTCAAAAATTACAATTGGGCCACACAACTCGTTTATAAAAGGAAACCCCTCTCCTCTCCTATCACACTTCCAGAACCCGTTTTTTGGATGATAATCACCCAAATAACTTATATAAATATATAATATCATCTTATAATCCTTAATTTTGTTATAATGGAATGCTAAAAAGCATTTTGGAGAAATCCAATAGAAGTTCTATGAAAAAGAGGTCAAGTAGAAAATCAAGCATTATATTTTAATTCTTCCTCAACCCCATTAAATCAATATTAAATAGTGATGATATATTAAAATTATAGTATTAAATATAAATATATTTTATTCTTTTAATTTTTAAAACTAAACCCTTGTCCTCTTAAATCAAATTGGTTACGAAATTATTATACATTTTTATAGTGATTTGTCACCTAAGGAAAAAATATTTTCCATTTTCCATAACCACCTCTCATGGATGGTTATAAATATGGATATATTATTTATATATGATATTTATTAAAATATTAGACTTTTTAAATTATGATATAATATTTACCTTATTATATCTTTTTTCTTCAGAATATGATAACATCATTTATTTGTACTGTGGACTACCACCTTGTGAAGTGATGTGACTCATCCATGATTTAAATGGAAGGATATAAATATGGTTTTACATAAAATATTTGATATGTATTAATGAAAAAATATTTTTAATTGTAATATTTTTTTACTTTTCTTTCTTTACTTCCATCAGGAAAATGGAAACATCGTTTATGTGTACGTATGATAGATCATCTCTATGAATGACATATTTCATTTTGAATATATAAATTTATATAATAAAACTAGATACATTTATATGAATATATATTATATTTATATCATGGTTAAAATTATTAATTTCATGCAACCAAAATCAATATAATAGGACCCAAAAAAATAAATCGAAACATACATGAAAAACAAAGCAGTTATTGCCTGAAATAGGACATTAATATGGAATTTTTAATAAAAGGTAATAAGATATCATCAATAAGTAATATATGGTATGATATATATAAATAAAATTATTTAATATAATTATAATAACCATATATTTATTGTACAGAATATTTGAATGTGTGCGGCGGAATCCGAGACTTATGGTAAGTAATTTTCATATCACCTTAATTATTCTATGTTACACATTCCATATTCACAATGTATCTATTTTATATGGTATATACACATACCATAAATTTATGTTATAATTATTATCATTAAACATTTTTTGATTTACATATAAATTTAGCATTACTTCTTCATTAGGTTTACAGTTCAAAAGTAACAAATATGGTAATGGAATGTTTGTCTCAATGTACCTTCTTCTAGACATAAGTTGTGTTATTCACCTATATCAATCTTAGTGGGGTATATAATACCAATTAGAAATGTTATATAATAAATATACTTATTTCCATTTATTCTATTTCTCGTATATTTTTATTCTTTCATAGGGATTATGATTCAATGTTATCAATGTTGTAAGTGTTTAATGTTATAATTTCATCATTTATCAGGGGTTTTTATAATTATACATCTAATGATCAAATATTATGAACTATATCTAAATAAAAACATTAATTTTCTTTATCTCATATTATTTAATGAGAATTCATTTTTCCCTTGATTTTCTTTACATTATGCACTCAAGTATTCAAAAGGACTTTTATTTAAGAAAAATCATCTTTATTTTTCTTTCGAGTCGAATACCCTTTTTATATAAAAAATATTTTATAAAAAGTGTTTATATTTTTTAAACAATATTAAAATTATTCATTAAATATATTTTCACATATATATGTGTTTTTATATTTTTTCGATTGGAATCTTCATGTCATTTTCCAAATAATGCTTGATTTATTTTTTTTAAATCTGAAAGAAATCTTTTTTAATGTATATGAAAATAAAAAAAAATTATTCATGTCATTAAAATTATTATTATTAAATATCACTTGGTAAGTAATCAATGTAATTATATTAAAAAAAATTAATTTTTTTTCTTTTTATAAATTTTTATTCTTAATTGGAAGGGATATATTTCTCAAGAATTTTCAATTGTTTTAAAGCTTCATTTATATCTGTTTAGGGTTATATTAAAAAAACTAATTTTCAAAAGGTTTTATGTTTTAAAAGGTGTTATTAAAAGTGTAAAGTATATTTTCATGAATATATGTTTTAATTATTTTTAAATCATCATTTATAATTTTTGGAGGTTATTTAAAAAGAAAATAATTTTCAAAATGTTTTATGTTATTAAATGTCTTTTTCAAGGAGGAAACTATATTTTTTCAAGAAATGTTTTTAATTTTTTTATTTTTTTTATAAGTTTCTAAAGATATTGGTAAATAAAATGATTTTAAAGTGTTTTCAATTTTAAATAGTTTCTAACAATGTGGAGACACTATATTTGAAAATAAACTTTTTATATGATCATCCAAAATAATTTACCTTTTAATATGGAATCCTTTGATGTTAATTTTTCTATAATAGGGATAAAATAGAATGGAATAATCCATAGTCTTTCTCTAGATGTTGGGTATTTATGTTAATGAAATATTTATGATACCTATTTTATAAGGAATCTCCCTTAAAACATTACTTAATCATGAATTAAAAGAATAATTCACATTGAGAATCTTTTTAGGTTTAGTGTTTTAGAGAAATAGGCCATAACTATTACATCTAAAAAGTTTCAAAGTTGACACTTCTACTAATATTACATTTTTTATCATAAAATAAAAACACTTGATAAAACAATTCATGTCCAGATCCATGTTTTAGATAGAATTACTTTACTTGATCACATCCTAGACCCTATTTAACTTTATGTCATGTGAAAAAAATTTCAAAAACATGGGATGATCATAAAAAACTCAGTAAAGAATACAAAAAAAAAGGAATGTATTAGTTTTTCAAAACAACAAGTAAACCCTGAATAATTTAGCATATGTAATACTTTTCACCATTATGAAGTAATAAATACTCTTTACTGAATAGAAGATCATGACTTACCCTTTTGTAACCAAATTATTACCCATATAAAGAACACATAACATATAAAGGTAACATGGAACATAAACATACATAAATGGAATAACCATACTGTCAACTTCCACACATGCCACTAAATGGAATAGTTATACGACCGACTTCCATACCCAATGCATTAGAGGTTATAATGTAACCACCCATCCTGGTATTCATGGAACCACCCGTTCTTTTGTTTATTATGTACCCATCCATCAAATGTCCAAGTACCATTGTAAAATCATAAGACATAAAAAAATATAAATGAAAGAAAACAGTTCCACATTTCAATCACAATATATCAATTAAATATATTTACATAAAAAATACATTATCAAAAACATTTTTAATACCAAAATACATAATAGTGTATATGGTTTTTATTTTCTTTTAAAAACATTACGACTTGTTGAGGAAGACAAATATCAAATAATACTAGTTGCGGCGGAAAGGTCGTTGTCACCATATATGTTAAAAGAATCATTACTTTTTTCCATTTAGTAAAAGCCTTCGTAGAAAAATATTCCCTTTGAATGAAATGAAAAGTAAAAGGTGTTTATATAGTGTATAAAATAAATTCTTGTATTAAAACAAAATATTCCTTAAAGAAAAGAGATTGAGACGAAGTCCCTTACACAGAAGATATCCCTAGATTAAGGATAAATCAATTACATAATTATGTGTGATAAATATAAATACACCCAATATAATTTGATATTATGTTTAAAATAATCAGAGTACATCCACACATATTCATAGTATGACATAATCAAGAAGTAGAGGTTTAACCCAAAAAAATTGAAATTGGGTTAAGATGTTCCCTTACAGAAATTTGACAGCCTAACGGCATAACTTTAAAATTATGAAAATGAGTTGATGAGAGATAGAAAGGGTATATCATCCCTTGGACATAAAATTTACAGAAATACGGATATATAAGGACATATCCCAAATCTATGAAGATGTAAATTTAAAGAACTAACAAAATAAGTCTTTCAAAAAGAAGAGGGTGAAAGATTCCCTTACCGACTTGGGTAACTTTCGATACATACACCCAATGAAAGAAATACTATACAACATTGATGTAAATATCCATATATGAAATTATATTACACAAGGAGTAGAATAATGGGATGTACATACACCACTCAAAGGAGATAGTGAAATATATAGCATGAATCTCATGGGAATAAATAGTGAGGTAAAAACAGTTTCCTCATTGTAATAATTCGAGTCATATGACCACAAGATAACAAGAAAAAAATGAATCATATAATACCATGAATATATATAGAATAATTATAATATATATCAAATGGAAGTACACAATACACCACATTCAATTAAAAATTGACGAACAATGTAAGTCTCACGGAATTAAAAGTGACATAAGAAATCCCCTTACCATGTTTCCAACATGACTCTCTCATTTGTTTCTTGTTCTTCCAGAATGATAAAATTAAATTAATTTCTACAAGATTAATAATATTTTTTACATTTATTATTCCTTTTATATCACTTATTTCTTTTCTATCACCATTATATAATTAGTTGAGTTCACAATGGACATTATGTTTATGTTTGGAACTTGAGTAAAAATAAACTTGTTATATTTATAAATTTTCCATGTGGTCAAGAGTCCAGTATCTCCATAATGATATTCATAATTTAGATGTAATATATATCATATATACCATGTATATGTATGTATTTATAATAGTACATAACATTTGGAGATATGAAATGACATGCACCATTCATGGAGACGGTAAGTCGTACATACGCATGAACGCTACTTTCATTCCTATTTAATACATTATTGGAATTAAAACATAATGATACATAGGTATATTATAATTATAGTATAAAATATATGTCATATATGTTACATAAGTTCATAAATTATATTCTTTATGCATTCCACATATGGCATTAACGATTCAAATCATTTTCTGGGGGTGGTAGTTCGCACTTCCTAAAATGAAATTATCACGTTTACCCATTATGGAAACCATAAAGGTATGAAATAAATGATAAATAAAGAAGAATAATGAAAAACATTAACATAATATATATCATATATAAATACAGTGACATCTTAATGTCTACCATGAAATATGTTAAAAGAAGATGGAATAATCATTATTTCGTGAGGCATTAATTTGCCACCCACAGAAACAGTATGTTTTTAACTATTAGAATGATGTGTGTGTAAGTTTAAATAAAATACTTCTCATAAAACATAATAGAATATTGAGGATACATGTGTTGTTATGGAATCAATTAATATGAAGATAGTGGTGAGTGAAGAAGGAAAATAAAATAAAGAAACTCTAGAGAAGATATATCCACTAAATCGAGTAACACTTTTTGATTTGAGCTAAAGGCTTACATGGTAATACATATGCCAAAAATGAGGCTTCTCGGAGTAAGAAAAGGATTTAGAGAGACAATATGAGTAGAGTTTTGATGGTCCAAGGGCTTGAGAGGTGTGGTTAAGGGGGTAGAGGTGGGGACGTTTCATAAGAGGGAGGAGGGGTACTCTTGGAAGGGCATGAAATGTTACTTTATTACGAAATGCTTTATAGATATTAAAGGTCCAAAAATAATATATTTCAAGGATAATGTGATAAGGGATAAAAATAAACCCCTTAAATAGGTTTTTGAAACGTTTAAGTCTTATAGTTTACCATATCTTTTCATTTTATTTAAATCGTTCATTAATGAGGTAATCACTACATCATCATGGTTTCATAAATAGTTTTTTTATTTAATGTCTAAAAATTATAAAACAAATACCATGATGTAGGAAATATTTTTAGATTTCCAATGACTATTTATCATATAAGAAATAATTTATGTAAACAAAATTAAAATTGTTTTACTTAGGTGATACATACTTTGGTTATATTTTCCTTTAAAAATAATATGATAAAAGGTCACTATCACACTAATGTGATTTCATGGGGTCCCTAAGTTGTCACAAGGAATACCATGGTTGACCATGACAGAACCAAAAGAATTAGGACACATTTTGGGGTCATTTGGTATTTTTATGATATTATTTTATTACCCTTAACTACCTGATTACTAATTAATCGTGATAACTAAAGGTAATTGTTGTCGTTACTATTCATAATGTCCAAAAAACAAAAGTGTCTTAATTAAATAACTTGTACCTTATGATTCCAAATATGGAATCTTTTTAACAAATTCCAAATACAGAAATTTCAGTAATTAATTTAAAAATAATTCACGTTGTCAAAACCAAAGATGGGTTTTGTTAAGAAGTAAAATTTATCAAATGATTGACTTGTTTTTACATATAATTGAAAAGAGAAATTACGTCAATTGAAAAAAAATTGTATTAAGTGATAATGAACATAATTAAATTATAATTTAAAACCAATTAAAAGGACTATCTAACTATATAATTAAATTAGATGAAAATTCAGTTTTGAAGTAAAATGCAGTTTTTTTCACTATTCATTAAAAATGAACATTTTTCAGAAAAATACCAAAAATTTATCCAAAGTAAATTTGATACTACAAATTCAAAAATAATGTCCATTATAAAATATTGAAAACATATTAGTTTCATTAATTAATTTTATAATTAATTCCCACTGTCAAAACAAATAGCGTATTTTTATGAAACAGTATTTATCAAAAGATTGACACTTGTTTATGTCCAATTTCAAAGTGAAATTTATTACAATGACCACCATTGGTTAAAATGTTAAAAATATATTTCAACTAAACATTAAACCCAATTAAAAATATAACATAACTATATAAATAAATTATATTAAAATGAGGTTTTGAATTAAAAAACAGAATTTTTCACTATTCATAAAAAATGAACTTTATCGGAATAATAAAAAAAATTATACAAAGTAAATTCTGATGTCTTGATTGTAAAGAAGAATTTTATTTTCTCAAATATAACATATAAAATTGTCAAAATGTGTATTTAAAAAGGGTTCACCATCAAAAGGTGGTTAATCAACCTTTTAATGAATATTAGAATATTTATGCTTCAAATCAAATTCTTTTCTTATTTTAAGACTCTAATTTTTATCAGATAAATGTAAAAATATTTAACAAACATATATAATCATTTTGTAGTTAGTTTTGTTCATTATTTCCATTACAATAGCAAGGAATTAACTAACATTTGAAATAATATTATTCTATTATTATTGTGTAACGTAAGATTTCAATTAAACTTGTTGTTGCGTATTGGGTACGCCATCGAACATAGAATTCCCCTTAATGTAATATTAACATTTTATTCACAAATACTAATAATTATGGAAATGTGATATTCTTTATTTACCTGGGATGTTACATCCTTCCCACATTTTTTGAATTACGTCCTCACAATTTTTAAATTGGGCTCCAAAACTTCATTGAATGTCCCACATTAGAAAAAGAGTCAGAAAAAATATCACTTTAAAATAAAGAAAGATAAGTAAAAAGGTCCCCCTAGTTAACCCATACTAGGTTTACATATAGGAAAATATGGATATAGAAGAGAAAACAAAGGGTCATGTTATGATGGAGAGTGATAGAAAATATGTCAAGGAGAAAGTTAACCACCAGAAAATCACAAACATGTGATGGGTTAAACGGTATTTGATTCCCCAATAAGAATAGTTAATAGACAAAATTTTTGTTTTAAGTTCCTTTTCATTGTGGAATTTATTTATGAGCTTAGCTAAAACAAAATCAAACCTACTAACTTTTCATGTATACATTCATCTCTTATTGGATTTCTTACACAAACTCATATTTTCTTCAAAATATGGGTATTTAGGATGAATTGTTCACATTAAGAGCACATTAATCAACTTCCTGACAATAACAAAACCCAAAAATGATGAACTATATATTTCCCATGTTTTTAGAACTTGACCAAAACCAAAATTGTTAGTGCCAGATTAGATAATACCCAAAATGGATAATATTTTACAAAAAGAAAAACTACCCTTAATCTCCAAACGTTTTTAAACAAACCCCAAAGTTTAACAAAGACCATTCAATGAACTAGTTTTCATAAAAAATTTCAAAAGTAATCCAAACTAATATTGAAACCCAAATATATGAAGGATTTAATCACATAGTGTTCTAAGGTAAATATTAACATTTATCTCCAAATAACATCAATTACTCTTAATGTCTCATATTGAAAAGTAATTAACCTAATCACATATCCTCCATGATAAGTCAACCATTTTCATAGATTGACCAAAATCAACTTATTCTTGACTCTTAAAATAATATAACTATAAAGGATTTTTCATACTTACTAGAGACTTTACATAGTCCAGTGGTAGGTGACAAATACTAGTTGCACTTTGGTTATGGGTTTGATTCCCGCAGCTTCATCTGATGCGACAGGTTGTCACAATATCTGTGTGTTCTCTTTTTTCAAAAACTATATAATTTTATAATATTCCCAAAAAGAGATAAATTCATCATAAATAACCATAACATATTTTAACCACAAAGGTTATCTAGTAACTTTCATTTTGCATCCCCCAAATGTATTAACCGGTAATTGCCTCAAATTCAAGGATCATATAAACCCAAATGGTTTATTATAACTATATCCACAATAAAAAAGATAATTATTCCGTGGATAAAATATTCATATATCAAACTTCAGGGTTACACATACTATAAAAAGTCTTATAATGTAATCCCATCATCAAAAGAACCTTAATACATTTAAGCATTTCACCATCCTAAAATCTATCATAACTCTAGATCCCCTTATATGTTGACTTCCTACTCATTCAACATTCTTCATGATCCATTTACCATTCATTTACAAATTATTATGAAATAATTCATTCCTACAAACAAAATCTTGAATCATATCCAAAGATTCAATAATAGGAAAACATATGTTAAGAAATAATACATACCTTTCATTGGTCATTATTAGTTTCTTCAACCTCAATCGGAATGGCATTAGGTATTGGTAAACGAATATTTATACGATCCTGGTGATCTCATTCCCAAAACATCTTTGTAGTACGTCTATTTTCATAACGATCATGCATGCCGCATTTAAAACATTCAATTGATCCTTCATGAAGAACTTTTCCCCTTTCCTAGATTCAACTAGATGATTCCCCTTTCCATTGTAGGTTCTTGCTTTATAACCTTTATTTGTACATCTATAGAAACTTTTTGTCACATTGAAACATTTCCAATGTGTTTCTTTCCGAATCTTTGACACATAGGTTTTTGAACATACATACCTTTATGAATATTACCTGAACATCCAGAGGGATTTTTTTCTCACATATATGATGCCTTATAAAAATCACTAAGGTTCAGGTGGTCAATTATGGCTTCAGATAGTTGTTTGAGAATAACCACAAGGGTTATCATTGCAGATCCCATATCATTTACTTGCTCGTTCAGAAAACCGTCATAGTTTTCTTCACATCCATTGTTACTTTGGTGCCTGCTAGATCCACCCATTTAATAAAACCAAAAAGGTCAGTGTGAGTATATCAGTAAAATCATCATATAATATCTTATTAGGATGGTAAATTCTAAGATAAAATTATTCATGTTATCATAAACACATTCACTTTATCTAAAAGCATTGAATATTTTTAAAATTCAACCATTATGGTAATGTCAATTATGCTTAAAAAACACCATAATCTCTAAAGTTATCTAAACCATCATTTTATAACAACTATAAGAACTCGGCCTTAAAAAATTAATGAATATTGAATTAATAGAATAATTCACATTGATGATCATTTCAGGTTTAGAGTTTTAGAGAATTAGGCTGTAACTATTACATCTCAAAAGTTACAAAGTATACACTTCTACTACGATTCCATTTTTTTATCATAAAATAAAAACACTAGATAAAAAAAGTCATTTCCAGTTCCATGTTTTAGACAACATGACTTTACTTTATCCCATCATTTACCCTATTCTACTTTATGTCCTGTGAAAAACATTTCAAAAACGTGGGATGAGTATAAAAATCTCATTACGGAATACACAAAGAAGTAAACTAAAAGTTTTTCAAAACAACCTTTAAACCATGAATACTTAAACATATGTAATAATTTTCACTTTTATGAAGTAGAAAATACACTTCACTGAATAAAATATCACTACATACCATTTTTTAACAAAAATATTACCCATCTAAAGAACACACACCATATAAAGGTAACATGGAACATAAACATATTTAAATGGAATAACCATACGGTCGACTTCCACACATGTCAATAAATAGAATATCCATACGACCGACTTCAATACCCAATGAATTGGAGGTTATAACGTAACCACCTATCCCGGTATTCACGGCACCACCTATCATTTGGTTTATCACGTAACCACTCCTCAAATGTCCATGTACCATTGTAAAATCATAAGACATAAAATGGATATAAAGGGAAGAAAACATTTCCGCAATTTAATCACAATATGACACTTAAATAATTTGACACAACAAATCCATTATCAAAACCATTTTCAATACAAAAATACCTAATAGAGTATATGGTATTTATTTTCTTTTAAAACCATTACGACTTGTTGAGGAATCCAATGATAAAATAATACTCACAGCGGCGAAAAGGTTTTTGTCACCGTTTATGTTAAAAGAATCATTCCTTTTTTTTCATTTTTCAAAATGATTCGTAGATAAAGATTCCATTTGAATGAAATGAAAATTCAAAGGTGTTTATACAGCGTATAAAATAGTGTATTCTATTAAAACAATGCATGCCTCAATGAAAGGAGACTGAGACGATGTCCCTTACAAAGATGATATCCTTAGATTAAGGAGAAATCAATTACCAAATTATGAATTTCAAATATAAATACACCCAATATAAGTGGATATTAAGTGTAGAACAATAAGAGGTCATCCATACATATTCATATTATCACATAATCAAGAAGTTGAGAAATAAACCAAATAATTGAAATTGGGTTAAGAAGTTCCCTTAAAGAAATTCGACAGCCTAACGACGTCACATTAAAATTCAGAAAATTAGTTGATGAGAGATAGAAAGGGTATCTCATCACTTGGACATAAAATTTACTGAAATATGGATATATAAGAACATATCCCAACATTATGAAGATGTAAATTAAAAGACCTAATAAAAGAAGTCTTTTAAAAATGGGAGGGTGAAAGGTTCTCTTACCGACTTGGGTAACATTCAAAATGTACACCCCAAGAAAGGAGGATTATAAAACATTGATGTAAATACCAATAAAAAAACAATATTACACAATGTGTAGAATCATGGGTAGTACATACACCACTCAAAGGATATAGTGACATATATAGCATGAATCTCACGAGAATAAATAGTGAGATAAAAACACTTACCTCATTGTAATAAATCGAGTCGTAGGACCAAAAGATAATGAGAACCAAATGAATCACACAATACCATGAATATAAATAGAATAATTATAATATATATCATATGGAATAATACAATACACCACATGAAATAAATAATTGGCAATCAATGGAAATATCATAGAATTAAAAGTTATATAAGAAATCCCCTAACCACGTGTCCGACATGACTCACTCTTATGTTCCTTGTTCTTCCTGAATGATAAAATTAAATTACATTCTACTTGATTAATAATATTTTTCAATTTTATTAATCCTTATATATTACTTATTACTTTTCTATCTCCATTATTTAATTATTTTAGTTCATAATGGACATTTTGTCGATGTTCAGAACTTGAGTGAAAAATAAACTTGTTTTATTATAAATTGTCCATGTGGTCAAGAGTCCATTATATCCCTAATTATATTCATCATTTAGAGTATTATATATCATATATACCCAATATATGTATGTATTTATAATAATACATAACATTTGGAGTGAAGAAATGAAATGCACCATTCATGGAGACGGTAAGTCGCACGTACGCATGAACACTACTTTCATTTCTATTTCATACTTTAATGGAATGAAAACATAATGATACATAGGTATATTATAATTAAAATATAATATATATGTTATATATATTACATATGTTCATAAATTATATCATTTATCTGTTTTACATATGTCATTAACGATTCAAATCACTTTGAGGGGGTGATAGTCTGAACTTCCTAAAATGAATGTATCGTGTTTACCCATTATGGAAACCATAATGGTATGAAATAAATGAAAAATACAGAATCAGAAGGAAAAAATAAACATAATATATATCATATATAAAAACAATGACATATTAATGGCCACCATGAATGTTGTTAAAATAATATTGAACAATCATCATTTTGTGAGGCAGTAATTCACTACCCACAGAAACAATATGTTCTTTAAACATTAGACGGAGGTGTGTGTAAGTGTAAATAAAATAATTCTCATAAAAACATACTATTATATTGAGGATTCTATTTTTTTGTGGAATCAAATAATAAGAAGATAGTGGTGAGTGAAGAAGGAAAATAAAAGGAAGAAACTCGAGAGAAGACATTACCTCTAAATCGAGTAACTCTTTTTTATTTGAGCCAAAGGCATCCTTGGGAAGACTTCTGTCCAAATTTAGGCTTCTAGAAGTAAAAGAGGGATATGGAGATATAATATGAGCAGATTATGGATGATCCAAGGGCTTGAGACGTGTGTGTAATGGGGTAGAGTTGGGGGCCTTTTATAAGAGGTAGGAGGGGAACTCTTGGAAGGTCATGAAATGTTACTTTTTTCTGAAATGATTTTCGGAATTGAAAGGTACCAAAATTATATATTTCGAGGGTAAGGTGATAAGGGTTCGAATTCCACCAATAAAATAAGTTTTCTATATCTTTAAGTCTTAGATTTTACCTTATCATTTCATTTTATTTAAATCGGTCATTAATGAGGTAATCACTACACCATCATGGTGTCATATATAAATTTTTTTATTTAATGTTGAAATATTATAAAACAAAAACCATGATGTAGGAAATTTTAAGATTTCCAATGACTATTGATAGTCTAAGATATAATTTATGTATAAAAAGTTATAATTCTTTTATTTAGATGGTATCGACTTTGGTTATATTTTCCTTTCATTAAAAATAATATAATAAAAGGCCACCATCACACAAAAGTGATTCCATAGGGTCCCTATGTTGGCATAAGGAATACCATGTTCAGCCATGATAGCTCCAATATCATTAGGACACATGTTGGGGTCATTTTGTATTTTTATGATATTATTTTATTACTCTTAACTACCTGATTACTAATTAATCACGATAATTAATGATAATTTTCATCGTTACTATTCATAATGTCCAGAAACAAAAGAGACTTAATTACATAATTTGGACCATATTATTCCAAATATAGAATACATTTTACCAAATTCCAAACACAGAAATTTCAGTAATTAATTTAAAAATAATTCATGTTGTCAAAAGCAAAGATGGGTTTTTTAAAGAAGTAAAAGTTATCAAAATATTGACTTGTCCTTACATCCAATTGAAACGAAAAATTACATAAAATTAACAAAATTGCCTTATGCGATAAGAAAAATAATTCAATTACATTTTAAAACCAATTAAATGTAAAATTTAACTATATAATTAAATTAGATGAAAAATCAGTTTTGAATTAAAATGCAGTATTTTTCACTATTTAATAAAAATAATCATTTGTCAGAAAAATAACAAAACTTCATCCAAGTAAATATGATATTCCAAATTCAAAAATGATTTCCATTTTACCAAATTCAAAACATTGAAGTTTAAATAATTAATTTTATAATTAATTCCCACTGTCAAATCAAATAGTGTGTTTTTAGCAGTAGTACAAAAACTTTTTTTTATGTCCCACTTTTTCACATCGGTTTTTGATAACCCACATGAAAATATCTAAAAATCAATTTTTTACATCGGTTATTATATAACCGATGTAAAGAAAACATTTTTTTTAGATTTTTCACCTCGGTTATATAAGAACCAATGTGAAAAATCCATTTACATGAAAATATATTAAATTTTTTTCTTATTTTTCACATCAGTTGTTATAAAACCGACGTGAAAATTTTATTTTCATGACTTTTTCTCAAAAGTTATTTAATAAACAACATGGAAAAAGTTTACAAAAATGTAAAATATTTCCCAAGATTTATTGTGATAGGTCACAGAGATCAAACAGAGTTACGGATTAAAAGTTCTGGGCTTCAGAAGTTGACATTCTCTAAGACATCATTTAGAGATGATCAACTTCTAAAGGCCATAACATTTAATCCTTAACTCCGTTTGAGATCTATGACATGTCATATTAAATATAAGGAAAATAAATTCATTTTTATAAACATTTTTCACGTCACTTATCAAATAATCGATCGAAAAAATACCTTCTAACATCAGTTATTAAATAACCGACGTGAAAAAGTCATGAAAATCAATTTTTCACGTTAGTTTTATAATAACCGAAATGAAAAAGTGATGAAGATTGATTTTTCAGGTCGGTTTTATCATAACCGACGTTAAAAATAAGAGAAAATTTTAATATCTTCTCACTTCGGTTATCATAAAACCTTCATGAAAGATAATTTTAATATTTTGCGAATGCAAAATTTCAATTTTTTATATTGCAGCATCCAAATTTTGAATTTCTACCTAAAATTTTTAATACCACATTTTCTATTAGCTTCTCAATTATATGTTTCCATTATAAACATATCATAATTTAACAATAATTTATTTCAACCTTTATTGTTCCCCCAAATCAACTCTTTTGATCTTCAACGTAAATCAATTATTTCTTCTTTCCCCGATCTCGTCCTGGAATGTTTAATCATATATCCATGATTTAGGGTTTTTATGATTTGTTTTCTTAATTGATATACCATTTTATGATCATTTCATTCGACCATAATCATTCCATCGAATAAACTTGTTTGATCTTCCACTTGAATCAACAATTTCTTATTTTCGCATCCTCTTCATGGTATTGGTAATTATTTTCCAATCATTTTTATTTTCTATGAGTAATTTTTATAATTGATATACCATTTAACAATTATTAATTTACAATAATGATTGATGATTATTTATATCATGGTAAAAATATGAATCCCCCTATGGATTGAAAATTATTTCTAAGATGAAGCTACGGTTGGCTCATTCAATCTTTCCTCGAAAAAAATATCAAACGTCTGATGGTCATAACTTTTGATCTGTATCTCTGTTTCGCCTCTGTGACCTGTCAAATGAAATCTTAGGAAATTTTCTACAAGATGGTAAACATATTTTATGTCGGTTATTTCATAACTAACATAAATAATAACTTTTAACATCGTTTATTAAGTAACCGACGTAAAAATTGGGTTTTAACATCGGTTTTTTCAAAAAAAGACGTAAAGAATGGCTTCATAACACCATTTCCAGAACGTATTTCACATCAGTTTTTTAAAAATCGACGCTAAAACCATTAAACCCCATTTTTTACATCGGTTATTAAATAAACGACATAAAAAATCATATTTTTAATGTTTCTCGCAAAAACTTCGCCTAAAAAACGACGTTAAAAAGAAAAAAAACTTACGTAAAAAAGGTTTTTGTACTAGTGTATGAAACAACATGTGTAAAATGATTAACCCTTTTTTTATATCCAATTTCAAAGTGAAATTAATTCCAATGACCAATATTGGATTAAATGATAAAAATATATTTCAACTAAACTTTAAAACTAATTAAAAAGATAATCTAACCATATAAATAAATTATATTAAAATTAGGTTTTGAATTAAAATACAGCATTTTTCACTATTCATAAAAAATTGAACTTTGTTGGAAAAATATAAAAATTTACAAAAAGTAAATTTTGATGTGTCGATTCTAAAGAAGGATTTTATTTTGTCAAATATAACATATAAAATTGTGAAATTTTTTTTAAAAGGGTTCTCCATCAAAAGGATGTTAATCGACCTTTTAAAGAATATTAGAATATATATGATTAAAATCGAATTCTTTTATTATTTTAATCCTCTCTCTTTTATTTAATAAATGTAAAAATATTTAAAAAACATATATAATAATTTTTTAGTTAGTTTTGTTCATTCTCTCTGAAGTTCCCAGATCAGTGTGAATCACTGAGAGGGGGAGGGGGTGAATCAGTGATCCTTTAAATCTTTTTACTAATTGATTCTTTATCAATTAAACCTCTATCACTTGTTAAGGCCTCGATCCACTCTTCTTGTATCTCTCAGCCTTTCCTCGAGTAGTGCAGTAATTGTAAAGGCACAGGACACAAGGATTTACAAGGTTCGGCTCCAAAGGCCTACGTCCTTGCCATGTTGGTTAAACACCCCAACATGGTTCCTTCCATTATAATCTGTTAGTATTACAATGGTCGATACAGAGTCCAATTGTATCTCTCTTGAGTCCCACAGGAGGGTCTTTATACTGCGTCCCACAGTGTTACCAGAGTCCCACTCACCTGCTCCAGAATCCCACTAAAGACTTCTTCCACCCTGAGTCTCACAGGGGGCTTCTCCTGGCTCCTCGAGTCACACGAGTAGCTCTTCTTCACTTTAAGCTTTGTCAAGTATCTTCATCAGTCTAGGATAAAGACTTCTGGCCTTTCTCTTCACTTCTGATCACTTGATCAGGTCTTCTCGTCTTGCTCAGGATTTATCTCCTTCTTCTCAAGATGACATGGCTTCTCTCTTCAAGAATCTTCAATAGCCTCTGATAAGGTATGTTGGTCTTTCTCAATACTTATGATCACTTCAGTTGATCAGGCTCTTCTCAACCTACTGAAAACTCAGGCAGCTGATGTCTTTAACTTCAGTCTGGCTTCAGTCTACTTTCACTTCAACTTCATGCACTGAGTGCATGGCAACTATGCTTCCTCATGCACTGACTGCATGGCTTCTCAATTTCTTCAAGAACTGTTGTTCCTGGACTTCTCAAATGCACACATCCTGATTTAGCTTTGTTCATGTGCGCACGTGCATGCATGTAAGCATGCACTCCCCTTTCTTTCTTCTTGGTGCAATAAACCCACAAATGGTAATAACTCCTTAAGCACACACACCAACTTCCTCCTTCACGCTCTTTGTTCTTTTTTCTACACACTTAATAGTGTGTTATACTTTAGTGTGAGAGTCTTCCACTTCTTCCTCTTAGTGTGTACACTTCATTTTGAACGCACACAAAGTTTCGGCCTATTTGTCTTTTTGCACACAAAAATGCCTACGGCCTTCCTCTTTTTCTTGCACACACGTAACTCGTAGGTCCTTCACTTTATTAGCACACACCCACTTTCACTTTTCCCACATAAGGGCTGCGACCTCTTCTTCAAATGCACACACAAAGTGTGTTCTTCAATTTGGAACACACACAAGGTATGGCCTCGCCCTTCTTGTTCACATTGCACCCACAAATGGTGTATGTCTTCACTTGGTGCACACACAGGGCTAAGCCTCGGGTCTTCCTCCTTTGCACACACACTGCCCGAATATCAAATAAAGGCATGCAAGGGGTGCTTAAGCCGCGACCTCTCTTCTTATTCAAAGTGCAAGGCACACTCGGGTGCACAAGGCAGCGTGCAAGACTGCACAAGAGCCATGGACGCGCAGGCCTCAAAGGACAAGGTGGCGCGCAAGGTCCTTGGTGCACAAGGGCGTGCAAGGTGCACTCTCCGCGGGGCGCGCAAGCCGTGAAAAACCTTGGCTGCGCAAGGCTACTCCTGTCGTGCAAGTTCGCTGGCAGTGAGGGCTCTTCCTGTCGTGCAAGGGGTGCACGCATGGAACACCTTCGAAGCCTCGGGTTGCTCCGGAACAAACATCTGCGCAAGTGGGATGCGCGGGGCTCAAAGCTTCGCAAAGAACAGGGCGCCCACGGGACACTCTTCAAATATTCAGCAAACAAACAGAGAGCCTCGGGTCCTCCTTTTATAGGAGAGGCGGTGCAAAATCTTCCGCGGGATATAAATTCAAACTCCCGAAATTTTAGGGTTTTCAAGATTCTTCAAATCTTGATTTGCTCATCTGTTTCACGCGGGTTCTTTATTTTTCATCCTTCTCCACGTGCATGCATTTTAGAATGTGTGCATGGCCTATTATCTTCCAATCCATGTAAAGCATGAATACACCGAAGCCTCGAAAACTTCGTTTTTCCTCGACCTTGTTCGAAATCTCATCACGTTGCATACATGCTTATTTTGTTGCATAGATTTGTTCGTTACGTCGAGACAAACTCCTTTGACACTTTACTTTTAGCAATGGTGGATGGGAACTCGAAATCCAGTGCTCGCAGGCGCCACTGGTTTAGCGGGGACGTCGCGGGTGCCTCGGTCGAGCGGGAGGTAGGAGACACACCAGGAGCCGTTGGATCAGATGTTTAATAACCCCGGGTGGCTGTGATTAGAAGATCTCACGCGGGATGCATCGTACGGTCCAGATCATCTGCGCGATCGAACGGGCGGCTCAGATTAGATCCTAGATGAAAATAGCGCGTCCCACATCGAATCGGCCCACTTTTTCTCCACGGTTTATCAAAGTTCCAATCCCTGCCAACCTACAATTGAACTTCCCCCTCCACGGTGTCGCCACGCACCGTGTTCTCTCTACGGGCGCGCACTTGCGCCCACCCCTGCCACTCGGGCGTGCGCTCTGGCACCCAGGCTGCGCGGGCATCATCACCACGTGCCCTCGGGGCTTATACACGGCCCCGACTTCTCTCGGGCTGGCCCCATGGGATCCCCTTGGGCGTGGTGACCTAGTCCCACATTTACCTTGGGTTGAACCCTTAAGGCTGGCCCTTGCTGTCTATCTTTTGGCTGAGTACACATCAAGTACTTTGTTTAAAAACAAAGTTCCCCAAGTTAGAAATGCCAAGCCACTACTTCCTTCTCTATTATTCTTCTCCTATTCTTCTTAAGAATTCCTCCATTCCTCTTAAATATTTAATCATTACTTAGGAGTGAAATTAGAAGGTTCTTTCTTCAACCGAGCTCCTTAATCAAACATGTCTTGAATGAACTTCATTGATCCAATCAGAGATCAAGGTTGGATCATCTTCTAATTCACATGCACTAAGTGATAGTGCATGGACTTCATGAAACCCTTCATCCACTTAGAACTCCTGTGGATGGATCTCCTCATCTCCTCATGCATTGTGAAGACAATGCATGGTCTTCTAACATTGTTGTGACATTGTATCCTCTTGATACAAGTTCTTTGAACTTAAAGACTAGTTCAACAATCGTCAGATGTAATGATGCTCCATCATCATTCATTCTTTAAGTGTTGTAACTTAGTATCACCTTGATACAAGTATTGATACATTAAGAGAAGTTTTACAATTGTCTGATACACATAGAGAATGTTTCAACCACAACATCCTATGTCACATAGTGAATCTCCTAAGTGACATGCATCTTAGTACCGTGGCCATTCTCTTTTCCTCACCAACACTATCACATCCTTTCTCATTCACATCTTGACATTCCTTGACATCCATTCATCTTATGAAAACATCATGCCTCGTTGACAACAAATGCAACACAATGCACTTCAATATCCCCCTTTGTATTTGTTGTCAATACACTTCTTCAGCACATATGAATGGGTCAATATGTGTGCCAATATTTTCTCCCCCTTATTGGCAATCAAATGAAAATTTGTGGTGTGGTTCTCTTCCAAAATATCAATTCCTCCCTTTGAAAATTATTTTCTTGAAAAACACTAAGAGATGGATGAAGCCACATGTTCTCTTGAGCAAAGAACCTTTAGTAGATCAACTATAAGTCTACTTGGGCTAACCCGGTGTAGAAAACAAGAGTGATGTAACCAAGATTTTCAATGCTGTCCACAATTCACTATACATGTGAGATCATGCTTCAAGGGGTTTGAAATTTTTCAGATATATTAATGAATTGCTAAATCCTACACATACTTCACAAAACTCATTAGAAAGTTTAGGTACAAAGTTAAATCTCCCCCTTTCAATCGTTTGTCTTCCATCAATACTCCCCCTTAATTGTCATGATGAATACAATTAAGAAACTAGTGATGAAAGTATGATTGGAATACCTTCAGCTTTTCTCAAGATGGTATTAAATCTTAGAATACCATCTTCTCCAGATTGGCTCCCCCTCAAGGGGTGCTCTCCATTCTACCCAAACCACTCTCCAGTTGAGAATGATCATCATCTTCAATTCCCTGCAATGTTAGCACATGTAAATACAAGAAGTATAAGGGAATAAGATGGAACCTCCTTGGTTCATCAATGTGAACAACAAGGTTGAGAAGATTCTCTCAACCGAGATGTCCCATTTTCACCATTCTTCACACATGCACATTTGATCTTCAATGATGTTTGTGCTAGTTTGGATCCCAACACATCTTCATGTGAAATCTTCTTCTTCCCTTTTGCCTTAGAAATTACTAGAACTTAATCTTCAGCTCTTTGTTGTTCTCTGGCAAGTTGCAACTGATTAGTCCATATGACTAGTAAGTCATTTGGAAGAGTGGCCTCGGTTTTGGAAGTTCCACATGGTTCTTTTGATGCTTTCAAGCTACCTTTCTTAGGCAACTTGTTTTCAATCAATCCCTTCTACTTATTCTGGATTGATTGTCTTTTTGAGTCTAGTCTGCTTCTATTCAATTCCATGGCTTGTTCACAAAGATCCATGGTGTGTCCTTTCTTTCCACAGTAGAAGCATGTTTTCATGGTGGTCCTTCTGGATGCATCACCCTTCTTGGATTTAGACTCCAAGGACTTCTTTTCCTTTTTCAAAACCTTCTTGGGAGCATCTTCAAATTTCTTCTTTCTTCCCAAAGATTCCATTTGAGCCAGGTTCTGCGATCTTTTCTTCTTTTGAGCTCTGGATACAGTTGGAGATTGACATGTATCTTTTTGACCACTTTTGCAAACATCCCAGATGTTATCAAGAAATCCAAATCTATTTGCAGTAAACAGATGTCTCTGGACCTGTGGATGTTCCCTCTTTTCCTCTGGCTTGCTCCCCCTTGGCATGGGCTTTCTTTGTGCTTTGACATTCTGTGGATTGTACCAACAATCCTTTTTATAGTGCCCATACTTATTACAACACCAACTCTGACCCGCAAATCATGACCTCCGCATTCCTTCTGATTGCTGGGAAGTTTTCTTGAACTGCTGTGTTGTTTCAGGAGAGCTTTGTTTCTACATCTTCTTCATCCATAATTGATTGGAGTTTCTCTTCCATCCTACACTTTTTGAGGAAACACAATTATAATCTTTAGTGCAAGATGGTATAGATGGTACCTTCTTTTTATAAGATGTTGCACTTTCATTAGTGGATGTCTTTGTTTTAGAATCATCCTACTCAATGCACACTTGTGTAGCAACATTTCTTCTTTCAGCTGACTGGGAAGTTTCAGCTTTGGGTGGTTGCAGATTTTTCAATATCACCTCTAGTTCTAAGCATTTCATGTTGAGGGAGTTCTTCTCATCCACAATAGTTCTTAGCCTTCCTTCTCATTTTTCTTCCAGCTGTTTCATCTGGTCTTCATGTACTTTCTTCATTTCTTGTAATGAATTGTCCATCTCCTTCACCCTTTTGACTTTCTCTTCTAGTTGAGCTTCTTTGACAACCATTGAAACTCTGTGCAATTTTTCTAGTGCATGGAAAACTTCTTTGACCATTGTCTTAAAGAATTCTTTCTCATAAAGGCTTCTTTGCAATTCTTCACAAGTATCTTCATATCTATGATTGCAAAGAGAAACTGTTTCATCCTTAGCCTTCACTAGCTTTCTGAGAGTGTTGGTTATGCCAACCCTTTTTGCCAATTGATCTTCAATAGAATTGGCTTCTTCTTCTAGCTGTAATTTTTCATCTTGATGATCAAGGATACCAGTAGTAATACACATTGCCACTTCCTTGGGGACTATCTTCCGAAGATATTTGAGTGCACTTTGAAGATCTTTCATTGTTCCAACTTCATCACAGCTAGGACAGGCTTTCTTCATCTTCATGGCCTGTTTCTTCTTTCTATTTTTCTATGTCTTGGCAGATATCTCCATTTGAGGCTGGTCGCTCATTTCCTCAACTCTGCACTTCATATAGACTCCCTTGGATCTTTTAGAGGTAACATCCCTCTGATACCAATTGAAGTGCCCAGATTAGTGTGAATCACTGAGAGGGGGAGGGGGTGAATCAGTGATCCTTTAAAACTTTTTAATAATTGATTCTTTATCAATTAAACCTCTATGGCTTGTTAAGGCCTTGATCCAATCTTCTTGTATCTCTCAGCCTTTCCTCGAGTAGTGAAGTAAATGTAAAGGCATAGGACACAAGGATTTACAAGGTTCGGCTCCAAAGGCCTACGTCTTTGCCATGTTGGTTAAACACCCCAACATGGTTTCTTCCATTATAATCTTTTAGTATTACAATGGTCGATACAGAGTCCCACTGTATCTCTCCTGAGTCCCACAGGAGGGTCTTTATACTGCGTCCCATAGTGTTACCAGAGTCCCACTGGCCTGCTCTAGAATCCCACTGAAGACTTCTTCCACCCTGAGTCTCACAGGGGGCTTCTCCTGGCTCCTCGAGTCACATGAGTAGCTCTTCTTCACTTTAATCTTCTTCAAGTATCTTCAGCAGTCTGGGATAAAGACCGCTAGCCTTGCTCTTCACTTCTGATCACTTGATCAAGTCTTCTCGTCTTGCTCGGGATTTATCTCCTTCTTCTCAGGATGACATGGCTTCTCTATTCACGAATCTTCAACAGCCTCTGATAAGGTCTGTTAGTCTTGCTCAAAACTTCTGATCACTTCAGTTGATCAGGATCTTCTCAACCTACTAAAAACTCAGGCAGCTTATTTCTTTAACTTTAGTCTGGCTTCAGTCTACTTTCACTTCATCTTCATGCACTGAGTGCAAGGAAACTATGCTTCCTCATGCACTGACTGCATGGCTTCTCAATTTCTTCAAGAACTGTTGTTCCTGGACTTCTCAAATGCACACAGCCTGATTTATCTTTGTTCACATGCGCACGTGCATGCATGTAAGCATGCACTCCCCTTTCTTTCTTCTTGGTGAAATAAACCCACAAAGGGTAATAACTCCTTAAGCACACACACCAACTTCCTCCTTCACACAATTTGTTCTTTTTTTTCTACACACTTAAAAATTTGTTATAATTTAGTGTGAGAGTCTTCCACTTCTTCTTCATAGTGTGTACGCTTCATTTTGAACACACACAAAGGTTCTTCCTATTTGTCTTTTTGCACACAAAAATTCCTACGACCTTCCTCATTTTATTGCACACACTTAACACGTAGGTCCTTCACTTTCTTAGCACACACCCACTTTCACTTTTCCCACATAAGGGCTACGACCTCTTCTTCAAATGCACACACAAAGTGTGTTCTTCAATTTGGCACACACACAAGGTATGGCCTCGGCCTTCTTGTTCACTTTGCACCCACAAATGGTGTATGTCTTCACTTGGTGGACACACAAGGCTAAGCCTCGAGTCTTCCTCCTTTTCACACCCACTGCCCGAATATCAAATAAAGGCACGCAAGGGGTGCTTAAGCCGCGACCTCTCTTCTTATTCAAAGTGAAAGGCACACTCGGGTGCACAAGGCAGCGTGCAATACTTCACAAGAGCCACGGACGCGCATGCCTCAATGGACAAGGTGGCGCGCAAGGTCCTTGGTGCACAAGGGCATGCAAGGTGCACTAGCCGCGGGGCGCGCAAGCCCCTGAAACACCTTAGCTGTGCAAGGATCCTCCTGCCGTGCAATTTCGCTGGCAGTGAGGGCTCTTCCTTTCGCGCAAGTGGTGCGCGCAGGGAACACCTTCGATGCCTCGGGTGGCTCCGGAACAAACTGCCGCACAAGTGGGATGCGCGGGGCTCAAAGCTTCGCAAAGCACAGGGTGCTCGCGGGACACTCTTCAAATATTCAGAAAACAAACAGAGAGCCCGGGGTGCTCCTTTTATAGGCGAGGCGGTGCAAAATCTTTCGCGGTATATAAATTAAAACTCCCGAAATTTTCAGGTTTTCAAGATTCTTCAAATCTTGATTTTCTCCTCTGTTTCACGCAGGTTCTTTATTTTTTATCCTTCTCCGCGTGCATGCGTTTTAGAACGTGTTCATGGCCTATTCTCTTCCAATCCATGCAAAGCATGAATACACCGAAGCCTCGACAACTTCGTTTTTCCTCGGCCTTGTTCGAAATCTCATCACATTGCATGCATGATTATTTTGTTGCATGGATGTGTTCGTTACGTCGAGACGAACTCCTTTGACACTTTACTTTCAGCAATGGTGGCCGGGAACTCGAAATCCAGTGCTCGCAGGCGCCACTGGTTCAGCGGGGACGTCACAGGTTCCTCAGTCGATCTCAATGTAGAAGACACACCGGGAGCCTTTGGAACAGATGTTTAATAACCTTAGGCGGCTGTGACTAGAAGATCGCGCATGGGATGCATCGTGCGGTCAAGATCATCTGCGCGATCAAACGGGCGGCTCAGATTAGATCCTGGATGAAAATAGCGCATCCCACATCGAATCGGCCCGCTTTTTCTCAGCGGTTTATCAATGTTTCGCTCCCTGTCAACCAACAATTGAACTTCCCCCTCCACGGTGTCGCCCCGCACCGTGTTCTCTCTGCGGGCGCGCACTTGCGCCCACCCTTACCACTCGGGTGCGCGCTCTGGAGCCCAGGCTGCGCGGGCTTCATCACCGCGTGGCCTCGGGGCTTATACATGGCCCCAGCTTCTCTCGGGCTGGCCCCATGGGATCCCCTTGGGCGTGGTGATCTAGTCCCACATATGCCTTGGGTTGAACCCTTAAGGCTGTCCCTTGGTGTCTATCTTTTGGCTGAGTACACATCAAGTACTTTGTTTATAAACAATGTTCCCCAAGTTAGAAATGCCAAGCCACTTCTTCCTTCTCTATTCTTCTTCTTCTATTCTTTTTAAGAATTCCTCCATTCCTCTTAAAGATTTAATCTTTACTTAGGAGTGAAATTAGAAGGTTCTTTCTTCAACCGAGATCCTTAATCAAACATGTCTTCAATGAACTTCATTGATCCAATCAGAGATCAAGGTTGGATCATCTTCTAATTCACATGCACTAAGTGATAGTGCATGGACATCATGAAACCACTTCATCCACTTAGAACTCTTGTGGATGGATCTCCTCATCTCCGCATGCATTGTGAAGACAATGCATGGTCTTATAACATTGTTGTGACATTGTATCCTCTTGATACAAGTTCTTTGAACTTAAAGACTAGTTCAACAATCGTCATATGTAATGATGCTCCATCATCATTCAATCATTAAGTGTTGTAACTTAGTATCAACTTGATACAAGTATTGATACATTAAGAACAGTTCTACAATCGTCTGATACACATAGAGAATGTTTCAACTACAACATCTTATGTCACTTAGTGAATCTCCTAAGTGACATGCATCTTAGTACCATGGCCATTCTCCTTTCCGCACCGACACCATCACATCCTTTGTCATTCACATCTTGACATTCCATGACATCCATTCATCTTATGAAAACATCATCCCTCATTGACAACAAATGCAACACAGTGCACTTCACTCTCCATTACAATGGCTAGGCGTTAACTACCATTTAAAATAATATTATTACATTATTAGTGTGCCATGTAAGATTTCAAAGAAACTCGTTGTTGCGTATTGGGTACGCCATCGAACATAACATTCCATTTAAAGTAATATTAACTTTTTATTCACAAATATTAATAAATATGGAAATGTCATATTCTTTATTTACCCAGGATGTAACACATTTACTTTTCATTGGTTATGATTTTAAGAATTAATGAAATATTTATGGAATATAATTTCATTACATGGGTTATAATGTGGTGACATTATGAATATTTTATGATATTCTGGGACACATATGTATGGTTTTAGTTATGAGATTGGCGTGACTGATATCCCCCACCAATTAAGTGGTGAAATCATTATTTCTCATGAGACAATAATTCGAAAAAAGTCGATGAGCTTTAACTTATATGGGAAAAAGGCATATCTTGATCCACTATGTGAAATATGTCCATAATGGGAAACATATTATAAGTATTAATCTACTATGTTTAATGTCATGGTAGTTAAACAAGAAATAAAAAATGGTTTTTTCTTTATTTATGATTTTGAAAAATTTTTATGAAATGATCATGTATTTAATGATTGATTATGATGGTTTCCCACTATTATGAGCCATGTAGTTAGAAATGATAAGGTTTTATTACATGTATCATGTTTAAGATATATGAAAGGTTTTGTATAAACATCCTATGTTATTTTGAAATTCATATACCCTTACAATTATATTATTAATTCATATGATCATAGATTTAAATATTATATGTTTTCCCTTATATAGCATCTGATCTCACCCTTTATTATGTTTCCTTTCCTAGGTTATAAAGAATGAATTATGAAGGGTGTTTCTAAATGGAGTAGTATGTCAGTAGATCATTTTGGGGGATATTGAATACTTTTAATTAAATAATTAAATTGTGTTGGTATTCTTCAAAGAAGCTAAAATATTATGTTCCTTATGTCTCTGTTTATTAAATGTGTTGAATATTCATCTAAAAAGATGTGATATATATGTATAAAAACCTATATATATTGTTTTTATAAATGGAAATGTTTATCTAACCATTAAAAATTAATATGGTAAATCATTAGTGAGATAACTAGGGATATTTCAATTGATATGTCCTGGGAGGACTCTGAGGATAATTCTAAGGATGAATCAAAGTATAAAAAATTGTCTTCAAATTTTGGTAAAGGATAGAGCTGGTAATTTTTATGAATTTATAACTGATTTTGGTTATTATAGGTCGACGTGTCTCTAGCATAAGGGTTCATAGGGGTAACAACTCTAGAAATTGTTCATTTAGCTAAACTCAATAATCACATTGGAAAAAAAATTGGCCTTACTGTACAACTAATTTGACACTCCTGTGGGATGTTCTTTGGAAATTCAAAAAATCATTATGAACCATCATCACAGACATAAATTATGATCATTAATGACCAAGTATTAGCCTAATGTTTCATAAATTTGATGAAATGTGTCATTAATTAGGTATCAAATAATTCTTTTCCGGATTATGTGGTTTCCCACTATGAATATATTTACTCAAACAATTTATTTTTCTTTTAGTAAATAGTGGGATCCATATTTATCTATGTCATCATTGAATGTGATAAACAATGTGTTGATGATAATTTAAATGGGTATAAATGGGATTAAAGGATATTTAGATCATACCCAATTATTTATCGTGATATATGATTAACAAATTGCACATTCTCTAACTCTCAGACTCACCAATGAAGAAAATTATATAGTTTATTGAGGATTTGATTAGGGGAGACCATATAAGAATGAAGATTTTGTTTCATACTTGTCAATGATGTGGAATGAAGAAAAATAATGGATGTATTATTGGAAAAATAATATGTTTTGAGTGGAAAATTACAAAAAAAGTAATTATTTGTAGTGTCAAAAATGAAATTTTCAATTAATGCAATGGATGAGAATAATGGTTTCCCTAAGGAATCACGGATATTTAAATGTAATAAATTTTGAATGTATAGGAATTAGAAAAATCATTTTCCAAGTGGAAAATAGCAAGATTAGGGTTATCAAGGTAGTGCATGTAAATGTTTTTTGTTGATTATGTACAGACTACAAATGATATATGAAACAAAAGATGTATCAAGAAATATGATGATGAAGCCATGTTAAAGGATTAATAATAAAGTAGAATGATTGGAATTTTTATGTTTATAAAATCCATGAATTATGAAATGTACATGGATTGTTCATTTAACTTTTTGATTATGGATTTTAAATTATATATTGAATGGTTCTAATGACATATAAATTTTATTTAACGAAATAGTGATATTTTATCAATGAAACAAGATTACAAGAAAGATAACCCTTAATAAGTTTCTGATGTGGAGATAATGATTTTTGGAAAAACATATCATCTATATGGATAAATTAAATATGAAAATTGTTATTACATTGGAAATAATTAGATATTTGTTTAGAAAGTGGTATATTCTATCATAGATAGAGATGACAACATTTTTTATATAAGGATTATATCTTGTTATTAGTATTTTGTTTCGATATTAATGAAGAATGTATGTTTTAAATAACCTTTTTTGGTGATTAATTTTTTTATCATATTTCAAGAGAGTATATGATAAATGATATCAAATTTTTTATATGTGACAATTAATAGATATTTCATGTTGTCTTGATGATTAATGATAAGTTCATTTGTAAAATTTACTGACCTTCTTTCTAATGTTCAAGATTTTAATATTTTGTAAGGTCCATTAGGTTAATAATTTATGAAATTTTTTATGTTGAACATTGGATGAAGTTATAAATAGTAATTTATTAGTTCACCATATAATTATTTATCTATATTATATAACCAAATCTAACCGCTTTTTATAACTTGTAATATATATAATTACTTGTAATTATATTACTTATCTTTTGATTTGATAGTGATTCAGGCATAAAAAAGATTCATAAAAATTTATTGGAGTAATAGATGAAGTGGAAATTGATCAAAGAACAACCAAATGATGAAATTGTTCATATGATATAAATAAATTCTAATCTCTCTGTATATATTTCCCTTTTAAATTCAAGATTGTATCATGATGGTAACCTTTTGATTAGTGCTTCCACCAAACCTCTCTTGAGTACCAGATATCTTCCATGTATCTCACTTGAGGAAGTACATACCTGATACTTTACATTTATTTAAGGTAGATTTCATAACTCTATAACATTATATTTATTATGTGTAGCAACAAATAGATATTCTAGATCATATAAATAATGTTCTAAAAAAAGACCACACACCTAGTCAATTATTTCTGACTAAATCCCTACCTTGACGAAGCTATGGGGGAACCCGAGGATATAATGAGGTAGAATTATCATCATTTATCTGTACAAGGGAAAAAAATTCATGGGGAAAATAAATTAAAGAGGGGTGTAGTGTAACAGCACAAGATTTTGTAAAATATAATTTTTTTAAAAAAAAATGTTTTCATATTTTTCATTACATGAACCACTAAAATTTTCATTCATTATGAAAAGCACCATGTATATATTTTCATAAACATAACACTACGTTTATCATGAACTAAATAGAACATTAAGCTTAATCTATGTAACAAGAAACATTTAGTTTAATTGAAATGTGACCTATTATTATAATATTTTTATTTAGTATGATAGTTATAAAATAGAATTTGGAATGGTGGTTATGAATATCATTAACTAAATTATGAAAATATAAGGTTTAAAAAATATATATATAATGAATTACTTGCTAATGAATTAATTATAAATGAATATAAAAACAATTTGAAATTAATAGAAATATTTTTATAAAAAATGATTTTTATTTATACAAAAATATTTCATCTCAATATATTATATAAATATCGTCCAATGAATGACTTTAATTAAATTTAAATATTATATATTTAATAAATTTTTTAACATTTATATTATTTCTTTTCTAGACAAGACCTAATAATAAATATAATTTTATGTTTAAAAACTATATTTTTCTAAAAGGTACTTCTATTATCTTTTGTGGAATTATTATAAATTATATTATCCACTTATATAAAATGTATTTAAAAAAATAAAATTAATTTTTCATATAATACTCTAAAATTTTTATTATTGTTAAATTTTTTGAATTTTCTATCAAGATAACTTTTTCTATGAATACGGAAAATATTAGTTTTTATTATGAATTGTAATTTATTTTGCAGCATTTAAAAACATAAAAAAAATTCAAGAATTTTTTAAAAGTAAAATTAGTTCATTAATATATATATATATATTCAATATTATTTTAATCATATTCATATTGAATTTTGATATAAAAACTTTTTAATTTTTTGAAAACTTTATCATTAAAAAACAGTTTTCTCATCTTGTCTGTGGGGATAATTATAAATTAATATATTACACAAATGTGAATGGAATTTTAAAAAATAAATTAAATGTTTTAATTATCATACTTTTTAATTTATAATAAGTTAAATTATATTTATGGCCATAACGAATTGAAAAATCATTCAAAATTATTTATCGTGGTTAAGGTAAAAATGTATTAACATGGGGGATAAAAAATGTAATGGTTAAAAATGAAGCATAAATTTTATAACATAAATTTTATAACTAATTTAAACCTTATAATTTATATTTTGGGAATATAGAATTTTTTAACCTTTTGGGATGTTAATAACATGGGTGAACTTTTTTCCATGAATTACATGTGTTCCACTCACCTCACATATAAAAAATCACCCCATCTACTCTCTTATTCAAACATAAAAACCTATTTTATTCAGAAATTACCAACACAAATAACTTAATAAATTCAATCACATAACCTTATAATCCTTATTTGGTTATAAATGAATCCTATAAAGCCATTTATTATAATCCAAAAGAATTTTTCCAAATAAGAGGTAACATCCTTAATAAACTGTTTTGTTTTATTTCATCCCCCAACTAAATAGTCTCTTATTCGACCATGATGATATAATAACATTATTTTTTTACTTATATATATTTGGGTTACTATGTTAATGTAATATCCTAAATATTTATCCTCCTCAATCAAATTGTGTATTAAATCATCATTCTTGCGTATGGCGGGCTACCACCATGCAAACAGATGTTGTTCATTTTACATATCCTCCTCTCACAGAATAATATAATGATGTATTTACCATTTATAAATGATGTTTATTATATTATTATTCTTCAATAATAATTATATCACATGTTCTTTCTTATATTCTATTCAATTAGAACATGATAATTTCATTAGTGTGTAAGGTGGACTGCCACCTCATAAAGTGATATAATTCATTAATAATTTACATGAAATGAAAAAAGGAAGTTTTTTTTGATATATTGACTAACTCGAGAGGCTGGGGGATGAATACTATTTCTAATAAAATTAATTTTAAAAAATATTTTTCAACACAAGTCCCTATTTTAATAAAAATTGTGAGTTAATTTAAAAAGTGAAAATATATAAATTTGATCTTTCAAATAATATATCGAAAGATAATTTAAGGGTTAATTAAAGAATATTTAATATATTTTATATTATTAATCTACATTAATTTATAAAAAACATTATAAAAACACAAATTAAGTCAAATTATTAATTCAATGTTTTGTTTTTAGTGTTTAAAAATGAAATCAATTTTCAATTGAAATTCATAAAAAAACCAAACAGACTGTAGAAATAAACAAGGGGTTTGATCTCAAGTTGAGACATAATCCAATATTTATGTAAATCCCTTGATTCTAAGAGTTTTTTATAAATAATAATTAGATCCTCTGCCTAGATTGGTGGTTTTCAATCAACATCACACCCAGTTGTCCATGAACCAAGACTCTTACACAATTTATTATGGGATGAAAATAATTAAATCTCATAAAAAACTATTCCATAGTTATTAATGGGAATAAAATAAAATGTTTTTGAGATAACATGTCAAGAACACTCTATTTTATGAATAAATGATATTTTTTTATGATAAATAGATTAATTCAACAAACTGATCAAAAATAAATAGTATAATGGAATCAGTAAAAGAAATATAGGTAGAAGGTGTGGTGTAGCTCATTATGTTATACATATGTTGTTATATTCCCTTATGTTTTTATTTGGGTGGAGCTCAAATAATATTTATTGTAATTTTAGAAAAAAAAAAGATATATTTAATAGAAATAACTATTGTATAAATCCTATATTATTCTTTGTGTGTCATCCAGTGTTTTTAGTAGTGCATCATCACTTATCTCGTCATGATCAAATGGGTATTTTCACACACACACACACACACACATATATATATATATATATTCATCAGATGTATTCATTGGAGAATAATTATTCATCATTAAATGAACTAATTCTTTATTTAATATGTCAAAAAACAACGTATTGGATATTTTAAATTCTCCAAGACATAGTTAGACATGCTAAGATATCCTCACATGAAGTACAGTAAGATGAGATCATATAAAATATACATGGTCAGCTAATGCTACAAGGTGATGTAGTCTATTCATCACTTCATTAAGACGACTCATCTTTACCTACTATAATTTGATGACATTATATGATATAATTCAACATCATGTGGTCACTATATTGGAAAAATAAATTACTCTTAGTGTATTAATTTGGTATAATTTATGCATACCACAACACTATATGTGGAGATTTGTCATTTGGTAAGTAGTGTACTTCATGTGGAAAGGTGATTTCCTTCATGTGGTACGGTAGTTCATATCATTCAAAAAATGCAATTTTTTTCATGGTAAATTACTTGTTTATGTTGTAAGGTGGTTATTTTTTCTTGGTAAACCGAGTCTTCATCATACATTAAACCAATAACAAAAACTGATTTTTTTTCAACAATCTTAGAGTAATACATTCATGTGAATATAGTAGGTTGAAACATAATGTGCAGAAAAGTGATATGATCACATGACCATCAAATGTTCAGGTGTTATTGTAAGATCTAAACATATCCTTGTTTCAAAAAAGTAATAAATAATTTTATCATAGAAAAAATTAAAACTAATAATACTTAGATAAATATGATTTCAGATCATTATAATAAATAGCTTCTCATCTAATCCCACAATCTCCTAATTTTTTGTTCAAAATCAGGACATGTAAATTGAAATGAATTGAATGAATCAAACATATATTTCAAATAGATTGAACTATAATACGTTTTGGAAATCATGAATTGATTTTCCACTAATGTAAATGATTTCTAATTTATCACGTTCTCTCTATTCACATTATTCTCCCCTTATTAGCTTTTAAAAAAACATGTAATAATATAAAATTAAAATTAAAAAACTAATAATTAAATTTATATAGAAAAATATATTAAAACAGAATAGCTCAAACAGAGTTCACAAATCCCCATCCAAATTCTGAATCAGAATCTGACTTCGTCTCATGTATCATATTTATATGATAGATAAGATCATTTCTTTCAAAAGTAGAAAAAGGAGTAAAATTAGTCATAATATTTGATGAAAAGGCATTGTCTCTAATAAAAAAAATTGAGAAACTTGTACATGTTAAAAAAAGGCTTGATATAGAGTGAGGAAAAAAGGATATATTATTGAATAATTTATAGAATAAGACAAAGGAGTGGTTTAGAGACCTAATATAGTTGTCAAAGTTCTATAAAGGTAAGGTCCCATCCACTGGGTAATCTAACTAGCATCCCAAAAACCACACTCCAAAGATAAATGTACGTAATTTTGACTCTCTACAATATATTCCAAAATAGGATTCATATCTTTCATCACATCTTATTTATATTTTAATGATTTAGTCAGAGGTGGAATCAACAAATATAATGAAATATTTCTGAACATTGCTTTTAGATCTGACTTTGTAAAGAATATTCTTAAAAAATAAACAATTACCCCTTTAATTGTTTTTCATTCCTGACAAGATTTTTTGGTATCCACATGAAAAAATTTAAGTGCATTAGAATAAAGGGTCTAAAAAATCATACACATCATCTTGATTCTGATGGAATTATTCAAACAAAACCTGAATCTCATCAAGAATGAACTGTTTGGTCTTTTATTTAACAAAGGAAGTATCATAAGACATAATATCTGACATAAAAACCACATTGATGTACCTATGGTCATACGAAATCATCATATATGATATATAAGATTATAGATCACCCATATGTTATCTCAAATTTAATAATACTTTTTCAACTTCTATTCTAAAATTAAATCATTGATGGAGATGATTAATGACCAAGATAACAGTTTAAAAATATCTTCTTGTCTGAAATTTTTTAAAGAGCCTGAAATGATATCAAATGCATTTGTTAGTATTCTGACATATTTAATTTAAAAAGAACAAAGTCATATTTTGTGTAATATGATGATGATGAAACTGAAAGTGGAAGAACAAGTGGATATATATTACTAGTAGATTTACCACTATCCACCTCATTAAATCCTCCATTAAACTATCTTCCACAATATGACCCTCAACTCTAGCAAAAACATCCACTACATCATTATTAAAATACTAAATCGTTTTACCATGATGAAAAACTAATAAGTATCAATTATTTCCTAAATATCAACCTAATAATTTAAATATCCTTCCATGGTTCTTTGAAAACAAAGAGTTGAAGGTCCACTATGTTCAGGTGGACTGGATCCATGAACTTCATTATCATAACTATGATACTCTAAGCACAATCCAAAAATATCTATAGGAATTCACCCCTTCAGAAGGTTTATCTAGTAAACATTTTCTAGGGTTTTCCCCAATAATATGATATCCCTCTGAGATGAACATGTGATCATGAAATTCACCCGATTTATCCCACATTGTCTCATATTGATAAGCTAACCGAGCATCATCATTAATATTAACACCCTTTTTCGTATTCTTCCACTTCTTCCTCTTAAATAATATATTTGTTTACACACTTAATCTTATTCTTGTGAAGGATAACCAACATCAATAGAGTAATACACAATTGCATCAGGTTAAAGACCTAAATATATTATATGCCTTTGTCTAAATGGATAAAAAACTATAATAAATTGTTCAAACAATTTCATTATTCATCTATCCATCTTTATTTACAAGGATAATATTTAACATTTATCAAATTAAAAATATTTTGTGCCAAACATAATCTATGAGAAGATATTATTTTATCCTCTTCCTAAGGAACTAGCCCTATATATTATTTTAATAAAGTAATGAATTCAGAAAATGGTAAGGTACTAAACCTCAATGTTTGCATACACATCTTAACCATATTAATCATATAAAAAATTAAAACACTAATTATTACACCATTATTAATTAACAATAGGAAGAATATGTGTTTTTGTAACACCCCGAGATTTTATGAAAAATATTATTTTTAATTTCCTTAATGTATAGTTTTGTACGCTACACTAAAGAGAGCATTCACAACACGCATCATTGACTTGCCTTGCATTACACGCAATCGCGACCTTCCCCGATAGCGTGTGTAGTACGCAATATCGAGTTTCACTAAACAATGATATGCTATTAAAATATTATTAAAACTATCTGTTATGAATAGTAATAACCACTTTTTTAATTTTTCAAAATTGACTTCATTTATGGATTCAGAATATCGAAATTATCCTAGGGTGAAATTTTGGTATATTTCTGAAAACTTTCAATTTTTGATGAATAGTGAAACCACTAAGTGGTAGTTAAAAACAAAATTTTTCATAAAACATAATTTTACCGCTTCTGTGAGTGGAATCTAAAAAAACTGAGAGACACGGTTGATGTCAGTAAGTAAAATTTGGTTCAATGAGATGAAAATAATTTTTGGTGAATTGTAACTTTTTACTTTTTTTACCATGGTTAAACGTAAATATGGTAATTAAGTGTAAAAATGATATTATTATTACCCTAACACATTTCCTAATTCTATTGGATAAGTGTAATTCGACCAAAAGAACCATAGGAATAATATATGACCATTTAGGCCCACTTGGATTAGATTAGGACATTTATTATTAATTTATTTAAAGAAGGGTTAAAATAGTTAAAATCAATGTTTAATAAGTAGATAATTTTTAATATAGGGTAATACATAATATAAATTTGACTATAAATATTCATTAGAAATATAAAAATATTTCCTACATAATGGAATATTATTTGTAATTTTTATACATTAAATAATTTAATTTATTTATGACACGATGATGATGCAATAATTATCTTATTAATGAAATTTTGACATAATTGATGTTATAAATAGCCAAATAAATTTAATTTGAGACTTTTTATGAATTCCACTAATTTTATAGGTTAATATGATATGTTATTATTGATTTAAGTATCTTTATTCGAACTAATCATTCTGTTATGATTTTCACAAAAATCAATTACTAAATAGTGTCAAAATCGACATAAAATTGTTTTTAAAACAAATATTATATTATTAATTGTTATTTTATTCTTAAAAATATATGGTTCGTCAAAATGACTTATATAAGGTTATATATATTAATAATAAACAACTTGGGGTTCGTTTGTCTTGTTATAGTAGCTTTATTAACCTTATAGTGTAAGAACACAAAAAGACACGGTAAAAGTAAAATTATCTAACTTAAAGTTAAAACTAAATGATAAGGTTAAAATAGTAAACTAAACTTTTCAAAATTCTACTGGATGAGAGTATTTCTACCCATCCCCACCTTAGATTCGAAATAAATCAATTTGGAGCTATTTGAAACCGAATTTGGCTTTATAATAATATAATATTTTTAGTTTTTTTAATAGAGCCTCTCTCCTCCCTTATAAAAGGGCACCTCCTCCCCCTCTTCCTCACTCCACTTTGAGCCTTAAATCTCGGCCAAACCCTGCCAATTTCTCCTCTCCACTTTCCTAGAGACATACTAGAGGTCCTGTTCTTTTTCAAAGACCAATTTTAGTTCCCTAAAAAGAGATCTCAAAGAGGGGCTTCAAAGAAGACGTAATGTCTGATTTCCAATTCTTTCAACTTTATTTCTTCATCCACATCTTCTTCTTTAGTTGTTTCATTATGAAATAATAACATCAGTATCACTCATATACTGATATGTTATTATAAGTATGAAACAACCCTATTTCACCATCTATCCATCCTACGGAAAATGAAATCACCGCGCAGACGTACATACGGAATACCATCTCCACGTCGTGGTGTAATCTATTTTCAACCACCACCTTACTTGGATGGGTATAATGGTGTAAATAATGACAATATATGACTATTATAAAGTTATATTGATTCTTAAATAGTATACATACACTCCAATACAATTCCACGATCATGGGAATGATATCTTCACTCGTGCGTACGTACGGAATACCATCTCCACGATGTGATGCGACTCATTCTACACGATCTTCATTTCATAATGATTATATAAATGAATTCAGTGAATAAATATGATATATATTACACCAATACCATTCTGGAAATGAGGTATCTATAACCTAAAAAGAAGTATCATAATTGATTCGACAAAACACGCATAAGAACAAAAAGTAATAAACACCCGAATAAACAAGTAGTAATGAAATATAACTAATAAGAAGCTAATAATAAGACCATATATGATATCATAAAAATAATTATGATTCTGGAATAAGTAAATAACATTATTTAAATCATTATACGGGAGGTTCGGACACTTACAAATCAAATCAGACCTAAGGTAAGGGAAATATCACAATCTCATTTTTATCTGAGATTGTTTATACTTTGGAATTCACTGGGGTGTATTTTATCATCCACATCCATGTTTCCTAAATTTTTAATATTATTTCCATCCATCTACAATTTTTTAAATCCAATTTTACCCTTCTCTGAGTTTTTAGTAAATGATATGAAAGGAATCTTTTGTCGTTTTTCGTACGAGGTACATTTTGACTTTTCCGACAAAAGTACGAGAAGAATGTTTTTTTTAACTTATACGGCATGAATAGATTTTTAAAACATTATTTCCAAGAAGCTTCCTTTACAAGTTTTCATGTTTAATTTTAATCAACTTCTTTTAGTTTAGAATTGTATGACATGTTAAGAAAGAAAAAGTGTTTTTGAAGTAGAAATGATATTTTCCTCAAGAATGGAGTTCAAGTGTTTTATCAAAATTATTTTCCATCTAAGATAATATAGGGTTCTGTTTCTATCCCTATTATTACATGGATTTGATTATGTTGTGATGGAAATATTTTTATGAATTTCTTTATCTTATATGAATTGTTTTATGATGTCACGCTGTTTAAGATTCCCATTTTTATTACATGGGTTATGCTATGATGTATGGTTTCTGATTTTGTGGCACATATAAGAATGGTATCATTATGAGATGGGTAGGACCTATATCTCCCTCGAATTCATTGGGTAAATATTTTATATCTCATGAGATAGACATGTCTGGAACGGCATGTTAAACCGGTTCGGTGAAACAGGACTAAAACGAGGAGTGAACTCGGTTCAGAAATGGACTTTGTCCACTAAGACAGTCTTCGCAATGAGCCTTGACTAATGAGAAATGATTCTCTATGATTATGTGTTTATGACACAAAGTTTCATGTTTTATGTTATGATAATTGGGATTACATTTCACTACTATGATTTATCCCATCTTATGAGATTATGATTTCTTTTGCAGGTTAAGATTTCCAAAAGTTATGTTTTTATGTATATGATGTGATTGATATTTCTTTTGTTTACCCTTACTGAGCATTTGAGCTCACCCTTTTGTATGTTTTCTTTCCCCATGTCAGGAAGAAGGTTATTAAGTAAGATATTCCAAAAGAGACTATAGATATGATGAAATAAATGGGAGACATTGTAGACGCTTTATGAACCAGTTGTTTATGTTTCCCAGTTTCTAAAGACACTATACCTATACGGTCCTTTCCTGGTTTTGTTATATGTTGTAATAAGTGTGATTCAATTCTGAAGTAATAATAATGTATGTAAAGTATGGGTCGTTATAGTTTTTTCCATAGAATACTATAGTCTATTTTCCATGAGCAGATAACATGATGAATAATATTATGTAGGAACCAAAACTCACCACTCATCTCAATAAAAGTGGGATTTAAAGATTTTTAATCCCTAGTGATCTCAATAAAGGCATTTTGAAACACAATGAATAGATGATTAATAAGATATTATCTTTGATAATATTCATTATCTTATTTGTGTATAATACCCAATTTTTTCTCGTGCTTCGATGAGACATTAAAATTTTCACTATTAATTATTGATTTTACATTATCCCTCCATTATCTAAGAAATAACTCTATATTATTGTAAAATTGTCTGATAAGGTTCAGATAGATGGTTTGACCATTTTCCGTAAACCGTTCACACTAAACATATTTCTTAATACCATTCCAAACTAGTGATCTGATCATCTTCAACAATTGAGTTCCAACATGTAATGACTTAGGGCTTGATCTGCAAGACATTTGAATATTTATATGAATATTTTTGAAGCGAAGAACTGAGTTCGAATGGGAATCTAAAAACCATAGATCCTCATAGATGTGATTAAAAAAACAACAAATATATTCTATCACACACCTGTAGTTATCGTAAAACATTTATAAATCATTAGAGGACTCTGAAATGAATTTTTTTTACTGTTATTGAGTTCAGAACATCATGTTTATCATAGGTGTGACATAAAGTTGTATGTGCTGGGAGTTTTGGTTGAAGGAGGGTTGGTGGGGTGTTATGTGGTGGAATAATAAATTAAAAAAAATTAATTAAAATAATAACATAAACTTCCCCGCTCAATATGTTGGGATCATGAAACACCAAATAAGAGAAACCTCACCTATCCTCTCCCTTTAGTGATGATGTAACTAAGATTGATTCAATTCAATGAGGTGTTACTGATCTCATTTTCTAATGTAGATCATGATCAGGTCAACGCACATCACCACCTGGGCATCGTTTGACACCATAAAATTCAGGGTTTCTCCCTCAAGGTAGGCTGATTTGGGTATTTGTCTTTATTATTATGTTTTTTACTTAATTGATGGTTTTGGATCCCTAATACAATTTCAATAGATACATACTTGGTGGATATGCAATTTTCAGGGATAATTGGGGAAAATTGGTCTTTTATAAGTAATTCCTGGCTAGTCTTACCATCTACATAGTGTTTAATTCAGATAGACATGCCTTCTATGCCTTCCTATTATGGGAAAAATTATTTTGAGGACTACACGCCATGTATTATGGTTACACGCAATGTAGTGACCGTAAACCATGTTTCCTTGGAACATGGATTGGGATATCTATGTAATATTACATTGTTGTGTAAACCATAATTGCCAATGTTCATGGACATGGGGTGTTGGAGTTGGGAATGGGAAAACTAGACATATAAGTTTCAATTTATCATGAATATTCATGGTATTATGGGATTCATGATGGGTTAGTGTAAAAGTTAGAAATAAAGTGTGGAAGAGGAACTCATCGAGGGGATGGGTGAAATAGAATACATCATGTTTGGACCAAACACACCATATACCCCTACATGGAAGTCTAAACCATGTAATCAAGATACACGGCTTGGTGATCGGGTGGGATCACACATCGTGTGGACCCTAGTTCATGTCCTATTCTCCTTGTGGATATCCTTGAGATCTTCTTCTTTCTATGCATCCTTCTCTAGATCTATGTTTTAGTCTTGTGAGTGACCTATCAAGGGAGGATTTTTTTCATATAATCTGATATTGGGCCCCATTTTAGACTATGACATATGGTGTGGCATGATTTGAGAATAACGATTTCATAGTGGCTCTTGACCTTTAGTAGTGGATCACTATGTTGAGTTTTGGGTGAGTACCATTCCCTTTTGATTTATGATGTTGGTATATTTGATAAGTGTGATGTTCATATTAGTTTCACTTAACATATGCTGAATATTAGTGTGCCTGATTGATAGAGATGATGGGATGAATAATATTATATGGAATCAGGGTACAGGTTTTCTTTACCCCTCTTCTTTGGTAGGGATAGGGCCCCCACATTGTGGGTGAAAGTTATATTACCATTGGGTAGCTATTCCAGGGTTGGTACTCCACTGATGTATTAGAGAGAGGTTTCACTGTATCATTTTATTTGTTGTGGATAACACTCTCATATCTTGTCTTGGAACAGTCCCTCCATACTCATTATCTAGATAGAGTGGTTACTTCCCTATTGTACTAGGGATCGAGTCCTCTATCAATGGAGTCATAACTCCCATGTCATACTAAAGTTTGGTTCCTCCATATGTGCAGTGTCATTATAGTTTGTACTTTCTCGTCATTGCAGGGAGTGGGTCCTCTAGTATGGGGTTGGTACTCACCTAATGCACTAGGGTGTGGGTCCCTATTAGTAAATGATATGATAGGGTGGTACACTCATATCATACAAGGGTTTGATTCATCTATCCTTCTTCTTTTACTCCCCTATCAAACTAGTGTGCACATCCTCTTCGATGGAGTAGTACTCCCCCGTCTCTGAGTAATAGCAGGGAGTAAGTCCCCAATTAGAGTTAGTGCTCCCTCGACCATTTTGTGAAAGTTACAAGGAGTGGGCCCATATTCTAGATTACCTGTGATTCCTTTTTTGGAGTTATTTTTCCATTGATATACTAAGTTGTGGGCCACTCCATACAGCAATGATAGTGGTTTTGCAGGTTGGATAGAAGCTATTACTCTCTCATCTATTGAAAAATGATGAGGTGTGGGTCCCTTCATTCACTCTTATGATAGAGCATGAACCTGTGGCATAGTTTCAAGTAGTACTCTATCAAAATTGTGTAGTAGTGAGGTTTGGGCCTCTAAACATGGTATTCTTTCGCATTGTGTTGGGATAATGTTATCAATGCTAGGACGTTTGGTTATGGTCACTAGAGCCTGACCTACAAGGCATTCCTAATTTAGTAGATTATATTGTTAAAAAATTAAGAATGGCAGAGTTTTTCCCAGTTATGTGTATCTCTCATAATGGTTCCATCAAGGATAGGGAAGTTCATGGAGTGTGTTATCCTTTTTTTTATGTTTCCTTTAGATCATTGAGTATAATAATGTTGTTTGATATGAGGTCAGAACCTTATGAGACATGGTGTTTGAGATGAGTATATCTATGTGATTTCTGGTACTCCATGAGATGTTGTCATGTGTCTAGGTAGATACCCATTATGGACTAATATGACTTGTCTTGTATAGCCAAGGACGGTTGGATATATAGTTTCTCTCTCATTTGGAGTTCCCTCTTGATTGTTCAATTGAATTGATTCCTTTCAATATATCATTTTTATGATTTTTGGGGGTCTTACTGAGTATTTGTATACTCACACATTCATGTGGTTTCCCCACATGGGTTTTTTCATGTTTATAGCTTATAATTATCTACATAGTCAATGGATGACTCGAGATTTGTAGATCTTAGTGAGCTTCAGTCACTGTGGTGTTTACCAGATCAAGGGTGAGGGGATTAACTGCAACTTCCTTTAATAGTGGTCCCATTCTTCAATGAAATTTGGACACTTTTATAATTTTCATTTGGTGGCCATTTTTTTCCCTTTTAGGATTTTGTTACTTCTATTGTACTATTGTTTGGTATAGTTGAATTATTTAATTTTATTTTCCAACATTTTATATCTATGAACTATTGCATTGAATTTTTTTTGGTGTGTCCATAAAGAAATTTTAGGAAAATTCCTCCCATCTATGGGATATTAATTATCAGTGCTAGTATCAAGCCTCTAGCCTATTAAATATTGGATTGGGTAGTTTTATCCCAAGACCCCTTAGTTCAGGTAATGACAGAGTTCTATAAAAGGTGGTTTACAATTTTTTACCAAGTGTTGTGAGGATGGTTTGGGTTGAATTAGGATATTGTTAGAATGATTCTTGTTTGGATGTCAAACCATAGGTTCCAGTGCTTCTACACTAGTAGACGTATACATTCACCTAGAATCTGATCACCGGATTTTCATCTTGGTACATTAGCACACAGGTTGTTGGGAAATAATGGTACATGCATCATATAGGTCTGAGTTTTGGTTTTTTTCATCTTGATTCCAATCCCCATATATACATTTCAATAAAGGTGTTTCTTCCTTTTATTTCAAGAATCCCCTGTCATGATTATAAAATAGAGTTCCATGGAAGCATTGTAGTGAAAATATACTTTGTGATGTGTCTTCAGTGAAAGAACTATTTTTGAGGTATTTCCTCATGATGGTCACCTTTTGTGCCACCACCCCTTGAGTATGGGTTTTTGACAATAGTTTAGGCTCAGGATGTAGTTGACTAAGTACACTACATGAGTTCTATAGGTGGTGACCTATAAGGTATGAGGGTGATCCAGAACCCTAGGTAGCTGAAGACTGGATCGAGGTAGTCACACATCTTTTTTACCTAGTGAGGACACCTCTCAATAATATGGAGGTCCTAGCAGCAGGACATAAACATGGTTCAGTTAGGTGATAGTGGAGTTTAGGGACACATTACTCGGATGAATTGAATCTAACATTAGTAGAGTTCAAGATACTCTTCAGGGTAGAGTTCTACTCAGACATGCTAAGGTAGGTACAAGTCCGAGAGCTTATGCTTCTTCAGTTAGGGATCATGATGATGTGTGGTTACTCAAATATGATAATAGAAATTTTGTGTTACTCCCTATATATGGTTTTAGAACCATATTTAAGAGATCTGACCTTTAATAAGAAACTACATAGAGATGTTTGACCAGTTTTGGCATCCTTGTTTCTTCTTTCTTATGTGCGGTACTAGAGAGAACTCTAGTCATACATAGATTTTTTTTGGAATAACAGAAGGGTGTGGTCTAGAGAGGTGGTCACAAGGATGAGGCATTTTAAATAGATAGAAAATTGATGATGAAAGGATCACAATGTATTATGGATAACCATTCATAGACTTCAAAATGTGGGATTATAATTTAGGAACCTCACTGTGGATCAGATCAGTTATAGGAGAGGTGATGGTAAGCATGTGATGGATGATGTCATCTTGAAAGAGATTGTCTAACCCACTATGCTAATGAAATGGATTATTTCAATGGGATACCTTGGAATATAAAACATTTGGATCTTAGAGTTCTACTAGATGGTAGATGTAGTGGATGATTGAGAAGAGTATCAATTAGAGGAAGGTAGTATTATGTGTTACCAACACCACTCTCGAGTGGTCCACACTATTCTTAGGGGGCTGAAGGATGTGTACATGGAAATCTATAGGTCATATAGGCCTTCATCCCACAATCTCTGATGATGAATAAGGGTATTATAGGTTTACTTTGTACATTATGTAGTAGTAAATGTTAGAAACTGTATGAGGTAATTTTTTATTTTCCCTTCTAACACAGGGTTTAATCTGAGTGATGTTTGGAATCAGTAAAACCCTTAGTCTGTGTTGATAAATATTTGAATTGAATGCACATGATGTAGGGGCCATCACCCCATGAAGATGTATTTTTCTGATTCAAGAAAAACTATGTGGGTGATTCAGTGCCACCCAAAGAGTATGGTATCGAGGTGTGGTGGATGAGTGTTTATAACTAGTGTGTTCGGAGTTGGGTATCAAGTTTGTGGATTATAGATATAGGGCCCAGTAATATCTAGTGTTATCATTTCATATGCCCTTTATTGGTTGTTAGTACATGTTGATTTCTTGGATTTATTTTTTACTTGATATTCTCGAGGAGAATGTGGCGTGGTTTGACCAATATTTGAACTAATGAGTAATAGGGATGCATTCCCTTCCCAGACTCATTTTTCTGACATGAACAAAACCAACCAGGTGAGTCAGTATATCCCAAATTGGACATTGTTGAGGTGTGGTGGATGAGTTCCTTATAATTGGTTGCTTAGGGTGAGGTTTTGCATTGGAGTTTCAATATAGGTCCTTGATTTTCAATATAGTTCCTCTATTAAACTCCCATTTTTTTAGTATCCCTAGTGGAAGGAGAACATTTCATAAAATCGTTAAATAGTGGAATATTTAGACTCTGTGATGTTTTTATGGTTTTGGTTGGTTTCCTACCATGCATACCCAATTGGGATGCCCCTTGTGGGTGGGATGGTGTTCTTTGGGAGTAATGTTATAGTTGTATGTTTGTGGATTAATGGCCTTCTAAGATCATGTTCTTATGATTGGGAAGTCTTATTTTGTTCATTTTTACCCTTAAAAGGTTGGATTCAACTATAAATAAAATAATCAAAAGGCATTTGTGGTGTAGTTATTCTAGGGGTTGATGTGAACAATTCAATTTCATATGTATGTACATAATGTTAGTGAGGTTGTTTACCGATAGACCCTATGTCTGCAGAGGGACCATGGTGCATGGCTCTCTTCCACCAGTTACAGTTGAGGAGACACGTTCTAATTTGTGAATATTATTTTCCTAGTTGGAGGTAGTTGTGAGTTTGGGATGTCTCTTGTGGTTTCCATGTGTGCATTATTCAAAGTACCATGGTATCCCTTAGTGATCATATTGGGGTGGGAGTTCTAGTGGAGAGCTCAGTTCCTTTCACATGTGCCATGGATTTCACTTTTTGGGGATGAAAATACATAAGGTGGGGAGAATTTTATGACTCAATATTGACCTATAAGACTTTTTAATATTTTGAAGAATACTTACGAAACCAAGAACAAATTTTGTGTGGGAATCTAGAACCCAAAGAGACGTAGAGTTTTGATTTCAAAAATATTATATATATTTTATCACATGTGTGAAATTTCTCCTAAAATGTGGATAACTCCCAAAAAATAGTCTTCAATCATATTTACGTGACCATGTTTGAGTTTATAATTCCTTACCTACTCTAGGCATGATATAAAGTCATCCATGTATGGATTATTTGTCACATGATAGTTGGTGGGGCCTTATGTGGGATGGTTAATTAATTAAATGAAAAGATAATAAAAAATATAACCAAACCCTTAACACCTCATGTTGGTTTCATGATACACTAATGATGAAAAAAATATCGCCCCTATCCCCCTATGGATTTGAAAATAGTGATAATGAATCAACACAATGAGGTGATGCTGATCTGATTTTACGATGCAGATCATCATCAAATCAAGGAGTACCATGATCTGAGCGTCGTTCTATACTCAAATCTTCACCATTTCCCCCTTGAGGTTGGTATATTTTAGATTTGGTACTAATCCCCTTAGTTTTTTTTCCAAGGTTTTAGATCCCAAAAACAATTTCTAGAGATCCCTGTCAGGTTGATCTATAGGATTTGGGGTAAAATGGAGTGATTTGGGATTTTTAGATGTAATACCCAACTAGAATAACCATATACATGGTGTGTGTTCTAGAGACACACGCCCTATATCCCTTCCTATTTGAGGATGAAAACGTTTTCTGACAATGTTCCTTATAAGTGCCACAACTATGTGGCCTTGGGACATGAATTTAGATAGCCATGTAATAGTATATGGTCATGAGAATTTACACGGCCAAAGTACATGGAAACATGGTGCCAAACATGGGAATGAGAAAACCACATGGAAGGGTGGTCATTTATCCCAATCATGACATGTTGTATGGGATGCACGGTGTGTAAGGGATGCCTTTTCAGGCTATAGGGAAGATGAACATAGCTAGGGGATGGCTACGATGACACACAAAATTTAGGTAAAGAACGCATCGTGTACCCCTACATGGCATGTCATACCATGAAATCCAAATACATAGCCTATTTCTCAGGTGGTCTCACATGCCATGTGGTCCCCATTTCAGGTTTTGTACTCCTTGAGGGTCTCTATGAGATCATCTAACGTCCATATCTCCTCTTAAACACCAATTCAAACATGTAAGTGGTCTATCTTGAGTAGTTTTCCATATATAATATGGATGCGGCATATAGTTTGGCCTATTACATACAAGGTTGTTTGATTAGTGCATGAATATTGTTCAGTGGTGCTCAAATTATTGTGGTGGAACACTGTAATGACTTTAGGGTCTATAATATTGCCTTTTCTTTAGTATATGGTTTGTAATTCCCCAACTCAAGTTACCTAGATTTGGGGCATTCTTTTAATACATTGTCATGATTATAAGGAATCAAACCCCAAAGGACTGATCATTTTAGCAGTCTTGGAAAATAAATTACATACATTAACATTACATTACAATCTCAAACATAAAACACAGCGTAAATTGTTCTTTGAGAACGCCATTATTCCCTTTAGCATAAACCTGTATATCAAGAAAAATACACTTCTTGGAATCCTAGGAAAATCAAACATAGAAAGGTGTGAGCTCAGAGGCAAAGTTAGGGTAAGAAATACAGCAGAACATAACATAAATATTAAGCATGGTGAATAATTGAAAATGCATGCCTTCACCAATAATAAACATAAACACTTTTATGTCAGGAATAGGAGTTGAGTAAATAATTCCATAATAAATCATAATCATGGGTATTCTACTAGTCAAAAGACCACATGAACCATTAATATTATTTTCATAATTTGGGAACGTACAATGCCGGACATTCTGAATCATTTTTTCAATGCCTCGGCCAAGATGTCTAATAATGATTATGGCCTCGGCCAAAACCATATATCAAAATGGGAATGGGCCTTGGCCAAATCCACATATAGTTGTCTCATGAGACCTACCGATGCATCTTGGAGCTATAACAGTCTCCACCCGTCACTTATTATGTCCAATACATTCCTCATATGAAAAGGTTTAAACATATCATAAACATTCGTATAAAAACTAGCATATGAAATGTCAATACATTAACAATAAACCATGAATGGTATAAAAATAGCACATCCATTGTCAAACATATCACAAAACCTTCAATACAATATGGACGTTTTGTATCATAATAAATCAACTTAAAATAAAAATAAAATCCATCAAAGGAAGTTGACATAGATGAAATCAAAACCCTTTTTAGAAAAATATCCCTTTATATTTTGAAATCATTTAAGTGTCCGATAATTATAGAGAAACATTTATTTTTAAACTATTCTTATAAGCTTATAAGTGAATCTTTGATTATGTTAAAATGGGGGAAAATAGCCGCATCTTCCGTATAAGTAAAAAACATTCTTACCTTAAATTTATCGAAAAGTCAAAAAGTACCTTGTTTGGAAAATGATGGAAGGATTCCATCCCAAACACATAAGTGTATAAATGAAATTAACCCATTATCTTGTAAATAGTAAAAATGTTTTGAAATGCATTTTTAATAAGCATGTATGCGGATGATAAATAGGTCCAAGTAGATAATTACGTATAAACAACATTGGATGATGAAGAGATTGTAGAATTAACCATTACCTTGTACTTTTCCTAGTTCGAGGGTAGGTTAACCTCCTATATAATGGTAAAATAATTTTTATGAAATTATTCAATATTCATATACATTAATAAGATATCATATATGATCTTTTAACATGGATTTGTTAATAATATATTAGTATTATTGTCGTTTTGGGTGTTAACAGATTGGTTTTCCATTATATTCTTTGTTATGTGAGTCATATTTGTTATTAATGGGATGTATATTATTCATATACAGAATTATATCAATAATATAATAATTATTTTTAATCATGAAATGAAAATTAGTCTTGAATGGATATGATGGGAAATGAATCTCATCGCCTTCGTGGAGATGATAATCTGTACGTACGCACGGGCGACAATATCATTCATTTGATATAATATATAATTGGATGGTATATCATATATACAGAATCATTATCATTTTATATTAATTATTTATATTAATTACACAACATTATTATACCTGTCCAAATAATAATGTATTCAATAACAATTACACCACAATGTGGAGACGGTAAGCTGTACGTACGCATGTATGGTGACATGTCATTCAAAGGATGGATAGAATAATGAATATGGTCATACCATATTTCAAATAAAATCACAGTATATAGAAGATACTAGGGTTATTATTTTAGAATGGAAATAACATAGAAATAAGAAGTGGAAGAAGAAAAGAACTTGAAAGAGGTTGGTGAAATTATTACCTCTTCTTCAGGTTCTCCCTTTTGATTTGATCATAAGGGATCCTTAAGATGGCTTTCTGACTAAAGTTTGGCCTCTAGGATGAAGGGGGGATGTTGAGAGGATATTTGGGTAGGGGATAGGAAAACCAAAATGATTTGAAGGTGTGAATTATATATAGGGGTTCCCTTTTATAAGAGGGGTGAGGGGCACCTTAGGGAAAGCTAGAAATATTATTTTATAACAAAATAATTATCGGTTTCTAATAGCTCCAAAATGAATTATTTATAGGATAATGTCGGGATGGGTCGAAAACCACTCATCCAATAGGTTATAGACATGATTGGGTCACTATATTAACCTTAACGTTTAGATTTAACTCTTAGATAAATAGTTTGGCATTTACCATGTCTCTTTGTATTTTTATATTATGTGGATTATAAACATACTATATACATCCAAGAGAACCCCAAGTGGTTCATTAATGATACACCTATAATTAGATAATTCCTTTGGCTGAGCCGTATATTTTTAGTAATATTATATCAATTAATAATATAATATTTGTTTTAAAAACTCCTTTATGTAAATTTTGACACTATTTAATAAATGATTTTTTAAAGTCCAAACAACATTATTAATTGGAAATAAATTCATTTAAACAATCATAACATGTCATAGTAACCTATAAAATCTCTTGTTGTCATCATAACTTTCAAATTATATTTATTTTAACTTTTATAATACCATTAATTTGATTTATTCATTAATAAGTAAAATACTGCATCATCATTGTGTCATAAATAACATTAATTATTCAATGTCTAAAAATTATAAATAAAATAAAATTATTTAGGAAATCGTTTTTTATTTATAGTGAAATTTTATATTTTAATAGATAACATGTATAAAACTATGTGAAAATTGTTTTACTAAAAGTTTTATGCTTATGTCATTTTTTCTATTTTCTTTAACTTAAATAATATAAAGTGCCATTATCACTTACAAGTGGCTCCATGGGATCCCAAAATCGACCCAAAGATTCCCATGATCGGACATGTATAATACAATAGGGTTATGACACGTTTTAGTGTATGTTAGTATTATTATAAAATTATTTAATTACCCTTATTTACCAGATTTACCATCTAACCATGGTAAATAAAGTATTTACCAAAGTAATTATTCAATATGTATAAAAACAATAGTTAACTATTTTCAAAAATTAGACATCCTAATTTTTAATATGGAATCCATATTTCTAAATCCGAAACTCAAAAGTTGCATAAATTAATTTAAAATTAATTTTCATTGTCAAAACAAAAAGCGTGTTTTTAAGAAAAAATAACTATCAAAGGATTGACACTTTTTTATGTTCATTATAAATGTGAAATTATATCTAATGACAAAAATTTGATTAAATGGTAAAAATATAATCTAATTTTACTTTGACATCACTCAAATTAAAAATTTATCACTATTAATTATTTTGATTAAAAATGTTGTTTCTAATTAAAATTTAGTAATTTTCACTATTCATCAAAATATGAAAGTTATCAGAAAAGAACCAAAAATTCACCCTAAGCAAATTTCTATATTCCGAATCCAAAAATGATGTCCATTTTTAATGATAAAATGTATAAAATTTCAAAAAAGTGGGAATTATTATTCATAACGTCTAGTTTGATTGGTTGTGGTGTGCATTAGAACTCAAAGTTTTGTATGACACACGTTGTCATATTATTCAAAGAAAAGAGTACCATAGAATCTTGGGGTGTTACATTATTCCCTACTTCAATAAATTACATCCTTCCAATTTTTTCTCAGTAATTTAAACTTCGAGTTGACATTTCAAAATATCTTAGTTGAAATCCCACATCGAAAAACGGATTAATTAGGACTCTATTCCAAATAAAGAGTGGTAAGTATGAAGGTTACAGAAAATAACACATACTAGGGTTACATGTAAGAAAATATGGATATGGAAGAGAAATATAACCACCAATATCTAATGGAGTGTGGTAGAGATCATAGCTATGAAAAAGCCAACAATCACAAAGCCATAAATTAGTGATGATCTAAGGTACCATCTTGGACAATGTTTTGGTTCTAAGTTCATTTTATTAATATTGAGGAATTTATTTATGAGATTGGCTAAGATCATAAGGAGATATAATTACTTCATAATTAGAGTTTTATCCATTAATAAATTTCTACCACAAACTCATCTTTCACTCCAAGACATAATAAAACTCAAAAATATTCTATTTATCATAATCGTATAGGGTTCCAAATATAAACATTTACCATTTAAATGATTAAATATATTTTGTAACAACTAGGGACATCCTGTAGTCTAGTGGTAGGTAATAAAGGCCTATCACACTATGATTGTGGGTTTGATTCCTACAACTTTGTCTGACGCGACGAGTTATCGCCCGACCCAAAGGTTGTCATTTTCCTAAGACTATAGTATTATAATATTCCAAAAATAATCATAAGAAATGTTTTAACCTTAAAAAATACTATCCAAAGTTCAACTTAATCCATTACAATCATTATAGTTATCTAAAATACCTCTATCCAGACTCTCTGTAAATGGTTTCTAAATTCCAAAATCAAATGTTACATCAGATTCCCCAAACAAAGTAAGATTTATCTTATTGTCACATAATGAAAATATGATTACTATAGTCATATTAAAACCTTAATGAAAACAATAGGTAATGTAGTACAATCCTTATATATCTCACATTATTCTTATAACTAGAATATAGTTCTTCAATCCAAAAACACAAATACAATAATTATTCATCTTCAACTATAGTAACAGCATAAGCTTGTCCTTGTTCCCTTGGAATTTTATGAGGTAATTTTCCTTGGTGATTAGGAAATTCATTTTCATAATGCCCCATTTCTCAAAAATTATAGCATTCAATGTTGACAGAAACATTCTTTCCCTTGCAATCATGATCTTGGTGGCCTTTTTCACCACACTTATAACAAACTCCATTCTTTTTAGGCAAGTACCAGGGTCTTTCTTCCAAAAATTATCACATAATGGGAAATCCTTCTTTCCGTTTTTCCCATTACCTGTCTATTGCTCCACCATTCTCTTATTCTCTTGCTTTACTTTATGGTCATAAGATTTAAAGAATTCCATTTCAGTCTTGATAGTACATGAGACAATATCTTTGTCTGATGAGAAGTATTGTGATTCTAAATCTCGACAACGAAATTGTTTTAACCCATGAAAGAAATGATCAATATTACTTCTTGGGTTACATATATAATCTGCAGCATGCCTTTCTAACCTTGTAAAGTTATCCTCATACATTGCAACATTCTCATCCTCCTTATTCTTAAGACTGAGAAATTTTCATTCCATATCTGCTCGATGGTCATGAGAAAAGTATTTTTATATGAAAATTTCTTTAAACTCCCTTCATTATATAATTGAAACTTCTTCATCCTCCTTTGTGTTTTGAATCAATGACCACCATCGATCAGCATCTCAAGTGAGACGATAAACTGCCATGAAAACGTTTTCCCTTTCACTACTCCCCGAAGCCTAAAATATTTTCTCTAGGGAACTTATCCATTTCTCAGCTACCAATGGATTTGTATTCCCATTGAATGTTGGTAGTTATTGTCTCGTGAAATCATCTAACATTGATCCTTGAATTGTAGATCAGGGTGCTCCATTCGGGTAAGTTTATTATTCATAACCTGAGTGAGTTGTCCGAGTATGGTGACAATCTGATCAGCACTAGTTTTATCACCATCTCCACTATAATTTTATTGAGTATGAGGTCAATCCCTACATGGAATATGTGTGCTGATACTCTTTACATTCCTTCTACTAGGTTCCATTTCAAAACAATGGCATAAACTAGATTATTTTATGAATAAAAATATATAATTCCAAACTTGTAAGATACCTAACTTAAATTGAAGACTTTATGGATATAATCTATAATCATAAAAATGTTATCCTTGGGTAAGTATAAACTCATAATATCTTTATAATAGTTTTTATTGAAATTGAGAATTATCCTATGCATATCCCCTGGGAGTGTCGTAACCAAGAGTACAGTAAGGCCCGTTTTTCTGTACTGGTTCCCGTTCGAGTCTAGCTCGACGTAGTGTTTTTGGGTTTTACCCCTATGTACTTCTGTTCCAGATCCACCTCTACCCGATCGAATACTTACAGGGATGTATTTCATAGAAAAATCACAAAATATCTATAATAACAAAATTCAATGAAATTATTCTATATTAATCTTCAAAGTATATTTTATGGTTATGTGCTCTAATCAGATATTATCTAAATCTAGTTTCCATGGTTTTTACTAAACTTTCTCAGATACAAACTATAACACCCCAACTTTAGTTACACAGAGTCGATGCATTATTTTAATACATTGGCATGATAACAAGGAATCAAACCCTGAAGGACCGATCAGTTTAGCAGTCTTGGAAAATAGGTTACATACATTGACATTACATTACATTTTCAAACATAAAACACGGCGTAAATAGTTCATTGACAATGACATTATTCCCTTTATCTCCACCCTAAATATCAATCGTAATACGCTTCTTGAAATCCTGGGAAAATGAAAAATCGAAAGGGTTGAGCTCAGATGCTTAGTAAGGGTAAGCAATACAATAGAAGATAACATAAATATTAAGCATGGTGAATAATTGAAAACACATTCCATTAACAATAATTATCATAAACACTTTTATGGAAGGAAAATGAGCTGAGTAAATAATACAATAATAAAATATAATCATGAGTATTCTAGTATTCGAATGACCACATGAACCATCAATATTATTTTCATAATGAGGGAATGTATAAATCCAGACACTCTGAAACATTTTTTGAAGGCCTCGGCCAAGATGTCTAAAAATTATTAAGGCCTTGGCCAAAACCATATATCAAAATTGGAAAGGGCCGCATCCAATTCCACATCTAGTTGTCTCATGATACATCCCAATGCATTGAGGAGCTATAGCGGGCTCCACTCATAACAAACTAAGTCCAATACATACCACATATAAAAAGGTTTAAACATATCATAAACATTCGTATTAAAAATATCATACGAAATCTCAATACTTCAACCATAATCCATTAATGGTAAAAAAAAATCAAATCCATAGTCAAACATATCACAAAACCTTCAATAAAATATGGTTTTTTATCATAATAAATAACTTTATAAAAACATAAAATCCATCAAAGGATGTCGACAGAGACAAAATCAAAACCCTTTTTAGAGAAATATCTCTTTCTATTTTGAAATCATTTAAGAGTCACAAAATTATAAAGAAAAAACTTATTTTGAAAATATTCTTATAAGCTTATATGGGAATATTTGATGATATTATAGTGGCAGAAAATATTCACAGCCGCCGTATAGGTAAAATACATTCTTACCTTAAATTTGTCGAGAAGGCCAAAAGGTACCTTGTTTGGAAAACGATTGAAAGATTCCTTTAAATACACATAAGGTTAAAAAATACATTAACCAATTTTCTACTAAATATTAAAAATGATTTTAAAAACATTTTTAAGAATCATGGATGTTGATGATAAAGAGGCCCCAATAGATAATTACGTATAATCAACCTCAGATGATGATGATATTGTTGAATTAACCCTTACCTTGTACTTTTACTTTGTAGAGGGTAGGTTAACCTCCTGTATAATGGTGAAATAATTGTTATTAAATTATAAAATAACCATATACATTTATAGGATATCATATATGATCTTTTAACATTGCTTTGTTAATAATATCTTATTATCATTTTTGTTTCGGGTGTTAACGGATTCGTTTTTCTTTATAATCTTTGTTATGTGAGTCATATTTTTATGGATGGGATGTATGTTATTCATATCAATAATGATATAAAGTCTTTAAACACTAGTTTTTATCATCAAAGGGAAATTGGTCTTGAATGGATAAGATGGGGAATGAATCTCATCGCGTTCATGGATACGGTAATCAGTACGTACGCACGAGTGACAGTATCATTCTTTTGATATAATATATAATTGGATGAAATATAATATATATAGAATCATTATCATGTTATATTCATTATTTACATCAATTAAACATCATTATTATTCCCATCCAAATAATAATTTATTGAATAACAATTACACTAGGACATGGAGATGATAAGTCATACGTACGCACCTATGGTGACATGTCATTCAAAGGATGGATAGAATAATTAATATGGTAGTTCCATATTTATAATAACATCAAATAAAACATAAGATACTAGAGTTATTATTTTATAATTTAAATAACAAATAAAGAAGAAGTGGAAGAAGAAAATAACTTGAAATATCGCGGTGAAATTAATAACTCTTTTTTAGGTTCTTCCTTTTGATTTGATCAAAAGGGCTCCATAGGATGGATTTCTGACTAAAGGAGGGCCTCTAGTGTCACGACCCGTCCTCGGGGCCCGTGCCGTGACTACCCCAAGCCCGCCTTCCATAGGCCAGGGGCTGGCGACTAGCACCAAGGCATAAAATCCCAGTAAACAGGGAAGGCATTGCCTTTATAAGTAACAACCACACAGAGTCAGCAAGCGGAAAGTAAAGTGCAGAAAAGTAAAGGGGGCCGGAAATACAAGCCCAACTGTAATGTACAACTGAAAAGTAAAGTACAGCAACTGAAGAAAAGACGGCGGCCTCGTGTCGTCCACTGGCAATCCCACCTGAAGGGTGGGTACAGATAGCCTCCAGGCTCCTCGGGTCCCACGTCCGCTCCGAGCACGTCCCGCCCAGTGGTCCACCTCCAGGTACCGTCCTGCTCCACGCCCCAACCGTGATCAGCGCTGTCCGTCGTCTGCAACCAACACAACAAGGTGCGGGCATAGCCCGTGCAGGGGTGAGTACAAGCTACTCAGTAAGGACCCCGAGACCCCCGAAGGTCTCCCGAAATCCACAAAGGATATAGCACAAAAGAAAGATGCAATCACGAAGTATCATCTGACTCGACTTAGGTATATGCCCATACATATACCTAAGTCCCCAATTCTAGCTCTGCTCACGAGCTCAAGAACAACTCAATCCACGAAGGAAAGCAAGACTCAATCCACAAGGAGAGTAAACAGTAAAATCCACAAAGGATAGTTCAACACAATCCACATAGGAGAGTAACATAAGATTCAGCTCAACCAGGTATACTTTTTCAGATGACGTCAAAGATGATCACTGATCCATCTAAGTCGTCGGACCCACGAAGGATCGATAGGTACTAACCCCCGCAAAAGACCCACACAGGATCGGGCTCACACAGAACCTGTAGGCAGTGGCTCACACAGAACCAGTAGTAAGGACCCACGTAGGATCGGGCTCACACAGAACCTGTAGGCACTGATCCACATGGGATCGCTGAGTGCAGTAGTCGACGCAGTCCACTGAGGATCTCTGCACAGTCGTCGCCGCAGTCCACGAAGGATCTCTGCTCTGCCGTCGTCGCAGTCCACGGAGGATCTCTGCTCTGCCGTCGTCGCAGTCCACGGAGGATCTCTGCTCTGCCGTCGTCGCAGTCCACGGAGGATCTCTCCTCTGTCGTCGAGGTCACAGCCAGCGCTAGGGTTCCCGCACGTAGCGAGCTCGTTTAGGAGGGTCCGCTCCACGAGCCGAGGGGCTGATACATCAACTGACACGTAGTCCGAAGTTGATGTATCCAAAAGTTCCGTATCGACAACAGGATCTCAACGCAACAGACGGCGCGTCAATCGGACGCCCGGTCTGAGAGTTATTGGCATTTTCGTCCCAGGGGCCCGGTTGGTTTTTAGGGCAAAACCAACCCGACCGTACTCCGCCTGTATCCGATCCTCGGGCGGAGTATGCCAAAAGTTCCGTCTCACTTAGAGGAAACTACCACAGCTGACGGTACGTCGATCGGACGTCCGTAGCTCAAGTTATGAGCGTTTCCGCTCCGAGGGCCCGGTTGGTTTCGTGTACGAACCAACCCGACCGAACCCAAAGTCTTCCGAAACCTTGAGTATAATATACCGAAACGACCGTCTCGATCCAAGGATCTCGTAGCCGCTGACGGTTCGTCAATCGGAGGTCCCAGGCCCAAGATATGGGCGAAAGACCGAAGAGGGCCCGAAACGGGGGTTCTGGGCCCGGGGCGACCCGGCCCGAACCCCCCCCCCCCCCCCTGGGTCGGCCGAACCGGGTCGGCCCGAACTGGGTCGGCCCGACCCGGCCCGACCCGGCTAGGCCGGGTCCGGTCCGGCCTGGGCGCGGCCCGGCCGACCGGACCGGCCGGCTCGGCTTCGGCCGAGCGGTCGAAGGGGCTGCCGCTGCGGGTCAAACCCGCGGCTTTGAGGGAAACGCGGCCCCCGCGGGGGGGCCGCCTGTCACGCGGACGCGGCCGGGCCGCCGCGTCCGTTCCCGGTTCCGCGCGGCCGCGGAACCGGCTGCCGCTGCCGCCGCGGCTTCAGCCGCGGCGGTCTTCCTCCACGGCGGCGCGCCGGGCGCCGCCGCCGCCTTCCGCGGGCCGCCGGAGATGCTCCGGTGGCCCGATTCCTTTCCCGTCTGCGCCGTTGCTCCTCCCGGGGGGCGATCTTCACTGCGGAAATCACGAATGGCCCTTGCGTCGTGCTTTTGCCGTCGCCCGCCAAATCCCCAAAAAGGAAGATCAGCGGAGGGTTGCCGGGTCTTGTTCGTTAGACCCGCACCCTCCGCGTTAGTCATAAAACCATCGGGAGGAAAAGGATTAACCAAATCAACAATTTTAAATAGATTAAAATTGTTCCGATCGGGTTCTTTATTTGAAAAGAATAAACACGGGAAAAGAAATAAAATATTCCAATCAACCCTTACCTTGTCGTCGTCGTCGGATGATAGGTCGTCGCGGAAGAAGGGGGATCGTTGCGTCGTCGCGGTATCCGGCGTCGCGTCGCCAATCTCCGGATCAAGAACAAACGGATTTAATTAATTAAATCCGTTGTTATTGAAATTTAAAAAAAAGAGAAATAAAAGATTCGATTCTCACCTTTGTTGCCGAACGAGGATCGGCCGTGGAAGAAGAGCGTCGCCGAAGAAGAAGAAGAAGAAGGTCGCGGGAAAGCTGTTGACGTCGTGGATCGTGCGTCGTCGGATTCCGGTTCCGGCGTTCTTCGCGTTCTTCGCGTTCTTCGCGTTCTTCGCGGAGAGGGTGGAGGCTCAGAGGAATTGCACAACGATAGCAATCCTCCAAAATAGACAAGTTTGTCTATTTTATTATTTTGCCAACAAACGTAAAACGCATAAGTAACGACCCAATTAATTCACGAAGAAACAGTCCATTTAATTCACGAAATAAACCGCCCAATTAAATGGTCTGTTAAGAATTAAAGAAAATGCGTCGGTTGACTTTTCAGTTACTTTGACGGGTTTTCGCGGGTGCGTTACTTAGCGAAAGAAACGGCGGGGCTCGTGCGGGTCCCACCGCACAAATATCCTACCAAGGGGTAGGATATTTCTGGATAGCATCCTATCCAGTTCAACTCAGTTCAAGCCGCCTTTAAGTGACTTTAAGTGGCTTCCAAGCAGTTTAAGTGAAATAAAATAAAGTTGTCGCACAAACTTTATTTTATTTCTGACTTAAAGCCGCAAAATTTAAAAACCACGTCTGAGCAAACGCAACTCCGGAAGAGGCGTTTCTAAGCAAATACCGGCGCTGCGATTTCATCGGTGCCCTCAGAATTTGATTCCGGGCACCGGTTCAAAAGATAGAAAAACCCGCTCGTCCGTTCACTGAACGTACCCGAGCCAAACTTCGGAAATTGATTCCGGGCACACCGGGCCTCGGAATTAGGTGCCGTCTGAAGCTGCGCTCTTGTAAAATTCCAAAGAAAATTAAGAAAAAAATTTCCTTGAAATTTGCGGGTCTTTACATTACTCCCACCTCAGGGCTTTACGTTCCCGTAAAGATACATCAAAACTAGGGGAACAAATGGGGGTACTGAGCACGCATCTGAGCCTCCCGCTCCCAAGTGCTCTCCTGGAGGTTCCCGTGCTGCCATCTGATGCGCACAAGAGGAATCGACCGCCCACGTAGGACCCGCTCCTGTCGATCCTCGATCTCCACTGGGACCTCCGCAAAAGTCGCCCCATCGTCCACGTCCAGCTCCCCAAAGTCGATGATGTGCGTCGGGTCGTGCACGTATCTCCTCAGCTGAGACACGTGGAAGACGTCGTGCACCCGGTGCAACTGAGGTGGTAGAGCCAGGCGATAAGCCACCTCTCCTATCCTGCCGAGGACCTGGAAAGGCCCGATGAAGCGTGGAGACAACTTGCCGCCTCGGCCAAATCTCCGTAAACCACGTCGAGGTGAGACACGCAAAAAGACGTGGTCGCCATCGTCGAACTCTAGTGGCCTCCGCCTCCTGTCGGCATATGACTTCTGCCGGCTCTGAGCTGTCCTCATCCTCTCCTGGATGATCTGGACCTTCTCTGTCGTGGCTCGGACCATCTCTGGTCCCACGAGTGCTGACTCCCCCAGGGTCTGTCCAGCACAACGGTGATCTGCAGGGTCTGCCGTACAACGCCTCGTATGGTGCCATCCCGATGGTGGAGTGGTAGCTGTTGTTGTACGCGAACTCCACCAAGGGTAGGTGGTCCTCCCAGCTGCGACCAAAGTCGAGGACACATGCACGGAGCATGTCCTCGAGTGTCTGTATGGTCCTCTCCGTCTGACCATCTGTCTGAGGGTGGAATGCTGTGCTCAGATGGAGCCGCGTACCGAACGCCTCCTGCAACCCTTTCCAGAGCCGGGAAGTGAAACGCGCATCTCGATCGGAGACGATAGATGATGGCACACCGTGAAGCCGTACGATCTCCTGGACGTAAAGACGTCCCAAGCTCCCCACTGAGCCCTGCTCTCTGATGGGTAAGAAGTGTGCCGACTTGGTGAGTCGGTCGACAATCACCCAAATGGAGTCGTGACCTCTGGAAGTGCGTGGAAGTCCAGTCACGAAGTCCATAGATATGCTATCCCACTTCCACTCCGGGACCTCCAAGGGCTGTACCAAACCTGCTGGTACCTGATGCTCTGCCTTCACCTGCTGGCAGGTGAGGCATCGTGAAACGAACTCTGCCACAACTTTCTTCATGCCCGGCCACCAGTGCTGTCGTCTGAGATCCTGGTACATCTTCGCCACTCCGGGATGTACCGCCAAGGGAGAAGTGTGAAACTCTCTCAGCACCTCCTCTCGTAAAGCAACTGGTACGAAGGTACGCCCTCTGAAAAGGATGTCGTGCTCTGCTCCAAGGGAGAAACCATCTGGCGCCTGACCTGAGGATATCATTGCACGCCGGGTCTCACAGTCAGCGTCCCCACGCTGAGCCTCTCTGACCCGCTGTAGAAGTGGAGGAGAGACTGTGAGAGACTGAAGAAAGGCTGCTCCGTCTCTATCCACGAAGGATATCTGCAAGGAGGCTAGCTGCTCCGTCGCCTCCTCAAGTAGCTGAATGCCCGTCCTCCTGCTGAGGGCATCGGCTACCACGTTCCCCTTCCCAGGAGTATAGACTATCTCAAAGTCATAGTCCTGGAGGAACTCAAGCCATCTCCGCTGTCTCAGGTTCAGGTCCTTCTGAGAGAAGATATACCTGAGACTCTGGTGGTCAGAAAAGACCGTGAAGCACTCGCCCATCAGATAGTGCCGCCACGTCTTCAGAGCGAAGACCACTGCTGCTAACTCCAGGTCATGAGTGGCGTAGTTCTGCTCATGCGGCCTCAACTGACGTGATCTGTAGGCGATCACGGCCCGCTCCTGCATCAGGACGCACCCGAGTCCAGTCCCTGATGCATCGCAGTAAACTACGTACCCAACTCCCTCCTCAGGCAACCTCAAGATAGGTGCGCTGGTCAATCTCTGCCTCAGCTTCTGGAAGCTCTGCTGACATCTGTCTGACCACACGAAGGGTTTCCCCTTCTTTGTCAAAGCTGAGAGTGGTGCCGCAACTCTGGAGAAGTCCGGCACAAATCTCCGATAGTATCCTGCTAGGCCCAAGAAGCTCCGCACCTCCGTCACGCTCCTGGGATGCTCCCAAGCTAGTACTGCCTCGATCTTCGCGGGATCCACTGCAACTCCCGCCTCAGAGATGACGTGCCCCAAGAAATGGACCTCACGTAACCAGAACTGGCATTTTGAGAGCTTGCCATAAAGTTGGTGCTCTCGGAGTGTGTCTAGCACAACTCGCAGGTGGTAGGCATGCTCCTCCTCAGTCGTCGAGTATACCAAAATGTCGTCAATGAAGACAACGACAAATCGGTCGAGGTAAGGCTGGAAGATCCTGTTCATGAGGCTCATGAACACTGCTGGAGCATTGGTTACGCCGAACGGCATAACCAAGAACTCATAATGGCCATACCGACACCTGAAGGCCGTCTTCTGCACGTCCTCGTCTCGAACTCTGAGCTGATGATAGCCTGACCGGAGGTCTATCTTCGAGAACCACCGCGCTCCCTTGAGCTGATCGAAGAGGTCATCAATCCGTGGCAGCGGATACTTGTTCCTCACTGTCACCTGGTTCAGGCGACGATAGTCGACACACAGTCGCAAGCTCCCGTCCGCCTTCTTGGCGAACAAAATCGGGGAAGCCCAGGGTGAAACACTGGGTCGGATAAACCCCTTGCTCTGCAAGTCCTCTAACTGTACCCGCAGCTCCCGAAGCTCGGCGGGGGCCATCCGATATGCTGGAGTAGATATCGGGGCTGTCTCGGGGTACAAGTCGATGTAAAAGTCTACCTCTCTACGAGGAGGTAGCCCTGGAACGTCGTCGGGAAAGACGTCCACGTACTGGTCCACCACTGCAGGAAAAGCCGGACTCCGCACGTCCACTGCTCCTAGGATGAGGCTAGCCAACTGATTAGAGATGGGCTGCACTCTCCTCCGCGGAAGTCCATCCTGTGCTGCAAAGGTTCCCTTCTCGCCGGTGAAGGTAAACCTGCTCCCGTCGGTGCGAACACATCGCACCTTGCGCCTAAAACAGTCGATCTGGGCATGAACCGTGGATAGCCAATCCATGCCCAAGATGACGTCATAAGGCCTCGACGCCGCTACAAGGAGATCCCAGCCGAAGCTCTCGCCTCCTAGAGTAAGCTCACACTGCCGAAACCAGTGCGTAATCGTCGAGTCTGCTCCCGTAGGAGTCTCTAGCCGTAAGGATCGAGCCAACGGCTCAGTCGGAATCTCCGAGCTCCGAACAAGGGCAGAGGCTATGAAAGAGTGACTCGCTCCTGTGTCTATAAGTACTGCAGCAAGGGTGGAATAGACACAGATCATACCTCGAATCATCTCTGGCAAGTCGGGGTCGTAGGCCTCCACTGCCTGGAGCTGGGCCTGTCCCTGCCCGCCAGCTCCCTGTGGTCGAGGTGGCCCTCCTGGTGGTGGTGGGGGTAGAGCCTGGAAGTGTCGCCCACCACCCGCTGCTCGGCCAGCTCCTCTGCCTCGTCCGCCTCCTCCCTACGGACCGCCACGGTCGACCCTCTGCCTCTGCCTGGGTGGCCCCTCCACCGTCTGCTGCTCCTCTGATCGGCGAGTCGGGCAGTCACGAGCCATGTGACCCTGCCCGCCGCAAGAGTAGCACAGCCTGCCTCTCGAAAGGCTGGCACTCCGCTGTGTGCCTCGTACTGCTGAGCCGGTGTCCTGAGGCCGTCTGCGTGGGGGTCTGGTCTGCCTGGACCCGTGAGTCATCCGTCGGCTACCTGCTGCCGAAGACTCAGCTACCTGCCGCCCTGCGCTAGGTCTCGCCGCTGAAGAAGGCTCTGCCAGGAAGCTCTCGATCAGGAGGGCTCGCTCCAGCACTCCCGCCTTGGTCGGAATGCTGAGGGAGATCAGCGACGCCCGAATCTCCTGTCGCAAGCCCTGCTAGAAGGTCCGGGCCCGGAAGAAGGGGTCCCGTACCATGTCGGTCGAGTAGCGAGATAGGTCCGTGAACCTCGCCGCGTACTGAGCGACCGTCATGCTGCCCTGGCGCAGCTGGAGAAGCTCCTGGATGCGCACCGCTCGGAGGGTGGCCGGGACGAACTCAGAGCGGAAGAGGCTCTCGAAGTCCGTCCAGAGCAGGGATGCCTCATCGTGAACCTGGAGCATCAGGCTCCACCATCGTCCTGCCGCCGCCTGCAGGAGGCTCGCTGCGAGAATCACCATGAGATCCGCTGGTGTCCTCACTAGTCTGAAGATCCGTACCACCGCCTCTAGCCAGTCCTCGGCGGCCTGGGGGTCCGCCTCACCGCGAAACCTGGGCGGTCGCTGGCTCTGAAACTCATGCAGTGCCCTGAGGCGACGTGCATCGTCAGCGTCTGGTACTGGTAGCATCGGTGGCTCGGCGGGTAAAGCTACCGCCGGTGCCACAGCTGGCAAAGGGCCCTGCACCGAGGCCTCGTCGCTCGGTGGGCTGCCGTCGCGCCCTACACTCGGAACCCTAGCTGGCAGTCGTCGCGGGGCCATCCTGAAAAGGAGAACAAGAGCACCACAGTCAGAACAGTATACCTGGTGAGCTGGCACAAGTAATCACAAGGAAAACTTGAGACTTTCATAAAGCAGATCAGTATACCCGGTGAGCTGACACAAGTAATCACAAAGAAAAACTTGAAACACACACGCAATCAATGTTTTCATGCATTAAGTCGGAAATCAGGAGTCAGGGTCCTGGTGTACGGATACGTCGGCCGCCGCACCAACACTGGGCTCCCTGAACTGATAACCACACTCAATACACTAAACACTATTGCTTCACATAGAAAGAAAGGACGATCAGAGTCTGCGGTAGAACCGACCACCTCTGATACCAATTTGTCACGACCCGTCCTCGGGGCCCGTTCCGTGACTACCCCAAGCCCGCCTTCCATAGGCCAGGGGCTGGCGACTAGCACCAAGGCGTAAAATCCCAGTAAACAGGGAAGGCATTGCCTTTATAAGTAACAACCACACAGAGTCAGCAAGCGGAAAGTAAAGTGCAGAAAAGTAAAGGGGGCCGGAAATACAAGCCCAACTGTAAAGTACAACTGAAAAGTAAAGTACAGCAACTGAAGAAAAGACGGCGGCCTCGTGTCGTCCACTGGCAATCCCACCTGAAGGGTGGGTACAGATAGCCTCCAGGCTCCTCGGGTCCCATGTCCGCTCCGAGCACGTCCCGCCCAGTGGTCCACCTCCAGGTACCGTCCTGCTCCACGCCCCAACCGTGATCAGCGCTGTCCGTCGTCTGCAACCAACACAACAAGGTGCGGGCATAGCCCGTGCAGGGGTGAGTACAAGCTACTCAGTAAGGACCCCGAGACCCCCGAAGGTCTCCCGAAATCCACAAAGGATATAGCACAAAAGAAAGATGCAATCACGAAGTATCATCTGACTCGACTTAGGTATATGCCCATACATATACCTAAGTCCCCAATTCTAGCTCTGCTCACGAGCTCAAGAACAACTCAATCCACGAAGGAAAGCAAGACTCAATCCACAAGGAGAGTAAACAGTAAAATCCACAAAGGATAGTTCAACACAATCCACATAGGAGAGTAACATAAGATTCAGCTCAACCAGGTATACTTTTTCAGATGACGTCAAAGATGATCACTGATCCATCTAAGTCGTCGGACCCACGAAGGATCGATAGGTACTAACCCCCGCAAAAGACCCACACAGGATCGGGCTCACACAGAACCTGTAGGCAGTGTCTCACACAGAACCAGTAGTAAGGACCCACGTAGGATCGAGCTCACACAGAACCTGTAGGCACTGATCCACATGGGATCGCTGAGTGCAGTAGTCGACGCAGTCCACTGAGGATCTCTGCACAGTCGTCGCCGCAGTCCACGAAGGATCTCTGCTCTGCCGTCGTCGCAGTCCACGGAGGATCTCTGCTCTGCCGTCGTCGCAGTCCACGGAGGATCTCTGCTCTGCCGTCGTCGCAGTCCACGGAGGATCTCTCCTCTGTCGTCGAGGTCACAGGCAGCGCTAGGGTTCTCGCACGTAGCGAGCTCGTTTAGGAGGGTCCGCTCCACGAGCCGAGGGGCTGATACATCAACTGACACGTAGTCCGAAGTTGATGTATCCAAAAGTTCCGTATCGACAACAGGATCTCAACGCAACAGACGGCGCGTCAATCGGACGCCCGGTCTGAGAGTTATTGGCATTTTCGTCCCAGGGGCCCGGTTGGTTTTTAGGGCAAAACCAACCCGACCGTACTCCGCCTGTATCCGATCCTCGGGCGGAGTATGCCAAAAGTTCCGTCTCACTTAGAGGAAACTACCACAGCTGACGGTACGTCGATCGAACGTCCGTAGCTCAAGTTATGAGCGTTTCCGCTCCGAGGGCCCGGTTGGTTTCGTGTACGAACCAACCCGACCGAACCCAAAGTCTTCCGAAACCTTGAGTATAATATACCGAAACGACCGTCTCGATCCAAGGATCGCGTAGCCGCTGACGGTTCGTCAATCGGAGGTCCCAGGCCCAAGATATGGGCGAAAGACCGAAGAGGGCCCGAAACGGGGGTTCTGGGCCCGGGGCGACCCGGCCCGAACCCCCCCTGGGTCGGCCGACCCGGGTCGGCCCGACCCGGCCCGACCCGGCTAGGCCGGGTCCGGTCCGGCCTGGGCGCGGCCCGGCCGACCGGACCGGCCGGCTCGGCTTCGGCCGAGCGGTCGAAGGGGCTGCCGCCGCGGGTCAAACCCGCGGCTTTGAGGGAAACGCTGCCCCCGCGGGGGGGCCGCCTGTCACGCGGACGCGGCCGGGCCGCCGCGTCCGTTCCCGGTTCCGCGCGGCCGCGGAACCGGCTGCCGCTGCCGCCGCGGCTTCAGCCGCGGCGGTCTTCCTCCACGGCGGCGCGCCGGGCGCCGCCGCCGCCTTCCGCGGGCCGCCGGAGATGCTCCGGTGGCCCGATTCCTTTCCCGTCTGCGCCGTTGCTCCTCCCGGGGGGCGATCTTCACTGCGGAAACCACGAATGGCCCTTGCGTCGTGCTTTTGCCGTCGCCTGCCAAATCCGCAAAAAGGAAGATCGGCGGAGGGTTGCCGGGTCTTGTTCGTTAGACCCGCACCCTCCGCGTTAGTCATAAAACCATCGGGAGGAAAAGGATTAACCAAATCAACAATTTTAAATAGATTAAAATTGTTCTGATCGGGTTCTTTATTTGAAAAGAATAAACACGGGAAAAGAAATAAAATATTCCAATCAACCCTTACCTTGTCGTCGTCGTCGGACGAGAGGTCGTCGCGGAAGAAGGGGGATCGTTGCGTCGTCGCGGTATCCGGCGTCGCGTCGCCAATCTCCGGATCAAGAACAAACGGATTTAATTAATTAAATCCGTTGTTATTGAAATTTAAAAAAAAGAGAAATAAAAGATTCCATTCTCACCTTTGTTGCCGAACGAGGATCGGCCGTGGAAGAAGAGCGTCGCCGAAGAAGAAGAAGAAGAAGGTCGCGGGAAAGCTGTTGACGTCGCGGATCGTGCGTCGTCGGATTCCGGTTCCGGCGTTCTTCGCGTTCTTCGCATTCTTCGCGTTCTTCGCGGAGAGGGTGGAGGCTCAGAGGAATTGCACAACGATAGCAATCCTCCAAAATAGACAAGTTTGTCTATTTTATTATTTTGCCAACAAACGTAAAACGCATAAGTAACGACCCAATTAATTCACGAAGAAACAGTACATTTAATTCACGAAATAAACCGCCCAATTAAATAGTCTGTTAAGAATTAAAGAAAACGCGTCGGTTGACTTTTCAGTTACTTTGACGGGTTTTCGCGGGTGCGTTACTTAGCGAAAGAAACGGCGGGGCTCGTGCGGGTCCCACCGCACAAATATCCTACCATGGGGTAGGATATTTCTGGATAGCATCCTATCCAGTTCAACTCAGTTCAAGCCGCCTTTAAGTGACTTTAAGTGGCTTCCAAGCAGTTTAAGTGAAATAAAATAAAGTTGTCGCACAAACTTTATTTTATTTCTGACTTAAAGCCGCAAAATTTAAAAACCACGTCTGAGCAAACGCAACTCCGGAAGAGGCGTTTCTAAGCAAATACCGGCGCTGCGATTTCATCGGTGCCCTCAGAATTTGATTCCGGGCACCGGTTCAAAAGATAGAAAAACCCGCTCGTCCGTTCACTGAACGTACCCGAGCCAAACTTCGGAAATTGATTCCGGGCACACCGGGCCTCGGAATCAGGTGCCGTCTGAAGCTGCGCTCTTGTAAAATTCCAAAGAAAATTAAGAAAAAAATTTCCTTGAAATTTGCGGGTCTTTACATCTAGGATGAAGTTAGGGAAGTTTATTGGATATTGTTTCAGGTGATGGACGATCCAAAATGCTTTAATGGAGTTAATTATAGTGAAGGGGGGGTTCCCTTTTATAAAAGGGGTGAGGGGCACCGTATGAAAAGCTAGAAATATTATTTTATAATAATATAAATTTCGGTTTTTAAAGGCTCCAAAATAGATTATTTAAAGAATAAGGTGGGGATGGGTTTAAAACCACTCAAAATTAGGTTTTATATAGGTTTTGGTTACTATATTAACCATAAGGTTTAAATTTAACTCTTAGTTAAATAGTTTATTATTTATGATGTCTCTTTTTATTTTTATATTATATGGTTAATAAACATACTATATACTTCCAAACGAACCAAAAGTGGTTCATTGATGATACAACTATGATTATGTAAGTCCTATGTCCAAACCTTAGATTTTTAGTAATATTATATCAATTAATAATATAATATTTGTTTTAAAACCTCCTTTATGTCAATTTTGACACTATTTAATAATTGATTTTATTAAAGTCATAAAAACATAATTAACTCGAAATAAATTCATTTAATTAATCCTAACATGTAATATTAACATATAAAATTCATTTATTTTATCTAAAATTTCAAATTATATTTATTTTAACATTTATAATAAAATTTATTTGATTTGTTCATTAATACGGAAAATAATGCATCATCATTGTGTCGTAAATAACATTAATTATCCTATGTCTAAAAATTATATATAAAATACCATTATTTAGAAGATTTTTTAGATTTATAATTAATATTTATATTTGAAGAGATAACATGTATAACCCTATGTAAAAATTGTTTTACCAAAAGATATAAACTTATGTAATTTTTGTATTTACTTTAACTTAATTAATATAATGTGTCATTATCACATGAAAGTGGCTTCATGGGTTCCCAAAATAGACCCACAAATGCCCATGGCCGGACATGTATCATCCAATATGGTTATGACATGTTTTAGTGTAATTTAATATTATTATAATATTATTTTTCTACCATTATTTACCGAATTTACCCTTTAACCGTGGTAAATAAAATATTTTCCGAAATAATTATTCAAAATCTATAAAAATAAAATTTATTTATTTACACAATTTGGAACTCCTAATTATAAATATGGAATCCATTTTTCTATATTCAAAACACAGAATTGGTATAAATTAATATAAAATTAATTCCCATTATCAAAACAAAAAATCACGTTTTAAAAAAAAATAACTATCAAAAGATTAACACTTGTTGATGTTTAGTTTAAATGTGAAATTATGTCCAATGACCAACATTCAATTAAATGAAAAAAATATAATCTAATTATACTTTAAAACAACTCAAATATTTAACTTATCACAATTAAATATTTTGATTAAAAATGTTCTTTTTAATTAAAATTTATAAATTTTCACTATTCCTCAAAATATGAATTTTATCATAAAAGTACCAAAAATTCACCATAAGCTAATTTTGATATTATTAATTCAAAAATGAAGTAAATTTTGAATGAAAAAATTTATAAAATTTCAAAAGGTGGGTATTTATATTCATAATGGATAGTTTGATTGGTTGTGGTGTGTGTTTTAACTCAAAGTTGCGTATAACACACACTATTGTATTATTCAAAGAGAAGTGTAACGTGGAAGCTAGGGGTGTTACATGGTTCCCCTTGATATGTGTGATTATATTTTCATTAAATCTTAATCGATAATGAAATAGGTGTGGTTCATTGAATGTGATGCTAGGAATGGTACTCCCCGTTGGAATCAGGGCAGGAGTTTCAAATACCTTTATACTTTTGTAGGGATGGGAATACCCACTTTATGGTCAAGAGTTCATTTACCATTGGTTTGTTCATCTAGGTATGGTACTCCCTTGATGAATTAGGTGACAAGTTCCCTATATTAATCGATTATTTGTAGATAGCGCTCTTCTACATTGTCTGGATGTAGTCTCCCCATAGTCATTTCTTAAATATAGAAGTTACCCCCCCCTGATGGACCAAGGACTGTGTCTTATATAATTGGAAAAATAACTACCATGTCATACCACGGTCTGGGCCCTCTATACATGTAATTCTGGCATAATTGGCACTCCCTTACTGTTCCAGGGTCGAGTCCTCTATCATAGGTTATGTACTCCACTATCGTACCAGTGTATGAGTCATCCTTATAAAATGATCTGACATAGTGGATGTCCCCTATCATAATGTGGTGTGTGACCTCTATCATTTGAGTTTCACTCCCCTTTCGAACCAAGGTGTGGTTCCTCACATATGGGTTAGTACTCCCCTATTTCTGAGAAGCAGTGGGGAGTGGGTCCACCATTGGAGTTAGTGATCCCTCCCCAATTGAGTACAGTTCCAATGAGACGGGCCTCCATTAGAGTACATGTGATTCCTGGTTAATATTTAGTGCTCCCTCAACATACAGATCTATGGGGAACTCTATATAAGTGTGAAAAAGGTTTCAAAGGTTGGTTTGTGGATGTTAATATATTTTCTTCAAGGCATTGGCAAGGTGTGGGTCCCTCTATTCTCTCTCTTGAGAGAGGATGCACCATCTGTATAATCTAGAGTAGTGCTCATCAACTATGTGTATCTATGACGGAATGGCCTCTCCACGTACATTTCTTTATCCATGCACAAGGAATACTATATTGATAATAGGATCTTTGGTGTCGGGAACTAAAGCTGGAAGTGGTAGGTTGTTCATGATAGAGCATGTTCTCTAGGATGTTCCATTAGAAAAGGTGTAGTTTTTCATTATGGGGAGTATATTTTAGATAGGTTCCATTTCGGATTCATGAGATCATGGAATGTGTTCTTATGATTTCGTGTTACATTTAGAGGCTCAAGTAGAGTCCTATTACTGTATAAGATATCAAAAAACCTGTGAGACTTAGTTTCCAGGAAGATTATTTGTGGGTGACATTTTTATCCATGAATCTTTGAGATGTGTGTGTGTTGAGAACCCTTTTAGACTGAGCAGAAATGTCATGTATAGAAGTGGAAGGTTTGATATAGAGTTTCACTCTTATTTGGGGTTCCCTCTGGCTCTGTTGAGTGAGTTTCTTCCTTCTGGTTTATTCCTTTATCATTTGGGGGTTTTGGGTTCTTAGGTAGTGTTTTTATACTCATCCATGCATATGGTTTTAACTCACATTCCATGTCTTCTAAATAACACATTACTTTATATAGATTCCACAGATGACCTGTGGGAGGAAGAGCATATTGATCTTTAATGGAAGAGGTGTTTACATGATTTTGGCCAAGCAGCCTATCGATAATTTCATTTGACGGTGATCCCCTCCTTCTAATAAGTTTTGATACTTTTATAGTTTTCCTTTGGTGGGATTTCATTTTAACATTTTCAAAATTTTAATACATCTTTTTTACTCTAGTTTAGTATAGTTTTATATTTATATTTCATTTTCTACCATTTTATATCTCTATAATGATTCATTTAGGTGTTTGTGGGTGAGCACATACAAGTAATTTAGGATAAGGCCTACCATCTATGTGATATGACTTCTTTGTGTTATTTATCATCCCATGGTATATTGGAGGCATCCTTGGTGTGTAACATCCTAGGCCCCATTAGGTCGGGTCATAACAATGTATTTTTTTCTACTAAAATTGAAATATTAATGAGATGTGTGGTATTTGAATCTACAGAATCATTTGAGATGAATTTTGTTTAATTCAAACTAGAAAGTTAGTTTCCAACATACACATTATCCTCATCATTGTCATTTAATCCAAGAGCTTGGAAGGTTCAAAATGGGAAGTAAAATAGGGTGGTTTGATAAAATAGAATGCTAGGTTATAGAAAATAGAAAACAATCCACTCAGAATATCATAAAATGATAGAGAATGTATTAATTAAAATAAAGATACCTATTCAGATAAAGATTAAAATTTTAATTTTATCAATTTTGAGATTAAAATAATAATAAAATTAAAATAATAAATGAAAAAAAAATTAATAAAATTTAAAGTAAAAATAGATATTGTAAGTCTCATAACCATTTATTTTTAAATAAAATATACATGATGAACAAGATAAACATATCTTACAATAGCTGTTCTAACCATACTACTAAGATGTTCACAATAAATAATTATAAACCACATGTACAAAAATTCAAAAAAAAAAGAATAATGTCCTTGAGAGAATATATGATATTTCAACAAGCGTTAATGGTAGGCATGTTGAGCATATGAACCAAAAAACTCACAGTCAGTCTATTGATCATGGTAATTATAATTCAATGTTATTTCCATATAATCTTGGAGAGCATATTCCATCCCATTTTAACATCTAATTTAATAACTAATCAGTAAATTAATCAATTAAAACATAATTTATCATCGTTAATTCTAGTATGATATATTTTGTTCTATAAATATTCATCGTCTTTGTAAATATATTATCATTTTGTTTTTTAATACCTATAATTTCAAGATTTATATCACCATTATGGACTGTTCTCTCAAAATGTGATTTATAATATAAATATTATTTTTTCTAGAATTAGATTTACTATTATTATAAATAGTTATAACACATAGATAATCAAAATATAATGGGGAATGTTTGAATGGATATCCATAATATACCAATGTGAGTTTCATCCCTTGAATATGTGTGTTGTAACTACTTGTAGCTATGTACTCATCTTCCGCAGTGGATAACGCCACAGAGTTCTAATTCTTACTAAATCATGATACTTGTGACTTGACCAAGAAGTGACATGTTCTAGATTTTATTTTTATATCTTACATAAAACCACCAAATTTTCATCTAAATAACTAACCAAATAAAGTTATTTTCCTGTGGAGTAAAAAATTCCTAAGTTGGTTGTATTCTTGAGGAATTTAAAAATTCTTTTTATATATAATAGATGTGATTATTTTTTATTATCTTGAAAATTAGAACACATACATACACGATACATAATATATTCTCAAATAACATCTAATTATATTAAGCTTACAATCATATGACAAAAAGTAGTTTGATCAACTAATTTCCCAGTTTCGTCAAGATCCAACTACCATTTAGTATTCACTACAGTATCCCAACCTTTATTATTGTCCATGAAGAAATGGTTTATTAGATATTTGGTGAAAAATATATTTTTTAAAATAATTCCTTATTTTGAAAATTTTAAATTCTATTAAATCATTTAATTTCACCCATTAAACTCATTTAAAATTTTCTTTTCTTCATTTTTGAAAGATTATTACACAAAACGATACTTGATTATCCAAAAAATATATCATCATTATAAATTTTTACAAAAAAACCATTATTTAAAATCCATTTAATAAATAAATTCTGGAAAGATCTAAATTTAATTAAATATTTATAAATTATGAAAGAGTTGATCCTATCATAAAAAAGATCTTGGAGGTTTTTTAAACCATATAAATCCCTGTTAATTAAAAAACATGCTTAGGAAAATGAAAATTTTGAATTCTAAGGGTATTCATTAGAAATACATCCTCAACAATATAACTGTTTAAAAATGAACTATTGATTTCAATTTTATATAGTTTGAAATCCAAATGTCCTTGATAGTAATGAAATTTTCTAATTAATCCCAATTTATCTATAGGTTAAAAGGATTCCTCAAATTCAATATCATCTTCTTGATTATATACTTATACAACTAATCTTGCTTTATTTATATCTATAGTTCTTGAATAATCAACCTTATTTTTAAACACCCATTATGTTACAATATTAAGGATTTCTATTGGTCTATCTGTTGGTTCTCAAAAAAAATTCCTTTCAAATTGATTATGTTCTTAATTAATTTTTATTACCTAGAATTGATCATTAATTTCATCATTGATGTTCTTAGTTTCACTTGTTGGAAATAATAATCATTTTTCAATATAATTTGTTAGAGAATCTCTATTTAATGTTCCTGTATTTAGTTATTCGACTAAAACATCGATGGGGTAATATCTATGTGTTCTAATTGTTCTAGAAAATGAATCATTTGTAATTTCATTATCGTCTACAAGTATGAGTTCCATTTTTTCATCATAGGTAGATGAGTTCATTAAAGAAGCTCTTAAAAAATTGTCACTTGGTTTAGCATTTATATCCAGTTATAAATATCATCCCCATGAGTTTATAAAGAGTTTATATTCTCATGTGGATCTATTTCATCAAATTAGACATATATGTATTCTTCCACAATCTTAATCTTTTTGTTGAACACCCTATATGATATACTAGTTTTTGAATACCTGGTGAATATTCCATCAAAACTATTGGTAGCATACTTTCAAATATTGTTTTTCTATTAAGAATAAACACTTTGTAACCAAAAACACTTATGTAATAGACCATTAGTTTTATTACATTCACTAATTCATAAAGGGTCCCTTTTATGAGAGGCCTATTTAAAACTGTATTGATTATATAATAAGTCATATTCACAACTTATTTTACAAATGAAATAGGTAAATGATATTCATTGAGCATTGTATGGGTCATTTCATGAAGGGTTACATTTCTCCATTACACTATAATATTCTACAAAATCATTCTATGAGAAGAAAAGTCGTGATTATGGAAATGTTGTGAGAATAATAATTGAAAATATTTATTTCCAAACTCATGGCCTTGATCACTTCTTAAGGACATATTTTAATTCCACTAATATTTTCTATATATTAGTAATACCTAGAAAAATTGGTATAATATTTACTTTTTTGAGATAAATGAATACCAAATTATAACTAGAAATGTCATATACTAGAGCATAAACATATTTCATCCCATTTAAACATGAAACAGTATATGGTCTAAAGAAATCAATGTGAACCAACTCGAGGGTTTGAGATAATGAAGTATATTTCTTTGGATTGAAATATATTTTGTGTTGTTTCCTTTTATTCATGGTTTATTTAATTTATAATATATTAAATGTAGTTTAGTATTATCCTTAACTAACCATTTCCTTGATAGATTTTAAAGTGAATGAAAATTTTAAATGTCCTTGTCTTTGATTCCAAATCAATGATTCTTAGGGAAGGGAACATCGAAAGAGAATGTTTTGAGAAAACCGTGAATCTCTATTAACAACACAAACATTAACATTTCTGAAAGAAGGAGAAACTAAATAATTTTTTTAATCAAAAACATTTCATGAATTTTTCTCAAATTTTACATGAACATCATCATCATTGAATTGACAAATTCTTAGAAGATTATATTTCAATGAATGGATAAATAATAAATTAGAAATTAAAACACTACTAGAATTAAAATTTTGGACTAGACCAATTATATTATATTTATCATTCTCACTTATTGTGAAATTTTGAAAATAAAACATGATTAGGTTCTTGAAACATTAATAATCCCCAATCATACGTCTAGATTCGCCACTTTCTAGATATCATAGGTGCTTTCCAGAACTCTTAAATATGGTTTCCTATAAAATAGATTTAATACAAAAATTACATTAGTACCCATTTTTCCTTAGGTCCATATATGAAATTAATATGTGCTTTAAGGATACATATATATTTACCAGGTGCAATATAAGAAAAAAATTTAATGTTAGAAATAATAACATTTTTATGTACAACATAATAAAATCTAGTAATGGAATTAGTAGAACTAAAGCTATGAATTAGTTTAGTTTTAATAACCTTTATCTAACTTATATGATATCGTATTCTAGTATTATAGTTAGTAGTTTTTTTCATTTCATGCATCTAGGTTATTGTTTTTTTATATGGTAAATTTTAACTAGATCATTCTTTAATTATTCCCTGTATAAATTTATCTTGGTATTGTCTTTTACAATTCAATATTTTTATACTTCTCTTCTATAAGATCAATTTTAAATTTATTAAACAATGTATAATTCTTCTTTAAACTTTGGTATTGATCTTTTAGTTCATTTATAGTGAATTCTTGAATAATACAGTATTCAAAAATTTATTTACTATATATATTTTATTCTTTATTTTTGTTATCATAACGGTTTGAAATTTGAGAATGTGATTTAGGAAAAACATTCGATACCAATTAAGTGATTTCCATATAATAAATATTGGAATTATCATTCTTATCCATTCTTTATGAGTATGATTACCTAGATATATCTTCTGAATCACTCCATGTTTCATTTATACTATTCTTATACAATTTTTCCATATCCTTATTATTTTTCTAAAACATTATCTTAGGAAATCCATCTTGGATATTTCCTTTTTTATATTCCTCCCAAACTATTTTATCAGTTGAATCGTCATTCTAACAATATTTAATCATATTTACCTTATCATATGTTCCTATATAATTATATTTCCTGATTAACATATTCATTTTTCAGAAATTTATGTATATTCCTAGCTAGTTTCTCCATTTCCTCCTCACATTCAGTAGGTGAATCATTACTGATTCAACTATCCACTTTGGTGCTCAATTTTAATTTTGATGAAGTAGTTTTGAAAGCTAAAAATTCCCATTTCATTTTTTCTACTTATTCTTTGTTAAAATAGATTTTTTTTATATCATTATCTTTTGAATACATTTATTTAAGGGAAGTGTACTAATAGAAAATGGTTCTCTTATTGATATAGATGTCAGCCTTCATATTTCTATTAAGCACATAAGAAGTCATGTATATTATTTATTTTTTTATATTACCAGTGCATGCATCGTGTTCACTATCTAATAGAACCTAATGTACTTGTTAAATATAGACTCATGATGATTCATATTAAATTTATCATATTTAATAATGTAGTAGATTATGTGAATTAATTTTAAATTATATGCTTCTTCATGGGAAATAGCTACTATATCCTAAATTTCAAATGTGGTAGCACAGAAAGATATTCTATTAAATATATCATCTCCTAAATAATGATATAAAGAATTCATATCTTTATAATTAATATAATATAATGTTTTTTAGGATCACTCCAATTAGTTCTACAAGTTTTAGTTTTTTCATATTTAGCATAAATTATTGTTCAAATATTCAAATCCATTCCCCCAAAATTAATTTTCATCATAACCTTTCATTTATAATAGTTAGTGAAATTAAAACAAGGATGTCTATTAGTGGCATTCTCTTATTCTTTATTATTATCCATAATGAATTAAATATTAAAATGATAGAAATTTAATATCTTTAAACTACAACTAAATCACACATAAAAGGATGTTTAAAAATCATATTATACTAAATGTTGGATAGAGTGAGTATCATAAGATAGGGTGAATTGAGTTCCAAAAAAATTCTATTTCAAAATATTTTTTAAATATAATTCCCCAATTTAATAAAAACACCATGTTAAAAAAATATTAGAAATTATAATATTTATCTTTTAAATAATTTCTCAAACATATGATGAAGTTTGAGTAAAAATATCTTATAAACACATTAACTTTTGAAACTAATTTACTTTATCAAACAATTTATATAAAAAATAATACTAACTATCAATGTAAATTTTTTATCACTATTTTGAAAAAAATATACTTGTCATTACAATAAAGGATATATAACAAAATGCACAGTGGAAATAAACAAGGGATTTAGACTCAAGATGAGACTTAATCCTCTCCACTTGGAAATCACCAGCTTCCAAACAATTTATAATAATAATTAACACATCCACATCATGGAATGGGTTTAACAACTAATAGTTCAAAATGAATTCTAGTCACAAAGCCTCTTCCTCAATTATACATTGTAACAGGTTTTGGGTGAATTAAGTTCATTAAATAAATAATGTGACCCAAGAAATCATATATTAAATAATAAAAATATGTCTAATAGATATTTATTTAGGTTGAAAAGATATGGGAATGTTTCCTAGAAATTATAAACCTAATATAAGAGAGACTTTCATTAATAAAACGACTAGATTATGCCTTCAATCCAAACTACACAGTAAGAATTAAATGAGGTAGCTTCAGATTGATGAAATATAATATTATGAGTTTCACAATCTAAACAAATATTTATCTAAAATGATGAGAAACAAGGTCCCAACTGAAAAAATGGTCAATCCTCAACAAAAAAAATTTAATAAAAATGAAAATGAAGTGGGTACTAGTAAAATAAGGAATGAAAATTTTGAGGTTTTATAGTGGGGAGAGTAATAAAAAATTACTGAAGAATAATGTTCCACCCATACCTTTTCCACAATAGATTAAAAATAATAATGAACATATTTCAGTACATTATATAAACTTTTCTAAGCAGTAATTTCTAATGCCCTTTATTGAATTTTTTAATAAAGTTATTTTTTGGTTTAAATTTAAAAAAATATTCTTACATAACAAGAGGCATTAGGATGAGTGATTAACAATTAATTTGAGTAAGGGTTATTGTGATTTTTTTTAAAAACATCCACCAAAATAAATATAATTTAACCCCTTTTTATAACTTTTAATATTGGATTTATTAAGAATATTATGTGAATATGTGATTTAGGTACTAGCATCTAACACATTCAATACTAATTTTTCAAAAAATATTTGTCTTCAATTGTTGAAACCAACATTATTTTCACTAAAATTATCTGATATTTCACTATATTATATTTATGTACTTTTATATAAAATTTTAATTGATGTAGAAAATATTATAATCCTTGATAATTTCCTCATTCAGGAAACAATGTGTAATTATAAAGTCCCAATAATTCTTCGAAGACCTTTTTTATCTACATTTGGGGAAGTTATTAATGTTTCAAATTGAAAGCTACCCCTAAAGATTGTGGGTATCTAATGACGTCCCATGTTTTTTGTAGCCTCTACTTATGGTAACATTCATTTTAATAGATATTACTAATGAAGTGTCTAGATCGGATTATATGAATAACACTCAACACCCTTATGATGATTTATTTAAACAATTAACTGATTCAAATTTTAATCTGAATTAGGTTAAATCTAAATCAACTAAATATAATTATATAATAAGAAGGATTTAGAGAAAACATAATAAAATATTTTCCGTTAACCAAGATGATATAAAACATGAAATAAAGTTTTTTATTGAGAGTTTCATGAAGGTTGTCAGTTCATCCATTCTACCACCTATTTGTAAGGAAATCATTTACCAATAATCAAATTTATACCTCAAGTTAAATACTATTTTTCTTGAGTTTTATAACCTAATTATGAGTTATTTTCTTCTGCTTTTTATAGTTTTTATGTTTCTTTAACTAGATATTTTTATATATTTAATCATTATGATAAACTTTAATATTATCAACTTGAAGAAGTCTAGTTATTTTAAAGTTTCAAATGTTTTATTTTTCATCCTATTCTTGATTCCTTTTCACAATTTTTTATGAATTTTGTTTATTTTTAGACTTCTATGAACTCTAATTTTTTTGTATAATTTGAAATATTTTAGTGGGAGTATATTGTATTATCATTTTAAAAAGATTATTTTACCATAATTATTTGTTATATTGAATTGGTTTTTGTAGTATGTATAGCATATCTTTACTATTTGGAACCCATAGTGTGTAGGGGGGACCATAGAAAACTTAGATATTATATCGAACATTTTCTTAGACATTATTATTAATTTTGGATTTTAATTTTTTTAATCTGGATACATTAACAATGTTTAATAGAAAACTAAATTCTTCTTTTCATGGGTATTATTAAATATTTAAATGAATTTGGTGTTATTATGTTGTTAAAAGATAGTAATAATGTCTTTTTAAATAATAATGAAGATTAATTTTTGAACATAACCTTTCTTTATAATGATCATGGTTAAAAAATTTAGGGTGGGTGTCCAGATGAAGACATAAATTCTAGCACAACATTGAAGGAAACTGATGAAATTCAATTATAGAGTAGATTTTATTTTCAAATAGATTCCATGGGATCATTCTAATTCTAGCTATACAGCTACACAATATCACTTTTATAATAGATCAATGATGGTGTTTTTATAAATATATTTTTGAACCGATATTCACTACTATAAGAAGCTATAGTATTAAACAATCTAATTTAATATTCTTTTTCTTCTTCTCTGGCTACAATATTTCTTGTATTCTAATTTCTAGATACTGATATTTTATTTTTCAATTTTATAGGAACTTCATCATTGGGTTCAAATTGGTTCAAATAATTGATAATAAGAGAGTATTTTTTGAATGTTCCGATGAGAAAATATTCTTCATACTGGGGGTGTGCATATTTGAATAATTTATTTGTTAATTTGTCAACAACTATTTTATATTTATTTTGGTTTGTATTTTCATTAAATAATATTAATTTATAGAGTTATGTAATTCATGAGTTAATTATTCTAAAGACTATTCATCATTACTTTTTTTGTTGAATACTATGTGGATGGATGAAGTGCATGTGCGTGAAATTTTTTGTACTCGTTTGAAAATAATTCTAGAATATAAAATGTAAAACCACGTGTGTTATTAAAAAATTTCATCTATCCAAATTATTTTTATAATGTTTTTATAGTTATTTTTTTGTGTAAAAATAATTTTTAAACATTATTATAATCCCTTTATACATGTAACTATCACTGCTGTATTGAAATTAATTTTTGGGTTTAAATATCTTAAATCTAATTCCACCTTGTGTTAAAAAAATTGGATAATTTTTTTTAGTATTGGGGATGAGTTTGAAATTGAACTTATCTATGTTCCAATGTGAGAAAATAAATAACCCATAATTGTTTTTATAATTGTATGTTTTTAATAATCACATAGGAATTTTAATTATGTGAATTATTTTCTTAAATTTTGGGGTTTTGATTCAACTCTGATGAGGATAATATTTAAAACCTATTTTCTTTAATTAGGTAAAGAATTTTTCATTTATTTTTCATAAATAAATGGTATTTATCAAATCATGGTATAAATTTATATTATGATTGTTGAATTTTAACCTTATAATAATAATTTATTTCATAATATGTGTATCCAAATTGATTATGAAATATCAATACTAATCATGGTTCAATGCATTAATTAATTACATTCATTTGTATTCATCAACTCTTTAATGGGTTATTTATTTAAGTAATAAATTTTCATTCCAAACCATCTAATGGAATGGATATATATTTTGGATTCATAAATAATGGGATTGTATTCTCTTTGTGGTAATGATAAGATTCTAGTTTTAGTTGGATGAAAATTGTGTTCCGTTGCTTTCCTTTTAAAATGTTAAATTTACATCATTTTTGTAAATTACTATACAATTTTTCATTGAAGAATTTTAATTTTAAAGTCCATTTATATTTTACTACTTGATAGAATCCATGTGGAAAAAATAATTTCAAAAATAATTCTTATATAAATGTAAAATTTTATATTTTAAAAAATATTTTCTTCCATTGAATATTACTAAGTAGTTAATTTGAAATATCAATGTATTAAGTGTGGTCTAATTTTCTATAGCCTTTAATTAATTTTGTTCAACACATTACTTTTTTTTAAATTGTGTTTTTAATTCCTGATTTACCATTAATTTGGTTAATTATTTATTTAAAGTTAATTTTTATTAAATTTATTATATTCCTGATATTTTTTATAATAATGTTATTTTAACTGTTTAAACTATAATTTGTTCAGTGTTATGATTTATTATTAACATTTTATTAAATATTATTTTGATTAATTTTTATTTTTTATCATTTATTTCCTTATTATATATTTTTATGTTTTTGAATTTAATATTTCTGAATTGTTCGGTATTAATATTATAATTAATTAATGGATATTTGAAATTTAATCTCTTTTAGTGAAAACGTTTAATATTTAATTCCATTGAATTATAATTCAATTATTTTTCATTTTCTATCATTTATTTATTTTTTTAATTAATCAATAAATTATATATTTTAATAAAGTGGTTTTTTATTTTTTTTAATTTTGATATATTATTTTATTATCAAATTAATTAGTGTAAAATTTTATTATTTTATTATTTATTTAGGTTACGTTCTTAATAAAAAAATTAATTTATTTTATTTTGTATAGAGTATTATTATCTATTTTTTATAATTTATTACATTTATTAGGTTTTATGTTCTTTTTAATCAATAATGGCTACATGGGGGATTTATCTAGTAGGACACATATGTAATGGTCATTCAACACTCACATAGCCAAAATGTAGAAGGGTTATCAGTTGGAAATTTATCAGGTAGAGGCCACATAGAATATTTTTTCTAGTATTCATGTAGCCAAAATAACAATACATTATTGAGGATTCATGTATCCAATTTTCATTGGAAACCACATATCCACTAATTTAGATATGTGAAATACCCGTACCTAATTCTCCCTACATCTAAAGTGAAGCCACCTGATGCTAATCGTGGGGTTCTTAAAATCTTAAATGAGACAATATATTCTCTTACTATACTAGTATAATTAATATTATGTTAAATTCCATAAAAATGAATTATTTTTAGGGTTGAGGCTTGTACTCTATCTAAAACCTCAAACCTAGCCTCCATGATATAGATGAATGAACATCTAAGCTCTGAATTTGATGATTCTGATTAGGTGATCCCATGTTGGATTAAATTTGGATCTATTTTTTTCTTGTTAATGAAGACAAGTCCACAATTGAAGAAGAACCACTAAAACTGATCATCCAAGAATAATTTAAAGAGTATGGACCTCTTAAATCTTTCTCACAATGTCCAAATTATTCGAAGCCACCCAAATTTATATAAGGTGTTCAAAAATCCAATTTCATGTCACTGTCCACACCTGGGTGATTGCGAAGTTCCATATTTTATTTGTCAATTATATTTATTTACTAATGGATCTTGGTGGATTGCCATAATCATGTAATTATTTGAATTCAAGCCATGGATATGATATGTAGTGGGGAATGATATCTTCAAGAAAGAACTTCCAAGAAGATAACATGGTGAAGTGGAATCGTTTTTCTGGTATTTTGTTCTATTATATTTTTTTATAGAAATGTGGTGACATTTAATTACCAATTTGATTATATGTAGTGAAGAGTTTTGGAAAACATGATGTGATCAATAAATTGACTATGTCAAGGGAACTAAACCAAAACAGAGGGATATGATAGATATTTATTACGAGTGAGTAATGATGTGATGAGTTCTGCAGCAACTTACTGAATATTTATATCATGAGTAATCTATTTATGGGGATGGTTAATATTGAAAAAATGTTTTAATATATATGGATGAATGTTTCATAGAATCAATATTCAAATTGAAGAATCATTCAGGTTTGTTTCAGATTTTGAAGTCATTTTCATGATAATAAAGTTAAAAAATATTCACTTTGATTAACAACATTTTTGTGTGATTTATTCTAAAGAATCCATATCATTCTTGAAAAACTCTATTGATGATGAAGATGGATAGTTAGGTAAATTAGAAGAGGCATGTTGGAATTTGGTAGATGAAAAAGACAAACTAGTAATTGAAACCTAGGGTCAAAAAATTTAATTATCATAAAGAAAAGTAGAATAATTAATAGATTTCTCATGTGGTTGAGTTTTTTGGGGGTTGGTATTTGATAATGTGAGAGTTGTAGTGACTCTATGAAAAATAAAATTTTCTCCCATTTATTAATCACAGAATAAAATTTTTCTATATATCCAACGATTTTAATGGAAAAAATAAAAGGAATCTTCTAAAGAACAACACAAAAAAATAGTCATTACAAGACGGTAGAGCATAAAAAAGTTAAGAAATCTCGAGTATGGAAAGAAATTATAGCACTCACAATAGAAACGTTTTGAATAGATGGATAATGAAGAAAACTTTTTTACTCTGATAGATGATCTCTATTCCTTTGTCTACTATTTTTGTATTCTATTTCGATTTTAATTTTGTGAATTTTTAGGTTCCCACTCATGTGATCATGTGTGATTAGTTTCATTAGGTAATTAATATTAGAATAAATTAATTTATCTTGTAATTTTTTCAATTTCTTATTCATAATTATGAGAGTGAAATTTTATATAATGATCTTATTTTCAATCATGGCTAGAATCATTTTTTGCTAATCAATGTACTAAGGGGTGATGATAGAAAATACTTCTCCTTTGATAATCATCTGACATTATGAATATTAGAAAAGGATCATAATTATATTCACTAATATTAATAATTAAATATTCAATAATTTTTTAACCGATAATTTTCTAGACATATCATTTTACTATTGATTTCACCTAATGATAGTAAAGAATTCAACATACCTTCTTCACACACGCTGTAACAACTCTATTTAATGAATCTTGCTTTAGATAAAATCATTTTTAATCAATTAAAACTATTATAATACCCCAAATTCATTCATCAGCTAACTTTCTTATCTCATTTTTCTGGTTTCTCATCCACCATCACATCACGATAATCCACAATATTTTTCGTTGTTATGTTAATTTTATGTTATTTTGGTCACACATTTCTTATTGTATTATTGCTTCTCAGAAACTCTTATAAAACATAATAATTTTTTTTGATTTAAAAATAATTAAATATCACTCGCATATCAACTACCAAATGTACATCAAATGTTTTTAAAAAAACAAAATATTTTTATGTATAATTTTTTTATTAAACAGATTTGTGGTTTTTAATTTTTTTTTTGTTTTGGCTATATATTTATTTTTTTCTCTCAACTATGGATCGAAACTCTTGATGAACACATTAATAGTATTTATATTTTTCATTTAAATAAATTTTACTTGTGTAGCACCCACAATATTAGCATCTACAGAACTTCTATAAGTACTCCCAGAGGCTGGTTAATTATAATGAAAAATCATCTAATATATGGTATTAATGGTATTCATTGAGGACCTCGATGAACTCTATGAATTCTTCATCCATGAAAATTTATCGTTTATCAATCCTCACCAGTTTAGAAAATAATTAAATAGTTTATTACATGGGTAGGATTACTGAGGAAATATCATTTTCATATTTGTCATAAAAATGAAAATTATTAAAAAAATGAAAATAAATAGTGAATTAAAGATGGATTTTATCCATAAAAATGGTACCAAGTTTGATATTCCTTTCTTAGGGAGGTACAAAATATGAAATTCATTTTCGAAATGTATCATAGTGGTTGATCTATATCATCTCATTTGAGGATCCCTTTCAATTCATCACTCTCTACAATTAATTCACTTTATATATTTTTATGTTTTCAATTTTATGAATTTATTGAAATTTTGGTTTTTGGGATTATTAAGGAAGAAAAAACATAAAAATACACATATAGAAGCAATGTATAACATTTAAGTTATAAATAATATTAATCCTATTAGGAGAGTCACATAAAAAGAACCATCATTATACTATTGTAAATTTCATATATACATAATGAAAACATCCTATTTTACCTTGGTTATGGGTATACGGTACCAAAATAATGTAAAATAAACCTCACCTCCTCTATCAAGGGAGAAAATTGTATATTCATAAATTAATATTTTGAAAATCATAGTGAGTATTACAATAAAAAAATCATCCTTAGAGTAACTCAACGGAAATGAGAAATATGAAACATGAGTGCATTAATACTTCAGTTAAATCCATGAATTAGAACATCTAGAGATAATTAAGTTTAGATACTTGTTAATAATATTATAATTATTTATAATGAAGAGATATGATAGAAAAATATGGAACATTTATTAAAATATAAAAGTACGAGTTACATATTTAAAGGAAGCTCTACTATAATAAGAATCTAAAGGAAAATAGTAGCATTACATAGGTCATGTACTTAATGTAATCTTTGATCCCTTTAATAATATTACCATATTCTTGTTATTATTAACCACCAAACTTTTCCTACATAGATAAATCTTTCCTTCCTATCAATGTGATCAATCTTTTAGGATCCTCTTTCATTCAAATCCAAAAATGTTCCATTCATCACCCAGTGGACTCAATTTTTTATCATGACATAAAATATCTATGAGATCCATATATTTCTTTCATATTTAATATCTAGATATTATCGTTGATTTTAATCCATTTTTTAGAAATTAATTAGTTGTTAGTGTGATTATGTGGTGGCCTAAAGATCTATTTGGATGTAGAAGAGAGATTCACAAATCAAGCATGTGGCCATCTAGGAACTAATATTTTTAAAGGTAATGGATCAATTGTGTGGTGAATATTTTTAAACAACTATAAGGTATTAATGTGTTCATGTAATGGATTCATAGTTTAACCCATATTATGGTTTTTCATTTAGTCCCAATCATTGTAATTTTTTTATCACGTTTCATCGAGAAAGGCACTGTCAATCTATATTATTTTTGTTATTGATCTTCACATGAGAAATTAATTACCTTATAGTTAGTTTGATATTTTTTGGTTGATCGAAATGAAAATGTAATCTATCCTTCTACATAGAAGTGATGGTTGACTAAGCATTTCCAAATCTATCTACATCTACAAGTCATATGAAATTATATTTAAAGTCATATGAAATACAAAAATCTATTCCCAACATCCCATGAAGTCATACAAAATGATACCTCATTCAGTTTTATGTGGTAAAGAAGAAACCATCAGATAATCTCCATTATATCTTAATAATAGTCTAAAGCAACAAAATATTTTCATAAATCATAAAATATAATATGTAATATTTCTTTTAATAGTTCGAGATGGTCAAATAAAAAATTAAAATTTGTTGATTAATCAATCTTCAAAATAGATACTAAAATACTCCTATAATCCAAACATGTGATAATTATCGAGTTTTTGTTAATTTTTTTTTGATTAAATCAATTAAAATAATCAACATAATATATGAAATTATTTCCTCTTTGAACATCATATTTATAGTTGATGACCAGTTAGACTTTGATGACCGTGAGAGAGATTAATAGATCTTTAATTAAAGGAAATGAATTTTTGTATGAGGTAGGTGGTCCCTTAAAACATCTCCCATTCATTTTATACTATAGTTTTTGAGATTTTTATATATGGTCCCACCATTCATAGACAATAAAACTTATGTTTAAAATTAGTTTTATGTTATTTTCTATAGATAAAATAGAAATTCCAAGGGCCATGATCGACCCTAGTAACTAGCTCAATGCCTTAGTCACCGATGGTCGTGGTCTTTATTATAAATACATTCTATTTAATACATAGACTCCAGACATATATTGATTTAATATAGTTAGTATAATGTTCCTTGAGAGAGGTTATTTTTATACCGTTAGTAGGGATGATTGGAGAGTAAGGGGGTTTCCCAATAGGTTGTCCCTGGATTAACTTGTTATGCCTTATAGCATCCAGGATAGTTCATATGGGTGTATGGAGACTATTTATTCCCCACTAGTTTGTGACTACATTGATTGGTATACCTTGGGTATATTGTGTATAGGTTGGGTGCATGTAGAAACCAAGGATGATCTTATAGAGGATATGGGTATTACTATATCTGTATAATGTGATTCCAAAACAAGTTTATCATTACTGAAAGTGATTATATGATATGATTATAGATATGTTTTGGGGTGTTATGACCTATAAATAAAATTCTTGGCTTAAGAGGTGATATTTGGTCAGGAAAACCCATGAAGGTTATCTAGAATATGATAGAGACAAGCATACCCTTGGTGGATACCTCATTATTATGCATTCTCTGGAGAGTGGGGTAGTTAAAGAAAGTTGATGTTATTAATCTCAAATGTCATCATAGATCCCGAAGATCTACGAAGATCATATTTGATGAATTATATGGTAGGATATAAGTTTTGAACAAGATATAGAAGCTTAAGATACCCATTATGGGAATAGATACGTTATCAAACCCAATGTGTTGATTTGGTGGTTTGGGGGAGAGAGTGTTCCAATGATTTTTTATTTTCTTGTGTTTCTTAGAATGGTGTAAGAATAACCCACAGATTAAAATGTAATTTATTTTCTATTAGTATATATTAAATCCCATGAGTTTATAGATTATGTTATGTGTTTCTCAATATGGTGGTTCTACACCTGAGATCCCTTTAACCTACTTCTTAAAATTATAGAGTCACATACCTTAGTTTCCAGATGATGATGCAATAATTTCAACAAAAATGGGATTCGTTGAGTTCTAGAAGACATTATTTTTTTTAAATCTGAGATGATGTATTCCTCTATGTTCTAAATAAAATTTATGCATAGAGACATATGTTACTAGCTAAAATGAGTATGGAAAATCTCAGTTATCATGTTTGAACATATCTATTGATGGTGGTTTATATTATTGTGTTTTCATGATCTATTTATCCAGAAGATCAGATCACATGTGCATGAACACCATATGTTAAATATGTTTGGGAACTCATTATTGGTAACCTACAAAGGTTTACTCATACCTCACTCGGGTGGCCTTGATTCATTGATACACAGATAAATCATCATTATTCATAGTTTTTTGTCTGGCATAGGCCAATGATTGGATTGTTATGATGAATAGATTAGTTGAGAGCTTGGAGATCATGATTTGATGAGGCTCAAGGATGGAAAGAGTACCTCTTCTATGCTATTATTTCATTATTTTCATTGTATATTTGATCATCCGGAAGGGAAATCTGTTTAGATGTGTTGAAATGTTTTTTATAAAACGACTCTTCAAAATGGAAAATCTATTAAATTTAAATAATCAAAATTTAAAAATGTATGATGGAATGGATTTTAAAACAATGTATTTCATATATGGGTACGAAATCTCCAGGCGTCACATTACACAACATAAATCCTTCACTATTAACCCCTTAGTTTGCAAGACCACCTATGAAAAAAAATTCTTCCTAAGAACATATATGATAATGTAATTTATTTTTGATATCATATCGCGAAATTGTTTCTAAACAGTTCCATCACCTTATAGGATAAATTATAAAGGAAATATATAAATTTTTTCACAATAATAGTGGAATCATAATCATACCATAAATATTCTTGATTCGTTAAATTTCTATATCCACAAAAATCATCAATCCTAGAAATTCATCATCCAAATATGATGCAATTACATAAAATTTATAATGATAATTCATGTAATTTCTGTTTTGAAATTTAAAATACACAATGAAACTGGAAAGACCTATGTTCCTACTTGAGAAAAAATTTATGTTTCATTTGAGTCATCTACTAGTTGGGGATCCCCAATAAGCATCTACAGTACCTTTTTGAGGGAAACAATTGCCTACAATATCAAATATTTTTTACATAGAAAATAATGAATCGAGTTGACACAATACCAAATTTTAATTGTGTTGTTATTTTCGCTACAACTATATCTCAATTAATGAAATAATATATATTCATTTTTACCTCATCATTCCTATTCCTATATTTATTATACCAAATAAAATAAATTAGTTCCATACTTTCTAACATATTAACATTCCTCATTTCTATGACAAATCAATGGTATTGTAAGAAATTAATAATTCCAAAATAGTGTCAGTAAGAAGAAAGGGAACATCAAACATATTAAACATTTCCTTCCAAAATAGTCCATGTTTTTTACTACATATTAATAAATGTTTTAAACAATCATTATGCTAATTGCATTTAGATCACAAATAAATTCAAGCTGATTAAAGGCATGCATCAACAGGGAGCTTCGAGTGATCCAATATCTAAATCAATATGAATATATAAAGAAGATTACATTTTCTCTTAATTTTAACTATCTAAATGCTTCCCTTTACAAGAATACATTTTTTTCGAATAACCTAGAGGTAAGAATACCATTCGTATAAGGTTACCATATCAACCTTCCATCATGAGTAATAAATTTTTAGTTTAAAATAACATTTCTAAATATCTCTTGGAGGCTACTCAAGTTATTCATATGTTATTTGATATCATCATTTTTGTCAAAATTAGTTACAGGAGAGGGTAAAAATAAATAAGAGTCATACCTATCAAATTTTGAAGCCATAAGTTTAAATATGAATCTATTTTAACTAGCCAAACATCATTCAAGTATATATTGGCAAGAAACTTTTTAATGGTCAACCAGACAAAAGATCCCATGCAATTCATGATGGTATATTTTAATTATCTTATAAACAATGATCAATAAAAAAATATTTCAAAAATATTAGTTTATCAGTATCAAAATTAAAGGTATTGGAGCGATTTTTTGAAACATCTTAGATTATAGATTCCAATACCACAATGAAAATAAAGCTTGTAGCATTGTTTCCAAGACATAGTTTTGATTTTTATTTCTTTAATGGAACTAATATAAAAAAATTCAAATAAGAGTGAATATTTTTAAGTATATAATAATTTAATTAAAAACCCATTAATGAATAAACATATTTTTTCATAATGATATTCTCTAAAAAAATATTCTCCCATACACTGATAGAGACTTTCATTTCCAAGATTTAGGAATTATCCTATCATGACCTAAAATATTTCTAGAATGAGACAAAAGTATTTTTCCCTAGAATAGAAAAAATCCAAGATAATTTAAATTTAAATCTACCTCTCTGATTCCCATTTCATTTATGATGCTCGATTTTTTTGATAATGAAATATTATTTCCAAATTAAAAAAAATATTTATTCAATGTGATCTTCTATCCCGAAACATTTCCATAATGAATAACCACATTTTTAATGTTTCTAAAGTTCCATTTTTACCCAATAGTAAATAGGATTATTTTACTAGAATAAATCAATTGAGAAGGGGATGATGCCCTCTAATAGCACTAATGGTTTTTTTGTTCCCATTATCATCCATAGATAAAAAAATTATGCTGATATAATATTTTTAAATTTAAAAGATAATGGAAAATTGGGTCATCATGTTTTCCACCTCTAGAGAAGGTTAAAAAACTCTCTAGATGTCCATTCATAAGAAAATATATATCAGATGACATAAATAAAATTTTTACCCAATGCAAAAATGACTTGATCAAATCCAAAACTAGAGAGTGTGTTACATAAAAACCCTCAATCCATTGTATCAAAGTCTTTTTTAGCATCAAGTATCAATGAAATTTTTCCACCCCAGTTAGATTTCCAAGGATAATTAACACACTTAGAGGTTGTGTTGAGGAATTTTTGTATTTTGTTTCCATTAAAAAAATCCAAACTAATTATAGGAGATGATTTTTCTAGGGACACTTGAAGGCCAATTTTAAATGATTTTTAAAATAATTTTATATATTGTGTTGAAATGAGAAAACCTCATGAAATCATCAATTTCATTGTCAATCTATTCTTTTGTATTAAAAAAGTAATTGGGCATTGACATTTTCTATGAGAGATCCACATTTGAAAAATGAATAAAGAGTTTAAAAACATCATATTGAATAATATCTCAAAAGAATCGATAAAATAATAATGAACCATCAGGGATAGGAGAACTCACAAAATTTAGATTTAAGACATCCACATTAACCTTAAAATATAGAGGAATAAAATTAACCATGATATTATCATTATCAATAATTAAGATGGGAATGATTCCCTCCTTGATAACTAAGTTCCTGGCAGGACCAATAAAAAGAGATGTGAAGAAAGAGATCAAATAATCAGTAATATCATTCTTGTCATATAAAATTTGATCACCATTTTTGAGGAGAGAGAAGACCCCATTATCCCTTCTGGGTATTTAAGGAAAATTGATAAACATTATTTTACTATCACAATACTTCAACAACCTATTTTTTAAATCTATTATGGAATACTCTCCTTCAATTTTATTATATTGTTAAGAATGGTTAAAACCTCAAAATTACTAGCCTGATCTCTAGTGAAGTCTTTGTTGGTGAATCCCACTCATATGAGTTGAGAATTCAATTCTTGATAGTAAATATAGATGACTAAATAATAAAAAAACATGACCTTATCCAATCATAAATCTTGATTTTTTTTAATTTCATCATGATGGTGAAATATATGGCATTTCCCCTAGATTCCATCATGTCCCAAACTTTTTGAATAATCATCCTCCAATCTGGGAAAAGAGACCAATAATTTTGTAATCTAAATGGTAATGGAATCCTAACATTATTATCAATGAATTTCATTAATATTGGATGATGGAATGAGTTAGTTTTTTTCCAATTAAATAGATAAAAAATATCTTCATTAATATAAGGATGTTTCATTAATAAAAGATCAATAAATTTTTCTTACCACTATTCTATTAAGAACTACCATACCTAGTATAAATATCTCTGAGTAGAATAACCTAAAAATGATTTTAATTTTCAATGAATATTATAAATTCCCTTGAAGAAATAAATGTTTACAGGTTTTTTAGTATTTCAAGTAGGCTGATAATTGTGCTAAAATCACTAATTAAATTTCATAGATAATGATTAAACTTAGAGGGGGAACAAATTTACTACTATAGTGGTCTTCCAACATAAAAATTGTCAAATGAATTGATAATTGATAAAATCTGTTTATTACTAGTCTGTTTGAAGGAACATGTAATAATATACTCACAGAAGTTGACAATAGATGTTTCATGAAGCCTCCCATGATCCAAAACCCATAATATTTTAACATCATCAGGAGAATGATTCATACCTAGTAGTTTATAACCCCAAACATCCAATGAAAAAAATTGGGGGGGGGGGGTTCATTTAGGTTTATATATACCAATAAAATTAGGATTATGAATTTGAAAAAAGGTACATATCAAACAGATAGCCTCAGGGTTCAATAGATGGTGATAGTTTCATAAAATAACATTAATTTTGATATAGCCATTGGGGGTGAATATGAATCTTGTTATCATATATATTTTTTAACCTTTATAATTTTATCATACCTTCCACACTCGTCTAATTAGAGTCGTAACCTTTCACTTCATGCTTTCCATAAATGGCGTCCATGTTTTTTTTATGTTCTATCACCTTTATTGGTTTATAACATATTACTTCTGATGCAAGAATTTTGATTTCATCTATTTCTATATTAACAGAATCATAATGAATATTTATCCATAATTTTTCAATAACACATTACTCATTATTTTTGTTTCCATCATAGATTAATTTACAAATGGTTTTTTAATTTATATTGTTCCCATCATCATCTTTGAACAATGAAAAATCACTCCAAAACTCTTTAGGATTTCAAGAGGAAACCATATTATAGACATTATAGGATAATTTTTTTGCTCAATATATTCCATTATCATTAGTATAAGGTATATAAAATATCTTATCATCATATAGTACAAAATTATTTCTATATTGATTGTTTTTTTTTTCAGATACTATTAAACAACTTCACCCTATTAGCTTCCAGGATTATCATATGTGATATGAACCTTAACAAATTTTTGTAAATTATTTTCCACATCTGCTCAATATTTTCCAGGATATACAATTTTCCCTTCCTATTTTTGTTCATTGACTAATTATTTTAAATTATGATTGGGATTTATCTAATTCTCAACTACTCAATATTTAGAAAATGTATGTCCAATAATTTTACATACCTCATAGAATAGTGTTAAGATTAATGTTTTACCTAAGCCATAATTTTATTATCATTCAAAAACAAATTAATCACATGAAGAGTATTATAATTGAAGTTAAAATAAATAATAATTATAAAATATATAATTATATCTCCATTAAAAGTGCAGGAATCCACTTTTTGTGGAGGTATAATTCATTAAGGCATGTTGTTGAGAATTTTTGAATGCCATAACACCCATCAGATTCCATGAATTCTGACCCAAATGTGTGTTGTATTATATCTATGATTGAAAGGGTTGAATTTCATATCCTCTTATGAAATTATTATTAATCCTATTTTTAGGCTAATGTGTCTAGTCTTCTAGGAAATTTAAAAGACTCATTTCCTCTCCAAGATGAGATGTATGAAGCCATTCCCTTTCAGAATCAATCTCCAATGAAAAAAATTCCAACAAAGTGATATTGTTATATTTAGATATAGAATGGAATAATTTTTATCACATTTCAAATAAGTAACAGATCATAAAATTGAATATACACATAGATCAAACATTTTCTGTAGGAACATAATATAGAAAATGATAAAAAGCACACCATTCTCCAACTTTTTATCTTTGTGGTGGAATTTTATCCATATTTACATAGGTCAGATTTATAAAAAACATCCAAAAATGAAATTCAATTTCCTCAGACATTGTTCAAATGTCTCAATGATAAAGCTCCAGATTCTACATTCCCACTTGTAGTTGGTTTTCGTCTTTCATATTTGAACGATATACCCCACTTAGATCAAATGAATCCATGTGATAATGATAAATATAATGAAATTTAGAATCCACATCAATATTTTAAAAATATGTTTTTCCCACTCTCTCTATCCTCTAAAAATATACATTGGTATGTATTCATATGTGATTATTTTTGAAATTTTTAGTAAAATTTTTGTTTTTATTATTCTACATGTTCTGATTATTTATGATGGATGTTTATTTGTAATGGTTCCTCAATTTTTTTCACTAATATGATGTTATTATATCACTATAGTGATAGCTTAATCACTTTCCACTAGTTAATGGCCTCTATTTTATGGGGAGGAATGCCTAGTGTCTTATATGGAATTGAGTTTGGGACCTATCAAGTGGATTGAGGTGGAGAAATTACAAAATCCTTGATATAAATTTGGTATGTATTAGTGTGTTTGAGAATTGATCATATCTTTTATCATGGTTTATTTGATAAAAGAGATGGATGATGAGGTAGGAAATTTAACGTTTGATTGTTGATGATTTTATTGAAATCAATTCAAGTGAAAGGTATTTTTTTAATATTGTATTTTAAATGAAATGTGATATTTTTCACATAAAAGGAACGATATTTTTTTGAACTTCTGTTTGTGTTGTTATAGATTAATAATTTGTAAATTTGTGTTTTCCTTTTTGGTTTTTTTATCAGAGGGTAGATTTTCAAATGTTGGGGATAATATTCACATGAATGCAATAATTTTTTATAAATTTTTAAATTAAATTTAATTTATTTAGGTTAAAAATTATTATTATTATATGTTTTTTTAATGTTTTATAGGATTTTAAATATTTCTATATATTTAGTTAGTTATATATCAATATTAGTTATTAATATTATTTTTAGTTTATATTAATATCCACCATTATATATTACTAGTATTATTAATAATATAATTAAATCATATTAATAATAACCAGTAGAATTGTCGTTACGTGAATAACTATAATTTTGATTAACTATATAGATATTGATATTTTATTTATTTTTCATATTATATTTCATTATATATTTGTACATATTTATATTTATATATTTATATTTAATAATTTAATTTATAATGAATATTTTTATCATATATGTTATTTTTATATTATTATGTTCTGATTATTTTTATATATCAGATGTTGAGGATGTGTTGAGTACTATGTAGGGAGTATAGTTGGGCATTGTAGTAGCATATGTGGTGGGGGTTATATTAGGATTTTGTGTGTTTCTATAGTAGTATCTTTTGGATTTCTTCACTAATTGGTGATTAACTTGTGGGTCTCTAAATGCCTCAAATAAATAGTTGTGGGCCAACCCTTTACAGAGTTTGTTGACATGGTCTTATAGCAGTAGTGGGTGTGGGGAATGTGTGTATTAATTCTACTAATTAACCAATAATAATGTATAATTATTTTACAGTTAGATATTTAGAATTTTTAAATTTTAAATATGATTTTGAAATATTCTAGTAGGATTGATGGGTCCAAAAAAGGCCTTATGATCGATCCCCCCCCCATTGTTATCGCTTGGAGCTATCAAGCTAAGGCTCCATCATCCTCTGTTCATGCATCACACCCCCTCCATTTACTCATCTATAAGAATTTAGAGAAATATTTTTATCCTTAATCATTTCTATGAGTTATAGCCTCACTACCATACTACTAGGGAATATCAATAGGAAACAGATATGACCTTTACTATGGATGGTATTTGATGGAGCTCATTAAGGAACATCATACTATTGTTCTATTTAAAAGTATATTATACCCCCCACGAAATCATTATTATTATGGGTTTCCTAGAAATCCTCTTTGGGATAAAATAGTGGCACGATACATGAAAATGTTCTTTGTGGAATGTATCCCTCGACTTTTTTTTGAAATTAGATATAAATTAATGAATTATTTTATCATTTACTAATAAAATTCATTTAATTCTAATTGAGAAATTTTATAGTAATCTCAAATTTTAGGAAGTATTGAAGTGCATGAGAATGAATGGAATAAATTTTATCATCTAAAAGAAGCACTAATTTATTTGAATAGAAGTACCCATTTGTATAAGGTATCATACCCCCTGGATTTGGTTGACACCTTTCTTTAAAAGAAATGTATTATTCTAAATTTAGTCATGTACATTAGATCACACCCAATCAAATATATAGAATAGATCACACCTTCTTGTGAACATTTGTTTCTTATATTGAATGGACATATCAATTCCAACACCTTTTTCAATGTGGTATTCAAAGAATAAAATTACCATTATAAAAAATTGAAATAAAATAATTTTAAAAATTTTAAAAATTTATATTCCAACAACCCCCACCATTTTGAAATTTTTTAAACATTATTATAAAAATAATGTAACTGTTGACATTGTTGAACTCACCTATTTTGATAATCTCAATTATGTCATAATATGATGAAATTACCAAATAATGTTCATTTATATATTATTTACATTCTCATCCGACTATTGAGTTGATAACAATATAATAATAATCATTGGAATATATTAATCAATGATTATCTATTCTTATACATACGATGAAATAATTATAACTCAATCTGGATATGTGTTGCATAGAACAGAGCTACTGATATGTATAAGTCCACCAGTAAGCAAATGTCACTGATAGATTCAGTCTACCGATAATAGCTACCGTTAGAGAAAAGATCCACTGATACATAACAGTTATAGATAGAAGCAGAGCTACTGATAGACAAGCTGACCGGTGTGCATAAGTCCACCGGTATGAACTTAATCACTGGTAGATAACGGAGCTACCAGTATGCATAGGCTACCGATACAAATGTCTATTGATATGAGCTACCATTACACCAGAGCTACCGTTAGAGTAAGTCTACCGGTATAATCAAGTCTACCGCTATCAAGTCCAGCGATATAAATACAAGATACTGATAAACCAAAGCTACCAATAGGATTCACTGGTGCATAGAGCTACTGATACATGAAGTAACTGCTACCGATACAAGGAGTTACCGATACAATAACAAAGAGCTACCGATAGGATCTCACCGGTATACAAAGTCCACCCTTACAAGTCTACCGACAGAGATATACTGATGAAAGACTTAACCATTCACTGATTCTTAAAATCTATACTTTTTCAATAATATAATAATAATGCTAATGGTCATTTTTGATGATTTTAATGCAATTAATGTTATTTAATGATAGTTGGTGGCATGTCAGGGAGCCATACCTTATACCTATAAAGAGGTAATTATTCTCATTGACCGGAGGAGAATGCTATAAAAGGAAGGAAAAAGGTCAGGCATAGTTGTGTGAAATAGGGGGTGAAGAGGGCTAAAAAGTGGCGATATACACAGAAAATAAAGTCTACATCCATACTGGACGAACACTGGACATACACGAAGCAATTAGTTCTATAACATAACACAAGCTACACATTAGAAAGAAGTGAAGAACTACAATTAACAAGATGAAAACGACCCTTTATTTTTCAGAAAGAAACCATAAAATGACTTAGAATCATTCATTATCAATCAAAGGAGTCTAGAGCTGAACTTGACATCACTAGAGCATTCTAAAACACATATTTACTCTCTCAGTGATTATTTCACTTAGATTTTGAGCAGTGTGAAAACTTTGTATATTTTATACACACACTGTCTCTTGTACTAAACTGTAGGATTTCTAAATCCTCACAAAAACCTTCAATAACTCTCTTGTATCCCACTGTGGATAGTGGTAGAGGTCAGGTAGGACCTGGACGACTAGTGTGTTGTTGTTTTTGTTTTCCCACAAAGAACTGTGGTAGAGGTCTTAGTACTTAGACAGTCTTTGTAATATTATTTACCCCGATCTAGGGTGTGGATAAAATTTATATAAATAGTTTGAGAGAACTATGTCACGGATTGAGACTGAATATCTTGGTTACATCTTCTATACATCTCAGATTATGTCTAATGTATATTACATACATTATTTTCCACTGAAAATTACTTTTAAATACAGTTTGTTTTAAATTTACATTAATAGTTAACCTTGCAAGTGTTTGTAACTATTGTAAATCAGTAGGTTAGATTCAAAATCTAATTTAATCTTCTGATTAAATTAACTGAGACCTAATCAATATTTGAGAACCTAATTGAACCCTTACAGTTTTACAAATTCACTATAGTTTAACTTAGTTTTTAATTAGGGGATTGTTATAGAAATATTTTTAATAGAAATTTCAATTTGAACTCAATTCACCTCCCTCTTGAGTATCCAATTTGGCCAACATTTGGTATCGAAGGAAGGTTTATTATTAATGGTTTTTGAAACACTCTATTTTCAACTGTGATTTTAGTTGTATCTTAAATATCTTAAATGTCTATTAGATATAATTTTTATCTCTTTAAATATATTTGATATAATCTGATTATGGATAATATATTAGACAGTGCTGCTACAAAAAGGACATCGTTCGTTAATGGTACAAATTATGCTCAGTTGAAGATGAAAATGAAAATTATTTAGTGAGTATGGTATTTGACATCTGAACTGCTACAGAGACTCAATATAAGTTTCCAGAAACTGAAACTATTTACAATAATAATTGTAAGGCAATGAATGCTATGTACTGTTATTTAGGAGATGAAGAATTCAATTTCATATCTTCTTGTAAAACATCTTATGAAATTTGGGATACTTTGGGTGTTTCGCACAAAGGAACAACCAATGTTAAAGAAATGAGGCCAAATACCAATACTATTAAGTATGATAATTTTAAAATGAAGCCTGATGAACCTATTTCTGATAGGTATCTCAGGATAAATGAGATTTTCACCACTATGAGCTCACTTGGAAAAGTTGTACCTAAAAAAGAACAGATCATGAGAATATTAAGTTACGTGACTAATGGAGAGGCATGTCAGTTTCAATTAGAGAATTATGTGATATTGGTGTTTTACCTGTTAAGGAATTAATTGGTAAGATTATGATGTATGAAGATGAACTGAAGGTAAACAAGGAATAAGATGATGAACCATGGAAGAATTCAGTAGCCTTCAAGCCATCTTCTTCAAAGAGAAAGGATAAGAAGAATGTTCACATACCTAATGAAAGCTCAACAAGTGAAAGTTCAGATTCTGACAGTGATGTAGAGATGGCTCAAAATCCAGGAGATTTAAGAAGTTCTATAAGAAGAAGAAATTTTTTATAAAACCGAACTACAAAGGTAAATATGAAAAAAAAAAGGTCACTGGAAGAAAGATTGGAAGAAGTCTGATAAGAGTGATGATATTGTCTGTTATGAGTGCAAAAGGAAAGGATGTGTGAAAGCAGACTATCCAAAGTTGAAGTTCAAGAAGAAACACGACAATAAGGATTATATTTACAATAATTCTATGAAAGCAACCTGGAGTGCTTCATAAGATAGCACAAGTGGCTCTAAAGTTTCTAATTCTGAAAAGAATCCTGCTAACATGTGTTTTCTGAAAAACACATTTGAGGTAACACTGGACACTCCTGCTTTAAATTCATATTATTATGGAGTTTATTCTGATTCTGAATCTGAAAATATGTCTAGTGAAAAGTTATTTAAATAATGTAATATGCTAGAAGAAACATGTAATGAATTGAAGGACATGTATAAAGATTTAAAGAAACATCATGATTTAATCTGTTTTGCTAAATCAGCTCTTGATATAGAGAAGGAAAAGAATGCTCAAATACTATAGGAAAATATTAAACAAAAATTTAAAATGAGAAATTAAGGAAAGACATAGAGAAATTCACAAATGGAAAAGATACACTTACACAAATGTTAGGAAAACTAGTGGCACCAAAATATACCACTAGAATTTGATATCATCCTGGAAAAAGACAGATTGCTAAAACAAGATTTATTCCTAAATCTGGACAGAATGCTGCTAGTTCTAGTTCTAGAAATTCATATTCTTTAACTAGTTATTAATATGGGTATAGGTCAAAAATGATTATCTTTCAAAATCTATCGATTCTGTAAATTGTTTTAGACCTAGAAGACAAATATGGGTACCTAAAGCTTTGATTGCTAACCTGTCCGGACCCACGAAAATCTGGGTACCAAAATCATTTTCTGTTTGAACATGTTTTGTAGGAGACATGGTTTAATAGTTATAATAATAATGTATGGTACATGGACGGTGGATTTTCAAGGCATATGTCTGGAGATTACTAATGCTTCAAAAGTTTAATCAATGTTGATGGAGTCCATGTCACCTTTGGTCATAACTCTAAAGGAATGATCATCGGCCTGGGCTAGATTGGTAACACTAATTCAGTTTTAATTTCTAATGTTTTATTTTTTGATGGAAATAAGTATAACTTGTTATGTATTTCTCAGTCTTGTGATGATGGTTTCAATGTTAAATATGAAAATGATTCTTGTAATGTGTTTAATTCTAAAAATGTGTTAGTATTTTATTCTTTGAGAAATGAAAATGTTTATGGTGTTGATTTTAATTCTTTATCTAAACAAAAAATTACATGCTTAAATGCTTTTCATAAAGAGTCTCGGATATGGCACAGAAGGTTAAGACATTGAAACATTCATTATCTTAGAAAACTAACTAGTAAAAACATTGTTAGAGACCTACCTAAACTTGAGTTCCCAACAGACAAAGTTTGTAATCCCTGTCAAATGGGAAAGCAACATAAAGTTTCTTTTAAATCAAAGAAGGAAGTTTCAACTTCTCAACCTCTCGAGTTGGTTTACATGGACTTGTTTAGACCTTCTAGAGTTTCTAGTTTAAATGGGAGGCACTATGTCTATGTATTAGTAGATGACTTTTCTAGATACACTTGGGTATACTTTTTAGCTCACAAAAGGGAAGCTTGTTCTTAGTTTATTAAATACTACAAGTCTGTAGAGAACCATAGTGGACTTAATATTAATACATTGAGAAGTGACCATGGTCGTGAGCTTAAAAATGATGAGTTTGAATCTTATTTGATAACACAATGGCTATAGTCACAATTTCTCTGCCCCTAGAACACCTCAGCCGAATGGTGTTGTAGAAAGAAGAAATAGAACCCTTCAAGAGATTGCAAGAACTATTCTTAATGAGTATGACCTGATAATTTACATTTGGTCTGAAGGTATATATATTGCTTGATATATTATTAATAGAGTCTTGATTAGAACTGTTCTCAAGAAGACCCCTTATTAGTTGTGGAACCATAGGAAACCCAAGCTTAATTACTTCAGAGTTTTTTGATGCAATGTTTTTATTCTCAATACAAAGGATAATATTGACAAGTTTGCTTCTAAAAGTGATGAAGAAACTTTTCATGTTTATCCTTTAAATAGAAAAGCCTATAGAGACTTTAAAGAAATAACCAAATGTGTGGAAGAATCTGTTCATATCAAGTTTGATGAAACTGCTCCACAGGAACCTAAGTCTTCTCTTGAAAATCTTGAAGAAAATCTGTCTTTTCTGGACCATAATGATAAAATCAATGTACCTACTGTAAAGACAACCAGTTCTGGACATATTCTAGAATCTACTTCTGTGGAATCCAAACTTAGAGAAGAGACTGAAATTTCTAGTCCCACCTTTACTAGATAAACTGGGATTCTAAAGAATCATCCATTGGCTGATGTTGTTGGTAATCATGATAGAGGAACACAGACTAGAGCTTCTCTAAGAAACCAGGTTGAACATCAAGCCTTTCTTTCACAGTTAAAACCAAAAAATTCCAATGATTCAATGAATGATGAATTTTGGGTAATGGCTATGCAAGAATAATTAAATCAATTTCAAAGAAACAAAATCTGGGAATTAGTTGACAGACCTAAGGACACCTTGACCATAGGTACAAAATGAGTTTTTTAAAAAAAGGTTGATGATTTTGGAAATTTAGTTAGAAACCAAGCTAGGTTAGTTTCACAAGGTTATAGTCAAGAGGAAGGAATAGACAATAAGGAAACCATTTCCCTTTTAGCTAGATTAGAAGCTATTAGTATTCTACTTGTATATGTTGCTCATCTGAATTTCAAGTTATATTAAATGAATATCAAAAGTGAATTTCTAAATGGTTTTATAGTTGAAGATGTTTTTTTTGAACAACCACCTGGATTTACAGACCCCCATTTTTAAAATCATGTTTTTATACTTTCTAAAACTTTATATGGTTTAAAACAAGCTCCAAGAGCTTGGTATGATGTACTAACAAATTTCATTATTTTCAATGTTTTTAGTAAAGGAATTGTAGATCCCACTCTTTTTATTAAAATAATTTCTAAATATGTTTTGATAGTACAAATATATGTTAATGATATTATTTTTGGATCTACTAAACATTCTTTATGTACTGATTTTTCAAAGAGTATGAAAAATTAATTTGAAATGAGTTTAATGGGAGAAATCAAATATTATCTTGGATTTTATGTTTTTTAAAATGAAAATGGTATTATTTTGAATCAAAGTAAATATACCAATGATATTTTCAAACGTTTTGGTTTGGATAGTATTAATGAAATTGATACACCTATGAGTACTGTCTGTAAATTGGATGCAGATGAAATTGGGAAACTAGTGGATGAAACCAATTATTGAGGTATGATTGGAAGCTTACATTACCCTACATCTAGTCAAATAGATATTATCGTTAGTGTGTGTATTTGGGAAAGATTTCAAGCTAATCCTAAAGAATCTCATTTTCATGCTGTTAAAATAATTTTCAAATATCTTCAACATACTACAAATTTGGGTTTGTTTTATACAAAAGGAAAATCATTTGAATTAATGAGTTATTCAGATGCTGAATTTTCTAGAAGCAAGTTGGATAGAAAATCCACGTCTGGATCATGTCATTTATTGGGAAAATCCATAGTATCATGGTGTAGTAAGAAACATAATTCAGTTTCTTTGTCTACTGCTAAAGCAGAGTATATAGCTACTGGTAGTTACTGTACACCAATTCGGTGGCTGAAACACACTCTTTTAGACTATAGATATGATTTTAAGCATGTTTCAATAAACTGTGATAACACGAGTGCAATTAATATTTAAAAGAACCCTGTATCTCACTCTAGGACCAAACATATTGATGTAAGGCCCCACTTTTTAAGAGATCATTACAAAAAAAGTGAAATTACTCTTGAATTTATAGGTACTGAACATCAATTAGCTGATATTTTCACAATTACGTTTAGTTCAGATAGGTTAAGTTACATAATACATGAATTATAAATGATAGATCACCATTAGAAACCTCACTGTTATACCTCACTGGTATGAGACCTCACTGTTATACCTCACTGGTAAGAGACGTCATTGTTATACCTCACTGGTATGAGACCTTACTGTTATACCACACTGGTATGAAACCTCACCACTATACCTCACCGGTATGGACCTCACTGATATACCTCAATGATTAGTGGATCTCACCGTTTGGAATTCTCATTGGTATACCCTACGGTTATGTATGAACGGTTTTAAACTTCTATTTTCCACCAGAATCTGTATCATTTATACTTTTCTTATTATATTTTAACTATTTATTTTATGATTCCTAAATGGTAAAACGAAGTCCTAGTTACTTCTCAATCCACCGATCATTTCCATTACCCTCAAGACTTAGCTCCCAAATCTAAAAAAAACCCTATGTTCCTCGAACCAAAGATGGAAAAAACCAAACTCTATACTATTAGAGATGACATTGATCAACTGAATGCGAAGAAGCATAAGACATAGCCAGAAGCAAGTAGCAGTGTTAGTAGAACAATGTCAGGGAGGTGACCAATGAACCCGCATTTACAAAATAGAGATATTGTGATCCAAAAAGAGCTATGCGTGGAATGTCTATTGTCTAGTAAATTGTTAGTTCTAGAGGTGCTGGAAGATCAGAAGTGGGTAGAATTCATTTCCAACAACAATGTCCCCTACTATCAAAAGCTGCTAAAAAAGTTCTATGTGTTTGTGAGTTTTGAGAAATCAAAATATGAAAACCGTATGATTTCATTTTTCAATGGAAAGGAAATATCGTTTTCATCTATTGAGAGGTATGAGTACCTGAAAGTACCACATGAAATAGTTTATGGTTATTCATCAATGATAGTACCACCTGCTAGCGATAATTTTGAATATGATACTGCCTTAGAAGAGCTCACCAATAGTTGCAAGCAAAGAAAGGTGGTGGCTGCTGAAATGGATAGAGAGAATAGATTGATGTTCAAATTTATGAAACATGTGCTATATCTAAGGATAGGAAACTTTTCAAATATGATATATCAAGATACTTAACTGTTACATCTCTTGAGATATGGAGTGATGGTGAATCTTTGTCGGTTGTTAATGTTTAAAATGGAGGATATGACTAGACCCAAATCAAATACCAATACTTTATTCTTTACCAAGTTGATTTCTATTATGATTAAAGTAAAAGGAGTAGTTGAGTCTCAGGATGAGATTGTAGTGGTCAGAAACAACTTTTTTATCACAAGAACAGTATGTAAGTACATGAGGCTTAACTGGAACCCATGGAGAAGTGAGTGGATTACTGATGACAATAAGTTATATGATAAGTTCAATCATGTGGATCATACTTCAAGGCCTAAGGATGTGAGGGATCCAGGCCTGGGACCTGATAAATAAGATCCACAATATAGTGATGATTCAGAAGAGGAAGATTCCTCTACAACAAATAGAGGAGATCCTGACGTGCCTCCTAGCCCAACTCCTGAAATTGTGTCACAAGGAATTAAATTCAAGCAGAAATTAGATCAGCAAGAGGCTGCTCGAGAAAATGAAGAAGAAGTTCATGAAAGTGAAGCATCTGTTTTTTTCATCTTGAGACTTAGTCCACTGATTAGACATTCCCTAATGCCTGTGGAGGAATTTGATGAATTTGATAGACCTTTACCAATTCTTGAGGAACCTCATACAATTGCAGAAATGGAGATGGTTGTGCAAGATTATTCTGAAAAATAAATAGTTTCTAATGATGTCATTGTTGTACAAGATAATTCACTAGTTGAGGGGGAGCATCCTACCAATTTATGCAATGTTTCAGTGGCTGTTGAGTTTGAAGACTGGGCATATGACCCTATTTTTTTAATTTGTGGATTGGATTGCCTAGATTCTGATAATGAGACATCCCTTTGGAGACCAAAAATCAATTATGATATTCAGTCTGAGATATTACCTGAAGATTTAGTAAGAATACATGATCTATAAAAGTTAAAGTCTGATCATAAAGCTGGTTTGTGGAAGAAGTAATGAGAATGGAAGCTTCACTAGGGTCATCTATTCAGACTCTTATGGATGACTCTGTGACCAGTATAGTATTTGAAAGATCACCTGTTGTTGTTCCTACTAATATGGTCACCACGGGTGACTTAGAATATTTGAAGGCTGATATGAAAGAATTTATGAGTGCTTATGTTACCAAGTTAAAGAAAATATTTTTTTATGAAATGAGCAATTTGGAAAAGTCTTTTGAACTCTCTCTTAGTTGTAATGTGTCACCCTTTGTGGAAGAAATAGTGGATGAAGTCATAGCTTTCCAGAATCAGATGTCTAGCCTGGGAAAGGATGTTGAAGTTCTAAAGAAATTGGTTTTCTCTCTGGAATCCTATATGAGTTAAAAATCTCAAGCATACAAGGATTTGGCATGTGAGAAGAGTGTAGTGAGCTAGATGGTTTCAGTTTTTGAAGGCTTTAAAATGTATGTGGAGAATCATATCGGTGCTCAAGATTTTGCAGTTAAAAATCTTATTAGTGGGATAACTAGGAGTATCAAAGAAACTGTAACCTTTTCTATTGGTTCTCTTACTTAAAGACCTTCAATGGAATTGGATCAAATTAGAGCTTTGATGATGGAGAAGCTTGGTTCAGCATCAACCAGTGGCTCTTTGGACTCATATGATCTGACCAAAGTGGTAACTTTAACTAGAGATACCATTCGAGATATCATGAAGATTGGTCAAGACTATATGATTGAAGCTTTTTCTTCTTAGAAAGAGGTGAAAGACAAGGTAGATTATTATTTCCAAAGGGTTTATCCCAAGCATTAGCTCAACAACCATTTCAATCTTATGTTATAAAATATAAATCTACCACCAGTCAATCAAGCCTTCAGAGAACAAGTTAGCAAGCTCAAGGAATTGACACCTGCACTACACAAATTCATGGAGAACAAGGACGATTTCATTTCTGCTTTGTAAAGAGGCGGAGGAATCATTATGGATTTCAGAAATCTCTTGTTTCCTTTCGTGCATGTTGATGCTCAGCAATTTATTATACCTCCAGCTTTACATACATCTTCCTCTATTACTTATCCTGTTCAGATGACTCTAGCCCAAGCCATCCACAGCCTTACTCCTATGATCACATAGAGAGCTCCACAGTACAGGCTAGGAATAGTATCAGTAGCTCAGCCTCCTCTGATCATCTCTAGTGTTCCTATGCCTCTACATGCATCCACATAGCCTGAATCCTCTTATGATCCCATGGGAAAATCTCACATTGAGGACGTTGATTGAATAGGTGGCTAAGACATTTGATAGGAATAACTTTTTTTTTTGTTTTTTTTTCTCTGGACCTTTTTTTACCATGAAATACAAATGGCCTCCCTTTCTTTTCCATTTTGTTCCTTCTACCTTTGTTGTTTCCCACTTTTTTCTAATCACAATGGGGGAGAACCGAACTGAAGATGGGATCTACTATGATTTGAAACTTGTACCTTTGATACCATTTGATTTAATTCCACATCTGATACATTTAACATTTCAAATCTTACATTTTTACCTCTAGTGTGATTTTTTTATTATTATCTCTAATAAAATTGGATTTACTGCTATATCCTCTAATACATTTCTAATTATTTTGGAATTATCATATCCTAAGATGTGATTATCAAAAAGGGGGTGATTTTTGATATTGTTGACCTCACCTATTTTATAATCTCAATTATGTATTAATATGATGATATTCCCAAATAATGTTCATTTATATATTATTTACATTCTCATCCAACTATTTAGTTGATAAAAATATAATAATAATCATTAGATTATATTAATCAATGCTAATTTATGCTTATACATACGATGAAGTAATTCTAACTTAATCTGGATATGTGTTGCATAGAACAGAGCTACTGGTATGTATAAGTCCACCAGTAAGAAAATTTCACTGATAGATTCAGTCTAACGATAAGAGAGACCATTATATAAAGGATCAAATTATAAAAAACAGCTACTAATAGAAGCAGACCTACCGATAGAACAAACCGATCGGTGTGCATAAGTCCACCAGTATGCACTTAATCACGGGTACAGAACAGAGCTACTGGTATGCACAGGCTACTAATAAAAAAGTCTACCGATATGAGCTACTGTTAAACCAGAGCTACCATTAGAGTATTTCTACCGGTATAAGCAAGTCTACCACTATGAAGTTCACCGATATAAGGACGAGCTACCGATAGACCAAAGCTACCCATAGGAGTCACCGGTACATAGAGATACTGATGCACTGAGTAACTGCTACAGATACAAGAAGCTACTGATACATGAACAAAGAGCTACCGATAGGAGCTCGCCGCTATACAAATACCACCATTAAAAGTCTACTGATAGATATATACTGATGAAAGACTTAACCACTCACTGATTCTTAAACTCTATACATTGTCAATATTATTAAAATACTTCTAAAAGTCATATTTGATGATTTTAAGGAAATTAATGTTATTTAATGATAGTTGTTGGAATGTCAGGTAACCATACCTTGTACCTATAAAAAGTTAATAATTCCTATTGACCGGAGTTGAATGCTATAAAAGGAAGGAAAAAGTTCGGGCATAGTAGTGTGAAATAATGGTGTAAGAGTGCTGAAAAGTGGTGAATACACACAGAAAATAAAGGGTACATCCATACTAGAAGAACATTGGAAATACACGAAGCAATTCATTCTAGAAGATAAAAGAAGATGCACTTTATCCAAGAAGTGACGACCTACAATGGACTTGAAGAAAACAACCCTCTGTTTTTCAGACAGAAACCAGAGAAGTACTCAAAATCATTCCAGATCAAAGGAGTCTAGAGCTGCACTTCACATCACTAGAGCATTCTAAAACTCATATATAATCTCTCATTGATAATTTCACTTACATTTTGAGGATTGGGCATAATTTTTATATTTTATTCACACACTATCTCTTGTACTAAACTAGAGGATTTCAAAATCATCACACAAAACTTATATAATTATCTTGTCTCCCACTGTGGATAGTGGTAGAGGTCAAGTAGGACCTGGACTGCTAGTGTGATGTTTTTTTTGTTTTCCCACGAAGAACTATGGTAGATGTCTTAGTACCTGGACAGTTTCTGTATTTTTGTTTACCCCGATCCATGGAGTGGATCAAATTTATATAAATTGTTTGAGAGGACTAAGTATCGGCTTGAGTCTGTACCTCTTGGTTATATCTTTTGTGCAACTTAGATAATGTCTAAAGTATATTACATACTTTATTTTCCGCTACTTATAACATTGAAATATAGTTTTTTTTAAAGTTACCTTGATATTTAATCTGGTTAGTGTTTGTAACTATTTTAAATCAGTAGGTTTGTTTAAAAAGATAATTTAATCTTTTGATTAATTTAACTCAGACCTAAAAAATCTTTGAGAACCTAATCGAACCCTTAGAGGTTTAAACATTCACTACAGTATAACTTATTTTTTAATTGGGGGATTTTTAATGAAATATTTTTAACAGAAATTTCAATTGGAACTCAATTCACCCCCCTCTTGAGTATCCACTCTGACCAATAGTAACATACTCACTTGGAAATATATTTTACAAATAAAGGTATATCTCAATTTAAATCGTGATATAGTAGAAAAATATTAAATTTTAATAGAGAATCAGGTGAAAAATACCTTGAACATGAAATGGTGATTATCAACATGATTCAAATTAAAATACACTATTAAAATTCAATAGTTCAAAATCTACTCTAATACACCATTATGACCATGTTTCACTCATCCTTTCAGGATTTTTTGAGATCCAATGTCATAACCTCATTGTATATACCCACTCTTACAATCGCATTGGTCAAACAAATATGTTTTATAATTTTTTAAAACATGATTGAAATCCTACGTCCATTAGAGTTTTAAATACATCCATTTTTTCCTTATAGACACAAAACACCATTTTGTAGGGATTTAATATTCCATTGATCTTTCATTTACACATATGATAAAATTTCTTTTAGTGATATTATATATTCAATGATATATCATGTTAAGTTGAGGTCCCATAATTAGTGAATTTTTTATATAGAAATTAAAACCATCCCTAAGGATGTTTTCAGTACAAAATACCATGAAATTCCATTTTTTTTGGGTTCACCATATTTTAGCTCAATTTAAAAATGTATAAAGTATTGATACCATAATTTATTGACTATTATACATATCTATCTATGAGACATATGTGTCGTTATTTTTCATTACATGCATTTATATATCCACTAGATTATGCTTCTTAGCTACCATAGTGTACAGAAACAAGAGATATCAACATATTCCTTAATGATAGATCTGAAAAAATAGATCTAATACATTTGATTTCCTTTAAAATATTAGTTAATGTAACTAATATAGAATCCATTATGGACTCTATTATAGATGTATTTTTAAAACCCATGATATTTCCCCACCACCATATTTAAAAAAACAATTAACAGAATAGTTAACCTAAAATAGTTATTGTTCTACCATAGAAAATAATCCAATATCCTTGGGTTTCCACTATTACATATACATTAATCCGCATTTTATTATATAAACTATATTACTTTTTTAATTTCAACCATTTTTTATAAATCATATTACTCATATACCATCTCACCATTCTAATAGCATATGAAATATCCGGTCCTATATATGTAAAGGCATACATGAGACACCTAACAACCCTTTCATATTCCAATCAAAAAACTACATTTCCATAATTTTCTAACATCCTACTCCTTGAATCATATGGGATATAAACCAGTGAACACACTACACGGGTATCTTGTTTTCATGATTGTTCATAGCGACGGATTGATGTCACTAATAGTATTTTGTGTAGGGAGTCTGTCACTAATGATCGTCGTAGAAAATGGCCTCAAAATTATGATTTTTTTTGTTATGCACCACCACAAATAAATATTATTTATGATAGGAAAACGATCTGTTGAAATTAATACACACTGGTTTTTTAAATAATAAATTTTGATAGACCTGTCAGATATTAAATTATTTGTGATGGCTTCCTTGTCATTCACTAATATATATGAAATGTTTTTTAAAAAATAAATTTTGATAGATATAAGGATCCGTCGAATTATATTATTTAACAAAATTTAAAAATACAAATAAAATTCAAATTAAAAATATCTACAAATAATTAAAAATATCAAAAACACACATAACATTAAAAAATTATTTCATACATAATTTTCTTATCAACCTAAAATAAAAAAAATAGTCCTAAAAAACTATAGAGAATTTATTATTACGATAAGGTGGTGGATGATCACTCAAATGGTTGGGGTGAGTAAACTTTATAACAATACCACGTGCAAGCTATCATGTATAATCTAACATTCATTCACCGATAAGATGTTTCTTCCCATGCTTCTCCTCCACTCATATCTCTATCACTCTTCATCCAATGTATCATCTCGTCCTAAGATCTCAAACTCTACTCATACTTTGAAAAAAACAACAATTATTCTCAATGATAACATTTCAATATAATTGATGATATTGCATAAGTTCCATAATAACACATATGTGTCATTCATTAACCAATATCAACCACCCAATCTTTCTCGACACAACGTAAGGTCACTTGTATCCATGCCTCTCATAGAAACATGACTTGCTAGTAGTATCATGTTTTTTCTTAGCATGATTATCTCATGAATAATATGTTACAACATCATATGTTTTCCTCAACTATAGTTTTAAATTAGAATAAAAACTAAATTAATATCCTTGAAAGCATCAAAAATTACTAACCATAATATGGTGTTTTTGGTAACTGAGAAGATGGCATATAAGAGGATCAATGTACATATTTCTATAGACATCCAACTCAATAAAATATTTGTAATTAAAATCACCCATAATAAGATAAAAATTTTACTTTTAAAGTATGTATTCATTAATAAATAATATATCTTGTCATATGCCATCAATGTACACCAAATGTCTGTCACCTCACCCTATGTGCGATATCCTTACTCCCCCAGTTATGACATTCAAATGATGAACTCCTCCAAAAAATTTCTCCTAACTGTGGGAGAAAAATTCATCTCGTATATGAGCTGAGATATAGTAATGTAAATTGGAGAAACAATATAGTAAAAAGTAGTTTCAAAAGCATTATCCATGGTTCTCTTTTTGTGTTTGTGGAAATACTAATGAAAATATTCTCATATATAAGTATAACATGCCTCCTGGATAGATTATCTCAAGATATAATCAGTCAAAGACCATAAATTCTGTAATAAAATTGAAAACAATATGTCACTAATTAAATAAATTTAATATAATTTATATTATTTAATAATTAACAATCCAATGGTTGAACATCTGGTGATAAACAACATTGGGAACCTCATCAAAAGTCACCAATATCTTGGGAAAATTATTTTTTAGAAGTAAAAAAACCTTCCTAATAGCTAAATGAGAAAGAATAAGAAAATAAGAACAAAAATTCAAAACATTATCAAAAAAATTAATATAACTCAATATAAAAAAATATCTTAGATAATTAAACATGCCTCTGTAATTGAGGAACAAAATCACGAGATGGATGTATCATTGGAATAATATCCATAATCATAAATGTTGGAAGATTATTCCCCCTCTTAATAGGTGAATCCTCTTATGGATCAGATGAATCAGAATCATCATTGAGAAGTATAACAATAGTGACCGAAAGAAATAGATCGTTTGGAGCATCTCCAGCCATCTGAAAAAAATAATTCCACCTATAAGAAATTATTAATAGAAATATAAAATATAAAAAACTAATTAATATGGGAAGATAAAAATCATATCAGTAATGAATTTGGTCATATAGATATAAGATATATAAAAACAATAAACACCATAATATAATAATTACTTGTGAATAAATACTACAGCGGTGGAGGGACTGTAGCAGGTACTATAACGTCGGATGTACTGTAGGAGTGCGGGTGCTGTAGGAGTACTGTTCACTGAGGGGTACATTAGGCTAAAAATCGGGCTTTAAAGCCTTGTATTCAGTCCACTTGGCCTTGGGCCATTGGCCTATGTAATGGGTCTCCCTCTACCCAGTCTAAAGAGGTATTTATTTTAAATAATAAATTGAGGCTTCGGCCCCAACCTTCTAAAAAAACTATAATATAATGGCCCAACCTGTGAATATTTTTTATATAGATATCACATATAATAAATATATAAATATCATGTAGAATAGAAGATAATTAACATAAAATAATTGTAAATGTAGATGTCAAATATTAAAAACAAATAATTACTTCCTTCGATAAAGGATCTTATTACATTGTTGGGTCGAAAAATCTTGGAAAATAATCGTATTTTAAAATATTTTATAATAAGAATATAAAATGTAAAAATTAAACAAATAAGTAAATATAATAAACAATTCATCATATTCTTCATCATATTTTTTTAGGAAAACATCTTTATGATCATTTTAAGCATCGTCAATATTAATACAACATTCAGTACCATCATCCCTTTTTACTTTATAAACATTATCTATATCAGTGATACTTAATTGGAAGGTATCATCATTAATATTGATATTAAAATTGGAAAGTGATATATTTGGTTATTTTGCATGAAAATTTTCAATATGTTTAACTTCTATAGAAAAGGTTTCATTTCAAAGAAATATATTTTCATGAGATTTAATTTTTATTACACTTCACTGGCCTTTAAAATATATTGAAACATAATAGTAATATTCATAATGAATTTAATTTTTTTATATGCTAATATAAATGGTACATTTTATTAAAGCTGATTGTTATATTTAATGACAACAATTCCATTGAAAATATCACAACCCACGATCAGTATCAAACTAATAGTATTTAAAAATTAGGACATAATTAGGACATATATAACATAACTCAATTATTTCATCCAGGATACCATAAAAGTAATAATTACCTTCATTAATTTTATATCCTTTAAAAAACACAAATATTTATTTTTTCCTTTGATTCACCATATATGCATACATGGAATCAAAAACCATTAACCATATTCCAATTTTAAAATTTAACCAATTTTAATGGATTGTTTTTTAGAACACATAATAAACTATCAATTTAATATTAATTATGTATTTCTTAAAATAAATATTAATTATTAATAGTAGATATCAAAAATATTAATTTAATTTTCTATAATAAGAATCATAACTTACTAATCTTTGAAACTAGTTTGAAAAATTATTTTGTCGATGTCCTTCAATTGTACTAGGTGTGATTTAAATATATTATTTTTGATATATCCATAGTGTAGTCTACAAAATTGATAATTTAAATAAATTATCCATTTAAAAATAATAATAAATAGTAGAACTTCTTATACAAATCCTATCATTACATAAAAATTTAAGAGATCAAATGAATGAGGTAGATCTGTGCAGTTTTTCATCAGAATTCCATCATTCATTATAATCACACAAACTAATATTAAGCTGATTCAAAATAGGAAATTGATGAACATAGACATTATCAACATTTTATTCATTGTAACCAATGTGATTAGGTTTTAATTTATATTCTTATTGAAAAAAATAAGACAGAAAATTTGAAATATCCACCATTATGTATGCTTCTACCATTAAAACCTAAAGTGATTCATTATTATTTACTTTCTTTATTAATTTTAACATACATACCTCAAACAGATAAATTAATAAAAAATTTACTATCCCTCCATAATTATATTCAAACAGAAAATTAAATATGAAATGTTCCATTTATTCAAGGAAGGTTGTCAGGAATGTTTCATATAATATATAAAATATTGAAGGAAATTTTTTTCTATCATACTAATTAAATCATATTTTGATGATACCATGAAAATTTCTTTTAATGAGTATGATATTATAGTCAACACATACTATATTTAGGGAAATAAAAAGTCATCTAAGTCAATAGGTTGTCATATTTCAATTATGACATAGAATTCCAGACCTTATAAACCAATAATATGACCATTTATAACAAAATGATCCAATTAGAATCATAACCATCAAGTAACCTCAAATCTCTATTATTTTCAAAGAGTACAAAATTAATTTCTTTAAAATGTGTAAAATGTTCTTTGGGATTCATTAAATTGTGTGACCTTTAATATTTCAATAATTCCCCATTAGGATGTATGTAAATATGGGAACGATTTATCTATGCCTCTACATTATCATCGGTCTTACTGGGTGTGTACAACAAGGTATTAAATATATTATCAAAATAATTCATGGAAATATGAGTTATATCTAACATGTGGTGAACCAAAAGATCAAACCATTATGGAATGTCATAAAAAATACTTTGCATTATCTAATTATGATATCTCTAAAACCATTTTATTTTTTCTTCCTTTATGGTGGGTCCAAAATTAACAGGACAAAATTTAGAGATGATAGATTTAAAATGACCACTTGAAAGAAATACATGAATTTCATCTCATTAAATTATGCATTTTGTAAAAAATGTTATTTTCCTTCGAAAGGTTTGATCTATAGGATGAATTTTTTCGGATTGTCATAATTAATAGTTTTTATACTATTTCCAATTATAAGCACTTTACACTCGGTCATGAAATACAAACATTATTTTAATCCATTTGTACTTCATCATGATAACAAACCATACACTATAAATTTACTAATCATCAATATTAATGCAACCATTATTGTAAAATTCTGATCTCCAAAAATAAAAAATGTAGTTACACTACTGTTTTATAATGAAAATAACACATATATTAGTTGCATAGAATAAAAATATATATTATTCTTTAGATTTCATAGATTTAATAGAACTATATATATATATATCATTCTGTTGACATCAACCAAGGAGGTATGCTTTATTGATTAATAAAAATATTCAACATGAATATTGATTGTTGTAAGCACCAAATGGATATAATCTATCAGAAGAAAGTCCCTACCATATGTTAAGAGGGATTGAATAAAAATATAGCTAAATTAGATCGAAGTGTTTCCATGAATCACAATCCCATGGATTGTTTAATATTTTACTAAAAAATTTTATGTATACTATTTCATTAATTCATATGTTTTTCTAGACATAAATAAAAGTTGTAAACAAAGTGTAATAAGAAAACACCTCAAATATTTCACAAGAAATCATTCCTTTCATTATTGTTCATCTTTATTCCTTGATTCACTACATATTGTAAAATTATCTAATGATTTAAAATCTCTATAATACAATATGTAGTCATTTGAACACAAATGTATTGTTTAATAATTAAGACCCAAATTATGGATCAACCTCTTTATTTCATAGAAACATGAAAGTTATGGATTTCTGTCAGGCAATAATGATTTAAGGAAAGATAATATTAAATAAAAAAAATTAAAATTAAATAATATGATTTAATAGAAATAAATTTTTTAATAGCATCATATTTTAACTTTTAGAATTCATGATTTAAGGTATCTTTAACATATTTCAACAAATTGTAAAAATGAGAAGGTTTTGATTTAGGATTTGGAATATCACTTTGAAATGTTGTTTCCTGAATAGAAAGGACAATATTCACATGTACTAAATTATGAAATGATGGATTATGAACAATAAATTCTTTATTTTATACTGTTTTTTGTTTACTATATTAATACTAAAAAAGGGTAATGTTACAAAAAAAAACAAAAATATAGTATATAATGTCTGGCATTATTAAACATTTTAAATCTCCAAAGGACGTATTCCATACAAGGATATTTAATTGTTTCTTTATAAATAAATTCTGAATTTGATGATTCAAATGATAAATAATTTTCAACACCATTAATATAGAAAAGATTTATACATTATCCATTGGGTTTTTTAAGGATTTATCCAATCACGGTTGTATAATTGGAAATTATTTCTTTTATCTCAATCCATAATTATCGTTAAAAATAAAATAAATAAGAATAATATGTTCTCATTATCACCCATTAAAAATTATTATTATATTTTAGTTCCCCCAAATCATAATTTCACATATACTTTTATAGAATTAATTAAAAATTATAATAATTTACTTTAATTTTTTGATTGAAAATAATATTTCGTAATTATTACAACCATTTACTAATTTTTACCTATAATGTCTAATTATTTATTAATTATTAAGAATTATATAATTATTAATAATTATTATTTTAATTAATACAACATTTTTAAATATTTTTAAGATTTTGTAAATTTTTTATTATTTTCATATTTAATTTACAAGGTATGAAAAAAATCATGATAATTAGAAATATTTTTTAAATCCAACTAGTTGATTCTGACTAAAAATTTTCTTCTAATTAAATATAGAAATATAATAAAAACTATTTAAGGGGGTCATAAATGGTTCAAACCTAGGGAATTCCCTTAAAAATAGAGATCACAGTCTATATGTAGATATCCAGTACAAGAATAGATTATGTTCAGATCTCTGGGATTCAACTTGCTATCTAGAGAGTCTGAAGTAAAATTACCTTCTCTTGATGTGTGACTGGATATATAATTATTTTAAAGAAACTTATACATTTCCAAAAATGGTATACCAACTCCCATGGTGGGTAGATTATTCCAAGAGAAGATCAACATGTACTTGAGGAACAGATTCAATAACCATAGTATAAATATTAAAGTGGTGGAACATGTATAAACCACTAATTATTTCCCTTGCTTGATCTCTAATATAATATAGATCTATTGTACTGGATAAATTCAAAGATAACTAATCATTTTCAATCCCACGCAAGACTTCAATATCTCATATAACATCCCTCACAATAAAACATCGATATTGAGCACGAACCCAAATGAGAGACGTTGTCACTTAACACATGTAGTGATTCTATTACTTCCATCTTCTCACCCTCGAAAGATTTATCGGTAATAATATGTCATAGAGTTGAAAATTTATCACCATGGGGTAATAGGGCCTTTATCTAAGGCACCATAGATCTAGTTTGAACTAGCATGAATCATTATGAGGGTGGATTACCTTCTCTTTCTCTGTTGTGTGGATCCCATATAATCCACCATGTGGCAGCAAATAACATACCACATGTTTGTTTTTTGGAGGCATTTACATTAGTATCATTGATCTAGGATTATAATATCATATCAAGTTCATCCCTTACATCATTTATTAGTTTCATGATTCATGGATGATCAACACTAGCACTAAGATGCCATGGTGATTCTAGTTTTATAAACATTATCATTAGTAGGTATAGATTATTTTCTCATGTACGAGAACAAAATTTTTATTTTAGATGGAATATATTTTCACCATAGGGTAGATGCCCACCCATCTGTTCCACTACTAACATGCATGAAATCAGTATAGTCCCTTGTGGAAAAACACCATGAGGAGGAACTCATGAACACACACTTGTCAAGTAAATCATCCAAAATGATAAATTTGATGGTGGCTCTATTATGAGTATCAAGAATAGATTCAATTATGGGGGTAAAATATCAGGCCTCTTTGAAGTATATATCCAGTGTAGGGAAACACGGTATTAAAAGAGGGACACCATCCGAATTATCATGCCATAAGTTTATCTCCTCATTTCTACCTCCCACTATTACATGTTTCTCAAGACCTCTAGATACTCATTTTTATGTTTTAGAATGTGGAAAACTTTTCCATCACTGAAATCCCACTCTCTCTAATTGTATCCTAATCTATTTCTCATAAACGTTTCACATATGGTCTTTCCATCAATAATTACTTGTATTTTATTTTTTAAAAAATTTAATAAACATTACCATAACTTCATCAAACATAATAATCATTAATAAAAATTTTCAATTGAAACTAATATATATTGTTATTAATAATATTAACAAATTAATTATTAATTATTTAAAATTATTTAGTTATATTTAATAATTATGAAAATTATTACTAAATTTATAATAATTGATATTTATTGTGATATGTTTTATAATTTTCATTTTTTTTATATTTTTTACAAGGAATTTAAAAAATAATTATTATTACTAGATATTTTCTTAATAAATTTTACATAATTTTAATTATTTTTTTATTAAAATAATATATTTAAAATGTTTTTATAATATATTCTCAGAAATAAGTTACTTTTAATTTTTTTATTTAAATTGATTTTCTCGTCACTTTATAAAATAATAATTTCTTATTTTTTCAATACGGTATATATATATCATAATTTCTTAATCATGTATATTTGAATCATATTTATTTTTATACATTTTTAAAACAAATATACATATCAAATCAATATAGAGAGAGAAAATTGTAAATTATATATATATATATATAGACCTTATCATTTTACACATTTTATTACTTGATTTTAAGTATAATTAACCTTTAAATTACAATCCAAAGATTGTAATGTCTCTAGTTATTGGATGATTAAGTACATAAAACTGAAAACTTGGATATAAAATAAAAAATACAAAATTTAGTCATCCATAATGATATTCTATATTACAATGATATCCTATATCTTCATAGGATAACCTAGGAAATACATTGACAAAATATATAAGTTACAAAACCTAGTAAGGGTACAACAATAGGAATAAAGAAAATCAGATGGGTTTCAAGGCATAACATGTTGACTTAAAAAGGAACAGATCATGAATACACATAAGCAACCATATCATGTAGAGCAATGGGACAGGTAATCATAGAATAATAGGAATTTGGAAACAACATACAACCTTTCATAAGCATGAGTTAGGGATAATCTTCCAAGGCCATTGCACATATTGGACAAAGCCCAATAAAGGAATCAAGTTCACTCCTTGTACCGAAATAAATTCTCATGAGACTAAATGTTACCCAATTAATTGGAGTTATATCTGGTCACAGCATTAATAAAATTTTTATGCATGTGTGCCATAAGAGGAATAAATCATTAGAGTAACCCATGGATTGAATTGTTTTTCATAATCATGTCCTTAGGCATAACCAAAGGAAATATCTTAATTCTATACATGAATGAATGGATTTAAATCATAAAAAAAGTTCATAAGGTAATATATCCATAACTCATGATAATTTATGACAAATTTACGTGAAAAAATATAAAATATAATGATTAAGAGACAATAAAAATGAAACATTTTAGTATAGTTTAAGGACAATACTAAAGAGAGTTTAAATGAGAAAGGGAATATTTGTTTTCCTAAAACCAAAAATTAACCATGATATTTTATCGTGATGAAATGAGTTACTTTATAAAAAATATGGCTTAAAAAATATTATAGAGAAATAAAAAATTGGTATGAAATCAGGTAGTTTCATTTAACTAGGAAACCTTATTTGGATGATTTGGAGAGGGAACCATTTTAAAACATGTATTTTACAATAAAAGAAAGAATAATTGGGCTAGGAAAAGATTTATGGAACATACATATAGAAAATAGAAATATTATATATGAAAATTTAATAATTACATTAGGTTAAATAGAGATTAAGCGTAACCTGAAGGAAACAATTTAGGTCTTAAAAGAATCAATTACCTTGTTATAAAGTGTTTGGAACCTGATATTAATGTCATGGATAATAAATTTATATCCATTAATTAATTAATTTTAAAAAAATTATATATATACTTGATTTATTATAATTTTATGAAGATCACTTATTGCCATTTTTAGGTGTTAAAAGACAGAATTTCATTATTCGGGAGTGTTCGTTTCCTTGGTTTTCATGATTGGTTCACTTGTGTAAATGTATGAAAGATCATGAAAAAATAGAATAGATATCCTGAATTTATAGTATATGTTATTAATGAACAAACAAAATATCAAATTGATATATAAGTTATTCAGTTATTTGTGGTGAGGATGAATCATTAGATAAGACGTTAATGATAATTATTTAGATTATTTATGTAGTATTTTGATCATCACAAATTATTTTTGTGTCATTTTTCATTATTGTGTATAAATATTAGTTTCAAAACATAAATATGGTTGTAAAATAAATTTTCAAATTTATTTCAACCATTATACAGTTTTTATGTCCATCCTTGAAGGTGGAAAAGTAAAATAAAAACTTTTTATTCTCAAAGGAAATAAATCAACACCTCACATATGGTATTTAAGGTTTTATAATATGTTGAATATGTTAAGATACATGATGTTTTATTTTACATTAACCTAAGAAAAATCCACCACATAAATGATATTCTAGTTATCATGCAATTTTGGATAGAGGAGTTGAGGATAGTACGAGAAAATAAAATAAATTTAGAAGAAAATAATGAAAGCAAAAGAGGATTTTATCTTGTGAATTCTTCTCCTTTATAGCCTCCTTAATGATTTTTTTTGGAATTTTTTTTATTATATAACCACTTGGACATGGTTAAGGAAATTTTGAATATAATTCGGCTGAAAATGTACAAGTTTCAAGTCATAAGAGGTGTGAGCAGTAGAGGTGGTATTTATAGTGTTTTATTGGGGTGTTTATTAATTTTTCATTAAATTGTTTACTATTTTGTCTCATGACTATGAATAGGGAGTATTCATGTGACTATGTATAATAACTATTTCTTTTGAGTTCAAACTAACGGAGCCTAAATAATCCAAACATCATCCATGACACTATAATCAATGTATTTATCTAATACCATAAATATTTATATTTAAATATTCACCAAAAATTCAAATATTTTATAAAAATCCCAAAACCACTCCCTAACCATTTTAAACATTTATAATTTAGAAATATACTTTATTTTATGAAAATAATTTACTAAATTTCAGAAATTTTTCTTTTAATAAAAATAATAAAAAATTAAAACATAATCAATTTTAAATTTATAACTGTTTTTATAACACTTTGAAAAACTAATTAAGGTCTCATAAAATTATATTCTAATCTAAAAAAAATATTTATTTATAAATATATTTTATGAAAATGAGTTTTATTTCATATCGATATATTAGTTATCTAATAGTAAATAATCATTTATGTTTTACAAACATACCCGAACAAAATTTATCATTTTCAAAACATTTATTTACATATTATATGAAATAATTATATCATATTTTCATTTATAAGATTAAAAAAATTTATTTATACTTTTATTGGTGAAGTTACTATTCTAGTTGTCAGTTTACTATTCATAAGGGTCATAAAAATATTTCAATGGTCAAGTTATTAATCAATTAGTATCCTTTTCTTTATTCATATAAATAACTCCTACTTCATTTGTTAGTGATTTATAACGTTTTTATTACATTCTCTATGTGATTTTATGTGATTTATATTGAATGATATTGTCATAAGGAGTATTGATTTCATATTTAGAATTATGGGAAGTTTCATTATTCCCCCTTATTAAATTTCACCCTCAAAATTTCATTGTACAATGTATTGGGGAATTATATGAGGGTACTCCTTCTTCATTGATTCATCTAGTTCCCATGATTCTTATTTTTTCTTATGGTTTTTCCATAGTACTTGGACTAGGCACCTGGTTTTTTGGGTAGAACATTACCTCTATGATCCAAGATATTCAATGGTTATTCCTCATAAGATATATCATTTTCCAATTGTACTAAATCTTAATTTAGTACATGTTAGGGATCCAGTATTTTATTCCCCAGGAAGGATACATGTAATGAATCAAGTAATTGAGTTATGTTTTGTGTAAGTGATAGTAGATTGGCCACATCTCCAATACAATCAAGAATATTGAAGGGGGAGATGTTCTTGGGTCATAAATTTCCATTGTTCCAAAATCTCATGATTGTCATCCTTAGAGATATACTAATGAATACCATGTCTCCAACCTTCAATTGAACATCTCATCAAAGATTATATGCATAGTTCTTCTATTGGCCTTGGGATGCTTTAATGTTTTGTTAAATGGTTTTTACCTTTTTAACCATTTATTTAACCATTTCATTTTCTATCATCTTAAGTTCACCTACTTTATTCGAGAATATTGTTGTTCTCCATATTATCCCATAAAGGGATTCATATTGAGGAATTTATATGTTTTAGTGGAAACTATTGTTGGAAGAGAACTCTACTAGAGGTATATGTTTGTCACATTCTCCATTTAAGTCCATGGAACAAGTTCTCAAAATTTCATTATAGTGTCTAAATTGACTGCTCATATTGGCTATTAGTTTAAGGATGATAGGCCATAAGAAATTTCAACTAATTGTTCAGAGCATGTTGGAGAATTTTTCTAAAAGTTGATGTGAATCTATGATCCCAATCAGATATAATTGGTAGTAGTACCCCATTAATCCTTTACAATTATCTAATTTTTATTCATTATTGTTTGTCCAGTGATATGTCCTCTTGAATTGTGATAATGTTATCTTTCATTGTAAGATGATCCACAAAACCCATATATCTTTGTTTCCTCTGGATGTCTTCAGATGATTGGTGATGATATCCAAAGTGATTTCTTCCCATTTCCATGGTGTTTGGGGAATTTTTGTTATCATCCCCTTATACATTTTCCTTTTGTCCCTCACATTATAACAAACTAGAAAATTTTATATGTATTCAATGATCAACTTTTTCATATTACCCCACCAATAATCTCTCAAAGATCTCAATATAACTTTTTTCTCTCTGTGTGAATATAGAAGGTTGAGAAATGTGCATCATTTTGAATTTATTTATTTATATTTGGATTTGATGGTATACATATTTATCACCCAAATCTCACAAGTCCTTCATCATTTATTTGAAGCATGGAGGATTTCACATGACTGATAGTTTCTTCCTTTTTTGAGTTTACTCATCATTTTTTTAAGAATCCTTTATTTTCTCCATAAGGAATTGTTGATTAATAATTTGAGAAAGGATTGATGATGTTCCTTCATTATTGATTCCCATGTATATACAATATAGGTATAAGAATATTGGATCTTTTTGAACTCCTATCATATATAATGATGCATGATCCTTCCTACTTATAGCATCAACCACCTTATTTGATTTACCAGTATGGTATTTGATTAATAATTTTTAATCCTTAATGAGATATAACCATATTCACTAGAGAATATTAATCTCATTCTAGGTGAATATATATTTTAGGCTCTAATGATTAATATAAATATATATATCACAATTATCTTCATATATATAATTCCACCATATTTTGAATGAAAAGATCATAGAAACCAAATTTAGATCATGTGTGGGAAGTTTTTTCTCTTGAATTCTCAATTTCATTGTGGTGTAGTCTATCACTTAATTCTTTTGAATTGTTATACATTATAATTGTAGAGAGCCAAAGCTTGATGTACATGGACATTACATAACTTTAGTGGAATACTTAATACATAACAAAAACAGACACACAAGGACCGTAATAGTTTAGTGTCTTTGGAAACTTGAAACATAATCTTCTAATCGTGGTGAAAGATCTTCAGCATATCCCATAAAGATCATTCCCTTTTTTTTCTTTCCTAAAACCATTATTTATATCCTGGGGAAAATAAAACATAAAAAGGGTGATCTCAAATGCTCAGTAAGGGTAAGAATGGATAAAATAAAACATACCATATACATTTGAACTTAAAAACATGAACATAATGTTTAAACATCAAAAGCTTGAGAAATGACATAAAACATGTAAGTACGTAAGGCATAGATCATAAAGAAACATTCAGAATGACAAAATAGCATGGGAATAACACATGTAATTGTGGCATCCATTAATCACATGTAATTATTTTCATAGTAGCCAATGCATTGCTTCCAAGACCATCTTAGTGGACAAAGTCCCTTTCTGAATCAAGTTCACTTCTCGTTTCAGTCCTGTTTTACTGAACCGGTTTAACCTGCCGTTCCAGCCATGTCTATCTCATGAGATATAAATCTTTACCCAATTCATTGGAGGGAGATATAGGTCCCACCCATCTCATAATGAATTAATTTTTACTTATGCCACCAAATAAACATACATCATTCATAATAACCCAACGAATAAAATGGGTTTCATAAACATCATCCCATCATCACATAATCCATATAAAAGAAATGGATATCATTTCATAATAAGAAAAGTGAAACCATGTAAATCATAGAGACATTACACTTGAAACATACACATATGAAATAATTTCATCTTAAATGGAAAATGGTTTTGATAAAACACTTGAAATGAATTCTTGAGGAAAATATCCTTTCTCCTTCAAAATCAATTTCTTTTCACAAAAAGTCATGCAATTTTTAAAGAAAGAGATTTTGTTGAAAATAGTCATGAAATATTTTGGAGGGAGATTCATGAAAATAAGGCTTTATAAAACCGTAAAAATCCGTTCATGCCGTATAAGTAAAAAAAACATTCTTTTCAGACTTTTTCCAGAAAAGTCAAAAAGTACCTCGTAACGTAAAAAAAATAAAGATTCCTTACATACCATTTAGTAAAAGTCAAAAATGGGTAAAAAGGAATTTAAACATACATGAAAACACTTTTATAAAACATGGACATGGATGATAGAAATAACCCCAGTAAAGACTTACGAATATCCGATATCGGATAAAAATGAGATTTGCAAAATTATCCCTTACCTTAGGTTTGATATGCTTCGTACGTATCTGAACCTCCTCTTCTTTGAAGCAGCTCTTTGAGACCTCCTCTTAGGGAACTAAAATTGGACTTTGAAAAAGACCAGGACCTCTAGGATGTTTCTAGGGAAGTGAAGAAGACAATTGGGCAGGGGTTGGCCGAGCTTGAAGGCTCAAAGTGGTGTGTTGAAGAGAGGGAGGAGGTGCCCTTTTATAAGGGAGGAGAGGGGCACCTTTGGAATTCTTAAAAATATTAATTTTTAATAAATCTAACCCCACCTAAAAACCTCCAAACATGACTCATATTAGAATATTAGATGAGATAGGGTTGTAATCTCATCAACCAGTCAAATTTAGACATGTTTGGATCTTATTTTAAACCTTATTATTTTGATTTATCCTTATTTAATCTATTTACGTTTATTTGAGGTTATAAAATTCTAAATTTTAAATTAAAACAAATAATTACTTATTTGTTGTGAATTTTCCATAATTGTTTACTTTATAACATTATAGACCATATAAATTTAAATTTCTAATTTTTAAATATTTTTGTGATTTTTAAACAATTTTATAATATGTCATTTTTATAAAATAACAATAGTGTCAATTTTTACACTAATCGTTTATTTGAATTTAAATAAAATATATATAGAAGATATGTTCGAAATAAAAGCATTAATAGTATCATAAAAGGTAATATGTATCTATAAAATTAGTGGAGAACATTAAATAATTCATATAATATTTATTTTATTATTTTTAAAACCATTTATTTGGTTTATCTCTTAATAAAATAATTACTACAAGATTTTTGTATAATTATTTAATATACTTATATGTTGCATAAAAATTAAAAATAAAATCATATGATGAAGATAAATCTATTAACTTTCACAATAATACATTTACTCGAATTTATCATCTTAAAATCAAAATAGTTAAATTGTTATATTTATTAAATTATGATGGTGACAACTTTGGCATCATTTAAAATAAAATAATATAAGTGTCATAATTTCTTGTATAAGAATCCAAATGGTCAAATATTCGACCATTGGATGATTATAGTTTAAATTTACATGACCAATAAGTTTTTGTCAGGGTTTTGTGCCTTTTATGGTCACTATTAGTTTAATAAAAACTATATTCTTGATTTTTCACTAGATAAATAATTTCTGCATCACTATCGTCTCACAATTACTGATAATTATTTAATCCCAAAAAATTCTAAATAAATTCTCATGATGTATATAATTTTGTTATCTTTATGTAGACTATTAATGTTAGAAGTTTCATGAAGTTTATCACTAACTTAAAATTATTATACTTATAGTATTTAAGAGAGTGACATGTTGTCACTTTCATTGGTTTTAATAATAATTAAATTATTTTCATGGAAAAAAGTCCATTAAATGAATTTAATCTGACCCTTAGGTGATATGGGTCGACTTTTAGTCATCCAATAGGATTTTTCCAAGTGTTATGGTAATTTTAAAATCTTATATTTACCCTTAATTACACGATTTACCTTTAACAATAGTAAATAAAATTTACCGTAGTTACTATTCACAATCCCCAAAAATAAAAAGTAGCTTATTAACATAATTTGGACCCACTGATTCCAAATATGGAATCCATTTTTCCAAATTAAATACACAAAAGTTGAAGAAATTAAATTAAAATTAATCCCATTGTCGAAAGAAAATGGGTTTTTCTTTAAAACATTGCAAAAGATTTAATTGATTTAACCTACGAATTCAAGGTAAAATCAATGCTAATGACATAAATTATATTAAATAGTAATAATATATTTTATTTATACTTTAAAACCATTCAATATTATAATTTAACCACATAATATATTACGATGAAAAAAAGTTGTTTTTAATTAAAATATAGCGTGTTTTTACTATTCATTAAAATATGATAGTCATCAGAATAAAATGAAAAATATATCCAAAGTAAATTTTTATTTCTTGATTCAAAATAATAATTTTATTTTGTCAAATGGGACTTATAAACATTTCAAAAACTATATTCAAAGTGGGTGCGCCATCAAAAGGCGGCAAAACTGTACTTTTTTTGAAAAATACTTATTTTACCCAAAAAATTTATTTTGTTCTTATAACATGTTCTAGAAAATGTTTAAGATGAATAATAATGTTATAAAATTCAAAATTTAGTTAATAATATTCATAACAGCTAGTTCATAATAATATTATAATAATATATAATTTTTTAGTAACACCCGGTATTGCGTACAACACACGCTATCGAGGAAGGTCATGATTGCGTGTAATGCAAGCCAAGTCAGGGTTGCATGTTGTGAAAGAATCCTTCGTTGTTTCATATGACATAATCCAACCATATTTCATTTATACATTTAATATATATATATATATATACTCAATGTTGCGTAGAATAACTATTATCAAAATTGTGTGTAACATGATCCAAGAATAGCATTGCGTATACTGCAAGCTAATACGGTGTTGCGTATAGTGCAAGGTAATCTTGGTGTAGCATAAAACACAAGATATTAATGAAATTAAAAGAATATTTCTCATAAAACCTCGGGGTGTTACATTCTACCCCCCTTAAAATAAATTTCTCCCTCGAAATTCGTCGGGGTTATAAATGGTTTACTACTCGAAAGTTTGTTTAATAGAAACCCACATCGTAAAAAGGAATACCAAAACATGGCTTTTAAAAACTAAAGTATGAAATGTAACAGTTACCCAAATTAACTCATCACAGGGTTTCCATGTAGGAGAACATAGGTGAAAATATGGTTATGGAAGAAAAATATAACCATCAAGTTCTGATTGAGAGTGGTAGAGAACATGGATATGAAAAATCCAACAATCACAAAGTTATTAATTTGTGATGATCTAAGGTACCATCGGATTAATAGGATATAAGGGAACTAGGACAAAATTTTTGGGTTTCAAGATCATTTTCCTAAAGTTGATGAATTAAAAGAAATACTTACATGATTTTGGTACAATTTTACTTTTTTCGTGCTTTGAACAATTTCCACTTCATCTCTTAAAGAAATGAAGTTGAATTTGTTATTCATGAAGTGTTAATAGATCATGTGATAGAATGATGGGTCATTCCATCTGTTCCAAACAAAAGGTTTGCAAAAGTTATCAAATATACATAAGTCCATCTATGGTGAGGTTAATCGTATATGATTCCAAAAATGAACGTATACTTCATATATCATACCACGTAATAAAATAAAACTAGTTTCTACAAACCAGGGACTTCCAGTAGGCCAGTGGTAGGCGATAAAGGCCAGTCGCACTTCTGTTGTGGGTTTGATTCCCACAGCCTTGTCCGACGTGATGGTTTGTTACCCGTCCTGCAGGTTGTCCTATTTCTAAAGCTATATTACTATAACATCCCAACAATAATATCGAAAAAAGTTCTATCCTAACTTATATCTAACATAATCCATTCCAATCTTTAGGCTTATCTAAAATACTTCGGTCCAAGTTTAAAGTATAAAGAAAATGATTACCTGAAATTTCACATTGCAATCACGTGAATGCCATCATTTATCCCCCATATATCATAAGATATATCTTGTTGGTCAAATTACAAACATGTGAATACCTTAATCATGTATTCTCTTGAAGAATGAATACCCATTGATTGAACCATAGTGAAAACATGAATGTAGTCAAAAGTTAACTCTTTCCACATACCAAAATCCAAAAATTCTATATACTCAAACCATGATATAACCTTCTCCTTATATCAGTCATGAGCTCATGAATACGGTCAAACATTTCATTTTTTCGTTTTCCTTTCATTATGTGCATATCGTCTTTTTTTCCAAAAATATCCCAATCACATTATATGGTTACCGGTACCATTGAAAACCATAATAGACCAATACATAAATATTCCAATATTCTACGATACAATATACAACATTATTTTTCAATCCCATAACATAAACACTTAATCATTTCACCACATCGTTGTCATATTCAACATCGCCAATAGTGATCGCATGTGACTTCCCTTTGTCCTTTGACTTAAGTGGTTGCTCATGTTAATCATCACTAACCCTTGGATTAGGGAATTTATTAGCATAATTCCACAATTCCTTGCACTTGAAGCATTGAAGTGTTGGTGGTGCGTTCTCTGTAGTCTTTTCTTTATTCACATCATCAGAAACAATTTTTCCATTACTTTTACACTCAGCTACTCGATGACCTTCTTTTCCACACTTAAAACATTTTCTAGTCCCATTAAGACAATCTCCACCATGCTTCGTTCCATACTTTGAGCATAAGGAAACGTTCATCTTCTTTTCACCATTATTCTGTGATTTCTCCTTGAACTCCATCTTTCATTTCTTATCAAAACTATTAGATGGATAAGTAACACCAACTTCTATTTCTACCTTGATATTATAATGCACAATTTCTTCATAGCTACTGAAGTCTCTTATAGCTAATGCCCTTCGAAGACTTGGTTTTAAGCCACTGAAGAATCGATAAACTTTACTTTCAGGTTGGATGATAAATCCAAATGCATACCTAGATAGCCTTGTAAAATTCGCTTCGTATATACCAACAGATTCATCATCATTTTTCTTTAGTTCAAGAAACTCCTTCTCCATCTTTGTTCGAAGAATACGAGGGAAGTACTTATTGAAAAATAAGTTCTTGAACTCGTCCCATTCCATGGACTCAATTTCATCTCTCGGCCTTGTATTCTTGATATGATTCCACCATTGATTAACATCACCTTCCAAATGATATACTGCTAAGATGACTTTATCATGTTCAGAACATTAAAGAACTAAAAATATCTTTTCAGTAGTACTGATCCGTTATTCAGCAACAAGTGGATCAGAAGACCCACTGAAAGAAGGTGGATGTTGCCTCATGAAGGACTCAATAGAATATTGTTCCCTTCTCTGCTCATTTGGAAGTCCAGAATGATTCATAGCTTGTGTAAGTATAGCAATAAGATTTTGCACTCCATCTCCCATAACATTTGTTTTTTCAAGAGGACAATCATTTCATTGTCCATTACATTGATCAACACGGTTCCTTCGGGTTCTATCCATCGTCTAAAACCCAAAAAGAATAGTGTGAGATGAAAAAATCACCCTAGGAAAAAAACATAATAAAGGGGGAGTACCATCAATATCTAACATCTTGGGTTACCGTAATTATAGCACTATAACCTATACTTAACCTTAGGGACATCCCTAGACATACATTAGAAATATCTCTAGGGATCTTACTAAAGTTCTTGCATCCTAGTTTCCAAAGGTTGACTAAACCTTTCCTCTGATAGCAATTGTAGTGACCCAAAGCTTGACGTACATGGACATTACATTACTTTATCGGAATACTTAATTCATAAAAAAAACAGACACACAAGGACCGGAATAGTTTAGTGTCTTTGGAAACATGGAACGTAATCTTCTAATCGTGGTGAAAGATCTTCAACATCTCCCATAAAGATCTTTCCATTTTTTTCTTACCTAAAACTTTACTTCATATCATGGGGAAAAGAAAACATAAAAAGGGTGAGCTCAAATTCCCAGTAAGGGTAAGCATGGATAAAATAAAACATACCATATATATTTGAACTTAAAAATATGAACATAATTTTTAAACATCAAAAGCTTGGGAAATGACATAAAACATGGAAGTACGTAAGGAATATATCATAAATAAACATTAAGAATGACAAAATAGCATGCGAATAAAACATGTAATTGTGGCATACATTAAGCACATGTAATGATTTCCATAGTAGCCAAGGCATTGCTGCCAAGGCTATCTTAGTGGACAACGTCCCTTTCTGAATCGAGTTCACTCCTCGTTTCAGTCCTATTTTACTAAACCGGTTTAACCTATCGTTCCAACCATGTCAATCTCATGAGATATAAATCATTACCCAATTCATTAGAGGGAGATATAGGTCCCACCCATCTCATAATGAAATCATTCTTACTTGTTCCACAAAATAAACATACATCACTCAGAATAACCCAACGAATAAAATGGTTTTCATCAACATCATCTCATCATCACATAATCCATATAAAAGAAATGGATATCATTTCATAATAATAAAAGTGAAACCATGTAAATCATAGAGACATTACACTTGAAACATACACATATGAAATAATTTCATCTTAGATAGAAAATGGTTTCGATAAAACACTTGAAATGAATTCTTGAGGAAAATATCCTTTCTCCTTCAAAATCAATTTCTTTCCACAAAAAGTCATGAAATTTTAAAAGAAAGAGATTTTGTTGAAAATAGTCATGAAATATTTTGGAGGAAGCTTCATGAAAATAAGGCTTTATAAAATAGTAGAAATCTGTTCATTCCGTATAAGTTAAAAAAAATTCTTTTTGTACTTTTTCCAGAAAAGTCAAAAAGTACCTCGTAATGTAAACAAAAGAAAGATTCCTTACATACCATGTAGTAAAAGTCAAAAATGGGTAAAAAGGACTTTAAACATACATGAAAACAATTTTATAAAACATGGACATTGATGATAGAAATAACCCCAGTAAATACTTACAAATATGCAATCTCGGATAAAAATGATATTTGCAAATTTATCCCTTACCTTAGGTCTGATATGATTCGTACGTCTCCGAACTTCCTTTTCCTTGAAGCGCCTCTTTGAGAAATCCTCTTAGGGCACTAAAATTGGTCATTGAAAAAGACCAGGACCTCTAGGATGTTTCTAGGGAAGTGGAGAAGAGAATTGGGAAGGGGTTGGTAGAGCTTGAAGGCTCAAAATGGTGTGTGGAAGAGAGGGAGGAGGTGCCCTTTTATAAGGGGTGAGAGGGGCACCTTTGGAATTCATAAAAATATTAATTTATAATAAATCTACCCCCACATAAAACCTCCAAAAATTACTAATATTAGAATATTAGATGAGATAGGGTTGTAATCTCATCATCCAATCAAATTTATACATGTTTGGATCTTATTTTAAACCTTATTATTTTTATTTATCCTTATTAAATCTATTTAGGTTTATTTGTGGTAATAAAATTATAAATTATAAATTATAACAAATAATTACTTATTTGTTGTGAATTTTTCATAATTGTTTACTTTATAACATTATAGACCATATAAATTTAAATTTATAATTTTTAAATATTTTTGTGATTTTTAAACAATTTTATAATATGTTATTTTTATAAAATAACAATAGTTTCAATTTGACACTATTCATTTATTTGAATTTAAATAAAATATATACAGAAGATATGTTCAAACTAAAAGCTTTAATAGATTCATAAAAGGTCATATGTATCTAGAAAATTAGTGGAGAACATCAAATAGTTCATATAATATTTATTTTATTATTTTTAAAACCATTTATTTGGTTTATCTCTTAATAAAATAATTACTACAACATTTTTTGTATAATTATTTAATATACTTATATTTTTCATAAAAATTAAAAATAAAATCCTATGATTAAGATAAATCTATTAAATTTCACAATAATACTTTTACTCTAATTTGTCATCCTAAAATCACAATAGTTAAATTGTTATATTTATTAAATTATGAAGGTGACAACTTTGGCATCATTTAAAATAAAATACGATTAGTGTCATAATTGCTTGTATAAGACTCAAAATGGTCAAATATTCGACCATTGGATGATTATATATTAAATTTACATGATCAATATGTTTTGGTAAGGGTTTTGCGCCTTTTATGGTCACTATTAGTTTAATAAAAACTATATTCTTGATTTTTCACTAGATAAATAATTTCTGCATCACTGTTGTGTCACAATTAATGATAATTATTTAATCCCAAAATTTTATAAATATATTCTCATGATGTAGATACTTTTTTTAGATTTATGTAGACTATTAATGTTCGAAGTTTCAGGAATTTTATCACTAACTTAAAATTATTATACTTATAGTATTTAAGAGAGTGACATGTTGTCACTTTCATTGGTTTTATAATAATTAAATTATTTTCATGGAAAAAAGTCCATTAAATGAATATAATCCAACCCTTAGGTGATATGTGTCGACTTTTAGTCATCCAATAGGATTTTTCCAAGTGTTAGGGTAGTTTTATTATCTTATATTTACCCTTAATTACCCGATTTACCTTTAACTATAGTAAATAAAATTTACCGTAGTTACTATTCACAATGCCCAAAAATAAAAAGTCGCATATTAACATAATTTGGATCCACTGATTCCAAATATTGAATCCACTTTTTCAAATTCAATAGACAAAAGTTTCAGAAATTAAATTAAAATTAATCCCATTGTCGAAAGAAAACGGGTTTTTCTTTACAACATTGCAAAAGATTGAATTGATTTAACCTACGAATTCAAGGTAAAATCAATGATAATGACATACATTATATTAAATGGTAAAAAAATATTATATTTATACGTTAAAACCATTCAATATTATAATTTAACCACATAAGATATTACGATGAAAAAAAGTTGTTTTTAATTAAAATATAGCGTGTTTTTACTATTCATTAAAATATGAAAGTCATCAGAATAAAATGAAAAATTCATCCAAAGTAAATTTTTATTTCTTGATTCCAAAGAATAATTTTATTTTGTCAAATGGAACTTATAAACTTTTCAAAAACTAGATTTAATTTGGGTGCGCCATCAAATGGCGGCAAAATTTTATTTTCTTGAAAAATACTTATTTTACCCGAAAAATTTATTTTGTTCTTATAACATGTTCTAGAAAATGTTTATGATGAATAATAATGTTATAAAATTCAAAATTTGTTTAATACTATTCAAAAGGTCTTGTTCATATTAATATTATAATAATATATCGTTGTTTAGTAACACCCGGTATTAAGTACAACACACGCTATCGAAGAAGGTCGCAATTGCGTGTAATGTAAGCCAAGTCAGGGTTGTGTGTTGTGCAATAATCCTTCGTTGTTTTATATAACAGAATCCAACCATATTTCATTTATACATTGAATATATATATATATATATTTACTCAATGTTGCGTAGAATAACTATTATCAAAATTTTGTGTAACACGATCCAAGAATAGTGTTGCGTATACTGCAAGATAATACGGTGTTGCGTATAGCGCAAGGTAATCTTTGTGTAGCATACAACACAAGACATTAATGAAATTAAAAGAATATTTTTCATAAAATCTCGGGGTGTTACACTAATCCCTTTTTTGAAGCATCATTGTACACAACAAATTGTTCCCCACTTTTTGGTACTATGAGGACTAGTGCAATGATAATCCTCTTTTTTAAATCTATGAATAAGTCTTTACACTCACTCTCCCATAAAAACTTCACTACCATAAATGTTACCAAATTTATTGGGATTGAAAATCATGATATGTTCTTAAAAAGTAATTTGTAATACCCAGCAATACCATAAAAACTATAAATCTTCATTACATAGGTTATCAAGGTCTACTCCACAATTTTCATTGTCTTGGAAGGGTCCACAAATATTTCATTGTTGGTGATAACATGCCCTAAGAATGATACTTACTCCATCTAAAACACACATTTATTATACCTTCCGTAATGTTTTCCCATTAAAAATTCTTCAACATAATATTCAAATGCTCCTCATGTTTATATTTTCTCTTGGAGTACATCAAAATATCCTCAACAAAGACTACCAAAAAATTTCTAAGGTAATATCAAAATAATATATTAATTAAATCCATGAAAATTACTCGATCATTAGGGAGTCAAATGGAATCAATATGAAATCATAGTTTCTGTGCTTTATTCAAAATGAATTATAGGGAATATCATCATCTATCACCATTAACTGTGGATATCCCGACCAGTGGACTACCTTATAGAAATATTTGGCCCCACACAGTTTATCGAACAATACATTTATCTATGATAGGGGATACTTTTCTTTTATCATGATTTTTCTGAGTTCATGATAATCAATGAAGAGGAACATTGATCTAATTTTTTTTGTAAGAATAGGATCAATGCACCCAATGATGAAGAACTCGGGCTTATAAAACCCTTGTCTAGATTCTCCGGTAACTACATATTAAATTATATTAGCTCTATTGTTTCTTTTATATAACGTGTCTTTGATATAGTCAATTATCCAAGAATTATTTCAATTGATTATTCAATATTTCATTCATGACGAAGACCAAGTAATACTTCAAGGAACAAATACGTGTAGTCCTACATGAATAAAATGTATTTGTGCATGATCATATCCTTTGTATCAACCATTTATGATAGATATTCATGATCATAAGTCAATAATATCCAAAATTAATACAATGATTCTGAAGAAGATTCATCATACCCCTTAAACTTGTAGAGAATTGGGGGATTCATTGACATGTAAAGAGTGATCTCCCTTCCTCAACATTCGATGTTGGAATTGTACAAAAATAGCTAATACATTTCCAATATAGAATCAAACTCCACTGAAATATATGAATTAATGTGTAGAACCATAATAAAATAGTATTTTTTAGATTCTTCAATTAATAACCAGCATATATGTTAACACATCATTTTTGGGATTCACCATACAATTAGTGATATCATATTCCCTTCCTTGTTTCAATGGATTTTTATTTTATTTCCCCCAAAAACCCTTGGAATATGGTAATGGATTTCATAATGACCATACCCCTTGATGTTTAAACACTACACTACATTTTGAGTTTTGATCTTAACCTTCATTTATTCTTCCATATTATTGGGATTCATCATATCACATTAGTATTTATTATAAATATGACCCTTTCTACAACATTTTATGAATATCTGTGATCCCATTATAGAGATTTCAGGATTCTTATTCCCACACTTTTGACACATGTGGTGTTGGTTCTTATATCAATAACGGGAATTATCTATTGATCCACCCATATTAAACTCTTTTTCCTATTTTTATCTTTGAGACCATTAGGCCACTGAGAGTCTCCGATATCTATTTCAACCTTAAGGGAAAAACGAACAATCTCACTATAGTTATCAAAGTCTCAAATCACCAAATCATCTCATAGAATCTTATTTAGTACACTAAATAAGTGATCCACCTTGATCTCTGTGTTTGTGAAAAAGTAAAAGGTATATCATTCAATATCTATGATTTTTTCTATTACCCAACAATAAACTCTCTGCCTTGTGCATCAATCCAATGAATTCACTTCTCATCTTGATATGGAGGGTTCATTGAAAATATTAATTGAAAAATATTTTCATGAATTCTTCCAATTACATGGAATCAATTTTCTCTTTGGACTTCATATTCTTGATATTTTTCCACTATTGATCAACTTCCCCTTAAAATGATAGTTCCCAAGCACAAATTTCTATTCTTTAGATATTTGGAGGATAAAGAATATCTTCTCAATGTACTTAATTCATTGTTCCATGGGGATGATATTATAATATCCACTAATGATGGGGGGCATTTGTCACGTAAAATATGGAATAACAACATTATATATATTAGGAGGAGGGTGTTCTATAATATTCAAGTTATATTTCATAACTCAAACAAGTTTGGAAAGTACAGGATTGAAATTTGGAGAAACAGTTCCCGTAATATTGGGAATACCTCTATTTAAATCATCACATTTTATATCACATTAATTGCAGGTATGATTACATATATTTTATTCCATTAACTAATAATAATATAGTACAATTAAGGGGATTTAATACTTATCTAATAATCAAATAATAATGAAAGCATTGAAAATAGAACGATAAACTTGTAAATGAAAGTTATATCCTAACTTGTGGTACCCTATGTTTCAATCATGATTATTTGTAGTGATAGAATTATACCTTGGGTTATTACTAAAGTTCTCTAGTCCTAATCTAATAAAATAAATAGTCATTTATATAATACAAACAATAGAATCCCTAACCTATTACCCATATTATAACATTATTTTAAGCATAATTAACCATCAAAATTCAAGTCTAGGATTTTAGTGTCTAGTTTCACTAGAAGATTAGGTACATAAAACTGATATCATGGAAATAGAAGAAAACAAAATTATTTTAGTCATGCATAATGATATCATATATTCCATTGATCTCCTACATATTTATAAGAAAACCTTGTGAATTCATAATCAAAATGGAAATCCCAGAAAGGATATAAACCTAGGATTAAAGAAAATCACATGGGTTAGAATGTATAACATGATGACATAAAAAGGAATGGATTAAGAATATATATAAGGAATAATAAAATGGAGTGAATTGGGACACATAATCATGGAATTGATGAAATGTGGAAACGACACACAACAATATATAAATATATGAGTAAAGGATAACCTTCAAAGACCATTGCACATGAAAAAAAGTACGATAATGGAATCAGGTGCACTCTATATCCCCACATGAAATCTAATGAGGCTAAACATTACCCAATGAATTGGAGCACTATTCGGGTTCACCAATCATGGAAAGATAATGAATGTCTATATTAAATAAATTATCATTAATAGCCCATTAAAATAATTGGATGTCATTATTTTAAGGGTATGTGTCCTCTAGGATAGTTAATTTTCTATTTATGGTGGTTGTTGATGTTTGGATGAGATTATAGGAGTTTTTTTATAGAAGATGGAGATACAAAAGAACTAATGTAGGAAATACACATCGTGTAAGTGTGTTACATGATGTGAATGTTTGTATCGCGACGTTTCCAAGGGTATTTCACAACACATATATTTTTAGGGTTAAAAAATAAAAACGAAATGTGTTTTTCAGAGGAACATGGAATCCCGTTATTATATGGCATGAAAGGGGATTACATGTCATGTGCTTCCCAAATGTTGTATAGTTTTAATGGATTCAACTGCATGAGTTTTCTCCAAACCCTATGACCAATATATTTTCTATCATTCAAGGTGTATGAAACCTTCTCTATATAATTTTGGAGATTCCTTTTGATGGGGATTAATCCTTGGGATCCAATATTTGATCTGTCATGTGTTATCTTCCCAATATCTTATGTTTTCTTCCATTATCCATTGGGGTTTCACATCAGTGGTTATGGTTTTGTTTACATATTGTGTTTACGCTATATCATTATGGTCTCATATTTTATTATAGGTTGGTCCATAGTTCCACATGGTGCATTTTTTGATTGAAGTAATTATTCTTTACCAAATAGTGTGCAATGATTTGAAAAATTATTTAAGGTAGTTGTTCCCTTATTTCTCTTTATCGTGTTTCATGCAACAGGGGTTAAATTTTTTATACCTATATATTATGGTTGTTCTATCTTAATTAAAGATAAATAATCGAATAAATTGAATCGAAAGAGGTAAATGGGGTTTACTTCACATTTTTCTGAAAAAATATTTTTTATTTTGATATTTTGGATTGTACAGGATTGCTGCTCTGATAAAAATTGAGATCTACGCTGGATATATGCATTATTAATGTTGTGAATATTGTAACTATCATTATTGTTGAAATATAACCCTAAATGAAAATATATTAATTATTTATACTTGTATAATGAAATGGTTTCCCCATTATTTTTCATTGGGTGATAACAGCCCAAAAATAAATTTGAATATGATAAAATCCTCTTTTTAAATATCTAAAAATGATATTGATGTGGTTTGACGTGTATTCATGCTTGTGGGATGACAATTTTTTGATTCAATTTGGTCTCGGTTGATGTGTGGATTGTTTGGCCATTCCATTGGTGTGTAAAGTAGAGGGTTTGTTCAGTCCTTCCTTTTGGGTAATGAGGAGTTGGTTTTTCTAGATATGATGTTGGGGTGGTGAGGATTTGGTTTGTTTGGTAGTGATTTTAGTGTGGAGAGGATTTTGTTTTTTTGGTAATTATTTATGGGCAGATATGTGCTTGTTGCTTTTTGCATGATATTAATGTAGTAATGGAATAAATATATAGTTGTTAATAATGTTTGAAATGTATTGATTTTTCCTGGTGAATGGGATAGAAATGGTTAATGGATAAATAAATGATGTATTTTTTTTAAATATAGTTGATTCTAAATAATGAAATTTATGATATGATTAAATAAATGTTTTTTCAAAATTTGAAATTGGTTACGTGGTAGATGTGTGTTGTCGTGCATTTAGAGGTGAAAAAGAAGTTAACATTGTTGTGTGTTGGATGGTTTTTTTGAGAACCCATTGGTTTGTCTTGAGTGTTTTATACTATATATATACTAGTATTTTCCATCTTATTTCTATACACACCCCACCCACATTGAAAACTATGTCCTGAACACCTGAATAGTCATGCGAGGGGATTATTTCTCAATGTCATGGTTAGAGGATGGATGGTTGGAAACCCACTCTACCCTACTCCCTCTTCTAGGAGATAGTGTCCCACGTATTTTTGAGCTATTTTTTATGTGTAATGACCTAGGTGTCTTTGGGCGAGTTATAATGTGTGTCCCAAGTGTTTTTGGGTGAAATGTGATATTTTTCCATTGTGTCTTCCAGATGAGATGTGTTGTGATAACATAGGTGTGTGCGAGAGGGATTAGATGTGTTGTGATAATATATGTGTGTGTGGGTGGGATGTGTTGAAATTTCCTAGTTGTTTCCATGTGGGATATGTTGATATTGACCAGGTGTTTCTGAGAGGGATGTAATGTGATATATTTGGACGTTGTGGGACCACCAGTTTGTTTTTCATTGGTTTGTGAGAATTACTAATTAGAGGGAAAGTGTTGTGGGGTTCCCTATCATCGATGTCCTTTACATTAAATTGTATTACATTGTTCATGTGATTAATTGATCATGACCTAGTGAGGTTGGGATGGTTAGTATTCCATTATAGGTTCTTTTTTGTTCAATTTGTTTCTAATAGGTGCATTAATATACTCTTCTCACGTGTGCATAAGAGACATTAGTTTTCCTATGGTGTAAATTTTTATACTCACCATACATACATTAATTTGTTTTTTCTAGTTTCTAATAGGATTTCATATATTGTGTTAGACCTTACTAGCTTTGATCGTTTTTAGTTGATGTGTCTCCTCGTTATTTTTTATTCGGGGTATTTATATTTGATACTTTTAAATTATTTGGTTCTATTTGTACCTGCATGTGGGATGGATTGTTTCTATTTTATAATATGTATTAGAGTTATTTTGGATAATTCAATCTATATCATAATCTTGTTTCCTTATAAAGGTTAATTCCTCCCATATTGTGATATTTTTACACCCTTTGTTTTAATCTCCAACCTAGGGCCTGCCGAATGCTGGACTCAAAGTCATTATCTCTCTTCTCTCAATGTGGTATCATTGGACTGAGGAGGTCATGATAGATTTGAATCAAAGGAGTGGTTGAGAGATAGTTTGGAGTTCATAGTTAGGCACAGTGAGCATTACATGGGGTGGTATGGTAACATTTACAGTTGACCTCAGTTTGTGACATAGGCCTGGGAGACTGGCTAGGATACTAGAGTTTAGACCCCCCTTGTGATCCAGTGAAAATACTGTATGTTTATTTAATGACTAAGCGTGATGTACTTTATTATAGTGTATATACCTTGGAGAGGTACATGCATCATAATTACGTGTGTTTTTGTTTGAATTGGGTTATTTTTGTAATGTTTAAATATATTAAAAATTACATAAAATGAATTAAAATAACTCTTAATAAAAATAAAATTTACTGGGCTTGGGAAATAATTTTTGTATTTCATATATTCCTTATGTTAAAAATTTTCATGGGACTCAAGAAGTTGAGGTTCTTTATGCTGATCTGGTTTATGGTAGTAGGGTTGATTTGATTGAGGATGATGATCAGTGGTTATGAAAGGTGTATGATTTCTAGCAGAAGGATTTGGGGATGTACAAGGGAAGTGTTTCATATGTGGAGATAGACTTATGGATAGAAGAGTTTGGGATCACATTCAGTTTGATCTCATCTCTAAAAGAGTATTATTTCACCTTGGAATTCATTCACATGTGAGGAGCTGCATGTTAGTGGTGGACACTATATCTAGAAGAGATGAATGAGGCATATGTTTTGTGGTAGACTTTTTGATGGATTTTTGAGAGAATTTATTTTCTTCGACAATTAAGATAGTGAAGTGGAAAAAGATTTTTTTCCCTTTTATTATTAGATTATGTTAGTATAGAATTTTAGAATTAGGTTCAAGGATATTCTTATTTTTTGTGCTATATCATTTCTTATGATGATTATCATGTGATTTGTCTTGTTGATCAAATTATCCTTCAATCATGTATGAAATATCTCCTTTTACATTGACAATGTATCTGGACGTTCAAAATATGGTGGAGGTTATTGAGAAAATGAACTCTTGGGGTGTTTTATCATGGGAATAAAACTAGTGTGGTTCCTCTAGGGGAAAAGTTGTTAGTGGAATGTCTCAGGTTCCAAGACTGTAGTAGTATTGACTAACTTGGAGTTGAACTCGACAATTCCCATTTCAACCTTCTTTTTTTTTCTATACTAGGGGGTTGGGGTTAATGAGTATCTTCTATGGTGTGTGCAGCCATCGTCAAAACATGTTCCCAATGTCTTATTGTTCTCATTTAGGATGAGGTGGAAAGGTTCAAAGTTAGACTCAACATCAGTTATCTGTGATGTCATTTCGGAAATAGTGGTAGTAGGCTTACGCTCTACCAAGGGGAGATGTAGAAAGAAGATGTCGACATCAGGATGTTCCTCATGTTCCGGGACCAGGAACTGATTGTGTACATATAGGTGGTCGTCAGTAGAGAGGTAGAGGATATGGGTGTAAATAGTTACACATAGTGGAGGAAGCGATTCCAGTGGGTCCATATATCATAAATATTAAAATCAGTTTCATTACTACTGTTGTCAGTTCCTTGTTTCAATTATGATATTTTCACACCATTGTTTCACCCTATCTTACCAATTCTCTGGGACTACACATATATGATTCATCTGACAATAGTTTTTACTATACCATTCAGTGTCCAAACTATATTTTTATATGTGTTTTGGGTGTTTATACAGATGATGGGGTTGCATCTATCTCATGAGGATCTTTTCTTACTATATTTGTAGTTATTTGATTTTAACCATAGCATCAACTGGTTGTATTCTGTAGGTGGTATTGTCGACTCCTTTTAAAGGAGACTCATGTTTTTGGATTTGGATGTATATTTGGTGGTTTTCTATGGTGAGGAGAGTTTTTAGTTGGGCAGGTAGCATATAGAGACCCTTATTTCCTTGTTGTCTATGTTTTTGGAGGAATTTGTGAACACTGGGATGGTAGAGATTACAAATGTCATTGGGAAGTTCATGGATGTTTTACTCGAGGAGGTTGTGATCCTACCCCCTAGACATGATGTTGACTTTATGATAGACTTGAATCATAGTGCTTCTCTGATTGTGATGAATCCTTATCGAATAGAAAATCATATGTTGTGGGAATTGAGGATTCTGATATATGTTCTGATATAGAAGGTTTTTATCTAACTCAGTGTGTTGTCATGGGGTGTTGTAGTATTCTTCTCTAAGAATAAGGATGGTAGTTTGAGGTTTTGTATAGCCTACTAGAGGTTGAATCAAGTGACGATCAAAAATGGTTTCTCACTTCTGAGGATATAATATCTTTTTAACATGTTGACAGGTGTGAGTTATTTTACTAAGATCAGTTTGTGGTCTGGATATCCATGGTTGAGGGTGAAGGAGGGTGATATCCCTAATAAATACATCATATGAATTTATGGGAACTTTGAGTTTGTATTCATTCCATTCGATGTTATGAACACACTAGTCATTTTCAATGGGATTATAAAATCCATGATCTGAGACTTCCTTGATTGCTTCGTCATCATATTCATTGATAATGTCTTAGTCTACTCGAAGACATAGGAGGGGCATGTCGGGCATCGTATAACTATCTTGATTGTTCTTATATGACACTGAATCTATGGATTGTTGTCCAATTTTATGTTATGTACATGAGTGGTGCATTTCCTTGGGAATGTGGTGTCGCATTTGTGTGTGGTAGCAGACCCGTCGAAGTTTTAAGCAGTTTTTTCTTAGGCAACACCCAAGAAAGAGGAAGAGGATTGTAGTTCCCATTTTTTCTCTTGATATTATCAAAGTTGTGTACCTAATTTCTATAAATTTTCATCCCCATTTAATTCTTTGACTAGGAATGGCCAATCTTTTATGTGGACTGATCAATGTTAGGTAATGTTCTATTACCTTGAGGGTAATTTTGTTAGTGACCTAGTTTCCTGATGAATGAGTGATGTTAGAGGTGTCATTTAATTATTCCTTCTGGGTTTATGATGTGTGTTGATGCCATAGTAGGTATTTTTTTATTATGGGTATTGTAAATTACATCCCCATAAGCAAAACTATGCCACCCATGATATAGAGCTAGAATTAATTGTGTTCTCAATGAAGGTGGGGAGACATTACCTCACCAGGGAGTGCTTTGTGGTCCTCAAAGATCACAAGAGAATGAGGTATAAAATTTCTCAGTTTGAACTAAACATTTTGTAATTGATGTGGTTGTATTTTCTTGATTTTAATAATTTTGAGATCACCTACACCTCAGGAATGTTGAATGTCATGGAAGCTTCTTTGAGCAGGAAGTCATGGAAGGGTGTTTTTCTGGTGTCTAAGGATGTTTCGAGAGTAATGAAGAGTTGAAATCCTTATACTTATATGTAAGAGTGGATTGTGGTGGAAGATATTGATTTCATATTACTGTGTGGTATTCTCAAATGTAGCAGGTAAAGGAGTATCACTAGAGAGACTGAGAGGAAGAGGTTATGCGTGATCATGTTGGCAATGGTGATGTTGTAGAGGGGTGGTAAAAAGATAGTCCAAACTGTATATTTTTTGGATGGTTTATTATTATGATTGTAATGTGTGATGGAGAACATAGTTAGTTTAATTAATAACATTTGGAAGTACACCTAGAAGTTTCAGATATTTATTGTGGCTTGAGGGTGCAATTTTGGTGGCCCATGGTAAAACATGTTGTGGTAGTGTTTGCAGCTCAATTTCTGGTTTATCATCAGGTAAACCCTGAGCATTGTGTTCCTAATTGTTTTTTGTATCCCTTGGATGTTCCAGATTTGAAATGAGATGACATACCGAGGGATTTTATCACATTTTAATCTATATCTTTTGGAGGTTTTTTATGTTATCTAGGTGGTCATAGTTCGGTAGACGAAATCGACTAAATTATTAGTGGAAAAGAATCCTATACAAATGGATGCTTTGGTTAAGAAGTACATGGATGAGGTGGTTTATTTTCATGTATTTCTAAGGTCCAATTACTTGGATTGGGACACATTTTACCTCATAAGTCTAAAGGGGATTTCAAAATTCTTTTGACACATAGTTATGACTCAACACTACCTTCCACCCTTAGACAGACGGTAAAATGGAATGGACTATCAAGATTTCGGAGGATATGTTTTGGGATTCCGTCATAGACCTAGGTCGATAATGGGTGCTACAAATTCCATTGGTAGAGTTTTATTATAATAAAATGTATCCCTCTTTTATTATAATAGATCCATTTGAGGTTTTTTACGGAAGACTTTGTCATTATCTGTGTTGCTAGATAGAGGTTGGGTAAACAACCATTCTTGGTCCTAATGTGGTATAGATCGTGACTGAGTCATCATATCTCGTTCATGAGAGGATGAAAGTGTGAAAAGACTGAAAGAAGCCATATGTTGATCATAGGGGGCGGCACCCAGAGTTCAAGGATAGAGACCACAAGTTGTTAAAGGCTTCCTATCGACATGGGTGGTGGAGGTTTGGGAGAGGGAGTAGCTTTATCCCAAGTTTGTTGGACCTTTAGAGATGTTCGAGAGAGTTGGAAATGTGGAGTAATGATTTCATTTCCCCATAGTTGGATAGGATTCAAAACATATTTTATGTCTCTAATCTTCATTGGTATCTTCATGATTACTCCCATGTCCTTGATGGGGGAGAGTTAGATATTAAGGATGATGTGATGTTTGTGGAGAGGCTAGTAGAAATCCAGGATGTTGAGCAGAAGACATTACATTGAAAAATCATTATTTTTCTTCATGTCTTGAACAGTCACAGTGTCCTACAAGAGATTAGTTGGGATTAAGAAATAAATGTGTTCCCATGACCCAATGTTGTTTGGAGTGATTCTTTTCTCAGTTTTTATTTGTGATTTAATGCTTGGAATTTTTTTTATATGAGTTTTTTCCTTTCTAAATGTTATGTGTGGTGTGATTTGTGATAAATTATTGACAAATGAAATTGGAAGAACCCAATTACTTATATAAATTCATTAAATGTGAGGAAACTAAACCCATTCAACGAGTTAGTTCCGCCCATAGCTGAGTGTATCTTGACATGGATGATAGAATTCCCTAATTTGGATGTTTGGGATGATGCAATTCATTAGTTATAGTGGTGGTGGTTTGTGTTTCATGGATGATGAGATGGCTATGAAGCAGATTTTTGGAAGTGTGTTAGTATTAGGGGAGGCTGATTATGGTTGTGTAAATTTTTTTATCCATTTGGGTTGGCATGTTTAGCTGGAGGTAGCGTTTAAGGTATTGAGAAACACTTGATAGGTATCTCATGAGGTGGTTGTTTAGACCACTCTTCCTTATGGGACTTTTTTATTATAGAGGGATGTAATCATTTAATAGGTATCTAATGTAATGTTCCAGGACCACCTAATCACTTATTATTCAAGTTTTAGTTCTTGGATTTGTTTGGAAAAGGTTTCAAAAGTTTTTTTGAAAGTTGGAGGTGCAAAAGAATTGTTGTCAAACATACATGTCGTTTGAGTGTATTACATGATTTGAATGTTTTTTTTGTGGATTTTCCATGGAAAATTACCAACGTGTATATTTTTTGGTTAAAAAATAAAAAAAAGGCTCATTTTTTTAGAACATACAATCTCATGATAACACAACCTGAAAGGGTATTACATGTCGTGTAATTCCCCGATGTTGTTGAATTTTGAAGGTTTTATCTGGATAGGTTTTATCCAAACCATATAGTCATCATATTTTTTCTAGTTCTAGGTGTCTATTGACCTTCTACTTATTCATTTAGAGACTCCTTTCAATGGATATCAATACTTGTGCTCTCATCATCGATCTATGGTGAGTTCTCCCCTTATTCGTGACTGTTTTCTTCCGTCCATATTTAGGGTTTCATTGCAGTGGTACGGTTTGGCTTGGGTTGTGTTTTTGGACTATATATTGATGGACTCTTGGTGTATTATAGGTTAATCTGTAGTTTCTCATTGTGTAGTTGTGGTTTTTGGCCATTCTACATCGCCTGCGGTGCACAGAGAGTTGAAAAGATTCTTTGAGATAGGGTTTCCCTAGTTTCTCATTATTGTGTATTATGATGGATGGTATTTATTTTGTATAACTATAGATTATAGTTGTGTAGGATTAATCAATGAATTTTTTTAAATTAAATTAAATTCATAAATGGGGTTTTAGTCACTTTTTTTTAAATCGTTATTTATTATTGAGATATTATGGATTGTTCGGGCTTGATTCCTCACTGAAAATTTTGGTTATTGAAGGATCTTTTTGTACTATATATATCTATTGTGGCTTTTTTACCATTTTTACTATTATGATTATTATGATACCACCCTATATAAAAATTTTCTAATTACTTAAACATATATAATGAAATGGATTCCCCAGGGTTTTGGTTTGTGTGTTAACACCTTTAAAATAAAGTGGAATGTGGTAAAATCCCCTTTGTAAATCAGAAAAAATGATCTTGAGGTGTTTTGATGTGTGGTTGTGATTTTCAGACAGAAATATGTGGTTTCATTGCGGAGTGGTGTGATGTGTGGTATATATGTCCTTTATTTTAGTGCTTAATAGAGTTGGTTTGTTTGTCCATGCTTTTGGGGTGGTGAGTAGTTGGTTTTTTCATGCTTTTGGTGTGGTGAGGAGTTGGTTTGTTTGGTCTTTATTTTGGGGAGGTTAGGATTTGGTTTGTTTCGTCATGATTTTGGGTCAGCAAGGAGGTGGTTACTTTAATATAGATTCCCATGTAGTGATAGAATAAATATATAATTGTTAATAATGATTGAAATGGCTTGAGTTAGTTTGCTGAATGGTATGAAAATGGTTAATAGATAAATAGATGATGGGATGTGTAGCTAAATGTTGTTGATGTTAAAAATTGTAATTAATGGGATGATTAAATAATATTGGTTGGAAATATGAAATGGGTTTTGTGGCTTGATGTGTGGTGTTATGAATTTGGAGGAGGAGTAAATGTTGATGGGGTTGTGAGCTGGTAATTTTGTTTGAGAACCGTTAGGTTGGGCTAGAGTCTTAGATACTATATATATACGTGTGTTTTCTTTTTTATTTCTATATGTACCCCAACCATGTTGATCACTATGTGTCAAACACCCACATAGTCATGTGGTTTTTCTCTTCTCCAACATCTTGGTGGGAGGTTAGACAACTAGCAACCCACTCTTCCCTACACCCTATTCTAGGTGATAGTGGCCCAGGTGTGTTTGGGCAATTGGTGATGTGTAATAGACCACGTTTCATGGGGATATTTGTGATCTATATCACAAGTGTCATCAATATAAGATTTGGTATGTTGCACATGTGTCTTATGGATAAGATGTTTTGTGAAATCCCATGTGCGTGGGGGTGAGATGTAATATTTTGTGATAACAAAAGTGTGTGGGGGAAGGATGTGATGTGGTGTGACAGCCAGGTGTGTGTGGGTGGGGTGTATTTTTATGGGACACGTGTATTCAGATAGGATTTTTTGTGATTTCATAGGTGTGTGAGGGTGAAAATTGATGTCATATATTCCTAAGAGATGGGAGCACTAATACGTTTTCCGTTGGGGTGTGAGAGCAGCTAGTCAATGGGTTAATGGTACAGGGTACCCTACCATCGATGTTATTTACATTATATTATATTAATTGATTTGAATTATTTAGTGAGCATGACTTGGTGTGTTTGAGATGGCTAATATACCTTTATAGGTTCTGTTTGGTTCTACTCTTTTTCTCATAGCTTCCTTAGTATTCTCTATTAACCTGTTCCTGAGAGACTTTGGTTTTCATACTGAGAATATATGTATACTCACCATGCCTCAATAAAATTATATTTAGGTTTCCATGAGGACTTTTAGACCGATCTAGACAATAATAGCTCGAATCCTTTATATTTTCATATTCACAACATTAGCTTAACTTTTGAGTATTTATATTGGAGGCTTTTATTTGTATCACTTCAATTTATACATGCATGTGGGATGGTTTTGGTTTCCATTTTTTATTATGTATTTGACTTGTTTATAGATGATTAATTTGATCTATTGGTATTTTATATTATAAATTGTATTTCCTCCCATATTTTTAGATATGTACTCCCTTTTTTTGGGCTCCAAACAAATTCCAACTAGAAGTGCGACTCAGGGGGTCATTATATCTCTCCCCTTATTATCATTTCTTTGGAGGGAGCAGGTCATGAAGATAATCATTTCATAATCCATAATAGAACGTCATTTAATTATGGTGTCCATAGATTAGTGGATTTAAATTCTACGTCAATGTTCATAAGGTAAAATAAACCTATATCATGATAAGTGATGTCAAACTGAAGTGAAAACATAAAAAAGAGTGTTTAAGAGAGATTACAAATGAAATATTTTAGTGTAGTTTAAAGAAAATATTAATGTGTATTTAAAGTGGAAAAGTGATATTTGTTTTCATAAAACTGTAAATAAGACAATATAGTGTTTCATGATCAAATGATTGATTTTATAAAAATTAATTTTGATTCAAAAATATTATGGAGTGCACATAATAATTGGTATGAAATTAGGAAGTTCCTTTTAATTGGGGATGCTTATCGGGAAGATTTGTGAGAACCTTTTCAAAACTCTTATTTCACATTCAAATAAGGAATAATAAGGATAAGTACTTATTTTTGGGATATAAATATAGAATATAGAAATATTACGTGACAATAATTAAGAATTATATTTGGGTAAAGGTAGAGTGAGCTTTACTCGAAGGAAAAAATAGAGGTTCAAAAAAAATCTCTTACCTTATGTATAAAAGTGTTTTTAACTTCATCTTAATGTCTAGGGTAATAAAATTAAATCCAATAATAAATTAATTAAAAACCATTTATACATTTATTTTATTTTTTATAATTTTATTAATTTAATTACTATCCTTTTTTATATGTTCTAAGATACAATTTCATTGTTCGGGAGTGTTCGTTTCCCTGGATTTCATGATTGGTTCACTTGTATAATTTTATAAATGATCATGTCTAATGGGATTAAATATCCTGAATTTAATTTATCTATTATTAATGTAAATACATAGTATTAAATGGTTATATAACTTATTTAGTTATTTTGGGTGACTATGGATCATTGGATAACATGTTAGTGATAATCGTTTAGATTATTGTGTTGGAATTTTGATCATCATGAAATATATTTGATTGATTATTCATTATTGTGAATAAAATATACCTTTAGAGCTTACAAAGGGTTATAAAAAACAATTACAAATTTTACCAACCATTATAATGGTTTTATGTCCACACATAAAGGTGTTCAATGAAAATAAAAACATATCATCCTCTAAGGTGATAAATCAATACATCATGACTGGTAATTTCATTTTTAGAATGAAAAGAATTGGAGAATTGGTATGATGGTGAACTTTACATTAACATATTAATAATATAAAATATAAAATATACTATAGTTATCATGTATCTTTTGATAGAGGAGGTGAGGAGAGTGTAAGAAATGAAAATAAATTAAAAAAAATAAAGTGAAATAGGATTTTACCTCTTGAATTCTTCTACTTGGGAATATCCTTATGGAAATTGGTTTTTTTGTATATTTTTGAGACCATAACATCCTATATGTGGGGAAGATAATTGGTAAGAGTATTTGGATGAATTTTTACAATATTAATTTATTATGACGTGCTAGTAGAATAGGTGGTGAGAGGTGGTATTTATAATGTAAGAGAGGGGTGCGTTTTTATTATATTATTCATTTGTTTTTTGATTACTGTTCAAGACTATGAATAATGTGTATTATTGTGATTTATTATAGTAAATATTTTATGTGTTTTTTAACCAATGATTCTTACATCATAAAAAAATCATTCAGGACTAAATATTTCATGTATTTATCTTATGCTGCAAATTATAATATTTCACTATCCACCAAAAAATAAACTATCATAGAACAATCCCAAAAAATTACCCCAGCCATTTTTTTAAAAATATATTTAATAAATTAAATCCATTTTATGGAAATAATTTACTAAATATGGGAAATTTAATTCTTAATTAAAATTCTTATTTATTCGAAATATACCAATTCTAAAATTATAACAGATTTTATAAAATAGTGAAAAATTAATTAATATTTCATAAAATTATGTTATAATCAAAATACCACAAAATATTAATTTATTAATATAATTTATAAAAATAAATTATGTTTTAAATCATTATAATAATTATAAAATTGAAAATTAACATTTATATTTCACAAAAATATCAAAAATTAATTTATCATTTTCAAAACATTTACTTACTTATACTATGATATAATTATATCATATTTTCATTTATAAGATTATTAAATATTATTTATAAGTTCATGGGTGAGGTTACTATTCTATTATCTGGTTTAATTTACATAAGGGCCATACTACTATGTTAAAGGTAAAGTTACCAATACATTTGTATATGATCTTTAAATTCTAAAAATGCCACTTATTTCATAAATTATTCTTTTATAATGATTCTATTGTGTTCAATATTTTATTTTATGTATTTTATAATATGTGAAATAATTATAAGAATTTAAAAATATCATTAATAAAATTCAAATCCATTATAATATATTTATATTTCAAAAAATTTATATCAAATTTATTTTTACCTATTTTTATAAAAAATATACATATCATATATATATATATTGAATGCCATAAAAGTCTTTTTAACGACTATATATACATAATAACTTGTTAATATATATATATATTACACAATTTCGTAATCAAATATATTTTTATATGTTTTTAAAAAAAATATATATATATCACATCTATATATAAAAACATATATATGTACATATATCAAAAACCGTATATTATTTTTAACTTATATATATGCATATTAATTTTTTATTATAAATACATATATATATATATCAAAAACCTTACACATTTTTTAATGAGATTATAAATGTATATTAACTTGTTAATATAGTTAAATAAATACACACACACATATATATATCTCTCTAAGACATCAACCATTGTTCATATATATATATATATTAAAAACCTTACATGTTGTTAACAATTATATTTGTATATTCAAATGTTAATATATTTATATATAACATGATTTCTTAATTAAATATGAATACATCAAATATATTCTAACATGTATTTTAAACAAATATATATATCAAATATATTTATAAATATATACATATATTTATGTAACAATAATCATACACATTTATTAAAAAAACATTTATATGTCTATATTATAATGTTAATACACACACACATATCCAAATATTTTCAAAAAAATAATCACATGAATAAAAAATTAAAACCAATCATAATATTATAATCAAACATGGTTTGACATCAGTTGCACTATTATAGTTTTATCGTAATTCATAAAAACTCCTTTCACTATAAGAATGTAATATAGTTTACCAATTAAATAGATTTATATAAATTCATTCATTATTAGATATCACTAAATAATTTCCATAATAAACATATTAAAAATAATAACATAATATAATATAGGGTTAGTAACCAAAAATAGAAACTTAAAATTCTTTTAAATCTAAATGTTAAACAATATGAAAAATACCACAAGTTAATTAAAATAACTCGTATAGACCCTATGGACATCCAAATAGGGAATAATAAATTATCAATACCGCTAAATACCAAACAAACCAAAAAAATATGGTAAAATTTTTATCATAGAGATTTCTCAGACTACAACATGTATGATTAAATGAAAAAAACATAAAAGTGGTGAAAGGGGAGATAATAGGAGTCTATATAAATATGATTTAAACCCCAATCATTAAAAAAATCACATGCAAAAGAAGATTTTGGAGTAGGTGGCCATCGAATATGAGATGCTTAATGGGTAAGACATACTATATGGATAATTGGGGACGATATAGATGGTCATGGGTTTTTAATTTACTATTAATTCTACTGGGTTATTGGAAAAATTATTAATTCCATCGATAAAGGATAATTTTTTAGAAAATTTTGTGATATAATTCAATACCCTTCAAAAAAGGAACCATTCTTATGGATAATAGTAATGGACATAAAAATTTATTACTATTATCTATCGTATCTTAGTTTCTCATGAGATGGTGCAAATACTTCACTAAATTGTTTTATGAGGAAACTAATTTACAACATGAATAATTAATTTTTGTGATGGAGAATTGGTTCAATCACAAATATTTCTTTCTTCCGTACTATATGAAATAGGAATCTTACCCATCATGGAAAAACAATTTATAGTAGTGATAATATAATTTTTCAATCCACTTAAGGAAATTTTTAATATAATGTGGTTGATAAAACATAATGAAATCTTATTTATAACAGTTTTAATTCTTCAAATAACATTAGCTTCACCTAAGTCTTTCATATTTAAATGTCCAGATAAAATATTCTTATCATAATTTTTTGATTCAAATTAGTTCTAAAAATATAATTTTCATAAACTTAAAAACATATAAAAATTATTTTATTATTATGGACCTTAATATAAATATATTTATCATATTAGTTAACTACAAACCCTTTTAATACAATAACATCAATACATTTTCGATGAAATCATTTTAGATCATTTTAAACCATATATTGACCGTGCTAATTTAAAAACCTTATTTTCGTAAACATGTAATATGAATATAATAACTATTACATATATATATATTTCTTTATCTAATTCAATATTTAATAATATTAATTTAACATTCATTCGGTTAATTTTCAAATTACATTGGGAGATTATATGTCAGTTTAATGGTTTTTATGTTATCACATAACGTATTAATGTTTTAAAAGTCAGTTATAAAAATATATGTGACATTTATGACATGTTTATTACCTCATAATTATGTGGATTGTTCTAAGATGGTTTTTATTACTTTCTAGGGACCAACATGAATTCTTGGAAAGTAAAACCTTGGTATAAAAGCTCATTTTACCACATGAATTGTAATAGAAATTGTTTTGGTTGAATTTGAAAATATAATCCCTTTGTTCTTATCCACTCAAGATCTCATAGAGATATTCCAAAACAAGAAAAATGTAAGATAAATCCCTCTTTTTTGATAGATTCAACATTTTTAAAGCTCTTAAATTTTATAAACTAGCACTTGGGAATCATATAAGGATTATCCAAGATATTTGGTGGACATATGTATGATATATATAATTCCTTTCATGGTTCCATTTAAACATGATATGTTGAAGATAATGGAATCAAATAGAAGATTTCGAACAAACAAGTTATAATTTACTATTTCATTGGATTTTATTTTTCATTCATAAATTGAATTGCTGTGATCCTTTGAAAAATATGAACAGTTGGTTTAATGGATTCAGTTTTATACCATGAATTTGAATGAAAAACTTTAAATTGCATGTTTTTTATGCTTCTTCTGTTCCTCGAGTTTATTCATTTTTTATTGGAGGGAATGTATAATTATTTGGCCAAAAACCCATATAATTGTATATAAATTAGGTATTTATATATAAATAGTGTTTCAATATAGTCCCAATTTGACTAGTCGTGTTTTGATTATTGGTTGCATCACCTATATATGGTTGGTCAATGGATAATGATTTTTGGATAAAATTATGATTGAAATTAATTTTTTATTTCATTATTTCACATTATTTTCTACTGATGTAATGAATTTTTGGTCGATGTAAGATTTGATTACTTTTATTATTTTCTAAAGGAAATGGTAGATGGTTGGGATAGTATTTTGGAAATACAAAATTCCTATAAAAGTTTAGGTATTTTTCAAATAAAAATATATATACTTGCAAATGGAAGAATATAGTTAATAAAAAAAGAGATGTTTTATACACACCAAAATGGGTTTGGACATTTTTTCCTTCCCCATTATTGGGAGGAGGATATTTTGTCCACAACATTATTTGGAGTGGATCCACCTATTAAATATATATATATATATATGTTATATGTTATATATATTATATAAATTATGAATTTAATATATTTTAAATATATAATCAATTAATATATATATATTACCATAAAAGGATGCACCAATTCAACTACGGTCGAACTGGGTCTGTCCGGATCCAACATTTGGTATAAGTTAACCCCATCTCAAGGATTAAATGATATTTAAGTTGTCATCATTAGATCCAAATGATCCCGAATGTTATTAATCTTTTTCAAGTGATAAATTTAATTATGTTTGATTTATGAAAATTATTTCAGGTGTTATAGGACATATCGATAATTAATTATAATTATTTTAATTCAATAAAACCCATTAAAGTTACCCAGGAATTGAATTTTAGAAAATTTAATTTTTCTTTGGTAATATATTTTCAAGTTGATTGATCTTGAGTTGATACCTATCCATTATTGTTTCTGTTGTTTTTTATTTAAATTAATTAATTAATTTTATTTTTATATTTTATTATTTAGTTTAATTTTATGATCAACACATCATCCCTCCAACTTAATTTCAATAATGGTATGCATGTCCAAATTTAAGTGAAAAAATATAATTTTTGACCTAGAGTTCCCTTCAACTTTGTGTGAGTACACATTGTAACGATCATATGACTTCATGGAAATGTATTTCGAGTCTAAAGTCAATGTAACCCAAACAAGTGAGGTGAACAGAAGTTGTAGTGTGAAAATTCAAGTTAGATATTGTCTTATGGAATTACCCTAGGGCCTTTTTTAATCCATTATTATCTCAATGGAATAACCAATAGTTAACGTCTCCGGATCATGTCATTCTTTTTTATTTATTCAGGTGAATGGTTTATAATTTTGTGAATGTTTATTTATCACATGGGATCCCATAGTATAGTAACAAAAAAGCATTCACAGATAAAATGAACATGTGTATTGAATTTTTATTATTTAAAGCATGGGTTGGTTTTGAGTGTGAATATCTAGAAAAATAATTTTAAATAAAAAAGGATTTATTTCACCATGATAAAATTACAAAATACCTCAATGAAAATATTATGTCATTAAATGTCTTCTATTACATGAATTTGGACACAATCGATTGTTCTATGTTCTCATCAACCCCGGTATAGGGCGTATTTTACTACTAGGTAATTCTTATAAGAGTTTTAGGTTGAATTAACTAAATTTGTAAGAAAATTAGTATCCATGGATAGCTTGTTGTAACTATAGAGGCCTATCATTACGTAATGAAATGTAATTATTTGAATGATATGGGACTCCACTAAATAAATGAAGGTGAAATGATTTAATGTTATTGGACATTGAGAATCCTAATTTAGATTCTTGTAGTTGTGGTGATTCCATTTATTGTCAATGATGATAGGCTTAAGGATCCTTTCCAATAGAATACTCAAGATTCTAAGTATTGAAAATCTACTAGTTCAGGGATATTAAGATTTGTAATATAGTGAATGACAGTTAAAAAATTTATAATTTGTCAGTGTTTATTGGTAATCATGATAATGTTCAAAGCTTATACGTTTATTTTTTTAGATAAAAATTAAATAACCACTAATTAAATTTCATTGTGATTATTATTGGATAAAGGTAATATCTTAACTATCCATAACTTTTCGGAGTGGTATAATCACATGTACATAGAACATCATCAAGGGATAATTCTTTATGTCATAGAATCCACACATTTTGTTAACCCTACTTAGATTGAAAGAAAGGTGGATATATAAAAATACAATAATCATGTTGATTATTCACTAGATGCTTCATGTTTCATATTGTAATCTATTTCCAGTTAGATGTATAAAATGCAAGATGAAAAATATTCATTATAAATGTTTTCTTATCTACTACAATTATACCATGATAGAACTAGGAAATAAAGACATGTGATATCAGGTACATTCTATATATGTAGTCTAGAAGAATGGAATCATGTTATAACCTGGGAAAATAAGATTATCTAGTATATTAAGAGACATGAGACCCTTGGGTTCAGGATGAACTAATAACTAGAAATTGATCTCATTATTTCCTTTTTACTGCATAGCTTCTCAACTTTCATTGTTATTTATAATAGGAATATAATTAATAATTCAAACCCAATATTTTTTAATTAGTTATCCAATTATATAGGGATACCAATAATTCTAACTCATTGAATCTTATATTGAACAAGAGGAGAAAATTCAAGGAAAAAGTGTCAAGGGATAACTCCTAGTCAAATACACTAATGCACAAACCTTTAAAGATACAAAACACATAGAGGTAGAGAATAAATAATGGGGTAGTATTATATTCATGTGGTAATAAAGGCCACTGGAAGAACAATTGTATAGTTGATAAGAAGAAGAAAGATGATTCTTCTATATTAGGTATATTTTTCCATAAATATTATATGTCTATATCTATATGTTGAGTATTGGATACTACATTTATCTCACACATTTTTATTCAAATAAGGGAACTATTAACATGTAATAAATTTACAAAGGTGAATTTTAAATCATATCATCAAATATTTTTAGGCTTTTAGAATAAATAGTGGGATATTATCATCATTCATTTATTAGAGGAATAATTATTCTAATAAATAATATTTATTATATACCATCTTTTACAAGGAGAATAGTCTCAGTGATAAGATTAAAATCTATGTTATTTTATTTCAAGTTTGTAAATAAATTTTTTCTTTTCATGATAGGGTATGAAAAATCTTAAAAATGGGTTATATATACTTGATATAGAAAATATAGTTTTTTAAATAAATGAAAAATCCCATGAGACTAACTCATATCCATGTTTCCTATAGAAACTTATACTAGATCATATAAACAAGAAAAGTCTATGATATTTTTTTCAAGAAGGTTATTTATAATTAGTTGAGTTAAAACTCTTGGATTCATGTCACACTATTTTAATAGGTTAAATATAAAAGCTAACTTTTGTGGTAATATATTAAAATCCAAAAACTACTATATTTTATTCATACCTATGTATGTGATCTATTTTAAGAAAAGGCATGAAGTGGTTTTTCTTATTTCATTATTTTTAACAAGTATTGTGGAAGATATAGATATATCTAAATACAAAGGTAATACTCAAATTCGTTTATCATATTAAAAGAATATCACAATTATGTAGAGAATCAACATGGTAAAAAGATTCTGAAAAACTTCTAAAACTGTGGTGGAGAATATCATACCAAATAATTCATTTATCATTTACCAGAGTGTGATATTTGTTTCTCAAATCACTCATCCTTATACACCTTAGTGTAATGGTGTTAGATATATTAGGAATTGGTCTCTTCTTGATATGGTCGAACTGATAATGATTCATGAAACCCAACAATAATTCTTTTTGGAAGATGAATAGAGAACATTGAAATATAAACTAAATTTAGTATGAAATAATGAATTATATAAAACTCCATATGAGGTAGGGTATATAAAAAATTCAAGTATGTCATGTATATATAAATTTGGAAGAGATATATTTTCTAGAATATACCTAGGTAAAAATTACCATAAAAATAATTAATATCATATTTATAAGTTATCCAACAGAGAAAATGTTATTAAATATATATCCCTGAATATAGAAAGGTAATTATATAATTTCAAGATATATTTCATGAAATGGGAAACAATTCATTGGGAAATTGTGGGAATTATATTGACATTGATGATTTTGATGCTCTTCTTGCCCAAGAGTATGTATGGGAATAATCACCAAAAAAGACGTTGGGAAAGAAAGATGTTCCCAATAAAAAAGTATTGTGTAGGCATTCAAGAGTTTTCATAGAATAATATATATATTTTTTTCACCAAGTTAAGTGAAATGTTACTCTTAGAGTATGTAAAACCAATAACCTATAAAGAAGAAGTAGATGGAAAATATGATGATAAATTGCATGAATCCATGTATTCTAAAATTAATTGAATATAATAAAATAAATTTTTATTTGGTACACCTATTAGTGGATGTAAAACCTTTTTAGTGTGAATGGGTATTCAATAAAAAATTGGACATTGATAATAAATTTGTTAACTATGATTTATGACTATTAATGAATATTTTTTTCCAACATCGTCTTGTTGATTATGGGAAAACCTTATCAGTAGTTACTATTCCAAAATCCATTAAAAATTACATTCAATAGAAAATTTTCATGACAACAAAATTGGTAAAATGGATGTATAAATTATATTTAAACGTGGAAATTTAGTAGAATATGTCTATATAAAACAACCGAAAGGATTCATTAAGTTAAAGAGCTCCTGTAAAGTTTTCAATAAACACATTTCCATATATATTTTGAATTAGGCATTGGGATAATGGAATTTTTTTGATTCCATAAGATAATTAGAATTCATTAAGAATGAAAATTTCCCATATTTATACAATATGGTTAGTAGATGTTCCATCATTTGATTAGTATTATATTTTTATGAGATGTTGTTAATGGGAAATTAATTGAAAGTCATATAGTCAATAAATACATGGTTCATTGAATGATTATCTTTGAAATACTTAGTTAAATTAAACTATATTATAGATATCAAGATTTATCAAGATATATCTTAGATTCTTATTGGTCTATGTAAATGTATAAATATTAACAATGTAATAAAAAGGTAAAATTTTGAACAATCTAATAAAGGATTGTTTTTAGTGTCACATGGCATTAGTCTATCCCAGAAGATGAGTCCATAGACACATGACTGGATTGAAAGAAATATTTGAATACATTATACATCAATAGTGGGATATAATATGTACATAATTATATGTACTAGGTTTGATGTTTCATTTTCTTTAATCATGATTGGTTAATATCAAGCCAATCTAAAAGAAATACAACGGGCATCAGTATAATCTATCATAAAGTTCTTGAGCTTCATAAAGGATATGTTACTTGTGTGCATATAAGATGTTGATATAGTCATTAAGGGATATAATTATTATTTCTTCCAAAATAAACAAGATGAATTAAAATATCAGTCAAACTATGTTTTCATCCTAAATGATGGTGTAGTGATCTAAAGGGGATCAAAGTGGATGGTACTTTCTGATTTTACAACATAATATAGGTATTTAGTGACTTGTGATGTATCTATGGAAGTATTATAGATATAAATATTTATTTAGGATCTTGAAATTGAAACTAATAGTGGAATACCTATAATATTATGCTATGATAATAATACAACAGTGGTTCTTACTAAGGAACCCATGTCACACCAAAAGAAAATGCACATACATTGGATGTTTCATTTGATGAGGGATTTTTCTCTAAGTGGTGAATTTGAAATTAAAATATTACCTATATAGGATATTGAGTAATACCCCATGAGTAAATATATCAATCAAAAAAATCATGATACTCATGTGAGAGCTAGTGGAATGATAATTTTTATAGTTAGTTCTAGGTTTTGTTTGAGTGTTGTGAGTGGGTTCCCTAGACCCAACTCCATTATGTACTTCTATTACCATTACAGGAAGAAAATTTGAAATATATATCTATGTGTGTGTGTGTGTGATTGTTCCTACTATAATAATGTTGATACTTCAATATTCACCTTTTACATGGTCATTTTCTTAGATTAAAAGTCATATAAAAAGTTTACAGCTGTTCCCTGCTATACTGTGAACCTTGAGATAATATGACAGTAATAATAAATAGATGTCCAATAGTATATATTAATCATACTGATGAGATACATATGATTTATGGATGTTAGGTTTTAAGGTATCATAATCATAGACACTTCTTCTCTTGTGGTTCACACTTAATGATCTCGAGTAAATGAGATCTTGAGGACTTACCCACTAATAGGAACACCATATGTTTTAGGGTTCATTGGGTGTTCCTATAAACAAAAAATTGTATTATACTATATTCATAAAGATTTTTTTTCAATGTATGCCATTTTATCACATACTTTCTATCATGTAAAAAAAGTGATTTTAAACTCATAGAGAGGTAGATGTTGATGGTTGTATCTTAGCTGGTATGACATTAGTAGAATGATCAAGATATAATTTCCCATTTTTTAGTTGAGGAAGATATATATTTTGGTCTCATGTTGAATAATATGGTAGAACCTTCATTAAATCCATGGAAATGGTTCATGAACTTAATTTCATCTAGTGAGGTCATAATATTTATAAAGAAACAAAAGGATTATGATACATGTTTTCATTCTTCTTAGGTGGTAATTCTATCTATGAAATTCATTATCTTCTTAGAGACTATAATGGATTCCATGAATCTACTCTTGTTATGTGATTTGGACTTGCTACTATTTATATAAGTTCCAAGAATTTCACACAATGAGTGTGTCTAAAAGTTCCACCTATTCATATGAATGGATGTTTACAATGAAGTGGGATCCACGACCAAGGATCAGTGAACATCTAAGTGTGATCAATCACAAATAAAAATAATTCAATAATATTATTCATGTATATAATAATAATAATTATGGAACTTATATCCCTATGTATTAGGAATATGTTTGATCATAAAAGTGAATATAATTTTCCAAATAAAGAAAGAAGGTTCAAGGTTTTCTAAATTATTTTGGGAGATTACTGGTTGAGTTAATTGTTCTTATTTTATCATGTAACATGTTAAAGTTTTATAAGTGAGTTATAAAAATTTTTGTAACATTTATGACATGTTTATTAAGACATATGTGTGTGTAAATTTCTAAAATTAAGGTTATAACTTTCCTAAAACCAAAGTAAAATTTGGGAAAATATAACCTAAGAATAAAAGATTAATTTGTCCTCTTGAATATTAATCTCCACCATTTTGACAAATTTTGTGAGAAAATATCGCTTCTCCCTCTCAAGATCTATGTGAAGGATTCTGAATAAAGAACAATGTCGGATCGATCATGCTTTCTTAATCAGTAATGATTTGTTTACATGATTAAAGGGATTCCATAATGCACATAAATTTCCTATGTGTTCACCCAAGAATAATAAATCCATTAACCAAGAGATGTTTTTCACATGTTCATGTTCTATAAGATTAGTAGCTTGGATATTTTAAACAAAGAAATGTTGATGATGACCCAATAAAATAGGTAATTTAATCTGATGAAGGTATCATTTAACCTTTTGGATGATTTTATTTTAAGATCATAAATTGAATTGCATGTGCTAGTTTTCGAAATATTTTAATGTGGCCAAATAGATTCAGTATTTTTAACATCAATATGAACCCAAAATTTTAAATTTTGTTTTTCCATGCTTCCGGTAAGCCTTGAGTTCCTTCACATTGTACCCAGAATAGTGTTTATTGCAATACCAAAATATTGTTTGTTGTAGTTATTGAATTGTATACATAGTAAATGGCCATTGTCTATGATAAAAACCCATAGCATTGATTTAATATGTTTATTCTATTTTTGATTATGTTGATGATATATTCTAACTAAAGTGTTCCTTGATTATAATTTCTGATGAGGGTTTTTTTCCTCAATATATGGAGGGATGATTTTCACACATAGGCTTCTAAAATGAGATAGAAATTACTAGTATTTTATTATGTGTTTACTAAATTTTTAGTGCTGAGATTAAATTCCATTGGAGTTGAGCATTTAATAAGGGTTTCATCACAATTATTAATAAGAGATTATTCTAGCCTATTTGATTTCTTAATTAATAATTATAGAGGAGTATAATATTTAGGGTTTCAATTTTTCAAATGAACCATAAGAACATAGGATAATTCATAATATATAGATTTATTTTGATAGGGAATATTTATAGATTCAATGAATATGAATATGCATTTTTTTAATAATAGATCCAATCAGTTGGGGAGAAAGAAGAATATTCTTATTGATGAGAAGTTTTTTTATGGTTCAATTGGTCAAAGGGATTCTGGAGACGGGTACTGATCATAAAATAAATAATTCTAGATGTTTTTATCCAAAACAATTTAGTATGTTAAGTCATTATAGTTTTATTATAAAGACCATAAGTAAGAAGTGGTCGATGATTTTACCTATTTTATTTCTATGGTTTAGTATTCTAGATTAGGATATATATGGTAGTTTGACAATGCGTAAATTGAATATAGTTTATTATATAGATTTAAGTAGTTTATAAATTTAGATTTTTGTTTTATTAATTTCATTCTATATAATATTTGTAAGGGTTTTTTAGTTTAGTAAAAAATAGGAAGAATATTATTATTTTTTGATTTATGCTTATCTTTTTATATAAATAGTGTTTTGGGTGATTAGTCACAATCCTAGTCCTTCCAGGCCCAACACATACAACCTTATGGGGTTAATCCTAATACAAATAGAGGATCAGTTGAGTATCCCATCCATGATTATATGTCAGGCACAATTAGTTTCAGAAACTAATGTTGTATTTTGAGTGTTTACAAAATAATACCCCTCAAACTAAATACCAGATAATTTCACCAGGACCTCCTTCAATGATAACCTATGTAATACATATATCTTTCAATTGATTAATATTTTTTATTTCATCACATGGACACACCACCTGTATATGGTTATCTAGAATACATTCGACACAGCGTATCACTATGGTTCTATATACTCCAACTCATCCACCATTAGTATTTTCAAACAAGATTATAGATCATCCATGCATGTCATATATGTGATAAAATGTAGTTTTATATAAAATATTGGGGAATACACCTCTTTATTATAGTCCTTATAGTCCCAACACATAACCCCTTTTAGGGTTCCATCATAAAACCAATTAGTGATATGATGATTAAACCATCAAAACATATATGTCTTCAACAACACATTTTTGAAACTGATGAAGAATTTGGGTTTGCACCAAGTAAATAGTTGTTTAAACAGATAGATTTTTGTCTTCTTCTTCTTCAATTTGATTCCTTTTTTTATCAAATTGTGTTATATACCTCATCTTTGATGCAATATTTAGACATTATATATTGTTTTTAGTAAAATTATAATTTTTTATGCTTTATTTACTTATTTATCTACTGACTATATATATAATCTATACTGATTGTAATTCATGTATAATTCTTGTTTTCTCATCTATATTAAATCAATGTTTATATATTTTAAAATTGTGATACAAACAAAATTCTTGAAATCATGATTTAATGGTAGAAATTTTAGAATCTTTAATATTTTTATGGTTTATTTTTTAAACTCTACAGGCCTAGAAGAGATCTAACTAATTGATTACAATTGGATATTTAGGTTATTTAAAAAAATATAATATTAATATTGTTATTAACTAGTTATGCTTGACTCATGTGATAAATAGTGAACATTTATTTATATTTCTAATTTAGAAATGTCATAATATTATGATGATTATGAAGAAAAAATGATTTTAATCCCCAAGAAATTGAGCATTAATAAATTCCTTCATTTATAGTTATTATTAACTTCATTAGTTTTTTTATATATCATACTTTTGTTCCTTTTATTCTTAAAACCACCATTCTACATAGAAAATGAAGAAAATCTAATAAAATATTCCACTATGTGAAATGAATTCAAGTGAACACTAACACTGCATTATTATAGTCGAGGTATGTTTAGTGTCATACAAATACCATGACCAAATAAACATAGACATCAAATTTTGGGGCTATTTTTAGTATATTCTAACTCTTCTGTGAGAAAATATAAATGGAAAAAAAGAAATTAATTTTAAAAGAAATTCAAAAATTCATAAAAATTCATAAAAATCATGATTTAATATTCTATTGTCTAAACACTCCTCTTAATTTAAATATTGAAACATTATAAGTGGTTACATTATATTTTTCTATATATTTGTGAGAAAATTAACTGACGACTAATTTTTTGTTGTTGGGCATTTATTTTGAGCAGTTGTGTCAAAATCGTTGGTGAATTTATGATGTATTATTCTTCTGTGAGTTATTATGAGCCTTTTTAATATGGAGAATTATTTTTATTTGTAATAGTATGTTTATTTGTGTCCCACATAATACATTATTTATTAATATTTCATCAATATTTTTTATTAATAAATGAAACTACCTTCCCAAGGAGTCCATGGTGATAAACAAATAATTTCAGACTACTTAGGTGGTGTTAAGTAGGAAGAGTCATTAGTTTCTATAAGTACTCCATATTATTTGGTGATCAATATTATTGGGGATCCATATGTTGTTGGATATGGTATTATTTGGTAGGACAATAAAGATTCAATAATGGTGAAGAATTTGGTATTTTTATTTCATTTGCAGGGGGTGTTGGAATATTTCTATGAAAGTTATAAAAGGGCGATGTCATGTTTTCTACAAAGGGATATGGCTAGTATTATACCAACTGGTTTTTTTTAAACAAATTTTTTCAGATGATATCAATTTATCTATTGGGATGAATAGAGTGATTGATTGGGTTCAACAACTATAAAAAAGGTGGTTAATGATGGTTCTCAAAACCACCCCTAAATTTATAGTTTTTATTTATTTAGTGATTGTGTTTGAAAGATACGGCTAATTAACATCACATTATTAAAAATAATTATTATTTAGTGGATAATCATTTCATGTACGTTTAATCCCCCAATAAATATTTAGTGTTAGTTTTGTTAATTTTTTAATTTATTTATAAATTGTTATTTAATTTTTTAATAAATACCTTTTTATTATTTATTACTTTAAACAATAAATAATTAGAAATGCATAAATATTAATTATTATTAATTATTTTATGATTATTAATCATTAATTAATAATATGTATATATATATATGTTCATAAATATGTATCTATATTTATATATATTTATATTTATATTTGATTATTTATCTATCTGTTTATTATATGTCATAAATTATATCTTAAATCTTATATCTTATATTTATATATTTTATATTATACATTCTATATTGTACGTTTATTTATATTTTATAATTATAAATAATTATTTTTAATTATTTATTCATTATTATTTATTATTTTAAATTATTATGAATTGTAAATTATTAATTATAAATTAATAGTTATTTACTAATTATTAGTTAATATATATGCCTATATTTATATATTTTTGCATATATTAGTTGAGTATATATTAATATAATTATATGTGCATGCATATATATATTAATATGTTTTTATATTTATTTATATAAATATATGTATTTATATTTATATATAATTATATTCAATTATATATGTATTAATATATGTAATTATGTAAATTATATATATATATATATATTTACTTGTGTTTTGGGATATTTATGTATTTTTATCTTTATAAATATATATTAAAATATATTTATATATATTTATATATATTATTTGGGTATATATATATATATATATATCTTTATATGTTTCTGTATTTTTGTATCTTTATATGCGTTTACATATATATATATAATTATCTTTATTTATACACCTATATATGTATATTTATATATATTTATATATATTATGTGGATATATATACTTATTTATATTTAATATTCCTTATATATAAATATATTATAATATATATACATACATATATATACATAATTGTCTTTATATATATTTATATAGATCTATTTATATTAATACATTTTTATGGATACTTATTTGTGTTTTTTTTATATTTATATATATTTATATACATTTATATATATATTTATATATATTTGTGTTTATTTTTATATAAATATATATTATGTATATATATATATAATATTGTATTTAACAATATACATATATACATATTTATATTTATCTACATAAATTTATGTAAATTTATTTATATTAATAAAAATTATTGATATTATATCTATTTATGAATATTTATATACATTAATATATACTATGTCGATATATATATATACACCACATATATTTATATGTATATATATTTTTAAATGTATGTATTTATAAATTTTGAATAAATATATATGTAGACATATGTATGCATTTATATTTATTTATCTATATATATAAGTATATTAAAGTCTATTTAGTCACTACGTGAAGGGTTTGCTGGGATGGTAAAGGATTTTCATAATAACTGATAGGTAAGGTGTTAAAATCTCACAGTCCATATATATATATATATTGCAATTTATAGACTAATATTTGAACACCTTACCTCTGTGTTATTATGAAAAACACTTACCATCCCACCAAAATCTTCCTTGGGAGATCACATCTTATGCATCAACCTCTGTATATTCAGGCACTAGCTCTAGGAGTGACTTCATCGAGGTGTGGATGTCTGCTCCATTCATGTCTCCCTTAGTGCGTCAACTCTCTAGAAATGTCTCGACAAGAAATCCCTGATCTTATTTCATCAATGTTATCAACTATAGTAGAATAATTTTCACTTTCTTTCTCACATTAGTATAGATTTTCAACCTCCCACCCTCCAGGAAATCAAACAAAAATCACCACCATAGAGTTTCTCTAATGGGTTTCAATCTTATTTTACATTTTCATGCAATTATTTCATTGTTTTCAATAACAATTAATCTACATGAAAAAAGATGATTTACTTTTCATTTTATTTAATATTATTCTCTCTTATCATTTTTGAATTTATAGTTTTTTTGTACCCTATATATAGACCCTGTGTAATAGTTTATACCCCATTTTATAATGTTACTCACATTGTGTAATGGTTGACTTACATATGAATAAGGGTTCTACACGCATTAGTAAGGGTACTCTCTAATTTTTTATAGGTAAATTTACCTCTGTCATAAATGCACCCTAGTATGAATAAGGGTAATACACAGTTATGTAATATTATGTCCCTGGTTAGGTAAGGGTATTCCGAAACTCATGTATGGGTCAAACCTTGTTACATTAGGGTAAGACACTGTTTGTCTAAGGATACTATTTTCTGCATAATGGTACCTACCTAACTCGTGTGTGGGTACTACATACATAGGTAAGGGTCATGCCAGACTTGTATTGGCGTTAACTCTCTTGTGTAATGTTAATTCCTACTTGTGTGAAGCTTATACCCTGTTATGTAAAGGCTATTCCTAGACATGTAAGGGTAGTAATAATGTATTTTAAAGGTAAATTAGTGAATGTAAGGGTAGACTTTATTATATAAGGGTGTTCAAATGGCTCTCATAAAGGTCATACAAATCTTGTGTAAATGTAATATCGTGTAAAGGTAAATCTGCATTAGGATTTGTTAATTATTTATAATAGAAAAACTTCCTCCCATCTCCAGATTATCCACATGGACCATATGCAACATTAACCATTTTCTGTGTCATCAGATCTACATTATGATTTTTCCTTGGGTCCCATAATTGGAATTCATTTGATTTTTCAATGTACTGCAAGGAAAAATTTATGATTCCCATGTAGAGATTTATCAATATGATATTAGTAGATATCTCAACCAATGTATTTTTATTCCATTAGAGGAGATCTCTTCATCATCATCAACCCAATCTTGTGTTTTTATGGATAGAGGTAGATAATCTCTTACTTCGTTTTGGGAAATTCTCTCATAAAGGAAGGCACTACCATCCAAAACTCCATTTGAGTATCTTCTTGTTTTTTGAACTTGATTTTGGGTCTATTAGAAGTTAATTCTCCTTTATTTTTAATGTTGTTTTTTGATGTATTGTTATATATAATTTTATACTTGTGTGTAGTGTGAGTTATTTCTAGGAAAAAAGACATATTTTTTATGTATCCTATATGATTTCATTTTTTGAAGCCTTTTATTGTTTTGTTTTCTTTAGTAATAAATGGTTTATGTTGTTGTTATCATCTTGAAAATGGGCCTGTATTGGACCAAAGCACATAATATCTCGATGTTTTTTTTATTTTATTGAAACTCATTCATCTATTATCCATCATTCACCCTTCTGTTAAATTTTAATCAAATTGTAGACATCAAATCATAAACCCATTACTTTGATTATTAGAACTTGTTTGTTCTATAGGGGCTACCTTACCATCATATCCCATAACAATTTATATCAGAGAGATCTAATTCTAAATAACGGGGTCAACTAAATTTGATATAAAAATTCAATAGGGTTAATGATTTCAATTAATGGGAAATAAAGATTTACCTACTAATATACCATAATGAGACCCTTGATTCTTTGTGTGGTTCTATTAATAAATTTGTTGCCATTTCCATCAATATAGAGTAACCTACTACTAAAATTGATATCTATGTTGATATTCATAGGAAGGGTTGAAGTCTGATGCTCCTATATTTAGGTGGTAAGGTTATTTGTGTAGTAGAATATGAATCAATGGATTCCAAAAGATGGTCCAAACATGAGACCATATATATGAAAAAAAAATATTAAGCTTCCTACATAAGAGTACGTGGTTTATTAATTTTTGTATGTGTCATGGAACTACATTCGGGACTCACATTGATTATTTTAATAAAATTATTCTTGATTTTTCTAATATAGATGTTATATTGGATAACTGATATTTGGATATCATGTTATTGACCTATTTGTATGATTATTATAGTTTAATTATGGATTTATTGATTCATGGTAAATATTCTTTAAATATTTAATAGGATTTGTATTCATGGGTCTCTAAAAAATTCCCAAATAAGAATCCTAGTTCTATTAAGCATGTATCATATGGGTTGAATATTAGAAGAAGGGCATAATAGGGAGGGAAAAGAATAGGTAGGAGATACTCCAAGATCTAGATAGGTTTTAGAGGTAAAAAAGTAAAAAAAATCATCTTAATTAGCCTGATCAAATTAGGGTAAATTTTCCCCAAATAGACAATTCTAAGAACAATAGTAATAATAGTATCCATTCCTCACTTTTTAAGAAATATAATTTTACTAATGGTGATTAAATGTTTTTTATTAGATTATGAGTGCCCAAAGGGTTTTTGATTCAAGAATATATTTTCACATGCCTCCCAAAGGTGAGTAAAAAACAATTCTAATATAGGTTCAGAGTGGTGAAGTTTTCAAGGTAAATAACAAAAGCATAAAAAACATGGGTAGAGGTACTATTTCCCTAGAGTTACAAGAAGGGATTATTTTATACTTCAAGGAAGTTAAGTGGGATATTTATTTTAAGTGGAATATTATTATTATAAGTGCCTTATAAGAGAATGGATATTCTTTTAGGTATGATTCGGGGAGTCTTAGGATCTCCTTGTGGTCACTAAATATAATTAAAGAAACCTTTACCAATAGGCTTTATGTATTATACAATAGTGCTCATAGAAAGAAATTAAGTTTAACTCTTTCCATAATATTGATTAATACTATGACCAAACATAGGGATAAGGGAATGTTAGTTCTAAAAGGATTAATGATTTAAGAAAATAATTAATTTAAAATGACATAAACCTTCCTTTTTGTAAATATTTTTTTCTTAGTAAATCCAAACATGATAGTTTCAAGAGATAATCCTATAGATATAAAACCCCTTTGAATTATTTTCATTATAATTTGTTTCGTCCCTACATAACTACTTACCATGGTTGTAGAAACTAATATGTGACCTTTATAGATGTGTATTCATGACATTATTTATTTTACATTATGTACCATAAATCTAAAACTTTTGAAACATTTAAAAATATAGTATCCTACTGTCAAAAATGAGTATGTAAATAAACTAAAAAATCATAGGAAAAAATGGTATAATGTATTTATATTATTGTTTTCTAAAATATTGTAGTTTTAATTGTACTTATAGACACATGAATATTATAGATTCCAAAAGATATAATGTCAAATTATAAAGGTTGATTACGATTGTTTTTTAAAGGGTGAGAAGAATGCTCTCATATTTTGGTCTTCCCATGTCCTTTGGGAAATAATCCACTATTATGGATATATATTTGATCAATAAATTTCCATATATAATCATTGTATTCAAAACCCTAATGAAATGTTGACTGGTCCACCACATATCTTAGATCACATTAGGAATTTTAGTTGTACTTTTGATGCTCCCATTTCAGATGATAAACTCAAACCTAGGGCTATGGAATGTGTCTATGTAGATACCCTCATAGTGTTGAAGGGTACAAGATTTTTATAGATTTCTCTGGTTTTTAAAAGTATACAATCATTCATGATGTATCTTTATATGAGGCTTTTGATACCAAATATAAGTCTTATGATCGTATCCATATTATAAGATCTGGACCTTTTGGTGTTGTGGTTAGTTTAGAGTCAAATATTTTGTATGAACCTAAGCTTGTGTCGCTAATCCTCTACAACCAGATCACATTGAAACAGTATATATTCGTGATTCTAAATCTTTATATTATGATGAAAGAGATGGTGTCTTTAGAAGTTGTGAATTGAATTAGTAATGTTCTAGAAGAACCATAAGTCATCCATCATGGTTTACTGAGCTTGATATTTATTAATTTACCATTAATGTTTTAATTAATCTATGGATTTTATGAACCAAAACAATTAATAAATCTATTTATAATAAAGAATATTGGTAGTGTATTTCTTCAATGAGTAATGAACTAAATTCTTTTATAAAATACCAAACCAGTATAATTTTTAGAAATCCTCAAAAGGAGACAATTATAGGTTTTTTAATGTATTTTAAAGAAGGAGGAAAAAAATAGTGAAAAATGGTAAATACATTTTTATAATTATTGAAATGTGATTCCTACAACTATAAGGAATTTATTAGAGTGATGTTTGTTCACTTTTTGTTATGTACTCCCACATCAGATTACTTTTATATTTTTTTGCCTAAAATAATAATCATTTTGATGAACTGGATAATAAAACTGCCTTTCCTACATGGTAATATGGATCAAAAGATATATAGGTTACCACCTGATATCATTTCAAAAATTTTAATGAAATAATTTTTTTAATAAAATAAATCTACAAAAATAAGAAATCATCTATAAAATCATATAATTATTTTTATTCTTTTATGATAAAAATTGATTTTCTTAGAAGTAAATATAATTCTTATGTTTACTATAAACCTATAAATGATTTTTTATTTACACTAATATGGATGATATGGTTGTAATTTTTAAATAAAAAATTTTGATAAATCATTTGAATACAAAATTTCATAATTACTTTGAAATGAATGATATCAGGTAAGCAAAGAGAATTCCTAATGTTGAAATAACTAAGGGTAAACCATCTATGGTTTTGAATCTATCTCAAGTTGATTATATCAATAATGTGATTAAATTGTATTTTTCTGATAATATAAAACCTATTACTATAGATTTGGGACTACACTTCATGTTATCCTTGTTTAAATCCCCTAACATTGATTCTGAAATTTATTTTATAATGAAAATATCTTATATTAACATTGTTGGTATCTTTATGTATGAAACACTATGCTCTCTGGTATATATGGATGATGATGTTGTACCATGATTATGTTTTTGGGAAGTCCTATAAATCCCCCTTAGTATGAATTAATTCAGTTACTCAAGCATGTATCTATGTCTGATGATTTGTGAATTTGTTTAGGAAAAAATTATTCCTATAGTCATGATGTTGTTAGATTTTTTATTCTATCTATGCTACAGACATATATATATACTAAAAATTCTATTATGGGTTTGGATTTCTTCAATTGTGGTGTTCCTTTTTCATGGAAATGAAATATATAATCCATTGTTTCCATTACCACCACTACAGCTGATTATATAGAATAAACTAACGTAATCAAAGATGTAATTTGTCTTAAAGACATGTTTGATCAATTTTCTTCTTCTTCTCATAATATAGATGTGTTCTATGATATTATGTCCACTTTACATATTTCTAATGTTCATGTTTTCCAAATAAGATCAAAAAAAAGTCATAAGATGTCATTAAGTTAATGATGTAATTGAAAATGGGAATGTAAGTGTCAATATAAAACCAGCATCAGATAATCCTTTTGATTGTATGACTAAAACTATTCAACTAGCAAAGTTTAGGAATTATTTAAGAAATTTAAATTTTATTTCTTTTTAATGACCTATGTTGTGAGAACACCATCATGTTTACATTCTTTTTATTTCAAAGGATTAGATCTGTAAAATTCTCAAGCATATATTTCATTTTTTACAATCAAATTCAATTTCCATGAAAAATGTTATTTACTCTTCATTTTTTTCAAATACTCAACTTTTTTGATAAATTTTGAATTCATTGTTTTTTCTTACCCTATATCCAGAACCTATATAAAGGTAACTACCCTATTGGATAAGGGTACTCCTATGGAATATGGGTAGATTTCCTGATACGTCTTGGTACTCCTGATATGCATAAGGGTGTTGTCCAATTTTCATAACAGTAACCTTCCTATCATGTAAAGGTGCCCTAGTATACATAATGGAAATAACTAAATACATAAGACTATATCCCTATCATGTAACATTATTCATTAACTCATATAGGGGTCGTAGCTTGTTGTGTAATGGTACATACCTAGTTTCATAAGGGGACTCATTTTCGTATATGGGTAACCCCTGAGTCATGTAATAGTGATCTTTACGCTACTACAAAACACGCGTTTTATAGTAATGACCTTTATCAGTGATTGAAAAACGCACTAATAAAAGGTACCTTTTATCTGCACTAAACATAGAACAGATAAAAGGTACCCATTATAAACGTTTTTAGTGATGATAATGGGTAACAATTAGCAGTTCTTTTATATAGCTTGAATAAAATGTGCCCTAAATCAGTACATAATTTTTTGTGCTAATAAAGGGTGAACTTTACCCACACTTTTTAGCGTTAATAAGGGTAAAGAATAACAAAGTCAAATAAATAAAAACTAAATAAATATTAGCAATTTTATTAATTAAGTAATTACTAATAAAAATAAAAAATATGAATATATATATATATATATATATATTATGAAAATTAATAAATAGTATATATTTAATATATATGTATATAAAATTAATAAAATGAAATAATTAAAAAGAAAAAAATTAAAAATGTGTAAATTAAGAAAAATATTAAACATTTTATTAATTGAATAGTTATTGATAAAAAGAATAAATTTAATATATGTATATATATGTTATAAATATTAATAAATTTTAAATATTATATATAGATATGTAAAATTAATAATTTTTTATAGTTAAACAAAAAAATTAAAAATGACTAAATCGTAATAATTTAAAAAAATTTAAACAAATAAATAATAAATTATTAAAAAAATTGTTATTGAAAAAAATTATCAATAAAAATGAATAAGATTAATATATAAATATATTAAATATAAATAGTAAAAATTTATATAGATTAAAGATAAATATATAGAAAATGAATAAAATGTAATAATTAAAAACATATTAATAGATTATTTTATTTTATTGTTTTTTGAATTTCCAATTTCACATATATAAAATGTGTGTTACATATATTTCACAAACAAAAATGAAATTAATGCATTTTTATATAAAAAATACAAAAAATATAAATGCTATTAATTAAATTTTTTTAAAAAAACACTAATACATAATATTTATGTAATTTATTCACATTTTTGTGTTTTTTATAATTTCATTATAACATGTTACATTTAATATAATATGTTTTTAATTAGTTATTTTTATTTATATTTTATTGTATTTTGGAAAGGGGGTTTGCCATATTGTCTTCCAGAATGGGGATGATCGTCAAATTGCTCATTCCACTGGAAATATTCTTCTCAAACTAGGTTTGTTTCGAATCTTATAGTTAGACTATAATTTTGATCCCTTCAATCAAAAACAGTCCAATTCGAAAATTTGTATTAGACTTCAGGGTTTAAATTTAGCGTCTTGGCATATAAAAATTCACAATTATTTTCCATCTTCTATTGGAATCCCAGTTAAAATTGATCAATGAACATTAGAGGGGTACTTTGTCCATTATGCCTAAATTATTGTGGATGTTAATTTGCCTACGGAACACCCAAAATCTATTATTCATCTTTATAATGATTAGAAAATAGAAGTCAGGTGTGAGTTATAATGCATACCTCCCTTCTGTGATTTCTACAAGATTGTGGGTTAATCCATTCAAACCTATAGTGTTTTTAAAAACAAGGTAAGGGTGCCACAAAAAATAAATTAATCGAAGGAAATCAAAAAATATAACAAGAACAAAGGTGAGCCCCTTTAGAAGAGGTCCGAAAACAAGCCTATAGAGAGAGAGTCATATGTTCTCCCTCCATCCTTAAGGGTCCTTTTGAATAATATATGGGCTGAGGTTGCTGAGGAGGAAGATGATATTACTTCACCTCCATGTCCACTAAATCTACCAATGATCTACGATATGGATGAAGATGCTAATGATTTTGGATTTATTGGGTTCTTAAATTCTTCAAGATATTGATTACTTGTTCTACATCATGGAATTGATTTTGGAGGAACCCTCTCTATCCAATTTTATTGATAAATACATCACTGACTTAGTTATAAGGATGCAGAAGGAACTATTTATATTAGAAACATCTTAGATTTCTATTACTATGTCCATCACCCAAAATCCAGTGTCTAAATCAACAGTTTCCCATTTTCGTTACAGGATCTCAGTCAAATACTCTTACAACAGAAACATTCCTAGTTGAATCTGGTTCTGGAAATAATTGTATTTCTATTAGTAATTCACATCCCTCAGACATGGATGACATTATTGATGATCAATTGTATGAAAATACAGGTTCTATGGAATTTGGATAGGATATTAAGGATCCTCATTTTCATTTTTTGGGATGGGATGACACTAATGTTTTCCGGCATGAGGAAAACATGATTAATGACTCAATCATTGCTTTACATGCATCAGACATGAATGATTTCAATGCTTATAAAGTGTAAGAAAATATTGGTTTTATGGAATGAGGATTGGATATGATGCATCCTTCCCTTCCGTCAGTGGGTAGGGATGGGACTAATAATATCTATGATTTGAAAAACAAGTAGAAAAAGCTAGTGGAAATTAACATTATGAATCAAATTCCAATTTTACCTAATAAAAAGGTAGCGAGACCGCCTAAAATCCTCAAAAATAATGCAGGAGATGGGAATAAAATGGTGCCAATTCAAAAATTTGGCCCAAATGAAGATTTTATTCTAAAATTATTTAGTGACTGGATAATGAATCCATAGTCAGGTCTCTTAAAATCCATATTTAGCTTCACAAACCTCTTTGGATAGGGTTATATAAACCCAAAACTATTTTTTTCAAATAGATTTTCCAGACTTTAAAATAAGGGATTTACTTTGCATTGTGTGAACAACAGTTTATCAGAGGTCAAGAATTTATGGGTTTTGGATCATTCCTTTCTTTCTGATCCCTTAATGCTTGACTCATTCCCTCAATGAATTACTTGATATTTTTATGGGATGGCAATTAATCAATTTTTTTCCTTAATTTAATCCAATAACAATTATTTGGTTCATAGAAGTCTTTGGTTTGATATCACTTATCTCAAAAACATCAATTATGGAAAATGGATAAGTCTTATTGATTTTAATTCAATTCTTATCCCTAATGAAAAAATTTGACCTAAGAGTAATTCAATTTAATCATGGTATTTCAATGAATTCATTGAGCTAAATGAAATTATTGAATTTAATCTTGTTGGTTCAAAGTTCAATTTGTATAGAAGTCACCTCAGCGGTATGGTTGCTAGTAAAAATGATAGAGCCTTTGTGAATTAGTCATAATTATGTACATGGGATTCCATTTCATTTATGACTATACCTCAAAATGACTCTGAACATCACCCAATCATGGTTGATCTCACATGTAAATATTATAATCCTTCCGTTCCCTTCATATTTACTAAGGTTTGGGTTTTACATCCTGATTACAATAATCTAGTTAGTGATGTTTGGGGTTCAATGGGTTTCAAGAGTACTTTTTCCTCTTGAATCCTCAAATTAATGATCCTAAAGGTTAATATCAATAATTTGGGTAAGGATAGGTTTATTCACCTTGATAATAATATCTCCAAACATAAAACCTTCATTTAGTGTTTTTAGGAGTAGTGCACTCATGACGATTTTTCTGGTAGTGTCTTTTGGGAAACATATTTGACTACTAAACTTTATAATTTTCTCAACATGAAATATTCTATTCAAAGAGATACATTAAAGGAAAATTAGATCAAGGAAGGGGATAAGAATTCAATGTTTTTTAACTATCTCTAAATATTTACGAAAACCTCCCCACCTAAGGCTTTACCAATGAGTGGAGATAAAATTTTTGATAATAAATTGGATCAAACAAAGAATATTACATTTTATATTAAAGATCTATTTTATGGTTCTAACACTATTGATTCTCCTATATATGGTGTTATTGTAAATCATGTTAATCAATAGGATAAACCATGACTTATTTCCATTCCCATGGAAACGAATTTTACAACTACAGTTTTTAGTCTTAAGATTGATAATTTCACATGTCCTCGTGTATTTAGTAACTTCTTTTTTCAGACATATTGGGAGATTATTTGTGATGATGTTTTAAATATTTTCATTCATTGTTTTATATGACTAAAACAACCTCAAGTATTAAACACTCAATTCCTTTATTTAATTCCAAAGTAAAAGAATGCCAATGACATCCATCTTTTCAGGCCTTTGGATTTAATTCATAATTTGTTCAATGTTATTAAAAAAATCATTCTTTTAGATTGGAACCCATATCTAGAAAACTTTATTCCTATAATCAGTTTGGTTTTATCAAAGGGAGTTCAATCCAAGACTTTCTCATTTTTACATCAGAGTGTGTCAATCTCTTAAAAGATCCTATTTAGAGAGGAAATGTTTTTCTCAATCTTGATATTAAAAATGTTTTTTACATGATGGGTTGGAAATTTATATTTAAAATCCATTATATGTTTGGTTTTAATGATACCTTTATTGGTTGGATAAAGACTATTTTTGAATATATTTTTTTGTGCTTGTTAATGGCTCTCTAGAGGGTTATATATCTTGTTCCATAGAGGTTAGACAAGGTGATCCATTCCCATCTATTATCTTCTCCATCTCTAAGGATTGTCTTTTCAGATTACTTTCTATAATGGATACTAATGGAAAGATAAAGTATATCGGTGCTACTAGAGGTCTTTCTAATCCAACTCTTCTTTTTTATGTCGATGATCAAATTTTATGAACTCAAGGGAACAATAGAATCATTTGAAATATCAAGAAGTTCATGCTTCATTATAATCAAGTCTCTAGTCATCAGGTTAGTTGAAACAAATCCTTTATTTGTTATGGTAAAAATATATCCTCTCTTAAGAATGTTGATATTATTAATGACATGGGGATTCTAGAAGGAATCTTTCCATTAACCTATCTTAGGGTTCCTATGTTATGCGGTCGTCCAATGTAATGATATTTGACTGTAATTTTTGGTTAGATCAAACTATAATTATCTTTTTGGAAAGGAAAATCTCTCTTTATGGTAGGCCTTATTTTCCCAATCAATGATTTTATTATTTTTAAATTGGTTTACTCTTTTATGTTTATAAATTTCTTTCTTCCATCTCAAGTCAATTAATTTTGCCTTAAATAATTTCATCTAGAGTGGTAGTATTTCGGAAAGGAGATTGTTCACTGGGGCATGGAAAAGTTATTGCTAGCCTTTTGAGATGGGGGGTCTGGGATTAAAAAATATCATAATTTTTAATCAAGTCATACAACATTCCTTTTTTCTACAGGATTACTAATGAAATTTATGAATCAATTTAATTTTTGAGATCCAGGTTTCTGATAAAGATCAAGTCTGGTTTTATTAGTCATAAGGAATCCTCGGTTGGGCCCTTCCTCAAACATACTTTTTCTCTCATTGACATTAACACTCATTGTTCTGTCTCCAAGGAATCCTCACTTCGGTTCCGGAGTTATAATTAGATTTTTTCTCCATTTCTGGACTCACATAATCAAGATGTTCCAAAAATTGATAGAGATATATCAATAAAGGATCATATTTTTTGATATGGAGGCTCTACCAGGTCTTATTAAGACGGTTGTTATGGAATATTTATTTTCCTCTGTTGGTTATTTTTTAATATGGGAGATAAACCATTTTTGTATTCATTCCTAAAATTGTTTTTCTTCTCATTCCATTTATCCGATTTTGGGTCTTCAGTGGATAGGAAAATTAAAATGGAACAATATTCCCCCTTCTCGGTTTACTCTTCTTTGAATGATGGTTCATGGAAAATTGACCACCGATAATTCCCTCTAGGGTCATGGAATATCCATGTGTTCAGTCTTCATTCTATGTCATCAGCATTATGAGGACCCATATCATCTCTTAATATGTTTTTTTATTTCTTCAACTATGTGGAATTTTATTTTTTATAATTCCATCAACCAGATTCTCTCTATGTGTGTGGATCTAATAGTAGGTCTTCTTCGTCTTCCCCTTCCTCCATTTATGTTGATTCTTTTCCTTGTTGCAGCTACAAAATTGGTTAGAATTATTTGGATGATGAGGAATAGGTGTCTTTCTGATGGGGTGGTCTTTACACCCATGTTTCTTTGGCTAGAATTTTCACTACTCTATAGACTATTAAAGTCCCTCAAAAAGTGTATTAATGTTACTCAATTCATTAATAATCTATTCTCAGGTGTATTAAGATTATGGGAAACTTTCTATCTCTGATATGTTCTATAAAGGTATTTTGGAAATTTCTTTTTTTTGGTGGACCAAATCAACATTGATGGTTCTTATAGAGGTAATCTAGGACCATCAGGTTATGGGGTTATCCTTCATAATAGTTACGAGGATGTGGTTGGTGGTTTCAATTGTTCTTGTGGAATTGTCTCCTATTTAGAAGAGGATATTATTGGTTTTATCACTGTTTTTGGTCATGATAAACCAATAGGTTTGAATATGATATGGTTGGATTGTGACTACACCATTATTGTGCGTGCTATCAAATTGGGTTCTATTCATTTCCTTGGGAGGCTTACTCATATGTGGATTAATTGTTTAAAGTATCTTCAATCCATTGACTATATTGTTCACCCTTGTATTCAGGGAGGGAAATGCCTTATCAAATAGTCTTTATGACAAAGTTATTGATGGGAACAGTCTCATTTGGTTTGGTCATCTTCCATTGGATGTTTTCCCTATTTTTTTGGACATATGTAATTTTCATTCTTTTAGACTTATTTGATTAATTGTTTTTTTAATAAAGGAGCCCTATTTTATGGCAAGTTCTTAACTTAAAAAAATATAAGTTGACCATGAAGCCTCAATTTATTCAGAGAATGAGACTACATAAACCAGAAAAACAAGAAACATACAATGCATGGATGTGCTCGGTGAGGCTCGAACTCGATACCTCACTTAGACCCCATAGGGAAAGATACCACTACATTATACACTAGGTTTATATATATATATATATTTATATTTATAAATATATATAATGATATATAAATATTATTTTTAAAAAATATCGGTATATTTATAAATAAATAATTATATATTTATATAATTATAATATTATAATAAATATATTTAAATAATTAGTACATCTACTATATCTATATATATTTATTTATATTAATATTAAAATATATTTATTAAATATATATATATAGATAAAGATATATATATATATATATAATTATATAAATATATATAATTTGATAAATATATTTAAAATTGTAAATAAATAATTATAAATATATATATATATATATATATCCGTTCTATATTAATAATATTATATATCTATAATTATAAATAAAAACATATTTTTTAACATTATCTGTGTAATTAAAAATAGATAATTTTTTATTTACATAACTATAAAATTTTAATAATTAGATATATAATTATATAAATTCATTTACACAATATTCTATTTATAATTATCATTATAAATCCTTTATTATAGCTTCTTTTTGATAAAAAAAAATATAGGTTTCTCATCACTAAAAATGATGATAAAATTCATTTTTGTTAGCACTAAATTATTAGAGCTGATAAAACTCTATCTTTATCAACTCTAAAAAAACACTGATATAAGTGTCCCCAATCTATTTTTATGAACCCTAACAATGAATGATTCAGTTTTCATTCTCAAGATCTTGAGGAACCCCATGTATCTAGAACTCCTCTACTACATTCTCTCAGATGAATCAATACTTGATTCAAATGATTTCGGTTTACTCCATTTCCTATCTCATTGATTTATTGAATAGGTTCCTTAGTTTTTTTTATTTTTGATGTTCTCAACCCTGATGAACCGTACATCACTTCTCCTATAATTCTTTTCATGATTGGTATCTCTAATTCTTCCTCATTGTTTCCATTATTATCACCACCTTCACTCATGGATCTAGACATAGTTTTGGGGACTCCTTTATTCCATCATTAGTGTCTTTTCAGGTTCCCATAGAGTAAGATCATTGTTTATAGTGTAAGTAAAGGTTGTTTGGTTTAGAATATTATTGTTCATCAATCACGGTGTCATCCAATAAATTTCTATAATTAAACCTTTCTTTTTTTAAACATATTCCCATCACAAACTATAACAAATTTGAAAATTACATACATAATATGTATTTCAATGGTATTTATTATAATCATTTGAGATTCCACGAAAATATTTTAAAACAGTATATGAATTTGTAAATGATATATTTAGTTGGAAGGACTAAGCTCTCCATGAATATTATCCCTGGATTTAGAAATCTCTATGATGTCTTTTAATGATGTGGGAGTCCTAATTCTCTTAAACTACACTATTACAGGCCACCATGATTTGTATTCCACTTGTCACTTTTTTAAAAATAATAAAATATTTAACGGTATATTTATTTATATACATATTCTAATATTATATTCATTTCAATTTAATGGAATGTTTTTAATTAAAATTTGGATAAAATAATATTTATTCTCACCTTTTATTATTTGATTTTGTGGCATTTTCTGAAGAAAAAAAATCCCCTATTAAAGTGATGAAAATGAACCCATATGTTTATAGAATTATATTATTTAAATGTAATATCTTATAATCCATAATTTAAATTTCATTTAGGTTATTTTTAAATTTTCTCTAGTTTAGAAAATACATGGGAAAATCATATATTTTAAAATTTTTAATTTCTAGGTTTTATTTTATTTTTGAAAAACATATTACTGTAGTTTTTTTTTCTAATTATTGAACCTACCTTATTTTAAACTGTCCAAGTAGTACAAGTGGAGATTACCATGGATGATAAAGAGGACACAAAAGCTATGGAAGATATTTAAGAGACCTAATATATCATCTTTATACCCCATTTTAAGAAAAATATATCATTAATACGGGGAAGACATGAAGATCACTTTTGAAAGGGGAATATAAGTAGATGTAAAAAAGAAAATATTTTTAATTAAGAACATGTTGTGGTTCTTACCATAAAACACTTTCCGTAGGAATATGAGGTATAATAATTATATTGTCTTGATATGGTAATTCAAATTATATCCCCACTAGGAAGGGAATGACCCAATATTATTTTCCACTTATATTAATTTTTCTTTTTATTAAAATATTATATAAAACAATTAATGTTTTATCTATTTTTGTATCAGATACCCTAATGTGGAATGTAATATAGGAGGCCATCTCAAGGTCGTTTACAAAGAACCCACTGGATATCCTAACTCGATCCTCCTAGATAAATAAAAAACAACAATTGGTTTATGTTTTAATCACTTTTTTGACAATTATAATTAATAATATTCCTTTAATTGAAGAATTTAATGATTCAAATAATATAGTATAAAGACTTGCAAATTTCAAGGAATTTTTTTTAAAACTCTTTGGTATTTTACGAGTATGTTGTTTGTAACGACACCTGATTTCAAGACCCGGTGTGCCTGGAATCAATTTCTAATGTTTAGCTCGGGTACGTTCAAGTGAACGAACGAGCGGGTTTTTCTATATTTTGAACTGGTGATCAGAATTGAAATATGAGGGAAATGATGGAACCGCATCACCTGTAATTTCTTAAGAGGTCATTTACCCAAGTAGCATTTTCTCAGGAGGAGTTGTTAAAATTTGGGGATTAATAAAGAATTTAATTGAATAAAATTGTGTGTACAAATTTTATTCGTAACCTAAATGGTTTTATCCTACACGGGGAAGTCAGGGTGGGACCCACTAACACACTAACTACCCATGTGAAGATAATTGTGAGGTGGGGCCCGCACAAGACCCAACCCTTCACATTCCACATACCTCCTTAAACACTCCATTAACCCCCCCTGTATTTAATTATATGACTTCTCCTCTTCCACTTTAATAATGCCAACACACATTATTTTAATGAATTGAACCTATTTAATTAATTTAATTATGTGTTTGAATTTTGGAAATTTGAAATTCTAAGAAAAATAATAAAATAAGGGGAGGACTTATTTTATTTGGTTAGTTTTGTTGTGTGAGGAATTTGGGGAGAGAGATCGTTTCTCATTGGAAGAACTTCATCCTCCAGTGAATAACTTCAATCCTCCTGCGAAGAATTTCATCTCTTCAAGCGAATAATGACTCGGTGATTAACATGCAATCATCATCCTCTCTCTATGATAAAAGAGAAGACGACGTTTCCTCAGGTGCACACCAACGACGATGGGAACGACACCATCATCCGCAACGCTTGACAACAGTGAACTTTCTTTGATGTAGGGGTTATGTTCAATTTTAATGAATTAAAATTGTGATTTGTTTTGACGTTGGGTTTCTCGTAAACTTTTTCCACCTGTTATCATCATAATGGGAGGAGATCGGAATGCGCAAACACGGATGATCCTCCTCCCCTTTTTATAGTTGATCATCGATGATGTTTATGGGGAAGGCGGCGTGGTGTCATTGCACTACACAGGTATGAAGAGGACCACGGCTAGAGCGGTCCGTGGTGATGGTGCGTGGCGTCGTCACGCCGCGCCAGTCAGATAGAAGCCGCGACCTAAGGTCGTTGCGGTTTTTCAAAGGGGTGGCCGGCTCGGTCGACTATCGGCGCCACCTGAAGGCAGGAGCCCATCCGGTCACGTGGTTGAAAAAGTCCAGCCATTGAGGCCGGCCATTTCGAAAACTAGGGGCGGTGCCCCCCCCCCCCTGCACCCCACTCAGCCGAGAGTCGAGTCGCGACCGGTCTCAGAGCTAGGCCGCAGGCTGCGCGGGCCGGGCCGCCTGTACTAGGCCGGGTTGACCGAGCTGGGTTCGGCATCTAGCATCGGGTCGGGCTGTGCTAGCCGGGCCGGGTTGCGCCCAAATGGGCCAGACCCGGACCCTGGTCGAGTCCACCCAGTTTGGGCCGACCCAGGGGGTATTGGGCCGGGTCGGCCCGGGGCCGAACCCCCTATTTTTTCGGACAGGTTCATTCAAACGTACATATCATGGACTACGGCCCTCTGATCGACATACCATCAGTTGCGTAGGGATCCTTGGATCGAGATGGTAATTTCGGTATATTAATCTCAAGTATTAGGTAAAGTTTGGGCATGGCCGGGTTGTTTTGAACCTGAAACCAACCGGGCCCTGGGAGCGGAAACACTTATAACTTAATGACCGGATGTCCGAATGACGTGTTGTCGATCACGTTGAATTCCTCTTAGTAAGATGGTTCTTTTGGATTACTCTACTTGAGGTTTGGATGCAACTTGAGTATGGTCAGGTTTGTTTTAACTTAAAAACCAATCGGGCCCCTAGGACGAAAAATCCAATAACCCACAGACAGGGCGTCCAATTGACGCGTCGTCTGTCTTGTTGTGATCCTATTGACAAGACAGAAATTGTTGATACATCAACTATGTACTTCGTGATAGTTTATGTATTGACCCCCTTGGCCCGTGGAGCCGACCCTCCCGGAATCGAGCGTGATGTGTGCGGGAACCCTAGAGCTGGATGCGACTGCGACGACGATGGCGACTGTATTTGGATCCTACGTGGGTTCAGCAGCGATGATGACTGTTCGTGGATCATACGGGGGTTTGGAAGTGATGGTTATTGTACTTGGATCCTACGTGGGTTCGGCAGCGATGACTTCTGTACTTGGATCCTACGTGGGTTCGGCAGAGGAGATGATTCCCAGGCTACATCTAATCATCTCCACCCACCCCCCCCACCCCCAATTTGTGAGTAGTATACCGGTGTGAGCTAAGTCTTGACTTTCAATCATTTTCATTGATTTAATTTACATGCTTTCCTGTGTGGATTGGGTTGTGCCTTCCTCTGTTGATTGGGTTGTGCCTTCCTGTGTGGATTGGGTTGTGTTTTCCTATGTGTATTGGGTTAAGCATTCCTGTGTGGAATGGGTTGTACTGGGGCTCATGTGTTGGGGCCAAGATGGAATTGATGACTTAGTTATATGTATGGCCATATACCTAAGTAGAGTTGGTTGATACTTCGTGTTTGTATCCTTCCTTTATGGAATATCCTTTGTGGATTCTGGGAGACCTTCATGGGTCTTGGGGTCCCTACTGGGTATCGTATACTCACCCCTGCATTGGTCATGCCCGCACTACGTTGTGTTGGTTGAAGACGACCGACAGTGCTGATCGTGGTTGAGGCTTGTGGATCGGAATGGTAGCCGGAGGTGGACTATTAGGCGGGACGTACACAGAGCGGACGACCGGACCCGAGGAGCTGAGGAGACCATCTGTACCCACCCTTCAGGTGGGATAGCCAGAGGATGACTCGGTGCTTGCTGATTTACTTTACTGCTGATGTAATTTCTTTTCAGTTGTACTATTATTTCAGTTGGGTTTGTATTCTGGCCCATTAACTTTCCAGCACTTACTTTTGACTCAGTTTACTTAGTGTTTACTTTAGCTTGCGTTCTCTGTGGTGTTTGTTTTCTTATATAAAGGAAATTCCTTCCCTTTTATCGGGATTTATGCCTTTGGTGCTAGTCGCCAGCCCCTGGCCTATGGAAGGCGGGCATGGGGTAGTCACGGCACTGGCCCCGAGGACGGGTCATGACAAATTGGTATCAGAGGTGTCATTTATACAACAGAACTCAAGACTCTGATAATTTCTTCTGTTTGAAGCAGTAGTGTTTAGGGTATTGGGTGTGGTTATCAGTCCAGGGAGTCTTGTGTTGGTGCGGCGGCCGACGTATCCATTCACCAGGACCCTGACTTCGGATTTCCGACTCAGTACATGATAAAATTGATTGCATGTGTGTTTCAAAAGTTTTCTATGTGATTACTTTGTGTCAGCTCATCAGGTATACTATATTAACCGTGGTGCACCTGTTTCTTTTTAGGATGGCCCCATGATGGAAGCCAGCTAGGGTTCCGAGCCTTGTGTGAGATGGAAGCCCCCCGAACGACAAGGCCTTTGTGTAGGGCCCCATTACAGTGGAGGCACCGACGATACCTTTACCCGTCGAGCCACCGATGCAACCAGCCCCAGCAGCTGAGAGTGCACGTCGCCTGAGTGCACTGAATGAGTTTCAGCATCAGAGGACACCCAGGATCCACTGGGAGGAGGACCCTCAGGAGGCTAAGGACTAGCTAGAGGTTATTTTCTGAGTCTTTAGATTAGTAGGGACACAAGCTGACCTCATGTTGATCCTTGCGGCGAGTCTCCTGCACGCATCAGCAAGTAAATGGTGGATCATGTTGCTCCAAGTAAACGACGAGGCATCTCTACTTTGGATGGACTTCGAGAACCTCTTCCGCTCGGTGTTCTTTCCAGGAACCCTCCATACGGTGCGCATCCAGGAGTTACTACAGCTGCATCAGGGCATCAAGATAGTAGCCCAGTACCCTACGAGATTTACCGACCTCTCACGCTATTCCACTGACATGGTACAAGACCCATTCTTCCGGGCCCGGACCATCGAGCAGTGACTGAGGCATGATATTAGGGCTTCGATGATCTCCCTCAGTATTCTGACACATGAAGGAGTACTAGAGAAAGCCCTTTTTGCGGAGTGATTTCATGCTGAGCCTACACCAGCAGCGAGGCCTACCCCAGGGTGACATGTAGTGGAGTCTTCTGCAACCTGCAGTAGAAAAATGTCAGAGAGGTCCAAGCGGACCAGACCATCAGGTGGGAGACCTCATGATACTGGTTCGGAGGTGCAGGGCACACGCAGTAGGGCAAGTCATATGAGAGGCAGACAGTGCTATGCATGTGGCGAGTAGGGCCACATGGCTCTCGACTACCTGACCTGCCATGTAGAGGAGCAGCATACGTTTGAGGGACCACCCAGGAAGAGGAATAGGTTCGACTCTGGCGGTCCACAGGGAGCATGAGTACGAGGTAGAGGAGTTTGCCGAGCAACATGTGGTGGATGACGCTTTCGGGCTCTACCACCACCACCACAAGGAGGTTCACCCCGACCACAGGGAGCTGGCAGACAGAGACAGGCTCAGCTTCAGGCAGTGGAGGCCTATGACCACGACGCACTTAAGATGATTTGAGGTACTATCTATGTATACTCCACCCTTGATGTAGTTCTTATAGACACAGGAGTGAGTCACTATTTCATTGTCGTTTCCCTTGTACAGAGCTCTAAGATTCTGACAGAGCCATTGGCTCGATCCTTACGGATAGAGACTCCTATGGAAGCAGAATCGAAGATTACGCACTGGTTCCGGAAGTGTGATCTTACTCTAGGTGGCGTGAGCTTCGGCTAAGATCTTCTTGTAGCGGCGTCGAGGCCTTACGATGTCATATTGGGAATGAATTGGTTATCTACAGTCCATGCTCATATCGACTGTATTAGGCGCAAGGTGCGATGTGTTCGCACCGTTGGGAGCATATTCACCTTCACTGGAGAGAAGGGAGCCTTTGCAGCATAGGATTGACTCACGTAGAGGATAGGATATCTGATCACCCATCAGTTGGCTAGTCTCATACTAGGAGCAGTTGATGTGCGGAGTCTGAGTTTTTTCTGTTGTGGTGGATCAATATGTGGACTTTTTTTCTGACGACATTCTAGGACTACATTCTCATAGAGAGGTAGACTTCTACAATAACCTGTACCTTATGATAGACCCGATATCTTCTCCAGCTTATCATATGGCTCTCTATGAGCTTCGAGAGCTACGGGTACAACTGGATGACTTGTAAGGCAAGGGATTCATTCAACCCAGTGTTTCAAACTGGGCTTCCCAATTTTGTTCGCCAACAAGGCGGACAAGATCTTGCGACTGTGTGTTGACTACCATCGCCTGAATCAGGTGATTGTGAAGAACAAGTGTCCAATACCGAGGATTGACAACCTCTTCGATCAGCTCAAGGGAGCACGCTGGTTCTTAAAGATAGACCTTATGTTATGATATCACCAGCTCAGAGTTCTAGATGAGGATGTGCAGAAGACGGCATTCAGGTGTCGGTATGGCCACTATGAGTTCTTGGTTATGCCTTTCGGTGTAACCAACACTCCAGTAGTGTTCGTGAGTCTCATGAATATTATCTTCCTGCCTTACCTCGATCAATTTGTCATCATCTTCATCGACAACATATTGATTTACTCGACTACTGAGGAGGAGCATGCCTACCATTTGCGGGTTGTATTTGATACGCTATGAGATCACCAGCTTTATGGTAAGCTCTCGAAGTGTTAGTTCTAGATTCGAGAGGTCCACTTCTTGGGACATGTCATCTATGAGATGGAATTTGCGGTAGACCCTGCGAAGATCGATGTAGTGCTAGCTTGGGAGTCACCCAAGAGCGTAACGGAGGTGCGGTGTTTCCTAGGTCTGGTCGGGTACTATCAGAGATTTGTACCAGACTTCAACAGAGTTGCAACATCACTTTCAGCTTTGAGGAAGAAGGGGAAACCCTTCGTGTGGTCAGATAGATGTTAGCATAGCTTCCAGGAGCTGAGAGAGAGATTGACCTGTGCACCCATCTTGAGGCTACCGGAGGAAGGAGTGGGGTACATAGATTACTGCGATGCATCAGGGACCAGACTCGGGTGTGTCCAGATGCAAGAGCGAGCAGTTATCACCTATGGTTCATGATAGTTGAGGTAGTATGAGAAGAATTACGCTACACATGACCCGAAGTTAGCAGTAGTGGTCTTCGCCTTGATGATGTGGTGGCACTATCTGATGGGTGAGCGATTTACAGTCTACACTGACCACCAGAGTCTCAGGTACATCTTCTCACAAAAGGACCTGAACATGAGAAAGTGGTGATGGCTTGAGTTCCTCCAGTACTATGTCTTTGAGATAGTCTATACTCCTTGGAAGGGGAACATAGTAGCTGATTCTCTCAGCAGGAGGTCGGGTATTCAACTACTTGGAGAGGCGACAGAGAAGATAGTCGTGTTGCAAGTATTCTTCCTGGATAGAGATGGGGAAGCCTTTCTACAGTCTCTAACCGTCACTCCTACACTACTTTAGTGGGCTAGAGAGGCACATCGTAGGGACATTGACTTTGAGACGCGACGTGCTCTAATTTCTACAGGGCAGGAACCTGATGGATTTTCTATAAAAGGAGAGAATGTCATCCTTTTTAGAGGACGTACCATGGTACCAGCTACTTTACATGAAGAAGTGCTAAGATATTTTCACACTTCCCCTTTTTCAGTACCTCCGGGAGTGGAGAAGATGTACCAGGATCTCAGACGATAGCACGGGTGTCCGGGTATGAAGAAGGTTGGGGCAGAGTTCGTTTCATGATGCCTCACCTGCCAGCATGTGAAGAAAGAGCATGAGGTACCAGTAGGTTTGGTACATCCCCTAGAGGTCCCGTAGTGGATGTGGGATGGTATATTTTTAGATTTAGTGATGGTATATCCACATACTTCTAGAGGACATGACTCCATCTGAGTGATCGTAGACCGACTCACCATGTCATCCCACTTTCTACCTATCAGAGAGCAGGGCTCAGTGGAGAGCTTGGGATGCCTATACATTCAGGAGATCGTATGGATTCATGGTGTGCCATCTTCTATCGTATCCGATCGAGATGCTCGCTTTACTTCCTGGATTTTGAAGGGGTTGCAGGAGGCATTTCGGATGCAGCTGCGCCTGAGCACCGCTTTTCACCCTAAGACGGATGGCTAGATGGACAGGACCATTCAAACTCTTGAGGACATGCTCGGTGCATGTGTCCTTGGCTTTGGTCACAGCTGGGAGGATCACCTACACTTGGTGGAGTTTTCATACAACAACAGCTACCACTCCACCATCGGGATGGCACCATATGAGGAATTGTACGGTTGACCTTGCAGATAACCTCTATGCTGGACAGACTCTAGGGAGTTAGTCCTTGTAGGACCAGAGATGGTCGAGGCCACGATGGAGAAGGTACAGATCATCCAGGAGTGGATGAGGACTGCTCAGATGCGACAGAAGTCCTGTGCTGACAGGAGGTGGAGACCACTAGAGTTTGAGGATGGAGACCACCTTTTCTTACGGGTCTCACCACGATGGGGGTTACGGAGATTTGGCCGAGGCGGCAATTTATCTTCACGCTTCATCGGAAAATTCGAGGTTCTCAGCAGGATAGTTGAGGTGGATTATTGCCTGGCTCTTCCACCGCAGTTGTACCGAGTGCACGACATCTTCCACGCATCTCATCTTAGGAGATACGTGCACGACCCGATGCATATCACTGATCATGTGGAGCTAGACATCGATGACGGGGTGACTTTTGCAGAGGTCCCAGTGGGGATCGAGGATCGATAGGAGGGGGTCCTATGTGGATGGTCGATTCCTCTAATGCGCATCAGTTGGCAGCACGGGAACCTCCAGGAGAGCACTTGGGAGCGGGAGGCTCAGATGCGAGCACAGTACCCCCATTTGTCCCCCTAGTTTGTGATGCATTATTACGGGGACGTAAACCCCTAGGATGGGAGTAATGTAAAGACCTGTGAATTTCAAGGAAGTTTTTTTCTTAAATTTTTTGGGATTATACGAGTACGCAGTTTCTGACGGCAAATGATTCTGATGCCCGGTGTGCCTGGAATCAATTTCTGAAGATTAGCTCGGGTACATTCAGGGAACGAATGAGTGGGTTTTTCTATCTTTTGAACCGATGCTCAAAATTGAAATCTGAGGGCACCGATGTAACCACAGTGCTAGTAATTGCTTCAGAGGACCTTTACCCATGGTGTGTTTTCTCACGAGGAGTTTTTAAAATTTATGGATTAATAAAGAATTGAATTGAAAAAAATGTGTGGTTAAATTTTTTTTCCTAAACGAAGTGTCTTTATCCTACATGGGGAAGTTAGGGTGGGACCCACTGGCACCCTAACTACCAATGTGAGGATAAATGTGAGGTGGGGCCCGCACGAGCCCCAACCTTTCACATTCCCCATAACTCCTTAAACTCTCCATTAACCCCCCCCCCCCATTTTATTTAATTATGTGACTTCTCCTCTTCCACTTTAATAATGCCAACACACATTAATTTAATGAATTGAACCTCTTTAATTAAATGAATTATTTGTTTGAATTTCGGAAATTTGAAATGCTTGGCAAAATAATAAAATAAGGGGAGGCTTTATTTTATTTGGTTAGTTTTGTTGTGTGAGAAATTTGGGGAGAGAGCACTTTTCTCTTTGGAAGAACTTCATCCTCCCGCGAAGTACTTAATTCCTCCTACAAAGAATGTCATCTCTTCAAGCAAATAATGACTCGACGACTGATGCGCAATCATCATCTTCCCTCCATGATAAAGGAGAAGACGACTTTTCCTCGGGTGCACACTGACAACGACAGGAACGACTCCATCATCAGTGACGCTTGTAAAGCACGATCTTTCTTCGATATATGGGTTAAGTTCAATTTCAATGAATTAAAATTGTGCTTTGTTTTGTCGACGAGTTTCTCGTGAACTTTTTCCACCTGTTATCATCATAACAGGAGGATATTGGACCGCGCAAACACGGTCGATCCTGCTCCACTTTTTATTGTTGTTCATCGATGATGTTTGTGGTTGAGGCGGCGCAGTTCCGTTGCACTGCGCGGGTACGAAGAGGACTGTGGCTGTAGAAGGCCACGACGAAGGTGCGCAGCGCCGTCGCGCCGCACAGGTGAGGCCGAAGGAGGCCGCAGCCAAGAGCGGGCCACGACAGAGGGGCGCGACGCCATTGCACGGTGCCGGATATTCAAGGGGTCGCGGCCGGGGAGGGGCGCGGCAGAGGGGCATGGTGTCGTCATGCCACCCTAGTCAGACAGAAGCAACGGCCTAATCTTGTGGCAGTTTTTCAAAGGGGTGTCCGGCTCAGCCGGCCGTCGGTGCCACTTGGAGGCGGGACCCCCTCGGGTCCCGTGGTTGCAAAAGTCCGGCCATTAAGGTCGGCCTTTTTGTAAATAGGGGGCACCCCCACCCCCTTCGCACACAGCTCGGCCAAAGGCTGAGCCATGTCCGGCTTCTGAGCCGGGCCGCAGGCCGCGCGAGATGGGCCGCCCGTACCGGGATGGGCCGATCGTGCCGGGTCGGGCCGCTGGCGCCGGGTTGGGCCGCTAATGCAGGGTCGGGCCACGCCAGCCAGGCCGGGCCTCTCCCAAATGGGTCGGACCCGGACCCAGGTTGGGTCGTCCTGGTTCAGGCCGACCCAGGGGTTATTGGGCCAGGTCGGACCGGGCCCAAACCCCCTATTGTTTCGGACAGGTTCGTTCAAACGCCCATATCATGGGCTACGTTCCTCCGATCGATTCAGCATCAGTTTTGTAGTGATGCATGGATCGAGATGGTTATTTCTTTATATTACACTCAAGATTTCGGTAAATTTTGGGTAGGGCCGGGTTGGTTCGAACCCCAAACCAACCAGGCCCTTGGAGCGGAAACACTTATAACTTAACGACCAGACGTCCGAATAATGTGTCGTCGATCAAGTTGAATTCCACTTAGTGAGACTGTTCTTTTGGATTACTCTACTTAAGGTTTCAATGCAGTTACATTATGATCGAATTGGTTTTAAATTAAAAAACAACTGGGCCCCTGGGACGAAAAAGCCAATAACTCTCAGGCCGGGCATCAGATTGACGCATCGTCTGTCGTGTTGAGTTCCTATTGATGAGACAGAACTTTGTGACACATCAACTCTGGACTTCGTAACAGTTGATGTATTGAACCCCTTGTCTTGTGGAGTAGACCCTCCTGGAATCGAACGTGTTGTGTGCGGGAACCCTAGAGCTGGTTGCGACTCCGACGACGATGGCAACTAAACTTGGATCCTACATGGGTTCGGCAGCAAGGATGACTGTACTAGGATCCTAAGTGGGTTCGACAACGATAACGACTGTACTTGGATCCTATGTGGGTTTGGCAGCGATGGTTAGTGTACATGGATCCTACGTGAGTTCGTCAGCGACGACTTCTGTACTTGGATCCTACGTGGGTTCGACAGAGGAGGTGATTCAAAGGCAACATCTAATCATCTCCACCCCCCCCCCTTCGTGAGTAGTATACCTGTGTGATCTTAGTGTTGACTTTCAATCATTATCGTCGATGTGGTTGTCATGCTTTCCTGTGTGGATTGGGTAGTTCTTTCCTGTTTGGATTGGGTTGGGCTTTCTTGTGTGGATTGGGTTGTGTTTTCCTATGTGGATTGGGTTATACTTTCCTGTGTGGACTGGGTTGTACTTGGGCTCGTGTGTTGGAGCCGAGCAGGAATTGATGAATTAGGTATAGTTATGGGCATATACCTATGTAGAGTTGGTTGAATCTTTGTGTTTGTATCCTTCATTTGTGGAATATCCTTTGTGGATTCTGGGAGACCTTCAGGGGGTCGCGGGGTCCCTACCGAGTATCGTTTACCCACCCCTGCACGGGCCATGACCGCACTATGTTGTGTTGGTTACAAACGATGGAAGACGCTAATTGTGGTTGAGGATTGTGGAGCGGAACGTTACCCGGAGTTGGACTATCAGGTGGGACGTACACTGAGTGGACGGCCGGACCCGAGGAGCTGAGGAGACCATCCGTACCCACCCTTCAGGTGGGATAGCCAGAGGACAACTCTGTGGTTGCGGATTTACATTACTGCTCATGTACTTTCTTTTCAATTGTAATGTACTTTTAGTTGGGTTTGTATTCTGGCCCATTTACTTTCCAGCAGTTACTTTTGTACTCAGTTTACTTAGTGTTTACTTCAGCTTGCGTACTCTGTGGGGATGGTTTTCTTATATAAAGGCAATGTCTTCCCTTTTATCTGGATTTACGGCTTTGGTGATAGTCACCATCCCCTGGCCTAGGGAAGATGGGCTTGGGGTAGTCATGGCGTGGGCCCTGAGGACGGGTCGTGACATATAGGGTAGTGTCATTTATAAGTGTGGGAGATGAGATTCAGACCATTTTAAGACAAGATTTATATATTTTTTAAGAACTATTTTAGAATTTATAAATAAATATTTCATTATTATTATTGAGAATGATCTAGTGAGTATTTTTTTCAAATATATTAAATATATATATATAATAAAATAATGAAAACTTTTCTTTTTAATACTATATATATAATGACCTAATATTAACCTACATTGAGATTAAATCATTGTTTCAGAATATTTCACACATTACACAGGCACACACCCAAATGCCATATTAGTTTAGTGCCTATAGAAATATAGAAGCAAAAATAACTCGACTATAATACATCTACTTCTTATCATGCATATTTCATCATAACTAGAAGCAATTTAGACATATCAAACTTAATACCTTTCTTCCTATCCTAGGGAAAAGAAAGAAAATAAACGGTGAGTTTAGATGTACATTTTGGGTAAACAATGGAGAGATAAATCGTAACATAATCATAAGATATATGCACATAAACAAGAATGTTTAAAGTTAAATCATGTATATCAAAGATACTGATATCATTTTAATAAATAAATCATATATTTTCATAATGAATCAAAAAATATATTCTACGAGAGAACAATATAAGACATGGAATTGTTTCATATACATAATCATATAAAATGATTTCCAGAGTAGTTAGTCAATCACTTATATGGATATATTTGTATAAGGGGTTCATTCCCAATACACTCCCGGTACTCATGGGTTACTCCCAGTTGAAACAGAGCTCACTCCACATTCCATCCATTAATATATCATTAGATATAAATCATTACCCAATTAATTAGAGGGATATATTGGTTTCACCTATCACAAAATTAAACCCATAAATATTTGTACTATAATAACATATATCATTCATAATATTACTACCCAAGGAATGAAAATTTTTTCATAAAAAACATTCAATCATAATATAACCATAGAAAAGAAATGTTCTGCAAAAATATCATTCCATAAAAAACATAAACGATTATTAGATATAATAATAATTTTATAATTGAATAATATACCCATTTAAATATACATAACATCTATTAATTTTATATTATATGGAAAATAATTTTTATATATCACATGAAAATAATTCATGGGGAAAATATTATTTCTTCTATGAACATTTTTTATTTTATTAAAATGTAGCACAATTATAAAATAAATAATTTAATTTAAAATTAACCTTGTAAAAATGTTATATAGATATAAAATAATTAAGGATTCATGATGGTGTAAAATATCACTCATTCCACATATGCTAAAAATACATTCCATTCATACGTTTTCCAGAAAAGTTACAAAGTACCTCGTTTGGAAAACTATAAAAAGATTACTTCTAAAGAACATATTAAATATTTAAAATGAGTAAAAATTTCTTTAAAAACCATAAAAGAATATTTAATAACATTATGAAAAAATTTATTGAAAACAAGGACATGGAGGAGAAATGTCCCCAAACATATACTTAAAATGAAACAATACCAAATAGTGATGAGATTTTGAAATAAACATTCATCAATTTATAATCAGTATAGTCATATTATCTATGAAGGAAATAAATTTTATGTATATTAAAATAAAATAATATTTATTATAATACTCATTAAATAAATTCATGATAAGTATATACACTATTAAGAAAAAACAAATAGTGTATAAGGAATGTGTCTTGTAGAAATAAAAGTGAGATTACAATCCATTACCATATGTCTTGAATCTCTTGGTACTCAAGAAACTATAATGTATAGTAAATTTAAATTTGTTATAAATATATTAAATAACCATATTAAATTATATCCTATTATATATAATTTAATTACTTCCTTTTATTACTTATTTATCGATAATTCCATGTTAAAATTATGTTACAGGTAATGACTGCTTTATGTCTCGCATGGGTTTTTATTTGTTATATTTTGTGTCCCCGTACTTATATCATGATTTTATAATTAATAAAATGATATAAATGAAATAAATATCATATATATTGAGAATATATTTAATTTACAATAATCTATAAAATATATAAACACAAAAGGAAATACACCATTCATGTAGACGGTAGGCTGTACATACGCATGAACATTGTTTCCATTTTCTTATTGTATTTAAAGAATGGAAGTAAATTAAATGTATTTATATGTATAATATTATTAATGTTAAATTATTTTTTCAAAAATATCTTATATGTTCACTAATTTAATCCTTAATACATTCCATGTAACATGTGAATGAATCACATCACTTTGAAGAGGAAACTATCCACATATCCACAAACAAAGTTATCGTATTTCCAAAAATTGGGAAGCATGAATTTATATATTATATAACAATTAAAGAGGCATATAAAAAATTTATATACCATATATATTATAAAAAATATATTTTCCATCATAATTCCTAACATTTATAGGTGGTAACGGAATAAACGAACAACATCATTTCATGAAGAGGTTGTTCATCGTATACCAGAATAGTAAGTTCATATCCCATTTGATGGAATATTTTGTATGTGTAGGTAAAAAAATATTAATAAAAACAAATTAATATATTTTGGATACTGATCTTATTATATATTTATAGAAAAAAAATAATTTCTAGGGTTTAAATAAGAAATAAAATGAAAATCGTTTATTAATTAAATTTACTTATTCTTTGGGTATCTTCTTTTGATTTACACCAAGGGACTTCTTTGGTGGGGTTATTTCCCATTTTAAGACTTATAGGATTAATTGAGGTATGTTTGGAGAATATTTAAATATATTTATTACAAACCAATTTTTTAAGATTCTTCAAAATATAATAATTGATTCCCTTTTATAAGTGTGGGGATATGAACTTTTAGAATTTGTAATAAGATTAATTTATAATAAATTCAATTTCCAAAAAACTAAAACCAAGAGAGAATTTTTCAAAAATAATATATGATAATGGTTTAATATCATTAACCAATACAAGTTTGTTTTTTGTTTTAATCCTAATCATTTTGAGTAACTGTTAATTAACCCATATTAATTTTAACAATGGTAAACATTTTTCAATACTAAGTGGATATAATACTTACATATAAAGTCTAAATTATACCATGACTAGAACATTTGTGATATATTGTACAATATATCTTTCCATATGCCCTTATTTTATATTTTTATGATTTAAAAATAATTTAATAAAATATTATTCTCATAAAATATTTTAAGAGTCAATTTTGACACTATTCATGATATTGACTTTAAAGAGAATCAATATAGTAATATAACTTCAAACCAAATCACTAAATAAACCCTTTAAACTATATTATTCACCTATAAAATTAGTTTATCACATTAATTAAGTCAAATTGTACTTCATTTAATATTTCTAATATAATTTAAGTGATTGTTTCATTAATTGAATAATTACTTAATCATCATTTTTTAAATATTATTGATAATTATTTATTCACTAAAAATTATAAATAAATTTATATGATGTATAAAAATATTTAAATTTCGTAAATATATATATATATATGAGCATAACTTTTTTTTAAGCTAATATTAAAAATATTAATCTTATTAAAAGTAAGAGTGTGAAATTTTGTCACTCTCATGGAATTTAATAATAACCAAAACATTTTCTTGGACAACAGTCAATTAAATTATAAACATTAGATACTATGGTTATAATATTATAATTATAATATTAAAACAATGTTTTGAAAAGTTTTTGTGTCATTTTATAGTCCTTATCACAATATTTTTAACTTAAATTGCCAAATTTTCTGTTAACCATTGTAATAAAAATTAAAAAAATTTACTATTCATAATATAAAAAAATGAAAGGGGCCAATTTATTAAATTTGTACCTTTTAATAAAAATATTAATAACATTTTTCATAATTAAAAATATAAAATTTTCTTAAATTAATTTAAATTTAATCTTGTTGATGGAATGGGAAAACATGATTTTTATATGAAAATGCTCAAAAGATTGACATGTTTTTATATAGAAATTAAATTTCATCTTAATTCCAATGACCTAAATTAGACTAAATGATAATATTTTGATATAATTATAGTTTTAAACAAATAATATATATAACTAAACACTATAAATAGTTTTTATGAAGAACATGTTTTCAATTAAAATTTTAGTTTCTTTCACTATTCATCAAAACATGAAACTTATCAGAAAAAATTAAAAACACTAAACCAAAGTAAATTTATATATCCTTGTTTCAAGGAATAAATATATTTTTTCATATAAATATTATAAAACTCTCAAAATATAAATTTAAAATTGTTTCACTGTTAAATGGTGGGAAAATAGTCTTATTAGAAAAAATACTTCTCTTATCATTAAAATTTGTTTTTTCTTATATCATGTTGAGAAAAAACATAATATAGATTTTAAAAATAAAATTGAATATATTATATATGTGTGTGTGTATATATATATCATTATTGTAATTCAATAATGATAATTGTTTTATTTATTCTTATAAAACAAACCTATGAATGTTTAGACAATTTAAAGAAAAACATTTGCTTTTATTTTTTAAAAGATTACTATTCATTTATAGATAATTAGTAAAATAATTTTTTGTAAACCATAATTTTATAATTTATTTAATCCTGTTAATACCTTTTATTCTAACTGCTATTATATAATTTTCTTATTTAAATAAGTGTAATAATAAATTGTTGTTTTTTAGAATCTCAGTGTTGTGTAAAACACAAGCTAAGTCGGGATTGGATGTCTCATAGGAAATCATTGAAATATAATTATTTTTAAAAAAATATATATCTCATAAAAAAATAGGTGTGTTACATTCTACCCAGGTTAAAATGAATTTCACCCTCAAAATTCACTGGGGGTCAATATAATCTAAATAGAAAAAAGTTTCGTTCATAGAAACCCATATAGTAAAAAGGTATAATAAAAATTCATTTTAAAAAAGGGAAGTTAGAAAATTAATGGTCGTCCAATGAAACTAATTACTAGGTTTACTCATAGGGGAATATTTGTGGTAAGTGAAAACATTGACATGGAATAGCAATTTTCCTATCATGTTCTGATGGAGAGTGATAAAGAACATAGTCAGGATAAAGTTAACAATCACAGGACCCTAAATCTTTGATGATATGAGGGAAAAAATTAGTCATTAGAAAAAAAGGTAATATGATAATTTTTTTCTAATGATCCTTTCCCTGTAGTTTAATAATTATTAGGAGAATAAATATTTACATGATTTCACCACAATTCATAAGATAATATAATACATTATTTCTACATGGATTAATTTCCAAATAAATTATTATTCCAAGAAATGAATTTGAATATTTCATTCTTAAAGTACTTTATTATCTTGAAATAAATAGAATTATAGCTTATTCCATCTATCATAATATCACCGTATAGAGATTAAGAAATATTATACAATATGCATAAATCCTTATATTGAGAGGTAATAGTTTAATATCTAAAACCATACACAGATTTAAAGGTAAAAGATTTTATAAATGATTAAATTTTATATCCTTAGACAATATTAAAATATATACCATTAAAAAGAAGTTAACTATCATTCAAAATTAAAATCATCATTAATACCCCAAACAACTTGATGTAGCTACTAATTTTTAGACACCAAAAATGCCGAGACCATTATCATGTACTCTCTTGAAACATTGTGATCTCATTAATTACCATAATAAAAAAGGAAAAAGACACGTGATTTCAAAATGTAACTCAATCATACCATAAATCTATAAATTATAACATTAAAAAACCTTATTATAATATTACTAAATATTAATATGGTTATCAAGATTATCCCATTTATCTAATAACACAATAAAACATCTCTTTATCCAATTATTATTCCAACATAATTCATATATTGGGGATGTACTTCTCTATATTTCCTATCTATACACCTCTTGACTTGTCATTCCAAGAGGGGAACCCTCACCAGATCCTGATTTCAACCACCCTTGATAAAGAGAAAAATATTATTTTTTATAGGATTCTTCGAACCAATGATCCAGAAAAATGGGAATTTACTATCAAATCAACTATTACTTTTAGCTCTTAGTATTATATCTTATAGTGGAAATAAGAAAGGGAGTCAAATATTTTGTATACCAGTTTATAATTTTAAAATTTTTCAGTGAAAATGGTTTTTTTGGATTGGAGAATCTGAAACATTGCAATGCCAACTAAGGAAAATATCTCAAAAATAATTTGTGCAGTTGGATTCTTGCTTCTTCTGTTATGAGAAGCCCATACTTTAGACTACATGGAATCTATTCATTAAAAGTGATTGGGAAAAATTATCATAGAACATCATTTTAAAAAATATGGGCTATTTTGTACATGACAATTGCAATAATTATTTTCTTTCCTAATGGTTTCAGGGATGTGATAATCGTCCTCATGATGGATAATTTTTTGTCATATCCTTCATTTTTTTCTACCCAATTCAATGGGAGGCTTAAACACGTATAGGAATGGCATGAAGTTCCCTCTTATTTTTTCTAAATTATAGTTAATTATCTCTATATAAAGAGATGAGTGCTATGTATTCAGGAGACAAACTCATCCTATATAGCAGTGTGTTGAGCATAGTGATGGGAACATCCAGAATGTATCTTGTATGTTATGGTATATGGGTAAATTAAACGCCTCCTTAGACAGTAATTAAACTTATTGGTGATAGATATTTCAATCAAACTGTCACTTGAGGAGTTATCTGGGTTTAGTATAACATGGTCTTGGTCTTTCAGGGTTTTCCTGCATTCTTTGGGTTACTTAATTCCATGTAAGTAGAAGTTAAATCCATTATCAATGGTCTTCTTATGTATAGGTTGTATAGCATTATCATTAATTAATTTAATTAAGAATCCTAGTTTCTTTTCAACTTCCTGAGAGGTAACCATAATATTCCTTGGACTATACTGTATGACATTCACAAGTGTAGATATCTTGTATGAAATGACATTGATATATCTCATACATTGAGTGAGTGGAACTCTTCTATGGAAAATCATACTAGTAATGGTGATCCTAAAAAAGATATCATTATTTATCATTACATAAGAACTCTTCCAAATTTCTGTAATCGAATTTTCAATTGTGATTCTCAAGGGCTCAATCATTTTAAACCTCGTTGACATTATAATTTTTAATTAAAATTCGTTTTTTAGTTAGGGTTATCCTTCCATTAATTGTGTGTTCTCCAAGAATATCACATTACAATCCTTGTATATTCAATTATTCTGTAATACCCTAAAATTATTTATATAATATTATTATTATGTTCCAATACATAAACATTCAATCATTCCACCGCATTGTTGTCATACTCCACATCACCATTAGTGATTGCATGACATTTCCCATTATCTTTGGATTTAAAAGTTTTTTAATGTCTATCATCATAATTAACTCTTATAGTTGGGCCCTGTTTAGAATAATTAACATTTTCCTCACACTTTATTCATTAATTTTTTTGGTGTGAATTATATGTATCTTTCTCTCTATTTTCATCTTTAGATAACTTTTCTCCATCACATTAGAAATAAAATTCATGATGACCTTATTTACCAAATTTAAAACATCTTCTAATCCCCTTAAGATAATTTCCTCTATTTTTCTTCTCAAACTATGATCATAAAGTAAATATCATTATATTTTCTCCATGGTTTTGAGAATTTTATTTTATCTCTACCTTTTGTTTCTTAACAAAGTCATGTGATGTCTATGTGACATAAATATCCATTTTCACCTTGATAGCACAACAAAAAAACTCCTCATAGATTCTAATGTTTATTATGGATAACACCCTTATAATCCTTTGTTTTAAGACAATGAAGAATATATCAACCTTAATTTTAGGTTGTATGATTATACATGAATCATATCATGGAAGAATTGTATAAAATTAGACTCGTTGGTACCATCCATCCAAATTACATTTTTATAAAAGAGTTCAATTTGAGGGAAAGTGATAAAAACCATATTACAATCCAACAGCATGTCAAACCTCATAAGATATTACCAAACTTTTCCAAAAAAAAACTTTTAAAGTTTTGAATTAGGCACCATATTTATGATCCATTCTACTAAAGTTACCTTTGCATCGGGGTTTTCATTGATGAGATCCTCAAAATGGTTGGTCATCTTATCCCAAGTCTGAATGTATTAGTCCATATTTATTTTCATCTCATTGATTCCATGGGACAAGATCTGGTCCTTCTTGATGATCCATCCTACTTTCTCTTCATTAAGGTCATCTTAAAGTGATCTAGCATACATTCTATCAGCTTCCTCCTTTGGAACATTGAAAGTAACATGAATATCTGCTATCGCTTTTGCAGAATGTAGGAGAAGCTTCAGGTCCAACTGCTCCTTCCATTCCTCCTCATGAACATCCTCTAATTCCCCTATGTCCCTTGATCAGTCAGGATCCTCGCACTTGTCAAATTTAGAATACTCCACCTTGTCATGGAAGGATGGTTGTTCAGACTCCCTAAAATTTATTCCCTTTTCATCCACTCAAGTTGTCGTCGGTTTGGGAAGGTATGAGTAATCTCTCCAGGTATTGGTATTTATTCCCGTATGAACCAAATAGTCCAAAAAATCAATAATATTTATCTTCCCTTTTGATATCCTATCATGTGAGATACTCTGGAATTTATCCTCTTCTGCCATCACTAGGGGAGATTGATGGGTCTCATATGAGTCTACTTCATTATTATCAGATGGACCCCTATCCTTGGCCTTCCTAAGTTTTACCTTTGTCCATTCCCCATTAGCCTCATCCCCATCCATACCATGAGTCAATTTTGGGAGAGAGATTTCTCCCCTCAATAGTGAATCTAGTACAATAATTCCTATAATTTTCCCTGAGGGTCCTTTCTCTCGCATTGGGGACAAAATGGAGTGGCCCCCTTTAGCTCCAGCCGCTTCCCGATTGCAACTCACGGAGGAGTATACAACAGCTACATATGATTTCGTATTTATAGTAACCTTTTCCTCACCTTCACTGACTATACCTATGGAATCACCTCCTTGCCCATGCCTGAAAGCCAGTTAAAGATGACTTAAACGACCACATAAACAACAAAAATTGGTCCAATAATCAATACTAACCCTCCGTTTAACCCAGTACTCATTCTCAATCTCAATCGACACAAAATCTATTGGTGGTTTGGAAACATCGACCTCCACACATATCCGTAGAGAAATTGGATGGTAGAGGGATTGAGAACGGTCATGAAAATAAATAAACCTACCCATCATATTACCAAGCATCAAATGTATATAGGGGTTTTGGAACGGAAGAGGAATACTTGGGATGCTTTCCTAAATTGGAGTCGTTGGTGGATCACACCTCAAATGAATGTTGTAGGACAATCAGAAGAGGAATAATTGAGCTCCATTGCAGGTTCATTTGTTGGCCGTCTATGCAGAGATAAGGTTTTCTTCAGTCGCTAAGAGAATCAAGAGGTGTCGAGGGTCCAGAAGCCCAACAATGGTATGGTGACTCAAACCCCATGACTTGGAGACAAAGCGATCGAAGGCGTCAACGGAAGGGAGATTCCGACCAAAGCGGGCCACCAGAGTGTTCCTATGTAGATCCACAACATCCGAGAATTCCTTACCCATAACCAAGAGCTTCGGGAGTCCCTCAACCAATGAGGGGACTTTGGGGGCGAGATCGATTGCAGGGATCAATGGGAGCTCCGCCGGATCTGTGAGAGGAGCAAACTAACCGATGAAAGACGATCTCGAGTGACCCCTCACCCTCTCAGGAGGAGGATGGAAGGGGTATGAGGCCGTGCTCAAGCCATGGAAATCCTATAAGGCAGAGGAGCCCGACCCCAAAAATCCTCACCTCCTCGGTACCCACAAACCTATTATCCCTTCGCTTTAACTCAAGTAACTCTCTATCAATATTCGTAAGAATAACATAAAGAATGTACTTATTGAATAATGAGTTCATGAACTCATCATAGTGTATAGATTCAATTTCATATTCTTTCCTTGTATTCTTGATTAGATTCCACCACTAGTCTACTTCACCTTATAATCAATAAACCACTAAAATTAATTTTTCATGTTCTGAACACTGAAGTATTGAAAATATCTTTTTAGTGGTACTGATCCATTTTTCAAATACAAGTGGATCAGAATACCCACTGAAATAAGGTGAATTTCACCGCATGAAGGACTCAATATAAATTTATTTCCTCCTATACTCATTTGGATGTCCACAATAATTCATTTCTTTTGTGAATATAGTCATAATATTTTTCATTATATCTCCAATATCAATTGGCAAAATCCATTTTTTTATATTTTTAAATGACAGTTTTAAAGGCTATGTGTGAACCCTAAAAACATCACCAAATAAAAACCACTAAAAGGAAAAAAAATCTCTGAAAGACAACAAGAAAATCCCCTCCCTAAAAATTACATCATTATGTAAACCCTTCACAATCGCATGACCGCTCAGCTAGCTGTCTCGTGCAGGGTTGCATGGGCCACGTACCGAGGGAAAAAACGATACCCTCTCATTCTTCCAAATTCTAATGACCACGATATGGTGAATGATTCTTGCTATGAAACCTTATATAAAGAGGATCCGTGTAGCTTTTCTAGAAGCATTCACATAACAAAATCACAAAATCACAGAAGACCAATCATGCGGATGCAAATCATAATGACCCTTGCACAGGCAAGCTTTAAATGCAAAATTCAAAATCAAGGCTACCATTTTCATCCTCGAGCCATACATCAACCACATAAGAACCTTCATGATGCCAGTGGTCGTTCACCCTCATATCCCAAAGCACCACGAATACCACCACATAGATCCGCCTCAGAAAGCATGGTGGAATATAGAATCAAGAGCAGAGGAATGCCTAGCCAAATCTCTCAACAGAGCTCTTCTCCACAGCCCCCAAAAGAGGAAAATGAAAATTACAAATCACAAGGATAAGGCTAGAACATTTCATGCCTCCAAGAACACCATACCACTCACACAAGAACAACATCCCAAAACTTCTTTGAAAACTATCTCATCCAACCAAACTCGAAAATAGCAATAGAACTATAAACCAGAGCAGCATAAGAGTGGACATGACCTCCACAACAAGTCATGATCAATCCAATACCATCAACCCCAATGAAACAAACATCATCAAACCATCCCTTTAAACAGTAGGTAAAATGCATGTGATCAGCATTGAAGCTTGAAATTTAGACCTCAAATCTACCAACATTAAATCTAGGATCCAGCCACAACTTCATTCGAGAAACATCATCCCAAATATCACCAAAAATAGTTGTTTACAGTGAAAAAGTGGAACCATATAAAATAAAACCATAGAAGGGAGAAAAGACAATCCCCGAACCTCCACCCCCAGCATGTATGAACACACATAAGTCTCAGCAGGAACAAGATGTAGGCAAAAGCCTTTAGAATTCCACGAACACTCCCTTTCCAACAACGACCACGACCACGAAAGTAGATAATAATGAGATCCAATTCCAAAAAAGGCACATAATCATGAATGACAACCTCCAACAGGTTCAGAAACGACAGAACCTGGAATAACGACACCCCCATCTCCACGAGAGCTCGAATCTTCCCAGAACTGTCCTTCAGCAGTTGATTGGAATCACTAACCTAAGGGTATGAAATCAAAAATATTGAGAAAGCTTGACTAGATCAGTATCTACATCAAGTAGCACAACCAAAGGTTCCCTCATCTTCGCGAAACATGGGAGGTTCGATCCATTTGGATTTGGTGGATTCCGATTGACGTAGAAGAGCCGAAATCCAACTTGCTGACTCCTAAAGATATGGCACCATCGAAGCCAATGTGATGTCGCTAAGCCAAGCCACACTGACCTAAACCACCCTTGACCACCAGAGATGAGTCGTGATGGAAATACCACCATCAAAGAGACCCCATCCAGATTTCTAGAGATCCCCCACTGCTAGACATGTGCCTTTGATGTCTGGGAGCTGCCATCGCCCCGAAATCTGAATCCACAGGGCCGCCAAGGATGGGCCAAACCCTAGGAGAGCCAGGGAGCTCTCAGCAGAAGACAAGAGCCCCCTCCCCTCCCACCCATATCATTTGGATTGTTATGAGGAAAATTATTGTATTTCCTATTAAAGCTATCTTTATCATGGATCCTTCAGGTTCTATCCATTGAACAAAACTACGGTATAATATGGGTAACAATATTAATATTTTGATATCCACATAATCATGTGAAAGTAATTTAAATATGTAACATATTATGTTTAATCCTATTTTTTCCATGTTTTTAACAAAACTTCTAGAATTATAACCATTATAAAGACTTTTCCTAGGATACATCACTTTATATATCTTTAGAAATATCTCTAGGGGGATCACTAATGTTTTCTCGTCCTTGATTTCAAATATAAAAAAAAACATTTTATCTGATACCAACAATAATGAAAAAAATCTTACCCTACATTGACATTATATCATTTTTGAGGAAAATTTCATACATTACAAAAACACAAATACAAATACCATATTAATTTAGTTCCATCAGAATCATTGAAACATAAAAAATTTGTTTATAACAAATCTAATTCATCCCCCTCTTATTTATTCATAACTAGAACCCATTTGGAATATCTTAATTAATACTTTTATTTTTATCTTGGGGAAAACTACATAATAAAGGGTGATCTCAAGTCACAAGTAAGTTTAAACAGTAGAGAGATCAAATGTAAACCAATCACGAGGAATATGTAAAAAATTGCACAATCATATCTTATATTTCAAATATCATGAGATCATGTCATGGAATAAATCATATAGCTTCATAATGTTTAAAAGAACATATTCTACAAGAGTGCAACATAATTCATGGGATTATGGCATACACATAATCATTTAAAATTATTTCAATAGTAGTAAAAGTCATCACTATCGAGGATATCTTATTAGTATGAGTTAATTCCCCATACCATCATGGTAGTTGTGTTTCACTCCCACAACCATCTTAGTAGTCAAGGATCACTCCTAATACCATCTTAGTGGACAATTTTTTTTAATCAACCGAGTTCACTCCCTATTCCATCCCTGTATATATCATGAGATATAAATATTTACCCAATGAATTAAAGGGATATATAAGCCCCACCAATCACATAACAAAAAATATACATCTATGTTACATAAGAACATAAATCCATAATCATATCAGAACCCAATGATTGAAATGTGGTTTATAGACATCATTCAATCATAACACATATATGGAAAAGAAATTGGGTTCATAAATATCAAGATATCATAAACATAGACTATTATTTGAAATAATAATAATGGTAGAATTGTATCAAATACCAAGTGTAATATATGTAACATCAAATATTTTTATCTTATATGGATATTTATTTTGATAGATATCTTGAAAAATAATTATTGAGGAAAATATCATTTCTTCTTTAAAAACATTTTATTTTTCTAAAATTTAATACAATTTTAAAAGAAATAATTTTCAATAGAAAGGAATATTTTTTTGGTTTTCAAAACGATGTAATTTGTGAATTCTCCTTCAAATTTATGAAAGGAATGTGTTATTAAAACCCATATGAGAATAACCATACCCTTTTTTAAAAAATTATAGAACACATGGATGTGGAGGAGAAATAATTTCAAATGGAGATTAAAAAATCACAAATAGCAATGAGATTGTGAAATTAACATTCATCACATTATAATCGGTAGAATCATATAGCACATAAAAGAAATAAAGTTATAAGGATATGAAAATAACATTTTATTCATTATAATATTGATAAAATAAATTCATGGGATGTTTAAAGACCATGTATAAGAAAAAAGTATTGTATAAAGCGTATGTCCCACACCAAAAAATTGAGACGGAAATATTTTACCATATGTCTTGACTCTCACTATACTCATGGAAAACACCAACATAATAAATATAATTTTATTATAAATATTTTAAATAACATTATTCAATTATATAATATCATATATTAATTACTTATGGCCTTCTATTTCCCGTTTAATAAAAATTCCTTATTAATGTTATGTTTTCGGTAATAACCACTTTGTTTTCACAAGTATTTTGTTTTTTTATGCTTTGAGTCCTCATACTTATATCATGAAATCATAATTTATAGAATGATATAAATAACATAAATATAATATATATTCATATATATTTATTTATAATATTTTATAAAATATAGAAATATATAATTAAATACATATTTTATAGAGATGGTAGGCCGAACATATGCATGAACGATGTTTCCATTTTTTCCCATTGAAAGAAAGGAAGTAAATGACTTATTTTAATATGTATGGTTTAATTATAGTTGCATTATTTTTTCATATATATTATATATAATTTAACTAAATCCAAAATTAATTCATTCTATGAATTGTTTGAAGGAATCACATTGCTTTGATGAGGTGGAAATCGACATGTCCACAGACGATGTTATCGTATTTACCCATAATGGAAATAAGGAAAATAGGTTTTATATAACAATTAAAGATGAATAAATACATAATATAAAAATATATTTCATATAAAAATATATTTTCCATCATAATTACCAACCAAAGTGATGTTATAAAGGAAAGATGAGCAACATTATTTTTTGATGTGGTGGCTCGTCGTACAGAAGAATGACAAGTTTGATTCACATTAGATAGAAATGTGGTTTTGTTTAGATAAAAATATTATAATTAAAATATATCATTATATTTAACGTACTGAGTTTATTTTATAATAATTTATTAATTCTTATTTTAGGGTTTTTAGGAATAAATAAAATGAAAATGTGTGTTGGGGACCATTACCTCTTCTTTGGGTATCTTTATTTAATTTTCAAAAAAAATGACTAATGTGATTGGGTTTATTCCCAAAATATGTTTCTAGTATAATTTATGTTATTTTTAAATAATATATGGACAATTTTTTGATGAACCAAATAGTTTTTATGTTTTATTAACAGATAAGAAATGGTTCCCATTTATAAGGGAGTGGAGGGGAACATTTCGAATTTCTTAAATGATTCATTTATAATAAATTAAATATCAATCCAAAAACCTCCAAATTTACATTAATATGAATGTAATATAATATTAAATTGTAATATAATCAACCAGTAGATTTTAGAATTTTTTTTATGTCATTTTAATCCTTATCATTTTGATGAACCGTTATTTAACCTATTTTAATTTTAACTATGGTAATTGATTTTTATGTACTCAGAGGATGTAATTTTTACATATAATGTGAAAATTGGACTATAATTGATAAATTTAGGATATATTAGGCTATATATAATACAATTTGATAATATAGAATATTTTTTTTATTTCTAAATAATTTAATTTAATTTTATTTTCATAAAATATCATATGTGTCAGTTTTGACACTAATCATTACTTTAACATTAAGAAAATATATACAGTATAATAAATTCAAAAAATCACATAATACACCCTTAACGTGTCATTTTAACCAATTAAATTCCTTTATTGCATTAATTTAGTCAAATTATATTTATTTTAATATTTATAATATAATTTAGTTGATTATTTCCATAAAAGAATACATATTTTATCATTATTTTGTAATTATTTATGATAATTTATTTTTCACAAAAAAAATAAAATAATCATAGGATGTATATAACATTATATATTTTATAATAATATATATATTCGAGCATATATTCTCTTTAAACCCAAAATTAAAATATTATACATATTAAAAGTAAGAGTATTACATTTTTCGCACTCTTTTATTTTAATAATATCCAAGACATTTGACTAATAAAAATTCAATAAAATTATTATATTTTGGAAATTATGTATTAAATATATAATTATATTTATCTCGTAATGTTTTGGGACGTTTTAGGATCATTTTATTAACATTATCACTTTTTTAATTTAAATTACTTAATTTTCTCTTTTCTATTGTAATACAAATTATCAAAGTTACAATTCGTATTGAAAAAAATAAAAAGAAACAATTTAATAAATTTGGTACTTATGATTCAACATATGAAATAATTTTTTAAAACTAAAAAACATAATTTTCTAAAATTTATTTAAAATTAATCAAATTGAAACAATGAGAATACATGTTTTTTAAGTGAAAAGGTCTAAAATATTGACATGTTTTTATATCCAAATTAAATGTGAAATTTATTCCAATGGCCGATATTGAATTTAATGATAAAATATTATCTAATTATACATTAAATACGGTAATTTATCTAATTTAACACCATATATTATTTCAATGAAAATTATTTTTTTCATTAAACTATTAATATTTTTCACTATTCATTAAAACATGAAATTTATCAGTGAAATAAAAAAAATTCAACTAAATTAAATTTTTGTTTTTTTGTTTCAAATAATACAATTTTTTCATATAAAAATTATAAAATGGAGAGAAATTATACTTAAAATGGGTGAAATCATTAAAAGGTGACAAAATGGACTTTTTAGAAAGATACTTCTTTTAAAGTTAAAATTGAATTTCTATTTATAGCATTTCTAGAAAATATCATAAGATAAATGTCAAACAGAAAATTTAATATATTATTTATATTTCTTTAATAGAATTCAAAAATAGTGATTTTTTATATATGGGTGTAAAATATAATCGTTCATATTTAAATAATTTTATAGGAAAACATTTCCATTTATTTTAAAAAAGGTTTATATTCATTTATAATTAATTGTTCAAAGAATTATGTGAAACAAATAATTTAATAATTCAATCAATACTATTCATACCTTCTATTCTAATGGGGAGGTTATAATTTACTTGTTTATATTAGTATAATAAAAAGATGATGTTTCACAGAAACTTAGGGTTATGTACAACACAAGTTAACCAGGTGTTGTGTGTAATTCAAGACGTCAAAGAAAAAAAATTGAAAAAAATTATCATAAAAATTTTAGGATATTATAGTACATATATGTTTTTATAGTGATTTTTCCTTCCAACATTTTTCAAATATAATGTTGTTCTACCTAGTTTATAAACCATGCTAAAATGGAATCATTTAATTAGATTATAAATTATGAGAAATAATTAATTTTTGAGTGTTTTTTACTTATGTATTCATATATAATTGTGTTTTATATCAAATAATGGTTTATTGAGTGATAATATATTTATGGATTCATAATTATAACATCAGGTGTCTTGAATATAAAACTTTATTTAAGATAACTTGGTCTCTTTGAAAGAAATACCTTATGGAGACAAATCTAATGAAATAGATATAAGTCCATTGATACTATAGTAAACTGGGTAATTGGGATCCAATAATTTTTCATTGATACATTAGTCACCATGTTAATGAGTAGATCCATTTTTATATATCTAATAAGTTCATTTTCATAGTTATTTTAATTACAAGGATGAGAAAATTCCAAAAAATACAAAATTATTTTAATAAAGTGCATAATAGTAAAAAATTGAATTAATTTAGTATATAGGAAAATTTTACCAATATAAATAAGCGGTTAATTGGATTAAAAAATACATCTATGTTTTATCAATGATGTTGAAAATTGAACTCTTGTTTAAGGAACATGGGATAAATAAATACATGGAACTGTTTCTTATTAAATCTTTGATTCAACATGAATATAATTTATTCCTCTCATGAAATTTGCAATCTTTATTTAATAAAAGATATGTGGAGAGTTGAAATCACTTAATAAGAATAATAATTTTATCAATTGATGAACCTAGGATTTTATTATTTTATGTCTCATATATTTAGATCAAGGTGGGTCCATCACTTTGTGTTTCATTCTAAAAAATGAAATTCAATGTATTTCTTATGAGTTAATTATTCAAGCCTGGGAGTGATGAGAGCCATAATGTTCAATATTTTCTACAGTTTAGTAATAATAACCCTAAAAAATTAAAAAAATCGTAATTAAATTAGTGACTTTTTTAAATTTATATATTTTAATTTTTAATTTTTAAATAGATAATTTTTTTACATGTTTTATTCATTTTAAAAATTAATTATAAACCAATGAGTATGATAATTGAATTTTAGAATTAAATTTTTTAATATCTATCATTATTGATTTTTCATTATTAAATTAATTCTATTATTAATGTAAAATTCTAAACATTTTTATTTTTTAACATAAAATAATAAAAAATTATTTTATAACATTAGAATGTGCTTCAAAGAATTGATTTGGAAATATTAATTTAATTGTAAATAAATGAAATAAATGAATTTAGAATTTATTTTTGAATTAATTGTTTGATAGACAGAATTTTTATTTTTTTAGTATTATTATATTTAAATGTAAGGTAAAAAATTAAAAAAATTAATATGTGAAATGTAGGTTGAATTATAAAAAATTTTGAAAAATTTCTAAGGTGACTACATGTGAAGTGACCAAACATGAAAATTTGTAGTGATAATGTTGTATATGACCGCATGCTTAAATTCATGAAACAACAATAATTCATTTTTTTGGTTGGACCAAAGGACTCTTAGAAGCATCTTAAAGTGGACGCACTACATCGATCAAAGTCTTTCATGTGACTATGATCCCTTTCAATAAATAAGGAAACCCCCATGGTCACATAAAAAGTGGTCATTACCCATATTCATGGTAGATTAATATGCCATAAATAAAAATTATGCCCACAAACCTACAACCTAATTTAAATTAAATAATCACCTAAAAATGATGAAAGATTAGTTGTAATCAAATAACTACAACAAATCCAAGCATGAGGCAACCTGAACCACGCGTCCCTTCACTGATTGGATAAGATGGGACACAAAGACAACACTGATGAAGAATATATTTGATTTAATGTATGGTTTAATGTATAACTAATTCATTGAAAAATTTCATATTTACAATGGAAAAGAAAGTTGGTCAAGGAAAATTCACCGATGATGAATTGAAACCTCCTGATCTCACCAATGTGATAGTGAGATGTGAATAAACTCATTGACTAAAGACCATTGATGTTTCAATTACTAGTAGGGGAACTAGAAGTTGATCAATCCATGATTCATTCTAGAAGAATAAAATATTGTTATTGAGGCTATAGGAACTAAGGAATAACTTACTGAGTTTGTATGTTCAAGAACATTTAATGATCATTTTTAAGGTTATAGAATAAAATAAGAACCACCTAGTGTTGATTTGAAGAAATGTGTTCACTTTATTGATTATTCCCCTATATATGTTTGATTGAAGAAGAATGGGGATTCTATTAGACCCACTAATCTTATTAAATGGACATGGAGAAATGAAGACAACGTTATCATTAGAATTCCAAAGTGAAATTCCAGTTGGTTGAAGTTTTCAATTGATGAAAATATAGTTAATAAATAATAAATGTGTTCATGAAGAGATTATAATAAGGTATATTGTTTTAGATGATGGGGTTGATTGATATCATGAATGATACGTGATACGATGATGAGGAAGGAACATGAGATCCTACTAATTTGGTAAATTCATCCAAATAATTTAAACCTTAATAATTATGTGGACTAGTGTATAAATATATAATGTGACTTGTATATCTTCTGAGATAATAGCATTGAATAACTAATCCCATTTCCAGGATAACTCTATGAATTTTGATCCATGTCTTTACAAACACAAGAGTTGAATTAGTCCAGGGCTTCTCAAATTAATCTGAACAATTTTGGCCCAATCCATCCAACTAATTTTAATGCTCTAATTATATTTTAATTCCAGAGGACAACATGTTCAATTACACACATGATATTTAAAAGAAGAACCCAACTTCCACATAATCCACCGACAAATAAATTTTTTTACTCTAAATATTCTCGAAAGCATAAAGAGCATGATAATGGAAAAATGTATGAGATAGAAAAAGAAATGAAGATGCTTCATACAGAATCTATATCCACCCCCAGATGTGAGACATAGAGCTCATCTATATGAAAAAGTACCTCACATCAAAACTAAATGTGGTTAATAATAGTTTTATTCTCCATATATAATTAACATAAACCATTTTTTAAACTATTTGGCTCATTCCAATAATTTATAACTCCTTTTTTAATTCTATACATTTCATTGTTATTTCAAATATATATTTTTCATTCATGTTGGGATTCCATAATCCTGTAATTCTCTATGTTTTTCTCAATATTTATAATATGATTGTTATCCTTTTAAATCCATAATTATATAGAACTATGCTTAGTGATCCGTCCCATGGGGAGACTTTATAAGCATTCAAAATTCCAGTTGTTCAGTTATACAGTTTTCTATTGTTTTCCTTAACGATATAATAAAATGGATGAAATAAGATATATGATATTCATATACTATCTTTAATGGGTAATTGTATTATTTAACCTATAAAATAATTTCTTCCTCCCTCTCTCAAAATACACAATATACCAATGGAACTATATGGATTAAAGAATAAAAAATTCTATGAAGCTAGGTGCGGAGATAGTGGATACATTGATTGAGTGTGTCCATTTCATTTTCACTACATAAGAGTTGGAACTGATTATGAACTAGTAGTTATTTTTATATGTGATTAGAACTAAACAAATTATAAAATGAATTAGTCAATGAATTATATTGATTCAGTTGTTGACTGGGAAATAAAGTGGGAAATGAAGAAACTATGTTATAGAACTCTAAACTAATCAACTTTCACCCTGAATTGTTTTCATTTGTGCTTATTTTATTTCAAATTAATAAAATTATAATTCTAAATAACCATTTCTTTATTACTTTCAAAATGTTAAAATAACAAAAAATAAACATGTGTTAGGATAATTTTAGCTCCCTCAACCTACTCCTTGAGAGATGACCATGGATGACCACTAATGAATATAATAAGTAGTAAAACAATTTATTTGATGAAGCCATATGAAAGGACATTACCTTAATAATTGATTAAAACCCTTTGAAAAAAATCTGAATGAGAATATTTTTGACAAACAATTCTAAAACTACCCTGGTTGTGGTGTTTGTAGTCATGAATTTCTCCACACATTTGGACACATAATTCACAAAAATATTAAAAAAATTTACTGAAGGATATTATAAATATCACCATGAATCATATGCCCCTCTTAAAAAAAATTCAACTATAAAATGGGATTCACAATCATTTCATCTTCATTTCCAAAATGTCATGTTTGTTGGTATCTATCACATTTCAACATTAAACGTTTTGAATAATTTTGGAGCATTGGAAAAAAATAACCTTAATTAGAGTATCTTCACTACTATGTTGTCTTATGCTTGATGCCCAATACATAGAGATGAGTGACAATATTAATTACCACTTTTGTGGTAACCCTTTTATATACACCAAAATAAGAGAAAACCAAAAAAATGGAACATTTAGGAAATAAATGTTTACTTCATCTTAAAAATTTCTTCTATTGGAATAAATTATTGGGAAAAGGTTCTCCTACAGAAAAATATATTACAATATCAATATACCATGGGAAAATCGATGAATCTATGTAATGATATACCATGGTTACCCTATCAAATCGCCCAGAAGAATTCTATAATAAGTCTCAAAGAATATTCTTGATCACCATTGGATAGAAGTAATAACAGAGGGTATCAAATACAACAATCAAAAAAAATTCACCCTCAATGGCACAAATATTAATATATACTCGACCAAATTATGACATGGGGTGTCCATATATTATCCCTCTTAGAAAATGATGATTCATTTTTAAAAAATATACATCACCCTATAAGAGTATAAAATAATATAAAAATACAAATAACTCACAATCAACATCACTTTATAAACCAAAATAAAGTGATAAATGAACATTATATAAAAATAAGAATAAATAATATAGGGAAGGATTGATAATCCATTATGTTATTAACCCAAAATTACAACTTGAGTATTCCCCAAAATATCCACATGAACTAAAACCTAATGATCCACAACCACCACTGATCACCATACCCAAAAAGATAAAGTGGCATTAAGATGCACCACCATAATATGTAGATATTCTTCTTGTACTTAAGTTAGAAAAAACCATGTCTACAAAAATGAAGTGTATGTATACACGATGTGATGAAAAGGCCTATTAGATACCACCAAGAATGTATATAATAATCTTTACTATTAAAACATTATGTACATTTTTGAAAACAAATATTAGAATACATAATTTTTAAGGGAAAGGCTTATGTATTCATTAAATGATTTAGAAGTTAGTTTCATATGGATTTGGTTTTTATAAAACAAACCAAAATTTATTAAAAAGAGATAAAACATAATGTGAGAAATAACCCTAAGAAATATTAAAGAAGTTTTAATAATTAACATGATAAAATATATTTCTTAATAATACATCACTAAATTATATCATTTCCCATGGGCTCTCATCTCTATGTCAATAAAATAGTAAATTATAAGTAATTAAAACCAATCATATGAAAGTCTATGCGATATAAAATGAGAATTATAAAAATAAATATTAAAACATTTTAGACAAATATTAAATGAACTTAAAAATAATACATTCCCAAGTACCATAAATGTTTAATTTCTTTGGAGACTTATATCATAATCAACATATTTCATAAAATATCTTTGAAATCTCTCACATGGTTCTCCTCTAAAATTATTATCCTTGGAAATTTTATAATTAATACTTTTTTTCATATCATGGGGAACTTGGAAACATAAAAAATCATGAGGTTAGATGATTTTTAATGGTAAACAAAAGGCATACCAATCATTGATCATAAGTGATAATAAGAATTAGGGTATGATAAAATGGTCATACCTTACAAAATTCACAACAAATAAGTCACTAATTGTTAATTTAGAATCATTACATAAGGTATTTTTCAATAGAAAATTATTATATAAAAGGGTGATTAATCCTTAATATTCAATTATGATTCATGATAACACATAATAAGACTAATACAAAAGTTGGTGTCATTAAAAAATTCATAGAAAATAATTTCCTTGGATAAGGATCGCTAACATGGTTATTATAAAGGATTGAGTTCTCTCATTATTCCATACTTTCTTTAGTTGAGGTTCACTCTCAAGACTATCATATTGGATAATTTCCCTATAAAGTAAATGATTCACAACCCATTCTAGTCCTTATTATTTAACGATAAACTATTCTTTAAAAATGTATTTGAGGACTATATAATGATTTACTCACCTATCACATAATGGGAACCATAAATATGTGTGAAATAAGATCATAAAACATTCCTCATATCATTATAGTATAACCTAGGGAATTTAAATGAGATTCGAAATCATATTATATTCACATAATCAAAATCCATTAGATGCACACAAATTAAAATACTTTTCTAAAAAAAATACACCATAAAAATAAAGGTATCATAAAATGGTGGTTCCCTAAGGTATGATCACTTATAATTTTAATAAAATCCGTTGTAAATAACATAGTACTTGAAAAACTAGTAAGAGTGTTTTGTTTTCCTTGATAGGAAATAAAATACTCCACTTTATTCCCCTCCCACCATGTATATTTGATTTCCACATGATGATTCAATAACCCTTGGATTCTCTAATTTGATAAATAATAGACCAATAACAAGAAACATGGAAAGTGAGGGATAATGGTGCCAAATAATAATTCATCTCAAAGTCCAAAATATTGATGTTATGAATCCATAAAATTAGAAGTCCACTAAGATGATATTATGTATTAGAAAGAATAGAGGTTTCATGACCATAAAATACACTATAATCCACCTTTGTTGAACCCCATTTATTTCACAACATCCTACAACCTCTCATGATCCTCACATTTAAGAACTCATCATAGTTAAAATTCATGTCAGAAATTGGTTTATTCCAACAAACCATGTGATAATTCTAGTTGATGGGAACTAGATGTAGGCCAGGGTACTCTGTAAAGGACCTAAGGATAATATATTCTTCCTTCCACTCAAGAAGTCCATTAAGCACTTCAATCAATGATTGAACTCTAACAATGATTCATATAAAGGTGAAGTGATATCTTTTACTTCTAACATCACTCCAAGCCTCCCTAGTAGACTATCATCCATCTAAAAGAAACAAAAATTGCATAGTAGAATTACTATTCGCATTATCTCTATAAAACCACTATTACAAACTACCATACAGATAATACAAGTCAAAAATGATTCATAAAAACTATCCCAATATATTCCACATAAAAACCACCCAGTAACATTGAATAAAAGGATGATAGATGATCTCAACATTATAAACATCACTAAAATTGCATTTATATGCCAACTGAATTCCCTTCTTTTTTACCTTATAATTGATGCGAATGGCCAAATTATTAATATTTAAGATCAAAATGTTTTATATAATAGTAATTTCATTGAAACATACCCTCCCATTCATATCAATCACACCCTGGTGCACAAGAAATATTCATTGGAAGTCTACCAACCTAAAAGACCCGGACCTAGATGTAGGTAAATCACTCTGGTTATCCACCTCATAAAAATAAAATCCTATAAATAGTTTTTTTTTCATTATTAAGAATATTCTAGATAAAATGAAGGAAATTATAACATTCCTTAAGAGAATCATATGGAATATGACATACAAGATATAAAAAAATCCCCAACCATGTTATCTTTCTAAAAACTGACCTCATGTCACCTAATGATCCATGTAATCTAGTTATAAAGGAACATGAAGTAGCCTTTAACATATAACCAAAGATCTGAATACAAACCATGATCTTGAGAAGAAGTATAACCCCTACAACAGCATTTTTTCTACAAAAAATAGCCCAAAGAGTATAACATGCCATAATTTCCCATTCAAGATTAGACTAAAGGCTGATGAATTTTTCCTCAATGTTCCTAAAATTAGTTCAGCCATCTTAATGGTTTTTTATAGTCTTCCCCATCATTCACATTGGAACCTCCCATCATATTGAGAATCCCAATGATAATAATTCATGATTTATTCAATACATCTGAAAATCACAATTAGATCTTAAAGCACAGAAATGAAATGTGTGGTTGTTAAGGATATGAGATTATTTACTAAACTAAACAGGAAACCAAATTCTAAAAACATACTCTTATAATTATCAATATGATAACTTATATTTTTCATTGAAGGATCGTAATGTTGGATCTTAGTCCTATTGTGATAAATGAGATCCCTCAAGTATTCCCTATGAAATGAATTTTGAACTATTCATAGCCTGATTAAATATTTTTCACTATAATTCACACAATGGATTTTAAATATAGTTTTTAATCATATAATTATTCATTCTTTTCCCTCCATTTGTTGTATATGTCCTTAATATGGTTCATCCCCCTGATGGAACTGAAAAAGATATTAAGGATGAAAAATATATGATCTTCAAAAAATATGTGAGAAATTATCTATAAAATAAAATTACCTCTAAAAGGAGAAAAATATCCTTCTTAAATAGCTATAATAATGTTTTTTTCTTAATATATATTTATCCATAAGATAATTCATTATCTCATCATATCTTAATTTACCCACAGGTAACAAGTGGATTTCATATATACATCATAAGATCATCATTATCATAAGTCATCTAGAAAATTTGGTATAATCACCAAATAATGTCGCTAAGGAAACATAATTCTATAAATTATGTTGACATATATGAAAAATACCATTAAATGATTATTGAATCCATTCTTGAAAAAAATGTAAAAATTTTAATTTTCGATTGATAACATTTTTCCATAAAATTCCTAAAATATTTAGAAAATTATTTTTATTTGAGAATAACTGCACAAACCATTAATATCAGATTAAAATAAAATATTTTTAGTGAAAATGGTAAAATAAAATCATACTATATACATTAAAGGATAACATTATCGTAACACTTTTTTAAAAATTAAAAAATAAATTCTTTTGAAAATGTTTCTTTAAAAAGAATCGTTTTAATTCTTTTTCAATAAAGTAAATGGTAAATAAAATTATTTTTTTAATAATAATGAATATGTAAAAACGTTCATAAAACAATTTTTATGATCATGTACAAGTAATGAATTGTTCATCGACCAATGGGTAAATATGGTTTTATTTTCATTAAAAAATATTCTTGATTATTTTGAGTACCAAAGAGAGGGAAAACGTAAAGTTACATGAAATTTTTAATAATTAATAGACAATATGAAAAAATAAAGGGTTAAAATTATATGTTCCATATAATTCCCCTCAACACAAATTTAGTATAGACTATCTTAAAATGAAATGATATTGTTACATAAATCCTTTACATCTTTGGTAACTTCTGAATAATAACCCCATAAAAGAAATATATTTAGATAAAATTTTAAATTCCATAGATATAAATATATTCATGATATATAATCCTAATGGGTTATTATATACACCCCATGAAAAAAAAAAGTGGTGAATAAGAAATATGTCTCATAAAAAAGTGAGATAAGAGACCTTTACTGAAAGTCTTGTTATGTATCGTACACAATAAAATATCTTGTATAATAAATGAATATTTATAATAATAATTTTCAATAATAATAATAATAAGTAAATTATAATGTATCATTAATATATATTTTTTAATTATCCTTTTATTAATAATTTCATCATAAAAATCAACTTTTGGTTAAAAATTGGTCCGTTTTCCAAGCATGTTTCGAATTGATTTTTCTAATAATTCAACCTTGTTTATGGTTTCATCAAACATAGAATCAAATGAATGAACTAAATATAATATTTTTTCATAATATAAAATATTATAATCATTCATTTAAGTATTTTATGATAATTTAATTACATCACTTTGTAGAGATTGTAGTTTCTACGTAAGAATGAGTGATGTTACCCTTTTCAATAGATGGAATGAAATAAAGATAATAAATATATAAAATCTTCATATATATTATTAAATAAAAAATATAAGGTTTATTTAATATAAATAAATAAATATTTTATATTTATTAAAGTTCATGTAATTTGGAAATAAAAAACGACTCACATCGCTTCATGTAGGAGGAATTCCACATATACGCATGAGCGATGTTAATATTTTTCAACTCATGAAAAGGCATGATAGTAGAAAATATTTTATAAATATTTAAGAATAATTAATTCATAAATAAATATATTAACATTAAATTTATCATTATAACCTATAATTAAATGTTTTTATTTATAATGAATCATATCACTGGGTGGAGGTGATAGTCCTCGTATACACACTAGCATTACATTAATTTCTCATTTGATGGAACACAGGATGGAAATGGTTTTTTCATCATCATTATAAAATATATATTTATTTATATAGTATATTAAAAAAATTTGATGTATACAATGGCATTATATGTTATAAAAAAGACATAAAATTGAATGGGCTCTGTTATGATTTATACAGCTTCTTTGAGATACCTCCTTTGTCTTACACTATATGCCTAAAAGATTTGTATTCGGAAAATAATAGGGGATATAATATGAATTAATATAATCAATTTAGGTATTATTATTTTTAATAAAATATATGTCTAAAAAATACGAAAATTGCTAAAGAGGAGGTTCCCTTATATAAGTGGGGGAAATAACTCACTTAGAATTACATAAAATATTTAAATATAATATATATCATAATAATTTAATTTGGAACCAAATAGAATTAATTTAAAAAATTAATTAATTCAATATTGATATAAATTAATGAAATAAACTTTAGATATGTTTTTTTTCATTTTAAACTTTATCCTTTAGTTTAACCCTCTTGTTGAATCTTTTTAACCTTAATGACAAAAACACATTTTTTTAGTATTCAGTGGTCATAAATGAATTTATAAGGTTGAAATTGGTTAAAAATTGTATAAAAATGAAATTTTAGAAGACTTACCATCATAATTTTCCTCTTTCAGAATTTTTTAAATCATTTAATAAAATATTTGTTAGTATAAAATGTCATAAAAGTCAATTTTTGGGACTATTTAGTTAATTAAAAATAAAATAATTCAAGACAATAGTGGAACTGAAAGAAAAACCAATTTATGATCATTTATAAATTATAATTTTCTATTTATTTCTTTAAATACCTTAATTCATCAAAAATTATATTAATTTCATTGTTTTCAAAATCATTTACCTAGATATTTCATCTCTTTGTACAAGAACAATATCAGTGTTGCATAGGAGTTAAAGGTAATTATATCTTTACTAAAATGGTAAATAAATTAATTAATAAAAATAATTAATTTATGTTTAAAATAATTTTTCATATTCGTTCATAACATATATTTATCCTTATAAAAACATATAATAGAAAGTTAATTCAATAAAGTGACTTTTGTTTTATGTGTACTTTTCTTAAAATAATATAAATGATAAAATTAAAGGAAACTGGAAGAAAATTTCCATAATTTTTATATGGTATGTATTTGGTCTAAATAACATTAAAAAATAGGATAAATTAATGTTTATGAGATATTATAGGGCCTTATATCAATATTTTTGCCCCGTTTTAATCATTTTACTCTTAATGAGGGGACACACATTTATGATAGTTACAACTAATAATGAAAAAAAATAAAAATTTTAATTTTAAAGAAACAATTATCCTCTTTATTTAAATATTTAATTATTTTTTTAACATAATATTCGTAGGATTTATAAAAATAAATTTTAATATAAATACGGAAAAAATGTTTTTTTAAAAATGTGTTTTTCAATAAAAAAATCATCATATGAAAAAATTAATTATAATTATTATTAATATATAATTAATTATATAATATTTGTTTAAATTATAATTATTTTACTTTAATATCAATTTTAAATTATAATGGGAAATTTAACTTACCTGTTTTTATGAAAAAAATGATAGTTTTACAAATTCATTATTTTTAACTAATAGATTAAAAATAAATATTTTCATAAAAAATATATAACATGATCTCTAAGATAATCTTAATATGATGATTTCAAAAATTATGTTATCTTCCTCAAATAAATCATTTGTAAATGATATATATAAATTATAACATCTGCACCAAAAATAAAATAAAAAACCATTTTGAAAAAAACTAATCTCTTTGAAGAATTAAATAAAAACTATAAATTGAGTACTGATTTACTATGAATTAAAAAATACACATAAATAAATTAATATATATATATATATATCATAATTTATTTAATTCTACATATACTCTTCAATTTAACATTAAGTTTCTAATTTATCACAGTTCATTTAAAACTCGGTATTGTGTGTCAAGAAATCTATGAAACACTTACATGTTATGTAAATAAAAATATATAATAAAATATTATTTTTTAAAACTGTAAAATTAGGAGATCTTGATGGAATAATTGCCCAGTTCACCCAATATGTCTCTCTAGATTCTAAACCCCATCCAATGTACATTCAAAACTAAACACTAGTAAAAGCATAATCCAATGTAGTATATCACTCATCCGGCTTACCCAACACTTACCCGAGGTACTAATTTGAAAATCCAAAACCATCGAGTTGTATAAAATTTTCAAAATAAATATTCACATAATTAAATTAGAGTTTATCTAAATTTAAGGAATTTAAATCAAAGAAACATTTCTCATGAAACATTTCCCTTGTCAAAACATTCTTTTAAAATTTATTTAGAATAAAAAAACTCTTTAAATAATTTTACTAACCACCTAATATATATATAATTAGTTTTAGAAATGAAAATTAGTACAACATTCACATTGATAGATTTAAATCCAATAAACAAGTGGAATGAATATAAATTAACCCTCAATATTTTAATTCAATTATAATATATTAAAAAATCCACAAAAATCCCATGTGTCAAAGGTATTAAAAACTAAGGATCTATTATAGAGAGGCACATACCTTAGATTCATTTGAACATTGATGCCTCTATCCCAAATCACGAAAAATGTAGACATGGATCCAAAAATTCAAAAATACATAAAACAAATTGAGTTAAAATAATCTATAACCTTGTACATGATTTCCATGCCTAGCTAGGGCCCCAAGAAAAGAGAAACACGGAATAAAAAGAGTTTTGGATAATAAATAAGAAAAAAATACAGGATAAATAATGATTTTATCCCAAAAATTATGGATATTGAATGAGAACCACTAATTAATCTAGAATGAAGCATCTCATGGATAATAAGGAATTATAAATTTAATTAACTAGGCAAATAGGGAGAAAGGGGTTTATATATGATAATGGTATAAAGGTAAGTTCAAATTTTTATTTTTTGAGTAGGGAGAACATTTTTGCTGCATTGTTTCCCCAATCATGTGACAAATATGCACCTAACCAATGAATATCAATCATGTCTACACATTATTCATGAAAATATTTGTGGTTTGGTGAACCATTCACAAACCATGAACTATTCCTAAACCCTTAAAACCATACTAGAACACCCTTAATCAAAGACATGGTTTGGGGAAATGATTAGAACTAATTGTTAAATAATAATGTTCAAATACCTGGACCTCTATTTTTTAATATTTTCATCCTCTTAACTCTATAAAATTTGAAAAAAATGTAAAAAATGACTAAAATAAATACTTACTATGGAATCAGTAAGTTCCAAATTCTCCCCATTATTCCACTTTTTACCCCTATAACTTCTTCAACATTAATCATTATAGAATAATTGAGGTCGTTACATCCACATCAATGCCTCACACTCTCAAATGTCATGGGTTTACCAACGACATGGCTATATGGCATGGACTAACAGGCTACATTTACCATACAAATCTATGTCATGATTATCCATGATACAAGCACCCTACTCAACAACACTTGTGTTAGGTTCCAAATTTACATCCTCTCACCCTACCACATGAGATGGGTCAGATTGTATTTTTCAGTTGGGATGGAGGAACATCCCATGAATATATTTCAACTATGTTTGTAATGATAGATAATATTCAACTTTCTTGAGACACTCCACATTCTCAAATAGTCCAACATACTTCTTTATCAATTATACCTATTTTTTAAATCAATGTTGTCTCATCAAAAGAAAAACTCTATGAAACACCTAACCAGTAATGGTGAATTCTAATGAATGGTGATAATGGTTAGAATCATTTTTTAAAGAATTTGATCATTTATAATATTTTTTAAATCAATTGAACCTTATCGGTCATCTCCTACATGATTATAAGTTACAATAAGGGAAACTCATTATATTTACATTAAAAAATAGTGGAATGGCATGGTGATCCATAATGGGATTCTATGGGATCCATCATAATCAATCCCTACGAAATTTTATCATATAATAACTCATCCAATGATAAATGCTTCTACCATTACCTTAAAAAATTATGAACACAATATTAGATTAAACCCTAAGGACTCTAAATAGCCTAATCCATCTTACTACCCATCATTGGAAGAAATTTTGTTCTTTAAATTGACTATAAACACTTAGATTTATAAGGATCCATCAGAAATAGGATGTAAATAATGGTCCATGATAAAAAAATAACTAATGGAATTCAATAATGCCTCAAAATCTCTTGTATATATATGGATCCAATTTCATCCACCTTCTTTAGGAACATGATAGGAAAAAGTAGGCTGATATAATTAACTAGTTGATAATCATAAATATAGAATTCATACCACTATGATTTCAATGAATGTAGATAAAAATACTTGGAAATATCATCCATATTTCACGCCTCATGGGCAGAGGTTGAAATAAACTTGTTGTCTTCTGATTCTTATAATTAATTCTCATATAGATAAGCCACTAATACATAATTCCACAACCTTTAACTTCTTCTCAGGCCTTAATTACCGTATTTTAAAATTATAAATCATATTATATCCCTTGGGTGCACAACCCAGGTAGAATGGTTCCCAACTCTAATTACATCATATATTTTGGTAAATAGAACCAGTGACATCAAACTATATAAATTTTTTTGAATGGGATACCAATACTAACAAAATTAGGTCTTCAAACCATTTAGAATTTCACTAATGCACTAAATATTAGGATCTGATAAAAGATCTACTTAAATATGATAACCAATGGATGGTGTGACTTAAAAACTAAATATGAATACCTGATCATATTATTTTTTTTCATATAAAACTCTATGAATAAGAATATATAATCCAACACCTCCACTGATTCTTTCATTATCTAAATAAATAGTTTTTGACTCAAGTAATAGACCACCACATTTCATTTACTAATGGTGTAGGATGTGTTAAAATAAAATGTTTTGAGATATTCAACCTAGTGTATCTACATGAGACTCAAATCCTTATGGGATAGTATTTTTTATAAAATTTAATATTAATTATGAATAGTAAACATCACCCTAAAAAGATAGTGGGACAAATTTTGTATGGAATGCTTCATCACCACTAACTCATTTTCATGGGTAGATTAGTTACTCCCATGATGGTATATCTAGTGATATCCATATATCACAACATTATCACATTACATCAACAAAAAACTTAACCCCATGCCTATAGAATCACAAAATAATGCACAACCCTCTCTTATCTTGAGAAGACCAAATGGGGTATAATTTTAATATCACATTCATTTACTGAATGTATCTCCAACATCTCTCGTCCAAATAAAATAAACTACTTTTTAAGTAAATGTAATACAAATAAACTCCAACATAGATAAATCTAGAATATACATTCAATAATATTCAACAAATTCTAAAATGCATCTAATGTAAAAATATTCATGGATCTCTTCTAATATATTACTTCCAAGATCTTCATAAGGTACACATAATATAATTTTTATAAAAGAAAATATCCAAAAATATCCTTTTTTGGATCTAGAACAATATTCTTGACAACCTTATTTAATGGAGATGCTCCATTAGGTTTCAAAACATAATTTATTCATGGTACCTTTTTTCCCATCCTTATCATTGTGTAAATCAAGATATAATCCATGAACACCACAAAAAAGGTGATGAGATACCATAGCAACATCTATTTCATAAATTCTATAAAAAAAAATTATAGAAATTAGAGATTTTAAATTGCATAATAAGGTGAAACTAATTCCTATACATAATCTTGAAATAGTTTTTAAGAATAACTACTTCATTCACTCCCTAATGGGGGTATCACTAACTAAGGTCAATCTTAAAAACCCATCTCATTCCATAGAGTTTTTCACAAAATCCATAGATCTGAGGAAACATGTGTGTATTATTAATGATTAATTAATTAATCTTCATGTTATCGATGATATTTTTTAGTCCTCTATCCAAATTTATGACAAATAGAACCATTAATTCCCATGGTGATGTACTTTGATAAATAAAACCCTTTCTATCAATATCCCCTAACTATAATTTGAATTCCTTATAATTTTTGTGATCCATTTGATAAATTTTATGTAAATTAGTTGAATCTCTTAGAGAATACTAAAAGAGAAATATACTACTCACTAAAAAAAATCACCTAGTTTAACCTCAGTAAACCTATAAAAACCCATTAGAATATATCCATACGAAATATTATTTATATAATCAAAATGAAATATTAATATATGACTTTAAATAAATCTATTATCTTGAATAACATGACATATCCTTCCTGATCATGGATCCCACTAACTGTGGAATATCTCATTGTCTCTATTAAGAATATGGAATAAATCTCTTTGATGATAACAATAGATATTATATTTACAACAAACAATCCAAACATATAAAATAATATTTTGAATAAATCGAGATCAAGAACTAGAAAATCCCACACAATTTAATAATAAAAAATAATCACAAGAAACTCTTGTGATTTACAACATGTTTCCTTAATTTTTCTTAATGGATTTGAAATATCCATCACACCTAATATCAACTAAATATACAATACCAAAGAGTCTTTCAAATTTTATGATATAAAATAATGGGATTCAACTATTTTAAAATATTAAACACTCCATAAAATTTGTTATAAACACCATACCATTAATGGTTTTTGTCCCAACATCAGAATCCTTAGAAATGTTCTATATCGCTTATAAAAACATGATTTAGGACCACACTAAGAATTATTGTAAGGATGGTAATCTCCATATTATGAGGATGAAATTATCCAAACATAGATGCACTTGATTAAACCTATGGAACTTTGGCATGAGAAGAACCACCCTTTCTACTTAAATGTGAGATCCTTTAAAAATGTTACGGATTCCCCAATCACCCACACTGATTGAAATCCATTGGAAATACCTAAAAATCCTATTTTAAGTGAAATTAATTTCCATTTTGGTAGGACACAACTAACCCATTAACCACAGGAACAATAAAAGTATTATGATAATGGTGGTGGACACTCCTGGTGCAACCTCATAGTGATTCTATGTGATTATAATTCGATCCTATAGAGGAATACTAGATTCCTCATTTATAGAATAGGTACCACTAAAACTGTTTAACCATTATATTTCTATCTCATCAATAAATATCATGTTAACATCCTTGTCATTGGTTTTTAGGAATAATTGAACAATATTTAATCATACATAACGTTTGAGAACCATATCAAACAATCAAGCAAAGAGATAATAATTATTGAAGATATCAGGGAAAAGGTGGACCAACTCAGAAAATAGAGTGGTTTAGTCAATTTTTAATGAATAAATTAAACCATATTAATAAAATACTAAGTCTGGAAAACATTAAATATCATTGCAAAAATTTATTAGTCGAACATCATGATAAACATAAACCAGCAATGATTTTCAAGTAACATGGTACGCATAATGGATTCACAATATCTCTATCTCAATTCCACTAATATATAAGTTAAATAACTAATATTTGAGGTCTTATGAGTTATTGTAAATGTAAATATATTCCTACTAGTTTCTATACGTTCCATAGGTTCTTATTCCTTTGTATTCAATGGAATACAAATGAATTCATCCTAGTAAAATCTTGATCATGATCTAACACTTGAAATTTATCTCACCCACCTTCCTAACCTAGATATTGAATAGTATTGGTAACTAACTTAATTATATAATTGTCTATTAAAGGGTTATCCCACATGTGTTCTTTATATCTACCTCTCTAAGACCAACTAAATACCTTCTATAAGGCATTGTTAAGATGATAAGACACAAAATACTCAATCAATACCAAAATTATCCAAAAAATACACGGGAAAATAAAAAAAATTACACAATTGTATTAAAAAAAATCTATATTAATTACAATTTCAAATACCAAAGGGGTGAAACCATAAAACGTTTCATCATTTTCTCATAATGAAAGGGTTTCTAACATGGTTTGGTGAACTGCGCACCAAGCGTGTGAGTTCTTTGGGAATGTTTTCTGGGCCTAGTTTTATAATTACCGCATGGTTTTCCAGAACATGTTCATAAATCATACACCTTAGGTTTCATTGCCACATCCACCCTATACAATTATATTTTTAAAAATAAGTCATGATATTTCCCTAAAACCCCTAATAAATATAAATTATAGTAAATCAAGACACTATTCCTGATAACCCTTGGTAACATGAGGTTTAGTGTGATGTACAGAAGGAAAGGTATTCCCCACACCCACCTCTCTGGTTTTCAGGGTCCTATCTCTATACTACATTTAACAATCAAATAAAAAGAGGCCTCTAATACCATATTATAATGAACCAACCTAGATCAACAAATCATTTCACCCAAACCAAATCCACTAGAAGTACTGAATCCCATTTCGGATTTCCACTTACTAGATATAAGTGGTAAGAGTATAAAATAGAACAATTGGTAAATATTTCACTTCCAACGACATAGAAAAATCCACATGGATGATTTGTGTAGTGCATCTATATATTGGGTATCCATGATCATAAATTAGAAGATTGAAATAACAATAAATATAGAAATAGAGTATGATGAAATAGATTTTGTAAAATAACTCAAAATCAATATCCCTTTATAGTTTAAAAATAATGTTATAAATGAACATCATAAATAAAAAAAATAAACCATAACCTTGTTAGGGTTGGAGATATTGACACATAATCCACCCAAAATCACCACTAAATAATCCCTAAAATGATTAATAGGATCTAACTCAACATGAACCATGTTCAACATTGTAACAATAAAAATAAGGGTGGAGAGGCATAAAAATAATCACCATAAGTCATGTCTCTGTTCCCTTTACATTAGTTAGAAATCACTAACTATATATACACTTAATGGATGTATATAGGGTGTGAGGACAACCGCTATATGATACCACCATGAAACTAAATAAAATATTTCCTACTGAAAACTATTTATACTAGTATGAAAAAAATTTATTGAAATTTTTTTTATAAAAATAAATTCTATTTCAATATTTACAAATTAGAAATAACATTTGTTTTTTTTTGATTCTATAAAAATGTGACATTAAAAATAAGCGATAACATGGGAAGTGAAACATAACCTATAGAAATATTAAATAAATGTGGACTATAAACATAATAAAGGTATGACTCAATAATATAGAACAATAATACATCACATAACATGGAATCTCAGTGTTGGATCTTGTAACAAAACAAAAAATGGGTAATTAGGTCCTCGATTGCAGAAATCTAGGTGCCAATGTGAACCCAATAGGATCATTCCCTAGATCCCCATCATGGTACCACTAGTTTGTAGACCCTATATAAATCACAATATAAACAATTTATTTGTTAATGAATAATATAAATTATTGTATAACCCAACTAAATCACACAACATATACCCAAGGATCCCATGTCAAACTCATTGATCTCTAAGTATCATTACAAAGTCAACATCAATAATCATATAATCAAAAAATACTTAAACTAAATCAATAACATACAAATAAATGTAAAAAATATTATAAAACATTTCCCTTTCAAAAAATTCCTTGATAATCTATTTAGATTAAAAATAAATTTAAATAATTTTTCTAACAACCTCCTTTTCATAGTTCATGTTTTAAAATGGAAACTAGATTAAAACATCATTTTATTATATATAATTCCCTGAAACAGAAAGAATGAACATATATTAGTCCACAAAAATTTAATTAGAGTATAATATAGTGGGAAAATCCATAAACAACTCAAGAGATATAGGTTTCCCTCTGTGAATATCCAATATGATGAGAACCTACCATAGATTCATTGTATCCCCAAATCCTTTTTCCACAAATTAGAACAAATGAAATGTGGGAACCCCAAAAGTACTAAAATCCACGGAAAATATATTTACCAACATCCCAAGTCTTTGAAATATCCTCCATGGATTGATAGGGAACCAAAACAATATAGCAATGGATTAATAAGAGTTTAAGAGATAATGTAGAAAAAATCTAGTTGAAATCATGATTTCACCATGAATAAACATAGTGAGTTCAATATCAATTCTCCAAGGAAGAAATAATGAAGAATATAAATGTAGGGATGGGATTCTGGGTTGAAATAATGGGGTAAAATATGGATAAATGGGTTAAAAGTTTTTAAGGGTATAAAGGAAAAATATTTTTTTTCTTTTTGGGAAAGCTCCATAGTCTGGACATAATGTTTAAGAGATCTTGCACTAACAATATAATTGTCAGAAGGTATAACTCCCAAACATAATAATTATTTACACAGTGTCACGCCACGCCCCCTGGGGCCCTGGCTGTGACTACCCCAAGCCCGCCTTCTATAGTCCTGGGGCTGGCGACCAGCACCAAAGGGGTAATTCCCTAAAACTGGGAAGGCATTTCCTTTATAACCTGTAAACACACACGCAAGAAAGCACATAGGTGGACGATACACAAAGTAAAACTGTATAAAAAATAGTTTTAAAAGTAAAATTGGGGAAAGAAAAAAATTCCAACAGTAAAGTACATGTACAATTGTGATAAAATACAACTGATGAAAAGGGAATGTCAGCCGATGGGTTATCCTCTGAGGTTCTTACTTGAAGGGTAGATACAGATCGCCTCCCCTACAATCCTTGTTTTTCTGTGTCCTCCGTGTACCGATTCGTCGTAATGTCCACCTCCAGGTACCATTTAGTCCTGGTACACTTGGCCTCAGTAAATGTTGTCTGTCATCTACATCCAACCCAACATGGTGCATGCATAGCCCATGCAGGGGTGAGTATAAAGATACTCAGTAGTGACCCCAAGACCCTATAGGTCTCACAAAATCTAATAAGGATAAACCAAAATCGTATGAAATCAATGGATAACCTTGATTTGGTATATTCCCATACATATACATATGTTATTAATTAATCCATCTCAATCACGTGGAAAACACAGAGGTTCCGACTCAGCTCATATCATGATTTATTCTAGGGGTAGTAACAAGTATCATTTCAAACACAACGTCGAACACCTCCGCTGCTGGAGAACTCCTCCTCTATCGAGTACAGTGGGCCTACCATGTCACACATAGGTTTTTCCCACTAACCTTGGACGGTTTAGGTACTCCTCATGTCGAGTACCATCGGTCTACCATGTCACATAGAGGTGCTTCCCAACTTGGGTCTGTCACGTCACACAGAGGCACTCCCCCTCTAGGTCTGCTAAGGTACTCCTCCTATCGAGTACCGTGGGTCTGCCGTGTCACCAAGGCACTCCCCTTCATGGGGCTTCTGCATCATGAAGGCGCTCCCCACTGGTCTTGTCGAGTCTTTTCAAGTTGAAACAGTTAGAAGTCTTCAAGTCTCACCCAGCCACTAGGTCTTTACACTATGCTCGCTCATCTTTGGGAGGATCTGCTCCCCATGCTACTGGTCCATACTCCAACTGCCATGAATTCCCACAAAGAATTATCTCAAAGGTCTACCTCATCATAGAGGTCTCAACCTAACAATCGACGCATCGATCAGATTCTCGGTCTGTGAGTTATTATTATTTTTGTCCTAGGGGGCTGGTTGGATTCGTGTGCGATCCTACCTGATTATTCCCCATCTCAATCCAAAACTCAGTGGGGTATCACACAAAGGGACCATATCACTCCAAGATTTCCAGCACCGCTGACAGTTTGTCAAACAGATTTCTGGTGCCAATGTTATAGCCAAAATAAGGTAAATGAGTTGTAGTGGGACTGGGTCTGGTCCAACCCAGTCGGCCTGACCAGGCCCAACCTTTGAGGGTCGTGAGGGTGTGGCGAGGTCTGAGAGGGTGTCGCGAGGGTGGCTCGGCCGAGGGGTACCGGGAGGGCACATACCGGCCGTGAGGACATGGGTCGACCGTGACAGAAGAGGACCGGCTACAAGGGCGCAGACCGGCTCTGAGGGGCGCAGACCGTCTGTGAGGGGCGGGGACTGGCCGTGAGGGGCGCGGACAGTCCGTGAGGGGTGTAGACCGGCCGCGAGGGGCGTGGACCAGCCGCTAGGGGCGCGGACCGTTCGCGAGGTGTGTGTACCGGCCGAGAGGGGTTTGGACCGGCCACGAGGGACGTGAGACGGCCATGAGGGGCATGGGCCGGCCTCGGATCGGCGGTCCAGCCACGGTTTGGTGGTGGTTTGGTCATGAGGGAGGAGCAGCTTGGCTCGGCGGCGCGGCTCAGCGGACGGTGGCGCGGCTCGACTAGGAGGTCATGACGACTCGGCTCGGCGGCGCGACTCAGCTTAGATGATAGCAGATCTCGTCTTGGACGGCCACGCGACTCGACTCGGCTATGCGGATCGGCTCAGATGGTGGTGCGGCCTGGCGGACGGCCACGCAGCTCGGCTCGGACGACCACGCGGCTCGGCGGACGGCCGCATGGCTCAGCTTGGACAGTGGGTCGGCTGTGGAGGTGTGGTGTGGCCGCGGGTGGCGACAAAGCTGCCTCCCTTATATTTTTCGCCTTCCTCCATTTCGAAGAATACACCACAGAAGAATGGTGGAGGCGTCAGGCCATGTTTCTTTGGCCTTCACCCTCTACGTTTAGAGAGGTGGGAAGTGGATCACAAAGAACAAGCATGAACGTGAAACCATAATCTTCTACAATGTTTCTTCCCAACCTGCACAATAAATTAAGGGAGTACATGGAACGAATTATTACGCAAATAAACCCCTACATTTATGAGGGGGTTGATGGTTTTCTCCCAATTAAATGGTGGTTTCAAGGGGTTTAGGCCTCGGGTGGTCCCCACAACCATAACCTCTCATTGGAGGATAGGTTCAGGTGGTCCCCACTTATCAACATCCACATGGAGGTATAGTTATGGTGGAACCCACCTCCCAACACCCACATGGGTGTTGCAAATAAAAATAAAAAGTTTTCACAATTTTATTTTTATTTTTATTCATTCACAAAAATCCCAATAACAATCTTTCACACTCAACCAACTACCATCGAGGTGAATGTCTCCATAAGAAAAAACCAGAGTTTCAAGTTCAATGGTGCCCTTGGATTTCAATTCTGAGCACCAGTTTAAAAGTTATAAAATCCCGCTCATACATTTAATGAAACTTCCGAAAAAAAAGTTCAGAAATTCATTTCGGGCACTCTGGGTCTCAGAATCACGCGTCATCAATTTTTTCGAACTCATAAAATTCCAATTTATTTAAAAATAATTAAATTGAGATTCCAGGTCTTTACATTCTACCCACCTCAAGTCTTTACATTCTCAAACTAGGTAAACAACTGAGGTTACTGAGCACGCATTTGATCCTCCCGCACCCATGTGCTCTCCTGGATGTTCTCGTGCAGCCAGCGAACGCGCACTAGAGGTATCGACCATCCTTGAATGACCCGCTCCTGTCGATCCTAGATCTCTACTAGAATCTTCTTAGAAGTCTCCCCATCATCGATGTCCAGCTCACCATTGTCGATGATGTGAGATGGGTCATGCACATATCTCCTCTATTGGGATACGTGGAAGACGTCGTGCACCCGGTGCAACTAAGGTGGAAGATCTAAGTGGTATTCCACCTCACCAACTCTATGGAGGACCTAAAAAAGTCTAATGAAAATCGGAGAGAACTTACCTCCTATTCAAATCTCTGTAGACCTCGTCGAGGTGAGACTCGTAGAAAGTAGTTGTCACCATCCTCGAACTCCAAGTATCTATGTCTCCTATTATCATACAAATTCTTCCTACTCTATACAGTCTTCATCTGCTCCTGGATAATCTTCACCTTCTCTGTGGTAGCATGTACCATCTCTATTCTCACTAGTGCTTACTCTCATGGGTCAGTCCAGCACAAGGGTGATCGGGAATGTCTCTTGTACAAGGCCTCGTAAGGTTCTATCCCAATGGTGGGGTGATAGCTATTATTGTATGCAAAATCCACCAAAGTGAAGTGATCCTCCCAGCTATGACCGAAGTCGGGGACACAGGCACGCAACATTTCCTCGAGTGTCTGAATCACATACTCTGTCTGGCTATCCACCTGAGGATGGAAGGTGGTGCTCAAAAGATGTTGTATCTCAAAAGCCACATGAAACCTCTTCCATATCCAGGAAGTAAAACAAGCATCATGATTGGATACTATCATCAAAGATAATCCATATAACTACACAATCTCATGCACATAGAGGTTTCATGTCACAAAGTCCATGGATATCCTATACCACATCATCTCTAGGACCTCCAAAGCCTAAAGTAAGCCTTCTAGTACCTGATTCTATGCCTTCACTTTCTAGAAAGTTAAGAATCGTGAGATAAACTCTGCTACTGCTTTCTTCATTCTCAGTCACCAGTGTTATCGTCAGAGAACCAGGTACAAATTCACCACTCTTGGATGTACCTCTAGAGGGGATGTGTAGAACTCCCCTAACACATCCTCCTAAAGTGACATGGGTACCATGGTATGTCCTTTGAAGTGGATTATGCGATCCCCACCTTCAGAAATTCCATCAGGTGCCTTCCCTGTGGATATTTGAGCACGTAGAGCCTTGCAGTCAGTTTCCCCATGCTACGCCTCCCTAGATCTCTAAAGAAGTGGGGGAGTGACTGTAATTTACTGAAGAAAGGATGACCCATATCTATCCATAAAGGATATTTTAAAAGTGACCAGCTTCTCTATCGCCTAACCAAGTAGTTGTATACCAGTCCTCCTACTAAGTGAATCTGCTACAACGTTCCCCTTCTCAGGAGTATAGACTATCTTGAATTTATAGTCCAGGAGGAACTCAAGCCAACGTCACTATCTTAGGTTGAGGTCCTTTTGATAGAAGATATACCTGAGACTCTTATGATCAGTGTATAAGGTAAAACGCTTTCCCATCAGATAGTGTCTCCAAATCTTCAAGGTGAAGACCACTACTGCTAACTCTTGGTCATGGGTGACATAGTTCTACTCGTGTTGTCTAAGATTTCGAGAACCATATGCGATCACTTCTCTCTCCTACATTAGAACACATCCGAGTCTGGTCCCTAATGTGTCACAATAGACTACATACCCTACACCCTCCTTTGGAACCCTCAAGATGGGGGCACTAGTCGGCCTCTGCATCATCTCTTGAAAACTCCGCTGGCATTTCTCTAACCAAAAAAATGGTTGCCCCTTCTTTGTGAAGGATAATAATGGTATTGTAACTCTAGAGAAGTCTGGAACAAACCATCGGCAATATTTGAGGAAACCCAGAAAACTCCATATCTTCGTCACACTCCTGGTTGGCTCCCAAGTAAGTACCGCCTCAATTCCGCTATATCTACTGCAACTCCATCATCGGATATGAAATTTCCCAGAAAGTGAACCACTCGGATCCAAAATTGGCACTTTGAGAGCATACCATAAAGTTGGTCCTCTCAGAGTGTGTCCAGTACTACATACAAATGGCAGGCATGATCCTCCTCAGTAGCATAGTATATCAAAATGTCGTCGAGGAAGACCAGTACAAAGAAATCAAGGTACGGCTGAAAGATCATGTTCATTAGTCCCATTAACACTGCTGGAGTGTTAGTCACGCTGAATGGCCTAACTAAGAATTCATAATGGGCATATCGACATCTGAAGGTCATCTTCTGCACATCCTCGTCTCACACTATGAGCTGGTGATATCCTAGCCTGATGTTTATCTTCAAGAACCATTGTGCTCCCTTCAGCCGATCTAAGAGGTCGTCAATCCTTGGGAGTGGGTACATGTTCTACACGGTCACCTGGTTCAGGTTCTGATAGTCAACATAAATCCTCAAGCACCCATCCACCTTCATGGCGAATAGAATCAGGGCTTCCCATGGAGAAACACTAGGCCAGATGAATCCATTCTTCTCAAGTCCTCTAACTATACATGTAGCTCACGATGCTCTGTTGGAGACATCTGATACGCTGGTGTAGATATCAGTGTCATCCCTGGGAACAATTCAATGTAAAAGTACACCTTTCTATGAGGAGGTAGACCTGAAACATCATCCGAGAAAACATCTGTGTACTGGTCCACCACGACAGGATTGCTCGGACTCTCCAAATCAACAGCTCTGTGGGTAAGGCTAGCAAACTGATGAGTGATCGGCAGCACTCTCCTCCAGGTATGTCCATCTTGCACTGCAAAGCCTCCCTTCTCACTAGTGAAGGAAAACCTCGTCTAAGCCAAAGATCTCGCCTCCTAGTGTATGCTCACACTTCTAGCATCAGGGCATAATCATCGAATCCACTCGCTTAGGAGTCACTAGTAGTAAGGATCGAGCCAACAGCTCCGTTGGAATCCCTGAGCTCTGAACAAGGTCAGTGGTAATAAAATAATGACTGGAACATGTGTCTATAAGTACTACAGCTATGGTGGAGTAGACACAGATCATACCTTGTATCATCATCGGAGTTCTGTGATTATAGGCCTCAGCTGCATGGAGCTGAGCTCTCCCCTATCCACTTGTTCTCTATGGTCGGGGTGGACCTCCTGGTGGTGGTGGTGGTAACAACTCAAATCGTAGCCCACCACCAGTTTTACGACCATCTCCTCTACCCCGTCTGTCTGCTCCCTTCAGACCTCGTTGGTCGAACCACTGTCTCTGCCAGAGCGGTCCTTCGACTATCTGCTGATCATCCGTATGGTGGGTCGGATTGTCATGAGTGATGTGAACCCACCCGTCGCATCTGAAACATTTCCCACTCCTAGTATAACCGTATCCGCCTCAGGTGCCTCGCACAACCGATCCTGAGTCATACAGTCGTCCACCTATAGGTATGGTCCTCTTGGACCTCTATGTTGTTTGTTTGCTTCCAGCTACAGAAGACTCTACTATATGATGACTGGTAGTGGGTCTCGCCACCGGTGACTGCTCGGCAAGGAAACTCTCCATTAAGAGGGATCTCTCAAACACCCCTGCCCACGTTAGGATGTTGAGTGAGAACACTAAAGCCATAATCTCCCACCTGAGTCCCTACTCGAAGTTCGAGGCCCAGAAGAAAGGGTCCCACAGCATATTAGTGGAGTTTCATGAGAGGTCAGTGATCCTCACTGAATACTAAGATACAATCATGTTTCCCAACTGAAGATGAAGAAGCTCATGTATGTGCACTGCAAGAAGATTTGCTGGAAAAAACTCTACCTATAACAGGCTCTCGATGTCTACCCAAAGAAGTGTCACCTTGTCGTGAACCTGGAGCATCATGATCCACCATCTGCAACTACTGTCTGTAGAAGGCTGGTGGCAAGGATCACAATGAGATCAGTTGGTGTCCATACGAGTCAGAATACTCTCACCACAGCCACCAGCCAGTCCTTAGCCACATGTGGGTCCATATCTCCCCTGAACATGGGTGGACTCTGGTTCTAGATCTCATGTAATGCGCTCAACCAGTGTGAACCATCTACTGCTGGTGCTGATGGCATCGGTGGCCCAATGGGGAGTAGTACCGCTGGCGCCTCTACTAGAAAAGGGCCCTACACCAAGGCCTCATCGCTCGGTGGTCCATTAGTGCATACACCTCGTGCAACTCTAGTTGGCTATCTTCATGGAGGAATCTTGATAAGAAACAAGTGTGCCAGGGTCAAAAGTTATACCTTGTGAGATGAATGTTATACCTGGTGAAATGATTCAAAATATCACAAAGAAAACTGTTGAAAACACAGATGCAATTAGTGTTTTTGTGCACTGAGTCATAAATCAAATGTTAGGGTCCGGGTGTATGGATAAGTCGGCTATTGCACCAACATTGGACTCCTTGAACTGAAAACATCACTCACTACAAGTAACACTATTACTTCATAGATAATATCAGATTCCTAGCACTTCGGCTGAGCCGACTCCTCTTATACCAATTTTTAATGACCCGTCCCCCATGGCTCGTGTCGTGACTCTACCCGAAGCACGACTTACATAGGCCAGGGGATGGAAACAAGCACCGAAGGTGTAATTTCTTAAAACTATGAAGGCATTTATTTTATATACTGTAAACACACAGACAAGCAAGCACAGAACTAGACAAAACACCAAGTAAAATTGTATAACAAAAGAGTGCTGAAAGTAAAAAGGGGTCGCAATACAAGACCAATAATAAAGTACAAGTACAACTGTGATAAAATAAACTGAAGAAAAGGGAATGTCATCCACTGGGTCTTCCTATGAGGTTCTTACATGAAGGTTAGATACAGATCACCTCCTCGGCACTCCTCATCCATATGTCTCCTCTGTGTACCGACTCGTCGTAAGGTCCACCTCCAGGTATCATTTAGTCCTGGCACTCTCGGCCTCAATTAGAATTGTCTGTCATCTGCATCCAACACAAAAAGTTGTGGGCATATCCCGTATAGGGATGAGTATAATGATACTCGATAGGGACCTGAAGACCATCAATGTCTCACAAAATCCAACAAGGATAAATCACAATGGTATAAAATCAACAGATAACCTTTCTTGGGTATATGTCCATAAATATACATAATTTATTAAATAATCCATCTCAATCATGAGGAAAACATAGGGGTTATAACTCATCCCAAACCAAGAATTACTCTAAGGGTAGTAACAAGTAAGATTTTGAACACAACGTCGAACACCTCAGCTGCTAGAGAACTCCTCCTCTATCAAGTACACTGGGCCTACCACATCACACAGAGGCGCTCCCCACTAACGTTGGACTATGGGGTTCCTCCTCCTGTCGAGTATCGTGGGTCTGCCACGTCACAAAGATGATATCCCCACCGTGGGTCTGCCATGTCACATAGAGGTGCTCCCCGTCAAGGCCTAATAAGGTAATCCTCCTATTGAATACCATGGTATTGCTACTTCACCAAGGAACTCCTCACCATGGGTCTTCCATGTCACCGAGGCACGCCCCACTGGGCCTGTCGAGTCACTCAATGTCGAAACAGTTAGCATTCATCAACTCTCGTCCAGCCACTAGGTCTCTGCACTATGCTCGCTCACCTCCAGGAGGATCTGCTCCACAAGCTACTGGTCAATACTCTAGCTGCCACGAAGTCCCACAAAGAAGTTTCTCAATGGTCTGCCTCATCATAGAGTCCCAATATAATAGACGTCGTCAATTGGATGCTTGGTCTGTGAGTTTTTTTCGATTTTTGTCTTGGGGGCCCGATTTGATTCGTGCTGAATCCAACCTGACCATTCCCTGTCCTAATCCAAAACTCAGTGGGGTATCACTCAAAAAGGTCGTCTCACTCCATGATTTCCGGGGTCTCCGATTTTTTTTCAAATTTATGTATGGTGCCAAATTTATGGCTAAATGAAGTTAAATGGGTGGTAGTGGACCCGAGTCCGGTATGGCCCGGCTCGTAGTGCAGCCCGGCCCGTTGGGTCCAGCCCGACCTGTGGGGGCCATGAGGGTGTCACGAGGGTGGCTCGGCCAAGGTTTACTGTGAGGGCATGGACCAGCGGTGAGGGCGTGGACCGGATGCGAGAGCGGCAGACCAACTATGAGGGTGTCAACTGGCCGTGAGGGGCGCGGACTGGCTGTGAGGTGTGCGGACCGGCCGTAAGGGGTGCAAACAGGTCATGAGGGGTGTGGATTGGCCGAGAGGGGAGCGGGCCAATCCTGATGGAATAGCAACATACCCATTAGATTAGAGTATTGGTATTTTTAGATATTAAAGAAACCCATCCTGATGGAATAGCAACATACCCATTAGAATAGCGACATGACCATTGTGAATAGTAATTCCACAAATTGAATAGTAACCTCATATATAAAACTATTAATAAAATTTAGGTATCTTATAAATGATAATATGATATAATTATATCAATTTATAAGTAAATAAATATTTAAAAAGTTATTAACTATTTGTATTTGAATAAAAAATAATTGTTTATTTATAATTTTAAATTTAATTTAATTTTTCAAAAGAAAAATTATTTTCAAAAAAATAGATTAATAAATTTTTTTATCTTATGATCATAAGAATATTTTTTGATACATTATTTAATTTTTCATTGTGTTATGAAATCGGTTATAATTTTAAAATGAGTATTTTCTATGTTTGTGATGGTTTTAATTAAAAATTAATTTTATCATATTTATAAAATAATTTTCATAAAATTGAGTCAGTATTTTATTTCTATGCATCAAAGAGTGGTTGGGGTGATTTTTTGATATTATTCTAAAATTCATGATTTTTTTGTGAATAGTAAAATATTCTAACTTACCATAAAATCTAAATAAAAGAAATTTTGATTAATTATTGTTGTAAGGTTGATATAAGACCAAATATAATACTTTCCTTTGTTATTTTAATATATTTATTTATTAGGTTTAAACTATTCAAAATATTGTGCCAAAATAATAAACTACAAAATAAAATAATGAGAAACACTTATCTTCTCTCTATAAATACCATCCCTCGCCACGTTTTCTCCTTGCACAGTATATTCCATGAATATTATCCATGTTATACAAAATAAACATACCAATACCCTTCGCCACATACAGTATCCCTTGGTCTCATCAAATTACCAAACCCTTTTCTTAAACGAGGTTCTCAATGAAAAATTCAAGAGGTAAAATCCTCTTTCTTTTTCTTTTACATTCTTATTAATTTCATTTATTTTCTTATCATATCCACACCTATAGTTATCCAAGTGTCATTATAACTCTATTATATTTAATATAATGTAATTTTAGTATTTTAATGGAATAATCCATCATCATACCTCTTTTCTTATCCATTTTATTCTAAAAATGAAAACGTCGTCCTAAGGTGTTGTTTTACCACATTCAACGAAAAAAAATTCATTTTCCATTAACACCATAAAATATGGTCTTCAAACATCATAATGGTTCAAATATATTTTAAAATTTATGTTATATATATGTTTTTTAAGTAACTTAAAATATAATATTAAATAATAAATCAAAACAGCCTTATTGTGATTGAAAAACTGCCAAATTAATCTAAATGATAATCACTAAAACATTTTCTAATTTTTTATCCTCAAACCATATAAAAATGATATATAAGACCAAATAAACATGTTGAAGTTCACTAATCACCCAAAATTTTATTTCTGGATAATCATCCTCATTTTACATGATCGTCCATACATGTATACAAGTGTACCGGTCATGAAAACCATGAAAAATAACACTCTTAAATGATGAAATTGAACACTATAACTCCTAAAAAAGGCTATAAACTCACTTCATACAATTACTATGTAACAAAAACTTGTATAATAGGTTCTCTATTTGTTAATTAGTGAATATAATTTAATTATATAGGATTTTAATGTGAAAAAACGCATTCAGACATAAGGTAAGGGATATTCTTCAACCCAATTTCCTTTATTTATATTGTTAATCATTAATGAAAAATTTTAGTGTGGATTTTTTTTCATATTCCTAAAATATAATTACATTATTCATCCATTTTATTTTATTTTTATATGAATGTTTTAGATATTATTTTATGAAAAAATCATATATTTTTCTAAAAGAACTCTTCATTCTAAAAAAGACACCTTTTAATTCTCTTGAGATTATTTCTTCTTCACTCGATACTTTTGATTATTATACCAAGGAGGAAAAGGGAAAATATATCTATATAATTCATCATGGTATTTCCAATGACATCTTTATATAATAATGAAATTAGGATTATTATTGATCGATTGAAAAAATCTACACATTTATTTCCTATTCAAAATAAAATTATGTAGATCATATATAACAACTATATCTCAAGGATATGTCTAGGTTACATTGATTTTCTCTCTCCATTTTTACTGATAGTGATCCAATGTTCATATTTAATTTTTGTAAAGTCATTTAAATGTCATTTAGTATTTTATTTAATTTTAGTACAACTTTATTATCATCAATCTGATGGATAGTTATAAAAAATTATTTACACATTAGAATACATGATTCATGATTGTTTAATCAATTATCAGGGACGTTGGAAACAATATCATTTATTAGAAGAAATATTTTATGTTAAAACTTTTCATTTGAGAACATAAATCGAAACTTTTGAGGCATTATATGCAAAATCATGTTAGAAATAAATTTGTTGGGATTATGTAGGTGAAAAGTTATTGTTAGGAAAAAAAATTGTAGAATAAATTATTGAGAAGGTGAAGACGATTCAGGGGAATATGAGGAAGACACAATGTATGTGAAAGATAATTGGAGGAAATGTTTTTCTGTAATGTTAGGTGTTCATTATTTTTCTAAATTAATCTCCCTAGAAACATTTTATGCCTTTTGATAAAAAAATGATAATATATATCTTTAGTTCATTGAACCATATGAAATCATGTAGAATACTGGTTCTGTTTCTTATCAATTGTTCATGCCTTTCGGTTTACCCCAGGTACATGATGAATTTTATGTTTTGTTGTTAAGAAAATATGTACTAGATGCATCTCATGTTTGGATTCCTAAAGTAGTTTTGTTGGAAGAAATTATTTCTTTTGAGAAACATATGGTAGTGATTATTCACCATAGATAGAACATGATATGGAATAAATTTATATATCAGGTTAAGGTTTCATAGAAAAATCATATTATTGAATAAGAAATATGGGAATCATAAAATGTTATGAGGGAAAGATAACCCCACGTGTTTAAAAAGTAAATAAATTTGTATGGATGTAATTTCAAAAATGGGGAAGAATGTGACAACCTTGGTAATGTAAAAATAAATCATTTCCATATATTATTAATTTTCATCAAATATATTTTATAGAGTATATTCATTAAAATATTACTAGGTAATTTTTTAGCCAAAAGTAAAAAAAAACATTATTTCTAGCCAAATTGTGATTTCTTGCATTGTGTGGTTTTATTTAAAAATATAATTTATTAATTTTAGAATTTTTATATTTAAAAAGGGTATAATTTATTAAATTAATAATTAGAAATTATCTATATCATTATTTTTGAGAATTTTTTGAACTGTTTTATTTTTTGAATGAATAGTCAAAAATACGAATTATTAATGAAAATTTGTTTTTTGTTTGATGAATTTAAAAAGTTATATTATTTTATTCAAATGAATTAAAATTAAAATAAATTAAATTAAATTTTTAATATTCCAATAAATTTTTTATAATCAATTTTATTTTTAATTTTGGTATAAAAACTTTTCATATATAAGAAGACATTTTTTTGGGAACCTTCTTTTCATTGTATTTTGCTGGTTTAATTATAAAGTAAATTATTCAACTTATGAAAAGATCATTTGAAAAAAAATTAATAAATATTTAAAATCATAATAACTAATGATAGGCAATCATCCAATCATAATTTTTTTCCATAACTAAAAATAAAAATAGTAAAAATGTGTTACCACGTTTAAGGATAAAACATGTTTACATGGGATTAAACTAAATTGAAAATGGTTAAAATGACCAAAAATTCTTCATAAAACTATTTTATGAATTTATTTGAGTATTTTTAACTTTTTTATATAAATTTAATTCTTTATGAAATACTTTTCAATGAAAGTGAATAAAAATTGTAGAAATCCTTTCAAAAATAATAACTATGTCATCTCCCTCATATATAAATTGGCACACCCTCTCCTCCCCTATACACTCTTCCAGAGACATTTTTTACAACCATACCCTATAAAAATACTTTATTAACATCCCTACTCATGTCTAATAGGCCTTATCTTAAGAAAATATCAACTTTAGAAAGATTATGGTGGAAAAAATGAGGTTTTTCAAATAAGAGGTGTAGCTTTTAATCTGATGTTATAGATCTATTACCTCTTAGACATCCTTTAAAAATAATATATCAATTTTGTTAAAATAAAACCAATATATTCCATATAATTAAACATTATTATGTTTATTTATAAACCATAATCCATCACTTTCTTTATCCAATGAGAAGTGAAACCATCATTTGTGTTCATGGCAGACTACCACCATGCAACCCGATGTAATTCATTTTATGTCATGCCCTAAAATGAATGGAAAAATTGATGTATATAAATGATATAATAATTTATATGTGATATAAATTCAAATATGATAAATTAAAATAAATATATTTATTTTTTATTTACAATCCCAATGAAAAATAAAAACATCATTTGTGCATATGTGTGAACTACCACCTCATGAGATATTGTGTTTTTTTACATCACCAATTCATGTGGCTAGGTATATAGGTTAATTTAATGAAATAATATTATATTTATGATATAATTATCATTCTAGAATGATAAAATAAAATTCACCCTTCTTTCCTCTTGTTTGTTGAAAAATTCAAATGTTTTCATGCGTACATATGCCCTATAGCATCCATGATTATAACACAATTCATTTTTTACATCCAACATACATGGTTGGTTTTAAATGTATAAATATTGTTTAAAATTTTTAATTATAAAATTATTAGGATTATTTAAATTATATAATCATGATACATTTTATCATAGTCAAACAACCAAAGTCATTTTGGACAAATGAGCCACATATCATCAAAACATATAATGTGAACTTAATTGATTAAATAATTTAATATAACATGGTTGTAAATAAGTAATAATAAAAATGAAAAAAATTATTGATAAATTAAATAATTATCCAATTTTTATAATTACTAATATAAATAATGTACATGATGATCCAGACTTGAGTTATATGACACTATATTAACTCCTCATTTTAAGTGTTCTAATTATTTGTTTTTCTAAATCATTTTAATTAATTTAAATATTCATTAAATTTCATAATGGATTTATTTATATATATATAAATTAAGTATAGAATAATTTTTTTTCTATTTTTACATTATTTAAATTGGTTTCAAAATGAACCATTTTATGTATTTTATACGGAACATTTTGACTTTTTATTATAGAAGGAAAAAATGAATGTTCAATTTTAATTTGTATGACATCTATGAATTTTTATACCATCAAAAATATTATTAGATGATTTAATTACATTAAAACATTCCATTTTTTCTTAAAAACACTTATTTATTTAGTTGTGGGTTTTTTAAAAAACATTTTTTCACAGGAAAGGGTATTTGTATATCCAAAAATATATATCATATGGGTTCAAATGTGCTTTTTAAGGTATGCATGATGAAAAAGTGAAAGATTAGAATGCTTTTTTCCTGATATGTTAGTTTATAATTACATATAATGATGAGTGTGGCTGATAAATCTTATATAATGAGTGAGGATTATATTACATATATGACATGTTCCCCTAATATAACTTATATGGTGGCTGATCTCGATACAGTGTATAAGAAATGTGAGCCTAAAATAGCTCTCTAACTCATTGTGTGACGTTCTTTCTCAACAAATTAAATAAGGAATGAGTTTACCAGTGATGTTTACCCTATAAATTTAACTATGACCCAGTTATTTCTGAGATGAGTGAATATAGGTTGTGAATTTAATGTTCTAATATTACTACAAAGTTTTAAATTTTCATATTTGGTACTTTTAAGATTTTATTTTAAAAAAAAAGTGTCTTCCCTACGTGGATATAATGTTTTTATATTCTCAATGTGTAATGTAAAAAAGGTAAAAATTTAATTATTTTTCATGTTTTCCAGTAGACTAATGAATTTCTTAAATTTATGTCCTTACAAAGCTTATTTCCCTCACTCTATGTTTTTAAATATTTTTCACTGGGTTTAAGGATAAGTAAGAACAACAAAGAATTAAAGTTTATTGTCTTGAATAATTTTTATATAAGGAATATATTTTTCAATTTAATGATTTATATTGTGGTACAAATGGATACTCACTGGATGTGTCTATTTTGTAGTGTAAAGGTTTCTTATCTAATAGTTATGACCTGATTCTATAATGTTATAAACCTAAAATTTATTTATGAATGAAATAAAGTGAATTATAATATGAGTACACAATATTATCCCATGTTTTATGGTTGGATATTTATAATAGTTACTTTTCATAATTATTATTTATAACATTTCATCTAAAAATTGGATGGGGAAGTTATTTTTTATTTTACATTGTAAAAATTTCTACAATCAAGATAGACCCTTGAGCTATTTTGAATCTTATTAAGAAATAGTTCATTGTTTTTATTTTACACGATGGTGAATCTTTTATTTTCGATCATTATCTGATTGGGAATCAACCACTGGATTCTGAGATTTGGTATATTATTTAAAATCCTACCAATCATTCAATGTTTTCATAACAACCTTTATGTTTAGTTTGATACTTATGTGGGGTTATATTAAAGGTCTTAAAAATTTTCATGGAGAATCCATTTCTCACAAATAGTGTTAATAATCTCAATAATATCATTGGATGACCAGTATATGTATTTAGAATCTTTTTCAGGAATTGTTCATAGTTAGTGTTCTTGGATAGGTTCCAATTTAATGTATATTATCCATATAAGTTCTTCATTTCTTTATAAATTTATATTTGTAATTGTTTTTAAGTAGATCACGTTTGAGAATAAGTTATAGTGATAGTTTTTTCTTAGTTTTTCTAATGATTATAACATACATATGAAAAGAAGATGAATCGGTAAAAAATTTAGTAAATCATTAAAATATTTATCAACCAATTCCAAAAACAATTAACTACATAAATATGATTTTAGATATAATTTATTTTCAAAATAGAATGGTTATAAAGATTACTTGATTCTATATATTCTCATAATCTTATCTTTTCAAAAAATATATTAATTTATTCTTTAGAAAAATAGGTAATTTCATATTGAGATGGTGTGAAAATATATATCTATTTTCGAGGACATTTCCTTAAATCTAAAATAATGAAATTTTTACTTTCTTCTCAAGAATCCATTGGAAGTTCCCCTTTATAGAAATTAATTATTATTTTTTTATTTTTTAGAAATTCCCTACCTATTATAATTGGAGAATTGTATGTATCTCTTTCTTCATCCATGTTCTGAATGTAAAACATAGTTGGGAATAATTGTCATTTTACTCTTACCAACAAATACTACAAGATTCCTAGTAGATAGTCAATGTTTTAGTTAGCTAGTTTTATGAATTATCTAGTTGTTTTATGTTATATTATATACATGGAAGATTATTATGAGAATCTAATATTATTAATTTAATCAACGAAGTCACAGAATGAATTAAAAAAGTGACCTCTCCAATAGTGCATTGTATAGTAAAAGTATTTGGGTCTTAACATTTTCACGGAAGTTTTGGGATTGATAAAAAAGAAAAATTTATTCATAGGCGTAAATTTTCAACCCTTTTTAATTTTAATTTCTTACTTCCCATATCCTTGATAAAAATTACATGCCTTGGTATTTGGTAGATAACATCTAACAAAGGGATATGTACTTCCCCATTCTTAAAATTTTCTAGAATATCTTATTGAAATATATCTTTATAGTCCTTTTTAGGTAGGTTCATTCTTGAAGGGAATAGAGGTTGATGATGAGCCACATATTCCCTCATTAATTCTCCATTAAAATTTCTCTCTAGTTATATCTTCACTGGAACCTGTACATCATTCTCTATAGAGGTGGTATGTGTTCCTCTGACATTAAAATTCAGAATTCATCTTCCATGGGTGGTTTGTCAATTATTTTCACCTCTTTTCCACTTATCAATGAAAATGATCTTAAATTTACCTTCACATTGTCAATTTATTGGTAAAATATCTTACCTAAACCTTGATTTACCATGTTATTCTAATTAGATATAATATTTCAAAGCTGAAGTTTTAGGCCCATTATCTCTATTCCCTGAGGTATGAGGCTGAATTTTTGTTTACATTAACACTCTAAAAATAATCATATCAAGTTATTAATTGAGGTTTCATGGTTTTTTAATTTTTTATATCTTATAAACAGTTTATAGATATTTCATTATAATAGTGTAGATGATATGTTAGTGGAATGTTTTGTTAGAAGGGTGGGTTTTGAGTCTATTAGTTTCTAGTTCTAATCCGAATTATAGAGTACTCTTTCAATATATAATTTTTTGTTGGTTATTGGTATTACCTATGATAAATAGCATAAAAACATGGAATCATTCAATTGATGGAAACCATAAATTAAATTCTCTAGGAAATGGAAGATCTGACAAACTCTAGAGGTGTAAACCCATATTCAGTATTATCTTTCTCAGAGGAGATGTTTTAAATTCAATTTTTGTTTCAAGTAAAGAAAACTTTTGGCTATTTACATCATGTAGTCCTATAGTATCAGATCTTGTATCTAATTATTGGGAGCTTCTTTATATTATCTCTATCAGTTTACGGACTTCATATGGTGATTGTTTCATCTTTTCTCTTTCATATAAATCATACAATATGTTCATATCATTATCCATTTTTTCATGTTAATATAACACGATGAAATGGTTGAATTTAAATGATTATGGTTTTCATGATTTAGTTATCCTCATTAATCTATCAAAAAACACATATGATATTTCTCAAATTTCCTTCCTGATCACAAAAAATATATCCTCAATTGGATTCTTCATTATGAATAAAAAAATCTAATGTAAATACCATTTTATTTTATCATAGGTGAATAATTCTCTACGTTTTAGATTATTCATCCACTCGTTAGTTGATAATTCAAGAGATAGGAAAAAAACCATTAGAAAATCTAAGACTTTATGTCTACATAAGATTCAAAGTCACAACATACTTCTCAAAAATCCTATAGGTTCAAGTTAGGGATATCTTTTACAAGAACTAGACTTATAGTAAGTAGTTATATCATTCCAATTTTGAGTACAAATACATATTAGTTATTCAATTGTTGAAACCAGATATTAATTATAAAAATGGTTATATATTACGATCTCATTGTTCAATTCAATTTTTCCATGTTTTCTTTTATATATTCACATCTTGGAGTGTCTCTAGTGGAAGTAGAAGTGGATGAATATGGAGTTTTTATCAATGGGATTTTGAAACAATAAAAATCCACTTTCTCAATGATTCTTATATTTCTAAAAATATCTTTTAAAATTATTTTATGCACTATATAAAATCTAAATAAGTGATTTCAAATATTCTTTCTCATGTATCAAAAGAATTTATAAAATAAATAAAACAACAATATCCAACTTCCTCAAAAATGACACTGGGTTTATTTGGTAGATATCATAGGCCTTGTGGAAAATAAATATTTAAACCCATGTCAAATATAATAAGATAAGGACTCAGGATATCTCCAGGGAGGACGGATTTTTTAGAAAATTTTCCCTATGTAATGTTTATTTTATGTGTGTTTAAAAATGTTCTCAAGGGAATTTGATAATATAATTTAATTGTTTTTAATTTCATTTTTAAATTTGTAGATCTAGTGTTGGACAATCCCCATACTTACTTGTTAAATCACGATTCTATTTAAATCGCATGATCTCTCTCTCTCTAATATTATGAAACATCGACTGATTAACATTACCTTATATTTTCATCTTTAATATAGATATTAAATAATAATTTTATTTCCTATCCTTTCCCAGATAATTTATTATATACCTTTAATCACTCAAGAATCTACAGAACTCCCTCTATCATATGGGTAGTGGATATTTTTCAGGTGTCTAATGTGTAAAAACTAGTGATGAATGAAAGAATAATTTAAATATGAATTAAAATAGAAACCTTCCAATATCTAAGAAATAATAACACTTATAGGTAAATAAAAATATGATATATTTAACAAAGAAAAATACAATTAATTAACAAGGATGGGGGAGATTCCTCATGGATCCACCACTAAGGGTCTAGTTGGTTATTACAAGAGATAAATTACAAAAAAATAAAATAAAAGTACACTCCTAGAGAAGGAGTCCTCGTCTCAATTAACCAATTGATAACTACCAATGCTCAAGCAACAATCATCCTATTTATAAGAAATAAATAATTTTTGAGGGTCCTTTGGTGTGTTTTAACAAATATTTTTCCCATGTTAGCATCAAATACTTATTCCTCTTCTTAGATAAATTATAGAGCCTCTGAAATACTTTTATGTGTCATTTACCTAACCAAATTTTGATTTAAATAATTCCACATGTCTTAGTTATAGGTATTGATTTATTCTCTTGTGAATATTTCAAAACCTCTCATTACTCAGAAACCTTCCCATGCTCTTTTTATTCTTCTTTGTTTGGATGGGAACCATTCTCAATATCAGACAAGGACTTTCTTGATATGGGAAGACAAAAAGTTGAATTTACGTCATGCCCAAGCTATATTCTAAATTTTATGTTTTTATTCCCATTGACTAAAAATTTAAAATTCAAAAATATTATAGTACTAATGAAGTCATATACATTGGAGAACAAGTCTTATAGATTCCATGGACTCTCTTATGATTTTTTTGGTTTCTTAGGAAGTTGGTCTCTCACATGTGGATTGTCATATGTTCTTATCTCACATATTATCTTTCAAACAACTCTATTTGTATATGTAATAAGTCTTATAGGATTTTTTCCAAAATTTCTTCTTCATATGTGTCCTCTCATATGTGTAAATTTTCAGGCATTACTTTTATACACCACATTTTATAAGTGTCTGATTTCTTTTATAGTGGCCTCCCATATATAGAATGGAGAATATTCTTATAGGCTAGTTCTTTATTGTGGACTCATATATGAAAATTATTCTTAAATTTTTCTCATCTATTTTTCATTTTTTCAGCATTATACCATAGCCTCTAAAAATAATAACATAGTTTAGGATTTATTCATGTTATCATAGAATTTATTTAATATAGTGACAAAAAATAAAAAAAACTATAATTATTTCAACAAAATAAAATAATAATAATGAAAAGCCTTTCTAATTAACAACAAAATGAATAAACCAAATGAAAAATAATTATGTATATCTTTTTAAAATTTTAAATATATATTCTTATTATTCCAATATTGATGTCTGTTATTATGAATTAAATGAAACCATGTATAAAACTACCCAAATAATTTAATTTTTTTTATAAAAATAATTTGGATCACAAATTATAATGTTTTAATAATATATCGATTAGAATTTATAATTATTTAATTAATTATTGATCCATGTGAGTCAATATGTTATGAATAGTCATCCATGGGTGTCTGTATCATGAACTATTTGTGCCACCATCATGGATCCTTGTTGATCCCTACAAATCCTAAAAAGTAACATTCATATTGTATTTGGATTATCACACATGTGTGCTTAGTACTAACACTTCATTTCACCTAGAAACATGGGTTTCAACTAAATCCATAGTGGCTAGTAATGCACTTGGATGACCCCAAAATACCTTCTATTCTATCTCCATATAAAAGTAAAATTTTCCATAACTAATCAAATTCCATGATATATCTTTATAATTCTCGTAGCTTACTTTCTTGAATGGGGACTGATCAGGGGGGATCTACCATACTTCTTGAGTTCCTCCCCATACACAGGTGACTAAAAAATTATAATAAGTTCAAAAAACAATGTGGAGGCTATTCCCTAAAAATTATATCTCAATGATCATTATTGAATCATACAAAAATTTATCATGAAATCTACACACAACAGACATACCAAAAACCTATATAAATAAACAATGAGACAATATATCTCTCACAATCTAGAATAATAATGTATTAAATGTATAAATTATGAATAAATCATAATTATATCAATGAAATTATATGTACTTAACAATAATCATTTATACAAAGAACATTACAACTCATTAGTTCATATAAATTTAGTATAACAAATGGAATATAAATAAACATTGACCAACTACATAACTAACCAGATCATCCTTACATAGTCATAAGACATAAAAAATCAACTCATCCCAATAATTATGACTTATTCCAACATGATATCTTTACCAAAAATAATACATGAGTACTAACCACATACATTGAAACCTATATTTTGTATGCATATAGGAGTGATACTAATGACATGGTTGAATTCTCCCACTAAGATTAATATAGTTATTTTTTTGTGATCAAGTTGATGTCAATGAAAGTCTCAAAAGAGTAAACTCTTTATCAATGAACTCAGACAACAAGAAACATATTATAAAATTAGAATTCAAGAAATCATGTCAGACCATCATGTTCTAATCTAGACTCGACAATCAAGAATAAAATACAAAATCATACATTTTTTTGAGAAAAATTCCTCACCAACAAGAGGTAAGAATAACTAAATAAGAAAATTATTTAATTATATTTTAATTTTATTAAATTAATTTTATTCCCACAATTTTTCCATTTGATTGAGTTTTGTAATTAGATAATTTTTTCAATGGATTTTGTGAATATTTCTTAAAATGAATGTAATTGTGAGATTAATTTATTTTATTAATTTTAAGAATAAAATGAATGGATAGTAATTTATAGTCATTTTATTTTCTGTATTTATGGTGAATAATAATGTGGATGAAGAATTGAAGAATAATTTTACAATCCCTATACATCAAATTTTCTTAATGTTCTATAGGAACACATATGGTTTACTCTTCTGAGTCCCTACATGTGTAAAGTGGATTCCATAATTTTTTAGGTGAAATTGGGTAAAATTTCAAATTTTTAGTAATATTTTTTATAATCCAAGTTATATATAATATTTTCATATCACTTTTATGATATTTTACCTTGTGTGTAAGGAATGTTCCTTAATGTTTTGAGATGATGATTCGAACTTACATAATATGCATAAGATTTTAATAATCAAAATTATGATGTATTTTGTAAAAAAATTATTTTCCTGGTCATTATAGTTAATACCCAATATATTAGAATAATGTTTTATTATATATTTTTGATCTTTTGTAAGATTCAATGAACTTGATGTAAGGTATTATATGTTTTGAACTAATTACATATGGTTTTCCATTTATGAAAGCATGTTATATTCAAGAATTGAATTCCATACTAGGATAAATATTTTATAGAATCAAAAGGTTTTGTGGACATTGAGATATTCATAATTCTATGTGTAGTATATTCATACTGAGGGATCCATGGGAGGATATTTTTATGTTAATGGTGAACCGAATTATAAAAGAGTGAAGTGTATAGTATTGCTGTTAACTAATATAGTAAAGGTAACAATAAAAGTGTGGATTTGTAGAGAATATAATTTTGAGAATGGTGTTTTTAGAATCCTCATAGAGAATATATCAGAAAGTGTTATATATGTCAAAAAATACATGGAACCATGTAGGGAAGGTTTGATTTGTTTAAGGAATTAGTGTTCGTAAGGAAAATAGGGTGGTTTGAGTTTTTTATTCATCAAATCATTATTTTTTTAGTTTTTTGGATTTATCTTTATTGAAATATGGTTATAAAAATATACATGGAGGCTTGAAACCCATTTGTAATTTGTGATAATATGGAGGAAAACCTTTTGTTAGGAATGTGAAATCAGTTTTAATATTTCATTTTAGATGACCACAAATAGAAAATATAGAGATATAATTTGTATTTTTGATAATACAAGTGGTAGCTGGATTTAATTAAAGGAATACATTCCAAAAGTTATAGTATAGAACCCAATTTTTCAAAGTGGTAATGTTCTAGAAGATGGGTGTATAGAATCTGATACATAAGGTTCACTAAGGATGACATGTGAAGGTTTTTTGAAGTGTTTTTGAGGAAAAGTAAATTCATAAGTGTTTTAGAAAGTTACATAAAGGAACATTCACTTATATTGAAATTTAGTGAACATTTCAAAGAAATATAATACTAATTATATATAACCATGGTGGAATGTGGTTCCACTATAATTTTCATAATTTGATGGAAATTATTGACTATTGGAGACCCTCTATAAAGTATGGTGGGTCTACTTGTATGCATTTATCATGTAATTCAGGGAATTAAGTAATATATATTGATATGTTAAAGTAAAAAACCTCATGTAAAAGTAACTATAAGCGTAACATTATAGTTTCCATTGAAATGAAAAGTGAAACATTATTCTCCCATTTATGTAAGACATAATGTTGAAACTGGGTAAATAATTATACCATTTACCTCTAAGAATTATTTTATTTGAAAATTTTATTTCCAATAGTTCTATATATTATATTGATTATGGTATGAGTACTAACTCGGTGTAGAGATTTAGAGTTCTTTGAATTCTTAATTTTTAGAAAATTGACATCAAGAGGTTTTTTTAACCTTGATGTTTCCAACCACCATTTGTTTTTGTTTTATCTTCCATTGATCGATCTTCCACATAACCCCAATAAGTGGTAGTTATGAATTTTGATTTATTAAGTATAAATGGAACATTAAATAATAGACTCAGGTAACATTCTATCATGACATATTTCAATTTAGTTGGAGTTATTTTTTGATGGTTTCATATTCAATGAAAGAAAATATATGTTTTAAATGTTTTATGAGAAAAATTTAATCTTATAAAGGATGCTGGTGGAATATATTATGATTCAAGATCACCTTGAGGTGACATTGAAGGGAGTTAAACTAGAGGTCTGTTTGAAAGGGGAATGTGGAAGGATGGATACATAATTTATTTAAATGAATCATATTTAATTATCATGAAACATTTACTCTATAATCTAAGATATGAATACAAGAGTGTAGTTGATAAAAGTATAGGTGGAGATGTGTCAGAAGCCAACAATAATGATCACGGTTATTTGATATAAGGATATTATAAGGAGTATAACTAGTTGATCAAATGAATGAAATTAATATGATTCAGAATAAATATGAATCAATTAATGTAAATTTTATATAAGATGTATGGGAATTGATGTTATTGTCACCGTTTTCAGAGTTTTGGACTTCATGGTAATTCTCATAAATAACTATTGTAGGAAACCAACTTAGTGTTTGGGGATTTCATAAATTATATATTCAATGAAGATCTCATATAAAATGAGTTGAAAACCATAAATTGGGAAAACATTGAATGGGGATTCAATTGGACATCATCATTATTAGTTAATTTGGAAAAAAATGGAAGATAAATCCATAGAGAGTGGTAGAGTTAAAATGATTGGAGCTTGACCTGAATTTTGGAACTATATGAAAACTGGGAATCATAATCTATATTATAGGGAGTTCAAGGTTAATTAAAGTGGTAAAACATCTAACATATCATGTTTTTTAAAATATATTTTTTAATGGATTAATAGTTCATTTTCAAGTATCATCATTCCATTGGAATCATGGATCATTGATTTTTGGGCATTTTTTCAACTATATGAATGAGAATGGATAAATAAAATATTACATATCTAGATGGTTTATCATGGTTCATGTTGTTTATTATGAATATCTTTATGTTATGTGGAATGAAAACATGAATTTATGGGTTATGAAATGAATTTATCATGACTTGAAGGAAGTATGATACATAATAGGATTATAGAAGAACCTAATTTTTTGGTTGACTAGATGATGTTGGATTTTTTACTATCTTAACAAATGGATTATGGAAGACTAATCAAGGTTCCATGATCATTTCCAATGGTATAAAATATGGAATATTATATCTGATTAGAATTTATAGGGAGAAAAAATTTCAAGAATGAAAACATCCTAAAGATCAGAGAAGTGTATTATCATCTTGGGAACATTAGTGAGATCGACATAAAATTTATAGGGATAAATGGAATGTTGATGCTCTACCCAAAGGAGAAAATATGTTTGGATATTTTTATAATCAAAAATCCGAAAAATGATTCATTCAAACAGACTGGAACACTAAATTCTCAAAATTTATATCTTTTGTAAATGGAAATTTGGGTCCCGCACCATCTCATTCTCAATGTGGTTCATTATACTTAAAGGCATTAATCAATGATTCTATAAGAAACGTATGAGTTTACTTTCCAAAGAAAAAAATATCAAGGGTTTAGAGTGTTTTTCCATTGGAGGGAAATTTTTGAGAAAAATACAATATGTAAATATAATTATTAAGGTATCATAATAGTGATGAATATAGTAACAGGTGTTTACAATACTTATGTTTTAGTAAATGAATCAAGTAAAATGACATTAAAATTTTGATACCTGAATAGAATGGTTTGGTAGAATAGATGAAGCAGATGTTAACAAAGAAGGAACAATGTATGGATACAAATATTGAAATGCATAAGTAGATTTGGATGGAAGATATAAATTTGATAATGTACCATGATAACATGAGTAATTCTGTACTTATGGGGGTATATATTTTGGTGTATTTTCTGACCAAAAAACCAATTAATGGTATATGCCACATTTTTCAAGATGTTTAAGGTATTTCCATATTGATTTCAATGATTGAGAAAAACACAAATATTAGTCCCAATAATTTTTTTAGGGTATATGTTGGTGGAATCTTTAGTTTCTGAATTTTGGACAATGAATCTTGGAATATCATTATAATATAAATTTTTCTCTTTAATATGGATTTTTTATAGAAGGATTGAATGTTTTTCAAAACTGATGTTGAGAATAGATATTAAACATACAAAATCCAAGATGATCTAAATTGAAAATCCATAAGTTCCAAAGAATCTTAATGTTCAAGAAGCACTAAATGTTTAGAATATTGGAATGTTGAAGATGTACCATAGTTCACTAACACTAGAGAAGAACAATTAAATTCTTTGTAATGTACAATTTTATAAAGTCGATATAAATATATTTAATTATGAAGATCTACTATAATTATAATGATTGTACATAGGTTCTAAACTAATTATCATTAGTAACTTATAACTGAGGGAGTAGATCTTGAGATCCCATAAGAATCCACTTTTCTTAGAGATTCTATATTGCAAAATTCAGTTTTGAATGATGATTTCAATTTATTTCATAAAAATGAAACATAAAAAATAATGAAATTTTCACAAGTAATAAAAGAACCACATAGAAAGTATGACTTTGATTTAAAATAAGATTTTAAAAAAGAAAAAATATACTTCAAGGTTCATTGTGATAAGGTATCAATATAAATAATAAGTGAAATTATATGAAATTAAATCATAGGTAGTTGAACATGATATTATTCAGATGGTTCTTAGTTTTGTTGATTCTTAATGTTTTAATTTGAAATAGATGGATATAAAAATTACATTGCTTCATAGTAAACTAGAATAATAAATTTACATAAAAAATTATTATGATTTCATAGACAAATAGAAAATATAATTGGCGTGTAAGTTCAATTTATGTCTTTACAAATGTAACTAGGTTCCAATAAATTGGAATGATAAGTTTAATGCCTTCATGGATGAGAAGGTGGTTTTCAAGAGAAACTCATATAAATTTCTCTAATGGATGTTGGTCAAGGATAGAAACATTATCATCGTACTTTTTTATATATATTAGATTCTTCACATAGCTTTAAACATTAAGAAAATTTAGGGCGTGGAGTATAATATTTAGGGAATATTTGATGAAGGATCATAGTGTGTACAAATATTTTTTTGAATATTGATTGAAAAATATATGAAAGTTATAATTTTGTTATTTTTTTCTAAATTAGATTAATTTGGAAGGTCATCGAGATATTTATAATGATAAAAATTAATCATTCTTTAACCCCTTTGGTTAAACACTTAATGTTATAAAAAGAAAAAATATTGAAAATGGATAATGAATCAACGTATATGAATTATGTTATATTTTCATCAGTAGTATCTGGATTGATATACTCCCTAATTTTTTCAAGGGAATACATTTCATTTTTAGTGGGAGTTATCATTCACTTTAAGAAGAATCATAGAAAATATCACTCAGAAAATTTGACGTAGATATTATGATATCTCAAAGGATCATAATATATAGACATGAATTTCATAATGGTTAATCTATTACAATGTTACTTCGATGTACAATTTTGAGGGGATAAAAACATAGAGGAGTTATATTGGCTTTATGATTAAATTCAAAGGAATAAATATAAGATAACAGTTGAGGATGAAGACATTGGTTGTATTATCTACAAATAAAGATGATTATGTGGGATTCATGAACAGAGGGAAAGAATTAATATGGCATAAAAATTTATTGGAGGAACATGGAAAGGGATAGTGAGGTGGATTTCTATACAGTTATATTCATAATGTAATTCATTTAGAAAAGAATTTTATGTTTCACCCATGGATAAAACATAATGACCCAAAATATCATTTCCTAAGAAATATTCTTCTCAATGGAATACTTGATCTACAAAAGATATGTGGTAGTTTGAAAATTTTTAAAACGTTCACCAATGTTTTGGTTCTGTAAATTCAAAGACATCATTTTTTTTCAATGTGATCATGGTTACCGAAATAAATTTGGGGATAATATATGTTTTTTACTATAAATGTCATATTTTTCAAGACATTTCCTAACTATAAGTGGTTATTGTATTTCCTTGTAAGTATTATTTAAGCTGAGGATTATTTAGAATTTTAATTCTGTTTTTATTTTTTATATTACTATAAAGATGTACTCTGGAAAATATTATTCATCTTAATGATCAAACATGTGATATTGTAAGTCTAGTAGAGTAATATAGTATAGAGGTTATGTTCTAGAACAAGTTATGCAAATTGGTTATGTTCTAGAAGATAGATGTGAAAAAGTCTATATATATTAATAAATGATTATGATGTTTAATGAGGTATCCAAATGGTTTCTTTATAATAAAAATTCATAAGGGTTTCAATTTGTTATGTAAATGTAACGTACAATTATACAAAAAAATAGATAAGGATAATGGAGATGTATGTAATAAGAAGATTCCATGGTGAGGGATGGTTCCCACACAATTTTTGAATGGTGGTAGAACCAATTGATTGGATGAGACCCACTATAAAGTTGTTAGACCCACTTGGTATATCTTTGAATTTTTTTCCAATAACGAAGAGGTTATGTTTCCATATCTATTCATGGAGAACATATTAGATTTAGTTTTGTGTGTCCAACCATGATAATAAGAAAAATAATAGTGTTCCTAAGCCAGGTTATCCATATCACCTATATTTATCATATTAGATAATAACATATAGCCTTGTATTGGAAGAGAAAACGAAGTTTCTTCCATTTTTTATTAAGAAAAGGAATCCTGAGGGTAGTTACATCCATTATTGAAAATATCCTGGTAAAATATATAGACTATAATTTAGTTGATATTATTTTTTATTGATTTGAATAAATTAAAAATATAAATGGAATCATTAATATATAATAGAGGTTATTTTTTCACCTATATTGCATGGAAATAATTTTTTTAATACGGATTTTCATATATTAATCAGACAATGAGAAATATACTTAGAAGTTCATATTCAGAATTATTTATATGTAGATTTGAATAAGTCGATGTTCTCAGAGTTACATGAAGTGTGTTTATTTATAACGTTATATATTACTGAGTAAATTATAAAATATAGTTTTGAATTTCCATACTAATGTTTATAGATCATGAATATAATTTTTGTTTAATTTAGATAAATTGAGTTAAGGAACTAGAATATTATTAAAATACTAAATGGTATATTTAAAGATAGTATTTTTTTTTAATAATACCAGTGATGATTTAAGTGGATTTGGTAGCATTATATTGTAATTTTATGTGAATAAGAATATCTGAAAACGTATTGAAGTGGTTTGGAATTCTTGAAAAAAAAATTTGAATTTTATAGGTACTAGAATGTGCTGTTTTTCGAAATAATTTCATAAATTTTAAAATATCAATCAATACATAATATATTCTATAATTATGAAATTTATAAAATGTAATTTTTTGTATTTTGTTTTAGAGAATCAGATATGATTTGTATATTTTTTAAATTAAAAAATGAGAGAATATATTGATTCCATATATATTAAATCATGTATAAGATTTATTTATTGGAGGATTGGTTAAATATAAAAATTGAAAGTATATTATGCATTGTATAATATTATCATATTAAATTAATATATTTTTTGTGTGTATGTTAACCTTTTTTATCTTAGATTGGAATATGAAATGGCCATAAACGTATGAAATACATAATATTTTTAAAATATTACATGTGAATTATCTTATTAAGAACGTATTAAAAGGAAAAAACCCCTATGTAATAAATAAGATTTAACAATTTTATAAAAATATGAGATTTACATAATTAAATTTACTAAATAAGAAATATATACAAGGTGATGTTGTATTTTTTTCCTAACGATTAAATATCGCGATATTATACATAAATACATGGTTCAATCTAATGATTGTAGTGGTAATAATTTTATAATATTTTCATCTTTGATACAGGATTCATTCCATGAAGTAGAATAATGTTTTGTGAAGCTATTTGAAGTGAAATACCAACCAAAGTTACTTTTTTTATTTTGAAGTAGTTTCCCCATATTTTTGTGTTCATTCCATTACATATCATGATTCCATGTTGACATGTATGAAATTAGAGATTATTTAGATTTTATAGAGGTGTGTTTTGGAATTTTTTTATTGTCACAAGAAAAATAAAATCTTGTGTTTCTTATAACATTTAATTTAGTTATTTTTACTAAGATTGAAGGAAAAATTATAATTGAATTCCCATTCTACCAATCATGGTAGATTTCCATAATTAAATTTATAAAATATATTTTGATGATATTTTATGAATGTATAATACATAAAAATGATATTAAGAGAACTAGAAGGTACCAATGTTGTTATTATCATTCATTCACAATGAGTCAAAGAGGAGGGAGAAAAGAGTTTTGATAATATATCTTTATAAGAAGCATGAGTATCATTGATTGAGATAGACAACCCTTAAAAAAATTAGAAATTATATATGTTGAATAATTTAATAAAACAAACTATACTATGAAGGATTTTTCATACACATTGATGAAAAATAAGAAGAGTGAATGACCCATTATTCCATTGTTGATATGTATTTATGCTGATGAATACATTTCATGTATTTAATGTATGATATTCTTATATCATAGAATCTGAACATTTGATAGATATCATAAATTTTATATAAATAATTATGTGTTCTATATTGATGATCATTTTCAATAGTAATAGGAAAATATCATGTATTATATAATTAAAGTCTTGGTTAGTTCCAGATCCTGAATTGTATGTTGTATCTTTCATTACACCTAGTTTCTTAAAGTATTATTGGACTAATGATATACCCCTAATCAACCTCTGATTTATAATAATATAGAATTTTTCTATGAGTGGATAAGAACCATTACACACTAGGCATGAAATCATCCATATTGGAGGTGAACCTGATTAATAAACCCTAGTGTCCTTTATTTTGTGGTTTTATATTCATATATCATTCTTGAAAATACAATTTTAGTAGAGAAAATAGAGTGAAATCCATGGGGGATATATATTCCATAAAATTGAAAAGTAAAAACGAAATTAAATGTAATTTAATTGAGAAAAGCCTCATAAAATAAATATGAGAAAATGATCCTCTTATAATTTAGGGTCATAAAATTTGATTTCATATGTTATATCTTTTAAAAATATATCTCTTCGTGAAACATATTCTGAGAATGAATCACTCATTTTAAAATAAAAATAATAAAAAGTTTCCTCTAACTATAACACTGATATATATATGTGGGGATTTTAAAAATGAGATCTTGTGGTTTAATTTACTAATAAGAAGATAGAGAACAATTATTACTCTAATTATTCATAGATTTCACAAGGATATGGGCTAATGTAATTATATTTTAAACAAAATCTATATAAAAAAATTCTGTAAGATCATGATTTCGTGGATTCACCAGATGATTCAATTGGTACATTAAATAATTTCCATATAATTCCCCAAAATATATAGTCACATACATTTTTTCCCTTTTATAATTGTGAAATATGATATCACCCTTAAAGATGATTGTGAATGTATTATAATGTTTTTGAAGAAAATTTATTTTCTTTTGTCAAAATCTGTAAAAAATTAAGATCTATAAGTGAAAAATTGGATCATAAAGATAGATACTCTAAATTTTGAGGGTGAATACATTACTATAATTAAATAATGGAAAGAAAATAATAATGGGATTGATTAAAAGATCAATTATTTAGAATAAAAGAACAATAATTATTGTTTATAATAAATGAAAGAGTGCATGTAAAATATGACATTATAAAGGAGCATGAAAATTTGATACATGAGTAGACCACAATTAATGATGTTGTTTTATAAAAATATAAATAAGAAGTGTAAAGAAAAAAAATTAATTCAAAAATCCATTATAAAAATATCATTTAAAATAACTTCATGTTCATTAAATATATCTTCACAAATATTTAAATTCTCCATGGTAATTCTTTAAAATATTTTGGGAAATTATAAATTGTTACTCATAATTCTAATTATGATTCATTTTCTAAATGGATTTTATCTAATGGTAAAAAGGGTCTAGGATCTTTGTACAACCAATATATATTAGTATCAAATAAATATTCTCTATAAATGTGATGAAATTAGTATTATACTACTTATGAATTCAATTTAGTGATGTTTACAAAAAAATATATAAAAATATGGATGAAACAATTGATGAGAAAATCACGAATATATCTATGGAGGATGTGGGATGGTGTGAAAGAATTTGTAATATAAATTATTCCCAATTTAATGATGAAATTTCACAAAAACAACAATCATTCATTTATGGATAAATTATAGTTCAAGAGAACAAATCAAGTTATGTTATATATTTTTTATGTAGTTGAAGGTTTGGGAATAAGGCTATTTTTTGTTGGCATAATATGTATACCATTGAAAGGAAGATAAATTATATGCCAAGGAGATACAATATAAGTTTATTTAAAGAACATAAAATATTTATAGAAATATATTATTCTAAAATAGTTTTACAATCATGGGAAATTTTAGTAAAAAATTCCCTAAGAGTGGTCATAATGAAAATGCATGTTGGTATAAATCCAAAAACCATTAGTCACTTATTGTTGAAAAAAATTAATAAATAAAAAAATAAATTTCATGTGAAGAATAATTATTAATATTACTTGGGTTTGAAAAAAACAAACTAGATGAAATCAATCACACCCTTGAATAATGAGAAAAAAGATCCACTAAAAATAAGGATAAGTTTCATGTAGTATATAAGAAGAGTTTACTCCATGAATCTCTATAAACATGCCACATAAAATAGTATTCATAGTATAAATATAAAGTATGAAATGGAATTATAAATATAATAATGAAATAAGAGGATTATTTAATGGAAAACATTCTTGTTGAATATTTTAAGTCCAAAAAAGTTACCGAGGATTGGAAACCTAAATATTCATGAGAAACCATGCATAAAATTTAAAAAAAGATTATAAAGATGACAAATATTTATTTACTATTTATCAAGCTGAATTGAAAATTAAAATAAATATGGAATAATCACAAGTGAAGGCATGTGTATAGGGAAATAAATAATTCCACATAAAGAAATTGAATTTATTATTTAATTTTTTGAAGAGATGATTCCCAAAGAACTCATGATGAACTATTTAAAAGGTGTACTCATGCAAAAAATATTTCAATGAATTCTGTAATCATTACTCTAACACAATATGATATTCTCAAGAATATTAAAAAACCAATAATATTCATGTTTTTTGATGGCTCATGTCATGAATAAAATATCCCAGAAAGATATAGTCAGAAGAAACAAGGAAGTATTTATACCGAATATTTCTACATGTAAAATCAAAAATAAAATCATGAATATCTCACCTAAAAATTGAGATAAAAAATAGTAATTATCTAGGTTGATAATAAAATCTATACCTTGGTTCTTTCAATAAAGTGAAAATAATTTGTATCTTTTTTATATAAATATTTTTTAAACTTCAATGATGGGAATTTATTGTGGAAATGACTAAGTGGGAGAAATGAGGATATAAGCATGTTATCATATTATTATAACAGAGTGTGTATGTTTTAATAACTATATTAAACATTAGGGAATCTGATATCTTGTAACTGGTCTAAAATGTTACATTCCAAAGTATTTTTTAAGATAATGATATACCCTAATGAATTAAATCTTGAATTAATTCCTTAAGGGGGGGTATTTTAAGAAGGTTCAAGAATTTTAATTTCATACAACCAAATAAAAGATACAATACCCAAAAGTTCTGATTATTTTACATTAAAAAGTTATGTATACATATTCCCACATCCTCTTTTGTAAGAATAAGTTCTAGTGTTAAGGGGGTATATGATTTCACCAATAACCTAAAAATTTGGACATTTAGATAAGATTAATGATTATTAAAGAATTTCATGAGAGTTGTTCTTGAATATTTTAATCTATGTGTTAATATGTGTGTAACAATTCAGGTTGAGACATTTCATGTTAATAATTTTATGAATTGATATTAGAAAAATTTATTTTTCTAGATATATTTAATCACTTTTGGAAAATGGGTTTTGAGTTGGCATCATATTTCATTGATTTATGGATTACTTGATTATCTTTATTTGACCATATTTTTTTCACTAATCATGGTTCAACTATACATAATGTGGAATAATTGATATAAACTTTATCCATGTGAATTGATACCAGCCTCTCTAAAGATTAATTATATTTATTTCCATTTCACAAAGAGAGATAAAATGGATGAATAAAATATTTACATTCATTTTCAATATTACAATTGATGAGAAATACAAGGGGTTGTTTAACCCTATAATTGTTTTTTGTATTCTTTGTCAATGATAAATAAATATTTATGGTGTAAATATATGTTAAAGGATAACATATTGGAAGTATTTTGGAATTCCATATAATGATAAAGACATTGATATTGGTGTTCTCAAGCCAGGTCATCTACATGAATAATATTGAGTATATTAGAGATCCCCTTATGGATTGGTATTTAAATAGATAACTATATTGAATAAATGTTTCATATGGTAATGGATATGTGATGAGAGTTTCTACCATTGTTTAAATGAATTTGGCTAAAATTATACTTGATATTTTATTAGTAGAATATATTTAAGCTGATTTGAATAATGTGAATAGATTGTTTACATCATTTATTTTGGAAATTTGTTATTTTTCTACATATATTATATGGAAACAATATTTTTACTAAATATTATAAATAATAATTGAGACAATGAAAAATATGTTTCTAATATGTTTTTTTTGAATTTCAATAATTATATTTAATAATATTGAGTGCATGATGTTCCATTGGGTGTGTATATTGATAAATATTATATCCCTAAAAATAAATTGGGAATCATAATTATACAGTTCCATGTTTTTGTTTCAAAATAATGAATATACATTTGGGTGAACTTAGAGGAATTTTTTTAAATAAAATGTCCTTGAAATACATTAAGTAATATTTACATGTTTCATTGTGCTTTGGAATTATATTGGTATTGTTTGATGACTATTACAAATTATTCAAAAATAATTTTAATTGGATAATAATCAATGGCCAAGTGTGTATGTGGATAATAATGCATTGATAAATTTTTTAGTAGATTTGTACTCAGTCTATAAATAAAAAATTTTGGAAGAATTTGATAAATTTTACAAATGCTTTCAATACATGATTTTTTTATAGAATCATGAAATTTCTACAAAAAAATATTGTACATAATTTTTTTAATGTGTCACAAATGAGATGTCATATTTCTGATTTTTAAGTGTAAATTAGAATAGGAGTGTATATGGTGATACAGGATATACTTATTTTTCTAGATGTTTTTTATTCAAGGCTCATAACAAATATAGTAAATGGAATTATCATATTCAATATAGAATATTTTCATATCATACATAACATATTTATTGTACATATATAATAAATTTGGGAGCTCATATTAAAATAAATTAAGGGATAAAACCTTAAGAAATATATTATAGTTATAAAATATTACATATGAGATATGCTTTTGAGAAAATATGTAAAGGGAAAAACACTGTGTAATATGTAATATTTTATATTTCGAGAAATATATAAGATTTATAGAATAAAATATTATGAATAAAATAATAATAATATATGATTTTTATCAAATCTCTAAAAGTTTATATATCATGATGAAAAAAATAAAACCAAAACTCCATCCAAATAATATGGAATTGGGAATTATAGAAAAAGATGAACAATGATAAGGTTATAATATTGTGAAGAATAAAAACATCTAATGAAGAAATTTTTTTCAAAATATCAACTGAAAATGGTTCTATAATTTTTTATGTAGTTTCCCCATTATGGAGTTTCTACATTGAAACACTACAAGGTTCCATGAGGATGAAGAATAAATTAAACACTTATAGATTTTTTATAGTAGAGTCCTGGTTTTTTTTAATATCATGAGAACAATATAATCTTACATTTATAGTAATTTAAATATAGATATTTGACTTGTATTTAAATGAAAATTATAGTGACAATACAATATCACAAACAAATATATATTTTCATAATCAAATATTTATTATTTGTTGAAAATGTTTATTAAAGATATAATATATTTAAGAAGTTGAATAATTTAAATTAAGAGTAATGACTTTTCAATTATCTATTATACCACTGAGTCGAATATAAAGGATAATGGAGATACGATACCTCTTCCTATTAGAGGTCTTTATTATTGAAGAGATAGAGTGAGCAGACACTGTGATTAAATTTTACATTCTATTGGTTATGAAATGAAGAGAACATGGTTTTTATGGATTAATCCTACACATTTAAGAATAAAAAGAAGAAGAAGAGTCAAATACTAGAATTTCATCATTTGACCTTTATTCTAGGTGATGTATAAATCTTAGTTACATTTACTATGATATTTATATTTTTTTGTATTTTAAGATGTTTCAGAAATCCTTAAATATATTTGTACATCAAGGAAGGAGATATGATAATTTATTTCAAAAAATACTAGTGCAACATTATTGATCATCTCAATAAGGAGCAGAAAAATATCTGATATTATATAATGAAATGGCTTGTTGGTTCTTCATCATGAATTTCATGTTGGTGATTTTATTGTACTTAGTCGGTTACTAGATTTTGGTTTTAAGGATATATAATTTCTTGACTTTTTCTCGATAATAAAAGAGTATTTGTGTTTCAGTTGGATAACAACAACTATGCACCAGTAATATTGTCATCTACATTAGTGCATCATCCTTGAATGATTTTGCGATTGTAGGTTCTTACAGGGTGGAAAAAATATTATTGGTTTGTTCTTATTTTTATGTTTTTCTCTTTTTTGGCATTTGAGTCCATTTAATAATTTTATTCCCTGTTGGTATTTCTTGTTCTCATTTAGTCATTATAATGGGTTCCTACTTTTCCCAGTCTTCGAAAGGATATTTTTTCCCTTTTTCATTTAAGGGGTTCTACCCCTCAAATATTTTTAAAAAACCTCTCTTCATTATCCAGGTACAACACCCTTTGAGTTTTTTATTTGTCCTTGGTTTCCATGTAATATTCAGAGACGGAGAACATTTTTTATATAAAATGACCTAAATTTTAGGGATGTATGTTTATTTTAATTAATGGTGTCCATGTATAAAAATAATAAAAAGGATTATGAGGGTTTTTAATGATTTTGTATGGCTTTAGAGGTGGTTTGGGAACCTTCATATTAGTTGGGATTAAAATTGTTTATAGGACAATTGCACATAGTGTAACTACTACAATACATTGGTCAAGAACTAGTTCATAACATTAAAGGGTTACAGATCATGAAACAAATTTATGATGTGTAATTTTATGAAAAGTTGAATATTAACATATAGTTACACATTTTTCTTTATATCACATTAATTGGTAAATATAAATTGTGAAATGGTTACACTCCATGTATTCTATAGACTTAATGGATTTATGTGGCTAGTGCATATGATTCCCTCATTTATTCAGTGAATCATCTCCCTATCAAAACTAGTGCATGTTCTAGGTGATTTTAGGAATACATACATATGTTTTTTCCCATCTATTCAATCGATCTATAGTGAGTATTTTTTCTTAGGTTACCCTTCTTGTCTTTAAATCCTTGTTGTGGTGGAAGAAATATTTTGAAAATGAGTTTGTTTTGTAGCTTTTATCTTAAGCTTTCTTGATCTAGGTTCTTCTTAAAATCTGATATGCCATCTTCCCTATTGGGGTTTCTCATCAGAAGCATTTCATTGATCACTACATAATGTTATGGAGTTTAAACCAAACCCTGTGGTTTATTTAATTGGTAATATACTCTATATTGTGACTGTTCCAACATAACATGGCCTATAATTAATTTCATCATTGATAAATTTAGTATCATCGGTTGTAATATTTGATGTATTCCTTGTATTAAATGGTTGATCCAACCTATGTTATGGATACAAATTGGGTGAGATAACCATTTAATAATAAGAACATGGCTAATGGATAAATATGGGTGTAGAAATACATGAAACCTTAAGTGATTACTTGATATATAATCCCTATGTAATGGATTATTTCTTATTTATATGTCTATTTATTATTTGAGATATAAAGTAATGTGTAATATAAATACAAGTGGTAATTTTATAATAAACCATTGAGGCTTGTTATGAGATATTTTGATATCCCTTTTGTTATGATTTATTTTTTCATAATGTTGTACTGATGAAATTGATTATGATATACCTAATTACTTGTTACAATTCTTATAATGAGTTAGATCTATATGGTCCCATTTCATAATGCTTATATTTAGAAGGTTAAACCCCTCCCCATTATTTATTTCTTATATTGAGTAGGATTTTTCCCAATCCCATGTTGTAATGCTTATATTGAGTGGGCTCAATCAGGCCCCTTGATGAAATGATTATAAATCATGATTGGCCTAGATTTTTTTCATTTTTCCATGGTTATATGGTTTTCAGTTGGAATGGTTATTCTTTATTCCCATTGATTTTCCAAAATGGTGTTATGTAGGTTGATTGATATATTCTATTTTTTTAATTAGTACCCATGTTTATCACTAGTTTTATACACTTATTTGCATTCTAGTTTTATTTCAACACATTGGTTCCCACCTACTAAATGTTACCCAAACCCTATTCAATTGCAATTTAGTACCCAATAATATTACACGGATACATGTTTGGACAAGGGTAAGGTACCTTATTTTTGATTTTTTTTCTTACTATATAGGTTATATTTTTCTAAGGGGTCTATCATAGGGTTCGAGATTGGGGTATTTTAGGATTATTTTGTGTTATCTAATTCATTTTTTGTATTTTTTCCTCATGAAAATTAGAAACATTTCATTTTTTCATTACATGATTCATTATTATTTGTTATTAGTTCCTCCTTTTACATTCCTATTATATTTTATATCTCATCATCTATTTTTCTATAAAACTCATATTTATGATTAACTATTTATTTCATTTATATTCTACTCTATACAAGGGGGTATGTTTTCACCACTATACAAATCACACCCTCAGTGCTTGTCATAAGTCTCTAGCATACGGGGAGGAAAACTTTAGGTCACATAACCAAGTCATTTTGGACACATGAGGGAGTTCCAAATGGGGGATGTTACAAATTGGTATCAAAGTTGCAGGTATTTATTTTATATATATTAAGAACATTTTACTCATATAAATAAAACTAGGATGTTTCAAGACTTGTTAATGAGCTTATTCATGGTGTAGTTAACCCATGTATGGGGATAAATTGAGTTCACAGGGATGATATTGTTTTTCATGATGTTCACTTATAACAGTAGATGTTATTTAAACATTGTTGATTCAATTTTTGTGTGATGCTAATGTTTCATGATGATATTGATTGTTGAGATTTAAACTCATGTCCTAGTATGGTTTTATTTGAATGTGCATGAATTATGATTGGAACATATGGATATATATTGACCTTAATTTTTCATTGTAGGAAAATATTTATTTCATGTCTTATATGCTTTCCGATATGAATTTCGATTTGAGATACCAGATCTTTCTAGATGAGTTGAATTAAATTAACTAATATGTCATGATAAAACACTTATAAGACATGTTTAGAAAGACACGGAGTAGTGCTTTTCTATTTTTTTCACCTGTTGAGGTCAAATGTTTTTTAGAAGATATTCTAAGGATTATGTTTATGTTTTATAGAAAATTTCTACTTTTCATAATTGAGTTTAGTGTATGGATACCAGAAATCAGCATGCTACAAATTTTTCTTAACTATATATTCTTTTAGCTCCTAATGATCAAATGGATATTCATATTTTTAATATCTTCTTGACGATCATACAGTCCATGGAAATGTTTTTTATTCACACAATGCCTTTGATATCTAAGATGATGGGGTATTTTCAGCTAAAGCATCTACCAATATTTATTGGAAAGGGAGGACCCCAGGAGGCCAAATTATGGATTGCTTCTATCTAGAAAAATATTCAAGCATATAGAAAAATCTATAGATATGATGGTTATGATGACTATGTATACACTCAGTGGACCTTCTTAGAATTTTTGGAATATTATAGAGTGGGATGGGAAGTAAGATGTGTAATTATAGAAGGACTTTTGAGGTGAAGATCTTGAGACACTTTTATCCATATACTTTAAAGGATGAAAAGGCTTTTGACTTCACAAAATTAACATAGGTGGGATTTTCAGTGATGGACTACATTGACAATTTCACCGACCTACAGTTATTTGTGACATTTTTAGATGCCAATCTGATCATCAGGGAAGACATTTTCAATATGGTATTTTTCTATGATATCAGGTCACATGTAATTGTTTTCATCTAAGTAGATTTTATGATGTGATGAATCGGGAACTCATCATAGATGGACGTCTAAGAGAGTCCCCAACCATAATACAAGCTATTTCACAAGTGAAAACTGGTTTTTCCTCTTCTTGTGTTAAGAATATCCACTATGAAAGTTTACACCAAAAAATATTTGGAAGAGAATTCAGTGAAGTGGGAATCTATCTAAAGACTATTTTCCATTACAGTTCTATTAGTATGAATAGTTAGTCCACAAGAGGACTCAGTTTATGTACCCCATTTTGGATTTCCATTATTTCATTAGAATGGGCTATCTTAAAATTTATTTGGTACTTATCACATTAGATTGATGGTAAGGGATCAAGATAGGTACCTGATTTTTAAAGTTACTTAACTTCACCATAGAGGATATATATCTGGAGTTCCCTATGATGTATTTTTCAATGAAGTGGATGTCATACCGCAATGCTGGAATTTTAGTACTAGATGGAATAACTCAAGGTAGTTAGGATGAAGGCTAGGGAAGAGGGGTTGTTCAGCTGCACATTATATAGACTACTCTGAGTATTCTTGATGCAGGACCTTATACCATCAGGGGTAAAACTATTCTATCATCTACCGAAGATTTTGTTTTTTATATAATATCATCAAATTCCTTTTTATCATCTGTTTTTTCAAATTTTTTGGTCTTTGTTTTGGAAGGATTGGATGGTGCTTTCACCATCGATATAACATTGGGAGTACAGTCCTAGAATATCAAATGTTACAATCTATGTTTTATAAAAATCGGTAGGTACTGTTTAATGTGAAACTATTTGTGAAAGAAATGATAATTTTCTATTTAATTATTGTTATGGACCAGCTAGTCCTATAAAAAGATCACATTAACTATTACTAGGGAAGAGTTACAATTCAATCTCTAGAAGGAGGTATTTATTCTCACTAGGGTGAGTGGGATCTTCAAGCTAGTCTTGAAGGACCAAATCAATGAAGATTATATTTCTTCATGGATCAAATAGAAATTTTTATTCTATATGATGGTGGAATGAATCAAGATTATTTTCCTCCAGTGTTATATATTTTTTAGGATGTCTTTTCTGATGAGTCATATGGATTACCTCTGATTTGGGAATTCAATTTTATGATTTTTTTGTGACAGGTGAAGAGAAAATTTCTATCAAGACATATAGTATTGTAGATGGAGATATTATTAAGTTAAAATTTTAGATGGATGATCTAGATGATAAAGCATTAATACATCCTAGTCTGTCTTCATGGGGTTCTCCAGTTATTTTCACCAAGAATTATGATGGTTCATTTTGCTTGTATGGGGATTATTGAAGATTCAACCAAATTAAAGTCAACAACTTGTATCATCTATCATATATCCACAATTGATTTGATCGTCTGAGTGGTGATAGTATCTATCCAATATCAATTTGAGAATATTATACAACTAATTGAGGGTTAGACCAACAGACATATTGAAAACTACTTTTAGGATAAGGTATGGATTGTATGAGTTTTAGTGATGCTATTTGGTTTGAACAAAAATCTAATAGTATTGAAGGAATTTATGAATCAAATCTTTTAACCTTTTCTAAACAATATTTTTATTATATTTTCAATGAAATATTAGTGTACTCATAGTTAGGAAAAGTTCATTTCAAACATCTAGACATCATCTTGAGTACATTGGGATAGCATTGTCTTTATGCCCTGATAACCAAATGGAGTTTAATGATTTCTAAGGTGAAAATCTTGGACTATATCATCTCATAGGAAGTAGATTCAATAGTCCCAGAGAAGGTTTTAGTTGTGGTATCTTGGGGACAACCTGTGAATGAATTCAATATCCAGTGTTTTCATGGTTTATGTGGTCATTTGAGTGATTTATCCAATACTTCTCCCATCTTACTATGCCAATTCCAGGGTTGTCCAAGAATGGAGTGATGTTTTTCTTGGTTGGATACATGCGATGGAAGTTTTTAGGAGATAAAAGGTAAAATGAACTCATAACCAATCCTCACTCTACCAATACTGGGTAAATCATATTCTATGTACAATATTTCATCAAGGGATGGAATTGGAGTAGTTCTAATGTAGGAGGATTGGGTTGTTACTTAGGGATCAAGATAACTGAGACCACATAATAAGAATAACCCTATGAATAATCTAGAGTTATCGGATGTGGTACAATCCATGATATGATAGAGACACAATATTATGGGAAAGAATATTATTGTCTACACAGATCAGAATAGCCTTAGGTAGGTCATTAATTAAGAGGACATAATCTTTCGGTAGAGGATGTGGGTGAAGTATCTGTAGTATTTTGATAGAAAATGGTTTTTACTCTAGGATAGGCAAACGTGGTAACTAATTATTTGATCTCGAATACATAGAAAAAGGAATTATGAGAGTCTTTTGGTGTGTGTTGGGTGATGGAAATCATTTAAGACATTTATCTAGATGTTTCGGGGTCCAAGGGACATGTTTCTCTAGCTTTGAAATCTATTTTACCTATGCTTTTAGACCATATCAAGATATAACATTTATTTAATATAGAGGGGTTATTTTTGGGGGAAAACATATATTTTTGGGAGACACCATCAGAAAAATATATTATTAGTGGAAATCATCTTATTTTTAGTGTCTATGTGTGGGTTCCTATGAGATTTCATTAAAAGATGATGAAATATTTTCATTCTTTTAGATGTTTGGTATATCCTTCTTTGATAAAGATGTCTTGTGATATTTATATATAGTACCAATGGTCATGAATAAAGAAGGAGGTAGAAGGATTTGTGGAGAGATGTTTAATCCATCAATAGGTAAAATATGGGAATCAATGGACAATTGGGATATTATGGAATCCTCCAATTCTTGATTGAAAATGGTATGATTACACTATGGATTTGGTGACAGGATTACCTAGGACACCCTAAAATAATCCTGCAATAAGGGTGATCAATGATAAACTGACAAAGGTTTACCACTTGTTACCTATCTAGGAGACCATCACTATTAATGATATAGGTAGTTTGTATGTGCTCTATAGAGTTTTTTCTCACATTTCTCTGAGTATTATCATTCAGAAAAATATTCTGATTTCACATCATAGTTCATGGAGGGTCTCCATAAGTCTCTAAGATCAAAGGTTATTTTGAGAACAACATATCACCTTAGAATGGAGGTCAATCTAAGAAGACTAATTTTTTCTATAGCATATGTTATGAGCTTATGTTTTAGATTTTTGTGGTTCATGGGAGAAGAATATGGAACTTGGGCAGTTTTAATATAATAATATCTTCTCAAAACTGATCAAGTTGGAACATTTATAGGATTTTTATAAAAGGATGTCTTCTTTTCCACTATTTTGGTTCGAAGCATTTGGTTCACCACTAGTTGGTCCTAGTATTATCTATGATACATGTGAGTAGCTTCAGTTTATCAGGATTTAGTCGATGACCATATAAAGAAAAACTAAATCATATGATGCCCAAAATAGATGGCCTCTAAATTTTGAGGTGGTTCTTAATGTTTTCATTCAATTCTCACTACGGATGGGGAAACACCATATTTGGAAATAGGGAAAGCTACACCCAAAAATTCTGGGGTCATTTGAGATAGTGGATAGGTTCAATTTAGTGGCATACCATTTATCCCTTCCATAGAGTTATATTTCTATGCGTAACATGTTTCACATGTATCATATTAAGATATATTATCCAAACACATCTCATGTGGTAAAAATCAAGGATGTAAATATTTATCATGATTAATCCTTTGAGGATCATATAGTAATTAATGTGTACTATATTGAAATGTAACTCTTAGGTAGGATTATACATCTTATTTGAGTTTTGTGGTAGCATGGTCATGTTTAAAAGAAGACTTTTGAGAGTAAGTATTATATGTGATCATAGTGGATAGAATTTTTTTCAAGACCACATAATTATTATTAGTTTTGGTCAGGATGATATTATTTTATGGTGGGGAAGTTCTAAGATCTCATCTTTTTCTCAGTTAAGTCCCTCTTTGAGTTTTTCTTTAGACCATGGTGGTCATGTCTTGTTTTGTAAAGGAGATATTTTTTTCGAGAAAATGGCCAAATTTGTAGGGATAACTATTTATTTTTATTATTAAATTCTATTTATATGTATGTTAAACATTCTTAAGAGTGTTTATCATTAGTTTGGAAGGCCTTATGGGTTTTTTGTGATGTTTCATCAATTATGGGTTGAAAACTATTTGTTGGACAATTTAATTCCTTGTACGTGTTACATGATGTGTAACTGCTTCCGGACATATGTCGTGAACTGGATCATGACATGAAGTCTTTAAACATAGAGAACCTAATTCACACCATGTAATGTTTGGGAATCAAAAATATTAACCTGAGGTGATAGATTTTTCAGCATATCTCTTTAATTGAGAAATACATGATGTGAAAGGGGTACACACCATGTATTCCAGAGACCCAGTGGATTTATGCGGGTAGCACATATGATTATATCATTTATTTGGTGTTTCCTCCCTCTATCTTACCAAGGGTGAGTTCTAGGTCATTTTGGGGTCTCTGTCTCCCTTTCAGATGTCCTGTTTAAACATCTGGTCCATGGTGAGTGTGTCTTCTTATGACACACTTCTCTTATGTAATCATTGACATGATGGTGGAAATATTTTCACTATGGGTTTTTTAGCATTTTAATCTTTAACCAAGTTTATATAGGTTATTATTTCAATCTTATGTTCTTTATTCCTTATTGGTGGTCTCCATTGGAAGTATGGGGTTGATCAACAAATAAGGGTTTAGAATCTAAACCTAACCATATGGTCTATTGAGTTGGGATGTATAAGAAATATTTCAATTGTTCAAATTTAATGTGTATCTAATTAATTTCTCTATTGATAAATGGTGAATCATGGATTGGAATATTGGTTGGATACCTTGGATTGTGTTTTTCATCTGACCTAGATTATGTATGCCAATAGGGTGAGAAAACCATTGAATAATAAGAACATGGATAATAGATTAAAGTGTATTTAGAATTACATGATCCCTTAGTGGATTCCTTGATATAGAATACATTATCAATGTAATATATTTTTTTGATATTACTATTGATAATTTAAAATATAAATGAAAGTATAATTGAAATACAAATGGTAATTGGAATAATTAACCATTGAGGCATATATTGTGATGTTGTAATATCCATGTTGTTATGACTTGTTGTGTTATCACATTTTAATGATTATATTTAGTGGGATCTACCGAGTCCCATGTATTATATGATTATATTGAGTGGTCTCTTCTCAACATCTTGTTGTAATAATTATATTGAGTGGGACCTACCCAGTCTCATAATGTAATTCTTATATTGATAGGGATCTCCCCTAACCCATTCTGAAATTGTTATATAGTGGGATAAACCTAGATTTATATTATTTTTCCATTGTTTTATTGTATTTTGATTGAATGATAATACTATATGCTTAGATATATTCTATAATGGTTTTGAAGTTGGTTGATTGATGTATTATATTAAATGATTAATGAATACGCATTTTTATTGCTTTGTTACAAACACTTATTATCAGATTGGTTTCATTTAGACATGGTGGTGTTGACCAAATGAGTTCTACTCACACCTTTTTATGGATCCATTTATCACCCATGATGATTATAAAGATGCTTGTTTGGGCATGGGAAACAGACCTTATTGCTTACTTTGTTTCTTACTTCCTGAGATAGAGATTTCAGATGCATCTGACAAGGGGTTCTGGTTTGGGGACTTCTGGGATTATATTGTGTCAACTGATTCGTTTATTGTATTATTTTTTGTTTTACATTTAGATACATTTCATCATACAATTACATGATTCATTATTATTGGTTATTTGTTCCTCCTTTTACATTACAGTTGTATGGTATATGGTTTTTGCAATTTTTTTGTTACTATGATATTTATTATTACCTATTTATTTACATTGTATTACAATCTATACCATAGGTATAGTCTATCAACAATACATATCACAACCCCTACAAGTCGAAATACTCTGGCAAATGTGGATTCATTCTTTATCGCTTGTAACCAACCAATTTCATCCATGTGAGTGAGTTTCAAATCGAGTAACGTTATAAATATTGCCGACATGAAAACCAAAATTGATTAGTGAAAATATATTATGATCCATTATATTGTGAAGTTAAGAAGTAAAAAAGGATAACTATTTTTATTAGTTAGTAACTTAGTAACAATTATTCACCCCCCCCCCCCCCCCCCCTCATTGTTGTTCAGACCATAACTAAATCTTATGAAATGGTGGGGTGGGAAAACTTATACATGTTTCTTATTTAATTTGTTATATTGAGTAAAATCTATTAATATATAAAAGTAAAAACCATAAGTATGAGTAAATTTTTGTGTAGTATAGTAATTTACATTGAAATTAAATTTAAAATAGTGTTATCCCTTTGATGTATTATTTAATGTCTATACCATGTAAATACATATGTCGATTACTTAAATTATTTATTTTTCATTGACTGTATAATTTTTTAGAGTTTTATATATTCTATTGAGTGTGTTATGAGTATTGAATTAGTGTTGAGATTTAGATTACCCTCACTTCTTATGTTTTGGTACATAAGTATTGATGGGCTGTTCTAATTAGTGAATCTTAGAGGTCTTTGCTTCCAAATTTCAATATTTTTTTGGTGTAATGTCTGGTGATTAGTGCTCTAATCCCCTCAAATGGTATAATAGTAATTTATGTTTTATCAAAGATATTAATATAACTATGTAGAATAATATTTTAACACTCTAGTATTGACATATTTTATTCAATGGGATTTATTTTTCTAAATGATATAGAATTTGATGATGGAAATGTAAATGTTGATAAGTTTGACATGGTGGGATCTCGATTAAATTGTATTCGGATTGAAGAATATATAATCTTTAACGGTCTAGAGTTTCCATTGAAGGGTATTACACAAGAGGGAATAAATAAATATTAATGTGAAAGGATGGATAAAAATGTGGTTATATGGATTAATATGCTGTTTCCACTGAACATTGCATATAACTTTTGGGAAAGGAGGACTATAGTAAAAATGATGGAAGTTGTGGTAGATATGTGTACTGAAATCAAAATAGTTTATAATAAAAAGGTTATTTAGAATGAGGATATAGTAAGATAGACTAGAAACTGATAATGGGAATGAATTTATTATGATTTTGAGTAATATTTAATCTATTAATGTTCATTGGAGTGATATGGAAATTTATATTTTTTTCATCACTATCAGAGTCTTGGGAAGCGATGGTTACAATAGTAACTATTATTATAAAACAAACGTAGTGATTTATGATATAAAAATATTTTTATGAATGAAAATCTTAGATAGAGGTACCTTTAAGTATCTATTGGAACTTCACTGAATATATAATGTAAAGGATATTCTCATCATTAAGGAAGTTAAAGAAAAAATTCGGTAAATTTATGGAGAGATTTTGAGGAAAACAAATTTCGCACAAACCTATGTTTTTTTACTATGATAAAAGAGGGAATATCAAAAAAAATGTAGGGATCACACTTGGAATTATAATATGATACAATTTATAATTTTATGATCAGTTAATTCTATAGCTGAAGGATGTAGTAGTTATTACATAGCCACAACATTCCATTGGAATCATGGACTATTTATTTTGTGGATTTTTTCTAATCATCAATCGAAAATGGATACATTGAAAATCAAATATTATAGTAGTTCACCTAGGTTCACTTATCTTATTTTAATCACTTGATATCTTGGGGAAGGTTGGTTTTAAAATTGATATGAATAATAATAGTTTCCTTGAATTGAAGGTAGTATGACACATACTAGGTTTGTGAATGAACCTAATTTTTAGGGTTCAACTTGTTGACATTTGAGTTGGAGAAAGATTCATAAATTCAATATGTAATATTACTATTCATTTTTTGTTTATTAAAATAAGTGTAAAAATATTGGACCTTAATTCTGACAAAAATCATAAAATGATAAACAGCCATAAAAATAATAAATTTTGAATGTTGGAGTTGTGTTCTTATCATATTTGAAACCCTAATGATAATAAAATGTGAGATTTATTGATAAAGGGTATACTAAATCTCAATCACACTGAGTTTGGTAATTTGAGGTTTGTATACATAGAATGAAAATAATGGTGTCGTCTAATTTTAATGGAAGGAGAATAAATTCTTAAAAGTTGTAGATAATGCACACAGATTATTGGAGGCCTATATAAGATCCTTCTCATGGTGTTTCATGGTAATTCCTGACATTCATTGATGATTATATTGTGAATTTATGGGTTTACATTATGAACGACAAAGCTAATGTGTTTATCGAATTTTATCAATGGGGATCCATGGTGGCTAAAGTAACTATAAGTAAGCTCTGATGCATAAGGTCTGATAGTGGTGTTGAATATATTGTTGAAGGTTTCTTGAAACTCTTCAAGAGAAAACGAATCTTCATTTTTTAAACGGTACCTATCAAACTAGAGTATAATGGTGTGGAAAAGTAGATCATGCAGGTGTTAAAAGAGAAATAATATATAAGGATGTTATAATTTATAATATACACATATATTTGTGTGGAAGTACTCAATTATGTAGAATTCCTTATTAATTAGATTCCTCCCATAATAATGGGGTGGATGATTCTGGAGTTTTTGTGGGCCTAGAAAATTGTCGAATTTACCCAATTCAGGGATTTCAATAGTTTACACTTGTCCATAATGAATCCAAGGATTGAGGAAAACTCAAGTACATTTCACAAGAATGTTTGTATTTATAATATTGTGATAAAAACATAAGGTTATTAATTTTAAACAATAAATTTTTAAATATCATTAGAATATATAATATTCAACACAATTAGAGGTTCTAGTAGAAAGACAATAACATTGTATAAATAGATCTAGAGAATAAATATTGGATAATAAAATCAAGTTAATATGAATCCTAGTTTCAAAAGGATAAATATTCCGGAATATTTAGGGATAATTGCAAGTTTAAAAGTTAGGATAATGAATGATGTACTTGAATATTGAAAGACTATAGATGTTCTGTGGAGACTTGAAGAGAGTGAAATTCTGAAAGCTACAGTTCCCAAGAGAGTAGAGACATTGATTTAACTACAGATATCAACTGTAATAAGTTGAATAATATATAGGATGGGAAAATAAATTAAATTAATATATTAATATGGATGTAGTAGATCTTGATATCTCATAAGATCCATTAATCATAGTGATTCCAAAAATTGGGAGTTAACTATTAAAGACGAATTGGATTTTAACCATGAAAACAAAATACTTGGAGCTAATGTAATTTCCATAAGTAATGAATCCTCTTAAAACAATGGGGTATTTCTTTTTAAATGAATAAAATAAGGAAAATAATAGGTATAAGTCTCATATAGTTGTGAAAAATATTTCAACCAAAATATGTAATGGATTTTTATGAAATTTTCTCTCCGATTTTTAAGCAAACAACCAGACATATAGTTCTTACATTGTTTTCTTATGATGGTTTATAACTAGAGTGGATGAAAATATAAATTTGTAATCATTATGGTGATCTATAATAATAAATTTACTTGAATAAATCAAATTGATTCATAAAACCCATATTAAGTACTTGGTGTGTGTGATAAAGCAAATACTTTATTGCCTGAAGCAGGTTCCCTGAAAATTAAAACAAATTTTTCCATCAAGATGAGAATGGGTTTATTTATAAAAAAAAATATCCTAATTTATAATATAATATGATCAACTATGGGATATTTTTTGTTATACTCTTTGGTTTTGATGAAATTCTCTTTGTGGTTCATAAATATTTGTTGATTTTTGATATGAAGTATAATTTCTTTGGAATATTTAATATTAAGAATCATGGAGAAGCTAAAAAATATTAGTAATATGGAATGGGAGGGAGTGATTTAGAGGAATATTTTCATTTTATTTTTGACTCAAAATAATTACATCATAAAGTTATATGATAGATTTAAAATGACAATATGTAAACAAATTTCTCCCCATTGGCTAGACACATCAAATTATCTAAGGATAAAATATCAAAAATGGATAATGAGTCTAAGTATATAAGGGAAATTATATTTACTATAGTTTTAGGTAGTATATTATATGAATTAATATTTATAACATTAGGCCATTCATTTTAAAAGGTATTTATGAATTGATTTATGGAGAATATAGGTAATGAACATTTGGGGAGCTAAGAAGTGGATCTTTCATTATCTCAATGTATCAAAAGATATAACCTTATATTTATAATGGTTAATATATTGAATTTTTATATGGATATTGAATTTTTAGGTGATATAGAATCAAATATGAGTTTTTATATAACACCCCACTATTTTATATGTATTTCAATCCAAATAAAACATCAATTATTTGATAACTTTATATATATAAAACTCAGAGTCTATATTAACCATAGTATAGTAAACTGTTATAACCAAGTAATTAAGATGAAATTATAAATAGTTATAAAACAATTATTAAAAATATGTTTAATGTTTTTAACTAATGAAAATTTATTGACTAACTTATAATAAATAAGTACTCAATGTTCAAAAAAGTCATTTTTTGTATCAAAAATATGTTTTATCCAAAAATAGATTTTATCATATTTTTTCACTCAAACATATAAAAAAATTATATAAATTCAATTTTATGAATTAAATATAATTTTTAAAATCAATATTCCAAATTTATCTTAGGGTTAATTTTTATGTTTTATGTCAAAAATATTTATTATTTTCATTGAAAAATGGAAAATAGTGATTTTTGTAAAAATTATCATTTTTTTAATTAAGTGTTCCATTATGTTTTTAATTTCGTCATAAGTTTAAAATAATATAATTTAGTTATAAATTTTATAATTAATCTTTAATTAATCACAATTATAATTTATTTTGATATAATTTAATTTTTAAGCTTAAAAATACTTTTTTCTAAAACAATATTTTTATGCGCCCAGTGTGTTTTTATCTTATAAAATGAATATAATATAAATTTGTTTTTTTAATGAAATAAATTTATTATATATTCAATATAATATTTTTACATTTTTTATTTTTCGTACAAGAAAATGAATAGATGTAGATTAAGCTGAATAGTTGAAAATTCATTTTTTGAAAATGGGTTTTTGTTGAGGTTTATGGGCTTAAGAAAAATTAAATCTTTACAGTTATAGAAATATAATATGGTAAAATAGATTATTTATTTTAAATAATTATAATTAAAATAATTTAATAAGTTGAAATAATTGTTTTTGTAATGAATAGTATATATAGTATTTTTTTACCACGGTATAGGTAAACACATGTTTACCAAGGGGTTAGATTGTGAGATAAGGGTAGGATTTCAAAATATATATATATATCTCTATTATTAAATTAATATATTTCAATTTTATATTATCCTAAATTCTAATACCTATCCATTTGGATCAACTTTCCCATGCATTTCACCTTAAATCACTGAAATATTTTAAGCAATTCAATGTCTTCCCCTCCCCTAACATATAAAAGGAACCTATCCTTAAACCTTATTTAAACCATTTGAGACTTATATATTAGACAATAATATTTCAATATACTTAATATAATAATTTCCTTTATCCTATAGCTTCTTTTTTTCTAATTCATTCCTTTGGGGATTATAGAGTAATCCAATGTAAGTCTCACAGTGGATATATATAGATCTTAATTAGGATATTTCAATTTTATTTATTCATTTAATTCCATTAAAATTGATATATATGTAAAATATTGATTAATAAAATATCATAAATATAATTATATTTTATTATCCTGATCTAAATACTATTTACTGCCTCTTCCCTGCCCAATGGGAGATGAAACTATCGCTCTTGCATGTGTGTGGACTACCACCTCCACGTAGTGATACAGCTAATTTTACACTACCATAATTCATGGTTGGTTTTTATTATATATTTAATTTTTATATGTAATATTAATTTTATAATAATTTATTTTTAAAAAAAAAATTAGTATTTACCTTTCTTTCACTCCATCCACCGAAAAATAGAAGTGTCACTCATTGGTACATGTGAACTATTGTCTCCCTATAGTGATGTGATTCATTTTTGTAGCCTAATTATATGAATGGTTATAAATCTATAAATATTGAATATATATTTAATTTATATCATTATTAAAATTATTTATAGAAAATAACCTTGATCAAATCGGAAGTAACATAACCTAAAAACCATAAACATCCAAGAAAAATGAAGCAGCAAACACCCAAAATGATGATGATAATGATATATTTTTAATGAATGGGTGATATAATGTTATAAGTAAACTATGTATTGGATTATATGAATTTTTATAGTTATTTTAGAGTATTATAACAAATTTAAATTTATTTTTCTAGAGTTTATAGTTCTTACAATGAAAGATAGAGTTGATGTAAGGGTTTTTCTTATAATCTCATTTTTAGCAGGAACATTTATGATTAAACTTTTTCGATGATGAAACTATATTATCTGACCATAAAAAAAATTATTTAATTTATTATCACCTATATATTTTTGTATATATAATACATTCCTTTCATTTTCCTCTCTTTATGTACTAAATATAACTGAAGAATGTTTATAATGAAAATCGACCATTTTTTTATAATTGATCTAGAATCTTTTATTCGGTGTCAAAATTCTCATCAAAATATTTTCAAGAGTATTTTTTCTATTATATAAATATTTATTAAAGTCATTTTAACCGATTTTTTACTTAATTTAAACAAATTAATGCAATATTCAAATTGTTTTTTAAGGTGCTTCTGAATTTTTACCAATTATGTGAAATAAATATATGTTTTAATGTACACCACATGAATGACATTCTATAAAATTTATAATAATATTTCATTTTATTATTACAATATAAATTTCCATTGTTATTCTCAAATAAAATTTTTTCATAAATATTTTTTTGTTTTTGGATATTAAATAATATATTTTAAAATGATTAGGGAATTTTCCTCAATAATTGATTGAATGATATTTTAATTGAATTTTTTTATGAAACCGTCCTTTTGTATTTCTTATTATTTACTGGGGATTTGATCCAATGATAACATATTTAATATATATTTATATAGTATATGATTATAATTACGAAATGTTTATGAAACCGATTTATTTTCCATGTGTTTTGAATTGATGATATAATAAATGTTTTATGATCTTATAGTACACATGTATATGGTTTTCATTATTAGGTGGGTGTAACTGGAATTATATTTCCCTTAACTACATTGGGTAAAGATGGATATGTCCGGAGATAATAAGGACTAAAATGGGGAGTTAACTTTGTTTAGTAAGGTACTTTGTCTAACAAGTTAGTCATGGTAATGAACCTACATTAAGGAAATGATGGAATGAGGAATAAACCTGATCCATTATGATAGTCTCAAAATTAATCCTTGACTAAGGAAATTATTTTCATTGATTATGTATATTCTAAAAAATTATTTACCTTGATTATGATATCTTTTCATTGAATATGATTTATTTTTGACGATTTAGTATTCTTATGTCTTATGTCATTTGTTTAAAACGACCTTATCCCATGTTTGTTGATTAATTATCTTTGACTAATTGGGTATAATTACTGTATGTTTTAATTGTATTATCATACTCTAATGCTTATATTATTTTCATTTATAATCATTGATTGATATCATTGATGTTTATTGTCTAATCTAATACTTTTTTATGTTTCTTTTTCCCAAGTTATGAAGAATGTTTTTAAGTATGTTGTTTATAAAAAAGGTACTAGATGTAAAGAAATAAATGGTAAATAGGGTAGATCAATTATATTCTAGATGTTTATATATTTGAGTTTCTAAATTCACTAAACATATGTAATCCCCAATCATGAATTATTTTGTAGTGTGTCGAATATTCATCTAAAATTACGTAATATTTATATATGAAAAGTAAGGTTTTTGATTGTTGGAATCATAGTAAAATGTTTAGTTACTTTGGGAGACTATTAATAAAATCATTTATTAAGACCCCATAGGTTAGGCCTATGTATATGATAAAATAAAAATTTATTTTAAATAATAGAGAGTTATTTTATTAAGAAAATTCATACTATAAGTAGATGTGGTTTTCGCATAGAAGCATCCTCTCATAATAACCCTGAAAATATTTGGTTGAGTTTATGATAGCCATTATTATTGTAAATTATCAAATAACCCTTACTGTGAACATGGATTTACACTTGAAGGGGTTATTCTTGGGTTAACTCACATTTTATTTATGATCTATTTTTATGTATTTGAATAGATAATGAACATAGATAAACTAGGTTAGACCTAAGGTGGCATTTATTTAAATAAAGTTTCCATGATTTATACATACTATGAATTGGTTTTTATGATTGAACACTCTATTTTATTAAGCTTGATGGTCATGCTAACAATTTTTAATTTAGTACAGGGTTAAATTTAGAATGATAATATTGGGGTTGTAATAAGTATTCTCAAATATTTAAGTACCCTATTTTGCCACAGTTCTATGAGTTTATTTATATCGTGAAAAGACTCATGGAATATTAATTTGTATCCTTATTAAAAAGATATTTAAATAATAGTAATAAATCATAATGGTATGATTATCACATCTCAAGTCTAGGAGTATTCCCCCAAATAATTTTTGATGTAATATTCTCCACGAAAATATTTTTATTCTTTCCATAGATTAATTTTACGTGATTTTGGGTGTGGATTTGGTTTATTTATATTAATCTCATATCAATTGATGAGGAAGGGAAGTCTCATCTGATATTGCGAACCAACCTTTCATCATATATCAATGTTTGGATATATGTTATCATCTAATTCAAATTAAAACCATTTCATGGGTATTTATTTTTATTAAAAGTGCATACATATCTCAGATGGTTGGGGAGAAACTCAACACCCTGATATTCCTATTATATGAGAGTTTTTTGATATCCTTCAAAAATAGTTTCCATGTCTTCCTCTAAATTGTGAAGTTGAGTTTTTAGTGGAATACATACCTAGGGACACACCAATTTTAAATACATTATACAAAATATACCCCCATTAGGTAACAAAACTTAATGAAGAAAATCTTAAAGATGCTTGATAAGGGATTCATTCAACCAAGTGCATCTCTATGTGGAACACCTATATTTATTTTAAGAATATATATAGATCAATGATAACATGCATTGATTATCAATAACATAACATGATCATGATCAATAATAATTATTTTGTACCCTTATTGATTATTTTTTATGAAGTAAAAGGAAGTAAATATTGTTTAAATATGATTTTAATTAATATTGATATTATCAATAGAAGGTAAAAAGTAAAGACATACAAAAGAAAAATTGTTTATAAAGGTATGGAAATTATGAATTTGTATGCATTATATTGGGTCTTTCTAATACCCAAAGTATCTTCATTGATTTAATTAATATATAATTTAGAGATTACATTGATTAGTTTGTGGTTCTACTTATAAAATATATTATAATATATTCCAAGACTAAGGAAAACCTTGAATATCACCTAAGGATAGTACCTAATACCCTAGGGAATGAGAATTTAAAATGGAAAATTTTAAAATTGTTAATTTTTTCTATAGAATTTTTACTTTGAAGATCATATAATTTCATGTTACGGAATATTGGTAGATCTATAAAATAAAAAATAGCATTGGACCCGTTCAACCACTATGAATGAAATATTTTGTTCTTTCGGATTGGATATATATTATAGATTCATTATGATGGATTTATCATTGATAACGAATCCACATTCCATGTTAACATTGAAGGTTTTTAAGATTCATTGGATTGATAAATGTGAAAGAAATCAAGTAACTGAATATTGGTTAGTGAAATGATACTCACACTACCCTAAAGTTAATAAGTTTTGTGATTTGTGATGATACATTGAAAAACAAATTCGGTTTTGTTTTAATGAAAAATGACATGGTGATAGGTCATTCCTCATGCAATTTGAAATCTTGTGAGAAAAATTATCTGACTCATGATACTGAGTTATCAATGGAAATCTTTTTATTAAATATCTTGGGGAATTATATTTATGGAGAATGGTGCAACATATATAATGATCATAAAATTATAAAGTATATATTAAATCAAAATATTGTTGAATATTCACTATAGAAAGTTGTTAGAGTTGATTAATGATTATGACTGCTAAAAACACTTCTAACTTGAAAAAGAGAACATGGTTTTTGTTGCTTTGATTTGAAAAGACTGTGCTATATTTTCTCTGATGATTATCATAAAGGATCTAAAATTCATATATTTCTGGAATATGGACTATGAAATCTTGAAGAAATGGGAGAAATATTATCTTCCTCAAAGGAGTGTTCAACCATCTATTTGTGTACATATTAAAGACTATAAAATGGATGATATGAAGCTATAATAGAATGTGAGAAATATTCATGAGTTCTAACTTGGTAGTGGTGGAATGTTAAGTTTAGTAACTGATTATGTGTCTCATCAATATCATAACTAATTAAGGAACTATTGTAAGAAGCTAATAAATCATTATTCTCTATACATACTTGAATTATAATGATGTATAGTTATCTGAAATTGTATTTTAGATGGAACACCATGAAGACAGATAATATGGAGTTGTATCTCAGTGAATGGTTTGTTAGAATGTGCATCCTAAGACAAAAAACTCTTAGGAGATGTTACAACCATTGCCCATACTATAATATAAATTTGAATAAATATCCATGGATTTCATTATTGCATTACCCCAAATATCTATATCCATATTACTATTTTAGTTTTATCTGATGACATAACAATGTAAGTGAACTTATTTGTTATTAGATAAGATATATCTCTTGATCGTATTTTTATGATATAATTTCTGGAAGCTATATGTTACATGGGGTACAGTATTATGTCATATATGATTGGGATATGAGCTTTACCTAAATGTTCTAGTGAATATTCGTCATGATATAGATATATAATTTTATGTCAGTATTTGTTATCATCCTCAGAAAGATGTTCAGCCTGAGAGGATCATTAATACCATAGATGATATATTGAGATCGTGTTCTCTATATTTTAATGGCTGATGGGATAAACACCCCCCATAAAATAAAGTATTCTTGCACCAATTTCTTTCACTCAAGAATTAAAATGATTTCCTAGGAATACCTCTCTATAAAAAACTGTATACCTCTTACATGTTATAATAAAAATAAAGAAATAAATCTATTGAGACCTAATATAGCTATGGAAATCACCGAGATGGGTAGATCCTTTTAACAGTATATCAATGAAATTCATAGTAGACATAAAATCAATTCTATAAATCATCAGTCATATCATGAATTTGATATTAATGTAAAGGTTTTCCTATGAATTTATCTATGTAAAAATGATATGATATTCAAAAATAAGGGAAATAATAGGCTTATGTATATTACTCCCTTATATATTCTTTTCCAAGTTGGGATTATAGATTAATGCTTTGAACTCCCACTAAACATCCCTAAAGTTTCTAATATATTCTATAAATCTCTATAGAGTAATTACCTACTTTATCCTTCATATATAGTACTATAATAGGTTGTGCCCCTAGAGTGTGTTATTATTAGGAAGAATAATCAGTAGAAATAGTACATCATAGAGATAAAGTTCTATAGAACAAGACTACCCACCAGGTTAACAATATTTAGAGGAATCATTAAATGATGAATCTACAAGAGAACATGAGGTCGTGATGGAGTAGAGATATCTTCATTTGGTTGTATTATAGTGATATAAATTTTAGGGTGAATTTAATATTGCCAAGTATATAATGTAACACCCCATGATTTTATACGTATTTCCTTTGAAATAAAACATGATGTATTTGATAGCTTGAATTATATACAACCTTGCATATAAGTGAACCATGATATAGAAAACAGTTATAATCTATAAATTTAATTTATAGGTATGAATTATAATAAAAACATTCCTAAAAATATGTATAATGTTTTAAATTAATGAAAAATTATTGACTAATTCATAGTAAATAAGTTCATAATTATAAGTAAATACATTTTACACTTCCAAAATATTTTTCCAACAACAAAATATCTCATATTTATGAGGGAAATTTATAATTAATATCTACCATTTTATGAAATTATATTTTATTAATTGTACAAATTTCATAAAATCAACAGATCAATGTTATTATAAGGCGGTTTTTTTCCTTTTCTAAAAAAGGATTTATTTTTCAATGAGTAGTGAATAATTTAAGTTTTATAAAAGATTTCATTTATTTTCATGTATATTATGCATTATTTTTTTAATTTGATCATAAATTACCAGAATTATACTTTAATAATAATCGATATAATTAATCATATAGTAATATTCAATATACAGGATTTTGGAATAAGTTAATTTTTGTTCAAAAAAACACATTTTTCTAAAAAACGGTTTTTATGAGTGTAATATTTTTTTCTTAATAAATTAAATAAATATATGTTGATTAATTTTTATAACTAAATTTATAAATAAAATATTAAATATAATATTTTTAAAATAATTTTATGTTTTTTATAAAGAAATTAATGGATGTAAAATAAGTTTTACTCTTAAAAAATATTTTTTTTTTGAAAAAGGGTTTCCATTGAGTTTGTGCACATAATTAAAACTAAATTTCGGCACATATAGAAATTTAATTTAATAAAATTTATTAAACATTATTATTAAAAATAAATAATATAATTTGACATGATAAAATTAAAATTTTTTATATTGAATAGTATAAAGGTAAAATTTTGTTACCATGGTTAAGGTAAAAATGGTTTTACCGGGGGTTAAAAAATGAGATAAGAGGATTAATACCAAAAACACAAAGAATATACCTATTTTATTATGATATTTCAATGTCATATAATACAAAATATTAAACCATTTACATCTTGTGCAGTATTCCCAGTAATAATCCCTTAAATCAGTGAAATATTTTATGAAATTTCATGTGTTTCCCTCCCCTTACTTATATTAAGTCACTTATACTCCTCCATTATTCAGAAAATTTGTGGCTTATAGATCATTAAATACAAAATTATAATATTTCCTATAATATTTTAATTAATTTTAGATCTTATCATCATCTATTAAGACCAAATCTTCAAGGATTAAGAAGCATTCCAAATGAGGTCTCTCAAAGAAGAGTTATAGATCTTAAGAAAGCTCTTTCAATTTTATTTCTTATTTTACATCATATAAAATATTTATATCCCTAAAAAATGATTATCCTAGTAAATTTAATATATTTCCATAATATTATAATGATTTAATAAACACTTACCATATCTTCTCTATACAATGAAAGATAAAAGTAATACTTGTGTGTTTCTGGGGACTACCAACTCTACCATGCGATACAACTCATTCTCCACCAGCATAATTTATGTTTTTTTATTATGATATAATTAATATTTATATATGATATTTATTTTATTATAATGAATTTTAAAGATGAATTATTATTAACTTTTCTTATTTTCAACCATAAAAATGAGAATTTCACTCGTTAGTATATAAGAACAATCATCCCCATATTGTGATGTGATACATGTTTTGTCACCAATTTATGTGAATGGATAAAAATATGTATATAAAGAATATATATGATATTAATATAATTATAATAATTCTATAGATTAATTAACCATGATGAATTTATAGTGACTATATCTATTAAACCCAAAGCAAACATTAAAAATGAAGCAGTTGACACTGGAAATGATGATAATAATGAATGATTGTCAATGTAAGGGTGATAAAATAAAATTTATAACCCGTATATTGTACTATATGTATTTTAATGTTATTTTTATATTATTTTCATAAATTAAAATTTATTATAATTAATTTTAGAGAACTTATGATGCAAGATAGGCATGAGGTAAGGGTTTTATGTTAAAATTTCATTTTTATCAGGTTTTTTATGATTAAATTTTCTAATGATGAAATTATATGTTATTTATAAGCCATTTATTAGGTATTTTTTTCTCAAATAATAATTTTTGGAGATTTTGTTTCAAATTATACTCATTAATGATTCAATATATCCAAATAATGTATTTACAGAAAACAAACCTTGCTTTTTTCTTCGATTGTGAATCATTTATTTCATGTTCATATCAACATTAAATATTTTATAGAATTATTTTAATAGTATAAATAAACATTTTCATGTAATTTTAAACCATTTTTTCTTTGTATATTTTTGTAAAAGAATATTCTTTTTATTTTCTAAGTAAGGTGCTTCTGACTTTTCACTGACAATGTGGATTGAATTTTTTATTTAACATACATTTTTAAAAAATATTTATCCATAATCATGAACATTATTTTATTAGAATATTCATTGATATGTTTCCTTGGATATTTTATATTCGAAAACTTTCCTAAATATTTTTTACTGTTTATATTTTAAATAAGTGATTTCAAAATGAAAAGGGTATTTCCCTCCATAATTGTCTTAATGGTCATTTAATGGTATTTTTATCAATAAAATACCCATTTATGTTACTAAATATTTAAAATATATATGATCCAATTTTACCATCTTTATTACTTAACTGGATGGTTTTTCATTATTATGATGAAATTTTAAATAATATGTATTATTTTCATGGGTTATTATTTGATTATATGATTAATAATTTATGATCTTGTGGAACACATTTTTATGATTTTCATTATGTAATGAGTGGTCTTAGAATTAAATAACCCTAAAATTAATTTGTTAATGATGGATATCCCATGAGATAATGGTGTTTAGAATAGTGATTGAACCCATTTAATTAAGGTAAAATGACTAAATAGATAGTCTTGGAAGTGAACCACAGCTAAGGAAATGATGGAATTGGTAATAAACCGAATCCAATATGATAGTCTTGGTAATGATCCCAAAAAAAGGAATCATTTTATATGATTATGTGTACCCTAAAAACATATTTCTTATGATTATGTTATGTTTTCAAGGTTCGTGATTGATTATTTCTTAATACTTCTTATGTTTACACTTACTGATAATTTTTTATCACCATTACCTTTTTTCCCTTCCTCTATTATAAATAATGTTTTCAATTATGTTTTTTCTGTGATGGGTTCTATTATTTTAATATGTAAATGGGAAATGACGTATATAGTTTTACGTAAAATTTGTTTATATATCCAAATTTCCAAATAAATTAAAACATTATGGTTCTCATGTGTATATTATTGTGAAATATTAAGTATTCTTCTAAAATGATATAATATTAATGTATGAAAATTATGGTTTACAATACTTCCTTAGATTTATGTTTATATGTTGAGGAACTACCATAAGCTACATATAAAGGATACATATATAACTAAAATTATCCACAATAGAAACAGAATGTATGTAAGTCATATAATTGGGGAATGAGTGATATGGTAAAGTGTTTGTTGGAGGATCTTAAAATGGGATAAAATGGAAGATTTCCCTATAACTATAATCAAAGTGAAATTTATTTTTCCCAAATTCCAATATTTTATTCATGGATAAAACACATTGAACTAAAATGTTATTTCATCTAAAATATAATATAGGATGGGATTCTTGATCTATGGAACATAAGAAAGTGTCATAATTAAGTTTATATGTTCACTAAAGATTTAGTCAAAGAATTTTTACATAAACATGGTATCTTATAGAGAATAGGGTATCTGTAATAAGTTTAGAGACAATTTATATTTGTTTCTTCCAAATTTATATTTTTTATGGTGTTTCTTATGTGTTGGTGGTTAGCGTGTATCCCTAAAATCAATATTTGTGTGGGAGGTTATTTGGAATGTGAATTCATTTTTCAAGTTCTTCTACATTTGAACGAAAAGAAGAAACAATGGTAGATATGTTTTTTCTTTATGATTATAATACTGGAAGATAAATTATAGTGGAGGTATTTCGTCAATATGTTTTTTCAAAAACCATAATTTATAATGGACACTTTGTTTCGTAACAGGGATATATAGATGTTAATACTTATGGGTCACAAGTAATGCTCTTTATATGTTTTTCCATTCAATATTTTAGAAAAGTTCATGCATAAGGTTCTAAAAATGTTAAAAGAATATTACATACAACTCTACCAAAAGATATTTATTAAAGACAATGAAACTATAAAAATATATTTTATCCATAGTGAATGGCGGTTCCCCCTATAAGCTTTAAAAGGTGATGCAATTAGTTGATTGATTGGGTTCTATTATAAAGGTTTTGGTAGAACCAAATTTATAAGTGACTTTTTTAATTTGTGATATTGTTTAAACTATATTGATTCATAAAATTTAAAACACTACATAAGAGTAACTCTAAGTGTAATGTTGTAATTTCCTTTGAAAAAAAATGTGTAGTAGTGTTCTCCCATGGATTTAGGATATAACTTCTGAGCCATGTAACTACTTTTGGTCTTTACTTATATTTTCTATTTTCACTTGAATGTTTTCTTTTGATTGTTATGTGTGTTTTATTGGGTGTGGAATGAGTGTCAAAATAGTGTGGTGATTTAGGATGTCTTGACTCACTAAGATTTAGTACATCAACATCAAGAGTTTCTTCCAATTTATTAAATATCCAAATATTTTATTCCACTTATGTATGTTTAGATAGTTAAAATTCTAGTGATAGGTTCTCCATGAAACACAACACATTTTGATTATTTTAGGGTCTTAATATTAATACTAATTATTTATTTTATTTTATCTTGGTTTCTTTTTTAGATAAAATTAATTTAATGTGATTGTATTTGGTTTAAATTTTCTTGAAATATTTATCACCTAGGTTATTAATTTAGTTCACCCTCCACTTGATATTTCCATCATATGATGGAATGGGCATAGTATTTTAGTGAATTACCAAGAAATTGTTAATATGAGTATGGAAGGAAGTGGATCTATCTTTATAGCACAAGGCTACATTATCCTAATTTAGAGTTTCTTGAGTACTTTGGGGATATCCCATTATTGATTTTTTAACTAAATTGTATGATATATTTTCACACCCATAGGATGGGGAATAATTAAATATGAATTATATTTAATTTGAACTCACATCCACTACCAACCCAATCTGAGAGAATGTTTTTTAGGATTCTCTCATTGACAAAATCATAGTACTAGTACATATAAATTTATGAATAGGATGACTTGAAAATTAAAATAGAAACCCTACACTAATCACTATTTCCATAACATGATATATCTTTTTTATTTCTTTACATTTTTTTCGTAGGTTTCTCAATTTAAATCATCTTAAAACACCCAAAATATATCATAATTTTAAAAAATTGTTTTCACACCTCTTTAGAGGAAAACTTTGATTACTTTTATGATATAGTATAACATTATATTGTTGATAATAGTTTTTCATCACCACATGATATGTGTTTCAAAATATGGGTGATTTGGTCGGGTATCAAACCTGGGTAACACTAGTGGAAGTTGTGTTAGATTTATTCCCTCTTGATACAGAGATAGAGATAAACATGCTAACTAAACATAGAGAATTAACAAACATTGAAAATTGAAAATTATAATTTCAAAATATTTCTCTATAATACTCAAGTGAAATTTCAAGTTCTCAGTTTGAATATGAGACTATAAAAATCCTATAATAATGATCTGAAATCAAAATCAAGAACATTGTTATTGATGGTTTGTATGTCACACAACAAAAATCGCATAAGGGAATATAATATCCCTAGAATTTATAATATATTTACTATTTTAATTAAATTCAATATGTTTTGTAGATTTAAAATCATGGGACATTGAGTTAAAATACATCACATACAACCACAAGTTTCTTCAATGGCTTGTGTTACATACAAGACCAAGTTTTACTAACCAACAATATATAATTAAAATATTATTATTTACTATAATAATATACAACCAAGTCATTAAATTAGATGTTATTTATATTATTAATTAAATAATGAAAATATGTGGTTTCTATAACAATGAAACTAATTCATTGGTTAAAATTAATTATAAATGAATATATGAACCAATTGAATATAAAAGGAATGTTTTTATTCAAAACTGCTCTTTTGCTCCAAACGATTTTTATCTTAAAAAGATAAATTAAGAAAAAAATTTGACTGATATTAATTTAATATATATTTTATATAATAAATCAATTTTTTGACATTTATCCTGAAGATTATATAGAAACAATATAAGAACAATCTCAATATTACACATAAATCACCTACACTGTTATAGAATAAATTTTACCACCTTTTAATGAAGAACCTATTTTAAAAAAAAATTGAACTTTTATAAATATTATATTTAAAAATAAACTTAATCATTAAATTTGGAAAAATAAAATTACCTTAGGTTAATTTTTGGATATATTTGTGTGAAGTTTAATTTTTTATTAAGTAGTGAAAATTAAATAATTTTAACTCAAACATATATATTAATATATTATATTAATAAGGATAAATTATATTTTAAATTGATTTTAATGTTTTATTGAAAAAAAATTAATTAATACAATTTATTTCACTGGAATCAATTTCACTTTAAAAATGGATATAAAAACTTACCAAACCTTTGAGTATTTTTTTCTTTAAGAAACTCCAATGTAATCTTGTCTGCGGTATTAAGTTTAAATTAATTTATGCCACTTCCGAAATTGGAATTTAGATTGGATATAATATTTGTAATTATAATAATTCATAATTTCTAATAATGTCAACGTAGTAACTAACCAAAAATATCAGTGAAAGTAATTAAAATTAATTTCAATGATTTAGGTGAATTTAATATTAAGAGGGGAATAACCCTCAATCATAAGAGCCAAAATAACCTAGAAACTTTTCCATAATCCATTTTTTGGATATATATATATATTCCCTTTACTCACATGGATATAATATAGACCATTATTTGAGATAAATTCGTTGGTAAAACATGGTTTTAATTTCATTTTCAATGATTACAGGACTATCACTCCTCCCCCACTATAAAATGGAACTCACCCCTCCAACTTCCTCACACCTCTCAAGCTAGTTTGGCTCAAAAAATATATACTCTACTATATCATAAAAATTACTTTCCTAATAATTGAATACTAAATTTTATAACAAATCCATCCAAATTATCCGTTTGGTTCAAACCAAAAGTAGTTACCCAAAGAAGAGGTAACATCTTTCCTCAAGCTCTTTAGTTTTATTTCCATTATTCACCCACTAAAATATTCTTATTACATTATTATGGAATTAAAAAAGCATATTAAATAGAATGATAGGTAGTGATGTTAATTTGTTGATGTACACTTACACAATGTACCATATAATGGATAATGAAATTATTTTTTATGTGTGAGACGAACTAACGCCTCACGGAATAACTATTTTTAATTTTTTTCCTTTACCATCATTCATGGTTGTAAATTATGATGTAAACTCTATTTATATATGTAATATATGATATTTATTATTTATTTATACTTATTTAATTAATTTATAAAACATACCTCTAAGAACACTATTTTTTGGGAATACGATAACATCGTTTGTGGAATTTTGGACTACTACCCACTCAAAGAGATGTGATTCATTGACACTATACATGGAATGGATATATAATGGTTTTTATTAAAATATGTAATATATATGACATATATATTATACTATAATTATTAAATTCATATAAATCTTTTTATTTCTATTATTTTAATACGGAAAAGAAATGAAAATAGCGTTTATTTGTATGTATGGCCAACTGTCTCCGTTAATGGTGCATTCCATTTATTATAAAACAATATTATGTATTACTCTAAATAAATATAAATAATCAATATATGTTATATTAAAATATATTTTTACAATATTTTGATGATGAAACCATGATAGGAACCAAATGTAACATGTCAAAACATACTTGAGAAACTATGCAATTAACACCCAGAATAGTGAAAATAATTAATTTTTGTTATCAAATGGGTAATAAGTTATTATAAAAAGATACTATATGATATTATAAATATTAGAATGGTTTTTAATTAGTTATTAACATGTTTAAAACCATTATACATGATGTTAAAGGCTGTTCACCTAGAAATTAAATGCAAGCGAATGGATTTTTATCTAACTCTTTACATCTGTGAGACAAATGTCATGTTCACCACTTAATTATTTTGAGTGGTGTATATACTATGAATTTTGATATATTACATAACGAATTATTTTATCTTCACTGTATTTTGAGTTTCAATTTTAATTACTTCTTCTATGATAATTTTAGTCAAATGTTACCAAGTGGAAAAGAAATATCATCACCGAATTCCCTTTTGAATAGGTTATATCACTTATTAATTATCATTAATATTCTATGAATATGTGTATAATAAATTAGAATATCTATTTAAATATATCCACATCCTTTATGTGGGTTTATATTTATGCACATGATCTATTCTTTGGATTATTCTCACTTCAACGTTGTGATATTTTCAATGGTTTACTTTGCAATCTTATATTGTTTTGGATTGTTTACACTAAAATTTACATTAAAATAAATTATTTGATAATTTTATAAAAAACCCAATAATTTTATCCTACTTTGGTTATTTATGACATATTTCTTGTAATAGTACCATTTTTTCACCCATTGTTACATAAAATGTTTAAGAATTTTTTTTAAGAAAACCCAGCATCATTTATCACTTTAGTCGAAGAACATGTTTTTTTTAAAACAATGTTTCATTAAAATGACTTCAAAAATGATTTTGACTTTTTCAAAATGATTTAGTAAATAAAGTTTTATCATTTTTATATTTTACCAATGTTTTCAAAGGAATATTTTTGTCACTTTCCGAACAATGCATTTTTAAAACCTTTTTACATTATAAAAGAAATGTCTATTTTACATCATACGGTATGTGTTCATTTACTACCATCATTTATTTGAGACATCTTTTGCATGTTCAAAATATTAATTTGTAAAGAAAATATTTTCAAAATTCATTTTCAAAGAAAAATATTTTCATAATGAAAATGATATTTTACTGAATAATGTTCTTAAAATATATTTTATTTCTAATAATTGACGATAACAACCCTATATTTTTAAATTACATTGGATAAATTGTTTTGATGACATATATATTCTTCCTCTAGATGATTTTTGATTTATTTGAATAATTATAGTAGTGAAATTAACATCCAATATTCCTTTTATTCCCCTTGAAACATTCAATTTCCAATGAAAATTCAATATTGAATTTCCCCTAATTATATATATCTTTTAATTGATATTTTTATTTGATAAACCATGTATTATTTTTTCATATGGTGTTTACCTTGAAATTTTATATCATGAATAACCTTCCTCTCATAATATTATATGTTTCATTTATTGTTATTAGTTCATAGCGATTTTGATTCAAATGGTTCAATGTGGTATGGGTCACTTTAGAATGTTTAATGATTATTTTCCTCAATGATACTTTTATTAATATTAAAATGGTAGTTCCACCCATCAACATCAATAACCTTGTCATTAATTATCCTCTATTTGGGAATTATTTATATATTCATAACTTCTATTAAATAACATTATTTGATAAGGAATATTATTTGTTTTAATTTTTAGAAATGAGTATTACTTTGGATAGGTACAACATGTGTGGGCCTCATTATTGATATCCCCTTGATGCATCGATAGTCTCATGAGATGAATCAATTGTGAAAATTTGATGGTTTTCTACCTGATATGATAAATTTTATTTCTAATGGTCTTTAAGATAATGTTAACATGTTCCTAGGAAACATTGAGTCCAATAATTAATCATTTCCATCATTTAGTTTTAGATATTATTCATTCATGCCATTTTGCATCAATATATCAATGGATACATTACATTTTCAGTTCACTTATTAAATAGAATTTTTTCTGTTTATTTCCCTTCTATATTGATTTTTTCTTATCTATTTATTTGAATGGAATGTGTTTCCATTTATTACTTTACCATATTATTTATGTCCTTCCCTCTTATTTTATTAGTTAGATGGTATGTGTTATTATTTATTTACAATGCCATGATTATTATTTTTATTGATTAATTATTTATTCAATTATACATTACCCTTATTGAGAATTTAATATCATCCTTATTATGTTTCCTTTCCCCTATTATCTAAGAAGCATAATATGAAATATATGTAGATATATACTATATGGAATAATGTTATCCTAAAAATAAAAAATATATATATGTTCTTATTACTATAATGATTTGTCATACACAACCCATGTATGTATCTAGAATATCAATAATAATAAACTCTTTGGCCCTTCATGATTTGATTCCTCGAAATCATGACATTGTAATGGTAGAAGACACAAACTTTGTGCTTTTGGGGGTTGTATTGAAATAGTATGTATTAGATAAAGTTTAGAAAAAAACATGGAAACTAGAGTTAGAAAACATAAATTAGGGAACATAAAGCAAAGATTGAATTTGATTATAATTTTATATGAACATACTAGAATTTTGGTAAGGTAGAGATTATGTGGGACTTCATTGTAATATATCCCTATCTGGGTACAACATGTGTATATGTGTTTGGAACATATGTACCTATAGGTAACAACTCTAATATTGTGTTTCCGGCTGGAATCAGTGAAACGTACTGCATGACAATAGGCCTTACAATGAACCTGGTTTGGTACTCCCCCAGGATATTCTTTGGATATATCAAATATATTTCACCGACCATTATGAATTATTTTTATAATAAATGACCAAGGTTAAACCTAAAGTGTTTTTGATTGAATAAAAGGTGTCATGATTTAGAAATCATAAAAATGATGTTATGGAAAAATCTTACATCAAGGAAGGACCTATATGGGTATAAAAGGACCATGTATTTATGTGTTGGGTATGTATTGAAAGCATTATATTAAGGTCTATTTAGTGACTGACCATATATCAAGGATTCCCATCATATTTATTTTAGAAAATATATTAATATTCTTTTAAAAAAGAACAAATTGTATGTCTGGTGACAACCCATGAAATTTGGCAACGATGTAGGACATAAACCCATGATAGAAATATGGTAATGATTTCATAACAACCTCTTACCTACAAAATGTACTGGTTAATATTTCATTATTTTTAGTTGAAAAATTTTATAAATAAATATTAATGATGAACCATTAGTCTAATTTTTTAGGTTTTGATATTATTTTATTACCATATTTTTGGGGTGAGTTTCTCAAGAGTGTGGAATGAGTACCCAAAAAAATTATTTAAAAAAATTAATTTTTAATACCCCAATTTATTAAAAATGTCCGAGTTAATTGTTATAATATTTCTTTATAAGTTATAATATTTTAAAATATATCTTAAATAGTGATTAGTTCTTAAGTATGTAATATACAATATTACATTGTCCTTTTAAAACAATTTACTCAATTAAAATCATATAAATAGTCTAATAAATATTTACAATCAATTTATTAGTTGTTTTTTGGGAAAATAATTTTTTTTAAATGGAAATAAAGTAAAAAAACACACACATAAGAAATTTGGAACAAGAGGTTCTATATCAAGTTGATACTTAGTCCTCTCAACTTGGTGATCACTTACCAGTAAGAATTTTATATAAAATTGACAAGATAATCCATAGCCTAAAACTAGTTTTACAAAATATTTCAACTATCCATGTCATGCATGACCTCTTCAATAGTTATACCTGGGAGAGAAACAAACCATCCCACAGAAGGACCACTACCACTATTATCCTCAGGAGTCTAGGTAAAACATATAAGAAAATATCAAGTATATTTTAGTTCATAATTGGAGAATTGTTTTGTATATTATGAAGAGTATAGCACAAAATACTCAATATGTAAAACTAAATAAAAATAACTGAGAAATCCCAGATTTTAGAGATTGGAGATGCTTGTTTTTCTGATGTGTAGCTTGTGACTCTTGAATTGATTTGTATTAAAGTTTGAGTTACATTCTCTTGTACATATCATAAAAATAGAGTGTCACGTACTCTTATTCTTTTACTGTTGGAAAGCAATGGATGGGTTTGTTCTTTAGATTCTCCAATTGAGTGTTGTTTATGATGTAGTAATTTGGATATTTAGATAAAATAGAGTATTTAGTAAGCTTTACATCCCATCATTTGAACAATTTTCTTCAAAAACCTCTTATTTTATTTAGGGAATAATATTTTATTCTTAAAATCAGCAGAAATAATGTCCACATGCATCTAGATGTTCTGTTTCCTCATACAATGCTCTTGACATCCTCTTCAATGCATTCTGTTGGAAAATTATGAAACAACTATTAAAATATACTATTATATTAAATTCAATAATATAGTCTTTAGTTTTAATTCAAATAATTAAATTGTGAAAAATATTGGTGGTGGATTAGTGTAGTGGTGTTTATTTTTGATGATTTCTCAATGTCTGATGGTGTCTCCTTACAATAGTGACATAGAGCTAGTGGGGTTATGTACTTAACCAAAATTTCACTTAGCTATCGGTATCCTAGCTGGTGGTAGTTCATCATTATAATCTTGACTACACTGAAGGTAGATCAATCTTGAAGTGTCTTAGAATTTTCCAAATTTTTGTTTTCATGATATGATATCCTTACAGTATCTCATACTTTACCAATTTTGTACTCTGGGGGTATTTCATTTGATGTTGTCTCATACATAGAAATATTTCCATGATGATGGTGTCTTCACGTGATGGTGTCTCATACATTGTCAAAAATATGACTTGGTGGGGACTTAGCCTCAGCGATGTCTTCATATCAATGGTGACTCTTACTTAAAAAAATCCATCACCTTTCTCAAAATACAAGATACTTATAGGGAAACTAGACATTCATTAATATTATTTGAATCTTTAGTTTTTAATCATTAAAATAGAAGGTCAAAATAACTATATTTTAGTTGGATAATATTTATAGAAAAATGTAATTATTTTTCACTCTTTCATGGGATTTACAATCCATTATGTTTTTATTTTAGTTCCTCATGAATTAATGTTAATTTTGTGATTCCCATTTCTTGAAGTAGTGGGTAAATTAGAATTTTATCAAAGCACAACCGATGGGAGAAATTATGTTTATATAAATATATCAAGAAATATATCTTCTTATATACTTAAGAAGTGAAATAATTACGCAAAATTATAAAAATGGTCATCAATTAAAAATGTTCTCATAATAACTTGTTTTTTAATGAACCAGTAGTATTTTAAATCATCATATATTTATGGATTTGCGGCTCACAACATTCCATTAATCATTTACTTGTTTGTGATTTAGGGACAAAATCAATCCCTATAACTATTTATGCATTTCCTCTATGTATTTATCTTTACTTTCAATTAATTTTCTCTTATATAGAGATCTGGTTATATGTTATTCCACCAAACCTTTTTTACATCCCATTTAATTTTTTCTATAGGATTTTTTCGGAACCCTTCTCTCTAATGCGATCAATAAAATAATTTTTAAATATCAAACCCTATATTACCGAGATCAAGTTTAAATTTTGAGGATTCAGTTTAATTAATGTGGGGAGAATGGAACACACCAAAAATATTAATTATGAACAACATATACGATAACACGTATGACACACACAACACCAAGCACCTAAGGAAATATAATATCCTTAAAATTTATAATATATTTACTTCCTTAAATAAAATTAATATATTTTAAATCTTCAAATGAACACGACATAATTTTTGATTAATTCACATGCAATAATGAGTTTCATCAATGACTTGTGTTGCGTGCATGAACGAGTTTTACCGAACAACATTATATTATTAATATATTATTATTTTAATATAATAAGATATAAAGTAGTCATTAAATTCTAAATTATTAATAGTATTGGAAAGAATATTATAATATATGGTTTACACAAATATAAAACTGATTCAATGGTTACATGTTAATTATAAATGTTTATAAGAACCAATTGAATAAAAAGGAAATATTTTTATAGAAAACTATTCTAATGCTCACAAAGTTGTTTCGCACTAATAAATTAAATTATTTAAAATTAGTGAGTGATATTAATGTGATATATATGTTATATGTTCAACGAAATACGTTTTCCATTTATCCAATATATTTGATCGATATTAGATATAAAAAAACACAATATTACTAATGAAGACCTATATTTTTATAAAGGCATTTTTACCGCCATTTAATAATGGACCTATTTTAAATACAAATTTTGGAAATTTTATAAATAATAAATGTAAAAATAAACTTTATATTTGAATTTAGAATAAAAAATTGTCTTAATATAAATTTTGTTTTATTTGTTTTATGTTTTATTTTATTAATAATGAAAATACTAAATTTTTATTCAAACCATCCCTTTAATATAATTTATTTATAAGGATAAATTATATTAAAATTTTATCTTAAAGTTTAATGATATATATATTTTATTAATTAATACAATTTAGGTCATTTTAATCAATTTCACATTGAAATTGGATATAAAAACATACAAAAAATTTGAATGTTTTTACTTTAAAACAAGCATTGTCATCTTGTCGGTGGGATTAAATTTACATTAATTCTTACCAATTATATGATTGGATTTTGGAAAAATGGGTTGTTTATTTGGAATAATAATAATATATAATTTATAATAATTTTAGTATATTTTTTACCAAAAATATTAGTGAATGTAATTAAAATTAATTACAATGATTAAGTTGAAATTAATCATAAAAAAGTACTAAACCTTAAACATAAGTGGAACAATTTCCTAGAAACTTCTCAAAAATAAATTGGATGGAATATTTATAACCTATAATTACATTTATCATATTTTTACTATTATTAGATCCAAATTTAATGGTAAAACCCTGGTTATAATTCCATTTCCAAAATTTACAAGAGTGCCTCTCCTACCCCACTATAAAAATGCACTCACCCCTCCCACTTCCTCACGCCTCTAAAGAATCATTCAGTTGACCAAAATATATCCAAATATCTCCTAAAATCCCTTAAATAATCACATTATCTTCCCTTTTATAATATATCTATCCAAGGAAGCCATTTTGTTCAAACCAAATGTAGTTTCCCAGAGAAGAGATAACATATTTCCTCAAGCTCTTTAGTTCTATTTTCATTATCCAACCATAAAATATTGTTATTTCATTAGTATATATAAAACATTTTACCGTGAATATATTTATAATTTTTTATTTTAATTTTTATACCTAAACATACACACACTTCCATATAATGGGTTACAAAATTATCATTTATGCATACAAACAACTACAACCTCAAGAAATGATGATTGTTTTTTTCTCCATTATCACCATTCATGGTTGGGAATTATGATGGAAAATATATTTATATATGTTATATATGATATTTATAATTTCTTTACACTTAGTTAATATTTTTATGACACATAACATTGTGCAATCCATTTTATGGGAATACGATAACATCATTTATGGATATGTTGACTACCACCCCCAGAAAGCGATGTGGTGTGTTCACACTATACATGGAATGCGTAATGTATGGATTTAAAAAACCTATATAATATACATATTAAATATATATGATACTTGAATTATAATATTTGTAAATATAGTTTTCATTTCATTCTTTTATTACAACAATGAAATGAATGTAGTGTTCATGTGTACGTATGACATATCAACTCCATGAATGGTGCATTTCATTTCTTATCTCAAAATATTATTTATTATTCTAAATAAATATAAAATGATTATATATTATATTAAAATCTGGTTTTTCATTCTTTATATGATTAAACTGCAAAAGGAGAAATAAGTAATGAGTCAAAACAAACATGAGAAACATGGAAATTTACACCATAAATAGTGAAAATAATGATAGATTATTATTATATGGGTAATAAGATATAATAAAAACATATTATATTATATTATAAATATTATTATAGATATAGTTTTTTATTTACTTGTTTAGAAACATTATAGATTATGTTCTACCTAAAAAGAAACGTAATGTAATTAAGTTTCATCTCACTTTTTTATATTTGTGAGATAAATGTCATTTTCACCACTTACAAGTTTTGTGTGGTGTATATATTTCTCATTTTGATATATTATATCATGAATTAATTTATATTAATTTTATTTTTAGTTTAAATTTTAATTATTTCTTTTAAAGGTATTTTATTTAAATGTTTCCATGTGGTAAAGAAATGTCATCACTGAATTCATTTTTCTTTAGGTTATATTACATCCTCATTATCATTAGTATTGTATGATTATGTGTAAAATTAATTTTAATAAATATCTATGTATTTATAATTCCTCTAGGTGGATTTATATTTTATACACACAATTTATTCTATGATTTATTTTCACTTCATTAATATGTTTTTCTCAAGGGTTTACATTACAATCTTATTTTGTTTAGGATTATTTACACTTGAAATTTAATCATGGGAAATTATTTAATCATTTTATAATAAACCCTTTCATTTCCTTTTATGGTTATGAATAAAAATTTTAAGTAATAGTACCATTTTTCTACTCCTTGGTAGTTAAACGTTTTTAGAAATTTATTTTATGAAAACACGACTTCATTTCTATCTTTATTCGAAGAACCTATTTTCTTATAAAACACTGTTTTATTAAAAAAATGATTTTAACAGTTTAAAAAGGATTTGGTTGATAATTTTTTACCCTTTTTTCCTTTGAACAATTTTTTCATAAGAATATTCTTATCTATTTAAGAAAAATAAATTTTTTAAACCTTTTTAATGTGCTAAAGGATTGTTCTTTTTACCTTGTGCAACATTTGAAGATTTACTACCATCATTTCTTCGAAGCCAGCATTACAAGTTTAAAAGGAAACTATTTTATAAAAATGATTTGAAAATATATTTTCAAAGAAAATTATTTTTTAAATGACTTCAATAATTTTTTTAACTGATATTTTATTTCTATTCATCAATGACCAAAACCCTTAAGTTTTACTCCACTTGGGATATGTTGTATTGATACCATCCTTTTTCTTCATTTGGAATATTTTTTATTGAATTTTACAATGATTGTACTGAAATTTACTTCAATGATTATTTTTAGTCCCCTTGAACCATTAAATTACTTATCATAACTATGAATTGAATTTTCCCTAATTATCCAGATCATTTTTCATTGATATGTTTATTACATAAACTATATATCATTTTTATATAAGGTGTTTACCATTAAATGTTATATAAGAAATTAATTTATTCCCATGATATTGTAAGATTAATTTATTTATATTTATTCATGGGGATTATTATACAAATGTTTCAATGTGGAGGGGTATACTTTAAAATATTTAAATATTATTTTCCTTGTTAATACATTTTTTGATCTTTCAATTATACTTACATTCATCAATACAAACAACACTTGTTGTTACCTATCCTCCACTGGTGAATTATTAAAAAATATGTATCTTCTATTCAATGTGGATATTTTATAAGGAATCTTATTTATTTTTATTGTTCCTTATGAGGATTTATTCGTATAGGTATGACATGGGTGGGGCGCTGTTCTACATAGGCCCTCAATGAAACGGTAGTCACATGATACGAATTAGTTGCCTAAATTAGATGGGTTTCTACAGGATATGCTAAACCTTCTTGGGAAAGGTCTTGATGGTAATGGTTCAATGTACCATGGAACCATGGTGTCTAATAATTAATAATTTCCCTCTGTTTGTTTATGTTATTATTCATCCATGAGATTTTGTGTGGACATATCTATGGTTATATTTAGTTTTTAGTTCATTAATTTAATAGAATATGTTTCAATTTATTAATTTTAAATATTAATTTTACATTATCTAGTTATAGGAATGGCATGTATTTTATTTATTACCATGAAATATTTATCAGGAACTTATTTATTATTATTTTTATTACAGGGTATGTTTGTTCATATATTTACAATGATATCATTATTATTCTTGTTGATTCATTATTTCTTCAGATATACTTTACCCCAACTAAGGATTTGACCTGACCATTACTATGTTTCCTTAACCATGTAATTCAAGAAGTGTACTATGAAATATATTCAAGGATATAAAAGAATGAATAAATATATTATCAAAATAAAAAAAATATGTTGTTTGTAGTGTATTGATTTGTAAAACAGGACTCATGTTTGTATCTTGTTTACCAAGAATACTAAACTCTTTGATCATTCATGATTTTATTTCTTGTAATCATGCCAATGTAATGGTATTAGACACTGGTTCTGAGATTTTTGTGGTCAGTTTTCTAACCCTATAAAAAACCTAATGAAATCTGTATAAACCTTAATTAATTAATCAAACACATAAGGTAATTAACCATTGTGTTTGATACACTAAATCCAATAGGAGTAGATGAAAAAAAATCCAAGTTAAGATAATCACCTTTTTATATTGAAGAATAATTTAATAAATGGTTATATAATCTAAAATATTGGGAGGTAAATATTTGGGATGACCTTCAAATGAGATGCCTTGAATTTTTATTTCATACTATAAGGATATATACCTGAAGAAGATAGTTTTATTCCATTATAAAATAATCATGAGATAATTTGTATGAGTATTGGGAAGGATTCATAGATCTATATAAATATTTTCAAAACCAAGAAACTACTAGAATATCATTTCTTAGTTTTATTTTATTTAATTATGATTGATAGTGTAATGAATTTGTTGTATATATCATCAGTATGTTCTTTGATGAAAAATTTGTCGTTTGAATTTTGAAAATTTATTGAGAGGATATCTGAAGATTATCAATAATTTATTAAAAGGGGTATAGGTACAATAGGATTATAGGAGGTAAGATCTGCTAAAACCATTTTCTTGATTCTAACTCCATTGAACTAACTACATTAATATGGTGATGGATCTTACGAAATCAAATGATCAACTCACACCTGTAAAGATTTCTGTTCTTTTTTCCTCTCAAAATCATTATACTAACTAATATGGTCATGTATTAGAATCTAAAATTTATGTGGTTTTCTATTGAGAGAGTAAAATAATATAATCTAATAAAGTATGGAGAGATAATTCACAAACTCAAAATGGGATTAAGAAACAAAAAATTAAGTCCATAACGTCCTTTTAAAACCCATATCATTAATTTACACCATTATAATGACCCTTCATGAAATGATATAATAAAAACACCTTCCAAATACCACCCTTTAAGAAAAGGAAATATTATAAATAGCCTTCTAATAATTCTAAACCACATATACAAAAAACAACCAGATTTCGGAATTGTACATTTGGGATATGAGTTGAGTAAATTAAAAATAAATATTGTAATCCATATAGGGATGATGACATAAAATTTTATGGAATGTCAATGAAAACAAATTCAAAATCCCAAGATAGATATAATTTTTGTTAAAACTAGGTGTGGAAAGAAGATTCACCCCAATACTAAAATGGATCTGAAATTTCCCCCATGAAACCAATAGGGAATAGGTATTTCAGTCTAATAATAATATAAAATCATAAATTCCATCATAAAAAACATCCAAATGAAAAAAATAAAATATTCAACTACTATTTTCTATAGAATAGAACAATGAAAGAATATTTGTGATGAAAAAATAAGAAATGAAATTATGGATTCCATAAAAAAGATTAAAATGTTACACATTTTCTTAAAACCATACAAATATTCTAAAATTTGATAATTTACATGATTAATTATTCACTATGAAAATATTACTTCATGGTTATGATATATTTACTTTATTGAGGAGTGTTTTTACATTGATCATTCCAAATATTTAAACAATGTGTCAATAATAAATAATATTATAAATTCATTTTAAAATTGTTTCTATACCTTTTGGATATGTGATATGTGATCTAAGAGCATATATTAATATAATTAATCATTATATATTTTCTTATTTGTAGATATGAGATCTCAAACCAAAAAGATTAGTTTTTTATTAAGTCAATAGATCAATGATATTCCCAGAATGATTTCTTTAACATATCGTGATAAGAGTACAAAATTTTATTTTCCTAGTTGATTCTATGTACTCAGTATGGAATAATAAAAAATACCATAATATTCACCCACAATTTTTTAATGAACCATCCTTAAAATAGAAAATAAAAAATAAATATTCATAAAGGTGATCTAGTAATGGGGTTTATAGAAAACAACATCCACATTAATATCATGGATTATATGAAATATCTACTGGAAGAGTATTAGTTTTTTATACTATCACATTTTGATGGATCTAATACATTTTGATAACATAGTTTGTTAGAATAAATATTAAATTTGGATAATAAAATAATATTCTAAAATTTACTTAAAAAAATTTAGTGAAACATTAAAATTCTATGAAACCATTGGAAGATGTGGTCATTTCTGATTTCATTGGTGGTTTATATTATTTATCTACAAACGAGAAACCTGAATGTTATTTTTTATAGGACAATAATTCTCTACTTATAAATAACCACAATATAATTTCACCTATATTCTAATATCAAAATATGGAATTAAAAAAATTACCTCTAGATATATATTTTGAATTTTTAATGTAAGGAAACATTAATTTTGTAATTATTTTTTATTACTTTTATTCTAATCAAGATAAAAAAACTCATAAATATTTTAAAAGAAAATGTGATATCTATTTGATAGAATTTAAGAGACATTGTTTAGATCAATTATAAAATATAAATGGATATATTTTTTATGTAATTTGATAAAAACCTACTATATAGCCTCAATGGAGAGTCAAACAAAATATAATAGATGTAGTAAAAGGAATACTAAAAAACTGTTGGAAGAAGGTATTATCTACCCCATTTTAGACCCTAAATTGATAATCCCCATACTTATAATACAAAATAATATATACTGACCATTATAAAGGTTGAAAAAAATATTTAATACCTATGACAGTCTAAAATATTTTGATAGATTTCATTGACTATAGAAAAATACATAAATCTTCATGAAAAAGTCATTTTCCAAGCTAATTGTTAATCAAAATTTTGAAACAATGTCAATAAAACCCCATAATTCTCTTTTATATTTTTTGGGATACTTATAGGTTATTATTCAGCCATAATACCAAGAAAATATAACCTTTACCAATATTTATAGAACCTTTTATTATTTTATAATTCCATTTTTATTATACAATTACCCAAGTAAACATGAAAGATACCTGGAGATAAGTTTTTATTATTTAATTAAGGATTGTATTAAATTATTTATTAATGATTTTACTGTGTTTAGAGATTCATCTCATCACTATTTAACAAATATGTATCAAGTTAAGAAAGTTTTCATTGGAATGATCCTTGTGTTGAACTTTAGAAAATGATATTTCACTGTTGAATGGGGAATTGTTCTTGGGCCTACAAGATTATTAATTGGGATTGTTGTTGAGAAATATTAAAATGAAATTATCAATTCATTACAAAACTTGTTTTAAACTTATATGATAATTTTTAATACAATTATTTATATCTAGAAAATTCATTGAATATTTTAGTAAGATTCCCTTGGATGTTTCTAGATTATTTTTAAAATATTGAAAGATTATTTTTGATGATCATTGTAGAAATACTTTTGATTGGATGGTTTGAAAAATGAATACACCACTGGTTACACAACCACCTAATTGGAAAAAAGTATTTTAATGACAATATGATGTTTCAAACCTTTCTATTACATTATTTTTATACCAGAAAATTAATAGAATAAATCATGTTTTTCCTATTCCTTTGGAACAATGGATCCATCTTTAGCCACTACATTACTAAAAAATTATTTCTTATCAATTTTAATTACCATATATAAATTTAGGTCAAATATATTTTTTATTAAATATCAGGAGTATCATCTTCATACAACCCTTAGATTAATAATGAATATGGAAAAGGAAAATACAAGGTTGGTAAAATAGATGTTATTTCTTCAAGATCATCATTATGAGATAAATAACAAAATATGTGCTAATAAATTAGTAGATAAAATGAGGAGGATTCCACACATAGAAGAGGTATAAATTCACGAAAAAGGTCCATTTAATGACTTTATTCATGGTGAATATCTCTATTTTATTAATAGATAGGTATCATGGTATGTTGGTATGGTAAATTTTCTACTAAAGTATCAAGAACAGTGGGAATTGGTCACGCCTATATGCATAATTTTCGAAAACCCTTGGGAATAGGGTCTATTTCAGACCTATACCCCTAGTTTTAAAAAAACCATGGGTATATGGTTTCTTTCATGGACTATACACACAATTTTTCCAAAACTGTATGTTTAGGTCACCATTGTATTCACAATTTTTCAAAAACCGATTTGTGTAGTCTTTTTTTCAAAACCTATACAAATTGATTTCCCAAAAATAGGGGAATATGTTTTTTTTTCAAACCATATACCCAAGGGTCTTCGAGAACAATGTGTATAGGTCATCCATATTGCCACAATTGTTTTGTAAATTGTGGCTATAGCTTTATTGTGTAAGTGTGGGAAACAAATTTCCAGGAAATACCTATTGCCACTTTTAGAAACCTATATCCACTATTTCAAATATATATAAATATATAACAATAATTATATGTGGTGTAGTTGTCATGTTCTTGGATTCAATGGTGGCGGTCCTGGGTTCAAATCTAGAGGTTGGTATTTTTATAAAATCATATATCAACCATTTCAAAACCATGGATATAGGGTTATTGACATGGTGTACTATTTTATATTCCACTATTTCTAGTGTTCATAACTGTGTCAATACATTTTTCATACCATGGCCATATTTGGGGCAGAAAAGCCTCCTCTCCCCATCTTTTAGTACATCGTCTTTTCATGGAGGCTTTATAGTCCGGCTCATGTTTTAATCCTAAACTATAAAAAAAATTCCTTCACTCGAGGGAGGATTAATAGTATGTGTAGACTCAAATCCCCAAATATACTGACAAATAGAGATTCAAACTCATTCATTGGATGATGGAAGCCCACTTTGGATGGGACTCCTTTCAAGGAGCATTATAAACAAAATTACCTAGTCTCCCTCTTCACCTCCATAACCATAGCTTTCTACATGGTATCAGTAAAACCAATGTATCCCTCCTTTTCATGGATGAGAGAACCCTTCAATTATAGGATGCAGGTATTGGTCTCATTTCTGTTGAGATGGACCTATCTCATCTTCTTATATAACAATTTATTCTCTGAGAAGGCACTTCACTTTCATGTTGGAATCCCTTTATTTTCCTCTCCCTAGAATGTTTCTATATAGGATGTCTTCTCAAGGTAAAATTCATCTTGATTTATAGAAAACATCTTTATATTTCTAATTTCCCTCCCATAGTCCATGCCTCTGAATTTGGGAACCCCTGATCATCATGTTGAATAAATCATACATGGTGATTATGGATGCCCCTATCCCTTCTGAACTATCCATCATTATCCTCTAATAGCTAATGCATTTGATCTTGGTGGTGGACGCTACTTCCACACCATCTCGAACATTCAATCTAGACCGTGGCCTTTCAGATACTTCTGTCTCCTATTCACTCAAGACACCAAAATTTACTCACAACCCATCATCCATTGATAATCATGGAGCATGTAATGATATGGTCATTTTTCAAGATGCTCCAGTTACTATTAATATTGTGGAGTTAGTCCAGTCTCTTTAAACCTCAGATGCTCCCCCAATCAGTACCAAGAAGGTCAATCATTAAGATGGAAACAAGCCTGGTGCTCAACCTCTATTTTCCTTCATCCTTATCCAAACAATATCCTCTCTTATAAAGCTTTCAAATGGGTTCAATTTTCACTCTCATTTGAGAAAAGATATGGATCTTCTTCTTTCACCTCAACATAGTGGTTCCCCTACAAGAGTTTGTGCATGAGGGGAACATGAGATTTATTATTTGAATATTAAGGGCCTATTTCTATGAGGGTAAATTCCATGTAGTCTCTTTCAAAATGATATCATTTAAAATCTATAATTTTTAGGTCATGGGCTCTAAATAAAAGTTATAAATCATCTCCACTAAACTCTATCATTTCAAATCCTCGTTGGTCAATGTTCTTGAACATGAATAGTATAAAGGGAATATCTAAAACATTACATTCAATCTCGACCTCTACAACTTCTTACATGGAGATCCTGATAACCATCCCATTTGGGTCTTAAAAACATTTCAATTTTAGTTTAAAAAGTGCTTTTTTCCAAACAACATATTTATAAGAATGTGAGTGCAAAAACATTCAATAGATATATGTCTTTCTGTATAAAAAGTGGAATTCAAGTGGATGGAATCCTTATTGTTGGGATATGGACAACCTAGACACATGAGATTTGAACTTGCTTGTGCGTGGTGATTTTAATGTCATTATTGAACCTTCAGAAAATAACGGGGAGGGTTCTATCTAAGGAAATAATGAATTTTTTCTAACATTCATATCACACAATGTTATTTTTGAAATAGGTATCATATGAGATATTTTGACATGGTGTCACATTCAATGTGGGTTCCATCGTAGGTGGTTCCACTTAGAGCAGTGCTTGGAAAAAAATTAATTCATTAATTCCTTTCTTGATGGGAAAGTGAAGCATTTAGTTGAAGAGTTTTCAGATCATTCCCCACTTATTATTAGTCAGGATGATAACACTAGTCGAATAAATCATTTTTTCTACTCAAGGTGTGGGTCCTTAACCTAGATTATCATGAAACAGTGCATACCCCATGGGAAAAATATGGGTGAAAGGTCGTGGGTTGGGTTTTATAACAAACTCCAACATATGAAATGTGATATTATTTTTTTGGAATCCAAAAAACCCTCTCATTTCCAAGAGATTATGGCCTTAAGGAAGATATTGATCAAGCTGAGAGTGATCTTGAATCAATCTAGGCTGATGAAATTTACAATAACATGGTTGGAATGAAGACTCATCTAGCTGAAATACTTATTAAGTGTGAATGATCACTTAAGGGGAGGGATAGAGTTATCATGATTAAAGAGGGGGATTGAAATACCAACAACTTAAAGGAATGAATCTAATATAAGAAACAATATATGGATACTGACATCTTGTTTAATAATAGACCATTCACCAATGACCCACATGTTATGGGAAGTATGGCTACAAAATTTTTTGGATCCTTACTTGCTGATGTTAATCCTTTAATGTAGGACGGTTACCCCTCAACCCACTAAAAAGTCATTGACATAATCCCTCCTTGTGTTACACTTGATACTAAAATTTTCTTAGAATGCACACTCGAAGATAGGGATGTTTAGGAGGATATCTCCTCTCTAATGTCTAGAAGTACCCCGGGTCTGGATGGATTTTCTATATCTTTGTACATTAATTATTTCCACAAAATTGAGATGGAACTTTTGTGTATCATTCAGGAATTCTTCTATAGGGGAGGTCTTCCTAGGGTAGATTTTTTAATCCCCATTGTCCCCATATAGAAGGTCTCAAATCCTTTCTCTCTTAAACATACCACTCAATAAGCATGGAAAATGTTACATACAAAGGACATTTCATGGTCCCCACCATGGGACACTCTATCTATCTCTGAAATTTTATTTCTGAGGAAGAACAAGGCTTTGTTCATGGAGAATATACCCAGATTCCATTTCCATCTCTAATGAAGTTATAAATGATATTAGTAAAAAATTACATGGTTCTAACATTTCTATATTGCTATATATGAACAATACAATTGATAGGATGGAGTGTAGCTTCATTATTAGAGTTATGTGATGCATGGGGTTATCAGAGTAGGATATTGATCTCTTCTTTAGTTTCATTTGTTCCCATGGAATTCTATCACTTTAATGGGGAGAATCTAGGGTTTCTTTAAGTCAACATGAGGATTAAAGAAAGGGGATCCTCACCCCCCCCCCCCATGTGTATTTATTTTGGCTATGGATTTATTTTTATGTTATCTCAACAAGAACATTGATGAGAGACGCATGAGTCCATTATAATTCAAAAATGACATAAAAGGTCCCTACAACCATTTATTTATAGATGACAATGTTCAATTTTTAAATGGAAATACATTTTTTATCATTGATATTGACTAAATCCTTTCTTTATATTATAAATGGAGTGTTCAATCCATCAACTGGATGAAGATTATAGTTTATCTCCCCAATTCATGTCCTACTTCAAGGGGAAAGAGAATTTCTATTATTCTGGGAATCGAAAAAAAAGACTCTTCCTCATGGAATATCAGGGTCTCTTAATCTCCCGGGATCGAGTTAAGATACATGACTATCATGTGATTAATTTTCAAATCAATAACCACATTCTGAACTAGAAAATATGTTTTGTTTCTTTTGGTGGTCGCATCACCCTGGTTAACAGCACCCTCTTTTACATCCACATGTATGTCTTTTCTTCTCTAATTGTCCGCAAGTATGTCCTCCATATAATTGGAAAAATTATTTTTGGAATCATTTGGGATGTCCATAGATATGTTAAATGTCATTGGGTTTCCTAACATAGGATGGACCATGATGTTTAGTGTACAGGAAATGTCTTCAGATGTGTCATTAAAACCATGGATTGTCTCCAGAAAATATTAGCATGACACTTTATGGAAGGGATGTCATTTTTGGGAAAGTTTATTAACAACAAATATGTGAATGGTGTGGTTAGTCCATGGGGTAGGAGTTACAGGCTGTGGAACTCAATTTAGCATCACTTACATACCCTTCAACTTCATTCTTGTTGGATTGTTGGATGTGGATCTATTATCTACTGGAACACTAACTGTATGGGGAGGATTTTGTAGTTTCAATGCTACCCTATATTAGATATTTCCTTTATACAATATAAACTGTTTCCTTATTTTATCAATTCAACGCTTTCTCACCAAGAGTAAGAAGCCTTCAATAGCATCATGACCAGTTCAAAATCCAATAGACTATTTTTTACCACATCCTCTTCCATTTTCTTCTCAATAAAGAATTATTGGAAGATTCTTCATGGGTAACCTAATATTAATGCATGGGGAGCCTCTCTGTGGTGCAAGGAAATGTTGTCTATGTTCTCCTTCCAGCTTTGGAACATCCATAATCACGCATTGTTGAATGATGAGCTGGTGTGGTGGCATGGTATCTTCCTGGCATCCTAGTTCATATATTGCCACTGACCTAGGGAGGAGACCATCAGCTGTATTTTCTTCAAGAGGGAATTGGAAGCTTCTCTATGGATCATCCTTGGTATATTTTGTGGAATTTCTGATCAGGAGATCACCACTAAAAAAATTCAACATACCTAGTTTCAAAAATCAAAGGAAAATTGTCTGAATATTAGGAAAAGGACTCTGTTAATGGACATCGAATGTGGGATATTATGGAATTCCCATAAAAAGAGTTGACATGAGTATAAGTGATGCTCGAATCTGGAACTTCTTGTCTGTGATAAATCCTTGGAAATTGAATTGGATCCTTAGTTTATGAAATGAGACTTCACTTTCCCTCTTTCGTCTCATGCATGTTAAGGTCTCTCCTAGAATGACTCACATATCTTATTCGTGGAGAAAATGAATCTGATGGATTCCCCCTATTACTGGTATGAAAATGATTACTAATGGGCCATGCATCAATAATATCATGATAGGGGGATATATTTTCCACAACCAAGACAACTCTATCAGCTTTGAATTCAATTATTCTTTTGGCATCATTGATGAAGCATTGTCCATGAACATGGGACTGGATCTGTGCAGCTCTCATAATATCTCTCTACTAGGTGTGGATATAAATTACTCCATTCTCTAGGTGTTTATCACAAATGTTATCTCGATCCATTGGGCTATCACCTATATTGTTCACATATGTAGACATATGATTTCAAGAAACATAGATATTACCTACACATGGTGGGATGGTAATATGGATGCGGACTTCCTCGCCTCTTGTGATACTCTTGTCAATTCATATACCACCTATAACACTACCAAGTCCATTCCCTAAAAATGTGTAAATCTTGTGATAGTAGATTCTCTTGGTCTATGATTTTTTAGGCCCTTGTTACTTTTTTGGGCTTTTCCCCCTTATTAGAAAAATTTCTTAATGATGTATGGATAGGTAACCCATATGACCATTAAAAATCTAACCGTTGGAATATTAATCTAACTATTAGAATAGTAATATAGCTATTAAAATAGTAATTTCACTACTTGGAATAGTAACCTGACCATTAGAATAGTAACCTCACCTATGGAAATATAAAATAATATTTAATAGTATTATAAAGTGAAAATATGGCATACTTATATCAATATACAAGTAAATAAATATTTTAAAAATGATAAAATAAGTGTTCCTGTTTTTTTAAATCATATATGTTTTCTTTTATTTTTAATAAAAAATTTAATGATTTAAAGTAATATTTATGTTCATAAAATTCTTTTATAAATTAATATTATGTTTTATTATAATGATATTATAATTTTATGTGATCTTGAGTAATTTTTCAATGGGTTATAATATATATCATAATATTATAATTGGTATTTTTAAAAGAAATGTGATTTTTTAAAATTAAAATTAATAGTATTTACAAAATTATTTTAATAAAATGAATTTTATTTTTTGAATATAAACACTTTGGGATGGTTTGGGTGAATTTTTTCTATTTTTATTAAATTGTTGATTTTTTAGAGAATTATAAAATATGTTAAAATACGGAATTTTTCATTATAAGATAAATTTATAAATTTTTTAGTAATTTATGATGTGGAACCCCATTAGTAAAGACTATCATACACCATTTATGATAAACTTTCATAGTATTCACTATTATTTTTAATCTTAATTAAAATTAATAAACTATTGATTATGATATTTAGAAACACCCCTCTCCACACCTTATAAATACCACCATTCACCACCAATTATCCTTGAAATATATAAGCCTTGTATAATGCAAATTTATATCCTAATATATTCAAAATCATATATCTCATATCCCAGTGCTTATGGTCTCACCAAATCACCTATTGTAAGATACTTAAGTAGTTTTTCAAGGAGATTATATTCAAGGGGTAATATTCTCAAACTATCACTTTTATGTTCTTTTCTTCTTATATCATTCCTCACCTACCTCATCCAACATAAAATAATAAATCTAGTTTTATATATATACTAGATTCATTTTTTTGATAACAGAATATCTACCATCCATACTCTTCTCTTCTCTTCTTATTCTAAAAGAATCCATTGTCCATATTATGTTGGTTCACCACCTCCATGGACAGTGACTTTTCATTTTATATTACCACCTTCAAGGATGGAAATAAAAATATTATTATCTTAAAATATGTTGATAATAAGTATATTATAACATATTTTATGTTCTTTAATGAATATATATACATAATTTTAAATAAAAAAATCTAGTTCATAATGATCGAAAGAACCGCATAAATGAACTAATCATCTAATGTTAACATTTCGGCTAATTAAATCATCTATATGACGTATTAAAATTTTATATTTGTGAAAATTATAATTTATATAAGGTAATTAATAACATTTATTCACTTATTAAGTTTTATTATGTCACACCAACTATTTTATTTTTATTTTTTTCTTTTCTTTATTGTGGTGCATTTAGATGTGTTTTCCTTGAAAAATGGGTGTTTTGGGGAGATAGAAGGTGGCCCATGGCTAGTGAACAGTTACTAGAAAACATTATCCAACCCTAGAAAACATTATTTATTGGATAGTGTCACTATGATTCCCACAAAATTAGGCACACTATTTTTGAAACTGTGTGGTCCAAACAGTGTATCCTCCACCTGTTGAGGTAGAAGCACCTGCACAGTTGAAACATGGTTGGAAAACCAATGTGGTGCAAACCCTATTTCCTCCAACTATTAAGACATAGTCACCCACATGGTTTTTTAATATCATGAATCTTTCTTATATTTTTACAAAAAAAAATTCCAATCCATCCCCCCCTCCCCTCATTGATTTTAACCCATTCTACCCAATACAAGAAAAAATCACTATTTGCAAAGGGTTATTTGTGACGAGATTTCTTCCCGTCGCAAATAACCTGTCCAAGAAGCTATTTACGATGGGAAAATTTCACCATCGCAAATAACCAAATATTTTTGACGGGTTTTCATCTCCCATCGGAAATAGTTTGGCGTGACTTGCGCGCCAAATCATGCAAATAATATTTGCGACGAGGAGATGTCTCCAATCACAACTAGTTTGGCGCGGCATGCACGCCAAATAGCGTGGCTTGCGCGCCAAACTGTGCGGCTTTCTCGCCAAACCACGCATGGGAATTTGCGACTAGATCCCGTTGCAAATACCCAGCTGCGGTTAATAACTTTTTGTGATGGGATGTCGTCCCGTCGCAAAAAAGACTGTTGGCATGAACTATTTCCGATGGGACCCGTCGAAAATAACCTTTTAACCACTGACTATAATTAATGTGGGCGAGGGTATTTTCGACGGGCCCCATCGCAAATACCACCATTTGCGATGAGAATGTCATCGCTAATCACCCCATCGTAGCTAATCTAACCTATATATACCCCCCAACTATTTTTTTCCCAAATCATTCAGATCTTTCTCTCTCCCTCTTTTCATTCTTCAGTTTTAAAGAAATTTTTTTTAGTTGAAATTTTTTATACGAGAGCAATCGGAGGGCGTCAATAACTTCAGAATATCAAAGTTTAAGGTATTTATATTTTATTTTTTAATATTTATTTTATTTATTTATGTTAAATTTGATTATTGTTTATTAGTTGTAATTTAATTAGATTTCAACTGATTTTTAATTGTATTTATTTTTACTAAGAAATTGATATTGTTAGTGAAAATTATAAATAATAAGTCATAATTAATATTAATTAGATATAATTAGTTATAAATAGATATAATTAGCAGTAAATAGATATAATTAGCAATAAATAGATATAATTAGCAATAAATAGATATAATTAGCAGTAAATAGGTATAATTACCAATAAATAGATATAATTAGGAATAAATAGATATAATTAGAAATAAACAGATATAATTAGTAATAAATAGATATAATTAGATATAAATTGTAATAAATAGATATAATTAGTAATAAATAGATATAATTAGTAATAATTAAATATAATTAGTAATAATTAGATATAATTACTAATAATTAGATATAATTAGTAATAATTAGATATAATTAGTAATAATTAGATATAATTAGTAATAATTAGATATAATTAGTAATAATTTGATATAATTAGTAATAATTAGATATAATTAGTAATAATTAGATATAATTAGTAATAATTAGATATAATTAGTAATAATTAGATATAATTAGTAATAATTAGATATAATTAGTAATAATTGCATATAATTAGAAATAATTAGATATAATTAGTAATAATTAGATATAATTAGTATTAATTAGATATAATTAGTATTAATAAGATATAATTAGTAATAATTAGATATAAATAGTATTAATTAGATATAATTAGTAATAAATAGATATAATTAGAAAAAAATAGATATAAATTGTTATAAATAGTAATAAATAGTAAAAATTAGTAATAATTAGTAATAATTAGTAATAATTAGTAATAATTATAATTAATTAGTCATAATTAAAATTAATTAGATATAATTAGATATAATTAGGAAAAATTGATATAATTAGCAATATATAGTTGTAATTAGCAATAAATATATATAATTAGCAATAAATAGATATAATTAGAAATAAAAAAGATATAATTAGTAATAAATAGATATAATTAGGAATAAATTTATATACAATTAGTAATAAATAGATATAATTAGTAATAAATAGTTATGATGTTGCTGCAAAACAAAATTTCATATTAAAAGTTGCATTGATGTGGATGATTAGTGACTTTTCAGAATATGACATCTTATCAGGTTGGAGTACACATGGTCCGAAATCATGTCCTTACTATATGAAAAAAAACAAATCCTTTATGATCTTCAATGAAAAAAAACCTTTCTATTTTGATTTTCACCGTAGATTTCTTCCAACCGATCATCCTTTTCAGAGGAAAAAATCGTATTTCAGAAAAGGTATAATTGAAAGGGATGAACCTCCAAAAATGATCTCAAGTACAGAGTTAAAATCAGTTGTATTTTCATTACCCCCATCACATTTGGTCCAATAGTAAACCAACAAAAAATTCATGGCTTTGGGAAAGAACATAATTGGATAAAATGGAGCATTTTTTGGGATCTTCTGTATTGGTCTAATTTGTTGGTCTGCCACATGTTGGATGTTATGCATATTGAGAAGAACTGTTTTGATAATTTATTTCATATAGTTTTGGATACACCAGGTAAGACCAAAGATACTGTAAAGGCATGATTAGATCTTGCCCTAATTTACAGGCAACCAGAACTTGAACTGTTTGAAAATGTCAGATCACAGAGGTTAATGAAGCCAAAAGTAGCTTATACAATGTCCAAAGAGATTCGCTTATTATTTTGTTAGTGGATTGTAGATTTGAGACTTCCAGATGGATATGCTTCCAATTTGGGAAGATGTGTTAATAATGGATATATTACTGGATTAAAAAGTCATGATTTTCATGTTATAATGGAAAGACTTATGCCGGTTGGATTCATAGGTTTGTTGAATTCTATGATTTGGGATTCGATAATAGACATATCATCTTTTTTTCAAGACATTTGTGCAGCGACAACAGACTATGATGCTCTTAAGAAAAATGGAAGATGATGTTGGTGTAATTATATGCAAACTGGAAAAATTATTTCTGTTGGCTTTCTTTAACTCAATGGAACATCTTATATTACATTTTCCACATGAAGCTAAATGTGGAGGTCGATTACATTTTCAACGGATGTACCCATTCGAGAGATTCATCCAAAAATTGAAGAAAAAAAATACCTAACAAAAGATCAGTTGAAGGCTCAACTGTTGAAGCTTATTTTCAAGAGGACATTTGTATTTTCTGCTCTCATTATTTTGAATCTCAATATCCCTCAAAACACAATCGCATGGGACAAAACGAGGGGAATGTTAATGATGAAATGGACAATCAATTAATAGATTTTAATCATCCAAATATTGGTTTCGATGGAGTTCATGAATGATGGATTTCAGATGATGAACATCACAAAACTCATACATACGTTCTACTCAACTATGAAGAAATGACATCATTTTTCCTGTGAGTGCTTATATTACTTATGATATAATTTATGTTATAGTATTTAAACTTATTTTATTTGTAGGTTATATGATAATATTATCAAGAAACAACTTCAACAAATTACAGCAGCTGCTCTTGAAGAACGCAGAGCAAAGAAAATTTCTCAGTGGTTTCAAAAACTAGTAATATAAATTATTGATGGTTTAAGATCAATTCTGTTTATTATTTATTATATTGATAATTATTTTATAGATTTTTAGGTGTCTCAATATGCTGATAAAATTGATAAGTGACTGTGTATATTGAGTAACCCACCATCCAAAATAGTTAAATATTATAATGCATATGTTTTGAATGGTTTTAAATTTCATACACATGAACACAAGGAATCAAAAAAACAATGAACAATGGAGTTTGTATGAGAGGATCACATCACCGAGAAACTGAAGTTGACTTTTATGGAATTTTGGATGAAATTATTGAGTTGTGTTATCTAGGTTAGTATTACATAACAATGTTTAAATGTTGATGGTTGGATACTGAGAGAGGCTTGTGTGTTCATCCGACTCATGTAATCGTCATTACTAAATATAAAAGTCTTCTTTCAGAAAATGAACCTTTTTTACTGGCTCAACAGGCACATAAAATTTATAATGAAAAGTACTATGCTACTTCAAGGGAGTTGAGCGATTGGTGGAACATAATAAAAATGAATTCTCGGGAAAATCAATTTACTCAAAATGAATGTGGTTCCACTGAAGTGTAAGGAATTGAAATTTTTCAAGAGACTGCTCAAAATCCATCTAATTCACAAAGTGACGTGAATATCAATGATGACACCCCACAATTAAGGATCGATGGTGATGAAGATGTTAATGATGTTACAAATGAAACTTAAATGACAAGAGATGTTGAAACTGAAACTCATATGGATATTGATGATGCTGAGAAGAAAGATGAAGACATTGACATTGACAGCTATGGAGAAGCAGATGAAGATGAACATTGACACAGTTAAATGCTGATTATAATCATAACTAATATATAACTATATATAATAGTTATTTTCAACTATCTTCTATCAACAATCATTTTTTTGTTTCAGATGGACCCTGAGTTATTTCTCATGTAACAGGAGGCTGATCTACCATTGGATGTGGGGTATTTTGGATAATCTAACCCTCTGTCTACAGGCAGTTCAGGGGTACGTAGAGGTGGCACGTTTTTTCATGACTAATGATTCATGAACCTATCCCCAAGAGATGTCCACATCTTGGTTTTGATCCATGCACACGGAGGTATGGTAACCTATATATTTTAGTTAGATTTCATTAATTTATATTTATATAATAATTGTTTTATTATTTATTCATTTTTCACAGTTTTACGCATGTATCTATTGGACAGAGGAGCGCTATCTTGCGCAATTATTTTTCTCAGTCATGGATCACATGGGAATTGATTCTCGTTGATATGAGACGTGACACGTTCCATCATTGGCTGGTACATAAATAAATAATATTTATTTTGAAATTTATTTTATTAAAACTTAATATTATAAATTATTTGTAGGCTTTATGATATCCTATCGATGATAGAATGGACGACTCTATCCACGCGGCATGGCAGGTTTCTATGCGTGACCGTTTCTGTCAGTTATTCCACAATTTCATAAGGATAACCATTAGGAAAGTAGGGGTGACAGAATTTGATGAGCTGTGTTGAGACCACCAACTAGAGTACATTTCATCTCACATTTGAGATGGATTATTTTTACACTAGTTGGGTGGTGTATTTCAGAGGAGATCTTCAGTGGGACGATAGAACCGGGGGAGACGGGAGATGACACATCGAGCTGGTAGTCATACATTCAGTTCGCATAGAGAGCATCTGGTAAGTATACTTTTTAAATATTTTAGATAACATTAAATATAAATAGTATATTTTATATTTCTGTAGGTAGTCGAGCATCCTGATATTACAGAGTTCGACCTTTTTCGGAGGATGTACAGTGATCCAGTCACTAGAGAGATTATAGGTGATTGCCATTGTCATATTGTGGTTAGTATTATTTTTTTTAGTTTGACAATTAACTACATATAATATTTTCACAATTTTAATTTTAAATTGGAATTAAAGGAGTCATATGAGGTTGTGACCTCTCAGACATAGGCTGAGGGTCAGGACGAGATGACTGAGTTGACCAGTGCTCACCATTTCGATTAGGCGGCATGGATGCAGCTGACTCAGTATGGCTTTGAGAAGGGCAGAGTGGTTGGTATCAACTCTCATTTGACTCCTGGTACTTATAATGGTACTGTTGCAAAGTCTATGTCCAACTCGAGAGGATCTCATGGAGAGGAATCAACTTCTGGCTCACAGTATCAGGGGAAGTTGCAAGCTTAGGCTGAGCTTATAGAGACTTTTCAGAAGCAGCAAGAAGAGATGTGTCGGTGGCAGCAGCAGCAGGAGCAGCATTACGAGGAGCAGATGCATCGATGGTAGCAGCAACAAAAACATGAGGAGGAGACACAACGATGGAAGTAGCAGCATCATGAGCAGATGGAGCACATGCACCGTCTGACTCGTAGTTTAGGGATGGAGTTTCCTCCACCATCTCCTTCAGCTCCTCCACCTCCTCCAAAAGATGACCCCCCCCCCAATGATTTTTTTTATGTTACAAACATTTTAATTTAACATTATAATATGAATTATTTATATTTTATATCTTTTATATTGGTGCAAATATTACATAATTTAATTCTTAATATTTTTTTTATTTTTTTATATTTTTTTGTGAATATTGAGAATTTTAATAATTTTTAATTTTTAATTGTTTTAAAAATAGTAATATTATTTTTTCACTAATGGTAATTTTATTAAATTTTCTTTTTTTGAAAATCAATTTATTATTTGCGACGGGACTTCTTGCGATGGGGACCCATTGCAAATAGTCCAACTAAATATATTTAGAAATATATTTTTGACGGGACTACTTGTCTGTCACAAATAATTTATTGTGACGGTACTGTCGCAGAACATTTAATATATATATATTTTCTGATGGGACACGGGACCGTCACAAATAGTTTTTGTGATGGGCTCGTCACAAAAACGTTTATCTATATATAATACATGTTATCAGAGACTTATTTGTGACAGTGATGTTTCCCGTCACAAATAAGATTTGTTGCAATGGGCCCGTCGCAAATAAGTGTATTTGCGACGGCATTTTCTACAATGGGATATTTGTTACAGGGCCCCATTTCAAAATCCAATTTTCGATGGGATCCTGTCACAAATAGGTCATCGCAATTTCCATGAATTACAACACTTACCCCCTGATTTTCCCTATTTGACCCTCATGGCACTAGGTGCACGTCCCCTCTACTTAGACCCCCAATTGTATTCAATATTTGGGTGATTTGATCTTTATTATTCATGTAAACTCAAATAAATAATCTACTCTCTTTTCTACTTATTGTATTATCCCTTATCTCTTGGGATTCCTTTTATCCAGTGGATATGGTGACCTAGAGTGGGTTTAATCAGAATTTTGTGTCTTGGGTTTTTATGTTTTTGTTGTATTATTTCTTCCTTATAGTCCACATTAATCATTTCTTACGGTTTCAAATCATAATTTGGTGGTTTTATGTAGAAATATAGATGGTTAGATGTTATACCATTATTTAATGATTTAAATGTGATTATCTCAACTAAGAATTTCTTCATAAATTATGATGTGTTTGTAAATGGGTGATTTCAAAGCTGTTGGTGTGTGTAAGGATCTTTAAATGGGTTTTACCCTATGATTATGGTTGTGATGATGTGTTTTGGTAGATGATGTCCTGTTTTGTAAAAATTTAAATATTCATGTTTTGATAAATGGGGTGAGACCCATGGGAATCTTGAGTACCTAGGTTGGAGTATTGGGAAAATAACTTAAGGAGTAACCCACACTACCAAAAATGATTATGTTATAACACTAAGTATATTATGATGATGTGGATTGGTTTTCCCAAATAGGGGAACATACTTTCATGTTCATCGTTGATCTCCAGGAGTACGAGTATCAAAGTTTAACACTAACCATAGCTACTATTGGAAATCCTATTGCTCTTATGCTATATTATTACATGTTTATATTTTTTATTGTATATATTATATTTCTTTTAATTTTAAATATTTATTTTAAATTACACATATTTCTTTCTTCCAATAGAATGATTATTATTTGTCTTATAATGGATATTAATGGGACACTTTGTAGCATCCTACTGGGAAAGTGAGTTCACACCCTTTATAAACCACATGGGTGTATATAGACCTTATTTTATTTGAATTAGGTAAAGTAAAGGAATTACCTAGTGGTGTTGGTTGGTTCTCCTATTAGTATAATTTTATTTTTGTAGGTGTTAATGGTGGGAACATTTTGGAAGTTATCCCTCCATGAAACATAAAGGTTTTTATTTCTTTTATTAGTCTTCTCCCCTTTGGTACATTATCGTTTTTGGTTATATATGTAATATTTAACATGAAAATTTATTATGAAACCTTTTTGTTTCATTTTAATGGTTTATGGTTTTGATCTTCCAATTTCATCTTCTTCCCACTTCCAGCCATCTGTGATGGTGAAGATCGCACAACCTGTTTCGAAGGAGTCGTCTCTACAAGGCAAGGGGTTGTCTAGACTTGCAACGAAGAGGGTGAGTAGAAATCACTTTTTTGACTCTGCTATGAATATAGGTGTGCATTTTCCTCGACCTATAGTAGATAGGGACCTTGAAAATATCCCATATAAGAGGGTGGAGATGAGACCTTCATCTAAAAACTAGACAGATGCAGGTAAATCACGCTGTTTTCTTGTATGAGGTAGAGGGGATTCTAACAGAAGACATTTTACTTTTGTCCTTGATGGTGTTATAGAGTGAATTATTAGAAAGGTTGATACCGCCCATGTTTTTTCTAATAGAGAAGCTATCCTTGATAGATTCAAGATATAAGAGCATTCAATTATTTCTAGAGTAGTTCTTCTTAGTGGTTGTCAAATTTGGAAGATTGATTATTTGGTTCTGAAATTTACCACTACATGGTGGTTTTCTGATTAAATATTCATATCCATGGTGCGTGGATTTATCCACATTATATTTCCATTAGAGCATCTCAAGAGGAGAGCATGGATGTTTGGTAAAATTTCTCTAAATCTAGGTATGATTTGAATTGAGGAATGAGACTTTAATTTCAATCCTTTCTCTATAAAAAGTACTAGGGATCTGGTGTGGATAAAACTTATTGGACTTCACTGGATCAAAGGGAATCCTAGAAATATTTTTGAAATTGCTTGTATGGTGGGTATTACAATTAAAATGTATAGTACCAATGAGGGTGTGAAATTTGGACACTATTCTAGGGTTCTGATGGAAGTTTATCTACATACATTCCTAATTCATAATATAGTCTTGTCTGCCTTAGATAATGATATCTCTATAAAGGTGGAGTATGAGATATTTCCAAACTTTTTTCTTGATTTTCATGTTATTGGGAATGTCAAATAGAAGTGTGGTAAAAATTTTGTATACACCTTTTTCTCATTAAAAGGGCATAGTGATATTTCTTATAGAAAGAAGGTGATGAAGTAAGCAACACAACAATATATGGATGCTAATACTTCACAGGCAGTGGGTGATGCTGCTTTAGAATTTGCTCAGGTGCCACAAGTGCCTATAGATACAAAGAATATGGGGGCTAATGTTTCTCAGGTGGTGGATGATGCTTCTAGATATTTTTCTCAAGTGCCTCAAGTGAATAAGAATGTATAGTGTAGTTTGTTGATGCATCAAGAAGAGGAGTGCGGGAATTCTTTGACTCCTGAGCATGTTGCCCATGGTGGGGGTGACATTATGCCAAGAGTGTTGAAGGAAATCCTAGGTCATTTTCATGAGGAGAAACAAACTCCCGATGATGGTGAGATTAATTCAAAGACCCAATAAGAAATTTATAAATTAATGGAAACACATGAATTCAGGGAAAGTGTGATGATGTGGAGGATGACTCCCCCAAAAAACTAATTTACAATCTGGCATTGTCAAATGGTAAAAATGTGGTTGTGGATATTCATTGGTTTTGAACTTGTTCCTCCTAGAAGATCAGTACCAAGGAATGACAACTCATACATGAATCCAACCATGGCCACCCGGTCCCATAGTCCTCTTGATTGTGATTATGAATGGGATGATGATTATGATGTTTCTTATCCATGTCACGTTGATATTTGAGTTCTTCTTTACTCTGGTTCTCCTTGGGTACGAGGGCATGTGTACATGTATGACTCTGGCACTCTATGTGTTCTCCCTTTTTTCCTTTAATTAGTAAAAAGGACTATGCCCTAAAAATTGGGTATATATATATATATCTTCATATTACATATATAACTACACTATTCTGCCTTCTTTTTATAGGGTAATACATGAATTTTTTTTATTTCTCAAACTCATTCGTTATAATCAAACCCGATTAAGGATAAATTTTCCATACCATAATACTTTTATGTAACTCTCATTTATAGTGTTTATTCCCATTCATTATTTTAATAAATGAATATTTATTTTAGGTATTAAAATTCCTTTTTACCTGTGTTTTTAAAATAAAATTCTATAATAACTCATTCTCCAAATTAACTTAACCGATTCCTTAAAACATTGTTTTGAATTTTCATTTATATACCTAATTATCTACCATTTTTCAGGATTTTTTCTAAATGAAAACGATATTTTTAGACCTATTATTCTGTACTTAGATATGAAAATTGAAATTCATAAATTTTTAATTCTCTTTGGAATCCTAATGAAATATAATTTAACTATGATAAGAGGAATGATTATAAAACCCATTTCTTTCCATGGTATTTTTATTCCTTATTATTTATTTCCTTTCAAAGCATAAATATGAATGTATATGTTATGTTAGATGAAACTATATAGTTTTTCAATTCATTAGGTAATGTTTTTGTATCCTGAGACATTATTTATCGTATTACATAGTAAAAATAATCAATGATGGGACATTGTCCCCCATGTGATGTTGAAATGGTAGTTAGTCATGACTTATTCACATGTAATGTCATATGTTGTGACCAAATTCTTATGTTTCCATGATCTTATGATAACATGTTCTTTATGTTATGATCCCATGTTATTATTTGTGATCATTCTCTTTTAGTAAATAATGTTATGTCACTTTAGTCACAGGGTATGCCTCATTATCATGTTTATTACCTTATTTGGCCTTATAGCCCACCTAATTATTTTGTGTATTTTACAGGTTATCCTCAGTAGTTTTATAATATTAGAGGTATTTAGAAACATCGTAATTAAAATAAAGTAATTAATTTTTTATTTAATTTATTTTTGATGTATTATAAACTTATTCTTTCCATGAAATTACGCCTAAAGATCTTTGGGTTGTGTTTATTTGCTTTTTAGGTTAAAATTTATGTAAAAACATGAGTAAAATTATTTGGTAAATATAGTCGACGTTTGAGAAATGAATAGTTTTTTATTGGGACCATAATACTTTAGTAAGAACTATAGTGATATGTATAAGTATATAAAAAATATATTAAAATTTTGGTGAAATATATAGTGAGTTGTTTACATGAAATTACAACCTTATCAAGATACTACATGTGGATATAGATCTAGAACAAATTTACCTAAGGGTAATACCCCTAAAAACTATATATTCAGTATTAACTCAATCATCACATGGTGTTTAATAATTGGACTTTACTGTACACCTAGTTTTATTCTCCTAGGGTATATGATTTTGGAAAAATCAAAACTCATTATGAACCATTATAAAGGACTTGAATAGATTTTTAGGTTAGAAAACCAAATAATAATATAATTATTGATAAGATAGATAAAAAACAAGAGATTCATAAGTTATTATTTGTGTTTCATTAATAATATATTCCATCTATATTCATAGTTTCTCATTTAATATAATATTTAGTTTAGGTATTTTCATCCATAATTTCTTTTTGATATAGTAAAAGATGAGAACTAGAAAATAATACTGAAATGAAAACAAATTGTCCATTCATGAAATTAAAATTTTCTATATGATTATAGTTCTACACATTCATTAATATCTTGAATGTTTAGTATAATTTTTCAAACACAACCTCAAAACAATAGGGTTGAACTCTCTATAAGAATAAAAAATGGAGCAATAGTTTCATCCCAATTATATAACTCCTCCAAAGTAAATATTTATATATTGATCCTCCTAGAAAATGCTTTAATATTTTATTCATTATTGGTAATGGATTTTTCATCCTTATATAAAGAAATATCAATAGTTTGGAGGGAGGATCACACTTCACATACCAAGTCATCTTCTTATTTTTTATATCTGTGAGGATGAGGAAGAATATCCTTTGGAATATTTATAAGAAGTGTGTATATTATTTCCTTATGAGAAAGAATATATATCCATAAATATTTGACATAAAAGGGATAATGATTATTTAATTGTTGACTATTGTGAGAGAATAAAATAATTTATTCCCAAAATAATTGTTTTTCTTCCTCATCACTGAATGGTTATGTTATTAACCAAACATATAACTAGATATATAATTATATCCAAGACTCCCTAAAAAATATCCAACATTGATTTTTAAGAGAACATGATTAAGTTATAAGAGAATCTACGTAAGGGTTTTATATTCCTGAGTGCTACATCATGGGTTGTGTTGGGCCTCTTCATCAAGATGAATGATGGGTCAATGACACTCTACATTGATCATCATGAACTCAAAAAAATCGTGTTAAAAAATAATTATACCATACCATGGATTGATTAAATGTATGTTAAGCTATATAGGGACAAGTATTTATCTATGGTGGACCTTTAATTCTGATATCACTAATTAAAGGTGATGAAGAAAGATATTCTCATGATTGTGTTTTGATCAAGTTATGAATACTATAGGTTCATAGTGATTCCCTTAAGAATCACTAATTCTCTAATAATAATTATGAACATAATTAATAGTTTATTTAGATATTACATTGAAAAAAATTGGTACACTTTATTGATGATATTAGGATATACTCTAAGAAAAAGGAGGAGTATGAGGAGAATTTGAATACTATTTGGATGAATTTGTGAAAGTTTAATTTATATGAAAGGTATTGTAAATGTGAGTTTTGGTTGGTGGAAGTATAATTCAGAGGGAATTTTATCACCAGTAAAGAGATGTCTAAGGGGCCTTATAAGACAAAGTAAATTGAAAAGTGGTCTCGACCAACATTTGTAATAGTTATTTGTATTTTCCTTAGACTGAACGGGTATTACAAAAAAATTTGGAGAAACATCTAGTGATTTTCAAACTCACTAACCAAGATTCCTCAAAAGTGGGTAAATTTTAATGGACTAATGAAGGTGAATAAATCTTCGTGGAAGTGAAAAAATAATCTTATCACTACACCATTCCCCACACTACCCCCAATTGTGGAACTCTTCATGGTACAGAGTTATGATTCAAAAACATTATTGGTCTATATACCATTATAGAATGATAAATTGATATCCTATCACTCAAATATGTTGAATTTTAATGAGTAAAACTACACAACACTAGATCTATAAGTTCTATAGAGATAGTTTCACTGAATATTTGGAAACACACTAATTTTGGTGAGAAATTTGAAATATATATAGATCATAAGTGACTCATGTATATATTCACATAGAAGTAACTTAGTATGAACCTACAAATATTGTTAGAGATGATAATGTACTTTCATGATTCAATACACTACCACCATATGAAATAATATAATGTGTTAGATTCTCAATATAGAAAGGATAAACCAATATTTTCATTTATGATATTTTATATGGATTCAATATTTATAGAGTTCAAAAGGACAACCATGGGGATCATAAAGGAAGAAACATCATCATTTATTTCCCAAATTATTACTCCTCTATATTTTATAGTGAAGATAAATGATTATCACTGGGATGATGTTGAAATTAAAAAGAAGATAGAAGCTATAAGAATGGGAAAATAATTATATTTCAAAAATGATAGTGAATGAGTTTAAAGGTAAGGTAATTAATATTTAAATCATAAAACCTAGAGATAAAAAATTATTAGTTGAGTGGTGCAATATATTGACCATTTCTTTTGACACAGGGAGCATAAATATATATCAATATCTCTGAGAGAATTATTAGTTGGAAAATACGGATAAGGGTATCAAAATATATACATTAAAATCCATAGTATGTTAACAGGTGAAGGTTAAAAGGAAATGTCTCAACGGGAAAATATAACCATTACCCATACTAATATAAAAATGGAAAATATCAACATTCACTTTTTCATTGGTCTTACAAAAACATCAAGAGGAAACAGTTATATATGGGTTTTGGTGTATCATATTACAAAGATAGATCACTTCATTAAAATGTGAGTGTCATTTTTACTAGAACAAATTATAAGGATATATATCATATATGTGATGAGGCTATATGGAACACCACTATCGATTATTCCTAACCAATATCCTAGAATTACATAAAAATTTTTGAAAATTATTCACTATAATCTAAAAAATGAATTCAACAGTAGTACATTTTGTCACCCCCAATCTAATGGTCAATCTAATCAGAATATCCAGACACTTTATGACATACTGAGAGCAGGCATAATAGACATCAAAGAAGGATGAGATTAGTATATTCCTCTGGTTGAGTTCTTTTACAATAATAGTTTCCATCATGAATTCTAATTGATTCAAATAAACCAATTTATGGGATGATATATCGAACACCTATGTGCTAAGATGAGGTTGGTGAATGAATGATGTTGGGTCCTAAAATATTGGAGGAAATTTTAGTAAAGGTAAAGACAATTAAGTAGAAAATTAGGCCTACTCAAAGTTGATAGAAGATCTATGTTGATGGTCTTATATGATACCTAAATTATTTGGTTGGAGGTAAATATTTCTTGTATATATCTCTAGGGATGAGATTCATGAGATTTTGGGTAAAGGGAAAGCTAAGTCTCTGGTACGCCAGCCCCACGGAGATTCATGATCACATCATAGTTGTAGATTATCAACTAAAAGTCCCACAAAATCTATATCATGTAGAGGAAATATTACATGTTTACCTCTTGAGTAATTACATAATAAATCCCTCACATGTACTAAATTCAGATGTGGTATGGTTGGGAAATTACCTCTCTTGTGAGGATAATCTGGTGAGGATCTTGGACTATAACGATAAAGTTATACATAACAAGAAAACTCACCTAGCCAAGGTATTGTGGTGAAACCTATAGTATAAGGAGGAGACATGGGAATGAAAGAAAGATATATTATATAAAACCCATCATCTATTTTCTTCTTTTTCTATCAAATGAAATGTTGAGGGAGAAATTTATTTGGGGGGTGTAACAACACATTATTTTATCAATGTAATTTCTCTTTTAAATTTGTAACTGTGTCATTTTTAGTAAAATTATATATATATATTGAAAACACAACAAATAATGAAACAAAATAAAGTGTTTTTATAATAATTTAAACGATAAATTTAAAGAATAAATATGGATAAAATAATAAAAATTAATACAATGGGATAAAAAATAGAGAATAAGATAACAATAATATGAAATTTTGGATATGCTCAATCCGCTAGAATAATAAATCTCATGAATAACATTGTATAAATGATGAAAAATATTAATAATGAGATATTCATCTTTAAAATGAATATATATATATATTACTTTATATAAAATATATTTTAATGAAGAATGAATGAAATATAAGATATTTATATAATTTAGGTAACCCATATGACAATTACAAATCTGACTGTTGGAATAGTAATATGACCATTATGAATATTAATCTATTCATTGGAATAATAATATCACCAATGGAAATGTAAAAAAAAATTATCTATATTATAAAATGATAATATATCATATTTATATCATGATACAGGTAAATAAATGTTTTAAAAATGATAAAATAAGTGTCCTTATTTTTCTAAAACATATATGGGTTATTTTAATTTTTATAAAAATATAATGATTTTAAATATATATTATTTTCCTAAAATGGGTATAAAAATTAATATAATGTTTTATTATAATGATAATATACTTTTATAATACAGTAAGTATTTTTTTAAAAGGGTTATAAATTAAATCATAATATTAAAAAATTGTATTTTTAAAATAATAATAGACTTTATTTTAAAATCAAATTTATAAGATTTAAAAAAAATATTTCTAAAAAATTGATTTTATTTTTTGAATATAAACAAATAAATAGTTAATTTTTGGTATTTTTCTAAAGTAGTTGAATTTTTTTTTGAGTTTTGAGTTGTTGTAAAACACATTATATAACCTTGTAAGCTAAATACAAGATTTTTTGGGTCATGGGTAATGTATGCACATATTATTTTGAACTCACATTCACTTTTTTTATGTGTGGTCACAAGATTCATCACTATTGGTTCTTGAGAAACAATAAAAAACTAATAACTATAATATTTAAAAAAACCCATCTCCTCCCACAAAAAATATAACCCATTCTCCTCCCGACATCTAAGCCTTGGATGTTGCAAAATTTCATCCCGAATATCCTCCCAATACCCCCCCCCCCCCAATGTTCTTTCTCTACTAGTCTCACCAAAATACAATTTCAAAGTGATTTAAGGGTTTTTTCAAGGATACAATATTCATACATTTTATTTTCAAACTACTTCGTTTAAATTATTTTCTTCTTCTAAATTCTCCTCAGCTACCTCACCAAATATGTAATAATAAATTAGTTATCATGCATATTCAATAATTTTATAGTTCAAATTTAATATCGAATATCTATCCTCTTATCTTCTCTACTTCTTCGAAAAATCAATCCATTGTTGATATTTTTTCGGTTACCACCTATGTGGATGATGAGTTTTCATTTTTCATTCCCACCAACAAGGATGGTTATAAAAAATATAATTATTATCAAATAATATGATAATAAGTATATTATAACATATTTAATTTTCTATAATGAATATATTTATATATAATATTGAAATAAATAAAGATAGTTTTTGATGGTTAGTAAAACCGCCTAAATAAAGAAACCACATAATGTTAACTTTTATACTAAGGGAATCACCCCTATGCAAAAAACACAAAAATATATTTGGTACAATTAAAATTCTTATATAAATTAATATCAATTTATTTAAATTTTATATTTATATTCCCATTTTTAAAAAACTTCTATAATTATTCCCAAGTGATCCAACCATGGAACCATGTAATGAACACCCTCACAAAGAAAAATTAAACATTTTATCTTCTTGAAATATTTATAAATGAATATAATAAAATTATAATAATATATACATATTATTAATTAATTTTTTAATTAATTACATATGATTATTTAGTAATAAAAGTTAAAGTGCATAATGATTTTGGAACATAAGTTATGGGACCTCTCTAAACCACCCTTTTTCTTTAGGTTATGAAATTCTCTATATAACTCACATTATATCTCTATTTGATGTTATATATTACTTATAAATTTTTTATATATTTCACATTAATATAATCCTAAACTATTCTATCATACTTTTAAGGGATAATACATGCATTAAGTTTATTTTATAAAAACTGTCTTTAAAATCCAACCCAATTAAGGGGAAATTTTCTATCCCTTAATGATTTTATGAAACACTAATTTAAAGTCCTTATTTCCATTTCAAATCCAGTTAGATAAAGTAATATTTTAGGTATAACCATTCTATTTTACATTTGGTCTTCAAATAACATTCCATACTAACTCTTTATCCAAAATTCTGTAACTGATTCCTTAAAACACTATTATGAATGTTTATTTCTAAAACCAATTACTTACCCTTTCTCTTGACTTTTTCCCTAATGAACAACATTATTTGAGATATATTATTTTTTACTCAGATATAAACACCCAAAATCATTTACTCATTCTTCTATTTTTAATCTCTATGAAATATCCTTTGATTATACTATTAGGCAATATTATGAATCCCATTTAATGCCATAGGGAATTTTTATGTTTCTACCTTAGGATTTATTTCTTTGTGGTACAGATAATCTTGGAAAGATTATGATGGTTTCTCCTAGATATAACTCTGATAAATTGGGTAATTTTTTGTAACACTAGTTATTATATAGGATACTAATGTTTTTTGGAGTTGAATTGAGCTTGAATTCAGGTATTCTTTTATCCTTATTTGAGTAATTTTCTTTTGGGTTTTAATTTGTGGTGTGTTTTGGGGAAAATTAAGAAAAATGTAATAAACGGCATTGTAAATGGTTGGTGCATGATTAGAGAAAATCATTTCCCCCTGCCCAGAAAATCATGAACCCTTGGATAGTGGTTTATTACACGGATATCACGTGGTTTTTGAAATCGTGTTTCCTAAAAAGAGAAACAATGAACCACTAAAACAATAGCTGAACGATTTGAGAAAATTGTGCGCCCCTTCCCCTAAAACCGTACATAGTATTTTAAATTTCCATAAAATTAGGATTAAATTCACCTAAATTCTTAAAATGTCCCCCATTTGACACAAACTTGTACGCTTATGGTTTTGGACACTTTCATATCTTCTCAAAGGGATTCAAAGGTCATTAGACCTCTATTATTCATGATTTGAATACTGAATCGATGATCTTATCCTCTCCTAGGAAGTTGATCTTATCTAATTAATTTATCATTTATCCTTTATCCTTCTCTAGTTATTTGGGTGAATGTTATCTTCTATTTTCTAAAAAAACAAGATATATTTTTTTTGAATCGAGATCAAGGATTATAGATAAAGATTTAGTTTGGAAAATCATGATTTTATTAATATTGATTTTGGGTTTTGAGATACAGATCTAAATCTTCATTGTTGTGATGCTTAATTATATAGATTTATGTTGGGTGATAATAATCAATGAATTAAGTTAGGTGGTATAATATTAAAATCCCATAGCTGTGATTTTATTTTATCCATGAAATTTTTAAAATTTATAGATTTATTTAGTAATTTAATTTCAAAATGTAATTAATTTATTTGGTGAATAAATTAATTATGAAAATGTATAATTGTGGGATTTGGGGAAAACATTATTGAAATTAATTGTTTGATGTTGATGTTATGAAATGGATAAATAATTGGTGATTTATTCATGGGATATTGAAATTGGGTGTTTAAATAATTAATTCGTGAATTAATTATTGTATGTTGGTATTGTAAAATGATTAATTATTTAATTATTTAATTAATTTGTGGTTGAGATATATATAATATTTTGTTATTATGATATATTTTGTTATTAAAAGGTGAATGGTATGATGGAAATTCTTCCATTGAAAAAAGAATGGTAACACGATCATTCAGTTGTGATAATTAAAGAATGGTAATATGGTCATTAACGTTTTGAAATAAATAATTGTAACGGGGTCATTCAATTGTGAGAATTTGTGAATGGTAACATGGTCAATCATTTTTAAAATAATTAATGGTAATATGGTCACTAAATTTTGTTAATTAATGAATGGTTACACAGTTACTCATTTGTGTGAAATAAATAATGGTAACATTGTCATTGAATTGTGTGAATTAATTAGTGGTAAAATGGCCATTAATTTGTGTGAAGTAATGAATTTTAACATGGTCATTCAATTGATAGAATTGATGAATGGTAACATGGTTATTCATTTATTAAATCAATAATGGAAACATAGTAGTAAAATTGGTTGAAGTGTTGAATGGTAACATGGTTATTCATTTGTGTAAATAAGAATGGTAACATGAACATTAAAAAATGTGATATCATTCAAGCATAGTTCAGATTTTGGCATGGGATGAAGTAGGTATTGAGGTATGGGTGTATATGGGAACCGACGGTTTATGTGGTTAAATAAAGAGTAATTGATAATTTGTAAACTATTTAATTATACATTTTAATTTCATTCTTACACTACTACATAAACTAGTTTGGACTGGATATTTTTTTAGACATCGTTGGTTGTGAGATACTAAGTCATACTCACACCCTACATGGGATGACTGATTAGTGCATGAATATAATTTTTTATTATAGGATAGTTTAAGGGAAAAGGCCATGTGTTAGATTTCTAATTTGGGGGGTGGATCATGGATAAGGGAACCGAACGTGGTTTGTGACCCACATGGGACTCATTAGTGTCTTCCTATTCCGTTTTAATTTTAGAAATTTGACATGTACATTTGAATGAAATGTTTTATAATTCAGTTTTATACTATATTTCAATTATTTTTCAGTTTGATATGTTATTATTGTTATGGTTATATATAAATATGGTTCGACTATTGTTTTTTAATTCCAATGGTGTTTTTCAATGATAAAATCAGGTATAGTCTCCCCATAATCGACTTATTAGACGCTCACTACTAGTTAGAAGTCTTTAGCATATGGGGAGTCACGCATGAGCTCATGTTACCAACAAGCTTGGGGAATTGTTGAGTGGATCCTTGTTTGGTACATTACAAAGTAGTTTCAGAATAGTTTACTTTGTTGCGCATTACTATTTGGGAATTGTATAAAGGATAATATGATGAGTCATGCCTTGGTCAATAGCTCATGCATTGGAGTATCCAGCCCATGTAGGAGGCTAAAAACTAATTACCCAGGGTGTCATTGTTGTTCTTGATGTGTGTTGTTACTATTGATATTACTTCACCTTGGGTGACACAATTATGGTTTCATGTGATTCTTATTTTTGAAAATTGTTGATAAATGACTCATGGACCAGTATGGAAAGTGATTTTAGTTGCATGAATCATTTTAGGAACTCATAATTATTGTGACATGTGTCATTTTAGGAACTCATGGGAAAATGTGTTTTTTGTTATGTTATTGAACTTGAACTATTTTTCCTTTTTTGTGTGAATTAAATATAAAATGGTGCATATAAGAAATTGAGAACTGTAAAATGATTCAATATTTTAATAAATGTGTGCCTAATGTGAAAAAATGTATAATGAGAATTAGAATACCCTTTTATAATCATGACCTACGTGTGTGATGTTTAATGGTAGTAATAGAACCTCAGTTTTGACCGCATAGTGATGATTGGGGGAAGGACTTGTAGTAACGTGTTATGATTGTAAGTCTTACATATGTGGTTCTAACGCTTTCACCAGTTCACAAGCATCTGTATCGTTAGGGTATGAAGGACGTGGTTTTTTGTTACCCCGCATTCTCTCTTTCCAAAGGCGGGGGGAATTTTCTCCTTATTCAGGGATGTCTGGTCCTTGATTGAAACGAGATGATGGGATGTCAGTTTTTTCATCTTTGGAATCCTCCTCAGAACATGTCACCTAGTCCGAGTCTCCCTCATAGATTTAATTCGTTTGATTGTGAAACTCTTCCCGGTGTCATATCTTCATGGACACCAGTTAATTATGTTGTTTCTATCAGGACATTCCAAGGGGTTTGGTCAGGCCAGCAACCATCGATTAGGGGAGTAGTCACGTTAGGGCATCACTGGTCTGTCTGGACGCTGGTGGATTGGCGTTTCTATCTTCTTTCCCTTATTATAGGTCTTCTCAAGGCGCAGAATCCTGAGTCATCCCACATCTAATGTGGGGAACTGTACTCCATGGGCATATATCTGAGGTTATCCTATGTTTCATATGCTTAACACAGGGTATGCCGCAAGTTTAACGTCCGACGGGGGAAGATCAGGCTAATCAAAACACTGACTAGAGTAGATAAGATAGAGGAGAACATTGGAGGGAACACTAATATTGGGGCCAACACGTGGGCGGATTCTCGAATGCTGTCAAACGGAATGGGGAATGGCGTGTCATGATTCCACCGGGATGTGGCGGCCCGGGTAAGAATAGGATGGAACCATCATGGGATGACAATGGTTTTGGGCTTGAGCCTCGAAGAGACCTCTTAAGTATCCATGTGGCAGGGAATCAAAGTCCATGTAGTTGATCTAATGACGGATTGCCGCTGATCGGGGGTTTCAATGAATTACCGCTGAAAGGGATCGCAACAGCTTACTGTTGGATAGGATGATAGTGGCTTACCGATTAAAGGGATCGCAATGGCTTACCGCTCTATGGGATCCCAATGGCATACCACAGGGTGGTGATCACAACGTCTTACCATTGGTTATAGTAACAATGACTTACCGCTGAAGATGGACCTTGGGTCCAATGGTTTTTGTGCTTGAACCTCAGGGAGGCTTCCTAAGTACCATGCCTTGAGATGGATCAATGTCCCCGTATTTCGGGATGGTGGTGGAGTTGGTGAACCAACATAAAGGGTCTTGGGGTCTAGGTGGATGGTGGGATACAACCTCGTGAATGCTTCATATGTACCATGCCTTGACATGGATCAATGTCCCCATAGTTTGGGATGAAAACGGGGTTGTTGAACTGACACGATGGGGGTCAGAACAACTGGGTGTTGGGCTTGAAAATTTTGGAGGCTTCTTACGTACCATGCCTTGACATGGATCAAATTCCTAGTATTTTGGGATGGGTTGGGTATTACTCTCTAGGATTCCCAGGATGTTGGTGAACAGACGTGACGGGGGTTGGAACGACAGGGTGGTGGGCTTGAACCTCATAAGGGCATCTTACATACCATGCCTTGACATGGATCAAAGTCCCCATAGTTTACCATGGGTTGGGGCTTAAAATATAGGTTGCCCAAGATGTTGGTGAACCAATGTGAAGGGGGTCGGAATGATCGGGTGGTGGGCTTGAACCTCATGGAGGCTTCCTACGTACCATGCCTTGACATGGATCAAAGTCCCCATAGTTTGGGATGGGTAGGGGATTACACTCTAGGCTGCCCAAGATGTGTATGGTCAGGGTCAGTGCATACTCTAACCCCTCATGAGTAATGCTTGGTGTAAGAAACAAGACATTGAAGAGACCTAACGATCACATTGTGAAAGGTGCGTCCTTGGGAAGTGAAGAGGGGCTTACACGTGGAGCAGCCCAGGGAGAGAAATATTGGGACTTACTCCCAGATGGAGGCCCGATAGTGATGAAGCGCAGCGGGAGACGGACTTGGTACCGAAGAAGGGAGAAGAACGGTTCCCTACCACGCCCTTCACTGGCCCTAGGGACCGAGGATGAAAGGAGAAGCAAGGATGATTCCTCTTGCAAGAAGGCTTCGGGCTTACTCAAAGATAGTCGCCCCTCCCCCGTGGACAAACGCCACTCCCATAAGGAGGATATCATCCCTTATGGAGAATAGGGGGCATGGAGAATGTCCAAGGTGTGGGCACCCAATGTGTGATGCACGGGGCAAGGTCTCAGGTTAATGTCACGTGCTGAGGATGAAGGAGTTTGGCAGTTTAATGTCCTGTATCTTGGACGAAGAGGGTGTTTTCCACACCCCTAGGACTTTCATAACTAGTACCCTATACTTTATGTGGAAGGGAAGGCATCAACAATGCTGTTATGAAGGGGTTTTGTGGAGTGAACCATCGAGGGGCCCACATTTTCATGGCTATGCGAAGAAGCAATATCCATTATTGTGTCTATGAAAAGAAGCATAAGTAAAAGCAACGTAATGGGTAGTATCATTCATTGGACTTTGAAGTAACATTTTGCAAACTTGGAGGGTCGCATGGGAAAAGGAATTACCAACCAGAGGGTTCCATAGTCAAGGACCTTGAGAAGATCTGTTGTTCCGCGTGGCGGAGGACACTTACGAAGGGGTGTGCTTCGAGAAGTGGGGTGCCTTAGTCTAAAAATATGGCATAGGGGCATATGGGGGGTGCTTCACAAAGTGGAAGGCCATTCACGGAGCACTTCCTCGTGGAGAAAAGGTGCATCGCGAATAAAATTTTTGTGAAGCAATGTGCTTCATGAAGTACAGTGACCATGCCTTAGGATGTGGATCATGTATACATGAAAGCTGTTTCTCAAAGCATAAATGCTCCGTGACGACCCGGGTCCCCTTGGGGATCCCCTTCCTTTGCGAAGTCCCTTAGGCTTTGTGAAAGGCATCCCTCTCAGAATAAGGGATCAAAATGAGAAGAAGGGGGGGCATTTCACGGAGCAGAAGTACCTCGCAGAGCTCATGGTTCGTAGATCAGAAGGATGATTCGTGATTCAGGAGATGAAAGTCAAAAGGTTGGATTTTCAGTCTTTTGGGCTCAGGGGGAGCCCGATATTTATAGGTAGGAGGCACTACAGAGCGGAGCTGATGTGGTGTGAAGAAAAACATGGTTGCTTCGTAGTGGGCCCACGAACGTCAAATGTAGTTGTGGAGCATCCCGCCTCCTTGCTTCACGGTGGGATTGCGAATGTCAAATGCAGTCACAGAGTGTCCCTCCTCCTTTCTTCGTGGTGGGCTCGCGAACGTCAAATGCGGTTGCGGAGCCTCCGACCTCCTTGCTTTGTGGTAGGCTTGTGAACGTCAAATGCGGTCGCAGAGCGTCCTTCCTCCTTGCTTCATGGCGAGCTTGCGAACATCAATTGCGGTCATGGACCATCACACCTCCTTTCTTCATGGAGGCAGTGGTGCTAGGGGCACTCTACAGAGGAGCTTCGTGAGACAGTAACCAGTGCCTCCTTTTTGGCCACTTCTCTGTCCTGAATTTTGGCGCCAATAAATGCCCCCATCAAACATGGAGCCCTGGAGAGATCAAGGGTCGATGTATGAGGGAAATATCCAAAATCCTCGGTCATTCGCGATGCTGACTCACGAAGATGGTTCGTGAGGTAGGTAGGGAATGCGCGGTCTGAGTGCATCGCGAAGCACGATACGCTCTGGATGCGCCACGAAGCATTGAAGGTCGTTGCCTATAAATAGGGGCATTTCTTCTCTTTTTTCCATTCCCTTCTCGAAGAATTTTCCCTTTTTCACTCTCAATTTTCGAAGCTACGTGTACTTCGCGAGTGTTCTCTACGAGTCGAGTCTTCATGGTGCACAGTGAGTCCTCGACTCTGTGTTTGCACTCCGCAATCTGGTACATGAACGCCTATGCAGCACTCTGCAAACTGTCTTCATGAACTGTCTTCGCAAACACGCTCTGTAAACGAGCTTCGCGAACCAACCTAAAAAATCGTCCCTGTTCTAGAACCGAATGGCCCACCATGAAGCTTCCCATGGTGTCCATGTGGATGCCGCCCGGAGGGATGAGATGGAGAAAATTATAGGGCTAAGAGATTTAGTCTGGTGCCACTCATACCATAGTTCATTGGATGAGCTACTGTCGGAGAGCTAGAAGAACTACCTGCTATGTATCATGTTTCCCTTGTACAGCTTTGGGCAGAGGGATGTTGTCTTAATCCTTGAAGTAGGTAGGGACGAGACAACTTACTGGTTCTAGAGCACGTCGTGTCAGCACCGATGGTTCAGGGTGCCCGATGGTCATGCCCGGGAGGAATTCACGCTTTTCATTGTCGACAACTTATAAAATCATCTGAAAAATGTCTATGGGAAGGAATTGTAGAAGGATACGTCCCCTCCCCTATACCAAACCATCCTCAAGGCGGTGTTGGGGAACCCATAGAAGGGTGGTCCGAGGAATGGGACCTGCGCCAGGGCGGAAACTTCACAGATGATTGGGTCTGGGCATACTGGGAAGGCTCCTCGTGTGAGGAGTTCGCAGTGGAGCTGAGAAGAGAGGGTATATATGAGGCATCTTGGGATTCCTAGTTTCACATCTACCAGCCAAAGCAACTAATGTCGGATCTATTAAGCTGATGGTCACTGGGGACCAATACATTCCACCTGCATCACGGGGAGGTTGGCATCACCTTATGGGATGTGAATCAGATCTCAGTGGTCCCGATAATGGGGGTGATGTAAGAAGAATTCCTTATGTTTATGGGTGCGTGGGACGATCCGGAGCAGATGTGGCGTCTGGTGCTGGCATTGATTGAGCTTGTGCCCGGGGAGGACAAGGAGGTCGTGAGGGATGTCGACTTCAGGAGGTGGTTCAAGCTATTCCTAAATTTCCCAGAAAATAGGCAGTTCCCGGAGAGGCCTCAAAATTTCCCAATGGGGGCCTGGGGTAAGGAACACTCATACTGGATGCTGTTGGAGGATAGCCAGTGGAAGACATGGGGGTTCAGCGTCTGCACTGAGTAACAGCCAATAGTTAAGATGGTTACTTTCATCGCAGCTCTCATCTGTGGTTGGATCCTACCGGTGAGAGATAAAAACATGGGAGTGCGACCAAACACTTTCATCATGGCATCCACATTGGCGACAGGAGGGAGGTTTAAACTAGGGATCCCGAGGTTCTTCAAGTTGTACAAAATTTTGTGGCACATCAGCGAGGGGAAGAGGCCATAGAGGATATGCGGACTGTTCCATCGCTAGTACGGGTGGATGGATGTGAACATTTGTGGGATCTATGAGTATCTGAACCCCATCTCGCCTCCAGAGTCAAATATCCTCCCATCGATCATGAATGCCACGGGGAGCTTTCTGACTAGGCTGACTGCACCATAGGTTCTAAACTAGGTGTGAAGGGTGGAGGAATTAAATTTACACCTGATCCCATTTCCGACAGGGGCCTTCACGGATGATAGTCAAGGAATAGAAGAGAACTAGGCCTACCTCCATGCCTTTTGTGGTGGAGTCTTGGTGGCCAGGGTGGACCACGAGCTTCTCTATGATCCATACACCCCACACAGGTTTCCAATGCAATTCTTCTGCCTGTAGCGACTGACCCCATAGGTCTACCAGGAGGAGCATCATAAGGAGAACCCTTGTGTGATGATAAAAATGTGTCTCATGTTCACATGGTAAGATGGGAAGATTCATAATGTACTTCCTCCGTTGACTGTCATCCTTGGGCTGATAAAATAATATTCCCATATCTGGGAGGTGGCCTATCCAGGGGAGATGCTAAAGCGGCCATCCATCCTGGTCAGTGAGGGTGAGCTACCTCAATCTTGGGGTCGAGGCCGGAAGATGACAAGGGCATCCCACAGTGGCAGGGATGCTATAGCGGTGAGGCCCGCACCAATTGAGGGGGGCGCAGTGGTAGCGGATCCGGCGACGACAGGGGACCTGGTGGTCCCAAGAGAATAGAGTCATTCGAAGGGGCTTCCATTGAGAGGATTCCACAGGATTTTCCACTCAGGCCCCGGGGAAACAATTGCGCTGTATCGACCTTCTGGAGAATGTTGTCTTCCTGGTGGCCTGGGACATCTGGGAAGTCATCCGGAAATTCCTCAGCCCATCTGAGTTATGGCAGCACATTAACCTCCTCGGGATGGACTTGTCGAGGATTGGCCCCATTAGGGCCTATTTTTCCATATCCCAGGTGGAAGCGGAGAAATACATGGACGAACTAGAAGAATTTATCCACTTATGGGGTGCTTTGTAGCCGATGACAGACTAGGTCAAGGTGCTTTTGGATTGTACAGTCCCTCTGAAACTCTCATATGTTGATCTAAGGGAGCACTTCCCTCTGCCAGAAGAAACGGATGACTCCTCCTAGGGAGACGAGGCCGGTGGAGGGAGTCTGTTGGAGGAGGGTGAATTCGGCGATCAGTTCTCGGATATCGAAGATTTCACGGAGTCCCTCGAGGTAAAATCCCATGTTCCTTCCTCAAAGTATAATATTAGGTTACTCTGGATTCCTTATCAGCATCTACATTGTGCAGGAAGACCTTGTGCATAGACCTCGTTCTCACCCGTTAGTGGGTGACGACGCGGGACCTTCGGGATCCGTACATGTGGATCCATCAACTTCTAGGTCTGGTAGGGCTAGGACACTTGAGGTGGATTCCTCAGAGTTTGTTGACCTACCAAACATATATGGGGGTCCGCGTCTCGGGGTCCAGAAAACATCAACCCAAGAGCGACACCATGGAGTTGACCTGTGTAAGTCTCATCTACAGAATTTACAATCACCATCCCTTGAACAAGTTAACTGACATTCACGTTCCCCCCTTTTTGACGTTTATAGTCCTTAAATTGGCTTAGGCCACTGTGGTGTTGTCGGTCGGGTCTTCTTGTAGCACCCTTCCCAGAGGCATGCCAATGGTCGTGGAGGTGGACATCCGGCCTGACCGAATTGCAGTGCTCCCGATCACTGGCAGGGATGCCAATGGGATCGCGTCTGAGATTATCAAGGTGGGATCCGATGATGAGGATCAACCAAACAGTCCAGGCCACGCCATGCCTAATCCAACACAGACGTGGACCCGGATGAGGAGTAACTGGAGGCGTTCCTAGCATATGAGCATGCCAACCATGCCAACTGGAAAGAGACGACCTCTAATGAGGAAGACAGAAAAATATTTTGTTGCTGATCATGTAAGCTGATCACTCACTTCATCAATAACACCTCCCAAGTGCTATGGTTGGATGAGATGGAAATATTTTTCTCATGACTGTTAGAACTGTGTGCTGGGGGAGTGGATGCCCAGTGCCCTCACATGCTCATCTGAGATCTTATAGTGAAGAATATTTGGCATTAGGACCATGGGCTTTGTCTGGGCTGGCAGCGGAGGAAGGTGGTAAAAAACAAGCGACTCCAGGAGGTTAAAGACAAGGTCAAGTGGCTAAAAAATCTGGCAGACGAGCAATTGACCTCCCTCAATGCGCAATCTAAGCTAATATTGCGACTGAAGGCCCAGCTGGCAGAAGCCGAAGAGGGCCTGAAGTGAGATTCTGGGGAGTTGATTTCCATTCTGGCTGACGTGGAGCAGGCCTAGATTATGGCCAATGGATTTCAACCTCTTGTCACCGAGGAGGAGCGGGAGTTGAACAAGAAGCAGAAACTCTTGGACACCAATAGGGAGGGTGGCGGAGCTTCTACACTCTTTTGAAGAGGTCAACCCATCCATGGGGGGAGTCGACCCTCGGAACTGTAATGATTGCAACCCCTCAAACATTCTTCCATGCTTTAATTGTTTTGATGTCGTATCATGAATGAGTTCCGTTGTTTATATTGGTTTATTGCATCCTTGTGATGTTTGCAGAGCGTCCATAGATCATTCCCTGAGCTCACGTGGGTCAGGCCCGATGTGAGAAACAAGGGATGACCACCTTATCATCCAAACATAGGAGTGAAAACCATGATTTCCGCATCTAGGGTTTGGAGAACCGGTCCGGTTTTCCGGGAGAAAATAGGAGAGACCTGACTGGAGAATGAAGCTTTTAGAACATCCAAATTACCATTTTTCTAGTGTGCTATTTTGCACGAACAGGGTAACACCAGGGGAGCTGAAATCAATCTGAACAGATGGGAATGAGGGGTGTGAATTATGATACCCAGGATTCAGAAAATTTTGGGGGTGGCGTGATAATAAAGAATAACTGTTGACCACATTCGAAACAAAACATCCTTAGTGTATTATCCTGAAGTGGGGATAACAAATGAGGGCCAACTGCAGACTTTGTTCGAAACACTTGGCCAGACTCAAAATGTCATCTATTAGTCTTCTGGAACTTTGGCCTAGGACAATAGGCGGGCTATAGGACGAGAATCCATATTGTTAGGGGGTTCCTCTAGACGTGAAAGAGGACGAGGGTCCGAATAAGGGGCACACAAAACATGGAATGTGGAGTGATGGTTTGTTCGAACAAAATCCAACACTCAAAATTACACCACTGTTGTGGAAGAACAATAGGTGGACGCAACAGTCTGATCCAGGATCATTCATTCTTTTAGGAAAGACCTCTCTGGCAAGGGATCCATCTCTTCCCAATGTCTCCTTAGGGTATCCCAAACTTGTTTAGGGAAAAATTTAGACAGAACCCCTCATTCGAGGGACTCTTCACCTCTTAATGTCACCTTTGGTTATCCCGAACTTGTTCAGGGAAAAATTGCAGCTACATGGTTCCCCACAAGGGGTCAGGCCAGGGGCTGTAAATGAGGAGGAACTTGATTTATGATTCATGGGGATAAACCCTAGGTGAGATTCATGGGTGTCTCTATATATCCCATGCGGATAGGATCAAGACGTACGTAGTTCTGGAGGAACAGTTTAATGTCATGTGGGATGATGAAAAGACTGGTTGTGTCGGTGCACATCCTTCCTAAACTACTAATCCCACATGAGTCATACTCGATGTGGGAAACAAGAAGTAATGGTGGGACTTCCCAAAACAGGAAGGAACATGTTAGGGTGAAGGGATTCTCGTTGAATGTCTTCCCAGTGATGCTAACCCATCCATGTGGCACACCATGATGTGCGAAGAAGTAAAGCCGAGTATGTCGGAACTCCACTTGAACATGAGGAAGTGGAAATGTGTGAATCATGATGCTCAAAATCTGGATCACAATAATGGTGGAAAGACGATGAGGGATAACTGTTGATTATGTTCGAAACAAATTATCCATATCACATTGTCTTGGAATGGAGACAGAAAAATGAGGGTCGACTGTTGACCGTGTTCGAAATACAGGACTTGTCGCAAATGTTGTCTGAGATCCTTGGGGACATTGGCCCGAAATGGTAGAAGAGCACTTAGGCCTAGAATCCATGCCATTTAGGGGAAATTTTGGATATGGAAGAGGATGAGGATCCAAGTAGAGATCCCAAGAATCTTGATCATGGAATGGGGGTAATGTTCCCATGAAAATTTCACACTTCGGGCTCTTTGTCAAAACACATCTGAATATGACGACGATGTATATTTTATAGAGGGAGTCGAGTCACTCCCCATAGTGGTATCATAGTTTAGGATTTTAGAATTTGGACCATGTATGGTTGGAAACATGGGAGACTCATGGTGAGTTAATTAAAAAACCCGACGAGGATGGGAACCTGGGGTTTTGACCACCATGTGTTCCCTAGGGAGAGTTTAGGTCAAGGGACCAAGAACGAGAGTTAAGTTGGGCCCTAGGCACGATGCACGGACGTTCCTACATAACCCATGAGTATGGGGATCAAGCTTCACGTAGTTCTAGAGGTGGAAAGGTAAGGTACCAGTGCTAGGGATAAAAGGGGAGTGCGGGTGTGTCCCCCGTACCAAAAGAAGATATATTTGATGTATCTTGTTTTTCCTTTAAGGTGACTTATTTTTTTTCTGAAGTGACAGGACTAGGATTGTAGGTCTCAGCATCGCCACAAGAATCAAGTCATGTTTAGGAATTGAAAAATGGAATGGTGTGTGGATAATGCCAAACATGGTGTCCCGTTGAGTGAGGACATCATGATGCGGTGCCATTTTTCATCATTCATCCAGGACGATAATGTCACAGTTTAGGGTCATGCGATGGGACCAAAGGGGGAATGTGCATGGTGAAATAAAATGTATCTGACGTGAATAAGGATCCAGAGTCTATATTACCACACCGTACACAATTCTGAGAAAGGATCCCCAGGCCATGGGGCCCGAATAGGGGTAAGAGGGTAAGTTGTAGGAGAAACTAGCTCCCTATTGAGCTGGACCCGAAAACGAGACGTCCAGGTGATCCTACATATCCCATAAGGATGGGAATCAAGAAAGACGTAGTTTTGTAAAAAGGAAAATAATAAAGGATCTTAGTTTAGGGTATTAGAACTCGGACTATAGAGAATCAGGACAATCCCAAGTAAAGGCGGACCTTAACCCAATCCCTAAGCCTACTTGAGTTGAACCCAGTGTAGGAAACAAGGGCAGATATAGTATTCTCAATACATGAGATGAATGCAAGGGGGATATCATTGAATCCCCAAGAGATTTCCTTGTCGGGGATTTTTTCCTCCTAAAGTGCGGATGCGCACTAAGGAATAGTACCAAGAGTTTCGAAGTTCTACTTGGACATGATGAGGTAGAGAATGATGTGAATCATGTAACTAAAATTTTGTCCTTAAAGGGGTTGGTGTGATGATGGAGTATTATTGTTGACTATGTCCAAAACACAACATCTATATCACGTTATCCTAGAATGGGAACAACAAATGAGCATCAACCGCTGACAATATTCACAACGCGGGATTTGTGTCATCTTATTTCTCAACATCCTTGAGGGCATTGGCCCGAAGTGGTAGAAGATCCCTTAGGCCTAGAATCCATATCATTCGGGGGTCATTTTGGATAGGGAAGATAATGGAGTCCTAATCAAGGAGTGGGTGAAGCATAGATATACCCATCTACGAAAGAGGCGACTGTCTCCAGGGAGCGGGGCGTATGGTTGGATCGAGGTCAGCTCAATGTGAATTGGGGCAAGAATCACCACCCCAACAGATATCTTGACCCGAGGGGAATATTCTAGATTTTTGGTTGGGCCAACAGATGAAATGTCTAGGCATTCCTACGTATCTCATAAGTATGTGAATCAAGCCATACGTTGTTCTTAAAGGCCACTCAGTTTAATGTTGTGCGGTGGAGACATGGGAGAATATAAGAACGCGGGAGTGGGCACATGGTGCGACCATTATAATCCTTGTATGAGTGGGGCTAAGAAATCCTACACCATATTATGAAAATATCCTCTAAGAGATCTATACCCAAGGGGGGATAGTCAAAGAGAAAAGTATGGGGTTGGGCTCAACAAAAGGCGTCTGAGTGTTCCTACGTATCTCATGCTGATGCGAATCAAGCCATGCGTAGTTCTCAAAATGCAGTTTAACATCATGCAGTACAATGTACAGTTTAAAGACATGCATTACTAGACAATTTAAGATCATTCAGGACCATCAGACTCAGGGATAGTATTACTTGAGGAACTTGGAATTGGTGGGAGGAGTTATACGCTCACCATACATGGTCACCAGGGAGTATGATCCATTAGGGTAAAACTGTGAACTATGTAAGGTCCTTCCCATTTACGCTTCAGCTGGAGTGGTTTCCTACCAAGGATCATTGGCTATTGCAGGGCCAATATCAGGTCACCTTACAGAAAAGAGTGGAGGTGAACCTTTTTGTTGAAGGCTATGGATATCTTGTACTGGTGTCTTTCCAGATTGTGCAGGACATAGAGCCAAATCTTATAGAGTGATTCCAATTAAGCCAGATGAATTTTGATCACCTTATCTGGCACCTTCTGGTCATAGATCGCGGTGCGTAATGAAGGCAGATGGATCTTGGTGGGTAGGATGGCCTCAGCTTCGTACACGAGGGAATATGGAGTCACTTGTGTAGAATTACGATTCATCGTCTGATAGGCCCAGAGGGCATTGGGGAGTTTTTCTGGCCTACTCTTCTTGTTCTAGACAACCATTTTCTGAAAAATGTTAGAGGGGGTTTTTTGGAATTCCCAAATCTTCCCATTTTCCTGCGCGTAATAGCGGGAGGTATGGTTCTAACGGATATTGTACTTCGCGTTCAATTTCGTCAAATCGGCTGCTTGGAAGTTGGTTCTGTTATCAGTGAGGATAAAATGAGGGACCCCAAACCAGTAGATGATGTTGGAGCTCACGAAGTCAACAATAGAACAGCCCTTGACCTCATTGAGCGGAACATCCTCTAGCCAATTGGAAAAGAAATCTGTGGTGGTCAGGATGATCCTACATTGGCGAGCTGTCGCCGGTGGTATGGTCCCACGACATTGAGTCTCCACACCGAAAACATCCAAGAGTACTTGGTGGAGTGGAGAAGATATGGCGGATGATTCATGAATTTATCATGGACTTGGCATGCATGACATCTCTTGGTGAACTCGATACAGTCATGGATTATAGAGGGCCAGAAGTACCCCAGTCTCCGGATATGATGGGATAGCTTCGGACCAACCTGATGGGCACCATAGGAACCAACATTAACCTCCTACGTGACCTAAGAAATCTCAACTCCTTGGATGAAACAGAAGAGAACACCATCAAACTCGTTCTTGTAGAGGATCTTCTCAAGACTAGGACCACTATAGAGGGTAAAATGCATCGTGCGGCATCTGATTCACTCACACTCGGCCCGATCAGCCAGGAGGCAACCATTTTAAAGATACTCGACAAAAGGGGATCTCTAGTCGAGGGTCACTTCATCCACTGCATCTAAATAACCTAGGGTCTTGACGTGGAGGATCTGGCGGTAATATGGCTTACTCGCAGGTTGTCGTCATCCTCTAGGGTGATGGGGGCAATGACTCTCTATTGTGACATGTGTATAATCAGATCATCCTACTCGGGCTCTACAAGTGATGCAGCTAAGCTAGCCAAAGCGTATGATCAACCATTCTGTGACCGAGGGACATGGGTAACCTTTGGTCGAGAAGGGAACTGGGCCATTAGCTGGAGGGTGTGTTCCAGGAATGGAACAAGCTCTGGATTTCAGAAAATGTAGTCACTATTGACTTTCTTGATGACTAGTTCAGAATCCCCTTTCACATGCAAATGGGGTACATCGATCTCGATGGCCAGCTCGAGGCTAGTAAAAAAAGCCTAATATTTTGCCTCATTGTTGGTTTTCCATTCAGACAAAAGTAATTTTTACGGCATAATGGGTTGTGTCGGGGTAATGAAGACGATACCCATGCCCACTCTATTGAGTCTAAAATCATTTATCCTCCTACCGGTGGGGCTCCAGGAGGCTCAGTCAAAGTGCATCTTCTAACATGGGATTACATGATCTACCTAGAGGATTTCCTCGTCAGGAAAATCCAAGTCCAGGGACCGGTCAGCGGATGTTGGATGGGCTGCTAGGAAGTCTTCCAATGTCTGTCCCTTGATAGCCTTCTGGGGGACAAACCTGATGTCAAACTACTTGAGGCTTACTGCCCACCATGCTAGATGGCTGGTCAACATGGGGTGGTTCAGAATATAATTTAGTGGGTCTACTCGAGAGACTAGTTGTACCTCATGGTGCTGCAGGTAGTGTCACAACTTCTGCACAGAAAATACCAGTGCAAGGTAGCTGTTCTCGATTGGGGATTATCTAGTCTCCATATCAAGGAGAATGCGACTAAGGTAGTAGAGAATATTTTTCGTCCCCTCATTTTTCTTCAGAGCGAGAAGGGCGCTGAAATATCTCTTCAGGTAAGTCACGTACAAGATCAGCGGCTTTCTGGAGACATGTGTCATCAAGACCGGAGGCTGGAGCATATATTTCTTAATTTCCTCAAACGCGGTCTGGCACTCTTCGTCCCATTCGTAGGTGGAGACTTTCTTCAAGATCTGGGAAAAGGGATTACACTTGTCGGCCAGATTCACAATGAATTGGAGTGTGTAGGCTAAGTGGCCTTGAAAACCTCAAAGATCGTGAATATTTCTCAGGGGAGGAATCTGGACAATTTCACTGATCTTCTCTGGGTTGATCTCGATGCCTCAGTACCTGACAACAAACCCAAGAAACTTCTCAGAGGTGACCCCGAAGGCACACTTCAATGGGTTAATATTCAAGTGGAGGGAGTGGAGGAAGTCGAACACTTTGTCAAGTTCCTTGAGATGGTCCTGGTGCTGGAGAGATTTTACCAACAAATCATCCACATAGCATTCCACCAATGTCTAGAGAATTATCTTGAATATGTGGTGCATGGCCCGCTGATAGGTGGCACCTGCATTCTTCAGACTGAAGGGCATAACCTGGTAATGGAAAGTACCTTGGGGAACCCTTAATGTTTTGGAATCTTCATCCTCAGGGGCCAACCAGATTTTATTATATCCATAGTAACCATACATGAAGGATAGATCTTGGAACCCAGCCATAGCGTCGAACAACAACTCTGTCACTGGAAGGGGAAAATCATCTTTCGGACAATGACGGTTGAGATCTCTGAAGTCGATGCAGACTCTGATTTTTCCATTCTTCTTCCTGACGAGAATGATATTATCTAGTCACTTGGTGTATTGGACCTCCTTGGCGAAGCTGGATCTGATGATCTTGTCATCTTTGGCCTCAACCATGGCATCGTGAGAAGGGTGCATCTTTCTGGGAGGCTGCTTGAACCCGCGATGATTTTTCAGGAGACTGAGGCGGTGGATGGCTACATGAGGATCTAGTCCTAGAATCTCATTGTAACTCTATTAAAACACATCACAGTTCTTCTTAGGAAAGTCAATGTACTGCTGCTACTCCTCGAGGGACATGGAGGCACTGATCAATGTGGGTCTCAGATCTATCTCGCTACGAAGGTTCACCTGTACTAGTTCATTGACCGTGGCAGAGATGCCTTCTTCAAAGGTAGGGGATCATCCTCCAAATCCTCTTCTTCACTTGTGGAGGTGGTATTCTCAGTGGGTGAGGCTTCCCCTTGGTTTGAAGAACCTGACGGGAGGCTAGTGCCATCTTGGACAACAGTGTACAACATATTTGGGGATTTTCATGCTGCCGAGACCGTAGGGATGAAGGCAGTCGACCCAATCCCAACTGTTCTTTGACCCACGGGGCCACACATGATGACATCCAAGCAATATTGGCACGTTGTCTTGAGCCGGTTAATCCAATCCTATAAAAAACAGACACATATAACATACTGTCATTGCCATGGGGCGGACATCCCGATATCATACGGGGGTAGGAGGTTTCGGGATCACCTGATCCTGGTTTGTGAAGGTGTATGAGGTGATTTTCTTCCATCACTGGGACTTAGTAATATACCTTCCTCTTATACCAGAGAAAACAAATCATTTCTATATTTTGGGGGTTGTGGCCTCCAACTGATGGATCAGGAAGATGTAGGCGTCATCCATGCTTTCCTAGGGGTCACTTGTGACTGAGGTGGGATCAACCTCACTTGCTAGAATCTGCTTATCCTTGATCTTGTAATACTCAGTATCCATATATGAGGCTTTACAGTAGGCGAAAGGATATGCATCACCTTAGAGTATGCCTACTCGACTATTAAGGGAGTACTTGAGGCATTAGTGATATGATGAGGGGACTCCCACGTGTAGGTGGATCCATGGCCTTCCCATCAATACATTATACGCGGTGTCTTTAGAGACAACCATAAACTCGGTACTGGAAACAAGGCCACCGAACTGGGTCTTCAAAAAAAAATTTGTTTACTGGGGTCTGTTTTGTCCTATCATATACATGGATCATTAAATCAGAGGAAGGCAGGTCATCTTCGGATAACCCCAGCTTCCGTAGTGTCCATGTCGGGATAAAGATGATCACGGAGCTGGTGTCAACAAGACAACAGAGAACCTCCACGCCATTAAATTGGTCGGTGATGTGTAATGGATGTATATTCCTATATATGGTAGAGCCCTCATCTTCTCCCGAGAATGAGATGATGGCCTGGGATTTGGCATTCTCAACTACATCACCATGAAAGGCTTCTACAGCTGCTACCTCTATCTCAAATAGGAGGGGGCTCCTTAAAGCCTCATTGAGGATGCTGCACATTTCTGACGACAGGAGAAATGCTTCATGGATGGACAACCTCACTGGGATGCTAGCGTGGTGTTTGAGGACATCTTACTTCCATGCTAGGTGTGAACTTCTTCTTACTGGAGGTCGCTCTTCAATTGGGGGCATGGCAGGAACTGTCAGGTGGACCGACGGCTGATTGGTACTGGGTATATCCCACTGCTCACTAGTTGAATCCTGAAGAGTAGCTGCTAGATGAGGACTAGACGACTGAGATCGGCCTATAGCCTGGCGATGCTGGTTGCGGTACAACCGATGTGGTTCTGCCTAATCTAGTAGCACAAATGGTGGTGGAGGCAGTCTTGAACACATCGGATGAAGAGGTTGTGATTGCTGAGCTCTGTGATGGGCCTGTTGCCTGGTCTCAATGGCATTCACAGCCTTGTTGGAGGTGCCAACTGATGTTCCCTGATGACCCAAATGGTCGTGGCTCCACTGACATTGGCATCAGCTGGGGATATCGGGGAGGTTCGCCTGGATCTCCCCCTAGTCGAGAGTCATATATGGATTTACCAACTCCAAGGTTTTAACCAAATAATACCCTTGACTATCACATGAGGATTCATCCACCATTGGGCGGATACTGGGAGGGATCTCCATCTCAGGGGGCACAAAGTCGCTGAGAGTGCGGGACAACGACGGCATTGGCAGAGCGCATTGCTTCTTCTTCAGTCATCAATGCTTGCTCTTCTGGGAAGAGGTCAGTTGAGATGATTATGCGGAAGTGGTGGCCACAGCTTTTGAAGCCTTTTTCTAATTCTGGAATTCCCGATTGATGCCAAGGGAGTGAGCGACCGTCTTACGATCCATTAAATCATCGTACTTCTGAGATCCACGGCTGGAAACTCACCTTCACCATCGCTACCGTTGTTGGACCGTACAAAGACACCTTCCACTTGTGTCGGGGTTGGGCCCAGCCTCACTATGTTGTTGTCGACTTGGTCTTGGAGCCAGTCTTTAAACACATAGCACTACTTGAGGGTGTTCCCCAGAATCCGATGATAGGGGAAGTAGTCGGGGCGATCAGTGAGATTCGCCTCTTCCATCCTCTTGCACTTAGGAAAGCATACAATCCCCTATTCTAGGGAACTAAATAAGAAATTGGGGACCTGATTCTCACTAAACGAGAATGTCTGATGTCTTATTTCCGGAAAGGGGACCTCGGAGCATTTTCTGGATGAGGAGACATAGGGGCCTATCGAGGAGGTGGACCCTGATTGTCCCGCCTGTATGATGGTGGCGGATTACGCTAAAGTGCCTGCTGATTTTGAGGATGCTGCAGAACCAGAGGTTGTGCCTGTGGTGGAGGGACACTACGAGGCTGCAGGGCTCGTTCCACTGGTAGAAATTCTAGATTCTTGTGGTCTTATATTTGGGACACCATGGTAGGCTCAGCTCTGGAATCTCTCCTTACTGGAATAACAGGGGGAATTGGATGGGCCTGGCTGGCCTTTTGTAGGGCTTCCTCCATGTGCTGAGCCTTGTCGGAGAAGTCTCAGAATTCTCCTTGGTAGTTCTGGTTGATCATAGAAGGAACCAATTCTGTCTTGACTTTCCTACACACATCTTTAGTAATTTCTCCTAAGTCAGTGGAATGTTAAGGGAGTATGTAAGTCCATTACACCTGGTGATAAAGTTCGTGACTCGCTCATTAGGCCTTTTCTTGCACTTGAAGAGGTCTGTAATGCTGGTCTTCCGGGTGGTATAGCTGAACTGGTAGAGAAACTTCCTGCAAAGGTCCTCCCAGCTGGTCACGGATCCGATGGGAAGCTAGCTTTACTAGACGAACATCGGCCCCTCCAATATCTGAACAAAACAACAGATCTTGGTAGCCTCCTTCTACAATGGAGTCCCCAACATGGGCCCACACCTTGAGTTGAAGTGGTCTAGATACTGCGGTGGGCCCCCTATCCCATTATAGGGGGAGAATGTGGGATTCCCAAAACATAGAGGCTATGGCATGTTATCTACCCATGTCGGGTATGGATTGTCATCAAGTGGGATGGCAACCTATCTTGTTTCTAGGCACTCTAGGTGGGTGATGAGTGCCACCATTGGATCATCTAGGTGGGGGTCCCTGTCTTGATGGGGATCCCTAACCACATGTTCATTTCTGGGTTCTTTAATACGGTAGACAATCTCAGTGGCTCTTGGATCAGCTGGTGGAGAAACCTATGGGGTAGCTGGGGGAACCCGGGCTGGATTCCTTGGATTGTCGCGCCATTTAGGAGGGTTTGGTGAGGCATATTGCGCCCCCTTTCCATGAGTCCCGGCTTCAGCCCTGTCTGCAGGAGTGGCGTGATCAGGGTTTCCTAGAGGCATCTCACCTGGGGGAGTTGTTCCTGCCTTTTCTTCCCCGGCCTAGGATTCCCGAAGTCAGGTCGTCGCACTACGGCGCATTCAGCTAGGTGTTCGTCGACCAGCCACTTTTTCCTAGAATGTTTCTGGTGCAATGTGGCCTTCTCGCAGTCCTACTCCATCTTCTGCACTGAGGCGGATGGGTCAGAGTGCATGAAAGCCCCGATGTGCTCTTTTCCCTTACTGGAATTCCAACAGAGTACCAATGTCTCAGTGGGTGCAGGGAGACCTTGGAGGTTCCTCTTCTGACGATTAATCCTCCCTGATGGGTCCAACATTGGTGGAATGCCCAAAATGGGGTAGGTCTACATCAACAAGCTCTATCTCATCCTCCTTGTCCACTATATCATCCATGTTGACCGTGACCCTTCTTAGAGGCATGTCCTCAATATCGTATAGCGAGTCAGTCTGCTACTGGATAGGGTTCAAGAGAAGGGAAACATAATGCCCCCAGTAATGGATTTGCATGTGGGGGTAGCCTCCCTGATAATTCTACAGAGTACCTCGATACTCTGAATGCATTGCTGCTGGAGAGCCTCACGGCGACCTGGTGACTCGGGGTGTTGGGCCATAGGGAGTGCAGCCAGATCAACTAGACGACACAACTCACTGATGTCTTCAAAATGTTCTTGGATCCTTGGATAAACCACATGCTGATGATGGAGATTGAAATTTCTTTCCCAGAGGATGTATTGGAAACACTCAACTTCCTCTGGATTGAGAGTTTCCGGTATGTAGAAATCATGCGCGGCCACGGGCAAGAGCTTCTTAGGGAAGTGGAATGCCTCAAGGATACTCTAAAAGCTCCTCGAATCAAATTCAGGGTCTGGCCCCTGATTTACCCACTCACCAACTGGGGGTGGTTGAGGAACTGGCAGCTGTACTGAGGCAGACTGTCGGGATGGGAGGTCGGCCAGTGGAGAATACAACGAATGGGCTGACTGGTTTCCGACTCTCAGGGTGTCCTACGAAGAGTGTAGTGACCTGGTTTCTACGTCGTGGTAGGAAGGGCTGACAGCCACCATTCCTGGCTCAGGGGCCAGGGCTGCTGGTGATAGTTCGTGATGCTTCTCGCCTGCCATCGGTCCCCAGAATAGCTCTCCTTGATCTCTTGTGGAGGTAGAAACTGATTCCATCGATGATGGTGGTGACTGCTTGACCGTAACATGCGGGGTCTCCATATTTTCATCCTCCAGGGTATACATGAGGAGGGAAGCAGTAATCATGTGTACTTCGCATTCGAGGATCACTAGGCAGATATACCTCATCCATTCCCCATCCCATGGCTCGGATGAGCGGGGGGAGGGTTCTCAAGCTGAGTCGTACTCCGCTTTATAGTCTGAGAAGCGGACCGGCCTGATCTCTGTCCGAGCCTTCCTAGGATTCTTTTTTTTTTGTGGTGACGACCTGCCTTCCTGCCCCTGGGTGGATCCTCAAGAAAGGGATGATTTCCTACATGATGTCGTCTGGCCACATTAGTGCTAGAGAGGAGAGGGTTTCCACCCGAGAAATCCAGGGTGTGAGGAGCACTGGGAAAAATGTCGAATGATACATGGAGAGAACCTCCATGAACAACACTATTGGGGAAAACCTCTGCTGGAACCGGCGGGAGCATAGGGTGGAACTCCATGCTTGGGGCGGATGGAGCGAGGCTGGCCTTCACCCCTCTGGTTGTCGGGGTGAGGAGGACCTTCACCAGCTACGGAGAGGATGTAGGGAGGATCCCCATGCTAGATAGGGACCAGATGGGTAATGTCTCCATATCAATGTTTGAGAGTAGGAGGAATGAATCCATACCCACTGTAATGGGCACATGATAGGCTTCTGTACCGAACATCACTGTCGTGGGGAAGACCCTCATTTGGATTAGGGGTAACACGGGGCAGACCACCATACCAAGCCTCGAAGTGGGGAAGGCCCATGATCTCTATGGTGGTGGTAAGGGGAGGACCTCTGTATCGGGTGGAAACACTGTGGGTTGGTTCTCGGCGACCACTACTAATGCATGTGACAAAGAGAGTCGACCCAGCCTGGCCATGGGGCGGTTGGGGCCTCGATCCCGGTTGGGATTATAAGTTCCTTGCTGAATGTATGTAGGGACTTGATGGTATGCATTGGTGGTGGCTCAGGATACATTACTTGTTGACGTTGATGCCCCATGGCGGGTGTCCTCCTCAGCTCGTGCCTGACGCTGGCATCGGGTCAGACCAGTCGCGGCTAGAGATACAGGTGCATAGATAACCTACCCCTCTATTGGCAAGACTGGGTGGCGGAGCTGACGCGGCCAGGTGGGAGCCCTTGCTGGGAGTCCCTGAATTAGAACTCTGACTGGGTTGGGCTGTATATCGCCTGCCATATCATAGTAAGGTAGGGAGTCGGCAATGTGCTCCGGGGACAGGCTCCCGAAGCGATTGTATGTTGGGGTAGGGAGTCGTGGCTCGCTGCATGACCCATGGGGGTAGCATTGACGGTGGGTCCTAGATGCTTCCAGGTCCAGGTGGGCCATATCCCTGGTGGGGATGATCCCCTCCCCCTCATACCTTCTTACAAGGTCATTAATTACAATTCGTTGGATAATTACTAATGGGTAGAGGGGATTTGGGCGCCAAGCAGTCGTGGCGGTCAAAGCCGTCATGGAATAGGTAGAACCGCATGGGGTAGCCACATCGTTATTTCCCCTGGCCCTATGTCAGTGGGAAAGTGATCGAGCTCCGGATATAACAACTTGGTTCCTGATATTATGGAGATTAACTCATTAATACTTCTAGGAAAATAAATCAACAACCAGTTCCCCAGCAACAATCCATCTTCCATGTCCGGTAAGAGGGATCCATGCTGACAACGTTGCAGAATGGGATGTCCAACATCCTACTGCCCAAACATTTTTTGAGCTTCACACTAGACCCGCTATTTTCATGGCGGGACTTGGAATCAGATTTCTTGATCTGGTGACACGTCAATCTACTGATGCCCTGAACGCTACTTATCTCCATATTGACGATAATATTTTCACATTGGGTTCACCATTTCTAATTTTGATGCTTTCGCCAGGGTTCGCACATCCATCTCATTCAGTGACGAAGGACACGGCTTTTTGTTACCCCTCATTCCCGCTTTCCAAAGGCGGGCAGCATCCGCTCCTTATTCAGAGACGTCTCCTCCTTGATCAAAATGGGATGATGGGATTTTAGTTCTTACTTCCATGGATTCCTCCTTGGAACTCGTCACATAGTTCGGGTCTCCCTCATAGATTTAAGTTTTTTGTTTGTGAAACTCTTCCTGGAGCCATATCTTCATGGACACCAGTTAATTATGTTTCTTATGTCAGGACAATCCAAGGGGTCCGGTCAGGGCAGCAACCTTTTGTTTGGGGATTAGTCATGTTGGGGTATCACTAGCATGTCTGGATGAAGGGGGATTGGTGTGTCTATATTATGACCCTTATTATAGGGCTTCTTGAGGGTGTGAAAGCCTAAGACATCCCACATAGAATGTGGGGAACCATATGCCATGGGAATATACTTGAGGTTTCCCTCAGCTTCCAATGCTTAACACAAGAATTGATGCACTTTTAACATCTGACAGATATAGATCGGGCTGATCAGAACACTGACTATAGTGGATTAGATGGAGGAACCCCCTAGAGGAAACACTGATATTTGGTCCAGCGTGTGGGTGGATTCCCAAATGTTGTTAAACAGAATGGGGAATGGGGTGGAATGATTCCACCAGGATGTGGCGGCCTGGTAAGAATCAGGATGGATGATGGAGGGTTCTGTGAATTGGACGGTGAATGGGATGGAACCGTCATGGGATAATGATGGTTTTGGGATTGATCCTTGAAAATACCTCCTAAGTATCCCTGTGGTAGGAAATATAAGTCCATGTAGTTCTTCTGACGACGGATTGCCACCGATCGCGGGGTTTCAATGGCTTACCTCTAAAAGGGATTGCAATGGATTACCGCTGGATGGGATGACAACAGCTTACTATTGAAGGTGGACATGGGGTCTAAGGGTTGTTAGGATTGAAACTCAGGGAGGCTTCCTATATACCATGCATTGACATGGATCAAAGTCCCTGCAGTTCGGGATGCTGGTGGAGTTGGTTAACTGATGTGAAGGGACTTGGGGTCCAGGTGGATGGTGGGCTTGAACCTTGTGGAGGCTTCCTACGTACCATGGCTTGACATGGATCAAAGTCCCTGTATTTCAGGATGAAAAATGGGTTGTTGAACTGACGTGAAGGGGGTGAAACAACTGGGTGGTGGGATTGAACCTCATGTAGGAGTCCTACATACCATGCCTTTACATGGATCAAAGTCCTCGTAGTACGGGATGGGTTGGGGCTTACACTCTAGGCTACCCAGGATGTTGGGGAACTGAGGTGAAGGGGGTTGGAACAACCGGGTGTTGGGCTTGAACATCATGGAGGCTTCCTACGTACCATGCCTTGACATGGATCAAAGTCCCCATAGTTCGAGATGGGTTGGGGCTAACACTTTAGGCTGCCCAGGATGTTGGTGAACCAACGTGAAGGGGGTCAGAACTACCGGGTGGTGGGATTGAACCTCATGGAGGATTTATACATACTATTCCTTGACATGGATTAATGTCTTTGTAGTTCAAGATGGGTTGGGGATTACACTCTAGGCTGCCAAGGATGTTTATGGTTAGGGTCAGTGCTTAATCTAAGCCCACGTGAGTCATGCTCAGGGTGAGAAACAAGATATAACAGTGACCTGATGATCACGTCGTGAATGGTGCATCCGTGGGAAGTAAAGAGGGTCTTATGCGTGGAGAGGCCCAGGGAGAGAATGATTGGGACTTACTCTTGGATGAAGGCCCGATAGCGACGAAGCGCAACTAGAGAGGGAATTGGGACCAAAGAAAGGAGAATCCCTATTCCCAACCACGCCCTTCGCTGGCCCTGGGGACTGAAGATAAAAATAGGAGCATGGATGTTTCCTCCTGCAAGAAGGCAAGGGGCTTACACCAAGATGGTCTCCCTTCCCCCATGGACAAGCGCAACTCCCATAAGGCGGATATCATCCCATATGGAGAACAATGGGTGTGGAGAATGTCCAAGGTGGGGGAACCCCATGTGTGAGGCACGAGGTGATGTCAAAGTTTAATTTCATGTGCTGAGGACAAAGGTGCTTGGCCGTTTAACATCCTACAGCTCGGACGAAGCGGGTTTATTCTACACCCCTAGGATATACATTACGGGTACCCTCTGCTCCTTATGGAAGGGAAGGCATCGACAACACTGTTGTGAAGCGGTGTCATGGAGCGAGCCGCAGGGGGGCCCATGTTAGCATGGCTATGCGAAGTAGTAATATCCATTAGCATGCCTATGAAAAAAAGCATAAGTTGAATCAACATAATAGGTAGTATCGTCCAGGGGACTTCAAAGTCACATCGTGCAAACCTGTAGGGTCGCACAAAAAAAGGAATGGCCAAACATAGGGGTCCATAGGCATGGGCCTTGTGAAGCTCTATATCTCTGTGTAGAGGAGTACACTTGCAAAGGGGTGTGCTTTGTGAAATGGGGTGCCTTAGCCTAAGCATAGGGAATAGCTGCATATGGGGGCTGCTTCGCGAAGATGAAGGGAATTCGCGGAGTGCTGTCTCGTAGAGAAAAGGTACCTTGCAAAGCAAAGTGTCATGAAGCAATGTACTTTGTGAAGTATAGTGATCCTGCATTAGCATGTGGATCAGGTGTACATGAAGGGTATTTTGCGAAGCATAAATGCTCTGCAACGACCCGAGTCCCCTTGGGGATCCCCTTCCATCGTGAAAGCCCTTAGGCTTCACGAAATGCATCCCTCTCAGAATAGGGGATCAAAATGAGACGAAGGGGAGGAACTTCGTAGAACAGAACTACCTTGCACAACTCATGGTTTGTAGAGCAGAAGGATGCTTCACAATTCATGAGCTAGGAAGTTGAAAGGTCGGATTTTCCATCTTTTGGTCTCAGGGGGAGCCCAGTATTTATAGGCAGGAGGCGCCATGGATCGGAGCTGACATGGCACAAAGAGTGACTTGGTTGCTTCACGGCAGGCTCTCGAACATAAAATGGGGTTGCGGAACATCCCGCCTCCTTGCTTCGTGGTGGGCTCGCAAATGTCAAATGATGTTCTGGAGCATCCCACCTCCTTGCTTCACAGCGGGCTCATGAATATAAAATACGTTCGTGGAGCATCCCACGTTATTGCTTCACGGTGGGCTCTCGAACGTCAAATGCGGCTGTGGAGCATCCCACCTCCTTGCTTTGAAGTGGTCCCGGTGCTGGGGGGGGGCTCTGTGGAGGAGCTTTGTGAGGTTTTAACTAGTGCCTCTTTTTTGGCTTCTTCTATGTTCAGAATGTTGGTGGCAACAATATGTGTGATAATGATTTATTATTATTCCAACGATCTTTGTTTGGAATTATAGAGATATTCCCTCCTGAATATGCATGTTTAGAACACGCCAAAATGATAGGGTGGAGATGCTCCATCATTGGTGGAACATGAGGCGCTGATTGTGACAGTTGAGGAAGTAGGAGAGAAGGTCCATGATAAATTTTCTCACTTCATAAAAACCATGGTAAAATACACATAGAAGGATGATAATAGCATATTGGACCTAGTGAGGGAGATTTAGGTGCATCTCCCCCCGATTTTTAGTAGAGAGGGTTGACCTAAGGGAGATGACTTCTGGGATGAGTCTATCCAAATGATACATGAACATTTGGAGACCCTTGTTGAGATGAGGTTCATGTTGACCACTTATATGCTAAAAGTATCAATAAAGCAGTGGTGGTACAATCATGTGCATACTATACCGACTTATGGCATGATATGGAATGAATTTTTGGGGAATTTCATAGAGAAATTCTACCCATAGATGTTGAGATAGGAGAGAGAAGTAGAGTTTATATGGTAGGATCAGGGGAGAATTTCTATGATGGACTATATTTGATTATTTATTGACATGTAGTTCTTTGCTACTACATTATTAAGAGATGATACAACGATGGAAAGATGGTTTCAGAATGAACTTAAGTGAGAGATTAAGTACCATGTTAATATATTTTGATTAAAGATGTGTAATGAGGTGGTGGATTAGGATCACATAGGTAATGAGAACCTGAAGGATGTTTTTATTTCCAAATAGATAGTTTCTATAGGATAATTAGGAGGTGTGACTTTTGAGAGAAGGAAGAGTCACTATGATAACTTTAGTCAGAGTAGTGGGTGGAAGAGTACATAGACTAGAGGGTTGGTTGAATAAGTCCATACAGAAGTGATATCTTATCATTATGGTAGGATGAGCCATTATCAAAGAGACTATCACTAACCACTAGTAGATTTCTAGTCTTATGGTAATATGGGAAATCTATAGATGTTCTCAAGGACACAGTGATAGATAGTCAGTGAGGGTGTAGCTAGATAGGGTCATAGTATGGGAAGTGGGTCTTTTAAAACTTATTATAATAGAATATATATTTCTAATGGATAATTTGATAGAGGCTAATTGTGTGGTTTATCTCAAAAAGTTCACCCATAAAAACAAAGTGGTGTGACTCCAGAGAGTTAAACATCATCATAGGTAAGAGGGGTAGAAAAACTACATACAGTGCGGCCTTAACTTGTGGATAGTGATCTTATACCATCATTAGTGAGAGGTTTTTGTCTTATAGCTTCAACATTATCTAGTTTTTTATTTGATATTGGTGCCTCTCATTCCTTTAAATCTGCAAATCTTGGGTTTTATCATAGTGGTGGGTTTTGTGATTGGGGTAATGACAATAGATAAATCGTTGATAGTATGGTATAGAGACATCTGTATGTGAAATGAATGTTCTATCGATATCGGGGAGTACCATTTTCTATGTGATATCTTCATTCTTGAGATGTCTAGATTTGATGTAATTATTGGTATGGATTATCTGATCACATACAAATCCCTCATTGATTATTACCATAGGAGAGTGACATTTTTCTATCCTATTTGTGTTTACTATATACACTATGGAGAATAGGATATCCATGATGGCCTAGAAGGGACAATTACAATGCAACTAAGAAATATCACAACATAGGTTTTCAGTTTATTATTAGATGATGAAGAAGTAATGCATGATATCCTTCTACCAATAGCGGAACAGTTTCAATATTTGTTTCCTTGAGACTTATCAGTGATACCACCTAAGAGAGATGTGGAATTCACTATTGATCTCATGCCAGGGACCAAGACATTATCTATTCTTCCATACGTAATAGAACCTATAGAGCTTCAAGAGCTCAATACTCTGCTGGAGGAGTTAGAGAATATATGTTTTATCTATCCAATTATGTCACCTTGGTGAAAATTTGTGTTTTTTTAGAGAATTATGATACGAGATTATGATTTTTAGACGATTATTGAATGTTGAACAAGATGACTATAACGATCTAGTATCATCTTCCACATATCGATGTTATATTTGAATAGTTCATAGGATCTTGCATATTATTAAAGATGAACTAGAGATTAGTGTACCATTAGTGGAGAGTTCAAATTTTAGATATACCAAGGACTAATTTCCAAAGTAGTTATGGATTAAATGAGTTCATCGTACTTCCATTTAGAATGAAAAATTCACTTGTAGTGTTTATGGCCATGATGAAAAGTATATTCCATCCATACCTAAATCGGTTTGTGGTGGTGTTTGTGGATGACATCTTGGTGTACATCAAGACTCATGAAAATCATGAACAATATATTGAAATTGTCGTAAGTAAACAAAGAGAGCAACAGTTGTACACCAAGCTATCTAGGTGTCAGTTTTTGGATTTCTCATGTACACTTATTTCGACACATGATCTTAGAAGAAGGAGTGTTAGTAGATTGATAGAATGTACAGGATTTGGTTTATTGGATGTATGCTAAGGAGGATTTTGATATCCTTATATTTCTAGGGTTATCTAGATATTATCGAAGATTCATCTAGGACTATTCCCATTTGGAATTATAGACTCTAGGCTTGAACAAGAATGGGGAAGAGCTTGAATGATTAGAAGTATGTTCTAATTCTATCCAGTAGTTGAATAAAAAACTGAATTTGGAACTGATCTTGATCCTACATAAGACTAGTGTGGATTATATGATATATTTTCATGCTTATGGGAACGTACATCGAGCTATGTTGAAGAAAGGATATCAAGTTGTGGTGTATGAGTCACAACATTGGAGGCCTAAGGAATTGAACTACCCTACGCATGACCTCGAGTTGGATGTACTGCATTATACCTTGAATTTTTGGGAGGATTATATATTTGGTGTGAATTTTATGTTGTTTATAGATCAATAGAGGTTAACGTAAATCTTTAAAAAATGATATTTGAATCTTCAGTAATTAAGATGGTTTGATTATATGTGTTCACTAAATTTTGAGTTAGCATATATAACCACGAATGATAATAGTGTGGTTGATTCTTTGACAAGGAAAATCAAACAAAAGTGGTATAATAGACAAGTATAGAGTTGAAAATATGGCCTTATTGGCTGAAATGCATGTGGTGGTTCATGATAATTGGTAAACGATGTCTCTGTTATTAGTTTCATTGGATTAAAAAAATTTGAGGAAAATCTGAGATAGGAAGTATGATGATACATAATATTTGACCATTAGTTAAATCCTTGAAGGTGGGGAGTCACCTTATGATTGGAGAATAGATGAGGATGAGATCATCAATGTCGCGAATAGTGTTGTTGTGCCTACGATCATAAGAGAGCATCTCATGCAGTAATTTCATGCCTCGAACTAGGATTGAAATCCAGGTGTGACTAAAATGTATTGACATCTATAATGATAGTTTTTTTGGTCGGGCATGAAAATGTAGATATTAGGGTTTGGGACAACATGTTAAACCTATCCGTAGGTAAATTCAAAGCATCAAATACCAGGAGGTTTCTTACAATAATTTCCTATTATGGTATGGAAGTGGGATGATGTAAAAATGGATTTTCTTATGGGTCTTCAAAATATTCAAATTAAGAATGATTATATTTGGGTTTTTCTAGATTGGATAACAATAGTATAACATTTATTACTTATACTGGAGACTTTCTACATGGAGAAGATAGGAGATTTATATGTTTGAGAGATAGTTTTTCTACATGGGTTATCATAGACTCTAGTTTTAGATCTCGACTCACTCTTTACTTCATATTTCTAGAAAATATTGTAGAAATCACTTTGTACACAGGAAATGTTTGTATGGATTTCCACCCACAGATAGATACTCAATCTGAGTATACTATGTTGGTGCATGAGGATATGATGTGAGCATGTGTTATTGACTTTGGTGGGTCTTGGGAGAAGTACTTGTCTTACTGTAATTTTCTTATAAGAATAATTTTCATGTAATGATACATATGAAACTATATGAGGCTTTTATGGTAGGCCCTAAAGATCAAAACTATGCTGGATAGAGGTATGTGAGTCTGACTTATTGGGATAGAGTCTTGTGTTGCAAATGTCAAAGTAGGTGCAGCTAATTCGAAAATGTATGGATACGGGCCAGAGTAGGTATAATTTGTATACTAACAGAATGGGATGACCCCTAGAGTTTACTAAGGGTGATCATATATTCCTTATGGTTTTTTCTAGGTTGGGACACCATAGGACATGAAGATAGGGAAATTTGGCACCCAAGATTGTCGGACAGCTTGTGTTGGTGGAGAAAATAGGGTCGGTGGCATACAATTTGTCGCTTCCATAGAAATATATATTTATGCATGATGTTTTTAGTGTTTCAAAAATACAATGGTATCATTATGAACCTTATCAAGTGATCAATTTGGATGAGGTTGATCTTGATATAGATATTTCTATTGATGAGAATTTGATATATTTGTTGGATTGTAGTGAGAAAGTGTTGAAGGGAAAGACCATGCAAATAATTTATTTATTGTAGAAACGTGGGATTATATAGGAGGAAAATGGGAAAGGAATATATATATGTGGTCTTGGTTGCCCGATATTTTCTCTCTGAATCTTGTAGAAGATTGGTAATACTACTCTAGGATAAGCTAATATAAGGTGGGGAGATTGTAAGATCCCGACCGTTTCTAGAGTTGACTCAGGCTCTAATTCTGTTACTCTTTTGACCTTATTTGATTACTTTTTATTTTGGTTTTACTTTTTTGTGTTTTTGGGTAAAAATTAAGAAAAATAGAACAAAATGAGCTTGTGCATGGATGGTGTGTGGTTAGAGAAATTGTGTGCCCTAGCCCCAAAAACAATGCAACCCTTGACAATGGGTGTTTGTATGGTTACTTCATGGTTTTTCAAATTTTGGGACCTAAAAAGAGAAACCATGAACCTTAAAAATAAGCGATTCATGGTTAGTGCACATTTATGGAAAACCATTCACCCATATCCAAGATATTGTGGTTGGTAATTTTAATTTCATGAAAAGAAGTTTTAAATTCAACTAAACCTTTGAAACATCCCACATTCATCACAAACTTGTACCCTTATTCTTTAAGAAGATTTCAGAGATTTCCTTATGGAATCCAAGGCCATATGATCTCTATTCATCATGATTTGAAGGATGGATTGAAAATATTATACTTTCATGGGATGTGGATCATATCCCATTGCTTTCTCGTTCATCCACCTTCCTTGTCTTATTCTTTTTTTGGAATTAATGTTCTGTTTTTCAAGATCTGGTTCTAGATTAGGTGAATATAGATCCACAGTTGTGGATCTATATAATGTTTGGAAAGATCATGATTCCATTAATCTTGATTTAGGGTTTTGAGATATGGATCTAAATTTATGTCATTGTGCTCTTCATTTTTGGGGATTTCTGTTGGGTGATCTTAATCAATGAATAAATGTAGGTGGTCTAATATTCAAATCTCATAGTCATGATTTTATTTCATACATGCAATTCATATATTTCTATATTTGTTTAGAAATTTAATTACCTAATGGAATTAATTAATTTGGTGAATTAATTAATTAATTAAATTTGAAATTTTGGATTAATGGATAATTAATTATGGAAATTAATTGTGTGATATTGATGTTATAAAATGGATAATTAATTGGTGAATTAATTATAAAATTTTAGAATTTTGTGTTTGAATAATTAATCTGTGAATTATTTATTTGACGTTGTTATTATAAAAGGATTAATTAATTATTGAATAATTTAATGGGTGGTTGAGATATATATATTATTGTGTTATTATGATATATTTGATTATTAAATAGTGAATGGTAACATGTTTATTCAACTGTGATACTTAATGAATGGTAACATGGTCATTCATTTTTTGTGAAATAAATATTGGTAACATGGACATTAAATAATGATAATTAATTATGAGTAACATTTCCATTCATTTGTAAAATAAATAGAGGTAACATTATCATTCAATTGTGTGAATTAATGAATGGTAACATGGTCATTCATTTTTGTGAAATAAATAATGGTAACATGGTCATTCAATTATGAGAATTAATGAATGGTAAGTTGGTCATTCATTTTTGTGAAATAAAGAATTGCAACAAGGGCATTCAATTGTTGTAATTATTGAACGGTAACATGGTCATTCATTTTTGAAATAAAGAATGGTAAAATTTTCATTAAATTTTTTGAATTAATGAATGGTAACATGGTCATTAATATTTGGAAATAAGAATGATAACATGGACCTTAAGACACTTGATATCCCTTAGGGATAGTTCAGATTCTGGAATGAGATGATGTAGGTATTAAGGTATGAGTGTCTATAGAAACCAATGGTTTATGTTGTTAAATAATGATTACATGATAATGTGATTAGTGTTTAAAAATATATTTTAATTATTTATTTATACAACTGCATACACTAATTTTTAAAGGATATTATTCTAGACATTATTGATTGTGGCCTACTGATTTGTACCCACACCCTACCCAAGATGCTTGATCAATACCCAAATAGTCTTCATTTTTGTTGGATGAGTTATGTGAAAATGCCCTAGGTTAGATTTTTTATTTTGGTATGGATCTTGTATGAGGGATTTAGATATGGTTCGTGACCTATAGTGGAGTCTTTAATATATTTCATTTCAGATTGCAATCTAGAAAACTGAAACATACTTTAACATGAAATGTTTTCATCATAAATTTGAGATTTTATTTCCAAAATGGTTTATATTGAGTTATTGGCATTGTTATGGTTAAATATATGATTAAGTAAGTGTTTGTTATTTTTCCTAGTGTTTTTCTCTAATAAAAGAGGGTATAGTGACCCCATGATAAGCCCATAGGTTCTAGTCGGAAACCTTTGGTGTATAGGGAGACATGATTGAGGTCATGTGACCGACCATCTTGTGTCACCAGTGAGTATCACCCAGCTCGGTATATTGCCTATTATGCCTGGGATTAGTGATAAAAACTAAGCCATGATGGGATTATGTACACAAGGTGATGTTGTCTTGTAATTTATCCTTAACTTATGATTTTTTTCATGTTATATGTTGCTTCCACTTTCCAATTTATCCAATATCTTATAATATATTGTTATTTTTGTAATCCTCCAATGTGATTCTTCATCATCATTATATTTTATGATATCATGTTATTCCATTTGACTTACTTGTTATTTCTTGTTATCTTGATTATTATATTACTATGATTTATAGCTCACCCATTTATTTAATGTATTTACTAGTTTATCCAATATAGTTTTAGAAACTATAAGTAATTTTAGAAACTATTAATGATAATAAAATAAATATGTTTTTTTATTTTTTATTAACCTAGTCCTCCAATGATATTATGCCTCACAATCTTTTGGTTTTTCTTCATGGAAGTATATGTTAAAATTAATGTTATTGTATTTGTAAAAAGATTAGATCACTATATAATACTTATTGAGATCAAATTGAATTCCATTATAATATTATTACCTATGGTATTCATGGGAAACATATTCATCCTGGGAGACTAATTCTAGAAGAATACCGAATATAACTTATTAAAATATTAAATGTTCCAAAATTTTTAAAAAGATGGAAAATTTATTAAACCCATATCATTAAATAATATTTAATATGAAGAAATATATCTTGGGAGGATTCAAAACCATTTTTTACAGCTTCTTCACAACTCCCTCACATATTTATAGAACCAATACAATCTTGAATAATTATATTTTACTATATCTTCTGGTCAAAACATGGAATTATAGTGCAATTTATGTTAAAAATAATTTTTTCATTCTATAGATTAAAAATCCATTTTTATAATTAATATATTTTGAAAACATACTCAAATTTAACCTTTGATTTATCCACTAATAGACATAAATAACCTTGTCATGCATCCACATTTTATGGACATAATCACCATCCACAAGTCATTAGAAGTAAATTCATGATCATTGTTTTACTAAAGTTTGGGGGGAATACATTTTTTGGAGTTAATGTAGGGAGAAGGACTACGTATAGAAAATATGGGAGGTAAAATATTATTTATAATTTTGACAAAAAGTATAAACAACTATTTGAAGTTCAAATATTCCAATCTATATTCCTGATATAACATCTATGAAGAATTTGGGGGGAAATAAAAGTGAAACACTACCATTTATGAAATTAGAGAGAAAGAAATTTACTTCTACAGAGGTGTTATAAGTGTAAAAATTCCGTTAGAATCAAAATTTATAGATGTGAATCCTTATAAATATAAATTAGTGAATATAGATTTAGTGAGTATAAATTGTAAAATATGTACTTTTCTATATATAAATACAAAACATCCACATTATACCTCATAAAATTTAAAATTATCACCTACCAACCCTTATATAAATAATAATAATAAAATTTTATCCTAATAAATAAATGTTTTTGACAGACTTGTGGGATATTTATAATCATAACAAGCTAGTGGTGACCCCTTCATATTTTTGTATTCAGAAAAAAAATTCATAAAATTCTTACATTTTTATGAGAGAACAATTTCTAGGATAGTAAGTATATATGAGTTTGGGAGGATTTAAAATTGGAAATAAATTTACTGTACATCATGGATAAATTGAATTAAATAACATATATGGGGTATGATAATGTTGAGTGACAATGTTATTGAAAACGGAGATTTCACTTTCTTGTGGTATACATTTTTATTAGGTAATATTTTTGATGTTCACTCATCTATGAGTAAAAGTTTTATGTATAGATAAATTTAAATGTGTTATTAGTTAAATATGTTTTTGTGTTACTTAATTCATTTTATTCCTTAATTTTTATTAAGAAATTGATTTTTTGTGAAATTTTAAGTTAAAAGATCATTTCATTAGATTTTTTTGAATATTACATAAAATGGATATAATTTTGATTTTAATTTATTTTATTAATTTTAGGAAAAGATTTAATTATCCATCTATTTATGATCTTTTCATATGGAATTTTAAAGTTGGAGAATAATTTATCATAAATAGTGAATTGAAAATCTATCAATGTACATGAATCATATTTTGTAGATGTTTAAAGGGGGACAAGAATGGTTTTCTACATTGAATCCTTTCATACATAATGAAAATTATTTTACACTAAGGAACATTTTAGAAAACATAGTAATGTATGGCAATGTGTAAGATATTCTAAGTGATATTTAATATTTTTATAATCACGTATAAGAAATTTTCCCTGACACATGAGTAATTTTCTAGTGTTGTTTGTGTTGAAGAGTCAATTTTCCTTATGATACTTAAGATTTAAATTCCAAAATATAAGATATAATTGGTTATATATATGTTTTGTTTGATTTTAGTCATTAATAAATAATATATTGGTGAATTTATATAAGATATTTTGAAACATATTTCAGATATTGTGAAACTCGTGCATGGTTTTCTTGTTTACCAGACCGTTTAAGTAATTATTTTCCCTTTTTCAATCATGTTGTTATTGATAATTGAATGTCACTCAAGGATAAATATTTTGAAAGAACTCATATAAAACTACGGTCATATAGATAATCTCAATATTACATGGATTTTTTTATGTTGGGATAACCATAAACTGATCTTTATATGTTAATGATGAACTAAATTAAGAAATAATGATGCAATAGTCTATGTGTAATCTGGTCTATGAAATGAATTGGTAAAAAGTATAAAATTGTAGTGAATCTCAAATATACAAGAAAATATATAAAATTAATTTTCATAAGATCATGATAATCATACTAAACATGGAATATATACTAAATCTAATGAAGGAAGGGAGGATATGTTTAATCAATTAGAGGCTATAAGGTCAATCAGGTGGTTTTATAGGTTCTATTCAACTTCATTAACTGATTTTTAATTCATTCTAATATATATTTTCTCTTTAATGGATGAAATTCTATTTATAGATGGATAAAAACATTTTGGTGATTATTATATTTGGGAGGATAACCTTTTCCTCAAACTTGTGACTAAATATTAATAGTAAAATCAATTATTATTTTTTGAGAATTATTTTCAATGTTGAGATATTTAATTCATTGGAATTTCAATTGGTTCATATTTAAATCAGTTTTTCATGACATGGTTGGTATTTATTTTCTACTGAAACATTATGATGCCTATATATGATTGAACGGGGATGTTTTTTAGCAAAGTGTCTATTGATTCCTGATATGAGTTCAGTAGTCAATGGATCTCTATGAATTTTTCAAGTGTACCTTCATCCGGTTGGGTGTTTCATGAGTAATTTGTGTAGAGACCATTGATGATATTTTAATGTGATTATTTATATATTTCCACACTCATTGGATGTTTGATCATTCAATAGTAATTATTTCATATTCAAAAATCACATTCACTACCAACCATTAGTGAGAGAAATGTTATTATGGGTTATCTAATTGAACAAATCATAGTAGGAACACAAATAAGTTAAATACCATGCTATCATAGTAGTTATTAGTCCATACCCTAAACAAGTTAATATTTTCATCACATGATAAATCAAATTGTTTCCTTTTTTTCTCAAATAAATTCAACTTAAACCACTATATTTATCTAATTATGAGAAAATTATTTACACCCCACCTTTGAGGAAACTTTTGATCTCTTCTATGATACAGTAAAAATTTTAGTTATTAATTGTTTTTAACCGTCATGTGATAGTTGTTTCCCCAACCAAAAAAATTGTAAAACAATCCCTATTTTCTTTCCATTAAAATCCAAATAAAATCTAATTTTAAAACATTTTGAAAATGGATCACATGCTATATATACCCATATAAATCTTTTGTCCAATATCCTAAAGAAAAAATTCTTAGAAAAACCCCTCACTCGTATAAAATTTAATTTAAATCCATTTACATAAAAAACACTTTTCCTTTAAAATTTCACTAAAAACCAAACATATTATAAAATAACCATTAAATAAATGATAATAATGTACATTTCAAAATCCAAATCATGACACCAAACAAACCATAAATTTGACCACTAACACTAATTCATCCATGGTACCACTAATGAACTATATAATAAGATATATTATCATTGTTTATTGTAAGTCTGACATGATACCATCTTTATTTTTACGTTAAGAAAATACTATACCACATAATCATGCCAAGAACAATAACATTTACATATAAATATAAAATTACGAATTTAGAAGGAGACTCAGTAATGTAAAGTCAGCATACCACTAAAGGTGTTCTAAAAATATATCTCAAGCCCATACTAGCAACCAAGATCACATAGACAACTATCTCAACCATAAAACCCATTAAATTGATCAAATTATTTTCTAATAAAATTTAATAATGGAATAATAATCACCAAACTCAAAAGGTGTCCATGTAGCTTCAAAACCACATAAAAAGGGGGGTTGTCCCCTCCCAACATGCACCCAATCCTATTCCACATAAATCCCTATTTTAAAATTTCTATATAATGAAATATTCTATTAAATTTAGTCAAAATATCTAATTAATCTTTTTAGTGACATATCTAAAAATAAATGGGATGAAACTACCAAAACTCAGGCCTCTCGAGCCTCCTCTATACATCACGTGTGAAATCACCAATAAGTGGGAAAATATCACCATACTCTGGTGGAATTTTCCTCTAAATCCCATGTTGTGAATTAAAGAGTCAAACCAAGTGGGAGATCATGTGTTTCAACTAACTGAAAATGGTGACCCCTATTTCCATTATTATTTTAGAAAATTAGGTTATAACAATCATATAATGAGTTTTACCCTTCAAAACATTCTGATAAAACCTCACAAAGTACACGGTTGTCCTCCACTGACAACAAAATACATGAAGTTAGAAACTCTTTGGCTCGGGAATTGGTTTATTACCTACACCACCACACTGGGTACTTGTTATAATTAAATCCATCACTCGATGGATACTTTTAACCACACCTATCACATTTGTTTCTACTAACAATAAAAGTAATGACCCGGAATATTTTGAGGAAATTTTGTTCCCTAATTTTTTGTGGGTTATTTTATTTTTCATTTAATAAAATGAGTATAATTAAAATGGGACCACTGGGTTTGAACTTTTATATGACTGTTGGTCAATATGACCTTTGGGAACTAAAAGTTTCCATTATTGTCTATAAATAAATATGATCTTGATTAATTAATATAGAAGGAAGATTTGATGTCCCCATCCAGAAGTCTCAGGCCGACTGAAGCCCATCTGATGGAACTCGATAAGGAGGTAGCACCTTACGTCTTTGCTCTGGACCAAACCCAAGACAAACATCATCATGTGAAGCTGGAATGGAATCTCCTTCTCCAGAAGCTCAAGCTGATAGAAATCACCACTCTGGAAATGTTGACTGAGCCTCCCCAAGATTCAATCACCCTAGCACATCTTACTCTTATGTTCTATGCGGGTGTTATAATGGGATATGTAAAGAGACCGTAACTTCCTTGTGTAGTCCTTTGATTTAAAAAAAATTGTGATTTCTTCTTATGGTGAAGTTTTTGAATCTCAAGTGTCTGTATAAATATAGGATGTATATTATTGATTAATTTTGGAAAAATGATATTTTGAAATATTTATTTAAACCTTAAATAATTAAAAATGTGTAATTATTTTCAAAAAATGGTCTTCTACAGTTGTGTTTAGTATGAAATTTAGAGTCTAATAAGATCAACATAATTTTTGATGAATAATACATTATGAATTGTTATTTTATGCTTATGATTAGTAATATGACAAAATGTATTAGTAATCTCACTTAAAGAAAGTATTAATATAATTTAGGCACCTTGATTAAGTAAGGTGATTCAATAAAATAAGTAAATAACTGCTTTAGAAATTATCAGTCAAGTATTAGTTTTTTTTGGTTGAATACTGTTTTTTAATTAAAAATTAAATTAAAATTATTTAGAAAATTATTTTTATAAAATATAGTTCATTTTTGAATTCAGAGCATCGATATTAGGTTATGGTGATTTTGGGGGATATTTCTGAAAAAATGAACTTTCAGTGAATAGTGTTTTTTAATTAAAAATTAAATAAAAATTATTTAGAAAATTATTTTTATAAAATGAAGTTCATTTTTTTTTAATTTAGTTCATTGATATTTGGTTAAGGTGAGTTTTTGGGATTTTTCTGAGAAAGTTGAATTATCGGTGAATAGTGAATATACAGTTTTGAGTTTCGGGTGTTTAAAGACATCATTAAGGATGTAATAATTATTTAATCATTCTGGTCAAATTATTAATAGTAATATTAGGTATTAGGTGACCCAATTTTCCAATACCATGGGAAAATACTGTGGGAAAACCCATGTTTTGGCCAATACCACCGATGAGGTGTCCCTTGGCCATTAATAACTTGTCCCCTCACTTCTCTTATAAATACCAATCCATTCCCTCATTATATTCATTTCTAAATCCTACTCAATGATGTTCTGGTATACTTACCTCCCAAGTAGTCTCCCAATGTGCCCTCTAATCTCCCAAGGTCCCGACCTTAATGCTTTCGAAGTTACTCTTCAATGTAACGGATCTTACCTCTCTCTTTCTTTTCAAGTACTCTTTTGTTTGTCATTTCATATAAGCCCCATGTTCTTATGTTGGGGGTGTTATTTTATAATAATATTACTTCACTTTTCCTTTTCATTTTATGAGATATCCCCTCTTACTCTTCTCATTTGGTTTTATTAATATTTAAGTGGCGTTGTTAGGCTGCCGAATTTTTGTAAGGGATTCTTCGAGCCTTCTCATTTTTCGATTTCTATTTTGATGTCACTTCTTTCAAGTTCCTTTTCTTATGTTGGGGTATGATATTCTATATCTATCATACTGTCCTTTTTATCTTCATATGATGATATACCCTATTTTATCTCATCACTTCATTTTTTTGATGTTTTAAGTAACGTCGTTAGGCTGCCAAATTTTCATAAGAGAAATCTTATTTTTGTTTTCATTTCAAGTTCTTCATTTCATATATCATATCATTAAAATTTCATTACAATGTTCTTAAATCATTTATATTCTGTCCTCCTACCGTTTTATGGATCATTAATGAGTGGGTGAGCCATGTCACCTCTCTTTTCAATGTTTCCTAAAACCCTATAACATAGTTGTTATTCTACAAAATTTTCATCTCAAAATGTCTTTCTCTTTTTCTCAAATTATTTTATTTTATTAAGTGAATAATCAAAGATCATTCTTCTAAAAGGGTATTAAAATATATATCAAAATGTTCTATTTTAATAATGGTATTTACATACATGAAACCCTCATTCCTTTTTCGTGGGTTTAAAGTGACATAAAGATCATGTCTTTAAAACAGTTTTTAAAACACTATGATTATGAAATGAAACCCATTTCTTTTATGAAATATGGGTTATTTATTAAATTTTGATGATTATAGATGTGGATCACATGATAATAAAGACAAATTAAGGATTTTCCCAGATAGCACTTTAATTCATTGGGTAAATACTTAATCTCTAGAGATGACCATTTTAACGATTCCTTGGTGAATAGCCTTGGAAATTTTTTAATGACAACTTGGGGAAGGACCTTGGTAATATGGAAATTATTGTCTATGTTAAATGTTGTAGCCACATATTCAAGTTATGATACATGTTATTTTTTTATGATATTCCTCATTATCTCTTTCTCATGCCTTAAAGTTATTCATCATGGCCTTATTGATGTTTCTCAAGCTCACATGTAAAATGTTTCTATTGTTTCACTTACTAGGCCTTCTGCTCACCCTTTACATTGATGTATGCTCCTAGGTTATGAGATGATGTAATTAATAAAGTACTAAAAAAGAATAAACCTTTCAAGTGTTTAAGAAGAATGTTTTATGTCGTCATGTGTTAAGTTCCTGGGTTCCAAGACACTACACCTTAATGATCCTCAGTTTTGTAAAATGAGAAGAAATGTTATGTTATATAAAGGCGGGATGCTATAGTTAGTATCAAAGGATAGTTTAGTTATTTATAGAAATTCGGATATGAAAACTTTAGGAAGAACCCTATATAAAAGTTTATATATATGAAATATTCCTAGTATTTTGTTGAGTATTGAGTAAGTGGTTTATCAAGAAAATACATCCCTATCTAGAAATGAGCAGGTAGAGGTTGCTCTGGCATAGATATACATAGGGGTAAAACCCGAAAACACCTCTTAGATATAGACTCGAATGGGAAATGGTACATGTCAATGGGTCTTGCTGCACTCTGGTTTACGGCACTCCTGGGGGATATGTTTGGTTAATCGCATGCTTTTTATGAATAATTATGAAGGAATTATATAAAAATGTAATTGTCTAAGAATAATGTTTTAAGACATAAAATCCTCTTTAGTAAATAGATTCATAAATGAAATAAGTTTCTCACTAAGGATTTATTCTTTTAGAAAATGTCCCCATCGTCTAGGAATACATTGATGTATTTCTTGAGGAGTTACCCGGACCTCCCCCCGAAAGAGAGGTAGAGTTCTCCACTGCACTCATACCTAGATCTCATCCGATTTCAAATACCCCCTATAAGATGGGAAATGAGGAGCTATAGTAATTAAAGAAAAAACTACAAGATATTGTGTAGAATGGGTTTATCTGACCAAGTGTGTTTCCTTGGGGAGAAACAATACTCTTTGTGAAGAATAAGGATGGGTCGATGCATCTATGCATTGATTATAGAGAATGGAATCAGATCATAGTGAAGAAAAAAATACTCTCTTCCAAGAATTGATGACTTATTTTACCAACTTCATGGTACTTAATTCTTCTCTAAGATTAATCTTCATTCTGGTTGTCATCAATTGAAGGTGAAGAATGATGATATTCCAAAAACAGTTTTCCAATCAAGATATGGAAATTATGAGTTTGTTGTTGTTCCCTTCAGACTGACTAATGCACCTTCTATTTTTATGGATCAAGAATAAGTTGATTTTAGAAACTTATGTTTTATCAAATAGATATGCTTTGTGTAGGAAAATTATATGGTGATTCAATGATAAAGGTTATTTTGGACAATGTTTTCTTTTTGGAGTACTATATGCCTAAGGGAAAAAATATACTACAGGATTTAAATTTAGGAGGAATGGTTGAATTTTTTTTGTAAGAATTTATGTATTTATTGTGAAAATATGGTGATTTTGGTTATTTCTATAAAATTATGAACCTAGTATAGAGAATATGTGAATAGGTTAATTATACATTAGTATGATACTTTAATAGTAGTCGATGTTATTTGGAGATAAATGTTAAGATTTTTTTGGGGAAGACTATGTGATTAAATATTTATGAGTTTTGGGTTTCAATCATTGTTTGGATTATTCTAAAGAATTTTAAGGATAATTGTGTTTTAAATGGTATTTCTCGAACTTTGGGTAATTTTTTTGAATTTTGAAGATTAATTGTCAAAAAATTTTATAAAGGATTATCCTTTTTGGGTATTATATGATCTCGTACTAACCATTTTAGTTTTATTTGATGACTAAAGACAAGGGAAAAATATAGTTATTCTTTTATGGATTCTGTGATTCTCTAGAAAGTGATTATTGTGCCTTTGATGAGACTAAGTCCTTTTGAATTCTTATTGTTTGGAGAAAATATTAGTCTTGGTAGAAACTTATTAAAGGATGAAACTCTACATGAAGGTAAGTATATTTCCTTATGTTTTTATTCTATGTAGTAAATGAATTTCTCAAAATTAAAAAAAAAGGAAATAAAACAAAAATGTCGTTGGGTTACGTTTCCTACTGGTTAATCAAATATCATTTAACACATCTTAGGTGTGTTATCTTCTTGTGGTTAATTTTCTCCTAATCATGTTTTCTATCACTCTCCATCAGAACCTGGCCCTTTATTTTCTCTTCCATATCCATGTTTTCCTACATGGAATCCTAGTATGGGTTAACTCGTGTGACCTTTGAAATTCCCTTTATTTCTTTTTAATAGTTTTACTGACTTTTTTTCCAATGTGGGAAATTCAATGAATTTTTCAAGCCCATTTTTAAAATTGCAAGGACGCAATTTCATAAGGGGGGGAAGATTGTAACGACCCAAAATTTTTTGAGTAAATTTTGTTCCCTAATTTTTTGTGGGTTATTTTATTTTTCATTTAATAAAATGAGAATAATTAAAATGAGACCATTGAGTTTCAACTTTTATATGACCATTGGTCCATTTGACTGTTGGAAACTAAATTTTGTTATTATTTTCTATAAATACAATTGATCTTGATTAATTAATTTCAAAAGAAGATTCTATGGCCCCATCCAGTAGTCTCAGGCCGATCGAAGCCCATCTGACGGAACTCAGGAAGGAAGTAGCACCACTGTGATTTGCTCTAGACCAAACCCAAACCGAACTTCATCGTGTGAATCTGGAACAGAATCTCCTTCACTATAAGATCAAGCTGATAGAAATCACTACTTGAGTAACGTTGGCCAAGCCGCCCCAAGATTCTATCACCCTAGCACACGTTACTCTTAGGTCCTATGCTAGTGTTATAATGGTCTATGTAACAAGACTGTAACTACCTTGTGTAATCCTTTGATTTAAATCAAAATTTTGATTTCTTCTAATGGCTATGTTTGTAAATCTGAAGTTTCCCGACAAATATAAGATGTATATTATTGATGAATTTTAGAAAAATTATATTTTAAATTTTAAATGTAAACCTTAAATAATTAAAAATGTGTAATTATTTTCAAAGAATGGTCTTCTATAATTTTGTTCATTATGAAATTTAGAGTCTAATAAGATCAATATAATTTTTGATGAATAGTAAATTATGAATAGTTATTTTACGCTTAGGATTAGTAATATAACCGAATGGATTATTAATCTCACTTAAAGAAAGTATTAATATATTTTAGGCACCTTAATTAATTAATGTGATTCAATAAAATAAGTAAATAACATATTCAAAAATTATTAGTCAATCATAATTTCTTTCAAGTGAATAGTGTTTTTTAATTAAAATTTTAATTAAAAATATTTAGGTAATTATTTTTATAAAATGGAGTTAATTTTTGAATTCAGAGAATCGATATGAGGTTTTGGTGATTTTTGGGGATTTTTCTAAAAAAAAAGAATTTTCGGTGAATACTGTTTTTTTAATTAAAAATTAAATTAAAAATATTTAGAAAATAATTTTTCTAAAATGGATTTCATTTTTGAATTCAGATCAAAGATATTTGGCTAAGGTTAATTTTTGGTATTTTTCTAAGAAAGTTGACTTTTTGATGAATAGTGAAAATATAGTTTTGGGTTTCGGGTGTTTAATGAAATCATTAAGGATGTAATAATTTTGTAATAATTCTAGTCGACTTATGAATATTAAGATAAGGTATTAGGTGTCCCAAGTGGCCAATACCTTGGGCAGGCCCATGGTTTTTCCAATACCACTGATGAGGTGTCCCTTGGCCAAAAATGACTTGTCCCCTCACTTCTCTTATAAATACCAAGAATTTACTTCATTTTTTCATTTCAAAATCCTACTCAACGATGTTTTGGTCTCCTAACCTCCAAAAGTGTCCTCCCAAGGTTCCCTCATGTATCTCAAGGTCCTGACCTTCATGCTTTTGAAGTTACTCTTCAAGGTAAGGGATCCTACCTCTCTCTTTCTTTTCAAGTACTATTTTCTATGTCATTTCATTTAAGCCCCATGTTCTTTTGTTGGGGTATGTTCTTTTATATTAATCTTAATTTCCTTTTCATTTTCTTATGATGATAGATCCCCTCTTACTCTCATCATTTCATTTTATGAATGTTTAAGTGGCGTTGTTATGCTTCCGAATTTTTGTAAGGGATTCTTCCACCCTTCTCATTTTTCAAGTTCTATTTTCATTTCATTTCATTCAAGCTCATTTTATTATGTTGGGGTATAATCTTACATATATATTATAATTTACTTTTTATGTTCATATGATGAGAGACCCTATTTGATCTCATCAATTGATTTTTTTATATTTTAAGTAACGTCGTTAGGATGCCGAATTTTCATAAGAGAAATCTTATTTTTGTTTTCCTTTAAAGTTGTTTATTTCATATGGTATATATTTCCAATTTAACTACCATGTTCTTAAATCAATTATATTATTTACCCCTCCTTTTTTATGTATCATTTATGAGTGGGTGATTCATTTCTCCTATCTTTTCAATGTTTTCTAAAACCCTGTAGCGTAGCTGTTATGTTGCAGAATTTTTGTATCAAAATGTCCTTCTCTTTTTCTCAAATTATTTTATTTTATTAAGTGAATACTCAAATATCTTTCTTCTACATGGGTATTCACATATATATCAAAATTTTCTATTTTAATTCTGGGATTTACATACATGAAACCCTCTTTCCTTTTTCAGGGGTTTAAAGTGACATAAAGATCATGTCTTTGAAGCAGTTTTTAAAACGTTATGATTATGAAATGAAACCCATTTATTTTATGATATATGGGATATTTATGAAATTTTGATGATGATTTATATGTATCACATGATAATAAATAAAAATTAAGGGTTATCCATGATAGCGCTCCAACGCATTGGGTAAAGACTTAATCTCTAGAGATGACCATTTTAACGATACCTTGGTGAATAACCATGGTAATTTTTTAATGACACCTTGGGGATGGACCTTGGTGATACAAAAATTATTGTCTAGGTTAAATGTTTTATCCACATCTGAAAGTTATGAAACATGTTATTTTTAATATGATATGCCTCATGATCTCTTTCTCATGCCTTAAATTTATTTATCATGACTTTATTGATGTATCTCAAGCTCACATGTAAAATGTTTCTCTTATTTCCCTTACTGGGCCTTCAGCTCACCCTTTCCATTGATTTATGCTCCTAGGTTATGAGATGCTATAATGAACTTAGGATGAACAATGAATAAGAATATCAAGTGTTTAAGAATAATGTTTTATGTCTTCATGTATTATGTTCCTAATTTCCAAGACACTAGACCTTAAAGATCCTTGGTTTTGTAAAATTTAATGAAGACATATGTTATAAAAAGGCGGGATGTTATACTCAAGATATCACTTAGGTTATTTTCTACATAACTAAACCCCTATAAATACTAAAATTCACCGTAAACATGATTATAAATCCATTTCAAAAATAAAAAAAAAAGAAATTTAAATTCATTAATCCACCAAGATGATGAATATATAACCATCCACCTAGTTCACCAATGTTTAAATTTGTAGTTCATTACACCAATGTTTTTCATGTGATCACCCATTAGTTCATGATGTCACATATGTGGTCTTAGTTCATTTTGAATATCAAAGACTGTATCCTATGAAAATTCAGAACATCATGAATAATTTAAGAAGAAGCTAAATAATTAGTGGTCATTAAACAAAAAAGCAACACACAAAGCATAATAGAGGACACAAAAAGTAATCTAAAATAAAAATGGTATTTAGAGTGATATTTTTCATATATATATATATAAATTTATAATACAAATTAATTTATAAAAAACACCATTTGGAGTCCCTGATATATGTATATTATTAAATAATGTGAGTTAAAGTATTATATTTCATTAAAATCTAAATGGTGATATAGGTGCTATCACCATTGTTATGTGATTTGAATTTCATATAGAAAGTGGATTGTAGAAACCATTGATATGTTGTCAAGAGTAGACATCAATACATGGTGATTCATAAAGGATGACGAATATGGTTATCATACATTGAATCCATACTTGGTGATGGAATACTGGCATTTGAAAACATGACATTGAAATATGAATATTATTATTTTGATTCTTTGAAGACAAATAAATAGAGATAATTCTTGATTAAAGAGTAATGGACCAATTTAGTTTTCATGGAAGAAGTTATTGTCTAATAATTATTATTTTATCCAATTATAGAATTATAAGAAGCATGATTGTGATTAAATAAGTTTAGTGAAAGTGGTAAGATGTTTGGGGAAGTCAGACACATCATAATGGGTATATAACCACATCATGGTTTAGTGTATCATAAGTAATTCATCATGGAGGAAGGAATTTTGGTGCTCATGGTTTGAATAAAAAATAATATGTTTTTAGATATTTTAACTTTTGATGTTTTATTAGTCATGATGTGAATGAAAAATAATTATGATCATGTGGTGGAAGAGGATTCTAGTTCAAGTTCTTTGCAACAATCACATACTAGTTGTGTGAAATTATTCCTTTCATGGTGGTGGTATTGGTCTTTAAAATCATCTAATTCAAAGGAAATCCATATTTTTCTCATGGTTTAGGTGAATCCATGATTGTTGTTTGATTATATAAATTTTAAAACAGCTGTTTTAGCATTTGCATTTCATAATAATGGTCTTAGTTCTTGAAATAAAAATGTGGATGTTGAAATAGATCGTTTCCCATATAATTGGATGGAATGGAAATAATAGTATTGTAGGATAAATTGAAAATGAGGAGATTAAGTTAGACATGTCATAATGCATTCCATTGTTGTTTGTAAAATCTATGTATGCCATAGTGAGTTTTGAACCATGTGTAATGAAAATTGTGGTGTTATATACTAAAACAATGATTTTGAGTTTAGTCCTACTACAATGGTCAATATAGTGGATTATCAATGTTTTTGTAATGAATTGGAAATTGGAATGATGTAGTGGTGATAGTACTGGATCTAAAAGTTTTTTTAGGTAACATGGGTAATTTTATGGACTTGTGAGGAACAAGATATAATGTATAAAGATAAATAATATTTTTAAATGGATGTATTTTAAAAAAATATAGACATAATGAATTCATGGTTTGTGGATTTTAGAATTGATTGTATATCACCATGTTATTGTGACTAGGTGGTTATTCAATAGATGATAATGTTTTGTAAAAATAAATAATTCTATTTGAATTTGAATGTGTGAGATAATTTTCGAGTATTGTGAAATGCAGTCAACTTAAATGGATATATTTAACCATAATAAAACATTTGGAACCTATGTCATGATCTTTGAGCTTGGAGTGAGTGTAAATTAATCAAAAAATTTATCAAAGTTCATATAGACTTAATGGCTTTATAAAATCATTCCTAACATATCTAGATAATTAATGAGTGGGAAATCATTACATTACTAAATTCTATTCATAAAGAAAAATATCCATGAATAAGTAATTATTATTTATATATATTATTTTATTGAGAGTATGCACAAGATTCATAGATCTATATTGATTATATATTAATTAATATATAATTGTATGAATCATGGTGAAGGTAATTTCATTTAGGAATTATACTATTATATATGACTTTCTTTGATTTTTTAAGGATTTTTTATAGTTCAGTGATTCAATTCCATTGTTAAGGAATTTATCACATCTATCCTATGAGAATATGAAAAAAAAATAGAATATTATATCATCAAATATGGATCTTTTGAGGAAAAATTAATTAGTTTTATATAATTATTTTGAAGAAAAATCTTGTTTATAAACTAAAGAAGGCATACCTTAAGAAATTCATATAAGATGACTATTATGGAGTGACCCATAAGAGGTACTTCATCATATGTAAATGTATTATAAGGCCATTTTATATTTTCATGTAGTAACACCATATAAGTATTGCATCATTAAAATAATGTGTATTAGTATATTTTGGGACAATAACGCTTTAATATATGCATACTCCCTAACCATAGCATTGTGTGGTTGAATCAAGTAAAAAATTTGTGTTCTTGTATGATTTTAATTATATATATTTTTCTTGATATTTGGCATGAGAGATGTTATAGAAGTGGCTGATTTAAATTTTTCATTATAACAGGGAACAATATCATATGATGTAAGACACATTCTAAATAAAATTTTTTATTTGGAATGTTCCCAAATTAGTCCCCCCACTGAGGGTCCCATGGGATTCACTGATGGTTTCTATGGATATTTTAACACATAAATAATATTTAATAAGTAATTATATATTACATTCCCATGATATAACATTCATGGAAATTAAACCATGTTTAAAAAATTAAAGAACATATGTGTACCTGGTAGTAATGAGTATTAATGAAAAACATCATCATATTTCATTGATGAAGATCCCTTATAGGAAACCGAATAAATCCCTTCTTCATAGTGAATCCATGAGCACAAAATTAACTACTGATTTTATAACTGGGAATCTCCATTTATTTAATGTATTTTAGTACCTTTTTGGGTAAATGTGGACCAAATTGATATTCATAAGGTGAATCAGGTCGGTGGAACTCACAAAATCAGGGGATGAATTTTATCCTTGGACATCCATTTTTAATCATTAACTATCCTCAATAAATTAAATAATATATTAAGAGTTATATATGGTTTATAATCAATTTTTAACCCTTGATTAATTTATTCTACATATCATTACATGTTATGAAATGTTTGAACATCAATGATAGCTTATGTGGATGCATAAATATAAACATTAACACTTAATGTTTGACAACCAATTGAATCATGTTTTATAAATGAATCAACCAATATGATTCAACATATCATAACACATATGATATAGTTATAATTTATAGTCTTGTCATATAATATTATGGACTTGGAATGATGAATTGTATCTCATCCCTTATAATATTACCATATCATCATTTATTATATGTCCAATATATATAAATATATGGATTTAGGGCATATCTATATTAATCCCCCACTTATACTAAATCCTTATATAATTTAAACCAATTTCACCCAATATTATATCACATAAAATTACTTATGAAACTATAACCAAACCCCTTTTTTGATATTTTCCAAACACTTGTTGAAATTTATAATCTACTTGACCATGGATCATGTCATATGAAATACCTTGTGAACACCTATATAAAACACTTTTTAGATAAAATATAAAACAATTTTAGAGTAACTCTTTATTCCAATCTCTATCCCGATTCAGTCAACCCAAAATTATGACCTTGTGGTACTTTGAATCACTGATAAAAAAATATGAATTCTTGAATCCATGAATATAATAAAAGAGAGTCCTCTATAAAAGAAACATTATTACTCAAAAATAATGGGATCTGGAATTATCTTTATTAAACCAATATATCTATTTACATGTATCCACCATATTTATCATATAAAATCATGAATTTTCAGATGATCCATTTTTTAAAGACATCATGTAACCATGGGACACAAAATAGACAAATACTATAAATCTATTTATACTTTCATTATTCTATGACTATAGACTGATGGGTCTGATTAATACATAAAAACACATTTATTTTTATGGATAAACACATCACTTTCCCATCACCTGATAGATAATAATATCACATGTCTTATCTAAACATGATTTTATACTTACTTAGTCTATCACAATCAAGGTCTCAAAATTCATATTCATCATAGGGGAAAAATCTCATCTTTGTGAAGCATTATCCAATGAAATGATCAGCAGCATGCCCAACCATCCCTTAATTAGCTAATATACAAGGCTTTCATTATAAATGTGGAAAAGTATAAAGGTCTTCCTGGTAGGTATCTTTAGAACCTCAAGTATTAGGGAAATCCAAAAATGAATCATGGACCCCTTGTATAAAAAAAATACAATGTAAATGACACACCACGTGGTATACATCATATGGAATCCCACACACAGAATTATTATATTATACCTCATGAGGATATTCTATATATGGATACATCATCCTTAATTAGAAAACCTTATAATTTTATAACAACCTATGAAACACTATGTTGAACAATAGTTAATGTTTCAGCCATGAGGTTTTTGGCAAGAATTTTTTTATCATAACTGTTGAAGTTATTTATATTATAATAATGACATTCATTCTTATGGAGACTGAGGAATATTTTGGTTCATAAGTTATATGATCTGGTTGTTATATAATTTTAGAAATATAATGGTTCAGCAAAATAAAGTCAATAAGTTGAGTGAATTTTTTTATAAAGTTGTTGAATAATTTAAACTTATGATGTCATGTTATAAAAGTATATGGATATGTTTTAAAATGACCGAAGGAAAGTTATGAATGTTTTTTATAGGAAAAATCATTTTTTGATTATATGTAACACACCTTTATTGGAATTATCAACAAATTGGAAAGGTATGGTATTTACTATTTTTATAGTTTAAACATTAGGTAATTCTTGATAAAGGCTAGAATAATTAAAAATCGAATATTCCTCTCTGTATATATATAAGATATTTTTTGAATGTTGTAAGAAAATTTCCAAAGCTGAAGAAATTTGAGAAAACATAGTGTTTTCCCTATATTCATAACAATAGTTTGGGAAGAAGAGTATGATATTGGGCTAGGTGATGAGAGACACTAGAATACATGATATTATATTTTGGAATATCTAATCATCCATGGTTTTTGATATAAGTATACAATAATTATTCATTATTGATTTAGCCACACCATGGAATTATGTTCACATCGTGAATATAGTTATAGTTTTAAAATTAGAAAATCCCCTTCATACAAATGTATTATATTAGTGAAATGTAATCTTTTATCCTTTTTCCTTTTTATGATAGGATTCGGACATAACATTCAAATAAGGTCCATGTTGTGTAGATCTAATTTTTATAGATGCGTAAATCTTAAAATAATGTTGATATCTATATTGGAATATTATAGAGGCCTTGAGATAGTGAAAGTGTATGATGATAAAATCCATGATGTAGTAGGAGTTGTAGTAACATTGAAACAAGAAGATAATGAGGACATGTTCATGGAAGATTCTATAATGGGATTTCAATATCTTTATGAGAAATGGGAAGGCACACTATTTGTGTTTTGTATTTCTACGACTATGATATGATTTATTTATCAGAAAATATGATTGATAATTCTCACCCCTATATGAACTTATTTTTCATTATAAGTTAAATAATCATGAATAATTGGAAGTTTTATGCCTATATATTCATTGATTAAACTAAAATAAATTAATGAAATTTTGTGAATCATGAATTTGATTAATAACTAGACCAAGTGTAATGATAACATACCATTATTAGGCTATTGAAGTAAGTGGAAACACTACTATGAATGGATTCATTCCATGAACAAGTAATTTATAAAATATATGGATGATTTATTTTTAATTTAATATCATGTGTCTTTGGATTTTAGGAGGGAGAATAAAATTATAATGTACTTAACCCCACACTAAAAGGTGTGGTTCACCTGACATTATCATAGAGGTTTAGAAGATGAAAATAAATCCTAACCATTATATTAAGGGTTTTCATTCATGAAAAGTTTATAGAAACTTTGGGATATAGATCTTGAAAAGTACATAGGGTGAAGCATACTCATATACCCAAGTTTAGGGAAGAGAAAAAATGGGATCCTTGGAATTTTGAGATAATATAAATTGAGTGAAATAATATAATATAAAACATATGGAAATATATGTTTTTTAAAGAGACAATGGAATAAAAATAAGGAGTATCACCACATTACCTGTACAAAAAAGAAGGCTCAGTTCACCAAGATATTTGATGTTTGGAAATATCTTCATCTATAGAATTTTGTTTTTGTGATATTTTTTATGAAATTCACTAAACCCATAAATTTAGGAGTTGGTATCATTCAACATAATGAATAATAGACTAAAAAATATGAAAATAATGTATAATTTAATCTTAATTCATGAGGAAAGTAGTTTCTTATGTTGAACATGGATAGGACTTTATATCTATAAAGTGGAAAAGAGGACATCAGTTCTATAAATTGACCATTTATTTTATTGAAACGGTGTACTGAGGGAATAAAATAGAGTTTCCCTTTGATGTAATTTTAATAATAACTAATGTGAGTCATATTACTTCCCAGTACATCAACACATTTTCAACATATTCTTATTGGCCTATACATTTTATTTGAACCAATTAAAACCTTGATGACATATAAATTCTCTATATTTCTATATATATGCGAACGATTTAATATGGTTTCCCAAAAAATAATATTAATCAACAGATTGAACACTATTACATGTATCATGGGAAGAAGATACAAAAAATAGATAATATATTGAAAGAAAAATTGTGTTAAAAATCACATCAATCCATGCTCACATCCTCTTATAGTGTCTTAGGTTCTGATAAGTGGTATCAAATTAAAAGGGTTGTAACTATTTTTTCAATGTCAAATTAACTATAGGATTTTTTTAATTCATTGTTTCCATGATCAGGCCTTTATTTTTCATAGGAAATACTTTTTAATGTTGATGAAAGGATGTTCTAATATTCCTATATGCATTTGGAAAGAAGATCATGGATTATATATTTTGAGAAATTAATTTAACCATGCATGTTGAGAGAATCAGTAATTAAAGGATAATTAAAATCATGATTTAATCCTTTTCTAATATAGTATATAATAAAATCTCTCATTGTTCCATTACCTTTGAGATTTAGAGAACCCAGGAAGTGACATATTGGAAGCCAATGGGAGAAAATAAGGTTTAATATCCAACCTAAAATGTTGAAGGTAAACCTATTTGTAATGACAATTCCGTGAACACAACTTATGAATATATTTATATATCAAATGGTAGGAATAACAGTAATAATAAAAAGAATTTTGGGAATATGGAATCTCCAATTAAGTTGATTATTATGGATTATATTAATAAATAAAATTATTGAATGTTTCTTTCAAATTTGAATATTCACTCACCCACAAATATTGATAAAATTTATATCTCAAATAATAAAATGGAAATAACATAAACTTATTATTTTGTATAATATTTATATATTGATCAAGATAATATCAAATATGAGTACTAGAAGGTTTATTAATAGTAAATAATTAATTAGTTGGACTATGTACTCATTGAATATCAACCCATGGATACTAAAATATTGAAGAGGTTATAGATTTTATTGAATTTAGACATAGTTATATGTGCAAAAAGATAAAGGATCAAAGTCATCTACATGATGAAATTGTATAAGAGACAAAAAATCATATAGATAAGGATAAATTTCTAAAAATAAGCATTAAACCTATAAAAAAACTTAAAGTGAGGTTAAAATATACAAAATAAACTTTATTAAGGTTAGATAATATGGTATCCCAACTAAATGATGACGATGATAAGATCAAGTATCTTGAGTCAAAGGTCAAGTCCCCAAATGGAAAAGATATCATTGATATTTCATCTATGAAAACACCAACAAGTGGAGTTTTAAAAGTTATAAATCTATAATAAATTAATATAATGAAGGTAATTTCTAAACAAGGAAGTTAAGTCTCTTAATGGAAGGTATATTTGACATCCTACCATTGAGAAAGTTTGGGACACACTATGTGTGTGTGTTTCAAGAATCTCACAGTCTCAAATTTTGATTTAAACCTATTGTATAAGCATTTAAACTGATAAATTACTAGAAAACACCTGAAATTAAAAAAAATTGTTTTATTTTCACTAAATATGGACATATGGATAGATATTTCTATAAGAAAATATTTAAAGTTCTTATAAGTAATTCCTCCAGTCTTATGATAAATATGTAGAGGAATTTCATTGGAAAAAATAATGTTTAAAAAAAATTAATACTATGAAAGAAAAATAAAAGAGATCAAAAAAGGTTGCATCAAAACAAAATTATGGTAATTCACATAAACCTTCATATATATAATTAAATCAAATTTGGAAGATAAATAAGGAATCTACTCTAGTAGTTATAAATATGGTTATTCATTTTTTGAGAATAATAACCAAGGAGAAATGTGACTAAAGTGATTTAAATTGAAATTGAAGATAATGGAAATAAATCACACCTTATTGGTTTTCTAAATTTTTTTACTAGGAAATATGTGAAGAATGGTGGATGCGTCAACCTATTATTGAGGAAGAAAGAATAAATATATAACGCTGGTGCCTCCAAAGAAGAAACATGCACAAGTTAGATGAGTCTCATATTGGAGGTGAAGCCCATGGTAAAGAATTTGGATAAATCTAAAAAACATCTGTAAGGATGTTTTTAAAAGGGGTCTCATAAAAATAATCACAACTCTAAAGTCTTAGAAATACTCTAAAATTAATGGTTTGGTTCACCAAGACCAACCACAATCCACAAAATGAGCATGTTCGAGTAATTACGTATATCCCCATGTTCTTAAATGTTTTTATCTTTTATTTAAAGTTATGTGTAATTAATGTGGTGATAAAATACATGGGATTATGTGGCACAAGAAGATGTTATTGTTCTATAATAAAATGTGTATGATATGAAAAGTGAAAAAATTAACATGTGGAAATAGAGTGATTGATTCTTCATATTGGTATCATGAAAAAACATATTTAATTGTATCACGGCCCTTATATAACACAAAAACTAGTATTTAGATAATAGTTTTTATTTCAATTTTGATTTTGTATTTTCATGTTACAATAAAGAAATTTTTATGATATATTCCTAATATAGAATTTTTAAGTGTTCTTAAAACAACTAATATATCATGTAAAATTGATTTATCATTGGTGACCGAAAAGTTATATTAGGACATATCTCAAGTGGTATCAAACCACAATGAAAGAGAATAATAATTTCTGAAATTATTATTTATTTATTTTATTACTAATAATGTGGTATAGTAATATTTTATTTTAGGATTCCCAAAGTTTTAATGATGAATATTCAAAACCAGTAAGTCGTTCCCTAATATAGAAATTATCTCAATTCATGGTTTTAAGAACTAAATTAATTCAGGGAGAGTTGGTGATGATCTCCCCAGATTTATTTATTCTAATTATGAATATTATAAGTCCTATAAATATAGGAAGAATAATGGATATTAAGGAATCTCACAAGTTTATCCCAAACAAGTAGTATTAGTTGGTTCAATGTGTGGTATGTATTATGCACTAATAACATTAATGTTTACTCACTAATGTTCTTGTGTAATTATAATTGAGTTCACAAGTCTTATTTTTATAAGGAGAAAAATATCAAAATGATAGTGATTACTGATGTAGAAAAGTTAAATAGATAATTTTATTGTTTTTTATAAAAAATATTATTTCCATCGTTGACTTCATAATTAGTAGAATTAGAGGATTTCTCAATAATTCAATGAAAAATTCTATATTAACTTCATGAATATATTTTATTAAAATGTAATTATTGACAGTAAGAAGTTATGAAAATGAAATATATAAAATCTAGAATTATTTTCTCTAATAAGTGAAACCAAAACTAAAATTAAAATTTTGAAATTTCACCAGTGGTAAAAAGATTCAAAGGTTCAATCAAAAAGTTCCTAGGAAAAAAATATGAATGTGTGATGGCATTAAATAGAGAAAAAATTTCAAAAAATTAGATTTACATATAAATGGATAAAACAAGAAAAAGTGTCTTTTAAATAGTTTATAGCGCTATATCTTTGGATTCTAACTTGTAATATCAAATGGGATATGAAAGGATTGTATAAAAATAAGGTGTATAGCAAGTAGTATATTTCTACACATCTTATTTAGAAAGCGGATAGATTTGAAATAAAATCTTGGATTTAAAAAAAAATTTCCTTTTTTTTTGATAAAGGGGGAGTGATAAAAATTAATTATAAATCAATATAGTTGTCATGATGAATATGGAGCTAGAAGGTACAGAAATATTTTTGATATTATTCCCAATAAAATAAAAATGGTGAGAATTTTGTGACTAGGATTCTAGGTGTTATATTTTTTAAAAAATGTGTTGATGTTATTAAGTGAATAATAGTGTCATGGATTAATTTGGATTTAGGGTAATTTATTAGTTTCAAAGATATACGAACAATAATTTATGTAAGTTGGGATGAATAGAAGTTCTGGAGAGTAAATTCCATAAACTAAGTTTATTATCCATTTAGGTGGTTATTGAATACTCGAATGTTATGAAGTTTTGTTTCAAGTAGAGATAGATATGTTTTAAAATTTATGGAGGAAATATTTAATGATTTTATTTTTAAAGAGATAAATAATGATCAAATAAAAAGTAACACATCATGATATTAATTTTTTTTAAATTGATATATTATAGTATTTTATTTTTTTTGATTTTATATGTAATGGTATTCTAGATTCATAATATAAAACATATAAACTGAAAACCCTCGCTATATATATATATATAATTTAAGTTAATTTAGATTTTTTTTAATACACATAAATTGGATAAGTCCTAATGCTATCCCTATATATGTGAGAGTAGTTTGGGGAGAAGATTTAAAAATATGACTAAGTGATGAAAGAGACTGGAATATGTGAAATTATTATTTGGAAGATCATATCATACATAATTTATGATAAAATCATACCATAGGGAAATATTAATGAAGTATCCATGTTGGGAAATCATTTTTGCATCATGGATGGAGTATAAATTCAAAAAAAATCTCATTATATATATGGTTCTTAATTATAAAAATTAAGGTTTTATCCTTTATCATTTTCATGAGAATAGTTAGAAAGGTTGTGGGAAGAAGGTACAATCCTTGTAAATCTAATTTTTACAAGTATATCAATCATAAAACATGATTGATATATTATCTAATAGATCATGGAGACCTAGAGATAAAGAAATCAGATAATTATTAATTCTCTAATATAATAGAATACATAGTGAATTTTAATTGGTAATTGGATGGGGACTAATTAATTGGAGATACCTTGATGGGATTCCAAGATCCCCATGGGAAATGGGAAGGCTCACTATGGGGGTTTGGAATGACATGGATTATGATATTTCTTATCAATCAAAAAATATGATTGATAATGCTCACCTTCTAGAGGAATTTTCATGGTGAAATATGTTGAATAATAATGAAGAATTTTATGTTTTTCACCATGATATTGGATGAGTTTCATAGAATAAATTTATAATATTTTTTTGTTCTATAATCTCATTTATCACCACTCCTTGAAGAATGATGATAGCCTATGATCATTTCAATAATATAGATGACCACACCATGATGAAGGAAGTCACACACAGAAAAATTGGTTTCAATAATATCTAGTTGATTTATTTGGAATATAATTTCAAGGGATTTCATGATATTTCATGAGTATTACATGAATTTTAATACTCATAATTAACACAAAAACTTTTTTGGTACACTTATAATAATCTTATAGGGAAATAAGATTATAATTTTTCCCAATATTTTATTATGGGTTAGTTTCATTGAACGATTATAAAACTTGCTGGTAGAAGTTCAAGAAAGTTATACAAGGTGAATAATATTGATATATCTATGTTTTTTAAAATTGATAAAAAAAGGATCATAATTATATTGATATATCTAATTTTAATGACATGTATCGGAAATTAAAAATATTTTAATATATACTTCTTATATAGAAAAGGTAGGAATAATATGGAGTACCATAACATTAAATTTCTAGATAAGAAGAGAGAATGCATCAAGATATTTATAGCTTATAAATATCTTCAACTAGATAATAAGTGTTGTAGTTATGATTTTAATAATATATAGCCTCAACCAGTACATGGAGTAATTTCTCTCATTTGTCTTGAATAAGAGGAGGTAAGTGAACAAAAATATTTAAGGGGCATAAAATTTGGATTCATTATTGAAGAAGTGTCCATTGTTGAACATATAAAGACCATCATCTTTATAAACGGGTAAAGCAACCCTCATGTAGATAAACTGACCATTGACTTCAAAAATATATTTCATGGAGGGAAGAAGAGGGAGAGGTCCTTGGATAATTTTCTTTATTTCCTAGTAAAATTTAATAATTATAGTTAGTAGCATTACCTCCTTGTATGATGGCCCATTATTAGTGTAAACTCTATAGACTATCACGTTTTGGATAATTTAGTAAAATATCAATGACATGTGAATTATTTATATTTTTTTAATCATGATTTATAATCATTGAGGTTATGTAAAAATTTATATTGAACATCTTATTGAACATTATTACTACTAACGTGGGGATATGATCCAAAATAAATTAATTTGAGTGATAGAAAAAGATAAATTTAAAAACGCCTTGATTCAACCCCACAAAAATCTATCAAGGTGTCTTAGGTTCCAATAGTTTTCAAGACATCAAAATAATACATTATTATGTCAATTATAACTTCACATTATGGAATATATGCATCTGACATGAAATATTGATAATGTATTTGTTACCTTTTTCATAAAATGGTAAATTTTATATTCATAAAAAATTAAATAATTTAACAAATTCATATGTATCTATTATAAATCCATAACATATTTGATAGAAATAAAAATCATTATTATTTATTTCAAAACTATTTTTTTAACTCATTACATCTCTATATAATTCATGTCATGTATCTATGTGAACATTTGATAAAACCATCCCACTAAACTCTTGGGTTAGTAACATCTATGGAGTAATCCATTTTGACTAATGAAGAGACTTCGAAATCATATTCCTAGTGTTAAACTCATTGAACATAGTAATAAAACTCTTTAACTTCACAAAATAATGTTTTGTGATATTAATAACATCAATTTTATACTTATAACTCCTATGTTGATCATCGTCACCATCCATGGAACCTTTTCTATGAAATTTTTTATATTATAATTTTATTTAATTAATGTAACTATTTAATGTAATCTATTACCAATATATACTAAACACATTTAGAATATAATGTGATATTAAATTTATATTTTTATCAGTATAATGTTCCAATAAATGGTTTTAATGTATTATTTTTTTAATTAGAGGCTTGTGGGGGTGTTTATTGTTAGTATTTTGATGGTATATATATAAAAGAATGATATAGAATATTGTGAATATTCAAGAGTATATCACATCATAAGTATAAGGATATTTTAGTAAAGAAGTTCCTATATTATAATAAATAGTATTACAAATATTTCCATTATATTATTCTGTTTTTTTTTTCAAAGTAGTGTGGGGTTTGGTAAGACCATAATGTTTCCTTCTACCACAGTAAACATTAATTATATTAAAATAGTTGTAACATTAAATTTATATGTGATTTTTATGAATATTTTTATGATAAATTTATGTCGCGACTAAGCTTTCACACAATAATAGACTTCTGTGAGATTACACATATTTACTACCTATATATTAATCAAAAACTAGTATGAATGATTCATTTTTGAAGGTATATATCATGCCATTAGAGATATATAATAAAAAATTAGAATACTATAAAACTATTGGCTTCTTATAATATGGTAAAGAAGTAAATTGTTATTTAATTCCAAAGTATTTTACCATGTTTTGATGATTTTTGGGTCATGAGTGAAAGAGAATTTATTTCAAGATAAACAAATAGGTTGGAAGTTGTAAAGTTCAAGACTATGACCTATCACTCCATGATATTGAGTTCCATGACATGAATGGATGGGAATAGGGGAGGGTTCCCTAAATTTTAGTTTTTGTGGTGTAAACCTTATTTTTATTCAATAAACCCTTTATTGGGGAAAATATAATAAATTGGTTCAAAACGAAAAAGATGAATGGGGGAGGCCATTCAGTCGAGCAGTGGTGGGTGGCCATTTCCCTCGAGTTATTCTCTTTATAACTAAAATATAACCAATTCCACATCATATATTAGTGTTTTTCATCATAGGATTTTGAACAGAGAAAGTATAGTCAAATGTTTGTGTCCCTTCTCTGTTTATTTCACTTCAAATTGATTTCTTACATTTTATGGTCATTGTGCCAAATTTTCATGGTTTTACCTACTTTCGTGATTTCAAATATTTTTTCTTGAATCATATGGTTGTATTAGAAAAGTAGTAATATCTGTGTATAAAGTATTTTCATCTTATTTTCTCCCAAATTTATATATGAGTAATGTGATGTGTGAAAATAGGCATGTGAAGGGTGGTCCGAGAGAGATCAGGTATGTAATGCTATGAGATTTTGTGGTTCCTGTGAGATTCTAAAGCGTATTATGATGTGATAAATGGTATTATTGATCCTTGTATGTTTTGGTGGGTTCATTATAGGGTTTTATGTATGGTATTTCATGATGATACTAGATATGGAATTTATTTATGTGGTATGATAACTAAGTTGGTTTTGTGTGAATGTGTTGGGAATGGTATGAGTGTCCATAAGTTATTTTTATCATCAGATGTGAGGTGACATGGTTCACTAGGATAAAGGAGATGGTATTAGAAATTTTCATATTTGGGTTGTGTGTATTAGAGGTGGAAAAGGAGGTTCTCTAAATAACAGGCCTAGGTTTTTTTGGTTATTCCCCTCACTATGGTTAGCCAAGAGGGTTTTTGGGATTATGTCTATGTATGATAGGATCAAGTGAGGTGATGTTGAAAAATGCATATTAGTAGAGGTATTTTTGGGTTAAACGAAATAGTGGATGGTGTTGATCATTAATATAGAGGGTATTATCACCATATAAGGCCACAACTAGTTGTGTGTGAGACCATCAGATGAGAGATAAGGCTTACTACTCTATTGGGGTCGATGGGTCAGGACATGGAAGGATGAATATTTCCATTCCTTATGATGTTTGGATATTGATCTGATAGTTGATGTATATACATAAGTCCATGAGACATGAGATGTGTCTTATGGATATTCCATTGGGGAATTAGGTATACATGAAATGGTTATATGGGGATGAATATATGTGGTGGAATGTTGTATATTATTGTGTATGAATGTGATGTTGTGTGGTATAAAACACGTTTGAAGGATGATCGATCTTCTAGTATGACAATCATGTATGTATCATTATATTTTGGTGTTGGTTGAGGATATTAAATTCCCAATCATTTCTGGTAGAGTATGAGTATAGTAGGTTATGTGGCATGAGTATATTTATATTTACTTAAGTTATTGTATACATTGGTATATATGTATGTTTGTATTATTTGAACACTTTTTCAATTATTCTACTATGCATATATACACACAATTTTTGAGCCCTTCATGGTGTGTGCTGAGGGTGCATGACATTATTTCATGGTTTTTAGTATATGGGTCAGGTGGTACCTTGGTGTTGTGATTGTCATATTTTTTGTAATTTTGTTCATGAAAAAATATTATCATCCCAAATGTGATCCTATTTACTCTTTTATTACTAGTATGGAATGTGGATATTATCTGGTTTATAGAATGTGTATTTTGGATTTCTTTTATGTTGTTTTAAATTAATTCTATTATTTCTGAGATATCATTTCCATTGTGTTAATTATTATTATTATTATTATAAAAAATGGGTATTTTCTACCCAATATAACCTCAATATTAGAAAAAACATTTGGAATATGGGTAGGGGTGCCTAAGGTCTCATTGTGACCGATTCTTGTTAATGTTCAAAGTGATCCAGGATTGGGGTGAAACAATGTATTATCAAATTTTTTGATGTTCCAAATTATTACAAATAGGATTGGGTGTTATGTTTTAGTATTTCAATAAGTTTATTACATAGTGGGAACAAAATTCAGTGGCCTCCTAGTGGTAATAAATATGGATTTTTAAAATTACATTATTATTTGGACAATGGTACACATAAGTTCTCAAAATGGCTCATAACATCCGATGGATGTTATGTTGTCTTCCAAGCTTGTGCCTACATGATCTACTGTCTAAGGTTACCTTGGAAAATGAGATTTCTCTACTGATTTTTGTGGTTATAGTTGAGTTGTGTGATTTTTATTAATTTATATTTTATTTTATATAATTCATTTCAATCTCTTATCCCTAAGTAGAAAAAATTATTACTCATATTTCATGTTAAGAATATTGGTCTCAAATGATATATGTGTGTTCTTAATATTGTTACATGGAACCAACAATAAAATAACAGGTTGATCTATTTAAATGGTAAAGAGTATAATTAAAAAATTCATGTATTTACTCTTTGTGACATTCTTCTCAGCAAGCCCAAGAGAGGTAGTGCATTCCAAAATGAAATGGGGTTGTATATTTAACATGTTAGAAGAAAATATAAATGATGTTTTCATGTATATCCACTTAGTGGGATTGTGCTCAGATAGCCTAGGTAAGTGAATCTTGATTTTATGCATGTATAGATCCTACATGTATGTAGTATATGTGAGTACAGAATATGATATGTGAAGGAAAGGGTCCATAAGGCTGGATGATAAGTGACATGGGTGCGGAAGTCAAGTGTAAGGTTAGTGTGATTTGCTATATATTTCATATTTTCCTATTTATAATATGCTAAATATGATATTTTCATTTATCATGGTATTTTCATCTCAATGTGATACCACTTGGACTACCAACTTTAGATCATTGGGAGGGTGGATATTTGGTTATGTTATAGAATTCATGGGAAGAATCCCTTGAGGGTGGAGGTGACCATGGGTCATTAGTGGAGTCACTAAGGTGGGTAGTAAAGCCATTATAGGTAGAGTATTTTGGATCAAGAATGAATGATAAGCATATGAAATGTTTGGTGTGGGTTATAAAAATCATTTACTAGGGAGATCGTGGATTTGAGTCATCTCTAGTTTATTTTGTAAGGGAGTTCCAGTTGCAGCACCCTCTTTTATTCCAAGGAGAGGGTCGACCGTAGGTGATAGATTAGTAGATAGTTTCTATGTAGCCTATTTTTATAAAATTGATACACCTATTTGGATGAGTGATAAGTTATCCACTTATATAATTTGACTACTGTAAAACCCTTGGTGGGATTTATAGGTATAGACAGGCTACCATGAAGGGATAATGTGGATGGACTTTGAGGAAATATTTTTTAATAAAATTATCCCTGAGAAGTTAAGGAATAATAATGCCTGTGATTTTATACATTAGGTGAAAGGAGAGTCCATACTCAAAGAATATACAGGGAGGTATATAGACCAGTTTCATTTTTCACAGACTATGGTAGGCGATGACATCATCGAGGTGTGACAGTTTGAGGATGGTTTACAGTATGCTATCAAGGTGTAGGTAAGCATATTCAGTTGAAATATTTCTAATAGGTATTGAACATGCAAATCATAGTTGAGAGGAACTAGACATATGGTACAATAAAAATCTAGTTATAAGTGTCAGGTGAGAAAATAAATGGAGCATTAGGTAGCTATATTTGGGTCCATGAGGGGACTTATCTAGGTAGTCAGTGTGGAGACTCAAGGATGCCACTACATTGTGGGTCTTTAATGACATATTTCCAATGAGGGTCGATGGGACATGTTTGGGATTATTGTTATTAGATACAATAATAGTATCGGAAATGAGTCCATATGGATAATATGAAGTGGTTTTATCTAAATTCCTCGTGGACTACTAGTATTCATGATCTAGGTCAAAATCAGGTATATAAGGTAGGCGTGGGATCTGGACCAAGAGATGGTTGGTGAGATTCATTTACACATATAGTACGTGGTTGGGATAGAGATTCCTAGTAGTGTTGGGTGTGTCTAGGGAGAGTAAAACATTTCTTAGAGGAAAATCATTAGGTACTCTGTCATCATGAAATCTATATGTGTTTCAAAAGAAATTCATGAAATATACTAGAGAGCCAAATAAATCCATGGGTTCTAGGTGAGGGAATCCATATTTTTTTATGATGGTCACCAATTAATGTGTTGAATCTATGGTAATTGAATTAAAATTAATTTTGTTAATATGTGAGCATCATGTGTGATGCACTAAGTATGTGGGAAATGTGCACGATGTAGGAGTTATGTATCATTATATGCAATTTAGGATTTATCTGGGAATCAGGTGTGATGTGAGACCTATGTGAGCAATGAGAGTGATGAAATATGTTTGGGACATCATGTATCATGAATTTATGAAATGAGAAACTAAATAGATTAGGGAATGATATTATATAATTATTGGAACATGCATGGTCTAGGATGATGGTTGGTTTGGTACTATTGGGAAATTTTAAAATTGGTTATGGACGTGACCGATTATGAAATTATTATGTCATGGAATGCCAACTTAAGGAATAAATTTATTGTGTTCTATAGCTATAGTCGTAAGTGATATTGTAAATGTGACAGATGTTTTTAGAATTGTATTAGTGTTTGGGAAAGTATAGGGAGGTCTTTTAAGTATGAGAGAGAGTTAGTTTAGTGTATTTCAAATATTGAATTAGGATGATCTATTATATGATGGATAGTTTGTGAACCATAAACATCATCTATGTTTTGAACCATGTAAATTTGTACTAAAACACGGTTTCTTTTGCAAGGTTATAAAGGTTTTGTGGTCTAGGAGTAGCATAGAAATAATTTTAGGAGAAACAAGTTGTTTTGTATTTGAAAAGCTTCAAACAACAACCTTTAATTCCTCGAAACTAGGATTCATGATGTGAAATGATTAGGTAGTGTAAAGGGTCTGCTATAATAATGCTTTTACAATATAAATTTCATGTTCACACTATGAACAATACTTGGTGGAAAAAAATATTTCATAAATGATAATGAGAATGAGGGAGTATAATTGCCTAAGCACCAGTGTAAACCCCTTTCCTTTGGGGTTTTCTCCTTCTAAAAATAATATCAGATATTCATTATTGAATCTTGGTTTCATTAAAAGTAGTAGGTATATTGGAGAAAGTTTGGATATATGTAATCATCTATTGTTTGTTTCCTATACTATTAGTGAATTCTCTACATTTATTATCATGATTCCTTATTTTCGAGTGTTTTGTCTCATTTTCCAATTTGTACAATTATTGATGAAATCATATATAGGTATTCGACTACTAGTCATCTATGAGTATAAGGTAGGTGGTTCATATCATTCTGATTAATCTATTCTTGTCTTATGTCATGTGTGGTAAATAGGCGGGTGAGGGGTGATTTGGATGAAACTAAGTATGTGTTGTTTTGATTGATTATGGTTCCTAGGAGATACTGGATAGTATTATCATATGAAAAAATTAATTATTAATCATAATAATGAACAAAATGTGTGATATGGGGTTCCATGATTTGTTTGGAAATATTATTCCAATTATGATGTTTATTTTTAGTGATGTGATGGTTGAGTTGGTTTAGTGGGAACATATTGGGCTTGGACCAAGTGACTGGGGGTGATGATTATCATTTAATGTGAGGAAACATGATTTTTTATGATGAGGTAGATGGTGTTCCCCATTGCAGTAGTTGGTTGGTGTGTATCAAAAGTCGTCATTAAGATTATTAAGAGGTGTGGCCTAGGAATTGTTTATGGTTTCACTCTCCTTGGTACACTAAGATGGATTGTGGGGACATTTTTTCATAGTATATGACCCATTGTAGTGGTGGTGGCCACTGATTATAGAGGGAGGCCTCTATTGGTTAATTGGAATAGGGGGTTGTGTTGACTAAAAATATAGAGGAGGTGGTCATTGTAGAAGGCCATGGGTGGTGGTGTGTAGGACCAATAGACAGAGGCTGAGGATCACTACTATGTTAGGATTGACTGGTTGGGACATTGAAGAATATATATCATCAAAACATGGAATGTTGTTCTATTGATCTAGTGGTGGTTGAGTATACAGATGTCTATTGGACTTGTGATAGGTCTTGTGGATGTTCCATTAGAGAATCTGGTTGTTTCAAAATGGTAATGTGGGAATGGTAACATATGGTGTTATGTTATATGTAGTCATGTTGGTATGTTACATCGTGTGGTACTGATATTATTGGTAGGATTATGAATTTTATATTATAATAGACCATAGATGTATAATTCCACTGTATAACTATTTAGAGTAGTTAAAGTCTCACTCCAGTCTGGTAGATCATGAGTGGATTAAGTTATGTGATATGTGTTGATTTATATTTATTTACTTTTGTGAATAACCAAGTATATTTATGGATCTAACCTAGGTATATTGTTGTTGGTGGCCTATTAATTTCATACTCACACCCTACATAGGCCCATCAAGATGAATAAAGACTTTATAGCCTTTAATATCAGAAATGGAAAAGGCTTTGTGTCTAATGCTTAGTGAGAAGGGAAAGTAATGTGGTTCACATACAAGAAATAATGATGTTTAGAAGATTGTTTGGGTGGTTCTTCAGTGATGAGTTTCTGATCCTTTGGGTTCTTCTATTTAGGTATATATATTATCATCTTATGAATGGTCTGATTTAATTCTATAAGGATAATATGACATTTAGATATTATCAGGTATATAGAATGTGTATTTTGTATCACTATTATCATTTTTAATATTTATTTCATTTTTTCTGAGATAGTGCTTCTGTTGTGATTATTTTTATTGTTTTTTATTTTTTTTAACACTAGAGGGTATAGTATCCCCACTATAAGATACACTGTATCTTATGTACAATTTAATTTAAGCTTGTATTGTTTTCAAATTTATTTTAGAGGTATTATATAAAATAGGTTTTAAAATTGATATATTTTAGAAGGTTTTCAAGGTGCACAGTTGGGATATGGTTATTTTAACCATATAATAATCATGCAGTAAAGCTCTATGAGTTAACAGAGGTGTTTTTCATGGTTTTATAATGGATAATTATAATATGTAGCTCAACATGGAATCTTATCTATGGTATGGGTGTTTTTTAAATGGGTTTCACATTTTTACCAAACCATGCATCTTGTCTCAGGAGATCACGCAGCTTTCCTTTTAAAGAGATAGTAGCAACACATAGTTAGAGCATGGTTTTCCAAACAATGCATCCTAATTTTTAGTGGACTTAAGAATTTAAAAAATATGTAATTTAGCCATTTTACCTTGAACATTTTTATATTTAATTTCTTCTTAATCTTCATTGGTCTCGTCCTGAACCTTCCCCAGTACACTAGATGCTTCCCCAATGTATTCCTGGAGGGAATTGTTCATTCTTGATGGATCAAATCAAGGTATGTTGTTGTTTTGATATGGTTTTCCCTTTTCAATGTATATATATGATATATATCTTCTCTTATCATCTTTTTGGAACCCAACTAGCCTATTTATACCCAATATAAGTGGTTTGATAGAGGATTGACATTATTTATTTTGGATCTAGGATTTTGTGGAATCGATCTACTCTTCCCCAGTCGCCATTTTTTAAGGCGGTATGTTATGAATCCATTTTGAGGTAGGTATTATTATACTGTTGGAAAATTTTATGAATTTCTTATCATTCCTATAAAATTTCATTTTTTTTATTTATTAAAATTATGTGATTTGGGGTTTCAAGGGATTTACTAGAAAGACAAATGTTTTTAAAGGGGGTTCTATTTAAAAATATGTATTTTCACACAATTTGTTTGACTAAATGATTGAATGGTGATTTTTATTTGGAAATGGGTTTTCAAACACCCAAGTAGATAGACATAGTTTTGAAATTGTTCTATAAAATTTGATCATGGTTTTGAAATAATTTTTGAAAAACATGGGACATTGGGAACCTTGGGTGCATCAAGAAAGGTACATAATTGACCCTAGTGTGGGCGAAACCATTATGGTTTACATTATGATATTGATGGACTGTTTCAAGACTCGATATTAGTTGGTACAAATTGATTCCTTCTTTAACCACTTTTATTTTTAATATGTATTCCCATAAGCCAGTTCACAATATAGGGTGCCTCTTCATTTATGGTTTCATATTTCATGGCATATTTTTTTCGTGGATGATTTCTCAAATATTCTGATATGAAGTTGTATCACATGGCTTCACATGATGGATTATTTCATGGATGTATGTTTACTTTCATACCTTATGGTGTATAGATATTCTATAACATTTTATCAAATACACATTTTATATTCCTAGAATTGTGAATATGAAATTATTTTATAAAAACCAATGGAAAATGATTTAAAAATATGTTTAGATTTATTAAATTTAGTTGTAAAACTTATTATATATTAAAATCTATAACTAATGTATTATTGATATTGGACCTTGTATATAATCTTTGGTGGTATCATAACAGGATTTGTGTTCACACCCTACTTTTTACTTTGGGTGGTAGTAGATGTTATACTATAGGATCTAGGTAATGGGAATGGAATATTAGAACAAGACATTTTCTCTTGCTGACATAGACTTTGGTTCGGGATGGTTAGGAGGTGACATCTAGTCATATAGAGACTTGTTGGTATTTTATGATTTTTACCATTCTAGTTTAGCCTATTTTTTCTTGAATAGTATGAATCATGGAAGTTTCTTTTTATTCCATGTTGTACTCTAATTTTATGTTCTATTTTGGTTATATTCTCTACAAGTTTTTTTTATCTTGTTTCACCGCACCGCCATGAAGGTCTTACTCATGTGGCTTGTCTAGTTTACATGGGTCAGTATATTAAAATTTGGTTTTAGAGGTATTCTTAGATTGAAGTTTGTTAAAACTACTTATGTTTGGTTATATTTCTTGGGTAGACAAAATTTAGGACCATAAAAATTCATTTAGTAAGTTCGAGAGAATTCCTAGCTAGATCTCTTCTATTTCTGAACATGAGTTTCCAGGGGTGGTCGAGAGATTTTACCATGTTTGAAACATGGCGTTTGAGGTAATTTAAATAAATTGTATGGGAATTATATTTAGATGGACTTTTTCTTTCTTAAATATTTGTTTTTTATTCATATAATTCATGATTTCTTTAAATTCGTGATTTTTAAAATCATAGACATGAATTATTGAATATGGTCCTAAGATTTTGGAGTGTACTAGAAATTTGATTATTCATTTTCTTGTGATTAACAAATAATTCCTTCAAGAAGAGATCTTCCAAATCAATCTGTGAAGGTTTTTAGAAAGGATCTGCAGGTGAATCATCAAGTGGACCATTCATTAATTGAAGATGTAATCAATACAATGTGGACCGTAGGTTAATGGGTGTCAGAAACCTGGGAGGTGTGGTTAATCATATATCTAAATATACTAGGAAACATCCACCAATATTATGTGGGGAAAAGGGACCTTAGACATATGATGTGTTTCTTGAGTGGATTGATAGGATATTCAAATTCGTGAGGACTCCTAAGAAATATCATGTGGGTTTTTCATATACATTCTTGAGGGACCAAGATACTTATAGTGGGACTTTATTATGCAAGATATGTTTAATGACTATCTTATATGGAATTATTTTAAGAAAATATTTAATCATAAATTTTACCATGTTATGTTGTGTGTGGTTAAGACTTAAGAGTTTCTAACCATAATGCAAGGGATGTTCATGTTTCTGGAGTGTTCCACCCATTTTGTAGAGACAATGCATCTGGCATTGGGGATTGTCACGAATGATTACTTGAAGGATTGAAGGATTGATTTGGGATTAAGGTCATCTATTTGGTTGATATTTATTCTCATGATACTTCCAACCTTGGTGGAGGAAGTCAAAAACTATCTTTAGATGCGGCATACTAAGCTGGAGTGATAGGTTAGGGTGGAGATTCAGTGGGTGTTGTTGTCAGATAGGGTGCGTCATATGTCCTGAAAAGGAAGCACAAGGGTGGTCAGTTTTCTTTCATGCCAGTATTAGGTGATTCATCATGAAAACAACCATTTTTCTACTATTAGTGTGGAATACATGTTCATACAAGGACTGAATATATAGAGGATCCTAATACATTTTATCATTATGGATTATCAATCAATGTGAAGCATTTTTTTGAAAGGATTCCCCATGATAGTGAGTTAAGATCCACCCTCACCAAATGGTTCATTGGTTCATACTAATGCTTCCAAGGGTGGTGAGTCTAATCCTTAGGACAAGGGGATATTTATGAGGATATGACAATATGTATTTATGTAGAACAGTGTTCACTAAAGGAATATGATGTAGGTACATCTATAGTAATAGGTATGAAGTCTTTTATGGTTCTATCCTTTTTTGAGATTGGTGATACACATTATTGTATTTTCTCAAACTTAGTTCACATGTTGGAATTTTTTTTGGAAAAAAATCATTTGTTTTAAATCATTCCACAACATTGGGAAGGAGGTGTAAACAAGGTTTCTAGTGTCTCTTGTGTTGGGTGATGGTGGCCAACTATGAGGTGAAACTAAACTTTTTTGTTCTTGATATTGACATCTTCAACCTGATAAATTGAATATATTGGATGATTAGTATTAAATTGTAAATAGACTATTATCATCATTGAGTTTTTTTATCTTTAAATTGGGTCACTCATGTCTTTCATGGTGAGTGGGACTCTATATCAGGTAGGGTGGGGAATGTTGTTCCTTATGATTGGGTAATATTATTCCATTTTTAGGACAACCATGCTTTTATTACAAACTTAAACATGATTTATTACATAAAACATCACTTGATACAACAAAGAAGTTCGAGAGGTTTAGTGTCTTTGGGGATTAGGATCATTACATAAAAACATGAAAACAGGAAATACAACATATTTATTGAAAACTTCCATTACATGACCACTACATTCCATCGTACTTAGAATTGTATGGGATAACCTGAGGACATGCATAAGAAACGGGTGAGCTATAAAGCCCAGTAAGGGAGTACACATGGAATTAAATGAGTAGTACAATACATGTTAGACAACAGTAATATCAATAGAGAATAAGAAAAACATGAACATAAAGGCATGATAAAGCATGATGATCATAACATTGAAATGTGGCAACAATACTTAACATGGAATTAGCATGAGCCAAGGCTCGTTGCACATGGAGCATGAGTAAATCCTCATTTCACATAAAGCACAAGTAAAACCTGGTTGCAATTGAATTAGCATGAGTCAACACTCATTGTGCATGACGTATCATAATACTATACTTTACCCAATGCATTAGAGTGCTATAAGGGCGCACCCTTATTAAACATTTCATTTCATGCATAAGTGTGCCACATGGATCATAAAACATTGATTCATAAAACATAATCATTTATTCCACGATAAAGGAATGTGGAATTCATACATTAAACATTATAATCAATAATTAAATTTGAATAAAGTTGAATTCCCTTGATGGAGAAATGTTCATGATATTCACTACACCATGGCATTGGCTTAGAAAATTGGTGCAATTTTGGCAGCGTAACGGCATGACATAAGAATTCACAAAAAAATGGTTTATGAGAGAGAAAGGGTTTCCTCATCATATTTACATATAATGGAAAGTAATTAGGTCATATAAATACATGTGTCAATAATTGTAGTGGAATTTAGATTCATGATACAAAAGTATTGCTTGAATGTAAAAGAGGAGAGAGAAGTTCCTTTCGGAATTTCGGCATAGTAATGGGTGTACATGGGAGGCATTTAATGAGAGATAAAGGGGTATACCATAATTAAAACATAAATACGGATGTATGAGGGAGGGTAGAAACCATACCCCAACATTCATTATTGAAATTAAAAGGGAAAACAACTTAAAGAAAATTGGACAAAAATGAGAAAGGAAGAAAAACCCTTACTTGGAAACGTGCTTCCAAAGGCTAGAGAGAGGCTTGTGAGAGGCTTATTGGGAGATTGGGGAAATTTGGGAGGATTCTAGAGAGAGTAAGGCAGAGGTTGGATGAACTCCAAGGGCTTTTAGTGAGGATGAAGTGGGAGCTTGGGTGGGTTTATATAAGAAAGGTGAGGGAATTCTTAATTATTTAGGTTTGGGACCCCTTATATTAAATTAATCCAAACCACAAAACAACCCATGGTTTTTTCCCATGGTTTTTGGAAAATAGAGGAGGAGAATAATATTTTATAAGTTCAAGGTCCGAACTTCTTAAAATAATGCGGTTGCTTATGTGGAGGTGAGTCACACTCCCATGGAAATTAATTTAAAAAGACAAGATGTTTAAAAAGTCTTGAGGGGTCCATTAATGCTTTGAAAAGTAAGCCAAACAAACCCAAAATTACATTATATTAATGGTAAAACATATATTTGCCTAAAATAAAGATTATAGTATTTATTAGATCACTATTGGGTCATTATGATGTCATAAATTTCATTATATGTTTAAACGGTATTTAATTTTTACTCAAAAATTTGACTGTCTCAGAAAATTATGAAAAAATACCCATTGGATAATTTCAACAACCTGATTCCAAATATAACATTTTTTTTATCTGAATAATTTTATAAATATGTTAATTTTCACTTTTAAAATAAAAACCTACTTTTATCGAAAATTCACGGGTTTTGACAAAAATGGCTTTCAAACCTTAATAAAAATTATAATTTCATTCATACAATTATATGATCATTTATATATAATAAAATTAATCAAATATTATAATCATAATATTTTATTAAAATATTATTTAATTCAGAAATCCTTTAATTTAACAAAATAGATTTCTTAATTAAATAATAACTAAAAACACCATTTGTACTTTAAAAACTATTTACAATGTATCAATAATGACAACAAATTATATTCATTATTATATACATAAAATAATAATGTACATGAACATAGTATTATTGATTAGTTACATAACCCCTTAAAACAGCTGTATAAGACCTAAGGGTAAGGTGTGCGATGGTGACGGACACTTAATGTGGCTCGGATAACATCGCTTGAATGGTAATTTCTATCAACTTCCACTTTTCCCATAGATGGTCCCGTTAGAGCTTGACATGATGAAGCTTAGCATGGGATTGGTCAAGAGAAAAGCCCAAGGACGCACCCTCTTTTCCGAGTTCTGACAAATGGGATTCGTATGGAGAAATTCTACTGGATGAGGCCATCGCTTCTTTTGTCTGAGTAAATTTGGATTTGTTAAGGCCCTATATTTATACTAATCATGTGATCACTTTTCAATGGCTATATTAGCATCGGTCAAAATTCTTAACATAAAACCAATGAAGTTGAAATTTTATATAAACATAAAGAGACCTTTAATTAGATCAAGAGGGATTTCCATTAATGAATGTTTGGGTCGTTACAATATTCCCCCCTTAAGAAATTTCACCCTCAAATTTTTCCTTTTCCCACACTAAAACAGATGTGGGTAACTCAGCTTCATCACTTCCTCTGAATCCCAAGTTGCTTCATCAAACTTGTGGTTTCTCCATAACACCTTGACGAGGGGAATTGTCTTATTTTGTAGAACTTTTTCTCTATGATCTATGATCTTCACTAGTTGCTCCTCATAAGAATGATCATCTTCCAATTGTACCACCTCAGAAGAGAGTATATGTGAAGGGTCCGGTATGTACCTCCTTAAGAGTGATACATGAAAGACATCATGTACTTTGGCCATAGTAGGTGGAAGTGATAGTCGACAGGCCACATCCCCGATGTGATCAAGAATCTCGAAGGGGGAGATGTACCTTGGACTTAACTTCCCTTTCTTTCAAAACATCATGGCCTTCTTCCATGGAGATATGCGTAAAAAAACCATGTCTCCAACTTTAAACTCAGGGTCTCGTCAACGATTATCTGCATAACTCTTTTGTCGACTCTGGGCTGCCTTGATATGCTGGTGAATGGTTTTCACCTTCTCCACCATTTCCTCAACCATTTCTGGTCCAGTCTTGGGGATATCTTCCTTCTTCACCTTTACTTGATAATATCCTGGCCGTAAGTCCATCTTGGAGAAGTATTGTGCTCCACGCAGCTGATCGAACAAGTCATCAATTATTGGGAGTGGATACTTGTTCTTTATTGTGATTTTGTTAAGTTCATGACAATCGATGAAAAGCCGCATTGACCCATCCTTCTTCTTGACGAAGAGGACTGGTGCACCCCATGGTGAAGCACTCGGGCGTATAAACCCTTTATCCAGATTCTCCTGTAGTTGTTTCTTCAGCTCTTCAAGCTCTATAAAATCCATTCAATATGTAGTCTTGGATATTGGTAAAGCCCTAGGTTTAAGTTCAATTAAGAATTCAACATCTCTTCTAGGAGGAAGACCAGGCAGTTCCTCGGGAAACACTTCAGTGAATTCCCTAACAATAGGCATTTCTTCAAGGATGGTTTCTTCCTTTGACTCAATCATCTGAGCCAGATACGCATGCTCATAAGGTAGTAATATCCACACTTGAGATTATGGAGCTAAAGGAGATTCATCTTCCTCCTTACACTTGTAAAGAATCGGGGGGTCGATTCTCCATATGGAGTGTGATTTTCCTCTCCCAACAATTTATGTTGGCTCTATATAAGGAAAGCCAATCCATGCCAGGAATTGCATAAAATTCCACCAGAGGGAGTATGACTAGGTTCTCTAGGAAATTCAATCCACATATTATAATAGGGGAGTACTTATATTCATGGGATGCAATGATTGCCCCATTTATCTTACTCACCGATATCTTCACTTCCATGATTTTTGGTGGTGCTGGGATTTTTCTACTAAACTTTCGAGATATAAATGAATGCGTAGAACCTGAATCAAAAATTACGTTTTCTATTCTTTAATGAATAACTAGCGTACATGTCACCACTTCTTTTTTGGGGTTCACTTTGGCAAAAGTGATGGCAAAAGATCTTCCTTGCTGCCTTGGAGGTTGTTGGTTGTCTCCGAAAACCCATGGATTTGGGCACTAATTTGCAAAATGACCCGGTTCTTTGCATTTGTTGCATTGAACAATGCGTTGAGGTTCGAACGGAGCGTTCCTCTCCTCTGTCACAATCGCGGGTCTTTCTTGCCGACAATTAACATCTAGGTGCCCTTATCTTCCACACCTGAAGCATTTCCTCCTCCCCTTAAGGTAATTTCCTAGGTTCTTCTTTCCGTACTTTTGGCAAGTGGGGTGCTGGATCTTCTTAACACCATTGGATTTATCCATCGGACTGCCAGTATTGAATTATACCTTACACTTCTTGTCCCCATGATACCCATGTGATTCTCTGATCTCCATTTTGACCTTGAGGGTACATCAGAAAATTTCTTCATAGTTGTTCAAATCACGGATCGCTAATGCTTTTAACAGGTTAGGCTTCAGCCCACCAAAGAATCAGTCAACCTTGCATTCAGGGGTAACGACAAAGCCGGAAGAGTATCGTGCTATCCTTGTGAAGTTTTCCTCGTACGATCCAACAGATTCTTCGTCTTTTTCATGAGGGAAAGGAATTCCTTTTCTATATTAAGTCGGTGGGTGCGCGGAAAATATTTATCGAAAAACATCTTCCAGAAATCCTTCCATTCCAACGCCTCGATCTCCTCCTCAGGATTCATATTTTTGATCAACTTCCACCATTGATCCGCTTCACCCTCCATATGGTAATCCACCAGGAGAACCTTCTCTTCTTCAGAACATTGAAGGATGGAGAAGATCTTCTCAATGGAGTTGATCTATTGTTCAGCGATCGTGGGATCGGATGATCCACTAAAAGTAGGAGGACTTTTTTCTCATGAATCTCTTGATAGTGACTTGTTCTTTCTTAGGGGGGTTTGGACGTTCCTCTTGACCCGTGTTTCTATTCAATGCTTGAGTTAGCTGAGAGAGAAGCGTGACGATGTTCGCGATTCCCGCTCACATTGTATTGGGCATCTCATTAGTACAGTCATCACACTGATCTTCACATCGGTTTTTAGCCCGAGTCCTCATATTACCATCCATTGGCTGGAATAAAAGGAATTTTAGGGGATAACACATAAAGGGTAATCCAAAGAAAAAAGGTGATGACTTATAAATAAACTTTTATTTCCTTTACTCGTGAGTCTATAGGCTTCAATCTAGGATTTTCATGATCTACTTTCTAACATATATTCTTAGGGGAATTTTTTTGTAATTCCCTTAATAAGGGTTCATACTAAGATTGTGAATTTATAAAAACATATCCCCTGGGAGTGTTGTAACCAAGAGTGCCGCAAGGCCAATTTTCGAGCACCAGTTCCCATTCGAGTCTAGCTCAAAGCGGTGTTTTCGGGTTTTACCCCTAGGATACATCTATGCCAGAGCCGCCTCTACCTGCTCGTATCCAGACAGGGATGTATTTGTTTGATAAACTACATACTCAATACTTACCCAAACTTAGGAATGTTTTTATGATACTTAGTATTGTCTTTAAGGCTTTACTAGGGTTTTCTAATCCAAATCCCAAAAATAACTAAACCAATCCTCTGATACCAACTATGACAACCCTGCTTTTATTACAAACTTAAACATGATTTATTACATAAAACATCACTTGATACAAAAAATAAGATCGAGAGGTTTAGTGTCTTTGGGGCTTAGGATCATTACATAAAAACTTGAAAACATGAAATACAACATCTTTACTGAAAACTTCCTTTACATAACCACTACATTCCCCCATACTTATCATTTCATGCGATAACCTGAGGATATGCATAAGAAAAGGTTGAGCTATAAAGCCCAGTAAGGGAGTACACATGGAATAACATGAGGAGTACAATACATGTTAGAAAATAGGCATATAAATAGAGCATAAGAAAAAAATTAACATAAAGGAATGATAAAGTATGATGATCATAACATGGAAATGTGGCAACAACACTTAACATGGAATTAGCATGAGCCAAGGCTCATTGCACATGGAGCATGAGTAAATCCTCATTGCACATAAATCACGAGTGAACCCTCGTTGCACTTGAATTAGAATGATTCAACACTCATTTCACATGAAGTATCATGATACTATACTTTACCCAATGCATTGGAGCGCTATAAGGGTGAACCCTTATTAAACATTTCATTTCATGCATAAGTGTGCCACATGGATCATAAAACATTGATTCATAAAACATAATCATTTATTCCACGATAAATGAATGTGGAATTCATATATGAAACATTATAATAAATAAGTAAATGTGCATAAATTTGAATACCCTTGATGGATAAATGGGCATGGTATTCACTACATAATGGCATTGGCTTAGAAAATTGGTGCAATTTCGGCAGCGTAACAGCGTGACATAAGAATTCACAAAAAAATGGTTGATGATAGAGAAAGGGGTTCCTCATCATATTTACATGTAATGGATAGTAATTAGTTCATATAGATACATGTCCCAACAATTTTAGTGGAATTTAGATTCATGATACAAAAGTATTGCTTGAATGTAAAAGAGGAGAGAGAAGTTCCTTTCAGAATTTCGGCATAGTAACGGGTGTATATGGGAAGCATTTGATGAGAGATAAAGGGGTATAACATAATTAAAACATAAATATGGAAGTATAAGGGATTTGAGAAACCATACCCCAACATTTATAATATAAATTAAAAGGGAAAAACAACTTAAAGAAAATTGGACAAAAACGAGAAAGGAAGAAAAACCCTTACTTGGAAGTGTGCTTCCAAAGGATAGAGAGAGGCTTGTGAGAGGCTTCATGGGAGATTGGGGCACCTTGGGAGGATTATAGAGTTAGTAGGTCAGAGGTTGGACGAACTCCAAAGGCTTTGAGTGAGGAGAAAGTGGGAGCTTGGGTGGGTTTATATAGGAAAGGTGAGGGAATTCATTATTATTTATGTTTGGGACCCCTTATATTAAATTAATCCAAACCACAAACCATCCCTTGGTTTTTGCCCATATTTTTTGGAAAAGGGAAGAGGAAAATAATATTTTATAAGGCCAAGGTCCGAAATTCTTAAAATAATGAGGTTTTTTATGTGGAGGTGAGTCACACTCCCATGGAAATTAATTTAAAAAGACAAGATGTTTAATAAGTCTTAAGGGGTCCATTAATGCTTTGAAAAGTAATCCAAACAAACCCAAAATCACATTATTTTAATGGTAAAACATATATTGGCCGAACATTAAAATTATATTATTTTATTACGTCACTATTGGGTCATTATGATGTCATAAAACACATTATATATTTAAACGATATTTTATTTTTACTCAAAAATATGACTGTCTCAGAAAATTATGAAAAAATCACCATTGGATAATTTCGACGTCTTGATTCCAAAAATAACATTTAGTTTATCTAAATAATTTTATAAATATGTTAATTTTCTCTTTTAAAATAAAAACTGACATTTTTCGAAAATTCACGAGTTTTTACAAAAATGGATTTCAAACCTTAATAAAAATTATAATTGCATTCATTCAATTATATGATCATTTATATATAATAAAATTAATCTAATAATAATAATAATATTTTATGAAAATATTATTTAATTCAAAAATACCTTAATTTAATAAAATATATTTCTTAATTAAAAAATAACTAAAAACACCATTTGTAATTTAAATACTATTTACAATGTATCAATAATGACAAGAAATTATATTCATTATTATATACAAAAAAATTAATGTACATGAACATAGTAATATCGATTAGTTACATAACCCCTTAAAATAGCCGCATAAGACCTAAGGGTAAGGTGTGCAATGGTGACAAACTCTTGGGGTGGCTCGGATAACATCGCTCGAGTGGTAATTTCTATCGACTTCCACTTTTCCCATTGACGTTCCCGTTCGAGCTTGACATGATGAAGCCCAGCTTGGGATTTGTCAAGATCAAAGCCCAAGGATGCCACCTCTTTTCTGAGCTCCGAAAAATGGGTTTCGTATGGAGCAATTCTACTGGATGAGGCCATAGATTATTTTGTTTGAGTAAATTTGGATTTGTTAAGGCACTATATTTATACTAATCTTGTGATCACTGTTCAACAACTATATTAGCAACGGTCAAAATTCTTAACATAAAACAAATAGAGTTTAAATTTTATATAAACATAAAGAGCCATTTAATTAGATGAATTGGGATTTCCATTAATGAAACTTTGGGTCATTACAAATTTTCAAATACGTCCCTTTGATTCCATTAAACCTTGCTTTGGGAGTTTTCTTCCCATAATTGTGTGTGAAGACCCTGAGTTCTTTTCATATTATTTTTCTAGTTAACCATCATAGAGAGATATCGCATTTCTTATTGACTTATTCCTTGGTATGATGCCAGTTTTTTTGTAATCTTTTCAAATGGAACATGTTGTCTTGGTGAACTTAATGAACATCATGAGGACATGGAGTACAAGATATTTATTCATATGATATTTTCATTGTGGGATTTTTCTATGCTATTTTCTAAGAATTAAGTTGAGGTTATTGTTAGTTTTTATAGATTATTGAATGTTAAATAAGGTGACTATTAAGAAAAATGTCATTTTCCTCATATTGATAATATTTTTGAATAGATTTTAGGAGAATATTTATTTTCAAATATTGAAATTTGATCAAGGTAAAACCAATTGAGTTTATAAGAAGATGATATAACTAGGATAGAATTTAGGATCTGATATAGGCATTTCATGTTTCTAATTATTCCATTTTGTATCATCAATGATCCTACAGTATTTGTGAATTTGATTAACCAAATCCTTAATCTATTATTTGAATATTTCATTGTTTCATTCATGTATGATATTTTGGTATACTCTATGAAAGTGGAGGAGCATATGAGATCATTTTGATATCTATATTCGAGCATTAATTGAGAAAAACTTATATGGTAAGCGTTCCATATTAGATTTTTTGATTTGGGAAATAAAAGTTATGGGGAATTTCATATCTAAGAGGGTAGACTCAATTTATTCTAAAAATATACATTCATTTATGTCTTGGGAGAATCCTAGAAATAATATTGAGATCTGAATATTCTTGGGTTTGGTTGGTTACTATATATAGTTTGTATAGAATTTATCAAGCCTCACATCTTTTATGATAGATTTAAGCCACAAGGGTGTAATGCTGGAATATAATGAATAATGTAAGATATATTTTAAGGATCTAAAGGTGTGATTGATTTTATCACCAGTTTTCATTCATATGGAACTAGGATTGAGTTATGATGTTTTATATGATTCTTTTGGTATGGGTTTTGGATATGTGTCAATATAGGGGAAATAGGTGGTGTCATATGGCTCTCACTAGTCATTACATCATGAGAAGAACTACCACAACCAAAATATTGGGTGGGTACCATTTATGTATGCGCTAAAAACATAGTGTCACTATCTCTTTGGGGAGTTGTTAATAGTGTATTCTAATCATAAGAGCCTGACATATATTTTTATTCGGTGGGATCTATATTTGTGACAATGATTTGGGGTGGAGTATCTTAATACATTTTATTTTTATATACTAAACACTATTAAGAAATGGAATGTTGTTTCCAATGAATTGAGTATTAAATTATAGACACAATTCATGAAGTAATCAGTTGAGGAGTGGTCTCTGGGGAGTTTTATCACTAAGATGAGTTTGGGAGTGGAGGAGGTTGGTAAAAATGTGTTCTTTGATTTGATAAAATAGGAATCTCCTTTTGATGAGTGATTGTTTCTTACGTAGGTGATATAAACTGAGCTATAATGTTTTGGTAAATCCTTTTATATTGTTTATTCCTTGGTTAAGTGGTCTTGGTTTCTTAGTGGAGATTTGTTTCATAGTATATATGTTATTTTGATTTCTCAGAGGTATTAGTTTATGGATAGTGGAAACCTTTCATGTTGATCTATACACACAGAGGATACCAAGATGTATCATGACATGAGGCCTTGATATAAGTGTCTTGGGATGAGGTGTTCGATTGTAGGTTTTGTTTCAAGCTGTCTCACTTGTCCGAAAATTAATAAGAAATATCAAAGACCTAATGGTTTGTTTTAATATTTACCCATTATAGAATGGAAGTGGGATTCTATTGATATAAAATTATTCATTTTTTTTTCATGGAATCCTAGTGGGAATGATTTTATTCATATAATCATTGAGCAACGTACAAAATCGTATCATTTATTTCCAATCAAAGAGTCAATGGAAGTTGAGAGACTTGGGGACTTGTATGTCTGAGAGATTAGGATACTTCATGGGGTTCCCTATGTAGTTGTTCTTATAGGTGCTTGAGGTTTACATCTAGGTTCTATAATTTATTATGGGAGGTTATCTATTACATGGTTAAATTGAGAATGGATTACATCCATGGATGGGTGGACAGATAGAGATAGTTATCCAGGTTCTTAAGGATATTATAAGGGCTTGTGTTCTTGATTTCGGTGGAACATTGGAAAATAGTTTTCCTATGGTTGAATTTTATTTTAACAATAGTTATTATGATGAGATAAACAGTTCCATTTGAATCATTTTATGGGTGGCCATGTAGATATCCATTATGTAGGGAAGAGTTTATAGATCAGTCCTTGATTGGGCCAAGTCTCACTCAGGACACCTCATAAAAGGTGTAGTTAATCCAAAAGAGATTGGTTGTAGAATAGAAACATAAAAAATATTAGACATACCATCATCATAGTCCATTATAGTTTGACGTTAGTGATCATATCTTTCTCAAAGTTTCACCTCACATGGGACATCATCGGTTGGGTAAACATGGTAAGATGGTGCAGAGTATTATTTTCCCTTTTGAGATTGTAGAGAGACTCAAAATGGAGGTATTTCAGTTGGAATTAAAATATCATTTGAGTTTTATCCACAACATGTTTCATGTTTCTAAGATGAGGATGTATCACTTAGATCCATCCCATGAGATAAAATATGAGGATTTTGATCTTGATTCAGACACAACTATTGTTGAGTAACCATTTCGTATTACATATTGCCTGTAAATGGTAATATTTGGTAAAATGATTCCATTAGAACAGGTATTATAGAAATGTGAATGTAATAGCCATGAGATTTCGGGTTGAGAATAATTTTTGAGGCAGTAGTGAACTTATATTTTTGTGAGTCAATAATCATGAGGAATTACTAGGGATAAAAATATTTTATGGTGGGGAGAATTATAAAACCCACTTGATATTACATACTCTTTAATATAAGCTTGGTTTATCTTCAAAATACTTTTAGTGGTATCCTAGGAATAGGGTTTTAAAATGGATATTTTTTTAGAAGGATGGCATAGTGCACTGTAAAAACATGTTTTTTCAACCATGTGATAACTGTGCAATAAGGCTTTGTGTCATAATAGAAGGGTTTTGCATTGTTTTAGCGTATTTAAGTAATTTTGAGGCTCTCTAGGGAAAACCATGAGGGGTCACTGGGTTTTTTCAATGGGGTTTCATTTTTAAAACAAAACATATGGATTTTCCTAGGATAACATGTGTCTTTTCTTTTAAAGAGTCAGTAAAATAAATTTTTTGTGCACTATATTATTTATTATGTGGCCTAACCATGTGCAGCCATTCAAACCATTAAAAATTTGGTAATTACAAATATTCCTTGGATTTTTTATATATAGTTTCCTCTTAATATTCATTAATCTCATTATAAACCTTACCCAATGATATATAGGATTCTCTATTTATATTCTTGGTGGAAATCCATAGTCATTGAATTGTCACAATGAGGCATGTTAAGGTTTTGATCAGGTTTTCTTTCTTATTTGTTGATCTACGTTATATCTACTCTAATATCATGTTTTTGGAACCCAATTGGCTTTTTTATTCAATATATATATCGTTCTATAGAGGATTTATGTTTTTTATTATGGATATAGGATTTGAAGGACACGGTCTACTCTTCACTGGTCTCCATTTTCATAGTCGATTTTTTCAACCTCTGTTTTGAGGTAGGTGTATCTATAAAATGGTTGATTTTATAAATTTATAGTTTTTATATAAACTTTATTCATTTTCATCATTAATATGATGTTATTTTAGGTTTTAATGGTTTTTATGGAAAAATAAATGTTTTTTGGTGGTTTTCATTAAAAATGAGTTTTTCACATCAAATAATTGATTAAATTGATCAATGGTGGTTTTTATTTGGAAATGTGTTTTAAAAATCATAATTGGATTGGATTGGATTTTAAAAGGTTTAATAATTATTTATAATGGTTTTGAAATGTAATTTGACAAACATTTTACATTTGGAACCTTGGGTGTGTCGGGAAAGGGGTACCAGTGACACTAGTATTTGTCGCACCACTAGGGGTTACATTGTGATATCGATGAACTATGGGAGGACTCAATATTGTTTGGAACCAACGTAATAATTATTTAGGATCATCTATTTCTATTATATGTATACATAGTCCATGGATTAATATTGTTTGCTTCTCATTTGTATTTTTTATCGCATGATTTATTTTTTTCTTGGATTGTTGCACACATGTTTTCATATGAGGTTACATCACGTGGCTTTATATGATGTATTATGTCATTGATGTGTGTTCACTTGATAACCTTATCATATATGTATATGATCTCTTGTTTTATCACTTATATTTTTTATATTCCTATATTTTTTAATATGAATTTATTTTATGAGAAACAAAGAAAAATGATTTACAAATGAGTTGGGATTTATGAAAAGTTATTTATAAAACTATTTCCATTTTAATAGATAAAACTATTTAATTCTTTATTGTAGAAACTTTATAGACTCTATGGTGGTATCCTAATTATATTTGTGTTTACCTCCAAATTTTTCCACTGGTTGGTTGTAGATGTTATATTACATTATCTGGGTAATGGGATGGGAATCTTGCAGCATGTTGTCTTCTCTTGTTGGCACAACCTTCAGTTCGGGATAGTTTGGAGGTGATAGTTTTTCACATGGATTCTTGTTGGTATTATCTAATTCAGACCATTATATTTTATCCTATTTCACATGAGTTTTATGGATCATTAATTTATGTTTTTATTTCTCTATGTACTCTGGTTTTATATATTTTTTGGATATATTGACGAATTTTTATCTTTCTCACCTCACCACCATGATGGTCAAGCTCAGGTGTCTTGTCTAGTAGACTCGAGGTTTTCTGTTATACCAACTATCACCCAAATACCATAGATTATATTCAGAATCATTTAGTATAAATGTAAGAATGAATCATGTCTCTTAGTGACCCATTTCATTTATTATTATGTTTTTACATGAATAGGGATGTAAAAACAAATTCCATAATATATGGTTTTTTAGCATTTGAAGAGACTACACTGAAATGGTTAAACATTGAAGAAACAATTAGGTTTTTTTACGTAATTATTAAAAATGATTAATAACAAAAATTAATATTGCACCATGAATCACTATATCAAACCATAATGAATCTGGTAGTTAGATAAAACTAATGGATAGACAAATTGGTTGTACTAAAATACAAGTCCCAACAGGTTGGTTGTTGAAATATAGATAATTCGAATAGATTATCATGAATATTAATTATTAATAAAATATAATTCTTTTTTGGAAGACCAATAACTAACCATTTTTATTTATATTGTAAAAAAATTCCTAGAAACAATTAAATGGAATCATTTATTATATAGAATGTTCAAGGTGGTTTGTAAGTGTGAATTGGATTTTTATTACCAAAGGGGGATTGATAAAAGATATAAAAAAGAATAAATAAAGGTATTTCTTATTGTGGAATTCATTAAATATGAATAATTAATAATTTATTATTTGATAGATTATTGTTATTGATGATCAAGTATGAAACATGAAAATAGTAGATTCAAGTGATGATCAGAAGGTATGTATTATACGATCAAAGAGAACACCACTAGATGGTTTGTGTTATTTTTATAATATTTACTCTTCTAAGGTAGACATATGTGATGACCCTGTTGTTGTTTTCATCCCTCATGGAATTTTTTTAAAATGATAGAGAGGGGTATTGTGGACCTTGGAAGAGAAGTGAAATTTTCCTAAAGATTTTGATCAAAAACTAGCAGAGTTGTGATTATTTGCAATATAAACAAATAATTAATATGTTATATTTGGATAAATACTAATGTGGGAAGCCCATTTATAAAATATCATTGCATTTTTTTCTTTATTTCTCTTCTTTTGGTTATTATTGTGTGTGTTCATTGCAAAAGATTCAAGGTGTATCTAAAAATGTTAGGACATCATCTAGTTAAACATAAGATAAAAATAAATTTAAATTCACCAAAATTAATCCCACTATTAAAGTGTTTATTGTGGGACCTCATGTGAAAAAATGTTATAATATAGCTATAAATTATTTTTGTCAGTTTTTTAGAAGGAAAATAATATGTCATTGAGAATCTAGTGAAATCAAAGAGAGTGAATATATTTGAATACTATAATAATGAGGGGTCAAACAATATAATGTGATATCATTTATGATATCCTGTTATTTATTTTTATTCTACATTAGTTCAAAGAGTTTATATAAGTGATACTAATAAAATGATAATAAATATTGTAGATATGATGTCGCTAAATGTTGATCCAATGGATACTAATGAATTATCTAGAGAATAATCTAAGAAAATATACATAAAAGTGATGAGTTTCAAAATAGGTAATGGAAATTTTTTTATGGTTTCAAATATTTATAAATGTGGAAGTAAAGTGAAAGTGGAAAAGGTGTAGATTCTCTATAACCTATTTTTGATTTAAAGATATGTTCTGCTAAACATATTAATATTTCCTTCAACCATATTATATAATTTGTGAGATTTATTAATGGACATGATAATTTTATGAAAGATTATAATATAGTGAAGAATATAATATAATAATACTTCCAATTTAAAATTTAATGGTGTTTCGACCTGAATAATTAAATCTAAGAAATTAGAACTCAATGATATTGATAGAAAATCTATTCTGAAATGTGATGGGAGTGACCCCAAAAAATTATTTATAAAATTCATCAAGAGGAATGTAATTAAAATATATAAATAATCAGGAAATTAAGTAAGATAAAAATTAGTAATGACTTGTTAGGGATTATTTCATATCTCTTTTAGTAATTAAGCTTAAGAGGGTCATAGAAAGATTCAGAGGAAAGTTGTATTTATATTTTTTTTACTTTGTAAAGGCTATGTTAATCACTATTAGTTTTATAAAAATATTTTATAGAGATTATGGTGAGATTCAGTTCTCTAAAAATCTACGAAATATTTCTTTCCCCACAAATAACTTCAATTCATGAATTTTTTTTGGATTTAATTTTTAGTAAAATTTACTAGTAAGAAAAAAGAATGATGATGTTGAGGAAGATCCTTTAAATGATTTTGAAACATAGATTCTCTCAAAAAAGAAGATTTTATGATGCCTATTCCGGAGAAAACAAAATCAAAACTATGATGGGTGATCAACTAGTAGGATTTGTCAATATTAAAGTATAATTAGAAGGATATCTAGAGGATATTGACTTATAAATAATGAATAATATGTTTATAATATGATTTTTTAAGGAATTATATTTTTATATTGATGATCTTAAAGTAAAAAGTATTATCCTATAGAAATATGTGGTGGACATGAAAATTATCGAGTGAAATCATATGAAGTAGTGAACAATATGTTATATATTAAGGAACATTCTAAGATAATTAGTGATATTAATATTTCTATTAAAGAAAAAAACATAAGATTTAAACACTCAAATATGAATCTATAGATTTGAAAAAGTATATATAGTATTAAATAAAATTACATGACTCAATTAAGAAGCTTCAATATGGATTGTTCTTTGAATAATTATAAAATAAAAGAGCTGAATGAGGAGAATAAATTTTCATATGAGTTTTGAACACTCATAGACAAAAATTCATGGGTTAAAATGGTCTTGTATTTTTTGATGAAACATCCAAAATTTAATAGAATGTGAAAAACGTGAAGAAAATATGGGATATTAATCTCAACCATTAGAACTTATCAATGATCTATGAGTTTCTCAAAGCTAGAGGATATGTAGAGAGATATTAGTATCAATATATTTCCTTTGATGAAGTGATAGTTGTATTGTTTCCATTGTCACATGTTTTCTTATTACAATGAAGAAGAGATTTACACGAGGTGGGAAGTAATTAGAAAAGTATAATTTTTTCTTATAGAAAATAATCAAATAAATATAAATCAACCTAATTCAAGTCCCTGGGGAAAAAATATAAATATTATATGATGATAAATATAAATTAATTTATTTTACTTAAGAAAAGGATAACATATCAATATATGTATAAACATATCCCTAGAGTTTGTTATAAGGATAACTAGTTAAATATGAAATGAAGTCCTATTATTGTCTGTATTGATTTAAAATATTTTAATGTTAGTAGTAAGTCGATTATTGATATTTTATTTTCATCCCACATGGTAGGTAACATGAATTATATTAATAATTTGAATGTAAGACTTGATGCAATGGTTTGGTATAGAAATTATGGATCTCTAAAGATCAATGTTTGTGGTAACACTCACTATGCTCTAGATTAATTGAAAAATAATTATATTCTATGTAATGATGGTATCTTATTCTATTTATTGAGTATGAGTTTGTTATGCGACTTCATTTTAGATGTTACTTTCATTTAGGGTGTTTTTCATATCAAATTTAGAAAAACAAACTCTATTTTTCAAGGATGGATAACAAATGAGATCTTATATCAAATGTATGTCAAGGAAAATAATTTTCTACTTACTATAGAAGATTATAACATTTTATGGAATCATAGGCTTAGTTGCATTCTTTACTAGAGTATGAATAATTTATCCAATTTTAAATCAAGTTTTAGAATTCCATCACTGAAGGGGATATAGGAAATATCTCTGATGCATTACTGAGGGTAAGGATTATGAGAAACCCCTACCATTCAGAGAAGAATTTGGCATCAAATCTGTTGAATCTAGTATATACTAATGCATGTTTTCTAATCAATCAGGCTAAAACTCATGGTGTTAAATAATTCATTTTTAATTTTCGATGTATGTATTAGGATGATGTGTGATGTGTTTATATGTTCTAATAGATCAGTATTGTAATGTATTAAAATATTTTTATGATGAGTGGAGAATCAAAAATAGAACAATAATGAAGATTCTATATTTGGATAATAGAAATTAATACTCTTCCCTTGAAGATGAATTTTTTAGAGGAATACGAAACAAAGCATGTGGTTATATTGGTAAGGACTCCTCTATAGAATTTATCCTTAAAGTAGAAATCACGTGGTAAATAATATTTCTAAAAAATTATTGATTTAAGGTGAAATATCTTACCACCTTTAGAAAAACCTATACAATTGGTTGTGTACAATAATAATCAAGAATTGTTCATCATTGAAAAATAAAATATGACATATTAAATGTGTCGTGGTAAGAAACCCACAATGAATCATCTCATAGTTTTCAAAGGTAAAATTTTAATTCAAAACCAAGAGAGAAATCTAGTAAAGTATGGTGGTATATTGGATGAAAGAGTGTTTGTAGTATACACATCAATTAGTAAATCCTATAAAATGTTTAGTAATTTGATCAAAAAATAGTTAAAAGTATTAATTATAATGGTATGGTAAAACATACTAATAAATTTTGTTATTATGTCCTTGAGGAAGACTATAATGATTGTGTAAATGTTTATGTAGATTAAAGAGAATTATAAAGTCCTTAAAATTATGATGATTCTAAATATGAATCATATGAAGATAATGGTGAAAAATTAAATCAATCAATGACTCAAATAAAAATTAATTTTATAGGATAATTATTATTGGAGAAAAATATTATCCAATATTGACTTATGTAGAATGAGAAGAACATATTACACTACTATATTATCATAGGTGTAACCAACTTCATTTGAAGAAGAAAAAATTTGAATCATGGGTTAAATATTTGAATGAAGAGATTGATAAAATTGGTATAGAGTGGTGCCCTAAAAAATAAGATAAAACTGAAATAGTGGTTTCGAACAAGGTGAGACTGCTATGGAAATTGTATTCTCAAATTGAATTAGTTAGCATTGAAAAAAACATTGGATTGAGTAGGAATCTACTACAATATTTTATGAAGTGAGAACTGTCCAATTACATCTACCATGGAACCTCACTATTATGTGGATCAAATTCTTAGATTTCCTCTCAAACATGCCTTATTTCAGAACACATGATTATAAAGAATCAAAATTCTTTTCTGATGGGATTTATAATAATGGGGTGATATGTGGTGGCCTCACTCTATCCAATGAGGTTCCTAACGAGCTTTTACCCCTTTTCAATGGGATTATCATAAATTTCCATGATGTAGAATTTTATAATATTGTTTTTTCATAATAAAAGATACATTTCCTTTGGATTAGTTCCAATATTTCCATTCTTAATAAATAATTCCAAAATGGAGGCTTTAATAATGTAGTATACATCAAACAGCTGATCAAGTTTATTGTTGAATATGATGAATTGAATTCATATAAATTTAAAAAGGATTTATATATCTTCATTAAAGAACTTCATTCTTATTATGAAAGGTTGTATATGTATATTAGGAAGTTGTAATTTAAGAGTGAAGTAGTTCAACACAATATTTATGTGAATTAATTGGTTAAAAAGTGGTTCATGGTGATAGTATATGTGGATGATATCATAATTGGTGTAAAAAAAGAATAATTGCATTGAAATTTTTTTAAAATATATTTCATTTAGAATGTGAGATGTCTAGGATAAGAGATATAAGTTAATTTCATGGGTTCCAATTTCACCAGGAGAAAATTTATACATTTATCTCACAACAAAAATATTCATTAGATATATTAAAAGAAACTCATAATTGATGATTTCAAACTTGTTTAAAATTTTATAATATTTTGAATGATTCTTGGAAGGCATGAGTAAAAAATATATTGTAGAATTATCCTTATATTATAGAATTATTGGGACTATATTGTACCCCATAACAATAAGTCTAGATATTTCAATGTTATGTAATTACTATTATGATTTTAGAGTTGTCTAAAAGAATAATTGAAAGACCTCAGAACACCCTGAGAGGGGAGGTGGTAATCAGGGTGTCAACATTTTCTTCATAAAGTGAGAGATCTTGTTCTAATGTTTTTAGTAACATGTTAATCTTATTAAATGAGAGTGTGCATTAAAAAAACAATAATATGCAAATATATGAGACAAAAATTTTACTTGGATGACCACTAATGGCTAGTTCAAGGAGTATACACCGACAGATTCTCGGTCATGCCTAAATACACTAATTTTTAGTTGTTGTGGAATACAAGAGTTCAGACATAGTCACTCTATACCATGAACAGTGCCTTTACAAGATTTCATTGATAGCACACTTCATCCCTCATAATAGTTCCATTGACACCCCTATCTCACTACTTTTGGATAAGTCTTACTCAGTTTACAAACTTGATAGTATTTTCAATAGATTTTCACTGAGGTCTTTGTCTATGTCCTACACAAGACTCTTCTTGCGTCAAAGTCCTAAATTTATTTACTTGAAATAATTAATAAAACAAACTAGTTGTTCAAAACTTACTAGAAGTACACATGGGGACTTGTGTGTAACACCTTCTCTTATGCACAAGATTTGGTATTTTCGCATAAGATAAATTTTGTGCAACCATTGTTTTTTATACAGCTCTTATCTTTTTCATAGCTACATAATAAGTTTTACATGGTCTTTAAAGACAAAAGGAACACTTTTAGTCGAAGATGTTTTTTTTGAAATATTCTACACAAAACTCTTTCTTGTGGCAGAGGAAACTAATATTCATTGAAAATTTATAAATCTTGAGTAAGTGTAGATTCCTATTTATAGGTCTTGATGAAACTGCACATAATATTCTGACAAAACTTTTTCGATGCGTGTAAGATTCTCTCCAATCATGCAAAACCCCTTTTAACATCACAATGGGTGCGTAAGTATCTTCTGTGCAACCTAATCATTCATTCACATTTGAAAACATGAAAATACTTTTTTTCATTTCCATATTTTTGTGTGAATATCCTGAAACAATCCTTGTTTGAAACTTTCCAAGACACCTTCAATATTGTGTGAAACCTCCTTTGTCAAAAACACATTTCTCGATTATCCCATTTCCAGGAACAAAAATTTAGAAAACACTAGGAAATGACACCACCTTAAATAATATTCAAAGTCTGAACTGTAAGTTCCCTTTCCTTGAAAACTCCCAGATCTTCCATGTGATTCTTGAAAACAAATACAAACCATACTACATCAATAGTAAAGATTATCCTTGATTCCAATAAGAAAATATCTTGGTAGTAAATAGTATAATAAGGTAAATTCAAGGAACATTGAAATGTGGTTTGTTTTGAATGAAAAATAATATCTAGATTTGGTAGCTTATTAATATTCGAACTAGGTTTTAGATGTTTTGGATTAAAATTACACATGTGTTTGATCTTTCTTCACTAAAAGAAATTATGATGAATTTTTAATTAATAAGTAGGATAGTGTATCCTTAAAATATAGAGGAAAATATATTTCAGTTTCCATGGTGTGTGCTAAATTTATATAGATGAAGCAGTAGATGGAATTTCTTGATGAATTGGTACAACAACCATTTTTTATTCACAATGACAGCAAGTGTTTCATTGGTTTAACAAAGAACCTAGTAAAACACTCCCAAAAAATGAATATTTAAAATAGGTAACACATAATAAAATAGATGGTAGAGAAATGAATTTGATATTGTAATATATTGGAACTAATAATAAATTTAAATATATCCTTACAAAACTAATGTATTAAATTGTGTTCAAGAAGAATTGGATAAACCTCAATGTTTAAACAATTTCCTCTAACTAAAAAGGATTAAAACCCCTCTACATGTTTAATTTATTATTTATAATTATTGATGATTTACTTCATGGTGAAGAGGGAGAAATTTCCTATGAGGTACGCATAAATGAAGCAAGGTTAGCCAAGAACATTATGTACATCCTTGTAAATATTTTAAATTTCTTATTTCCAATTATTAGATTCAACTCAGGTGATCTTATATAATTTTTTTAATGGTTATTTTATTAGTAAAGAACCAGTGAAACATTTTCTAAACATTCCAATCAAACATTTTTATTTACATTATTTAAATGAACCTATCACAATAAGCAGGATTGTAGGTAATCATAAACAAATAAAGGATCTAGGTGGTATGATGTAGTGAAGACTGAGGGAGTCTGCATGAACATGGTTAACTCCATTCATGGGAAAAGAACCCAGATCATAAAAACAAGAAATCTACACTCCATGATCTACCTTGGAATCTAGGAAGATTGCAACAACATTTCCTTCATGCCATATATATTAAAAATCCATGAAATTTCTCAAAATATATTACACCTCTAAATGTTGTATACAATACTCCATGGGATATATCCGATGTTGCATCAAACATTATACACTACAAGAGAATATGTTTCAACAACCCCATGGTGGCGCTATTTTGACTACATAATAATAATCCAGTAACCATATCAAAATCCTCTACTTGAAGAGCATCACCTCTTCCAGAATAAAAAAAATGAGTAAGGATCACTTTTCCACTTGTATCCCAGATCACCCCACCTTCTTTCATCATGACCATGTTTCATGAGCCTTCCATATTCATTTTGAGGCCCGTATGATGGGGAACAAAATGGACCCATTTACCATGTGTTCCACTGTGAATGTTATTGTATGTTGAGGTTCCAGTTATGAGAGGACTAATGGAGGGTTCTTTTGGAATGAATGACATAAGCAAACCAAATTGGAAAGCATGTACCCAGTTTTGAAGATGAGACATACTCGAGAATGTTTGACTGTAACATCCCAAACTTCCACAGTACGCTTCTCCTAGAATAATACAATAGCTTGTATTGTACGCAACTTCGAGTTCTAACACACCACAACTAATCAAAAAAGATGTTATAAATATTAATATCCACTATATAATATTGTATAAATTTTATATTTCAAAATGGACTTCATTTTTTGGATTCGGAATATCGAAATTAGCTTAGGGTGAATTTTTTGTATTTTTCTGAAAACTTTCAATTTTTGATGAATAGTGAAAAACACTATTTTTGATTAAAACTGACAATTTATTTAAATAATTATTTATTTTATTTAAATTATTTGAGATAAAAATATATACATAATGCCTATATAAGTTCAATGTAATTCATTGGATTCATTTTATAATAAGTTTAGATATATGAAATTTTATTTAACTTTTTACCGTCATTTACCCACCTCCTAGGAGAATTTGCAAATTTGCATAAATCATAATTTTACTGCTTCTGTAAATTGAATTTAGAAAATCTGAGAGACACGGTTGATATTAGTATTTAAAATGTGGTTCAATAAGATGAAAATAATTTTTGGTGAATAGTAACTTTTGACATTTATTTCCCACGGTTAAAAGTAAATAGTGTAATTAAAGGTAAAAATGATTTTATAATTACCATAAAAGATGTCCTAATTATATTGGAGTAGTGTAATTCAACCAAAAAAAACCCTAGAAATAAAATATTATCCTTTTGGTCCACCTGGATTAGATTAGGACATTTATTATTATTTAATTTAAAGAATAGTTGAAAGTGTTAATTTCAATTTTTCCAAACTAAAACTTTTTCAATATAGTGTTATACATAAGATAAATTTGACTATAAATATTCATTATAATGATAAAATTATTTAATACATAATGGTATTTTATTTTTTATTTTTAGACATTATATTATTAAATTTATTTATTACACAATGATGCTGCAGTAATTACATTATTAATGAAAATTTAAAATAATTGATATTATAAATATCCAAATAAATATAGTTTGAGAATTTTGATGAATTAAAATAATTTTATAGGTTAATATAAAATGTTAGGGTTGATTTAATGAATTATTTTTGAAGTAGTCATTCTGTTATGACTTCCACAAAAATCAATTACTAAATAGTGAGAAAAATTGACATAAATGAGTTCTTAAAACAAATATTATATTATTAAATGATATAATAGTCCACAAAATATAATGTTCAGCCAAATTACTTAAATAATAATAAGAATGTCATTAAAGAACAACTTGGGGTTCTCTTTGCTTTTTATTGTAATTTTATTAACCAATTATTATAATAATACAAGAATACATGGTAAAAGTTAAGCTATTTAACTAAAAGTTAAATCTAAAAGATATGGTTAATGTAGTGACCCAAACCAACATAAAACCTATTGGTTGAGAGTATTTCGACCCATAACCACCTTATACTTGAAATAAATCCTTTTGGAGCCTTTAAAACCCGAATATGATTGTATATTGAAATAATATTTCATGTTTTTCCTATGGTGCCCCTCACCCCTCTTACAAAAAGGCACTTCCCCTTCTCTAAAATTTACACCTCGAAAGCCTTTTGGATCGTCCAACCCCTACCCAAATATCCTCCCAAATTCCCTCACTTCATACTATAATCATTATTTTGATCATAAAGCCATCCTAAGGAGACCTTTTGATCAAATCTAAAAGAAGAACCCAAAGAAGAGGTAAATATTTCATGACATTTTCAAGTTCTTTTCTTCTTCCACGTCCTCTTTCATTGTTATCTCCATCCTAAAATAATAAAACCAGAATATTATATATACTAGGATGTTATTATAAAGATGTTTCATCCATAATCGTTATTCTATCCATCATATGAATGAAAACGTCATCATATATGTGTACGTACGGCTTACCGTCTCCACGTCGTGGTGTAGTTGTTATTCAATAAATTATTATTTGGATGGGTTTAATAATGATGTATAATTGATTTAAATGATAAATATAACATGTTAATTATTCTTTATATGTGATTTACCATCCATTTGCATTCTATTTTAATATCAAAAGAAAGATATCGTCGCTCGTGTGTACGTACAGATTACCGTCACCACAAACGCGATGTGATTCATTCCCCATCGTAGTCATTCAAGAATAATTTTCATGTGATGATTAAAAATCATATTTAAAGAACATAATATCATTTTGGATATGAATCAAATACATCCTATCCATAACCAACATGACTTACATAACTAATCCAATAAAGGTAAACAAATCAGTTAACATCCAAAACAATTATAATACTAAAATATTATTAACAATGAAATATTAGATGATAATATATGATATCATATTTATGTATATGGTTCTTTTATAATTTAATAACAATGAATTAAGTATTATATTGGAGGTTAACATAAAATCGATCATGGAAAATTACATGGTAAGTGTTAATTTCACAATCTCTTTATTACCAGAGGATGTTTTTAAGTAAGTATCTACAAGGACCTCTTTATCATCCACATCTATGTTTTATTAAAAATGAATTGTAAATTTTTTTTTACTATTTACCATACTATGGTTCAAATTCATTTATACCATTATTTGACCTTATATTTTTTGAAAGAAATATTTTTGTCATTTTCCAAACAAGGTACTTTATGACCATTTCGAAAAAAATAAGGTAAGAATGTTTTTTAACTTATATAACAAGAGAAGATATTTTCTGTCTTTATAAAACTTTTGAAGCTTCCCATACAATATTATTTGAATATTTTAAAAATATATGTTTTATTTTATAATTATGTGACTTTTAAATGATTTTAGAATACAAATAGGTATTTCTTTCAAATATTTTTCATTTCTTCTATGTCAATATCCTCTTAGGGATTTTAAACTTGTTTGAAGTTGATTTATTATGATAGAAATATTCCATATTGTATTTAAGGTTTTGTGATATGTTTGAATTTGGATGTGTTATTTTTATAACATTCGGGGTTAATGGTTAATGTATTAATATTTCTTATGCTATTTTTAATATGAATGTTTATGTTATTTTTAAACCTTTTCATATGAGGAATGAATTGGACTTAATAACTGACGGGTGGAGCCTGATATAGCTCCCCGATGCATCTGTAGGTCTCATGAGACAAACTAGTGTCTTGGAATAAGGCCATGACAAAATTTTATTTGTAGTCTTGGAAAATTTCCTTGACTATGTGGTTATGAAATCTGGCATTATGCATTGCATCATTATGAATTTGGATATTTATATTGCATGTGATTATTCAACTAGAAGAATAACCATTTTAATAAGTAAATAGAATTATTTTGATTTATATTTTCCATATTATGATGAAGTTTAAGTTTAAAATGATTTTTTATTCTTTTACATTTCATTAAATATTTATTCTTATTTATGAAAGTTTTCGCTATATTGTTATCCTTACTGGGAATCTGAGCTCACCTCTTTCTATGTTTTATTTTTTCCGGATATGTGAAGAATTATATTATGACTGACCTATATGGATAGTCTAGAGGATATGAATGTATCCAATGGAGAAAATATTGTTGTTGTTTTTCATTTTATAATTTAATTTAAAACTCTTGAATGTATCTAGCACTTCAAAGGCTACTAAACTAATCAGTCATTCAAGACTTGATATTTTGTGATTGTGCCAATGTTATGTAATAATTCACTGACTCTATGTAACTAGGGTCAGGGTGTTACATTCAAACCCTTATTATGGACATAATTCTACTTCTTCCAAATACCCCAACACCCATCCACCATTTTCATCATTATCACAACACTCTTTGGTCTATAGCTTCGTGTCCCTTAAAATCACTGCTCCAGAAATGTAGTGCATGAGTCTGCATGGGTTCCCCTGCCCATGAAGCCTTAAAACTCATGCAACACCTTGTTTTCACAGTCACGTTCAAAGAAGAGGTGATCAGTGCATTCATTTTCTGGAACCCTTTAGAAAAGTAATTTAGTGTCAAAATTCACACCAAAAAATTGTATATTATCATCTATAGGAAGTTCTTTATTTCGGATCCTCCACACCATAAAATTGATTTTTTTAGGAATTTCATTATGCTATGGTATTGTATCCTATAAATAATGATATTGATCCACCAAGAGCACTCTGAGGAAGTGATTGGATGAAAAGTTAATCGATGAATAACCAATGAAAACACACCTATCCTTTCAGAATTGAACATAATGTTTCCATAAGTAATTAATTATTCCTCATCCAGGATTGAATTGATGAAACATGGAAAAACTAGCTTGGAGGAAGGTGATTTGTTGAACCAAATATCATGGGAAGCCAATTCTTTCCCCTATCCAATTATGATTACATAGACCGATGTCCTATATTCCCATAATCCACCGAGTATACTATCAGAGGGTTGAAAAATAATCCGGAATCGTGCACCTAAGAGTGGAGAGGCTACCTCTTTTCATATTCATGTAACTCCCACACCATTCCAGCATGAACTTTCCCCCAATTATTTTCCCCTCAATAACCTCACAAGGGAGCTTTTCATGAAGACATTGCATTTCAGTTGAGAAAACCTAACATTAATCCCCCCTCGACAAGAGGTCTAGCCAACCTCCTCCACAATGTCTAATGATGGTTCCCATATGATTGTGCATCCCATAATAAGGATTCCATGATATCCTCCAATAAATCCTTTTGAAACCATGATATAGGGGAGTAATTTCATGGGTATATAGGGGAGAAAACTTTTTATCAATGTTATTCCACCAACAAATTAAATAAAAATTGATTCTTCCAATTATAGATTATTCATCCGATTTTATCAGCCATATTGTCAAAATTATGTATGAAAATCCTCATAGGAGATACTAGGTCACTCAGATACTCTATAAGAAAGTATCCTCTATGAATGACCAATCTGCTTCATAAGGAATCATCCCTTCTATTCGAGCACTTGTTTGAAATGATGACACTTATTTTATCTCTATTAATCACTTGGCCACTCCATTAGCAATAGTCCTTGAGGACAACATTTATCCACCTGATGGACCCTTTTACTACCCTTCCAAAATACCATGGTGTCATCACAAAAAACAAGATTAGAAATACTAATCACATTATACATGGAATGGTAGGATATAATGCTTCCCAAACTAGTGTTTTTATTGATATGTAGTCTAATAGAGTCCTAGGTCAGGATATATAAAGTGGGGGAAAGGGGATCAAAATATCTTGGGCCCATAACAACATTGAAGAACACATATTATTTCTCCATGAAATATGTAGCAATCCTAGATGATCTAAAGCACCAGAATAGAAAGAAAATTACCCATGTAGAGAAACCCATGTCAAAGAGCACCTTGATAATTAAATTCCACTCGAACCTATCTTATGATTTGTTCATGTCATTCTTGATTACCATTTTAGAACCAAAATACCACTGGTTTATATCCCGAATCACATCTTATTCCAACCCAATCACCCCCTTTATTCTCCTCCCATTAATAAATCCATGTTTCTCCTTGGAGATATAGTTGGGTAGATATGTTGAAATTAATTTGTTGAAAATGGATGATAATACTTTATAGGGGAAGTTACACATAAAAATTGGCATATACTGCTGAAATTATTTTATTAACTAGTAGAATATGATCTCATCTAAAAAAATAAAAACCATTAAATTTTTCATTAAAAGGGGATAATGACTATTCCATGTGTATTTCATTAAATAGGGGGATCATGGTGGATTTATTAACTTAAATCATGGATATCTTGTTGTGTAAAAATGATCAATAGAATAACTTGGATCATAATAAATTTATTTTGGACAATGGATTTAATATGGGTATGGATTCTACATGGGTATATTAACAATAAACTCCAAAGGGGGGAATGTTTTAATTAAATGTCATATTGTTAGATTTTTTTCAATTGGATTCTTTTGGAGTTAGTTGTGGTTAGGTGTTCGATGGTGTGACATTTTGGGAATACTAGAGAATGAATTGAAGATGATAAGGTATATCACCATGTGAGAATAATGATAACTCCTTGAATGAGTGGTTATTTCTGAATAAATAGGTTTACCAAAAGCTATATCAAATTAGTCTATAGTTTTATAATATTGCATGAGATATAGTTATTCTACAATATATTGATTATTCCATATTATAACCAAAAAAGATTAAAAATTTATTACATCATATTAATATTCTTTTTAAGCTAAATAAGAGTCATTCAAACCATACATAACTATTCACATAATAGTATATTTTAATGCGATTATAGTTGTCGACCTGTATGAGATTAACCAAAAAGAGGTATATATGTTTTATTTGTGATGGTATATTTTCTACCATAATATATGTCTAATCTATAATAAGATAAATTTTTATTTTATGGATTTTGTTTTGGTTGATGTAACTATGAAATAGTGGTTAAATCCTAAAGAAATATGTGGGATATTAAATTTAATTTATGGTCTGTTTAAAAACAAAAAATCAAGATTTCTCCATAAATCACTCTATTGGGACACAATGAATATTTTAGTTTAATAAAATTAAAATTTAAATCAAATGGTTATTTTTTTAATATAAGGAAGCTTTTGGTGACTTTTTAATTCTACATAATTCAATCATATTTCATATCTTGGAATTCTGATTCTTATTTGATGGTTTTTGGGATGATAATTAACTTTACATTTAAATAACATTACTGCATATTTTCTGAGAAATAATTCAATGGATAAAAGGCAATTTGGTTGTAATGTTTGAATTTCAATATTAATTTCAAGGGGTAGTGTACCGAGGATATCACAAAAAGAATAGAAAATGAACAACATGATGTGGAATGTATTAAATATATTTAATTTAATATTAGGTGGTGTATTTATTAATATTGTTGAAGAATAATGTTGAATAAAATGTTTTTTGGGCATTCATGTTAGCATGGGGTAGTGAATATCATTTAATCATGGAGAACGCCATTGGTGGTCTAATGTTATTCCTCATATAGATACTCTTGTATGCTTGAACACTATATTGATCCTATAATTCTTTGAAACCCTATTTTATAATAATGATTCTAAGGAAGGAATAGTTTTAGAACTTATTTGACTATTTATCCTATCATTAATTTTATAATAAAAAACTAATGGAGCATTGACTATTTTCCATGTCAAAAAACATTGATATTATAAGGCCCCAGCCTTAAACCTTACTTAATATTGAATTAAATGAATAATTCACATTGAGGATCTTTTCAGGTTTAGAGTTTTAGAGAATTAGAACATAACTATTACATCTTAAAAGATTACAAAGTAGACACTTCTACTAAGTCTCCATAAAATAAAAACTCTTAAAAAGAAAGATGTCTAGATTCCATGTTTTAGATAGCATGAAATTCCCTTGATCCCATCCTTGACCTTATTCCACTTTAAGTCCTGTGAAAAACATTTCGAAAAACTTGGGATGAGCATAAAAAGCTCAGTAAGGGATACAAAAAGAATGAAAACTGTTAGTTTTTCAAACATCAAGTAAACCATGTATACTATATCAAAGTAATACCTTCACCTTCATGAAGTAGTAAAAAAAATCTTCACTGAATAAAGTATCATTACTTACCTTTTTGTAACCAAAGGATTACCATAAAACCCATATAAAGAACACATAGAATATATATAGGTAACTTGGGACACATACATACTTAAGTGGAATAACCATACGGTCGACTTCCACACATATCACTTAATGGAATAGCCATACGGCCAATTTCCATACATACTTAATGGAATAGCCATACGGCCGACTTCCATACCCAATGCATTGGAGGTTATAATGTAACCACCCATCCTGGTATTCACGGCACCACCCGTCATATGGTTTATAACGTAACCACCCGATAAAATGTCCAAGTACCAATATAAAATCATAAAACATAAAACCAATATAAAGGAATGATAACATTTCCACATTTAAATCACAATATATCATAAATATATATTGACAAAATAGAATCCTTTTTCAAAACCATTTTCAATACCAAAATACATAAAATATTATATGGTATTTATTTTATTCTAAAAACATTACGGCTTGTTGAGAAAGCCAAAGACCAAATAATACTCGCGGCGGCGGAAAAGGTCGTTGTCACCGCGTACGTTAAAAAAAACATTCCTTTTTGTCGTTTAGTAAAACACTTCGTAGAAAAAGATTCCTTTTGTATAAAAGTATAATTCAAAGGAGTTTATACACCGTATAAAATAAAGTTGTGTATAAAACGAAATATGCCTCAATGAAAGGAGATTGAGACGAAGTCCCTTACCTTGGGTCCGACATGACTCGATCATTCTTTAACGTCCTGAATAATAAACTTGAGTTAATTTATACTTGATTAAGAACCTTTTTAAAGTTAATTATTCCTTTTATATCACTTATTTCCATGTTATAAACATTATGTAACCATTTAAGTTAATAATGTTTGTTTTGTCAATATTTGGTTCTTAAGTCGAAAGTTGACTTCTTACAATTACATGTTGTTCATGTGGTAAAAAGTTCTTTATATCCAGAATGAAATTCCCGATTTGGATATAATATGTATCATATATATCCAGCATATACATGTATTTATAATATTACATAATCATTTAGAGGTAAGAAATGAAATGCACCGTTAATGGAGACGGTAAGCCGTACGTACGCATGAACGCTACTTTCATTTCTTTGTCATATTAGTGGAATTAAAACTAAATGAGAGGTATGTATATTTTAATTCCAGAATTATATTCATCATTTAGATATATCATTAATTATATATATACATTATATACATGTAATTTTAATAGTACATTACATTTGGGGATAAGAAATGAAATGCACCGTTCATGGAGACGGTAAGCCGTACGTACGCATGAACGCTACTTTCATTTATATCTCATACTTTAATGGAATGAAATAATAATGATATAGAGGTATATTATAATTCCAGTATAACATCATATATAATAACTTTAAATCCATATTTTACACGTCCCACATATGGCATTAACGAATCACATCACTTTGAGGGGGCGGTAGTCCGCACTTCCTTAAATGAAGATATCGTGTTTACCCATAATGGAAACCATAAAGGTATGCAAAAAATGAAAAATACAGAAGCTTAAAGAAAACATAAACATATTATATATCATATATAAAAATAGTGACATCATAATGGCCACCCTTGAAGGTGTTAAATGAGTATTGAACAATCATCGTTTCGGGAGGCAGAATTTCGCCATCCACGGAAACCGTATGTTCTTTAACCATTTGATGTAGTTGTGTGAGAGTGTAGCTCAAATAAATATTATAAAAACATCCTAGTATATTTAATATACTGGTGTTGTTACAAAAGAAGTAAATAAAAAGAGTTTAGAGGGTTGGAGAAGCAAAATAAAACAAATGAACAATAGAGAATGAATTACCTTTAAAAGTGTAACTCCCTTTTGATTTGAGCCTAAAGGCTTCCTTTGAAAGGATTATGCCCAAAGGGAATCCTCTAGGATGATGAGAGGGATGTGGAGAGAGTAATTGGGAAGGGGTTGGCTGAGACAAAGGCTTGAGAAGTGTGTGAAATGGGGTAGAGGTGGGGCCTTTTATAAGAGGAGAGGAGGGGCACTTTTGGAAAGTAAAGAAATATTACTTTATTTGAAAATGTGTTTCGGTTTTAAAAGGTCCCACATTGATATAATTCGTGGATAAGGTGATAAGGGTTCGAAATCCACTCATACAATTGGTTTTGGACAAGTTTAGGTTTTAGATTTTTCATTATCTTCCCATTTTATTTAAATCGTCAAATAATGATGTCATCGCTGCATCATTATTATGTCATATATAATTTAATTTATTTAATGTCTAAAAATTATAAAAAAAATACTATGATGTAGTAAATCTTTTTAGATTTCCAATGACTATTTATAATCAGAATTTGTACTTGTATAACCCCACTCAAAAATTATTTTAGTAAAACAATTTATGTTAGTGTCATTTTCACTTTAACATTAAATAAAAATATATTAATGTCATTTTCCAACTAAAGTGGCTCCATGGGGTCCCCAAGTTGGCCCATGGCTTTTCTAGGTCGGCGATGACTCACCCAATAGGTGTAGGACAAGTGTCATGGTGTTTTCACATTTTTATAATATCATTTGTACATTAAATTACACTAATTACCTCTAATCGCGATTAATGAAAAAAAGTTACTATTCACCAAAAAATTATTTTCATCCCATTGAACCACATTTTACATACTAATGACAACCATGTATGTCGGATTTCCAAAATTCAAAACACAATGATGGAAAAATTTCATTTAAACGGAAAATCAGTTTTTATAAGTACCACTTAGTGGTTTCACTATTCATCAAAAATTGAATTTTTTCAGAAAATTACCAAAAATTCACCCTAAGATATATTTGATATTCCAAATTCAAAAATGAAGTCAATTTTACAAAATTCAAAACATATAAGTCAAATTAATTAATTTAATAATTAATTCCCACTGTCATGACAAATAGCGTGTTTTTGTGAAACAATAAGTATCAAAAGATTGACACCAGTTTAAGTCTAATTTAAAAATGAAATTGATTCCAATGACCACCATTGGATAAAATGGTAAAAATATATTCTAATTTCACTTCAAAACCAATTCAAAACATAATCTAATCATATAAATAAATTAGATTAAAAGAGGTTTTGAATTAAAACACAACATTTTACACTATTCATTAAAAATGAACTTTACCGAAAAAATACCAAAAAAATTACACAAAGTAAAATTTGATGTCCCGATTCTTAATAAGAGTTTTATTTGGTCCAAAAGAATGTATAAGAGTGATCAAAACTATATTTAATGACGGTTCACCATTAAAAGGTGATAAGTGAACCTTTAGTGAAAATTAGAGTATATATGCCTAAAATTGAACTCTTTCCGTATTTTAAGCCTTTATCTTTTATTGGGTAAATGTATAGACATTTAAAAACATATCTAATCATATTTTAGTAATTTCTATCCATTCCTGCCAGTAAAACGGCTACTTGTTAACTAACATTTAAAATAATATTATTTTATTACTAGTGTGCTACGTAAGTTTCAAAGAAACTCATCGTTGCGTATCGGGTACGCTATCGAACATAGCAACCCCTTTAAAATAAAATTAATATTTAATTCGTAAATATTAATAAATATGAAAATTATTTATTCTTTATTTACCTGGGATGTTACATCCTTCCCCCCTTTTGGGAATTGCGTCCTCGCAATTTTATTCACTTATCAAAATAAGTGGGGGTATTTATCCCTCATAGCATTTTCAGATTCCCATGTTGCCTCTTCAATCACATGGTTTTTCCACAAAACCTTTACCTGATGAATCACCTTATTCCGTAACACTTGCTCCCTGTGGTCAAGAATCTGGACCGGTTGTTCCTCATAAGATAGGTTCTCTTCCAGCTAAACTACCTCTGGACTCAAAACATGAGATGGATCTGGCATATACTTTCTCAACATCGAAACGTGAAAAACATTGTGTACCTGAGATAAACTCGGAGGTAAAGCCACTCGGTATGAAACTGATCCAACTCTCTCCAGAATTTCATATGGTCCAGTGAACCTTGGACTTAGCTTTCCTTTCTTACCAAATCTCATCACACTTTTCCATGGTGAGACTTTGAGGAAAACATGATCACCTACCTCGAAAGATAGATCCTTCCTCCGGTTATCCGCATAACTCTTCTGCCTGCTCTGAGCTGTTCTCATGTGCTTCTGAATCAACTGAACTTTTTCTGCCATCTCTTCTACCAATTCTAGTCCCATCAACTTCCCTTCACCCACTTCATTCCAAAATACTGGAGTTTGACACCGCTTCCCATATAATGCCTCAAATCGTGCCATCTGTATACTGGAATGAAAGCTGTTATTATAAGAAAACTAAACCAAAGAAAGATGTTGGTCCCAAATTCCCTGATAATCCATAGAACAAGCTCGTAGCATATCCTCCAATGTCTGGATTGTTCGTTCTGACTGCCCATCTGATTGAGTATGAAAAGCTGTACTAAATTTTAATTCAGTACCCAACGACTTCTGAAGGCCTTTCCAAAAGTTAGATGTGAACCTGGGATCATGATCAGATACAATGGAGAGAGGAACTCCATGTAACCTGACTATCTCTTTAAGATACAAACGGGAAAGATGATCCAGAGAGAAAGTATCTCGTATAGAAAGGAAATGAGCAAATTTGGTCAAGTGATCAATACTAACACAGATTGCATTATTACCTCGAGATGTCTTCGGTAATCCAACAAAAAAGTCCATGGATATATTCTCCCATTTCCACTCTGGAACTGGTAAAGGCTGAAGCATCCCTTTCGGTAACTGCCACTCTACTTTAACCTGTTGACATGTCAAACACTTCACAGTAAAATCAGCAATATCTCTTTTCATTCCATCCCACCAGTAATACTCCCGTAGATCTCTGTATATCTTAGTACTGCCAGGATGAACTGAAAACGGGGAACTATGAGCCTCACATAACAACTCACTCTTCAACTATGAATCACAAGGCACACATAACCTCTTCACAAACCTCAAAACACAAACACAAACTTATCCAAGAACTCATGGAAAATTTCATTCACAAGGTCCATGAATACAGCAGGTGCATTGGTTAACCCAAAAGGCATAACTACAAATTCATAATGGCCATATCTAGTACGGAACGTACTCTTCGGAACGTCTGCTTCTTTTACTTTCAACTGATGGTACCCCGACCTCAAGTCAATCTTTGAAAAATACTGAGCTCCCTGGAGATGATACCACTTCATTCGATGGCCCAACATCTGCTGAAGTTGTTGCAAAGGATTTCACCACCCCTTTCTGCTTATAGTCGGGCTGCATTCCCCCAGTTGAGTTCTTCGTTGGACACTCATTTACATAATGACCCATTTCATTACACTTAAAAAATCTTACCGTTGGCTTTTCATTTCCTGCTTGATCATCTTCCTTACAGTTACGAGCAATATGACCAGACTTACCACACCGAAAGCACTTACCAGACTTGGATAAACATTCTCCAGGATGCATTTTACCACACTTCTCACAGGATGGATATTTGGTTTTCTTACCTCCTTGCTTCTTTGATGAATTCTTCCCCTTTTCCTGCCAACTAGACCTCTTATTCTGTTGTTTGTCATAGAACACCTGATAATCGACAAACTCCATTTCTACCTTCTCCGCACATCGAACAAGTTTTTCATAACTTTTGAATTCACGAGAAGCTAAAGCCCTTCGATACTTTGTCTTTAACCCTGAGTAAAAATGGTTTATTTTACTATCAAGATCTCGTATGAAGTTTGGAGCATACCTTGCCAATCGAGTGAACTTTTCTTCATAAGTAGCCACTGAATCATCCTCCTGACTCAATTCTAGGAACTGTTTTTCCATCCTAAGACGAACCACCTTAGGAAAATATTTCTCAAGAAACATACCTTTGAATTCGTCCCAGTGAAGATACTCAATCTCATCACTATCCCTTATATTTTTCACCATCGACCACCACTGATCAGCTTCACCTTCAAAACGGTAAACAACAAGACTAACCTTTTGATATTCTGAACACCCCATGACATCAAAAATCTTCTCCAGTGCTTTAATCCACCCTTCAGCTTGCACAGGGTCAGATGATCCTCTAAATGATGGGGGATGTTGCCTCATGAAATGTTCCACCACTGACATGTTCCTCTGCGGTTGATATGGCTGATCTCGTGCATGGATACCACCACCATTTATAGCCTGAGTCAATTGTGCCATCACTGCAACAAACTATTCAGTTCCGATTCCGACCATCTCAGGTTGCTGTTTTGGAAGGTTATCTTCCTCCTGATGTTGTCCCAACATAGCTGCTTTGTTTCCTCTGTGGAAAACCATTCTGAACACAGAAATATCTTAGGTGAAGCAACATGGTAATCCGTAAATGCTATATCATTTCAATCATATTATAATTTAACACTTTTCTAACTCCTAAAGTTGTCTAAACCGACCTTTGATACCAACTATAAGGCCCCAGCCTTAAACCTTACTTAATATTGTATTAAATGAATAATTCACATTGAGGATCTTTTCAGGTTTAGAGTTTTAGAGAATTAGAACATAACTATTACATCTTGAAAGATTACAAAGTAGAAACTTCTACTAAGTCTCCATAAAATAAAAACTCTTAAAAAGAAAGATGTCTAGATTCCATGTTTTAGATAGCATAAAATTTCCTTGATCCCATCCTTGACCTTATTCCACTTTAAGTCCTGTGAAAAACATTTCAAAAAACTTGGGATGAGCATAAAAATCTCAGTAAGGGATACAAAAAGAATGAAAACTGTTAGTTTTTCAAACATCAAGTAAACCATGTATACTATATCAAAGTAATACCTTCACCTTCATGAAGTAGTAAAAACAATCTTCACTGAATAAAGTATCATTACTTACCTTTTTGTAACCAAAGGATTACCATAAAACCCATATAAAGAACACATAGAATATATATAGGTAACTTGGGACACATACATACTTAAGTGGAATAACCATACGGTCGACTTCCACACATATCACTTAATGGAATAGCCATACGGCCAATTTCCATACATACTTAATGGAATATCCATACGGCCGACTTCCATACCCAATGCATTGGAGGTTATAACGTAACCACCCATCCTGGTATTCACGGCACCACCCGCCATATGGTTTATAACATAACCACCCGTTAAAATGTCCAAGTACCAATATAAAATCATAAAACATAAAACCAATATAAAGGAATGATAACATTTCCGCATTTAAATCACAATATATCATAAATATATATTGACAAAATAGAATCCTTTTTCAAAACCATTTTCAATACCAAAATACATAAAAGAGTATATGGTATTTATTTTATTCTAAAAACATTACGGCTTGTTGAGAAAGCCAAAGACCAAATAATACTCGCGGCGGCGGAAAAGGTCGTTGTCACCGCGTACGTTAAAAAACATTCATTTTTGTCGTTTAGTAAAACACTTCGTAGAAAAAGATTCCTTTTGTATAAAAGTATAAGTCAAAGGAGTTTATACACCGTATAAAAGAAAGTTGTGTATAAAACGAAATATGCCTCAATGAAAGGAGATTGAGACGAAGTCCCTTACCTTGGGTCTGACTTGACTAGATCGTTCTTTAACGTCCTGAATAATAAACTTGAGTTAATTTATACTTTATTAAGAACCTTTTTAAAGTTCATTATTCCTTTTATATCACTTATTTCCATGTTATAAACATTATGTAACCATTTAAGTTAATAATGTTTGTTTTGTCAATATTTGGTTCTTAAGTCGAAAGTTGACTTCTTACAATTACATGTTGTTCATGTGGTCAAAAGTTCTTTATATCCAGAATGAAATTCCCGATTTGGATATAATATGTATCATATATATCCAGAATATACATGTATTTATAATATTACATAATCATTTAGAGGTAAGAAATGAAATGCACCGTTCATGGAGACGGTAAGTTGTACGTACGCATGAACGCTACTTTCATTTCTTTGTCATATTAATGGAATTAAAACTAAATGAGAGGTATGTATATTTTAATTCCAGAATTATATTCATCATTTAGATATATCATTAATTATATATATACATTATATACATGTAATTTTAATAGTACATTACATTTGGGGATAAGAAATGAAATGCACCGTTCATGGAGACGGTAAGCCGTACGTACGCATGAACGCTACTTTCATTTCTATCTCATACTTTAATGGAATGAATAAATAATGATATAGAGGTATATTATAATTCCAGTATAACATCATATATAATAACTTTAAATCCATCCTTTACACGTCCCACATATGGCATTAACGAATCACATCACTTTGAGGGGGCGGTAGTCCGCACTTCCTTAAATGAAGATATCGTGTTTACCCATAATGGAAACCATAAAGGTATGCCAAAAATGAAAAATACAGAAGCTTAAAGAAAACATAAACATATTATATATCATATATAAAAATAGTGACATCATAATGTCTACCCTTGAAGGTGTTAAATGAGTATTGAACAATCATCGTTTCGGGAGGCAGAATTTCGCCATCCACGGAAACCGTATGTTCTTTAACCATTTGATGTTGATGTGTGAGAGTTTAGCTCAAATAAATATTATAACAACATCCTAGTATATTGAAGATACTGGTGTTGTTACAAAAGAAGTAAATAAAAAGAGTTTAGAGGGTTGGAGAAGCAAAATAAAACAAATGAACAATAGAGAATGAATTACCTTTAAAAGTGTAACTCCCTTTTGATTTGAGCCTAAAGGATTCCTTTGAAAGGATTCTGCCCAAATGTAATCCTCTAGGATGAGGAGAGGGATGTGGAGAGAGTAATGGGGCAGGGGTTGGCCGAGCCAAAGGCTTGGGAAGTGTGTGAAATGGGGTAGAGGTGGGGGCCTTTTATAAGAGGAGAGGAGGGGCACTTTTGGAAAGTAAATAAATATTACTTTATTTGAAAATGTGTTTCGGTTTTAAAAGGTCCCACATTGATATAATTCGAGGATAAGGTGATAAGGGTTCGAAATCCACTCATCAAATTGGTTTTGGACATGTGTAGGTTTTATATTGTTCATTATCTTTCCATTTTATTTAAATCGTCAAATAATGATGTCATCGCTGCATCATTATTATGTCATATATAATTTAATTTATTTAATGTCTAAAAATTATAAAAAAACTACTATGATGTAGGAAATCTTTTTAGCTTTCCAATGACTATTTATAATCAGAATTTGGACTTGTATAACCCCACTCAAAAATTATTTTAGTAAAACAATTTATGTTAGTGTCATTTTCACTTTAACATTAAATAAAAATATATTAATGTCATTTTCCAACTAAAGTGGCTCCATGGGGTCCCCAAGTTGTCCCATGGCTTGTCTTGGTCGTCCATGACTCACCCAATAGGTTTAGGACAAGTTTCATGGTGTTTTCACATTTTTATAATATCATTTTTACATTAAATTACACTAATTACTTCTAATCGTGATTAATGAAAAAAAGTTACTATTCACCAAAAAATTATTTTCATCCCATTGAACCACATTTTACATACTAATGACAACCATGTATGTCGGATTTTCAAAATTCAAAACACAATGATGGCAAAATTTCATTTAAACGGAAAATCAGTTTTTATAAGTACCACTTAGTGGTTTCACTATTCATCAAAAATTGAAGTTTTTCAGAAAATTACCAAAAATTCACCCTAAGCTATATTTGATATTCCGAATTCAAAAATGAATTCCATTTTAAAAAATTCAAAACATATAAGTCAAATTAATTAATTTAATAACTAATTCCCGTTGTCATGACAAATAGCGTGTTTTTGTGAAACAATAAGTATCAAAAGATTGACACCAGTTTAAGTCTAATTTCAAATTGAAATTGATTCCAATGACCACCATTGGATAAAATGGTAAAAATATATTCTAATTTCACTTAAAAACCAATTCAAAACATAATCTAATCATATAAATAAATTATATTAAAAGAGGTTTTGAATTAAAACACAACATTTTACACTATTCATTAAAAAATGAACTTTATCGGAAAAATACCAAAAAATTACACAAAGTAAAATTTGATGTCCCTATTCTTAATAAGAGTTTTATTTGGTCCAAAAGAATGTATAAGAGTGATAAAAACTATATTTAATGACGGTTCACCATTAAAAGGTGATAAGTGAACCTTTAGTGAAAATTAGAGTATATATGCCTAAAATTAAACTCTTTCCGTATTTTAAGCCTTTATCTTTTATTGGGTAAATTTATAGACATTTAAAAACATATCTAATCATATTTTAGTAATTTCTATCCATTCCCGCCAGTACAACGGCTACTTGTTAACTAACATTTAAAAAAATATTATTTTATTACTAGTGTGCTACGTAAGTTTCAAAGAAACTCATCGTTGCGTATCGGGTACGCTATCGAACATAGCAACCCCTTTAAAATAAAATTAATATTTAATTCGTAAATATTAATAAATATGAAAATTATTTATTCGTTATTTACCTGGGATGTTACAGATATGTTCTCAATAGATGTATCAAAATGTGACTGATCCATGTAAAAAATTCATTTATCATGATTATTTATTTATCCTCTATTGTTTTCTCTTATGCATGATCATTGGAATAGATTCAAGGTGTATTTTTAATCATAAGGAATAGTTACTATTAAATTAAAGGTAAGAATAAATTTCAAGCCCCCCTAATTCACCACTCTTTTATGGTCTGTATTGTGGGGCCTGAGGTTACCATGCATAATATTTTTTGATGTTACGATTTAACTTCTCAAATTAAAATAATATAGTCTCACTAAATTCAAAAATAGTATATTTTATTCATAATATCATTTTAATATGAAAAAATACATTTATGTTAGAAAATTAAACGTAATTACTTTTAGTAATAATATTTTAAAAAAACTTATTTTATCCATATCATATATGGTATTCTATGTGATTGAATAATTTTTATTAAAAGAAGAATTTATTGTTTAAAATATTAAATTTATAGGTGATGGGATTATATCCATTATATTTTAACATAAATCTAGATAAAAACTTTTGTCCAAGATAAAAACCCTTGCATTCTTCTCTTCTTTTCAAAACATGTTATAGAATCATATGAATCATTAACAAAATGTATTGGTCTATTGAACAACATGGATAGCCTACCTAAATGGTACCTAAGTCAATTATAAAACTGCCCAAAGTGTTTTCCAAATCCCCATGGGTAGGAAACTCATACCTGTGCATTAAAACAAATAAGAGAGAATGATTTATTCATAAGAATAACACATCGACATAATTAATAAAATTATAAATAATAAACAATCAGTATTCCAAACACTCCCCAAGATAAAATAACCATAATTAGATATATAAAAGTCTCAAACTAATATGTAAACCCAAGTCATCATATCAACTATCAAATAAAATTTCACGGAATATCTACGCAATAAGTGGACCAAATTCTCCACCAGTCATCTCCAACTCCAAAGTTCCTACTAACCACGAAAATCCACCACCTCCAGGCCATTCAATTCCTCTATCTAGACTAATGATTAAAAAATCTATAAATTCTTAATATAAAGGGTAAGGAGTAACCAAGAAATACTAATTGAATATCACCAATTATTCCATAAGCAATCCATATCATGTAAATAAAATATGATCAATTTCAAATAACAATGGGTACAAAAGCATTTTCACTTTTCATATGAACAAATATTTTCGAAAACATTCAATGGTTAGAGTAAAATGGATATAATATTACATTTTCATAAAAATAAGAATGAATAAAAATTTCTATTAAAAATGATTAAAACATCTCAAAATATTGGAATGTTTAAAACATTTAAAAATATTAGAATGTTTAAAACATTTAAATTATCCTTTATAAATCATAGAACATCATTTAAGAGTCAAGAAGATGGGTTTTTACATCAATTCTCTCAAATATCGGTGAAGTACATCTACTTGTTCACACACATTCCTTGTTCCCAATCCTATATGGAATAAGAGAAAATCCTCAATAATAGTCTCCCAACCCTAAAGTAGTTTTATTATCATTGTCATCATCAAACCACTACTATGTAGAGATAAAACATTCCTACCATGTGTTCTTCCCACCTAACTACCCAAGCTCCCCAGTTCTTTATGGAAAACAATCATAAAATGGGATATAATTTATTTTAATAAATAAAAAATAATTTTAAACAATAAATAATATAATCATCCTGATATTTAATCATCAAAAACATAACAATGCATTTCAAAAACCAACATCAAACGGTTTTTTATAAAACCTCATGACATTCATGACAACTCATTCCATTTAATTCTCATTAATAATTACCTGACATCATTCATTATAGATTGTAATAAATTTATTTCCTCAAATAATCCATTTACATCAAACCATTTTCTATAAATGCATACTTTTATTGAAAATACATACCAAAAAATGTTCAACACCCACACCATTGCATTTAGAAATAATTATCAATTATCATAAATGGAATGACACAACCTGAGTCATCTAGAGCCAGTGACTTATTTTATAACATTGGAATATAAACACATAATATGAATCCCAAAGGAACAAGTAGCTCATCATCTTTGTAAACAATATACATACATAAGTTCAGCATTACAAGTTTACAAAAACATAGAAACTTCATTGAAAAAATTCATAACTACTAGGTTATTTCTGCATGTCATTTATAATATACCTCTTCATGTCCTAGGAAAATGAAACATAAAAAATGTGTGAGATAAAATCATCATTAAGGGTAAGTAATATACTGGAAGATATCAAAAACTTAAACATGAGGCTTGGTAACTAACTAAAAACACATACCATTAAAAACAAACTTGAACACAATATGGAAGGAATAAGAGGTGAGTAAATAATTCCATAATAAAACATAATCATGGTTAATCTACTAGTATAATAACCTCATTAACTATCAATAATATTTTCATAATTAGGGAATTTATATTTTGTGACATCACAACCATACTATCAATGCCTTGTGCCAAGACCATAAAAATCCATTTGTCAAGGCATCGTGCCAAGACCATAGTTTGTCTCATGAGACCTACTAATAAACTGAGGGGCTATAGTGGGCCACACTATACAATTACTAGGTCCAATAAATTCCTCATATTAACTAGGATAAACATAAACTACATATTCATTCATATTGAAACTAATATATGAAATGTAAATAAATTTCCTTGAATGTTAATCATAAACACTATCCATTCGAAGTAAATTGGTGAATGGTTTTAAGACAACACATCCATAGTCAGACTAATAATAATCCATTCAATTAAATATGGTACATGATATCATAAAATATTAATCCCAATACTACATAATAATCAATAATAGTGTCAAATTAGAACAATATAACTCTTATTAAATCATCGAGTAATTCACGAGATAAATACTCTTTTACTTTGAAAAGAGGTGCTCTTTTGGAAAAATATTTTTATAATCCATAAGTAAAATAAGAAATTATTTTCAAAATAAAATAATTGATTTTATAAATATAATAGTTTCCAAAAAAATTATATATTTTCCTTTAAAATATCTATGAATTTGAGAAATTCCCTTGAAATCAGGTTTGTATTATGAGAAGAATTTTTTAAAAGATCATTTTAAAACATATAACATTACATAAATGAAAGTTGTATTCTTTTTTGTACACATATATATAACATTATTACATAATATATGATTAGTAAATATGAATAAATAATAATTTAATTGAGGTAATTATAGAATATGAGTAACTAGAATGAAAGTGGAGGTTCACGTAGAAAACCCTTACCTTAAGTCTGAAGGTGTTCCTCACTTGATCTTAATAAATGAATAATAAAATTTAGATTGACAAAATGATTTTTCCAGAACATTCTCTAAATTTAATTGATTTATTATAACCATATTAGGTTCATTAATGTCCTTTATATGGGGTAAGAGATTCAATTTTTTTGTTTCGGATTATTTTGTATCCTTGGTTTTCATGATCGGTTTCTTTATATTCATGTATGGATAAACTTGAATAATGAAAATGGTTTTCCAGAATTTATGATTTATGTTATTATTGAACAACCATAAGTTTAAATAGTTATAAAATTCATTTGGTTATTGGGAGAGGAGATGAATCATTATATAAAACATTAATGACAATTGTTCGGGTAACTTGGCGGTTGATGATCACAACGAACTCATTTTGATTTATAAATTAACATAATGTTTAAAAAAGGATTCATAAACATTAAATAACTTTTAATACATATATTATATTCTGGTTCAACCATAAAAATAGTTTCATGAACAAAATTTAATAAGGTAATAGAAATTGAAAAATCATCATCCTTGAATATGATAAATTAACACATCTCGAATGATGTTTTCAATTGTAGTATAAAAGATGGGGAAAGGAGAGATGATGAATAATTATTAATTTATCATAAAAAAGAATTATTACATGAATGTTTCTATATTCATCACAATATTTGGTCGAAAGGAGGTGAGGAAATAAAAATAAAATAAAAGGCCTTGAAATAAAGGAAATGAAAAGTGGAATTTACCTCTTGTTGTAATCTTTCTTGAGAGACACTTTAGGGGATAATTTTTTGCCCTTTTATTATAACAAGGGATAATTTAATTTGGAGAGGATATTTTGATGGTATTTTTACATAATTTAGATAATCCACAAGGCCTGATAGGAGTGAAGATAAGAGAGGGGGGTTATAGTGGAGAAGACAGATGATTAGTAATTATTTTATTAATTATTTAATTATTTCCCTCAAGACCACAAATAATGTTGATTCACATGACTCATAATAGTAATAAGTCCATGTGATTTCTAAACTAGTGGTATTACATCAGCCTTACATCACATTTCACCCAATAAATCATGTATTTTTCATTTATCATAAATTATCGTATTTTACTATTCAACCAAAATTCATGTTTTTTAGAAATATTCCAAAACATTACTCAAACCATTTTTTAACATGTTAAATTAAAACATGAAATATATTTTTTAAAATATACTTCTAAATATTTTTTATTTAATATTTTAATAAAAGAAAACTTTATTACAAAAAAACAACTTTAAAACTATAACTCATTTTATAACACCTTGTGAAATTAATCAGGGTCCCATAAATTTATCTTATAACCTGAAGAAAATAAAGTAAAAATTTATTATTAAATTTATCATAAAATTGAAATTATATTATATATGAAATACAAAAATAACAGTACTTATATTATGCTCACTTTTTCACGTATAAGATGTCTAAATTGTATATATACATTCATGGGTGAAGTTTCTATTTTTTTGGGCCAATTTACTATTCATTACTATTTGTAATAGTAATATTAATATTTGAATAGTAACATTACTATTCATAAGGGTATGATACTATTCATCAAAAAACTTCTCTTATCATACTCTAAATATCTTACTAAATGAAACTGTGTCTGTCAGTTTTTCAAACTTCAAATCATATTGGTGAAACAATTGTGTTTACTAGATAGAATATAACAATGTTAAGTTTTATAGAGAATAATTGTTTAATAAATTCAATGTTAAATTTATTTTCAAAATGATGGGGTGTTATATTATCCCCTCCTTACAAAAAACATTGTCATCAAAATTACCTGAGTGTTACCTCATAAAAAGATTTGGGTTGTTTTTTAACATCATACCCCTAGGCTCCCATGTTTCCACTTTGATTTTATGGTTTTTCCAAAGTATATATACTAGATGAGTCATTTAATTTGTCAACACATATTCTTTAGAGTCTAGAATTAAGATAGGCTCTTCGATGTAAGATATGTCTGGTTACAATTATATAACTTCATATGTGAGGACATGTGTTAGGTCTGGCATGTACTTTCTCAACAATGAGCCATGGAACACATTGTTTACATTATATAGTCTAGGCGGCAGAGCCAAAGGAAATTCAACAACTCCAATTATCTCGATAATTTCATAAGGGCATAGGTTCCTAAGGCTCAGTTTCCCTTTCCTCTCAAATCTTATAACACCCTTCGATGGAGATACTTTTAAGGAAACATGATCTCCCACTTGAAATTACCAATATTTCCTTAGATTATCAGTATTGATTTTTTATATTCTTTTATATGTTTTGATATGGCCTTGAATAGTCTTTACATTTACTGGTGTTTCCTCCACATGCTCTAAGCCCACTAGCTTCCTTTCACCAACTTCATCCCAACATGTTGGTGTACGACATCTTGCTCTGTACAATGCTTTATATGGTTCTATTTGAATACTGGAACCGAAACTATTGTTTCATGAAAACACAAATAAATGTAAATATTGATCCCACATACCTTGAAAGTCGACTTAACATGATATCAACTTGTTCTCTAAGGTTTGGATCATCCTTTCTGATTGCTCGTCAGTTTGTTAATGATAAGTCATTCTCAATCATAGCTCAGTATCAAAATATTTCTAAATAATTTTCCAAAATTTATATGTAAATCATGGATAATGATCATAAAAAATTTATATAGGTGCTCCATTAAGTCTCAAAACTTCATTTATATAAAGTTGTTATAGGTACTCTAGTGTAAAATCCTTTCTCATAGGGAAGATATGTGAATATTTCGTATATTGATCAAAAATTGCCTATATTCCATCATTATTTCTCAGATTTCTGGGTAATCTAGTGATGAAATCCATGGTGATATCATCACATTTACATGTAATAATAGGTATAGGTTTCATAACTTCTCTAGGATGTTGTTGTCCAACCTTCACATGTTGACACACTAAACATCTTGATAAATAATCATCAATTTCCCGCTTCATGTTGTCCTATCAGAAATGTTCCTTCTAATATATATACATCTTAGTGCAAAAAGGATGTATAGAAAAATTTGAGCTATGAGCCTCATCCAATAAATCCTTTTCATCTTGGGTATAGAGGTAACAAATATCCTCTTCCCAAATTTTAGAATTCCATCTTCACACATAAAGTCATCCATATTCCTATATTTCACAGCATTAATTTTCTTTTCAAGATTCTCTTCATTAGACTATGAAGTCTTAATTCTCTCCATGAATACGATTGGTAAACCATTTGAAAAATTAGTGATGTTTCAACTTATATGATAATTCTGATATCGATCCTCACTAGATCCATGTACAAAGGTTCCTTGTCAATATTCATTTGGATGAGAACGCCATGATCATTCAAGCCCAATGCATTATAACCCTTGTTTTCCTTTCTTGGGTGGTATTTTATTGTAAAATTGTAATATTTGAGTATTTCAATCCATTTCCTATGCCTCATTTTGAGTTCTTTTAGTGAGAATATATATTTCAAAAACTTATGATCCCTATAAATCTCACATTTTTCCCTATAGATATAATCTCTCTATATCTTCATAGTAATGGTTACATCTCCTAACTCAAGATCATGAGTATGATTGTTTTGTTCATGAATGTTTAGATACCTTGATTCATAGGTAATAACTCTATCATTTGACATAAGGACTCAACCAAGTGCTATCTTTGATTCATCACTATAGATCACAAACCCATCATTCTCAGATTGTAGAGTCAGGATCAGGGAATTCAATAATCTATTCTTCAATTCCTCAAAACATTCCTCACATTATTTTTTCCATAAGAAATTAAACCATTTACGTGTATTCTTGGTTATTAGGTTGGAAAAATAGGAAAGTTTCTAAACAAAATGTCCATAATAATCTACTAAACCAATAAAACTATGTAACTCATTTATGTTCGTTGGAATAGGCCATTCTTTCATAGTCTTTGTCTTCATGTGATCAATGGATATTTAATCCTTAGAGAAAATGTGAACAAGAAAGTAAACAGATTTAATACAATATTCACACTTTCTAAATTTCCTATATAATTTATTTCATTTAAGAGTCTTCAGAATAGTGTGTAAGTGATTTTCATGGTCTTTGTAGCTTTTGGAGTATACCAAGATATCATCAATAAATAAAAAAAATCATCATGATATTCCTTGAAAACCCTATTCTTTATATCCATGAATATGGAGGGTGAATTAGTCAGTCCAAAAGCCATTACTGTATACTAGTAATGCCCATACATGGTTTGAAATGTTGTCTTTACAACGTCTCCCTTCCTTACTATCAATTGATGATATTCAGATTGAAGGTAAATCTTTAAAAAAAATATTGGGTTCTATAAAGTTGATTGAATAAATAATTAATTCAATATAGTGTATAGTTTTTCTTTATTGTTATATAATTTGTCTCCCTAAATTCAATGCACAACCTCATAGATCCATCTTTCTTCTTTGAAAAAAACATGGGCTTCCCCTAGAAAAAAGTAGTGCAAATAAATCTTTTATCACTCAATTCCACTTGTATTTTATTTAGTTCTACTAATTCCATAGTTTCCATTCAATAATAAGTATTTGATATAGGCCTTGGACCAAGAATTAAATCAGTATAAAACTCAACTTCCCTCTCGGGATGATGTCCAAGTAAATCCTATGGAAGCATAACAACATATTCTTGAACAATAGGTACGTAATCTATTTGAACATTCCTTTCCTCACCTAGAGATATTGTGTTCCATTACTCCCCAATAATCTAATTTAGTATAGCTGGTGAGGGTGGGTCTATATGAGAATCAGATGGTGTTGTTTCTTCCCAAAAGATAAGGGATTCCACATTGTCCTCAAAAATTGTACCCTTCTTCTTCTTCCAATAAATTTTCACATCATGGTTTGAAAAACAATCCATACTGAGGATTATATCGAATTAAATCATGGTTATGATAATAAAATTATTTGATAAATCACATTTATATTCCATAATGGGGACTGTCTGACACAACTTTGTTGTTATGATACTTCCCTTAGGAGTTTGGAAGAACAACTGCTTTTTTAAATCAAATTGTAAATATAAAATTTTCTTAGAAAATTGGGAATATATGAAAGAATTTGATGATACAGAATCAAATAAATAATTGGATAATTTCTAGGAAATGATTGAAGTACCTTCCACTACATCATTAGGAACTTCATCCTCTGTATTTGTGACTGCATAAGCTAGGCCCTACTCCCTTGTCCTTCATTCGGGAATTTTTCCATGATGCTTAGGACATTCATGTCCATAATTTCCCATCTCCCTGTAATTGTAGAATTGAAAATTGGTATATTATTTATTCCCCTTACAATCCCAAGATATGTATCCTTTTCTCCACACTTGTAATAGACTCTCATTCCCTTTCAGGCAAGTGCAAGGGTGTGTCTTCGCATAGTAACTGTGGAATGGAAGGTCAACTCTTTCATTCTTCCCTATTCCCTTATTTAATTTTCTAAAATTTTCATCCACCCTATTATTCTCCTTTTTTCATTTAAATTCATAAGACATAGATAATAACTTTTTGGTCTTGATATCACTTGAGACTATATCTTCACATAGTGAGAAACTTTGGAAGACTAAATCCCTTCAGAAGAATTGTTTCACACCATCCAAGAATAGATCAATCTTCCTCCTTTGATTATATATATAGTCTGTAGCATTCCTTATCAACCTTGTAAATTTGGATTCATACTTGGAAACATTTTCATCCTCACTCTTCCTTGGATTCAAGAATTTCCTTTCCATATCCTCTCATTGTTCATGGGAAAAATTTGTTTCAAGGATAATATCCTTAAAATCCATCCATTCCATCGCTTCTATTTAGTCTTCATCCTTTATGTTTTGGATTAAATAACACCACTAATCTGTATCTCCCAATATTTGATAAACTATCATGGAAACCTTCTCTCTTTTATTACATCCGAATGTGATAAATGTTTTCTCTAGGGAAATTATCCACTATTCATCTACAAATGGGTTTGTAGTCCAATTGAATGATGGAGGTTGTTCTCACATAAAGTGATCCATCACAGTTCTTCCATGTTGTGGATAACGATACTCCATATGGGTAAGGTTATTGTTCATAACATGATTCAATTTTCCCTGTATAGTTATAAGTTTCTCAATAGTGGTCGTACCTCCAGAGCCAGCATCATTATCTTTCATTGGAGGGAAATACCTACATGGGATACACATGTTCATGTGGTTTCCATTTCTTCCACTTGGAACCATTTATAGATAATGGAATACACTATATTTGGTTATTAATCATAAATTATAAAATTAACTTTGTCAAATTCAATGCATAAATTTAAATAATATGCATTTGTAATCTAATAATCACAAAAATGGTTTCTTTGAGGAAAAAATTACATTTAAATCCTTTATAATGGATTGAATGGAAAATGTAAATTATTCTAACAATATCCCCTAGGATTGTTAAAACATGTGTGCAGAAAATCCCATTTTGATGTACTGGCATACCCCGAGTCATGCTAGAAACTCCTTATCAGTGTTTTCACTCCTGAGTACATCAATGTCAGAACCACTTCCACTTGTAGTACACAGACACAGATGTATTTGATATAAATATCCATATAATATATACCTAACCAAAACTTCTAATATGATCTTGTATTTTTATCTTTAAAGACATTATTATGGTCACGTTCCATAATCTACATTTTCTATATATAGTTTCTATGTTTTCTACTAAACTTCCTCTGATACCAACTGTAATGACCTGACCTTAGTCACCCAGAGCTGGTGCCTTATTTTATTACATTAGAATAAAAATAAGGAATATGAATCCTGAAGGACCATGTATTTTATCAACTTTGGAAACAAGATAAATATATAATTTCAACATTATTACTTGAAAATAAAACAATATAGAAACTCTATGACAAAATCCATAACTCCTAGGTTATTTTTTCATGTAATTCATAATATAATTCTTCATGTCCCGAGAAAATGAAACATAAGAAAGGGGTGAGCTCAAACACTCAGTAAGGGTACACAATACAGTATAAGATATGATAAACATAAACATTAGGCATGATGAATAACTAAAAAACACATAACTTTAAAAACAAACATGAAAACATTTTGACAGGAATAAGAGATGAATAAATAATTCCATAATAAAACATAATCATGGGTGTTATACTAGTAAAATAACCTCATTAACTATCAATAATATTTTTATAATGAGGGAATACATAATGTGGGATTTCCTAACCATACTATCAATCCCTCGTGCCAAGACCATAAATACCCATTTTCTCAAGGCCTCATGCCAGGACTATAGTTTGTCACATGAGACCTACCAATGCACTGAGGGGTTATAGTGGGCCCCATCTGACACTTAATAATTCCAATTCATTCCACATATGTACATGGATAAATATAAACAATTTATAAATTAATATTGAAACTAATATATAAAATGTAAATAACATTCCCCGAACATTAAGCATGAACACTAGCTATTCGGAGTAAATTGGTGAATGATTTTAAGATAACACATATACAGTCAAACTAATCATAAACAATTCAATTAAGTGTTTTATATGGTATCATAAAATGTTAATCCAAATAATACATATTAATCAACAAGAGTGTTGAAATAGATAAATATGCTCTTATATAATCATCGAGTAATTCTTGAGATAAATACTCCTTTACTTGGAAAAGTATAGTTATTTTGAAAAATATTTATATAAAACTAGAATTTAAGTAAGATATTATTTTCATAATAAAATTATTGGTTTTATAAATATAATTTTTTCCAAAAACATATTATATATTTCCCTTAAAAATATGTATGAATTTGAGAAATTCCATTGAATCGGGCTTGTATTACGGGAAGAATTTTTTAAAAGATCCCTTTAAAACATATAACTCCCAGTAAATGAAAGTTGGATTCTGGTTTATACACATATATATTAAATTATAAAAAATATGAGTAGTATAAATGAATAAATAAAAAATTTATTGAAGTATGTAGAGAATAAGTGTAACCCGAATGAAAGTGGAGGTTCGGGTAGAAAACCCTTACCTTAAGTCCGAAGGTGCTCCTCACTTGATCTTAATTACCTTAATAATAAAATTTAGGTTCATAAATTAAATATTCCAAAAGCTCCCCTACATTTAATTGTTTTATTATAAACATATTATGTTCATTAATGGCCTTTTATGGGTTAATAGATTCAATTTCATTGTTTGGGAGTGTTTTCTTCCATGCTTTTCAGGATCAATTTACTTATAATCATGTATAGAAAGACATGTAGAATTATAATGGTTACATAGAATTAAAATTTTATGTTATTAGTGAACAACCATAAAGTTACATGTTTATAAAATCCTTTCGGTTGTTGAGAGTAAAGATGAATCATTAGATAAAACATTAATGACAATTCATTGGGTTAATTCGTGGTTCTTAATCACAACTAACTCCTTTTGATTTATAAATTAATATCATGTTTAAAAAATAATTAAAAACCCATAAATAACTTTAAATACATATATTATATTCTGGTTCAACCATAAAAATGGGTTCATGACAATAATTGAATATGTTAATAGAAATTAAAATCTTATTGTCCTTAAATGTGATAAATTAGCACACCACGAATGGTGTTTTCATTTATAGTATAAAAGAAAGGGGAAAGAGAGATGATGATGAATTATTCCATTATCATAAGAAAATCCTAATACATGTAAGTTACTGGATTCATCACAACATTTGGATGAAATGACGTGACAAAAGAAAAAGAAAACAAATGAACTTCAAATAAAAGAAATGAAAACAGGAATTTTTCTCTTGAAATAATCTTCCTTAAGAGCCTCTTTACGGGAGAGGTTTTGGTATTTTTATGATACCAAGGTATTTTTGACGTGGGTTAATAGTTTTTGAGGAAATATGAGTATAATTTAGACATGGTTCCGGGCTTGAGAGGAGTGATGAAAAGAGGGAGTGAGGGGGTTTATAGAGGAGGAGAGGGTGATTTTTGAATATTTTATTCATTATTTTGTTACTTCCCTCAAGACAACCAATATTGTTGATTCATGGGACCCATAATAGTAATAAGTTCATGTGAGTTCTAACCTAACGGGATTACATCAGCCTTACATCACTTATGACCCTATAAATCATGTATTTTCCATTTATCGTAAATTATCATGTTTTACTATTCACCCAAAACTCATATAATATAGAAAAATCCAAATAATTCAAACCAACCATTTTATGATGTTTATAATTAAAAGATGGAACCAATTTTTTGAAACTAATTTTTTAAATATTTTTAATTTAATTTTAAAATTAAATCATAATTTTTTCAAAAAAACAACTTTAAAACTATAACTCGTTTTATAACACCATGAGAAATTAATCATGGTCCCATAAAATTATCTTATAAACATAAGAAAATAAAGTAACAATTTATGATTAAATTATATAAAAATACATTTCCATTTTTAAATTAATAAATGAATCATAAAATTGTAATTAAAATATTTATGACATACAAAAATACCAATACATATACTATGGTCTCCTTTTCACTTATAAGATGTATAAATTATATTTATACATTCATGGGTGAGGTTTCTATTTTTTGGTTGATTTACTATCCAATACTATTCATAAGAGTAAAATTACTATTCATAATGGTATGTTACTATTCATAAGGTTATGTTACTATTCATCAAAATTTATGTTTGTCTTATATGACTATAAATATCTTATAGAACGCAACCGTGTAATTCAGTTTTTCGAAATAAAAATCAGAGAAGTTGAAAATTTATGTTTATTAGTTAGGTTATAAACAAGTTTTGTTTTATAGAGACTTAGTGTTTCATGTATTCAATATTAAATTTATTTTTAAAACATTTGGGTGTTATAATAAATCAATAATTATATATAAATTATGAATTAATTTCAAAATTAATAAGTATTAACAGTTTTAACTGACATGAATTGCATTTTGAAACAACCTACATCAAAAACCATATCATTGGAACAACTGATAATGGACCCATAATTGGTGAGAAAGAGAAACCTATTATATAAATTTATGTTCCATGAAAAATTATTAAGGTAAAACCCCTAAATCCCTTACATATTTCTCCATCAACAATAAACAATGAACTATTAAAAGTAACTAGATCACCTTATGTGGTAGTTGGAAATCCCAAATCTTCTTCAAGAATTCACCCAATCTGATATTAATGTGAAAGGAATTTGATCAAATGGTTATGTAAATGAAAAATTACTATTAATATTTAACAAAACATTCCATTAAGAAACTAAACACATAGATTAGCAGTCTCGATCGTTAAAATAGTTATTTAGGAATTCCAAAAATGAAACCCCCATCACAATTCCCTAGTCCATGATTGTGTCAAAAATCAATGTTATTTTTGACTATTCCATGTCCTCCACTATGCCCCGGAGAGCCTGGTTCTTTGTAGTGTATGGGGAGGCTACCATGAGGCCACTCTTTTAGAGACACCCAACTCTAGTCATTTTGGATTGGTCATTTTAAATATTGAACACCAAGGTAAGAAACGTCATGAACTGGGGCATGGTCCATTCCATTTTTTCAAGGAAAAAAAGTTCCAAAACCTATTTTAATACATTAATCCTATCCAATTATTTTGTAAAAAAACGTAAACTAAAGAAACTAATTTAAAGAAAAAGTTTCGATGTTATAATTCAACCCATCGTAGTTATTTCTACCCCCATAAAGCCTCGTCATGAATATTGGACCACCAAGATATGGGTCCACTACTCACTCATCAAATAATCATGTATGTTGTCTCATGTGAATCTAAAATATGCTTCCATATCAACCAAAACAAGTTTATGGACTTTTTATGAAGAATTTTTATATGCTAATACTTATTTTTAACTAGCTACACGGTTACAAACATATCAGGCTCCATATAAAGGTCCTCCCAACTCAAGACATGATATGGTTCTGAAAGGGACTTCTTGATATAGAATGCATGAAACATAACCTTGATCTATGTCGTCTAAGGGGGGAAATCCATGTGGCATTAAATTTTTTCAATATTCTCTATAATATAAAATGTTCATATGTGTCTAAGTGGAAAAATCTCCCATGTTCCATGTTTTTGATAACCCAACTGAGGTGTGACTGTAAAAAGCTCCCAATCACTTGATAGGAACTCCAAAGGGTACTGAAAAAATCAATATAAGTCTAATATCATCTATTTTCCAATACCTATCTCAAATTAATCAATTTAATCTTTATCGTTTCCTATAAGAACAAACTTGGAACAACAAGGGAAGCCTCATGAATCTCTAACAAACAGAGTGAATATTTACATAGTGATCCATAGAATGCATCTAAGGGTTCCATCTTGATGGATAATTGGTAACCATTTTTGTAGAAAGTCGTAACCATTCCCATGTGTAAATCCAAATATTATATAATGTTAGGAACATAATAAGGAAGAATATCCTCTATAATATAAAAATTCCATTCCATATAACTATCCATATTGGGGTGAAACACCATGAAAAAACTTACTTTGGATCTAATCACCACATATAGGCCACTCCAACAATGAGAATTTAACTAAGGATCCCTATTCAAAACTATAGAATATGTAACTCCATGAAATCTAATGATATCATGAAAATAATTATTTACCAAGGCCTCAACTTTTTTTGTATCAGGAATGAGAATAATGTGAGCCTATTTGGTCAATTAGTCAATCATCACCCAATTTTTATTCTTTCGAGGTGGTGTATATGGGAACCCAACAAAAAATTCCATTGATATCTCATCCCAATTTCATGTCAGCATAGGATGTGATTAAATAATTCTGGAAATTTTTTTATATATTGAATTAATCTGTTGATAAGTTTAACAATGATAAACAAAATTTTTAATGCCTTAATAAATACCTAGCCACAAGAAATGACACGTCATATCATAAATCATTTTCATTTTTCCTGGGTGCACTACCCAATGGTAATGGTCACAATACCTTATCACAACATTCATCATAGGAAAGGGAAAAAAAATTGGTTCCTAAATTATAGGATACCCTAAGAAGATATATATCATATATAGACGGACTCCCCACTATATAAATATTACCTAATTCTTAACAACTCATCATCAAGCTATAGTTCTTGGAGAATTATCTCAGGAATAGAATATGTCAACTGAAAACACATTAAAATTACATAGGTATCATCCTCTAGAACTCCCAAAATCATACAATAAATAATAATAATTAGATTCCATTTCATAAAATATTCTTTCAAGTACTAGCATGCGATTTTCCTACTCAGAACATTAGTATTGAAAATTCCCTTACGAGATGTGTAGAAAATGTCAAAGTCCAAACACTATAGTTACTACAACCATATCCTCTTATAAATGTCAAAATTCTTTTTTGAATAATATATAACTCAAAATATTATGATTATACTAGATATAAAACTATTCTTTTAAATGGTAATGCTACTAGGACATTCCATCAAAACCGCATGTACAAGATCATGTGTGGGATAATTCTTCTGTTGAGACAGAAGCTGACGACAACCATAAGCTTCTACATGTTCACCCAAACTAATAATGAAGATCCCTCCTAGAACTAATGAAAAATATAAGACCATATATTCATACATAATATCTATAAAAGTAAACACAAATGTTGAATTCAAACATTTCTATAACTCACTGAGTGAGGCACGAAATTTTGGACCCCAAATAAACTTTACTCCCTTCTGGATGATAATATTCAATGGAGAATCCAATATAGAGATATCATTCAAAAAATTAAGATAATACCCTACCAGTGTTATGAAACTCTAAATCACAAAGACATTACATAGTTCCTACCATGATATAACAACTTTCACCATCTCAAGATCAATGAAAATACCCTTTTTGGAAAATATGTTTCCCAAGGACATTACCTCTGGAATCCTAAAGTTTCATTTAAAAATATTGGCATAAATTCAGCAATTACCCATAATTTCCAAAAATGGCCACAAATGATTCACATGACCCTCCATGGTTTTAGAGTAAACCAAGATTCCATCCCAAAATAAACAATGAAAGAATTTAGGTAATTATGAAAATGTAAATTATCAATTCCATGAACATGACATGATCATCGGTCATAGAAAATTGAATGAAAATGTACTAATAGTGTGCATACCTACTCCTAAAAGTGTTATTAGGGATATAATAGTCCTTGATATTAAGTTGGTGAAAAACATACTAAAGATAAATCTTTGAGAACCACTTCACCCCTTTTAGATGGTAAAAAATCATCCAATCAGGGACATAAATACTTCATCTTGACTATAAACCAAATGATATTTCAATAGTCATCAAATAGTTGGTGTCCTCTATCTTCCTTCTTAGTAAAAAAAACTCAAGAACTTCCCAAGGATACCCACTACTCTGAATGAGTCCCCTTTAAAATAATTCATCGAACTGATTCTTTAACTCTTTCAGTCTAGCTGGTGTCATTTGGTAAGATGGAATAGAAATAGGTTGGGTAATTTGTACGTAGTCAGTAGAAAAATCCACCACCCTCACTAGTGGTAAACCAAAAAGGTTTAATGGGATCACATTGGAAAACTTATCCTCTACTGGGGGTTGTCCACCACCCAAATACTCTTACACTAATTCAAAATTATATATTGATATCATACTTCTCAAATCCAAAAGATGAGGCCCAACTTGACTCAGCCTTAGGTCCCATTCACCCTGAAATACATGGAACTCCCCATCTGTTGAAGTAAATGAGACTCATAAAAGGTAATAGTCAATATAATACCTATACGTGATCATCCAATCCATCTTGATAAATATATCTTTATGTTTCATATCCAAAACCAAAATGTACAAAAAATATCAACTTTTCTACTTAAAACACAAGATGGGAATCTAAGACCTCACCCTTCCTTCATCCTAATAGTCTTATAAATCTCTATTACATAAAGAATTATCTACATGGGGAGGTTTAAAAATTATGAAATATGGGTATATATATAATAATGAGAGGAACCAGAATTAATTAAATTAGTCACCAAATATCAATCGATTGTAATGGTACCTCTTTCTATTGTAGGATGTGTTCATCAGCTTCCAACAGAGACTCATCCACTATCTGAAGAAGCTCCATTTCATGTTTCTATGGCTGAAAGAACTTTGTTCTTGAAGGATATACTACATTTTAGAACCTATCTTTACTGAGAATCCCATATAGCTATATATAGTGGGAAAAATATGGAAGATCCCATGTAAGAGGAATGACTGTCTACATGAGTTAGAAAATATTAGTGATTTTCAGAAATTATGCCTCGTGTTCCTAACCTTTCTACATTTTGAAAGGATAATAATATTTTTCTGCAAATTAAATATGTTTTAAAAGATTACTTCCATCAAGATACACCATCACGGTCTACACCATGACACTTATATGACTTCATATTCCCACTAAAGGGACTAATGGAACTGCTATTATGAGTTGGAGGAAATCCCCTCAACCTACAATTACCAATATGTCATGTTTTACCATCAAGTATCTATCAAAATTATTATATTTCTATGTGGTATTTTTCATGAATACCCCTTATTTTATATCATCTGAAAGACACATCTCAAAAATAAAGGATTTTACCTTTTTATTCAATAATAACTCATGTGATAAATGAACTAGAATGGAAAAATGATTGGTATAATGATTCACAGTTCAGTTAAATTATTGATGGTTAAGGATTCCATAAACTTATAAATGACTATAAATTCTATATAAAAATGTTCCTTGAAAATATCCCTCAAACCTTTCTACTAAAATCCAACATTTTTTCTTTCCTGGAACAAATAATCCCGCAACCTTCTATTGGGAACTTCATGTTTGAAGATGAAACATTTGAAATTAACTGAGTCTAGATTCTCTAAGAAATCAATTAGTTTTTCAAATTTTTTTACTAATCCTTTACCTATTGAGTACTATTAATAACTTGTAAAGCTATTTCTTTTATATTATGAAACTATTGGGAATGATATTTTCTATCATCCATCCAAGGTACAACCTCTGCTTCCTAAACTAGAATAAGTACTACTTGGCCTAGATCTTGGACCACACATAAAATAACCTCTATAAGGTTTTGATTCACTAGATGGTTTTCTTATTGTGGTTAATAAATATATCCCTCTTGAGGTATATTCAAAAATTTTAATAGTGTAATGGTACTAAACAAAATCAACTAATAGAAAGAAAAATTTTAGCCAAGATAATCAATATCCTTAATTCTATATATCAAAATTCAACTATGAAATAGAAATCCTAGATCAAATCTTTGGAAAAAAATTCAGAATCATATAAAAAAACTCCCCGAAGAAACATTTTCCCAAAATTCCATGGTAACTTATGGTATGTTATGATGATAGATGTCTATAAACACACATTAAAACTACCCCTTATGTCCTGAAAATCATATCTCTTATCAACAATGATATAACATGTTTGGTACCACCATTAAGAAGGGTCACAACCACCCTTTGAAGATAATTTTTCATGAACCATCATAGATAGCATTTATAAACTATGGGATGTGTATTTTTTATACTAATATGGATCAGGGTGAATAAGTATTTGTCCTTTTAATAACCAATTAATACTTTTATCATTTATATATATTATTTTACCTCTTTCGTAGGTTAAGGTGAATTGATTCTCTACTTATATGTCTCCTCGCATTTTTTATTTCTTGATTCACAAACTAATTGTTAGGTCCACTAGGTCAAATACCCTTAGAGGGGGTGAATTAGGGTATGACAGATTGAAACTAATACCCCTTTGGATCTTGTTTCATCATTAAACAAAACTCACATCTCTCTTTCTCCTGTATCATTATATGAATAGAAATTAAATCATGCATAGTACACAATAATTTTTACTTGGTTCACCCTCACTAAGCTACATCCAAGAAGAATACAACTGTGATATGTTGATGCACCAATTCTACTAAATCGCCTTTCCAATTTTAAGGTTTTCTCTAGATATTATATGCCTAAGATCACATCTATTACAAGATATAGTTTCTTTTCACTAAATTATCTAGGGTTACTCCCTATATCACATCCCCAGCCTCACTGTTGATGTGGAGGATCATCATATTCCTCTTCCTTCACTTAGTGATCTTGGAAGGGATCCACTCATAGTTTATGGACTTTCAGGCCCATTAAGTTTCATGGAACCACGCATCCCGAACTATGTATACATTCTCTATTGAACTTCATTTTCACCCACAGATGAATTAAACCTTTATGCATACTACTAGGAAATAGAAATGACTTTTGTAAATGTATTTGATGATTTTAAAGATTCCTTGTGTGTACATAGAACCACTTTATCCTCTCGCATACTCTATACTCAGTTTGGTATGGGAAATGCCTCCAACAAATACCACTACCGCTTCCAAGAACCACCCTTAATCCGTAGACTCCTCTGCCTTCACTATTGTATACCACATCCGCATACTAGCTCCGTGATCCTCCTATATGAACCACTTCTGTGAACCGGATCATAATATGTATGATATTTCTTCCTTCAAAGACAACCATACTTTTGTAGAACCTTCTTCCATTGTGGGCTTCAGTACCTCATAAGAACTGTCAATATAATTCCTTCTGCGTGAATCACTTTCCTTCATAGAATCATCATTTGTGAATGAATTCTCCAACAAAAACTCCCCTGAATACAACTCCATCTTCCTCTATATGCCTCGTCTTCTTCTATGGAACGCCATATCCTTTTCAGGATATAGTTTCACCCAAAAACCTTCAGTGGAGTAGCTTCCATGCAAAACACTTTCGGACATCACTGAATTCTCAGAGAAAAGATATGATCCCTGATGTTATTTTCTATCTATTCTAATCATCTAGATTAGTGATCCTTATAAAGATAGAGATATCAAAAAAATATGCAAATATAATATTTACCAAATCTTTGATTCAGTATGGCCTCTACCGTATATTGATCCTCTTTACATGAACTACAACTATCCCGTGAACCATTTTTCTTACCCCATCTACATACCGCCTTCGTTCCTCTATGGAGGAAGATAACTTATGCCAATGAAAAGCCTTATTTTCTTATGTTTCATACCATTCTGTGAACCTCCATGCCTCTTGGATACCACAACTCTTCACTTTGAACCATTCCATGTACCGTTCCCGCTACTCAGTATGCGGTCGCGAACTGTTCCCAAACATGGTATGCAGTTTAGGTTTTGAGGCATGTGGTTCCCTTATTTTTTTAATTATCTTTATACTTATTCATAATATTCACTATTATGAGGAATACCATCCTTTTCCTACATCAAACTCCCAATTTTGAGGCCCAAAAAATTGGCAAGCACTCGGAAACTGTACCACCTTAAAAACATGCCTTCAGAAAACACCTACCATGTTCCTTTATTGTCATTTGTCTTTTTCAAGAAACAAAATCAGACCCAAAATGTACTGATAGGACACTATGAGGGATTTTTGCCAAAAAAATCTCCCCCAATGAGTTTTTTGACAACACTTCTCGTAACCATTCTTCAAACTCTGATACATCATTAAGTCTCATTCCTTCTCAAATCTGTGTCCGCTTCTTATGAATAAGATAGTGATTAATGATTTACTCAACACATACTATATGACCATATAAGCCATTCTTTACAAGATAAATAAGACTAGTATGAAAATTTACACAATTTATAACTTCATTCATGACACAGATTCTTGAAACCAACCATCTACTTTCATCATGCACCTCAGCTATAATGATATGTAATCTTTGATCGACCACTTATTGCATCGTTATATGTAAAGCCCCCCTATCTTGGTGGTTCACCAAATTGATTCATCTCAACTTCAGATCCCCCTATCTCACTACTCCAGAATCATATCAATTTAAACTCTCAAAATCTTAATGCTCCACTTAACAGATTCTCCCCAAGTATTTTCAAAACCTTGAATAGTTAAACTTTTTCTCCAACATTTTCAACAAAACTAAAGGGCATTTCAAGGTTGTCTGAAACATGGTATAGAACACATATTAGTACATTAGGGAAAGACACATCATACCTTGGGGAGAGGTCAGTCCCACATCCATAGTTTTTCAATTTTAAGGATTTTAATAGACTCTCAAATCCAGTCGATTCCTTTCAAATTCTTCTTTGGATTAGCCCTTCATAAGAATATATGGAACTTATTGTTATGCTAGAACATTCTTTAACTTCAAAAGCCCTTATACCACCTTACCCTTGATAAAATTATGTTTGATTTAAATTTACTTTTTACTTGAGGGTTGTATTTGATTTTTTATAAGATTTGTCGAACTTGAATCAATACAATGAATTCGAATCGAATATTTCACTACAACTCGCATATCCTAAAGTTGTTGCTTCAACCACAATAATTTTGTGCATACTTGATTAGCTTAAATATAATCATCTTATATATTTCTTAATAAAATGTATTATAGTTTCTTTCTCAACCAAAAAATACACAATCCACCATGATAGAAAGAACCTCCATACATTCATTTGAGGTCATCTTTTAAACCAGCACAATTCGGATCTGTATATCCCAATAACTCCTACCGAGATTGGTCATTAAACATGAAACTAAAATCCATAGTGCCTTTGATATACCAATGTATTATTTTAACTGCAATAATGTCGCTTTCTTTTATATTTCATTGATATTGTGCTTCTTGGAATGTGAAAAAAAATAGCATGCCTTGTCACTATCATATATAGTAAACATTCAATAATTAGCTTGTATTCTATGATATTAACTTCCTTTATATCATCATCCATTGATAATTTCATTCGGGTAGCAACCAGAGTCTTTATATCCTTGTAATTTACTATTTCAAATCTTCTCAGACCTCCTTGGAATATTTAGATTGAGAAATGAAAGTTTCATTACATCCTTGTGTCACCTGTAAACTAAGTAAAAATATCTGCTCACTAATTATTATCATTTCACACACACTTTTCATGATTTTAGAAATCTTTTAACATTTTGATTCATTTGATCTGCCAAATATTATGTCATCGACATAAACCAACACCATCATCCTTTGATTACTGACATTATTGAAATTGATATTGTAATCCACTCCACCACATATAAAATTTAGCTTCTTGTAAAACTGATCAAGCCTTAAATATTATGATCATAGTTCTTGATTCCTCATATAAAATGCCTTTTTAATCCAAAAAACTCTATTATCATCTTCCAGAATGAGAAATCCATCAAGATAGACTTCTTCATCTAGAACACCATTTAGAAATGTTGATTTCACATCCATCTGAAATACCATTAATTGCCTTTGCACTATTTTTTCCAAGAATAATCTAATGGTCTCTAGCCTATTAGTAGGAGAAAATGTTTCATCAACATCAATTATTTATATATAAGAGTACCCTTTTCACACTATTCATTCTTTGTTTCCAATCAAAACACCAAATTCATTCATTTGGTTATGAAAGACCCATTTATCCCTGATAATATTCGTATCTCTTGGCCTTGAAACAATCTACAACGCCTGATTATTCTCAATTTGGTCAAGCTATTCATTCATTGCCTAAACCCAATTCTCATCTCCATCTAATTCATTAAAACATTTAGGCTCTACTTGTGATATGTATGATTCTTGCTATAGATTCTTCATTCTTCTTATCTATATTGGCTCTATTTGAACACCAATTATGTTATTCCTATCAATTTCATCTCTTCTCTTCTTTCTTTATGAAGATACTGAATTATTCTCATACTTTTCATCATCTAAGTCTTCTTCTGAATCAAAATATGTAAATGGGTCATCTCCTGATATTCTTATTTCTTCCTCACTTTCCTCCTGACACAGATCATGTTTTTTTTTTGAATATTCTGGTCATTCTCCACTATGGTTACATCATGACATTAGAACATAATTCCTAGCCATTTATTGAATCACTTATATGTTTTTATTTTATTTTAGTAGTCATGAAATATCACTTTATCTCTATGAGATTCAAACTTCATGTGTTTCTTCTTATTGACAAGGAAACACTTACATCCAAATATTCTAAAGTAATTTAATGATGGAATATTTCCAAACCATATTTTGTATGGGGTTTTCTTTTATTTTGGACAAAATAAGGCTTTTTGAGGTCTAGACTATTTCTATCTCTAATTATTTCCAAAACATATCGGAATGATTGTTCTCAAGGAGCACTGTTCTAGCCATGTTGTTCATAATCAAATTTCTTATCTCAAATAATAAATTCTACTAAGGAGTTCTTACTACTGAAACCTGATTTATCATCCCATGATTCTCTTGATAATATTCTACTTGTATATTTGGGAACTCTCATCTATTATTAGTTTGAATCTTCTAGACTTTCTGATTAAGCATATTTTCACATTTATGTTGATATCTTATAACGCAAATGAACACCTCATTTTTGTGGGTGATGATTGAAACCCATTCCATTATACTATAATCATTAATTAAGAGAACATAATATCTCATCCCATCAATATATCATGGTGATATTGGTCCAAACACATCAATATAAACCAACCTTATCAATCTTGATAACCTTTTCTCTATTTTCATATATGTCTTTTGAATAATCTTTCCTTGTTGGAATGCATCGCACGTATGCATATGATCACATGATAATATAGGGATATATTGATAAGAATCATATATCACCTTATCTTCCAAATACATTTGGATTATGTGGCTAATACACATATGCCACATCTTATTTTCTTCTTCCTTAGATAGAAATCACATATCTTCTTTTCCACTGAAAAGGTAGCGATTCCCTTTTGTACACATTTCCTAGAATAAAAAAACACCATATTTTTGCTTGATAACACATAATTTATTGAAAAAATGTATGGCATGGACTAATTCATGAAATTGACTTACAGTTAACAAGTTGTGACTATGACCTTCAATAACTAAGACATTTGTATGACTCATGTCTTTTCCCCTAAACTTCTCTTTCCCATATCTAATAATTTTCAACCCTTTATCAATTACAAATATTATAATAACTTCTTTATAGTACCTAATTAATGTCACTAGATCCTTATTTTATATCATATGGGAGGTGCATCCATTTTCAATAATACATATTCTAATGTGATCTGATTCCTTGAACACAATTTCTACAACGACTTCTTGCTCATATCTTTTATTTTTTATCCGTGTTTCTAATTACATACACTGTATGAATTAAGACTCTTGAAATTCCTTAGAATATAACGTACCAGCATTATATTGTAGAGCTACAAATTGATTTTTCATTATGAACTCATTTGATGATGAATTGGTTTACTTCTTATAACCTACGCCGGTCTACTTTGACATATTACTCTATATTTTTGATGGGAAATATCTTGTCATGTGTTAGAATCCTCCTTACCTATAATAGTGACCATCAAATGATGAACTGAAAATTGAGATCTATATGACTACCTATGTTGGTTATATTCCCTTTATTATCATTTTTCTATGGAACAAACATTTTTTTCATGTCCCATTTTACTGTAATAATAGCATCTTATATGGAGTAAATTCTTTCTTATCCATACTGCACTAGTGGTTATCCCTAGGGATATCTGAATCTTCATAATCTACTCCGTACAAAAATCAATATTCAATCTCAGATTGGGTTCCTGTGGTGTAACTTCAACCGTTGCAACTTTCTGTTTTTTGATCAAGACTTGTACCAATCTTATCATTTGGATTTGACTATTGCTTCTGTGTTATTAGTTTTATCAATGGTGTTCTTTGGTTCAACAATTTTATATTATCCTTAAAAATTTTCCACATTATAATGACTTCAACTTCATGTTCGAAGATATGTTTTATTTGACATTTTCCAATTTCATTCAAACTATTTATATTTTTTCTCTTCTCTTAGATTTTAAGTTTGTACTCAACCACCTTTTATGAGCTTTTGAAATTCAAGACCTCACCTTTCTAATTTCCACATTCAACATTGAATTCTCTTCGTCAAGCTCCTATATATAGAGTTTTTCATCAAAAACCACTTTGTAAGATTTCCTTTTTTTGACTCTCAAAATATCTAACTCTTAAAGGGAAGCTTATAATTATTCTTGAAGATTAACTTTTCCTTCAATTTATCCTTCTTTATTTTCACTTTTTTCTCTTGTTAAAACATTTCTAGAAACTGATTCCAAAGTATCTTCTTTATGATTCTTATAGTCCTCCAAATCTTCTTCCTCAAATTCTTATGAACTTTAATCTTATTTTGAAATTATATTATTGTTTTTGAAGAACTTTCTCTTAGTATATCTCCTACCATTCACATTTTATGAAAAAATATTTTTAAGAATTTCACAATTGTCTTCATTATCATCATCAAACTTCACAAGAAACTTTACTGCAAAATGACCAATTTTTCTGCATCGAAGGTATGAAAATGGAATTCTAACATTGAACTTTTCTTTTTCCCATTTACATATTTGAAGATAGAAATGAGATTACATCATCCAAATTTTCCTCCTCAGGATTATCTTCAATAGAGGTAATTTTTATGGCCTTAAATTCCACTTCTTGTTACTTCCCATTTTCCACTGCAACATTGTCATTATTTCTCATTTCTTATGCAACAAGAGTACAATACAAGTTATACAGTTTCATCTCCATCATATCTTTGTCTTCAAAAACAAATACCTTCATACTAAATGGAGGTGGAAATTTTCTCAAGTTTCACTTTATAATATTTATGTATTAAATAATTTCCCCAATACTGTGCATTTCTTCCACAACAACATTCACTAAATAAAATAATGTACCAGTAGACTTAATAGGGTTCATTAAAATATCCTTATATTTATTTCATAGAACTTGTAGCTTTGATTCTCTCACATTTGATTCACCCTCATAAATATTCAATAATTATTACCACATAGAATGTGATGATTTGGATGACATAATCATTATATAAATTTCATTTAATATGTCTCCCCCTAATGCATTAATCCCTTGAGAATTAGCTTCCAATTCCCTTAATTCAGCTTCTGATAGAGAACCACTATTGATATCATCTGAGATTCCATGCATAGGTACTATGAAGACAACCATTCTTAATGATTGAAATTAGTGATGCATGCGACTCTTAGAAAGTGGAAAATTGTTTCAATCAAAGATCAAAACCCCTTTGTGATTGACCACCTCCATATCTTATAATGATAGAGATTAACTAAATTTCAACCTTTACCTTTCACACTAATTGTTCGGTCCACTAGGTCAAATACCTTGATAGGGGTGAATGAGGATATGAAAGATTAAAACTTTTTCCTCTTTGGATCTTGATTTGTTGATAAACAAAACATGTGTCTCTCTTTATCCCATATTAATATATGAATAGAAAAGAAATCATGCACGAAACATAGAGATTTCTACTTGTTTCCTCATCACTGGTCTACGTTTAAGGTTCATACAACAATGATGTGTTGAAGTAAAAAATCCACTAAAGATCACTTCCAATTATAAGGTTTAGGAGAGATCTTCTATGACCAAGATCACTACCTTTATAATATTTAGGGTTTTCTCAATAAATAACCAAGGATCACTCTATATATCATATCCTCTATCTCACTACTGGTGGTAAGGATTTCCATCTTCCTCCTCCTTCACTCACTACTCTTGGAAGGGATACACTCATAGATTATAGACTTTTAGGTCCCTTTATCTACCTGAAATCATGCATCCTCAACTATAAGTAGTTTCTATGTTGCAGTTATGTTTCACCTATAGATGAATTCCACCATTAAAAGTACTTCGAGGAAAAAGAAATGATTTTTTCAAACTGATTTGATGTTTTTAAAATAATCCTTCTGTGTTCTACAAACCACTTTATCCTCTCACATACTGTATGTCGGGTATAGAATGTGTAATGCCTCCCCCACATACCTATACCTCTTTCACGAATCGTCATTTATCTATGGACTCCTCTACTATTTCATTATGTACTGACTCCACGAACATCATCTTTGAACCACTTATGTGAACCACCTTTGCTTCTATAGGTGATTTCAGCCTCCATAGACAACCTTCCTTCTTCGGATACTTCTTCCTTTTCAGGCTAAAGTACCTCACAATAACTTTTAGAAGAATTCCTTCCCCGCAAATCACTTCACTTCGTAGAATCATCCTCCTTGGACCACTTATACTATGCATAATCTTCTTCCTACCATGCTTTCTTCCTCCATGTAATGAACCTTCTTCATGCATGCACCGCATCCTTTATGGGATATAGTTTCCAAAAAAAACCTTTGGTGGAGTTTCTTCTAGGCGAACCACTTTCAAAATTTTCCGAATTCCTGAAGAAAATAGATTTTCTCAAATGATATTCAATCTCTATTATAATCAGTGGGATTTGTGCTTTAAAGGTTCTGTCATTGGTGCTCTCAAATGATTTTCAAATTTAGGTTATTTAAGTGTAGCAGAGAGGCTGACCAAGGTGATTTCTTAATAGAATAAGTAATTTAAAACAATATATTTTAGTTATATTGAAAATAAAATAAACACACTATTCAAAAGGATGGGGGTGTTATAGTTTATAAATTAATAAGAAGTACGCTGGAAGAATATTTTAATTTTTTTTGTTTTTTTAGATGAAACTTGATTAATAAGACACAACGAGATGATAATTTTTTTAGAAAATATTTTTAAAAGATTTAATAGATATAAATCAACATGTTCATTTTTTTTATTAGTAATTATCATTTAAAGTAATATCCACCAAATTTTGATCCTCTATTTTTTTAACCTACAAACCCTATGGGAGTTTACTTAACCATAAATATGAAATTACTTAAACCCTAGGCTAGCACCGGAACATGAAATCACAGCACACTGAATTGATTGACATTATAAGATTATCTTATGGTAAATGATTAATTAAAGAAAATACAAAATCTATAAATGAGGATTAATTGAGTTTAGGGATTGTATTTGAACTCTAAAAATTTATCCATTGTGGTCTTGTTTTACCGATAAAGTTTGTGCTCTCACAATTAAAACAAATTCTCATCCTCGCATGTTTTTTAATTAATTGTTCAATTTCTTACATAGTTTCTTCTAATTTGAAAACTCAATTCAGGGATAATATTAATTTAAATAAATTATCTCATTGATTCAAAACAAATTAATGAAGAATATGAGAGGTAGACCGATTATTAAGAATAACTACTCTTCCATGGGAGGTCTAGTCATCATAGAACCAGTTTTCATGTGCATGGTTTAGAAATGGTATAACCCAATATCAATTATCCAATTCATTTCCCACCAAAATAGTAAGATTAATGAGGAAGATAATTGAATAAAATAGAATAAAATAGAACAAATAAAAGAGGAACAAAGAAGTTTATTATGAAAACACAAACAATGCAATAGGATAAAGAGAGGAAGGCTTTGATGAATGGATCCTTGCTTCAAGATCAATCTCTATGAGTATAAGGAGATAAAAAACCTCAAAGGTGATGAAAAGACTCCTATGTAACTCCAAATTGGTAGCACTTCACTCCATGGGAAAACATTCAAATGAGGTTCCCATGGTGTCAATTTATAGCCAAAATGGGAAGTGGTTTTGGGAATCCAGATTTCAAAATACCAATTATGACTCAGTTTTAAGGGGTAAAAGTCCTTATCTAAACTTGGACAAAAGATAAAAGTTGCCATCAAGTATATTGGATATCTCCATGTAAACATTGGTGGATAATGGAGGATGGAAATGTGATATATGGCTGAAATACATAACCAAATCTTTGACATTGTTCATATTCTATCCCCTAGGCAGATTGGTTCAGATTCCTACCTTAAATGATGAAATCGGCATCAGATAATTGAGGTGAGTTGTAGACCATAAAGTTATTGAGAGGCTGAAAATATTTCATACCATTTAGAGGCACGTATTTTAAAAAATATGAAAAACAGTGGATAGAGGTCCTTGTCCTTCTAATGACTTTGGCCCATTTTCCATTAGAATCATCTCTAACCCACTAAATCACCTCTTCCTACAACAAAATCACCAAAAAAAAGAATATTTTCCCTTTTAACAATGATAAAAATTTAATAATTTAATATAATTTAATGTGTAATTCAAGATAATATTTGTAATTTTAATTGATAAACAAGTTTAAAACAGTAATTTAAGGGTGAAATAATGCAGTGAATTGTGATGTGATCACATCCCCACCCTTACCCTATTGCACTCCTCGGAAAAACATCATATCAGGTATTCAAAACAATAGAGACATGTAAACATAAATATCAAATCAAAACAAATTTTAAATCACATATCCTTGAGATCCAACAATTCCAATCCAAGAAACAAAAAATATCATGCCTCGTAAAAAAAATTATTTCCAATTCTATATTTATATAATTAAGTATATTTCCACTTCATTTATCCTTTCATGCCCACAAAACACTTACATAACTTGAATTTTCTCTTATCACACTAATTTAATTTTTTTAGTAATTTATTTGTCATCCAAACATATACAAGGGTCATCATAGGCTTGATAAATTCCTACATCTCTACCCAATGTGAGTCAAGTACATATGTTTATAATGAGGACTTTTCATGGTTTTTATGTGGATTTTGGTTGGTATGATTTAGATGTAAACAATTCTGAGTCTTAATGAGTAGGGTTTCACTCTTTTTGCAGGAAAAATTGCATTATTATTATTTTCACTCAAGTATGGTCTCCTCCTCACTCCCCTTAGTATCAATTTAGCCCATCATCATGAAAACTCATGAAACTTTTATATCATTCATCATTTCTGCATCAAAATTTTCAATCTTCTCAAGAATATTTATTCATGAAAGCTCCACATAGGCACAACTTTCATTCTTCATTGGAATCTCTAGAGGGGAACAACATATTTTATCGTAAAAGATCTAGAGACGCAAAACATTCAAAAGAATGTTTTTTATTAGAAAACACATCCCTTTAACATTGTTTCTTCCCAATTTATCACCAAATGTAGTTTCACAATACAAGATAGCTTCCCCCACACTTAACTTCAACTAAATCATGAAATTTTACTTCAAAATAAAGTTGGATGGGGGAAACTTGTCTTGTAATGTGGCTAAGCTAACAAGATGTTCATGGATTCTATGGAATAAAAGGATTAAATGTTCAATGTAATCCATTATAAAAAGTATTATTAGAAAAGGGTTCTTTGAAACCAAATAAATTCCTTAATCATTTAAAATATGAGTACCATTAACCCTCATGTTTTGATCGGAATAAATCAAATTCTATTTTAATCAAGCATGGTTTGGTTCTCTTAAGAAGTGAGGTGAATGTATATAATATGAAAAAAAATGGTTCAGAAGCCTCACAGGAATGTTATTTCAAATATAAGGATAGTGATATGTGTCATGGGATTCAAAATATAGTGTACTCTTCATGAAATTACTAAACATATGAACTTGAAAAAAGGACATTTTCAACATTCATTAAAACTTAGTTTCATGGGATAAATTGTTTCACATATTTATAGGGATTTCAAATCTTTTATGAGAATAATTTCATCTCAAAAGTTTTAGAAAAAGACAAAAAATTAAAAAAACACGATTTTTCTTTTGAAAAAATATAAACAAAATGAAATTACTAAACTAAAATATTCCCTCCCATAAACATAAAATATTGAATTATCCTCAATGTAAACCCATTAGATGAGATTTTCATGTAAAACAAATAATTTTAAAAAGGAAAAATAATATAAAATAGAAAGGTTTAGTAACAGCGTGATATTCTCAGGTAATTATGAGGCCATGCAGTGTAGTAAAATCCACTCCATCAGTAGAAATTCCCTCAATGTATTGTTTCAAATGTTTCCCATTGACTATAAATATTCTTCTAGTGTCCAATTCTGTGATCTCCACTACACCATAAAGAAAAAATATTTGATACAATATATATACCTAACCATCTGGAATAAAACATACCAGGCATCATCTTTAGTCATAAACTATATAGTAGGACATTATCTCCAAACTTCATTTCTCTTTTCTGGATCATTTTATCATGGTATAATTTTTTTCTTTATTTTTAGAGACTTTTGTTCTCATACTATGACAATATAATCTCCTCAATTTCTTGAATTTGTACCTTCTTTTGAAATCTATCTTGGTCCTTATCCATGTTGCATTTCTTTATAGCCTAATAAGCTTGATGCTCAACCGCCACAGGTAGATGGAAGGATTTCCAAAAAACAATAATAAATGGGTAAATACCAATGGAAGTCTTGTATACATTAATATAATCCCAAAGTGCATCATCCTTGCTCTAATCATTCATATTCGGATGTATGGTTGTTTCCAAAATTTATTTTAACTCCCGATTTGAAACCTCATCCTGATCATTTTTTTGAGAGTGGTATGGTGTTGATGTTTTGTGTGTCACCCCATAATTTTGAAAAAGGGAACCCAAATTCCGATTGTAGAAGTGTGTCCCCTACTCACTAATGATAGACTTTAGAAATCCAGACCTATTGAAAATTTGAGTCTTGATAAAGTCCACTAGAACATGATAATCATCAGTTATAGTGGCTTTGGCCTCCACCCATTTTCTCACATAATCAACAGAAGCCAAAAATGTACAAGAAACCATATGAACATGGAAAAGGACCCATAAAAATCAATTCCCCAAACATCAAAAATATCAAAAAATAATATGGGATATTGGTGAATCTTGTGTCTCCTAGAAATGTTTCATGTGTGTTCAAAACGAGTGCATGACCTGCAAAAAATATGGGCATCATGGAATAATATAGGAAAATATAATCTGGATATTAAGACTTTACTAGCTTTCTATTGGGGTCCAAAGTGTCTTCCACATGAACGAGTACGGCATAAATTCCAAAAAGACTCAAAATTAGGATCAGGAACACACCCCCTAATAACTTTATCACTAGACCTCCCCATAGGTAGTGGTCATCCCACACATAAAACATAGATTCAATCATTAATTTTTGGACTTGTATTTTATTTAAATTTGTACGAATTTTAGAAACTACAAGGTAGTTAACAAAATCATCATACTAGGGATGCGTACCTAAGAGTTCTAAAATATTCTCATGGGGAATAGTGTCCTGAAGTGGTACCTGGTCCAATGTTTCTGCCTCATGTGTGTGATTTATACTACTTATGTAGTAGACCACAAAATTTTATAACCCCTTATTTCCTTTTATGTCAGTATTGAATTATTAAAGAAGGAGCATCCATCAGATGAGTCTTGGCTTCACGTCTATCATCTTCAATAGGTACCTTAGAGCTTCATGGTCAAAAAATGACTACTTTAGAGCCTAATAAATATGAAAAATTTTTAATAATGAAAATAAGATAGTAAGAATATTATTTTCTGTGGTTTTTTATATTTATTGATCTGAATCCATTGACCTCAATGCATTGTAAATCACATGTGAACGTCCCTCCACCCCATGTGATAAGACTACTCCAACTGCATAGTTGGAATCATCAAACATAAGATCAAATGGAATGTCCCACTATGGGGCTATATGATCAATGGACTAGTCCGATGATTCTTTAACTCATCAATGGAAGTCCTACAAGAATCATCAAACACAAAATCAGAATCTATTTTAAGTAATCAGAATATAGGAAGAGAAATATTATGGAAATTTTTTATGAAACTTCTATAAAATCCTTAATTCCCTAGAAAATATCTAACATCATGCACACATTAAGGATAGGGTAAAGATAAAATAATATCTAACATATATTTATCATCCTCTTTCCCATGTTTTGAAACTATATTCCCTAAGGAAATGTCATTCTCTACCATGGAATTATGGTTTTCAAAGTTTAAGACTAGATCCTTTTCAATAAAATGATTCGAAACATTTCCTAAAATAGAGATAAAATAATGAAATGAAGAGACATACACTATAAAATCATCCATAAATACCTCCATGAAGGTCTATAAAAATTGAAAAAAATACTTTCCATGCATCTCTGGAAGGTAACAGTTGCATTACAAAGTCCCAATGGCTTCCTTCAGTAGGAAAACATATTGAATGGGTATGCTAATGTTTTCTTCTCCTAATCCTCTGAAGCAATAGGAACATGGAAATATCCCGACAATTCATCCAAAAACAATATTGTATTTTCCCATCTAGTCTCCCAAGAATCTGATCAATAAATGGGAGGGGTATAGATATTGTGAGTGTGCTGATTTAGTTTCCAATAATCAATATGCACGCTCCAACGGGTTTTCATGATCATTGGAACTAACTCCACTTTATCATTTTTAACAATAGTAATACCACTTTTCTTGTGCACAACCTGAATAGGACTCACCCACTAAGAATCTGAATGGGATAAATTTTACCTACCTCAAAAAAAAGTTCAACTTCTTTTAACAACTTCCAAAAGTGTTGGATACAGTCTCCTTTGTGGATTCCTAACCAGTTTGGCCACATCATCTAAAAGAATCATATGCATGAAAATAGAAGGGATAATACCTAATATTTTATCCAACGTCTACCGGATTTCCCTAATGTTCTCCCTAAAGATATTCAAAAGTTTTTATTCATGATCAAAAGGATGATTATTAGAAACTATAATGGGTAATCTCTTACCACTTAACAAGTATGAGTATTTGAGATTTGTTGGAAATTGGTTGAGCTCTAATGAAGGGGTGATGTATATATGGATACATTGAAGGAACTAAAATATATGCCCAAATAACATCAGTATCACAATAAACACCATAAAAATTAGAGAATAATTTATCAAATCCATCAGTATACTCAATAGACATGTCATAATCAGAGTGAACATGATCCAAATCAGAATATTAATCCATTTAAAAATAAAATCTAAGATAGTATTGTGCATTAGAAATAGGTGTGTAAGTGCTGTTAGACCTCAAACTGGATCCAATGCTCAAAATCTCTCTTGGCATAGGAAAATCCATGGGTTTTTTACTTGGTGGTTCAAAATAGAGGATACCAAAAGAAGAATGTTCCTCTAAGGGGTAATTCATGGAGTCCACAACATTAAATATCACTACTTAATCTCCAAAATAAATGGAAATTATACCATCATTAAAATATATAATTTTTTTTCAGTTCTTAGGAAAGCTCTACCTATGATAATGGGATCATGTGAACTTACATGATCATCCTCCATGTTACGCATGCAAAAATATGATGTCCCGAATGGCCCGAAGGCCTTATTTCTTATTTTATTATAAATAATATTCCTTTTAAGGGTTGAATGGGAACCCATACATGACCCGTAGGCCCAAGGCACAAGGCCCAACATGACCCTCAATACATGACCCGAAGGCCCAAAGGCATACCATGCACGTTACATAACCCGTAGGCCCATCCCACTAGAATTACCCCTCCCCAGCATCTTGAATCATTGATCTCTTTACCTCCCCACCTTGCATTGTTGATTGGTAAGCATTGCCCTATACAAAGTTGCACGGTACCTGGTCCCGATGGCTGCTGCCTTACCCTCTCATTCTTCCAATCCGGTTAGCTCTGCATCTGGTGGCTGCTACTCTTGTTGCTCTGATCCTCTTCTAGGGCCTGTTCTATGTGAACTAGGCTACTCCATGTTCTACGTGACCCAAATGCCCTATGGCCCAAAGGCCTTTGATGACCCGAAGGCCCTGGAGACCCGTAGGCCAAAACTGGTGGCCTGAAGGCCCAAATTGGGTGAATAGTTCTGGCAGCTACTGTACCGAACAGTAACTGCTATAGTACTTCTATAGTAATCCGGAAATTCTCCTCCACCTGGTTTTGATCACGGGTCTCTTGGATGCCAAGAAGGAACCCTTACCACTTGGGTACGGGCTCTTTGGCTGCAAAAATCTACGGGAAAGATCATGTCTCTTATCTGAATAACTACATCCTCAAGGAATCCTATTGGATATTATGTATCTATATTATCTAACTACACCACTACTCTCATTATCTTCAACTCACCAACCTATTAAGAAGATAAAACAGACTGAGGAAAAAAATTTATAGAAGCTATAAAATCACAAAGATCATTAGAAAAGTGAAATCTCCTATGGTACATGGGATGATGAATATCACGGGATTCCATCATTTTGTTGTCATTACTATAGTTGGTGTAATGATTGCTGAAACATTACTTCCAAGATTTATCTTCTAATTTACCGTGATACCTCTTCAATTGGTACAAATTTCTTTTAGAAATTTGGCATACCATGGTATTTTCTTAATGTATTCAATAAGGGGGATGTTTATCTCCACATGCTTGAATGTGTCCCAAATATCTTTTTTAATTCCCACCTTATCCATCTTCTTGGTTTTCACAACTCCATTTGTAAATGGAAGGGGTTTAGAATGAATGTCATCAACATTTTTATTACCTTTGTCGTTCTCCCTGGGATTCCTATCAGTGCTTCTTGAATGGTGCTTCTCTAGAGTTGAGGTGAATCCTCGTGGAATGACAATTGTATATATATCTATTGTTTTCTTCTCTCATCTCAATGTGATGGAACTAACATTCCCCTTGGTATTTGGAGTAGGTTGAGAAGGGAGATTTTTATATTTCACACTTACCATTTCATGCAGGGCGATGGAAATCTGGATCATTTGAGTCTTCAACTCCCTCAGCTCTGAACCTTGACTCTTCAACTCATTCTGTTGATTAAGTAAAATTTATTTCAAAAAATAATCAGTATTAGAATCTATCTTTTTTTGATAAGTCCTTTGTTGTTTACTTTTTTATGCTTGATCTAAAAATTTCTTTGGGGTTGTTGGAAAACCTATTGTTAAGGCGGAGGTTGCTGGATTTTTTTTTGAAAAGGGGGCATTTGTTTTTACCCAGAGCCATACATCATGTTTGACTGATCCTTCCACCCTTGGATTTCTGTTGGTGAAAATGAATAATACTTATTTTTTTGATGTGGTTGTTGTTTCTATTCATATGGTCTTTTAGGGAATTCTACTTCACAATCCTCTTACTCGTATAATTGGTTGAAATAGTCTGTTGGGTGGTCTGTTTTTGTGAAAATGCCACACGGCATCATAGTTGTGGGTTGGAATTTCATATGAGAAAATGAAATATTCTACACCATAGTGGTCAATTTTTCTAGCTTAGTATGAATCAAATTTTTTTTCTGGAGAAGATGTACTTACCTAGTCTACTCCTCTAACATGTGGTATACCTCAATTTCCAAATTGTTGGGAGTTTTGGGCCAACTTGTCAATCAATGCACATCTAACTGCTTGTGTTTTTTCAACCAATTCCCCGCTAGCCTTAGCATCCACTATGCTCCTATCCATAGGTGTGAGTCCTCTATTGAAGTATTGGATGAATATTTTCTCACTAATTTTGTCATGGATGAAGCTTGCACACATCATCGTGAATCGCTCCTAGTAATCATACATTGGCTCCCATTGTGCTTTCTTGATCCGAGTGATCTATTTTCGAATGGATGTGTTACTTGATGCTGGAAAAAATCATTGTAACAAAATTCATTTCAAATCATTCAAACAAGTTACATCTTTAGGTTGTAAATAGTACATCCAATGTTTCGTAGCTCCATCAAGTGAGAATGGGAATGATCTTAGTTTGATTTGATCTTCAGATACATTTATTTGTTTAGTTTTGATAAAAGAACATTAAATTATTTAAGGTGTTTATTTGGGTCCTCACTAGATAAGCCATGAAACTTTAGAATAAGTCAAATTAACATAGATTTTAGTTGAATGTCTGATTTGAGATTTGGGTATGAAATTCAATTTGTTTGATAATTAATTTCTGGTGAAAACAATTCTCAAATGGTTATATTAAGTTAATTGTTATTGTTTTTAAACATTGGTTCTTGTTTTAATATTTATTTAGAAGTGATTCAAAATTCGATGTTCCTAGAGTGGAAAAATTCTCCAACTAGTTGAATGTTGAAACTTTCCATAGACTGAGAATGTATGAATTGACTAAGGTTGTCTTCAAACTAAAGTCAATATCTAGGAGATATTTGGTATTAGTTTGTGTCAAAAATAAAAAAATAAAAAAGAAAATTGGACCTTAATAAAATTAAAATGAGAAGTTTGATTTGATCTTCCAAAAAAAAGAAAAATAAGAAAACAAAAGAATAAGAAAAAATCAGATTGGGTAAATAAGGAAGAAAGAATAGAAGAAGAGAATTAAATGAAAAATAATAGAAATTCCTAAAATTGGTAGAAATAATTACTTGAACTCCTATAAATGGTTCCAATTTAAAAGGCGTTATTATGGGTGATTTAAAATTATGTTCAAATTTAGGTTATTTAGGTGAAGTGGAGTGGTTGATCAAGGTCATCTCTCAAAGGATGAAGTAATTTAAAAAAATATATTAATGCTATTTTAAAAATAAAATAAAATAAAACAAATACCCTATTTAAAATTATGGGGTTATAGTTTATAAAAAAGAGTGTGATGGAAGAAGATTATAATTTTTTTGTTTTGGTTTTTGAAATTTTACTTTATTAATTGGTCAAAATGAAAAGATTATTTTATTATGAAAATATTTTTAAAATAACTAATCATTCTAACCCTATGTCTTTATTTATTTATTAATAATTATTATTTAAATTAATTTCCACATAATTATGATCCCCTGATTCTTTAACCCTCTAATCCTATGGGAGTTAACTTTACCGTAAAGATGAAATTACTTAAACCCTAGGATAACTTTGGAATATACAATCACAACACCCTACTTTGATTGATGTTATAAGGTTAGATTATGGTAAATGGTTAATTAGAGAACATATAAACTCTATAAATGAGTCTTAATTGAGTTTATTAATAGTATTTTGTCTCTATAAATTAATCACATGTGGTCTTGTTTTACCGATTAAGTTTGTGTTGTCACAATTTACAGATATTCTAAACCTCGCATGTTTTTCTTTTAATTGTTAAATTGGTTACATAGTTTCTTCTAATTTAAAAAACACAATTAATGGATCATATTAATTTAATTACACTATATTGTTGATTTAAAACAAATGAATGAATAATTTTAGCGGTTGATCAATTAATAAAAAGTGCTACTCTTTAATGGGTGGTGTAGTCATCATAGAAACATTTTGCATGTGAAAATGTTTAGAAGGGGTATAAACCAATCATGTTTATACTCTTGATTTCCAAACCAAATAAGTATACTAATGAAGAATATATCTGAAAAAAATATGAGAAAATGGAATAAATAAAAGAGGAACAAATAATTTTATTATGAAAACACAAACATTATAACATGAGAAAGAATGGAATGTTTCGATGAAGGAATCCTTGCTTCAAGATATCTCCCTATGAGTATAGAGATTTAAAGAACCTAAAAAGTGATGATGGGACTCCTCTGAAACTCCAAATTTTCATAACATCACAACTTAGTTTAACATCCATATTAGGTTCCCAAGGTGTCAATTCATAGCCAAAATGGCAAGTGGTTTTTGGAACCTTAATTTCAAGATAACACTTGTGTCTCAATTTGGGGTTTTTAAATGGCCTTATACCGCCTTCGTCTAAAAATAAAAGTTGTAGAATAATATCTTGACTATCTACATGTCAAATTTTGAAGCTTATAGATGATGAATGCGTGATATGTGGACAAAATAAAGAGCAAAATCTATGACATCATGAAGATTATGTCCCCTATACATATTGGTTCAAATGGTTACCTTAATAGATGAATGGGTATTCTTTTTCTTGATATGATTTTTATCCAATGATGTGAAGAAGAGTCCAGAAATATTTCATCCCATTTGGAGGCACATATTTTGAGAAATGTGCAAAACATTGGACATATGCCTTTGTCCTTCCATGAAATTTAGCCCATTTTCTTTATGGATCATCTCTAACCCCTAAAATCACTCCTCCTACAACAAAATCACCAAAACAAGAATAATTATCCTTTTTAATAGTGATAAAAATTTATTAATTGAATCAAATAGGATGTAAAAATTGAGGTAATATTTTTAATTTTAAATACAAAACAAGTTTAAATCAATGGTGTAAGGTTGAAATAAAGAAGTGAATAGTCATGAAACTAGTGGTTCTCATAGAGGAAAAGATATACACAAAATATGATAATCCAAGATTTACCAAATATTTGATTTAGTAAATCCCCTACCGCATACTGATCCTCCTTCCATGAATTGCAACTATCCTATAAACGATTTTTCTTACCCCGTCTCTGTACCACCTTCGTTCCTCCGCGGTGGTTGATCCCTTCTGCCAATAATAAGCCGTCTTTTCCTATGTCGCAAACCATTCTGTGAACCTCAATTCCTTCTTCATACCACAATACCTTCGTTTCTAACCATTCCAGCTACAATTCCCACTACCCGGTACGTGGCCGCAAACCATTCCAGGACGTGGTATGCGGTCCATGTTCTAAGGTACGTGGTTCCCTTATATTGCTGATTTTATTCACAATTATTCATATCGTTAACTCTTATGAATATTAACTTCCTTTTCCAACATCAAACACCCGATTTTGAGGTGAAAAAAATTAGAAATCAATGGGAAACAGAACCACATTAAAAATGTGTCTTTGGAAAACACCAACTATGTTCATTCAAAGTCATTTGGATTTGTCAACAAACACAATCACACAAAAAACATACTAACAGGACAAATTTAGGGGTTTTTCTCAACATCAAAGAAACAAAAAAAATATTCACAATGATTTATAAGGTTTACCACTCATTATAATAAGTCTTTTCCTTATTCTAATCTAGTAAAACTAGTGGTTACACAACTCATTAGTAAAACCCTATAGGTGTAACACTATTAACTCATCATTGGTTAGAGTGTGTTTCCCTTAAAGTTTTTTGGTTCTTCTCAATGGTAGGTAGACACCATTATATTAAAATTTAATATATGAAAAAAATATAATGTATTTTAAAACCATTATAGAATGTTATCCTATTTTTTAGGTTTTTCTCCATCTTTCCTTTCATAGAAACAAGTCTATTTTTTTTTGTATACACAACTACACACACAACCACTTCTTCTTTTATTGTCAATAGAAAACTAAAATGGTACTAATTATTTTTCAAATTATCTATTATTAAGATATCTTTATTCTTTTGTGAATATAAAAATGCATAAATATCTTCTTATCTTAGTGAACGTTAGGTCAAACATGGCCAATAATTACCCTAATTCATCTTCTTCTTATGTAAAATGATATGTGCATATCTCGTATTATATTGTCTCTTATTCTATCATTCTTATTAAGTGTATAATGTACTATAATGGATCTTCTTTTCTATATTAAAGTGTTTATAATAACTCTAAATTAATAAATTCAAGCCACTCTTTTCTTCTTTGATAATATAAAATATATCCTTGAGAATCTATATTACATCATCAAAAAAGGATACATCACAATTGTTTGATAAACTAATATATATATATATATATATTAATGATTTTATTTTCTATTTCCCCTTACAATGATCATCTCCCCCATATTTTCCTTCATGATTTATTCATCAAAAATTCATGTTACCAAAATCAGTTATTCTTAATTTTAATTCATTCAGAATGATACCTGAATTACCTTCTCATTAAATTATGATATTATTTTCTATATAATATCTTATAATTATTCTTTAAAGCTATGGAATAAATCATGATCTATATATTAGGATTATCATCATTGGAGGATTGAATTAGTTGCATCTTCGTGATGATTACTTCAATAATTCCTCATTTAAATCCCCAAAGAACATGGTTTTATTCCTACTATTTCTTAATATTGTTTGTAATAAATTTATAATATCTATCATTACCAAATTTTCACTAACATCATGTATCTCACATCAGTATGTATACATTAATCAAACATTTGGATACATTAAATCCTATGTGTTTTTTGAATCGCCTATGTGGGCCATTTCTCTATGTGTATTGCCTATGTGATAATTTAGGTATGTGGATAAACTGTTATCCATTAGGCTATGTGGATCATATAGTTTACCATTTGGATATGTAATTCAACTACTTGACCATTCACATCATTCATACTTCCACACAAAAAATGTATGTCACATACCATTCTTCATATTTTTGAAAGACCATATGCATGTGTATCACACACATGTAATAGATAGTATATTTCTTTTTTTAGAAGAAACTATATATTTCTACCTTTTTTCACCTCATTAGTTATTTATGTGTGCATGTAATATTGAAAACAAGGTCTATCATTTAAGACATGATGCATCGTTATATATTCCTTTTTCACCATATCATTTTGATCTTACCCTTTCATGAGCTATGATCCTCACATAGGTTACCCTTAAACGAGTCTCTTTTCCCTTATGAAGGTCACCAATATACCCTTAATAATACTCATATCCTAAATTTAACATTGTTCATAACCTTACATAGTTCTCCAGATAACCTTACGCAAGATTACAGATATATGGGATACCCCTACACAAGCTTCCTGAGGTGATAGCTACCATTATAAATACCAACTGATATTCATATACTAGGCATTAGTAACCTTTTAACTGTACGGAGTTACCCTTACGCAGGTCTTCAGTTACCTTTATTATCATGTTCTACCCTTAAATGTGTTTTCACGCTTTAGTTACCTTTATACACGAAGCATACTACATGTACAAGAGGTTTATAAACATTAGATTCCATACCCATAAAATGTTTTCCATATTCATGACACATAAAATTCTAAGACATGTTTCATGTAGTCATCAATATCACAATAAAGTGGTACAATACTTGGTATCATTTTCTACTCCATGGTTGGGTTCTTTGATATAAATCATTTAAGCGTCTTCTTCAATGTTACTGGTTTATCCAACAACATCCAAGCATTGAAATAACTTCATAAACATATTTAATTTAATATATTGACTTCAACATATTGACATCACTTTGAAAAAACACAACTTCGCAAAATAGGAGTCAATAATCTCCCCATTTATATTCATTAATCAACACCGATGTAAAAATGAAATGTTAATATGTGTCATTCTATACCCTTTCTTATCAAACACGTCATTTCAATTTCCCTCCTCCTTATTGAAAAAAAATGAAATGTTATTATTAAAATTAGTATTAATTAATCCTTATAATGGTTCCATTAACTATTCCACACTATTTTATCTTGAGTAATTCTTAGTGTTGAATGTAAGAGGGCTTTATCTTTAAAAATAATTGTCTCTTGTAAAATTTAATGGAACCAAATTAAATGAGAAGTCACAATCATTTCCTCATTGGTGTCTAATTATATAATAAGATCATACACATGATAGATAACTATTGGAATAAAAAATCAACCTAAAACACATGCACTCAATTCAATAAACATATTAAAAAAATTCAAGTACAAACAATTGGATTTGACAATAGCCTTGGAACTTCTTCAACCTTCAATTTTTCATGTCATTGATAAAAATTAGTTTCTCCCCATTTATTTTTGAATTATTTTTTCAAGGTTTATATATTTAAGAAAATATACCATGCCAATGACATTATCTTCCTGACCTTTCTATAATGACCAAATTTTCAAGGGATAATATTATATGATACATTCTTCATCTTTCTCCCTTTGCCTCTCCCTCAAGGGAAACACTCCTAAATATCTTCATAATGGTTAATATATTCATGAATGTATTTAAATATGTTTTAATATAAGTAACACACCAAAATTAATTCCATAATTTGGATTTCTAGATTATACTACTTCCACATCTTCACCAAGTATAATCTTCTTCAATACCTTTTCTTCGGGATATCAAATATAATATCAAAACAAGATGGTTTCTTCATCAAAATTCATATCCAGTACATTAAAAAACTTAATCTCCCCCATAAAATCATTCACCTTCAATTACCTTCTTTATAATCATTAATATAATAAATAAATATTTATGTAATATGGTGGGTCTCTTTATTCATTAATATTGACAGTGAGGTTGAAAATTTCTCAACTGAGTTTCTCTATTTCATCAAATATTCATTATTCCACAATTTTTTCAAATATAATTTACCTTTTGATCGCATGGATACCATAATATATTCTATTTATTTTTGTGATATATTTATTCTTCCTTTTCCGATTACATCATATGAATCTCCTGATATAGACATTATTTTTTAGGGCTTATTATTATGCAATCAATTTTGTTAAACATCCATTTGAAATGTGTCTATATTCCTTGAATATATCCCATAGAAATTATCTCATACATGTGTAATCATTTATTAAAAATATTTCATGAAATTCTTCTACTTTATGTGGAAACTTAACTTAACCTTTTTCACTAGACTTCACTTATACTTATTTCAACATTATTTCCCTCCCTAAATCTGTTTTCCAAATAATAAAATTGTATTTGGGAATATAGGATTCTTTATTAGAGTTTCAAATGGATTATCATGAGTTTTTATTAAATAATACATTTCAGATATGAAACTACCCTTGATAGCCTTATTGGACTTATTTTTAATCTATTCCTTTCATGAAATGCGTCCAAGAATTACTTCTTCTAAAACTTATGGGGTGTGATCTATTTTGAAAATTTCTTTAGATTTATACCCAATGTTTCTTCTTTAATCATCTATGGTATTCTATTAACATTATTATTTGATATTTTTTAAGATGTATATTAATCATTTTTTTACTACTACATCATCTAACATCATAAATATCCTTAATTTCATCAAAAATATTTGATATATAATGATTCTTATTGATCAATGAATGTTGATTATTTTTCTATGGCTTTGTCCAACTTTAAATGATATTTTCTTATGATATTACATCTAAGGGATTCTTCCAAGAATCTGATGCATAATGCCTGAATTAGATTTTATACCAACATTGACCCAATAATATGTGTCTTCTTTTAACTTCTTCATGCGGTCTGGAATTTCCATTATTGTTAGAAAAATATTTTTTAGTCTTATTCACTTATTGCTGGGATCTTCATGGGGGTACCATATTCCCCAACTATTCTTATAGCCACCATAGACAAGGTGGTACGTTTATCACCATTATTGTTCATTGATAATTATGATTATTTTTTATTTAGTCATGAACTCTTTTTAGAAATATAATTACTAAAATTATTAGATTGAAAAATAGATGGTATGAAATTTTTCACAGCTAATTTTGATAGATCATCAGCTGGTGTAATGATATTATTTCCATATGATGGAGATATTTTTTCCTTATAATCCTCCAAATAACATTTTGTGTTATCGCCTATATAAATATTTTATTGTGATGTCTCAGCATTAGTAATTTTAATACTGGGAATTTTTATTTCTAACACAATAAATATCATACTGGTTGCATTCTATCAAAATTTAGTAATTCCCATTCTATATTAAAATTCCTTCCTTTCCATCTCAACATCCAATTCATGCAATGAAAAATTCTTATTTAATAATGATTCAAGATATTTGATCCTCTAGTATTTGATATTATATTAAGTTTTATTATCATCAATGTTATTTTTTTATATTTTCTTTTAATGAATGGATCTTATTCTCAACCTCTTTAGCAGACTCATCCTTTTCATGGAATATGTTGATCCAATTTTATTTAAATTCGGAGCATCTCACCACATTCACCTCATAAATATCTGGATAGTAAGTCATTTTGAGATCATAATGCAGCTAAGGTCTCTTTATATTAAAGAATTCTCCATTTTATCTACCTCACCTTCAATTTGAAGGATCTCTTCCAATTGGAATTCAAATTTCCAACAAATAAAAGCAACTATTTCTTGGGAAAAATAATAAAGAATATCTTATAATGGGTCAAATGATGAATTGATAAAAATATGATAACACTAAAAGGATAATACAACTAATTATCAAAGGATAATTACATTAAATTATAAAGGTAAATTTATATAAATACATATCAGAAAATTAATTTTTTACTAAATACCAACAAAAAATTATAAATAATTATCAAATGATATTTAAACTGAATTATCAGGGGTAATTTATGATAAATTATAAATAGATAATTAGAAAATAATAATTTATGTGAAATTGTCAAAATATAATTATAAAAGGATAATTTATTAGAAATTATCAAGAGATAACAATAAAAGGATAAATTATAATAAATTATTAAGAGAAAACTATACAAATATAATTTATGAGAAATTATCAAATCTAAATATTCTTGAGAAGAATATTTCAATTGTATACGTTAACTTAAATGGTAATTTACAATTTATTTGGGAGGGAGAAAATATCATCCCCTATAACATTTTAATGATAATTTTGAAATTATCCAGGATAGAAGAATTATAATCGCTTTTGATGTTTTATTTATTTTTGAGATGAAACTACTACTTATTTATTCTAGGAACCCTTGATGAAGCTCAAGCATTGATGTTGTAAAGATTATGTTAATAAGGTTGTGAAGAGGTGTATCAAACCACACATGGTGGTTTATCCTTGCCACTGATGTTGAAACAATTGTGGTAGGAAGTTCCTTGCATTTTAGGGATCATTTACACATGTTTTGTAACGCCCCAACCCCAGCTACCCAGAGTCGGTGCATTACTTCGTAACATTGGCATGATCACAAAAGATCAAGTCACGAAAGACCGATTAGTTTAGTAGCCTTGGAAACACTAGATACATTCATAAATGTTACATTACAACATAAAGTGAAAAACTAATAACAAAGTCTTCATAGGTCACACTCATATCCTCTTCTAACTATCCCTGCAGGTCATTCATAAAATACTTCTTCACATCCTGGAAAATATTAAAACATTGAAAGGGGTGAGCTCAGATGCTCAGTAAGGATAACAATATAGTGGAAGCTTTCATCAATAAACATAAACATTTAAGGCAATGTATAACTAAAACAAAAGCCTTTTAAACATGAACTTCAACATAATATGGCAAAAGTAAAATGAGATAATGCCATTGACTTCTTCACATGGATATTCTACTGGTCGAATAATCACATGCAATACCAATAACCACTTTCATAATGAGGGAATGTATAATGCCAGACATTCTGAAACATTTTGTCAAGGCCTCGGCCAAGACGTCTAAAATGATTAAGGCCTCGGCCAAAACCATAAATCAAATTGGGAAAGGGCCTCGGCCAATTCCACGTCTAGTTGTCTCATGAGACCTACCGATGCATCGAGGAGCTATATCAGGCTCCACCCATCACTTATTAAGTCCAATACATTCCTCATATGAATGGGTTTGAACATATCATAAACCATAACATAATCGTATCACATAAAAGATGCATAAAGGAAACATAACATTTCCACATTTCAATCACAAGATATCAATAAAACACATTGATATAATAAAAACGCTTTCAAAACCATTTTCAATACCAAAATAAAAGAATGTTAAAACATTGTATTTATTTTTCATTTAAAAAAAATGATGTCTTGTAGAGGAAGCCGAAACTCAAATAATGGTCACGGCGGCGGAGAAGTCGTTGTCTCCGCTTAAGTACGGGAAGAAAAACATTCCCTTTTTTCATTTAGCAAAAGGCTTCGTATAAAAAATATTCCTTTTGAATAAACGTAAAAGTCAAAGGGGTTTATACACCGTATAAAAGAAAGTTGTGTATAAAACCAAATATGCCTCAATGAAAGGGGATTGAGACGAAGTCCTTAAAAAGATCATTTTTTTTAAAATAAATTACATCTATAATGTGTATTCACTATAATTACACATAAATAATGTAAAAATACAAGATAGGACATAATAATATCATGACATAATTTGAAATTAGGAGATTAACCCAAAGAATAGAAATTGGGTTAAGAAGTTCCCTTACCTCGTGTCTGACTTGACTCAACCGTTCTTTAACCTCCTGAATAATAAACTAGAGTTAATATATACCTTATTAAGAACCATTTTCAATTTCATTATCCTTTTTATATCACTTATTACAATGATATGAACATTATGTAATTATTTAAGTTAATAACGGTCGTTTTGTCGATCTTTGGTACTTGATTCAACAATAAACTTCTTATAATTACAAGTTGTTTATGTGGTAGAATATCCATTATATCCAGAATTATATTCATTATTTAGATGTCATATATATCATATATATCCAGTATATACATTCATAATATTACGTAACATTTAGAGGTATGAAATGAAATGCACCGTTCATGGAGACGGTAAGCCGTACGTACGCATGAATGCTACTTTCATTTCTATTTCATATTTAATGGAATGAAATCATAATTATATAAATTTATAATATAATTCCAGTATAATATAGTGTATAATACCATTTACTCCATCCTTTATACATCCCATATATGGCATTAACGATTCAAATCACTTTGAGGGGGCGGTAGTCCGCACTTCCTAAAATGAAATTATCGCGTTTACCCATAATGAAAACCATAAAGTATGCCATAAATGATAAATAAAGAAGCATAAGTAAAACATAAACATATTATATATCATATATAAATATAGTTACATCTTAATGGCCACCTTTGAAGGTGTTATATGAGTGTTGAACAATCATCGTTTCGTGAGGCAGAAATTCGCCATTCACAGAAACCGTATGTTCTTTAACCATTAGATGTAGGTGTGTGTAAGTGTATCTAGAATACTTCTTATAAAAAAATCCTAGTATATTGAGGATACTGGTTTTGTTACAAAAGAAATGAATAAAAAGAGTTTAGGGGGTTGGAGAAGAAAAATAAAACAAATCAACATTAGAGAAGACATTACCTCAAAATCGGGTAACTCTTTTGGATTTGAGCCAAAGGCTTCCTTGGGAAGAGTTCTGCCCAAATGGAGGCTTCTAGGAGTAAGGGAGGGAATTTGGGAGGGTATTTGGGCAGAGGTTGGCCGAGCCAAATGGATTTAAGGTGTGAATAAGGTGGGAGTGGTGGGGGCCTTTTATAAGAGGAGAGGAGGGGCTCTTTTGGAAGATTGAAATGTTACATTATTATACATTGCTTTTCGGATTCTAAAGGTCCCACACTTATATAATTCGTGGGTAAGGTGATAAGGGTTATAAATCTCTTCATCCAATAGGCTTTGGACAAGTGTAAGCCTTGGATTTCGCATTATCTTCTCATTTTATTTAAATCGTTAAATAATGAGGTCATCGCTGCATCATCATGATGTCATAAATAATTTAATTTATTTAATGTCTAAAAATTATAAAAAACTACTATGATGTAGGAAATCTTTTTATATTTCCAATGACCATTTATAGTAAAAAATATGACTTGTATAACCCCGTGTAAACATTGTTTTAGTAAAACATTTCATGTTTGTGTCATTTTTTACTTTAACATTAAATAAAACGTATTTATGTCATTTTCCAACTAAAGTGGCTCCATGGGGTCCCCAAGTTGACCCATGGATTGTCTTGGACGGCCATGGAACATCCAATGAGGTTAGGACATGTGTCAAGCTCATCTCATATTATTAAAACATTATTTTTACCTTAAAATACACTAATTACCTCTAATCGCGATTAAGAACTTAAAAGTTACTATTCACCAAAAATTATTTTAATCTCATTGAACCACGTTTTAGTTCTTAATGACAACCATTTATGTCGGATTTTTGAAAATCAAACCACGGAAGTGGTAATATTTCATTTAAACTAAAAATCAGTTATTTAACTACCACTTAGTGGTTTCACTATTCATCAAAAATTGAAGTTTTTCAGAACAATGCCAAAATTTAACCCTAAGCTATAATTGATATTCCGAATTCAAAAATGATTTCTATTTTACAAAATTCCAAACATATAAGTTGCATTAATTAATTTTATAATTAATTCCCGCTGTCACAACAAATAGCGTGTTTTAAAGAAACGATTTATATCAAAAGATTGGCAATTGTTCATGCCCAATTTCAATGTTAAGTTAATTCTAATGACCACCATTGGATAAAATTGTAAAAATATATTCTAATTATACTTTAAAACCACTAAATAGTATAATTTATCACTATAAACTATTTTTATTAAAAAAGTTTTTTTTATGTATTTTTCACTATTCATAAAAATTTGGAAGTTCTCAGAAAATTACAAAAAATTCAACATAGGATAATTTAAATATTAGGAATACAAAAATTAATTCCATTTTGAAATATAAAATTTGTATAATTTTAAAAAGTGGTTATTACTATTCCTAACGGCTACATTGATTAGTCGTGGTGTGTTAGAACTCGAACTTGCGTAAAATGCAAGCTATTGCATTATTGAAAGAGAGGCGTATCATGAAAGCTCGGGGTGTTACATTCTCCCCTCCTTCAGTAAATTGCGTCCTCGCAATTTGAAATTTTTCTTTGAAAATAAAAGGTTGAAAAATAGAAAATACCTTTGTGGAAAACCCACATCGGAAATACGATTAATAAAATTTAGCCCTAATAAGAGGGAAAGGGAAATGAAATAGTCACCACCCAATTATGATCTCGATTAGGAGAACATTGGTGGAAATTAGAGACAAATAATTGGAGGAAAAACGTAAATATTTGTAGGGAGTGATTGAGGTCATCAATCACAATCAACTGTCAAATTGAGGGCCTCAAATCCTTCAATCTATGTTGATTTAAAATATCATCAGTTCAACAAGACATAAGGTATTAGGATAACACATTTTTTTGTTTTAATATCCCTTTACTAAAGTTTAAGAATTAATTTATTCATTGAATAATAGATAGGTATATATATATTTATGCTTGACAATTAGAGTTTCAACCTTCAACTCATCTTTCACTCAAAAAGATAATAGAACTCAAAAATATTATACTTATCCTAATTGTATAAGGTTCAAAATGTTAACACATACCATTTAGATTAGTAAAATTATTTTGTAATAACCAGGGACATCCTGTAGGCTAGTGGTAGGAAATAAAGGCCTGTCGCACTATGGTTGTGGGTTCGATTCCTGTAGCTTTGTCCGACGCGACGGTTTATGCCCCACCCTGCAGGTTGTCCTTTTCCTAAAACTATAGTATTCCAAAAATAATCTTCAGAGATTTTTTAACCTTAAATTTACTATCCAAGTTTCAACTTAATCCACTCCAACCTTTATAGTTATCCAAAATACCTTTGTCCAGACTTTCTCTAAAAGGTCTCTTAATTCCAAAATCAATTTATCATATTCCCCAAACAAAGTAAAGTTTCTCTTATTGTCACATACTAAAAATATAATTACCTTCATCATATTAAAACCTTACTGAAATCAACAAGTACTGTAGTACAATCCTTATATATATATCACATTATTCTAATAACCATAATATAATCCATGAGTCCAAAAGCACCAATACATTAGTTATTCTGCTTCAACTGTAGTAACAGCATAAGATTGTCCTTGATCCCTTGGCCTTTTCTGAGGTAAGTTTCCCTGACGCTTAGGACATTCATTTGCATAATGCCCCATTTCCCTACAATTGTAGCATTCAACATTGATAGCCTCTTTCTTTCCCTTGCAATCACGCGCCTGTTGACCATTTTCCCCGCATTTATAACAAACTCCCATTTCTTTTAGGCAAGTACCAGGGTGATTCTTCCCACAATTATCACATAATGGAAAACCCTTCTTTCCCTTTTCCCTTTATCTGTCTCTTGTTCCACCGTTCTCTTCTTCTCTTGGTTTACTTTGTTGTCATAAGACATAGAGAATTCCTTTTCTGTCTTGATAGCACATGAGACAATATCTTCGTATGTTGAGAATGATTGTGATACTAATGCTCGACAGAGAAATGGATTTAACCCATCAAAGAAACGATCAGTCTTACTTCTTGGGTTACGTATGTAATCTGCAGCATACCTCGCTAACCTTATAAATTTAGCCTCATACTTTGCGACATTCTCATCCTCCTTCTGCCTCAGACTCAGAAATTGCCTTTTCATATCCGCTCGATGGCCTCAAGGAAAGTATTTTTCTAAGAACAGCTCTTTGAACTCCTGCCATTCCATGTTTGTTAATTCATCATCTTCATTTGTGTTTTGAATTAGTGACCACCATTGATCGGCATCTCCAGTTAGGCGGTAAACTGCCATGACAACTTTCTCTCTTTCACTACCCCCCAAGGCATGGAATATTTTCTCTAAGGAATTTATCCATTGCTCAGCTACTATAGGATTTGTACTCCCATTGAAGGTTGGTGGTTGTTGCCTCATGAAACGGTCTAGCATTGATCCTCCACATTGCGGATCAGGGTGCTCCATACGAGTAAGGTTATTATTCATAACCTATGTGAGTTGTCCCAGTACGGTGAGAAGCTGATCAGCACCAGTTGTATCACTAGCTCCACCATAATTATCTTGAGCAGGAGGGCAATCCCTACACGGAGTGCGTGCATTGATACGGTTTCCATTCCTTCCACTAGGCTCCATTTCTAAACAATGGCATAAACTATATTAGTTTATGAATTAAAATACACAATTCCATATTTGTAAAACACTTTACATAAATTGAACTATATATGGATATAATCCATAATCATAAAAAGAAATGTTTTCCTTGATAAAGTATATACTCATAACCCTTCATAGTGGTTTGTAAAGAAAATGAGAATTATCCTAAGCATATCTCTCGGGAGTGTCGTAACCAAGAGTGCAGCAAGGCCCATTGTCGTGCACCAGTTCCCGTTCGAGTCTAGCTCAAAGAGGTGTTTTCGGGTTTTACCCCTAGGTACATATGTGCCAGAGCCGCCTCTACCTGCTTGTATCCAGACAGGGATGTATTGCTCGGAAAACACACAACATCTCTACAATACCAAAATTCTAGGAAGTTCTTCTATACTAATCCTCAAAGTCTATCTTTGGGCTATTTGCTCTAATCAGAGTTTATCTAAATCTAGCTTCCAAGGTTTATACTAAACTGCCTCTGATACCAACTGTAACACCCCGACCCCAGCTACCCAGAGTCGGTGCATTACTTCGTAACATTGGCATGATCACAAAAGATCAAGTCTCGAAAGACCGATTAGTTTAGTAGCCTTGGAAACACTAGATACATTCATAAATGTTACATTACAACATAAAGTTAAAAACTAATAACAAAGTCTTCATAGTCCACACTCATATCCTCTTCTGACTATCCCTGCAGGTCATTCATAAAATACTTCTTCACATCTTGGAAAAAATTAAAACATTGAAAGGGGTGAGCTCAGATGCTGAGTAAGGATAACAATATAGCGGAAGCTTTCATCAATAAACATAAACATTTAAGGCAATGTATATCTAAAACAAAAGCCTTTTAAACATGAACTTCAACATAATATGGCAAAAGTAAAATGAGATAATTCCATTCACTTCTTCACATGGATATTCTACTGGTCAAATAATCACATGCAATATCAATAACAACTTTCATAATGAGGGAATGTATAATGCCAGACATTCTAAAACATTTTGTCAAGGCCTCGGCCAAGACGTCTAAAATGATTAAGGCCTCGGCCAAAACCATAAATCAAATTGGGAAAGGGCCTCGGCCAATTCCACATCTAGTTGTTTCATGAGACCTACTGATGCATCGAGGAGCTATAGCGGGCTCCACCCGTCACTTATTAAGTCAAATACATTCCTCATATGAATAGGTTTGAACATATCATAAACCATAACATAATCGTATCACATAAAACATGCAAAAAGGTAACATAACATTTCCACATTTCAATCACAAGATATCAATACAACACATTGATATAATAAAAACGCTTTCAAAACCATTTTCAATACCAAAATAAAAGAATGTTAAAACATTGTATTTATTTTTCATTTAAAAAAAATGATTTCTTGTAGAGGAAACTGAAACTCAAATAATGGTCACGGCGGTGGAGAAGTCGTTGTCGCCGCATAAGTACGGAAAGAAAAACATTCCCTTTTTTCGTTTAGCAAAAGGCTTCGTATAAAAAAGATTCCTTTTGAATAAACGTAAAAGGCAAAGGGGTTTATACACCGTATAAAAGAAAGTTGTGTATAAAACCAAATATGCCTCAATGAAAGGGGATTGAGACGAAGTCCTTAAAAAGATCATTTTTTAAAAATAAAGTACACCTATAATGTGTATTCACTATAAGTACACATAAATAATGTAAAAATACAAGATAGTACATAATAATATCATGACATAATTTGAAAGAAAGAGATTAACCCAAAGAATAGAAATTGGGTTAAGAAGTTCTCTTACCTCGTGTTTGACTTGACTCAACCGTTCTTTAACATCCTGAATAATAAACTAGAGTTAATATATACCTTATTAAGAACCATTTTCAATTTCATTATCCTTTTTATATCACTTATTACAATGATATGAACATTATGTAATTATTTAAGTTAATAACGGTCGTTTTGTCGATCTTTGGTACTTGATTCAACAATAAACTTCTTATAATTACAAGTTGTTTATGTGGTAGAATATCCATTATCTCCAGAATTATATTCATGATTTAGATGTCATATATATCATATATATCCCTTATATACATTCATAATATTACGTAACATTTAGAGGTAAGAAATGAAATGCACCGTTCATGGAGACGGTAAGTTGTACGTACGCATGAACGCTACTTTCATTTCTATTTCGTATTTAATGGAATGAAATAATAACTATATAAATGTATAATATAATTCCAGTATAATATAGTGTATAATACCATTTACTCCATCCTTTATACATCCCACATATGGCATTAACGATTCAAATCACTTTGAGGGGGCGGTAGTCCGCACTTCCTAAAATGATATTATCGCGTTTACCCATAATGGAAATCATAAAGCATTCCATAAATGAGAAATACAGAAGCATAAGTAAAACATAAACATATTATATATCATATATAAATATAGTGACATCTTAATGTCCACCTTTGAAGGTGTTATATGAGTGTTGAACAATCATCGTTTCGTGAGGCAGAAATTCTCCATTCATAGAAACTGTATGTTCTTTAACCATTAGATGTAGGTGTGAGTAAGTTTAGCTCGAATACTTCTTATAAAAAAATGCTAGTATATTTAGGATGTTGTTGTTGTTACAAAAGAAATGAATAAAAAGAGTTTAGGGGGTTGGAGAAGAAAAATAAAACAAAACAACATTAGAGAAGATATTACCTCAAAATCGGGTAACTCTTTTTGATTTGAGCCAAAGGCTTCCTTGGGAAGCGTTCTGCCCAAAGGGAGGCTTCTAGGAGTAAGGGAGGGTTTTTGGGAAGAGTTTGGACAAGCCAAATGGCTTGAAGGTGTGAATAAGGTGGGAGTGGTGGGGGCCTTTTATAAGAGGAGAGGAGGGGCTCTTTTGGAAAGATTGAAATGTTACATTATTATACAATGATTTTCGGATTCTAAAGGTCCCACACTTCTATACTTCGTGGGTAAAGTGATAAGGGTTAGAAATATCTTCATCCAATAGGCTTTGGACAAGTGTAAGCCTTGGATTTTTCATTATCTTCTCATTTTATTTAAATCGTTAAATAATGAGGTCATCGCTGCATCATCATGATGTCATAAATAATTTAATTTATTTAATGTCTAAAAATGATAAAAAAATACTATGATGTAGGAAATCTTTTTATCTTTCCAATGAACATTTATAGTAAAAAAATATGACTTGTATAACCCCATGTAAAAATTGTTTTAGTAAAACATTTCATGTTTGTGTCATTTTTTACTTTAACATTAAATAAAAGGTATTTATTTCATTTTCCAACTAAAGTGGCTCCATGGGGTCCCCAAGTTGACCCATGGATTGTCTTCTTCGGCCATGGAACATCGAATGAGGTTAGGACATGTGTCAAGCTCATCTCATATTATTAAAACATTATTTTTACCTTAAACTACACCAATTACCTCTAATCGCGATTAAGAACTTAAAAGTTACTATTCACCAAAAATTATTTTAATCTCATTGAACCAAATTTTACTTCTTAATGACAACCATGTATGTCGGATTTTTGAAAATCAAACCACAGAAGTGGTAATATTTCATTTAAACGAAAAATCAGTTATTTAACTACGACTTAGTGGTTTCACTATTCATCAAAAATTGAAGTTTTTCAGAACAATGCCAAAATTTCACCCTAAGCTATAATTGATATTCCGAATTCAAAAATGATGTCTATTTTACAAAATTCCAAACATATAAGTTGAATTAATTAATTTTATATTTAATTCCCGCTGTCACAACAAATAGCGTGTTTTTAAGAAACAATTTATATCAAAAGATTGGCAATTGTTCATGCCCAATTTCAATATTAAGTAAATTCTAATGACCACCATTGGATAAAATTGTAAAAATATATTCTAATTATACTTTAAAACCACTAAATAGTATAATTTATCACTATAAATTATTTTTATTAAAAAATTTGTTTTTAAGTATTTTTCACTATTCATACAAATTTGGAAGTTCTCAGAAAATTACAAAAAATTCAACATAAGATAATTTAAATATTAGCAATACAAAAATGAATTCCATTTTGAAATATAAAATTTCTATAATTTTAAAAGGTGGGTATTACTATTCATAGCGGCTACTTTGATTAGTCGCGGTGTGTTAGAACTCGAACTTCCATAAAATGCAGGCTATTGCATTATTGAAAGAGAGGCGTATCATGAAAGCTCGGGGTGTTACATGTTTCCTTAATATAATTATGTGTAAACATATTTTGAGGATAGTTCTAGATTATGATCTCATGTTGGTGTGTGTACGTAGACCTGGGAACCTTATGTCCCACTTGTTGTCCTAAGTACTTTTAACTTTTTATTCATGTTTTATGCTGATTACTTGTATTGTGTATTCTAACTTTCTTATCATTATATGTTCTTCTTTATCATGTATCTTACAATGTTATGTGTTATTTTTTGGTATTTTTCTTAGAATCCAAAGTAGGTGTCCCATCTTGACATTTTTGTCCCTTAGAGGGGGACTGAGCACGACTTGTGATGATGATGGTGAGGGACCTATGCATGGGGTAGGGATACAACAATGCACTGAAGATTCCTTGTGATGAAATCAATGACTAGACGATTCCAAGGGGTATGTTACTTGATGATTAGGGGATTACGAGTAGCCCTCAATTACTTGGAGATGCAGAGAACATGAATTCTTAAATGTGTAGTGATGCCGAGTTACATGATCACATGATGATAAGAAGTAGGGTTCATTAGCCTCAAGGATAATCCTTGATTATTCTAACTCCATGATTATATCCACTCTTTGACAAGAGGATTCTGATGGGAATGTTTTTTATTCTTAGGGGATATCGAGCATCTCTCAATGCCTAGGGGGTGTTGAGAGCATGACTTCCTTGATGTGAATTTATACCAAGTTTCACGATCACATGGTGTTAAGTAGCATGATTCATTAGCCTCATGGATAACCCTTGTCTATTCTTCCACTTTGATTATCCATTCAGTATAGATCCAAAATAGGTGCGGTCAGGGGTTTATGGAATATTGATTATTTCACAACCACTTGGTTTTGGACGGTGTGTTACTATGATTGTTATGCATTTTATATTATTATATAATATCCTTGTATACTTGAGAACATTATTTTAAGGATTCATTACAGGTGTCCTACTAAGTCTTGTACTCACACCCTACTTCAGAATTTTGGTGCGCTCATTGATTTCAAGAGGGGTCTGATGAAGGTAAACGGCCCTATGACAAACAATTGAGATGAGGAAAATGGATCTTGTGGTTGGATAGGATGGAAACTTATAGGATTTGTAGTTTACCATTTCTTTACTTATCTACTTGGTTTACACAAAACAAATTTTCCTCCTTCACTACTACAAAACGGACCTTTAACAGATCTGGGCTTTATCAGTACTAAAAAAAGAGATGATAAATTTTTCCTTTTATAAGAACTTTTTTACTACTAATAAAAGGTACCTGTTATCAGTGATTTTTTAGCGCTGATAAATGGTACACTTTAACATTACTTCTTTTAGAACTGATAAATGATATCCTCTATCGGTGCTTTATTTTTAGCACTCATAAATAGTACCCTTTATCAACACTTTATTTTTGTCACTATTAAAGGGATAATTTATCATTACTTTTTTAGCACTAATAAAGGTCCAAATAAAATGAAATAATTAAATAAATAAAAAATAAAAAATGATTTTATTAAAAAATATTAAAAAAATTATTAATTAGATAATTATTGATAAAAATAAATAAAATGATTATACTATATATAAATTATAAATTCTAATGAATAGTATATGTTAAATATATAAATATATGAAAAATTAAAATTAAACATATATTATTTAAAAATATGTAAATAGATAAAAATATTAAATATTTCATTAGTTAAATAATTATTGACAATATTAATAAATAGTATATATTAAATATATAAATGTATATAAATGTATATAAATATGATTTATATAATAAAAAATATTTATTCTGGAAATTAAATAGTCCTATATAGAGTGAATACTTGTTTATTATTAGAAATTAATATTAATTAAAAATACTGACTAACTGCATAAAGTAATGGATATAATTGAAGGTCGTTTGATTTTTCAATTTAACATGGATCAAATCTGTGTTATATTGATTTCACATATACATAATTAATGGATGTTTATACACAATGAACACACACAAAACTTCTCCATTTTATCAATATTATTAGTGTACTTATTTTTAATTTATTCAATTTCACTCATTTTTATCATGCATGAACTTAAGATTAAATTTTTATTAAAAATGCTAAATGTATATTAAAAAATTATTTATAACTGAATATATTTATAAATTTTCATTTACAATATTTTTATATTAAAATATTTATAATTATACATAAATAAATATTATTTTTTACATGATTTTTTTTATATTTATAAATAAATAATTATATGTATTTAAAAAAATATTACCTTTATAATCAATTTATTTAAATAATGAATATATATACTATATTTATATTTATATATATTTATTAAATTTATATATAAATTTATATATTTATATAAATATATATAATATTATAAATATTTTTTAAAAAAAATTATATATTTACAAATAAATAATTAAATATTTATATAATTATAAATTTATAATAACTATTTATATGTAAATAATATATTTTCTATATTCATATATATATATATAATAAATATATATATTTATATATATATTTATAAAAAATTATTTATAATTATAGATATAAATCCTTTATCAGTACTTAAGTATTAATTAATTATTAAAGGCATCTTTATCAGTGATAAAAACACTAATAAAAGTGTCCTGGTCTTTTTTTAAAAAATCATAACCAGTCGTGAACTCGTAGGGATATTTGATGATTTCCATGGATGCCACCCTCACTAGTGCTCCTCCTTGGTGAATTGAACCTTGAATCAACATCTGAATCAAGGCTCAAATAATCCAAAGGCTCAAATACTAGGCTCAAATGATTCAAGGGTCAAAAGAATCCAAGGGTCTAATGAATCCATGGCATTAACGTAAGTATTTATATATGTTCTATCAAATAGAAGTGTTTATCTGTGTTGTCTTGGGGAACTTGGGTTGTAAATCATCAATGGTTCTAGTCATGGTGCAAGCTATTTTTCAACTCTGAGTGTGGTGAGTTAGCCATATTTTAGATTTGTTGATGGAGATTGTCCATTTTGATAGTTGTAATTTCAAGAATGTGAAACACTTATACAGTGACCCTTCCTTGATTCACTCCCAATCCATTTCAGTGTCTCCTTCCTTCCCAATTACAAATATTAATTAATTTATGGGATTTGTCACATATTCTTTTCTTTATGAAAAAGTGTGGATGAGTCATTATTTAGAAGGGGAGTGACGTTTTATCAATCTGTTAATTTTGTGATTCCACTTAGATTTCTAAGTGAAATAAGGGTAGTCCACTTATAAAATGTGACCTTATGAGAGTCGTTCCATCTCGATAGAGGCTAGTGTGTATGTGATAGATGTTGCAAGGGTTGGTGTATTTTTATCTTTTGTTTGAGATATATCTAGTTGAGATGTTTTTTTGTTTATGAAAACTTTTTTATAGACCTCCCTATAATCTTAAGGATGGGTCAATGTGTATTATATGGCCTACCTATAAACCTTATTGTGGGTATATATAATTTAATGACCTCCCTAAAATCCTTGGGATGGATTAGTGTAGAGATATTCTACCCCAAGAGTCTTGAGATATTTTCAAATATTTGATATACCATTAATATTAAATATAATAATTTATTTGGTTGTTACATCACATGTTTTAGACAATAGAATGGTTGCTATCAAATTATATATATTAGAAATTATTTTTAGGAAATCATCATTTTAGGTCTAAATGATTTTTCCCACCTCTATGAATATCTTATTTCCAACCATATATATGAAATAACTATTCATTTATTAAATTTTTTTATCAATACATTTTTATGTCATCTATTTTTTGAATGATTGTTTATTATTCTTATTTATCATGTTTGGGTTTACTATTACTCCTTAATTGCCTATATTATATTTTTATTTTTCTTTGGAATTTAATAAATACTTGATGTGTTTCAAACAATAGATATTATTGCAATTTGTTTCTTGAGACTCATCCCCCATTTCTTTTATAAAAAATTGGCATCCATATCAATTTTATCTCCAGAAAAGTTATTTCATTGTGTTTCTTGAGACCCATCCCTCATATCTTTTACGTTTATTTTACTACTTTGATTAGTATTCTTCCCTTGGATGACTACCCATTATATTATTTCCGGAAACAAATGTTCATATCTAAAAGAGATGGAGGATGTGTGTAAAACAAAAAAAAATGATATATTTTCTGGAGATGAGTTAATGAGCATGATAGTTGTCTATTACTTTAACCATTGAATTAATTTATAAGATAAAACCTACCATAATTTAGTAATTTGTTTTCATAATATCAATTAACCATTTTCTATAATGTATGCTAAAATTCATTAAAACAATCAAATTTTGGGTTTCACTAATTATAATTTTCTCTAACTTTAACCTTTGATAATGAATATCGTATGTGTATTCATTTATTTTTATAAAGAATTATTATTTTATTTACCCAATAATACTGATGTGAGTCTAAAATCGATACACGCTAATCATTTGGCAAATAAGTATGAAGATTGAGTTAAATAGTTCAACATGTTTGCAATCGATAATTTATACAATCTTTCTTTAACACATTGTTCATGTATATGTTGTTGTTATTAATAAAAAATGTGTCCAGAAGAGTGAAACAACATTTTATTTTCCATATAATATATTAGAGCTAAAAATTTTGAATGAATCATAGAGAAAAACTGGATGTATACACTAATTAGGATGATACTGCAGTTTATGGATCATTTGATATGAATACGAGTGTAAATGATGATGGAGATCAAATGGAAGAAATGAAAATTCAAATTAAAGATGGCCTTTTTTATTTTCATAAATATTATTGAGAAGATAAAACTTGTTCCAAGATACCATTTTATACCAGTTGTACTAAATTTAAAATATTTTCAGAAAATAAACTACCATTTCAAACATATGTTTTTAAAACAATTTTCTTTTAAATTAGTATGATCTTTAAAAAATGGACGATTTTTCAAATGATGTCATGTTTTTTTCCTAGGACCATGAATCAGTCATAAAATACCTTCAGTTTGGTGCATATAAATACAAGAAAAATGGTTCAATCACTTCAAAAATTGTATGGTGTTTTCCTATCATTATATAGTTTAGAAGACTATATGGATGTTACGAAACCATGAGACAATTGATATTCCATGAATATAGAATAATTAAATATGGGAACCTACCTCATCCAGTAGATTCTCCACACAGGATAAAAATTTATTACGGGTACCTAGAATTTGGAAAGGAGTCGAGAAACATTCGTCTTTCCTTATCTATATATTGAATAAATTATTTTTATGTACAGAGTAGTACTAAGAGTACATAGAATTTCATTTTGATAAATTATAGGATGCCTCCATGGTTATTCATGGAAAAAATTCATTATGTTGTCTCTACTAATATCTGGACCCATGTAACTTGGTAATGATATTGATGTCTATTTGGATCCAGTGATCGGATATCTGAAATTGATATAGGATAAAGATGTTACAATTTATGATGCTCATAGATATTAAGAATTAATATTAAGGTCCATATTTTATGGGATGATAAATTACTTCCCCACTTTTGGAAATTTATCAGGCTATAGAATTAAAGGAATTTTGATGTATCCCATTTTTAAAGAAAATCACATACATAGTTTAGTTGAAACATTCCTTAAAGACTATGTTTTTATGACATTAGAAATTTCTACCACAATGATATAAATATTGATCCTAGATGAAATGATTCAATGGGAAAATCAAATAAGGTACAACACCATGTCTAATAATGATTAATCAACTTTAAAATAAATTAAAACATATTGACATTGTTTTAAGTAAACCATTTTCAAAAAACCATACAAAAATAGGTTGAAATAATAGACCAATTTTCATTGAATCACCATATTCGATTTTTTGTATGTCAAACATTTTCTTGATGTCAGGAAAGTAGGAAAACATTTTTTTGAATGCTAAAAATGTTTCCTTGAAAAACAATATATGGAATCATGGCTAGGTTAGACTTGATTAAAATGGAGATAAGGGAAGTGTAGGAATTGGTGATGGGTTGAAAGAATACTTTTCTTCCACTACCTGCTTACACTCTATCCAGATTAGAAAAATTGCAATTTTTTCCTTTCCTTAATAGTGTAAAAGTTCAATTGGGGTATTCATCAAACATCAAGAATGTCGTGTAAATGAATAATTTGAAGTTACAAGGACTACAATCACATGAAATACATGTTATGATATAAAATTTGCTGCAAGTTTCTTTTTGTTGGATTCTGCATCAAAATTAATGGAAAAAATTAACCAGCCTCTGCTTATTTTTCAAAGCCGTACACAATAATGTTATAGACCTGGAAAAGTTTCCAATCATTTAAATGAATTGTATGGGAATTATATTTAGATGGACTTGTTCTTTCTTAAATATTTGTTTTTTATTCATATAATTCATGATTTCTTTAAATACGTGATATTTAAAATCATAGACATGAATTCTTGAATATGGTCCTAAGATTTTGGAGTATACTATAAATTTGGTTATTAATTTTCTTGTGATTAACAAAAAATTCCTTCAAGAAGAGATCTTCCAAATCAATCTATGAAAGTTTTGAGATCGGATCTACAGGTGAATCATCCAATGGACCCTTCATTAGTTGAAGCTATAATCAATACAATGTGGACTCTAGGTCAAATGGGTGTCAGAAGCCTGGGAGGTTTGGTTGATTATATATCTAAATTTACTAGGAAACATCCTTCGATATTATGTGGGGAAAAGGGAACCTAGAAATATGATGAGTTTTTTGAGTGGATTGATAAAAACTTCAAATTTGTGAGGACTCCTAAGAAATCTCATGTGGGTTTTTTCATATACATTCTTGAGGGACCAAGATACTTATAGTGGGACTTTCTTATTCCAAATAAGTTTCATGAGTATCTAACATGGAATTATTTTAAGAAAATATTTAATCATAAATTTTACCATGTTTTGTTGCATGTGGTTAAGACCTGAGAGTTTCTAACCATAGATTAAGGGATGTTCACGTTTCTAGAGTGTTCCACCCATTTTATAAAGACAATGCATCTGGAATTGGGGATTGTCACTAATGAGTACTTAAAGGATTGAAGGTTTGATTTGGGATTAAGGTGATATATTTGGTTTATATTGATTCTCATGAACCTTCTAACCTTGGTGGAGGTAGTCAAAAAACTATCTTTAGAATAGGCATACATAGATGGAGTGATGATTTTGGGTGGAGATTCGGTGGGCGTTGTTGTTAGATAGGGTGTGTCTTATGGCCCGAAAACGAAGCACAAGGGTGGTCAGTTTTCTTTTGGGCCAGTTTTAGGGAATTTATCATGAAAACATCCACTTTTATACTATTAGTGTGGAAGACGTGTTCATACTAGGACTTTCTATATATAGGATCCTAACACATTTTAACATTGTGGATTATCAATCAATATGAAGAATTTTTTTAAAAGGATTCCCCATGATAGTAAGGTAGGATCCACCCTCACCAAATAGTTCATTGGTTCATACTAATGCTTCCAAGGGTGGTGAGTCTAATCCTTAGTACAAGGGGATGTTTATGAAGATATGACAATATGTATTAATGTAGAACAATGTTCACTAAAGGAATATTAAATAAGTTCATAAATAGTAATAGGTACAATGTGTTTTATGGTTTTATCCTTGTTTGAGATTGGTGATACTAATTATTGTATTTTTCAAAGTTAGTTCACATGTTGGAATTATTTTTGGAAAAAAAATTATTTGTTTTAAATCATTCCACACCTTTGGGAAAGAGTTCTAAACAAGGTTTCAAGTGTTTCATGTGTTGGGTGATGGTGGCCGACTACGAGGTGAAATTGAACTTATTAGTTCTTGAATTGACATCTTAAACCTAATACACTGAATATTTTGGATGATTAGTATTAAATTATATATTGACTATTATCATCATTTAGTTTTTTTATATTTCAATCGGGTCACTCATGTCTTTCATGGTGAGTGGGACTCTATATCAGGTAGGGTGGGGCATGTTGTTCCTTATGATTGGGGAATATTATTCAATTTCTCAAATATGTTCCTTTAATTCCATTGAAACTTGTTTGGGAACTTTTCTTCCTACAATAGTGTGTAAATACCCTGAGTTCTTTTCATATTATTTTTCTAGTTAACCATCATAGAGAACTATGACATTTATTACTAAATTATTCCTTGGTATGATGCCAGTTTTTATGTGATCTTTTCAAATGGAACATTCTGTCTTGGTGAACATAATGAACATCTTTAGGACATGGGTTAGAAGATATTTATTCTTCCAATCGTGTCACTGTGGGAATTTTCTATGCTATTTTCTAAGAATAAATATGAATTTATTAAAAAAAATTATATATTATTGAATATTAAATTAGGTGATTGTTAAAAAAATGTCATTTTCCTCATATTGATAATATTTTTGAATATATTTTAGGAGAATATTGATTTTAAAAGATTGAAATTTGGTCAATGTAAAACCAATTGATTTTATAAGAAGATGATATAACTAAGATAGAATTTAGGAGCTGATATAGGCATTTCATGTTTCTAATTATTCCATTTTTTATCATCAATTATCCTATAGTATTTTTGAATTTGATTAATCGAATCCTTTATCTGTTATTGGACTCTTTCATTGTTTTGTTCATGTATGATATTTTGGTATACTCTAAGAAAGTGGAGGAGCATATGAGATCATTTTGATATCTATATTCGAGCATTAATTGAGAAACACTTATATGGTAAGCATTCCATATTTTATTTTTTGATCTGGGAAATAAAATTTGTGGGGAATTTCATATCTAAGAGGGTAGACTCAGTTTATTCTAAAAATAGACTTTCATATATGTCTTAGGAGAATCCTATAAATAAGTATGAGATATGAATCTTCTTGGGTTTGGTTAGTTACTATATATAGTTTTTTTAGAATTTATCTAGGCTCACATATTTTATGATAGATTTAAGCCACAAGGGTGTAATTCTGGAATAGAATGAATAATGTAAGAGATATTTTAAGGATCTAAAGGTGTGATTGATTTTAGCACCAATTTCGATTCTTAGGGAACTAGGATTGAGTTATGATTTTTTTTCTATTATTCTTTTGGTATGGGTTTTGGATGTGGGTCAATATAAGTAAAATAGGTCGTGTCATATGGATCTCACTAGTCATTCTCTCATGAGAAGAACTAACACAGCCAAAATATTGAGTGAGTACCATTTATGTATGTGCTAAAACCCTAGTGTCACTATCCCTTTGGGGAGTTGTTAATATTGTATTCTAATCATTAGATCATGACATATATTTTTATTCAGAGGGATCTATATTTGTGACAAAGAAGAGGGGTGGAGTATCTTAATACATTTTATTTTTATGTAGTGTACACTATTAAGAAAGGGAATATTGTTTCCAATGCATTGTGTATTAAATTATAGACACCAGTCATGAAGTAATCAGTTGAGGAGTGGTCTCTGGGGATTTTTATCCCTAAGATAAGTTTGTGAGTGGAAGAGTTTGGTAAAAATGTGTTCTTTTCATTGATAAAATTGGAATATCCTTTTGATGAATGATTGTTTCTTACATAGGTGATATAAACTGAGCTACAATAATTTAGTAAAGCCTTTTATAGTGTCTATTCCTTGGGTAAGTGGTCTTGGTTTCTTAGTGGAGATTTATTTCATAGTATATTGGTCATTTTGATTTCTCAGGTGTATGAGTTTATGGATAGTGTAAAACTTTCATGTTGGTCCATATACACTGAGGATACCAAGATGTATCATGACATGAGGATTTGATATTGGGGTCCTAGGATGAGGTGTTCGATTATAGGTTTCGTTTCATGTTGTCTCAATTGTCAGAAAATTAATAAGAAATATCAAAGACCTAAGGGTTTGTTTATCTTTACTCATTCTAGTATGGAAGTGGAATTCTATTTATATGTAATTATTCATTGGTTTTCCATGGACTCCTAGTGGGAAGGATTTTATTCAGAGAATCATTGATCAACTTACAAAATCAGATCATTTATTTCCAATCAAGGAGTCAATAGAAGTTGAGATCCTTGGGGACTTGTATGTCTGAGAGATTATGAGGCTTAATGGGGTTCCCTATGTAGTTTCTTTTATGGGGACTTGAGGTTCACATCTAGGTTATAAAATGAATTGTTGGAGGTGATGTGTTACATGGTTAAACATAGCATGGATTGTATCCATGGATGGGTGGACAGATAGAGATAGTTATACAGGTTCTTAAGGATATTATATGGGCTTGTGTGCCTGATTTCGGTGGAACGTGGGAAAATAATTTGCCTCTGGTTGAATATTATTTTAAAAATAGTTATTAGGATTAGAAAAACATGTCCCTTTGAATCATTTTATGGGTGGCCATGTAGATCTCCATTATATTGGGAATAGTTTAGAGAGGAGTCCTTGTTTGGGTAAAGTCTCACTCAGGACACGTCATAAAAGGTGTAGATGATCCAAAAGAGGTTGGTTGTAGCATAGAAACATAAAAAATATTAGACATACCATCATCATAGTCCATTACAGTTTGATGTTAGTGATCATATTTTTCTCAAATATTCACCTCATATGGGACATCATCAGTTGGGTAAACTTGGTAAGTTGGTGCAGAGTATTATTTTCCCTTTTGAGATTGTGGAGAGACTCATAACTGTGGTATCTCAGTTGGAATTGCCATATCTTTTGAGTTTTATCCACAAAATGTTTTATGTTTCTAAGATGTGGAGGTATCACTCAGATCCATCCCATGTGATAAAATAGGAGGATGTTTATCTTGATTCAAATACCACTATTTTTGAGTAACCATTTCATATTACAGATTTCCTGAATAAGGTAATATTTGGTAAAATGAATCCATTAGACCAGGTATTATAGAAATGTGGATGGAATAACCATGGGATGTGGGGTTGAGAATAATTTTTCAGGCAGTATTGAACTTATATTTTTGTGAGTCTAGAATCATGAGGAATTACTAGGGATAAAAATATTTTATGGTGGGGAGAATTATAAAACCCACTAGATATTACGTACTCTTTAATATAAGCTTGGTTTATCTTTAAAATAATTTTAGTTGTATCCTTCGCATAGGGTTTTAAAAGGGATATTTTTTAGAAGTATTTCAATGTGCACTATTGGAACATGTTCTTTTAACCATGTGATAATTTTGCAATAATGTTATGTGTCTTAATAGAGGGGTTTTGCATGGTTTTAGCGCATTTAAGTAATTTTGAGGCTCACTAGGGAAAACCATGAGGGGTCACGATGTTTTTTCAATGGGGATTCATGGTTTGAACAACAAATATGGCTTTTCCTATGATACCATGTGTCCTTTCTTTTAAAGAGATAGTAAAATAAATTTTCAGTGCACTATATTCATAATTCTGTGGCCTAACCATGTGCAGCCATTAAAACCATTAAAAATTTGGTAATTACCAATATTTCTTGGATTTTTTAAATATAATTTCGTCTTAATATTCATTAGTCTCATTATAAACCTTCACCAATGATCTATAGGATTCTCTCTTGCGATTCTTGGTAGAAATCCATAGTCGTTGAATTGTCACATTGATCCATGTTATGGTTTTAATCAGTTTTTCTCTCTTATTTGTAGATCTACGCTATATCTATTCTAATATCATATTTTTGTAACCCAGTTGGGTTTTTTATACTTTATATAGATGGTTTATGGATTATTTATGTTTTTTATTATGTATATATGATTTTATGGACCTGGTCTACTCTTCACTAATCTCCATTTTCATAGTCAATTTTTTCTACCTCTGTTTTGAGGTAGGTGTATCTATAAAATGGGTAATTTTATAAATTTATTGTTTTTATTATAAAATTGATTCATTTTTATCATTAATATGAATTCATATTATTTTTTAATGGAGATTTTGGGAAAATAAAACTTTTTATGGGGTTTTCTTTAAAAATGAGTTTTTCACACCAAATAATTGATTAAATTCATTAATGGTGGTTTTGATTTGGAAATGTGTTTTCAAAATAGTAAGTATATTGGATTGGATTTGAAAAGGTTTAATAAATTTATATAATGGTTTTGAAATGGAATTTGACAAACATTTCACATTTGGAACCTTGGGTGTGTCGGGAAAGGGGTACCAGTGACACTAGTGTTTGTGGCACCACTAGGGGTTACTTTGTGATATCGATGGAATATGGCAAGACTAGATATTGGTTGTAACAAACTTAATCATTGTTTAGGATCATTTATGTCTAGTATATATTTACATAGTCCTTGGATTAATATTGTGTTCTTCTAATTTGTATTTTTTATCGCATGATTTATTTTTTACTTGGATTGTTGCTCACATATTTTCACATGAAGTTACATCATGTGGCTTTATATGATTTATTTTGTCATGGATATTTGTTCACTGAATTACCTTATCATGTTTTTATATGATTTCTTTTTTTATCACTTATATTTTTCATATTCCTTTATTTTTGAATATGAATATATTTAATGAGAAACAAAGAAAAATTATTTACAAATGAGTTGGGATTTATGAATATATTTTTATAAAACTATTTCCATTTTAAAAGATAAAACTATTTCATTCTTGATAGTAGATATTTTATAGAATCTATTGTTTTATACTAATTAGATTTATGTTCACATCCAAATTTTTTCATTGTTTAGTTGTTGATGTTATATTACATTATCTAGGTAAAGGAAAGGGAATCTTATAGCATGTTGGCTTCTCTTGTTGGCACAAACTTCAATTCGAGATGGTTTGGAGGTGATGGTTTGTCACATGGATACTTGTTGGTATGTTCTGATTCGTACCTTTCTATTTTAGCCTATTTCGCATGTGTTTTATGGATCATTGATGTATGTTTTTATTTTTTCTATGTACTATGGTATTATATATTTTTTCATTATATAAAAGAATTTTTATCTTTTTTACCTCACCACCATGATGGTCAAGATCAGGTGTCTTGTCCAGTAGACTTGAGGTTGTCCATTATACCAACTATCTCCCAAATACCCTAGATTATATTTATAATCATTTAGTATAAAAGTAATAATTCATCATGTCTCTTAGTGACCCATTTCATTTATTGTTACGTGTTTACATGGATAGGGATGTAAAAAAACATTCCACGATATATAGTTTTTTACCATTTGAAGAGACTACACTAAAATGGATAAACATTGAAGAAACAATTTGGTTTTTTGAAGTAATGATTAATAATGTTTAATAAAAATATCAATATTACACCCTGAATCACTATATCAAACCATAATGAATCAGGTAGTTAGATAAAACTAATGGATAGAATAATTGATTGTACTAAAATAAAAGTCCCAACAAGTTGGTTGTTGAAATATAGATAATTCTAATAGATTCTCATGACTATTAATTATTAATAAAATCTAATGGTTTTTTAGAAGACCAATAACTATCCATTTTTATTTCTATTGTAAAAAATTTCCTAGAAACAAATAAATGAAATAATTTATTAAATATAAATTTCAAGGTGGTTTGTAAGTATGAATTGGATTTTTATTATAAAAGGGGAATTGATGAAATATATAAAAAAGAATAAATAAAGGCAGTTATTATTGTGGAATTCATTAAATATGAATAATTATTTATTTATTATTTTATAGATTATTATTATTAATGATCAAGTATGAAACATGAAAATAATATATTCAAGTGATGATCAAAAGGTAAGTATTATAACATCAAAGAGAACACCTTTAGCTGGTTTGTGTTATTTTTATTATATTTACTCTTTTATGGTAGACCTATGTGATGACCCTATTGTTATTTTCAGCCCTCATTGAATTTTTTGAGCATGATAGAGAAGGGTATTGTGGGCCTTGAAAGATAAGTGAACTTTTCTTAAACATTTTTATCAAAAACTAGTGGAGTTGTGATTATTTGGAATATAAAAAATCATTAATATTTTCTCCATGGATACAAAATAATGTGGGAAAACCATGTATAAAATATCAATGTATGTGTTTCTTTATTTCCCTACTTTTGGTTATTATTGTGTGCGATCATTGAAACAGATTCAATGTGTTTCTAAAAATGTTAGGAAATGATCTAGTTAAACATAAGATAACAAAAATTTCAATTCACCAAAATTAAACCCACTATTAAAGTGTTTATTAGGGAAAATCATGTTAAGAAAAAGTTGAAATATAGCCATAAATTATTTTGGTCAGTTTTTTAGAAGAAAAAAATGTGTCATTAAGAATCTAGTGAAATCAAAGAGAGTGCCCTTATTTGAATACTATAATTATGAGGTGTCAAAGAATAGAATGTGATCTAATTTATGATATCTTGTTATTGATGTTTATTCGGCATTAGTTCAAAGATTTTATATAAGTAATTCTAATTAAATGCTAATAAAGACTGTAGATATGATGTCACTAAATGTTGATCCAAAGGATACTCATGAATTATCTAGAGAATAATCTAAGAAAATATACATAAAATGATGAGTTTAAAAATAGGAAAAGGAATTTTTTATAGGGTTTCAAATATTTATAAATGTGGAAGTAAAGTGAAAGTGGAAAAGGTGTAGGTTCTTTATAATAGATTTTTGATTTAAAGATACGTTCTACTAAACATATTAATTTTTTCATCAACCATATTATAATATTTGTGAGATTTATTCATGGACATGATCATTTTATGAAATATTCTAATATAGAGAAGAATATAATATAATAATACCACCGATTTAAAATTTATTAGTGTTTTGACGTGAATAATTAAATGTAAGAAATTATAACTCAATTATATTGATAGAAAGCTATTCTTAAATGAGATGTGAGTGACCCTGAAAAAGTATTTATAACATTCATCTAGAGGAATGCAATTAAAATATATAAATAATCATGATATTAAGTAAGATAAAAATTAGTTATGAGTTGTTAGTGATTATTTCATATCTCTTTTAGTAAGTAAGCATAAGAGAGTCATAGAAAGATTTAGGGGAAAGTTGTATTTATAGTTTTTATTTTGGAAAGGCTAGGATCATCACTATTAGTTTTAGAAAAATATTTTATAGAGATTATAGTGAGATTGAGTTCTCTAAAAATCTAAGAAATATTTTTTCCCCATAAATAACTTCAATTCATGAATTTTTTGGATTTAAGTAATAGAAAAATCTAGTAATAAGAAACGAGAATGTTGATGTTGAGGAAGAACCTTTAAATTATTTTGAAACCTAGATTAGCTCAAAAAAGAAGATTTTATGATACCTATAGTGGAGAATAAAAAATCAAAACTATAATGGGTGATCAACTAGTAGGATTTGTCAATATTAAAGTATGATTAGTAGGATATATATAGGATATTGACCTATAAAGAATGAAGAATATGTTTATAATAATATTTTTTAAGGAACTATATTTTTATATTGATGATATTAAAGTAAAAAATATTATCCTTTAAAAATTTGTGGTGGACATGAAAATGATCAAGTGAAACCACAAGTAGTGAACAATATGATAAATATTATGGAACATTCTATGATAATTGGAGATATTAATATTTCTATTGAATAAATAAACATAATATTGATACATTAAAATATGAATCTATAGATTTGAGAAAGTATTTACAGTATTAAATAAAATTACATGACTCAATTAAGAAGCTTCAATATGGATTGTTCTTTGAATAATTATTAAATAAAAGAGATGAATGAGGAGAATGAATTTTTATAGAAGTGTTTAACACTCAAACACCAAAATTCATGGGTTAAAATGGTCTTTGATTTAGTGATGAAACCTCAAAATTTTAATAGAATGTGAAAAAAGTGAAGAAGATATAAAATATTGATCTCAATCATTAGAACTTACCAATGATATTTGAGTTTCTCAAAGGTAGAGGATATGCGGAGAGATAGTAGTATCAAAATATTTCCTTTAATGAAGTGATAATTTTATTGTTAACATGGTCACATGTTTTCTTATTACAATGAAGAAGATATTTACTTGAGTGGGGAAGTAATTAGAAAAGTATAATTTTTTCCTATAGAAAATAATCAAATAGATATAAATCAATCCAATTCAAGTCCCTGGGGAAAAAAATATAATATTATATGTAGATAAATATAAATTAATTTATTTTACTAAAGAAAAAGAGAACATATCAACGTATGTCTAAACATATCCCTAGAGTTTGTTATAAGGATAACAAGTTAAATATGAACTGTAGGTCTATTCTTGTCGGTATTGATTTCACGGCTATTAATATTAGTAGTAAGTCGATTCTTGATAGTGTATTGTCAACCCACATGCTGGGTAACATGGATTATATTAATAATTTGAATGTAAGAATTGATGGAATGGATTGGTTTGGAAGTGATGGAGATCTAAAGATCAATGTATGTGGTAAGACTCACTAAGCTCTTGATGAATTGAAAAATAATTATATTCTACATAATGAGGGTATCTTATTATATTTTTTGAGTATGAGTTTGTTATGTGACTTAATTTTAGATTTTACTTTCATTAAGGGTGGTTTTTATATCAAGTTTAAAATAACAAACTATCCTTTTCAAGTATGAAGAACAAATGACATCCTATATCAAATGTATATCAAGGAAAATACGTTTCATCTTACTATAGAAGATTATAACATTTTATGGAATCATAGGCTTAGTTACATTCCTTACTAGTGTATGAAGAATTTATCAAATTTTGAATCAAATTTTATAATTCCATCACTAAAAGGGATATATAAAATATCTATGATTCATTACTGAGGTTAATGATTATGAGAGACCCCTACCATTCCGAGAAGAAGCTGGCATCAAATCTGTTGAATCTAGTCTATAATAATGCATGTTTTCCAATCAATCAGGCTAAAACTCATTGTGTTAAAAAAATTCATTTTAATTTTTGATGGATGTATTAGGATGATGTGTGCTATGTTTATAAGTTCTAATAGATAAATGTTGTAATGTATTAAAACATTTTGATGAAGAGTGGAGAATAAAAACATGAATAATAATGAAGATTCGATATTTGGATAATGGAAATGAATACTTTTACATTGAAGTTGAATTTTTTAGAGGAATACGGAACAAATCATGTGGTTTTATTGGTAAGGAATCATCTATAGAATGTATTTTTAAAGTATAAATCACATGGTAAATAATATTTCTAAAAAAATTATTGATTGAAGGATAAATCTCTTACCACCACTAGAAAAACCTACACAAATGGTTATTTACAATAATAATCAATAATTGTTCATCCTTGAAAAATAAAATATGAAATATGAAATGTGTCATGGTAAGAAACCCAAATTGTAACATCTCATAGTATTCAAAGGTAAAATTTTAATTAAAAACAAAGAGAGAAATCTAGTAAAAGTATGGTGGTACATTGGATGAAAGAGTGTTTGTAGTATACACATAAATGAGTAGATCCTATAAATGTTTTAGTAATTGGATGAAAAAAATAGTAAAAAGTATCAATGTGAATGGTATGGTAGAAAATCCTAATAAATTTTGTTGTTATGTCCTTGAAGAACACTATAATTATTCTGGAAATGTTTATGTAGAATAAAGGGAATTATAAATTCCTTAAAATGATGATGATTCTAAATATGAATCAGAGGAAGATATTGGGGAAAATTTAAAGCAATATATGACTCAAATAAAAATAAAAATATTTTAATTTTATTGGATAATTATTATTAGAGAAAAATATTATCCAATATTGACTTGTGTAGAATGAGAAGAATATATTCCACTACTATATTATCATAGATGGAACCAACTTCATTCGAAGAATAAAAAAATTCGAATCATGGGTTAAATATTTGAATGAAGATATTGATAAAATTAAAAATAATCAAGACTATGATATTTTATAAAAACATATATATCACAATGTTTTTGGTATAGAGTGGTGCCCTAAAAAAATATGATCAACCTGAAATAGTGGTTTCGAACAAGGTGAGACTGCTATGGAAATTGTATTCTTGAGTCGAATTAATTAACATTGAGGAAATATTTTTTCTAGTAGAAAGGGTATAATTTGTAATATATTACAAGTAATTAATATTCAATGGAATTTTCAATTATATTAAAAAAACTTTATGAAATAATTTCTCACTCCAATATTCTAGTTGATTCTTTTCTTAAAGATTTTCTTATATCCATATACTCTAGAGGCACTCTATGTCTCCAACAAAGGGAGGAACCGAATCACACCCTTTTATTTTTTCCACTACAAATGGATTTATGCAATACCTCTTATGATGTGTATGAAATGAATCTCCCATGGAATGATGATAAACAAGTACATATAAAAGCATTATCTTGGGTTTCCTCCTCTTCATAGATCTGTAATTTATTTCAAGTTGATTATCTGAAAATTATTCATATAATCTTGTTTAGTTTGAAAAAAAAAGACCCATGATCATTATCCCTTCAACCTCAAAATAGTTCAAATAAAAATTATAATGGTATTAATAAAAACATGCATGATACAAAATTTCCATTGTTACAACTTTTTCCTCGAAAAATATGTTTTTCGATGGATTTTCATTAATGGTAACTTCCCTAATCCACATGGTACATTATATATTATATCTAACTCACCAATCATTTGACAGAATATGTGAGATTCAGATAGGGCCTCTAGAGTAAATCCAAGACCCTAGAGTTTTGGATATGTCTTTAGATATCACAATGGTGTTGTGATCGGCTATATTTTTGGATATTACAAAATTTATTCTGCCTTAGAATCTGATATTCTTGGATTGTTTATTTTGGTTGATATTGAATGTATATAGGTTGGAAAAAACATTAGATTGAGTGGGACTCTACTACTATTTTGTATGCAGTGAGAACTGTCCAATTACATCTATCATGGAACCTCACAGTTATGTGGATAAAATTCTTTGATTTCCCCTCAAACATGTCTTATTTAATAACACATGATAATAAGGAATCAAAATTATTTTCTAACGGGATTTATAATAATGGGGTTATATGTGGTGGCCTCACTCTATCTAATGAGGTTCCTAATGATATTTTACCCCTTTTAATGGGATTATCATAAATTTCCATGCTGTAAAATTTTGTAATATTGTTTTTTATAATAAAAGAGACATTTCCTTTGGATTAGTTCTGATATTTCCATTTTTAATAAATAATTCAAAAATTTAGGCTTGAATAAAGAAGTATACATCAAACAACTGATCAGATTTATTGTTGAATATGATTAATTAAATATATATAAATTTAAAAAGGATCGATATATCTTCAATAAAGAACCTCATTCTTATTATGAAAGTTTGTATATGTATATTAAAAAGTTTTAATTTAAGAGTGAAGTAGTTCAACACAATATTTATGTAAATTAATTGGTTGAAAAGCGGTTCATGGTGATAGTATATGTGGATGATATCATAATTGGTGGAGAAAAACAATAATTTCATTGAAAATGTTTAAAATATAATTTATTTAGAATTTGAGATGACTAGGATAAGAGATATAACTAAATTTCATGGCTTCCAAGTTCTTCATGAGAAAATCTATACATTTATCTCACAACTAAAATATGCATTAGATATATTAAAATAAACTCATAATTGATGATTTCAAACTAGTTTAAAATTTTGTAGTTGTTTGAAGGAATCATGGAAGGCTTGAAGAAAAAGATATTGTAGACTCATCCTTATATTATAGAATTATTGGGACTATATTGTACCCCATAACAAAAAGTCTAGATATTTCTATGTTATGTACTTTATATTATGATTTTAGAGTTCTCTAAAAGAATAATTGAAAGACCTCGGAACACCATGAGAGGGGAGTTGGGAATTAGGGTGTCAACATTTTCTTCCTAAAGTGAGAGATCTTGTTCTAATGTTTGTAGTAACATGTTAAACCTATTATATGGGAGTGTGCAGTAAAAAAACAATAATATGAAAATATATGAAACAATAATTTTACTTGGATGACCACTAATGGCTAGTTCAAGGAGTATACACCGACAGATTCTCAGTCATGCCAAAATACACTAATTTTTTGTTGTTTTGGAATACAAGAGTTCAGACAGTCACTCTATCCCATGAACATTGCCTTTACAAGATTTCATGGATAGTACACTGTATCCCTCAAAACAGTTCCATCGACTACCCCAGCTCACTAATTATGGAAAAGTTTTACTTAGTTTATCAACTTGATTGTATATTCAATAGATTTTCACTGAGGTCTTTGTCTTCGTCCTACACAAGACGCTTCTTTCATCAAATTCCTAAATTTATTTACATGAAAGAATAATTCAAAAAACTATTTGTTCAAAACACACTAGAAGTACACAAGGGGACTTGTGTGTAACACATTCTCTTATGCGCATGATTTGGTATTGTCGCGTAAGATGAATTTTGTGCAACCCTTGTTTTTCATACAGCTCTTATCTTTTTCATAGTTACACCATAATTTTTACATGGTCTGTAAAGACTAAAGGAACACTTTCCATAGAAGATTTGTTTTTTGAAATATTCCACACAAAACTATTTCTCATGGTAGAGGAACCTGATATACATTAAAATTTTATAATCTTGAGTAAGTGTAGATTCTTATTTATAGGTCTTGATGAAACTGCACATAATATTCTGACACGACTTTTTTGATGCGTGTAAGATTCTCTCCATGCGTGAAAAACCCCTTTTAACATCACATTGGGTGTGTAAGTATCTTATGTGCAACCTAATCTTTCATGCACATTAAAAAATGTGCAAATTCTTTTTTTCCATTTCCATGTTTTGGTGTGAAGATCTGGAAACATTCCTTGTATGAAATTTTCCAAACCACCTTCAATCTTGTGTGAAACCTCCTTTGTCAAAAACACGTTTCTCGATTATCCAATTTCTAGAGAAAAAAATTTAGAAAACACTAGGAAATGACACCACCTTAAATAATATTGAAATTACGAACTGTAAGTTCCCTTTCCTTGAAAACTCCCAAATCTTCCATGTGATTATTGAAAACAAACACAAACCATACTCCATCTACAATAAAGAGAATCCCTGGTTCCAATAAGAACGTATTTTGGTAATAAATAGTATAATGAGGTAAATTCAAGGAACAATGAAATATGGTTTGGTTTTCAAAAAAATAATATCTAGATTTGGTAGCTTATAAATATTTGAACTAGGTTTTGGATGTTTTGGATAAAAATTACACATGTCTTTGAGCTTTCTCCACTAAAATAAATTATAATGAGTTGTAAATTAGTAATTAGGATGGTGTATCCTTAAAAAATAGAGGAAAAATATATTTAAGTTTCCTTGGTTTGTGATCAATTTATATAGATGAAGAAGTAGATGGAATGTCTTCATGAATTGGTACAACAACCATTTTTTATTCACAATGACAGAAAGTGTGTCATTGGTTTAACAAAGAACCTAGTACAACACTCTAAACAAATAAATATTGAAAATAGGTAACACATTATAAAATAGATTGTATGGAAAAGATTTTGATATTGGAATATATTGGAACTAATAATAAATTTAAATATATCCTTACAAAACTAATGTATTAAATTGTGTTTAAGAAGAATTATCTAAACCTCAAAGTTCACCCAATTTCCTCTAACTGAAGAGGTTTGAAAACCCCTCTACATGTGTAATTTATTATTTATAATTATTGATGATTTAGTGCATGGTTAAGGGGGAGAAATTATCCTATGAGGAACTCATAAATGAAGGAACGTTGGACAAGAGCATTACGTACATCCTTGTAAATATTTTAATTTTCTTATTTCCCATTTTAAGATTCAACTCATCTGCTCTTATAAAAATGTTTTAATGATTATTTTATTAGTAAAGAACCAATGAAATATTTTCTACACATTCCAATCAAACTTTTTTATTTACTTTATTTAAATGAAACTATCACAATAATGCAGGACCATAGGTAATCATAAAAAAATAAAGGATCTAGGTGGTATTAAGTAGTGAAGACCGGGGGAGTTTCACAAACATGGTTAACTCCCTCCATGGGAAAGGACCCAAGATCATAAAAACAAGAAATCCACACTCCATGATCTACCTTGGAATCTAGGAAGATTGCAACAACATTTCCTTCATGCCATATATAGTAAACATCCTTGAAATTTCTCAAAATATATTACACCTCTAAATGGTATATACAATACTCCATGGGATATATCCGATGTTCCATCAATAGTTATACACTACAAGAGAATATGTTTCAACAACCCCATCGTGGGCGCTATTTTGACTACATAATAATAATCCAGTAACCATTTCAAAATCCTCTACATGAAGAGCATCACCTCTCCCAAAATAAGAAAAATGAGCAAGGACCACTATTCCACTTGTATCCCAGATCACCCCACCTCCTATCGTCATGCCCATGTTTCTTGATCCGTCCATATTAATTTTGAGGCCCGTATGATGGGGAACCCAATGGACCCATCTACCATGTGTTCCATTGTGAATGTTATTATATGTTGAGGTTCTAGTGATGAGAGGACTAATGGAGGGATCTCTTGGAATGAAGGGCATATGAAAACCAAATTAGAAAGTATGTACCCAGTTTTGAAGATGAGACATACTCGGGAACCTTTGACTGTAACACAACAAGCTTCCACAGTACGCTTCTCCTAGAATAATACAATATCTTGTGTTGTATGCAACTTCGAGTTCTAACACACCACAACCAATCAAACAAGCTGTTATGAATAGTAATACCCACTTTTTCAAATTTTATAAATTTTATATTTCAAAATGGACTTCATTTTTGGATTCAGAATATCGAAATTAGCTTAGGGTGAATTTTTTGTATTTTTCTAAAAATATTCAATTTTTGATGAATGTGAAAAAAGCTATGTTATTGTTTAAAACTGACATTTTATTTAAATAATTATTTATTTTATTTAAATTTATTTTAGGTAAAAATAGATACATAATACCTATATAAGTTCAATGTAATTCATTGAATTCATTTTATAATAAGTTTAGATATATAACGTTTTATTTAACTTTTTACCATCTTTTACCCACCTCCTAGGAGCATTTGCAAATTTGCATAAATCATAATTTTATTGCTTCGGTAAATTAAATTTTGAAAATCTGAGAGACACGGTTGATATCATTAAGAAAATTTTGGTTCAATAAGATGAAAATAATTTTTGGTGAATAGTAATTTTTGACTTTTATTTACCGCGGTTAAAAGTAAATAGTGTAATTAAAGGTACAAATGAATTTATAATTACCAAACACATGTCCTAATTCTATTGGATTAGTGTAATTCGACAAAAAATAACCTTAGGAATAAAATATTATCCTTTTGTTCTACTTGGATTCGATTAGGACATTTATTATTATTTAATTTAAAGAACAGTTAAAAGTGTTAATTTCATGTCTTCCAAACTAAAACATTTTCAATATAGTGTTATACATAAGATAAATTCAACTATAAATATTAAATAGAATGATAAAATGATTTATTACATAATGGTATTTTATTTTTAATTTTTATACATTATATTATTAAATTTATTTATTACACAATGATGATGCAGTAATTACCTTATTAATGAAAAATTAAAATAATTGATATTATAAATATCTAAATAAATATATTTTGAGAATTTTTATGAATTAAACAAATTTTATAGGTTAATATGAAATCTTAGGGTTGATTTAATGAATTTTTTTTTGAATTAATCATGCTGTTATGACTTCCACAAAAATCAATTACTAAATAGTGACACAATTGACATAAATGAGTTTTTAAAACAAATATTATATTATTAAATGATATAATAGTTCTAAAAATCTAATATTCATCAAAATGACTTAAATAATAATATGTATGTCATTTAATAACAACTTGGGGTTCTCTTGGAATTTTATTTTATGTTTATTAACCAATTATTATAATAATACAAGAATACATGGTAAAAGTTAAACTATTTAACTAAAATTTAAATCTAAAAGATAAGGTTAATATGGTGACCCAAACCTATATAAAACCTATTGTTTGAGACTATTTCGACCCATAACCACCTTATACTAGAAATAAATCCTTTTGAAGCCTCAAGAATCGGAATATGATTGTATATTAAAATAATATTTCATGTTTTTCCTATGGTGCCCCTCACCCCTCTTGTAAAAAGGCACTTCCCCATCTCTAACATTCACACCTCCAAATCCTTTTATCTCGGCCAACCCTTACCCAAATATCCTCCCAACTTCCCTCACTTCAACCTAGAGTCTTTAGTTTGATCATAAATCCAACCTATGGAGCTCTTTTGATCAAATCAAAAAGAAGAACCCAAAGAAGAGGTAAATATTTCATCACATTTTCATGTTATTTTCTTCTTCCACTTCCTCTTTCATTGTTCTCTCCATCCTAAAATAATAACTCCAGTATCACATATATAATGGGATGTTATAATAAAAATGTTACATCCATATTCATTATTCTATCCATCATCTGAATGACAAAGTCACCATACATGTGTACGTACGGCTTACCGTCTCCACGTTGTGGTGTAGTTGTTATTCAAAACATTATTATTTTGATGGGTTTAATAATGATGTATAATTGATGTAAATAATAAATATAACATGTTAATTATTCTGTATATGTTATTTACCATCCATTTAAATACGATTTTAATATCAAAATAATGATATCGTTGCTCGTGCGTACGTACAGATTACCGTCTCCACGAACACGATGTGATTCATTCCCCATCATAATCATTGAAGAATGATTTTCCTGTGATGATTAAAAATAATATTTAAATAACATAATATAATTATGGATATGAATCAAATACATCCTTTCCATAATAATCATGACTTACATAACTAATCCTATAAAGCTAAACAATTCAGTTAAAATCCAGAACAATGATAATACTAAAATATTATTAACAATGAAATATTAGATGATCGTATATGATATCATATTTATGTATATGGTTCCTGTATAATTTAATAAAAATAATTTAACTATTATATTGGAGGTTAACACACCATTGATCATGGAAAATTACATGGTAAGGGTTAATTTCACAATATCTTTATTATCAAAGGTTATTTTAAAGTAAGTATCTACTGGGACCTCTTTATCATCCACATCTGTGTTTTCTTAAAAATGAATTTCAAAACATTTTTACAATTTACTAGACAATAGTTAAAATTCAGTTATACCCTTATTTGACCTTATATGTTTTGAAAGGAATCTTTCTATCAATTTCAAAACAAGGTACTTTATGACCATTTCGAAAAAATTAAGGTAAGGATGTTTTTTTAACTTATATAGTGGGAGAAGCAATTTTCTGTCATTATAAAACATTTGAAGCTTCCCATACAATATTATGAGAATATTTTGAAAATAAATGTTTTCATTTATAATCATGTGACTTTTAAATTATTTCAGAATATAAAGAGGTATTTCTTTCAAATAGTTTCATCTCTTCAATGTCAACATCCTTTTAGGGATTTTAAACCTATTTGAAGTTGATTTATTATGATACAAATATTATATATTGTATTGAAGGTTTTGTGATATGTTTGAAAGTGGATGTGTTATTTTTATAACATTCATGGTTTATGGTTAATGTATTAATATTCTGTATGCTAGTTTTAATATGAATTTTAATGTTATGTTTAAACCGTTGTATATGAGGAATGCATTGGAATTAATAAGTGGTGGGTGGAGCCCGCTATATCTCCCTGATGCATCGGTAGGTCTCATGAGACAAACTAGTGTCTTGGCAGAAGGCCTTGACAAAATCTTATTTGTAGTCTTGGAACAAGTTCTGGACTATGTGGTAATGATGTATGGCATTATGCATTACATCATTATGAATTTGGATATTGATATTTCATGTGATTATTCAACTATAAGAATATCCATTTGAATAAGTAAATGGAATTATTTTGATTTAAAATTTCCATATTATGATGAATTTTAAGTTTAAAAGGATATTTTTAGTCTTATACATTTCCTTAAAAGTTTATTCTTATTTATGAAAGTTTTCACTATATTGTTATCCTTACTGATAATCTGAGCTCACCCCTTTCTATGTTTTATTTTTTTATCAGGATGTGAAGAAGTGTATTATGACTAACCTATAGGGATAGTCTAAAGGATATGAATGTAGCCAATGGATACAATGTTGTTGTTGTTTTTCATTTTATAATGTAATATAGAACTCTTGAATGTATCTAGTACTTCCAAGGCTACTAAACTAAATTGTATTTCAAGACATGATCTATTTTTATCATTCCAATGTTATGTAATGATTCACTGACTTTGGGAAACTAGGGTCAGGGTGTTACATTGACACCCTTATGATGGACCTCATTATACATCCTCCAAATACCCCAACACCCATCCACCATTTTCATCACTATCGCAACACTCTTTGGTCTATAGCTTCAGGTCCCTTAAAATCACTGCTCAAGAAATGTAGTGCTTGAGTCTACATGGCTTCCCCTACCAATGAAGCCTTAAAACTCATGCCACACTGTGTTTTCTCAGTCAAGTTCAAAGAAGAGGTTATCAGTGCTTTCATTTTGTGGAACCCTATAGAAAAGTAATTTAGAGTCAAAATTCACAAAAAAAAATTGTATATTATCATTTATAGGAAGTTATTTATTTCGGATCCTCCACACCATAAAATTGATCTTTTTAGGAATTTTTTTATTCCATAGTATTGTATCCTATAAAGAATGATCTTGATCCACCAAGATCCTCTGAGGTAGTCCTTGGATGAAAAGGCACTTGATGAATAACCAATGAAAACACACCTATCCTTCTCATAATTAGCCATAATGTTGCCATGAGTAATTCATTATTCCACATCCGAGATGGATTGGATGAAACGTGAAAAAAACTAGCTTGGAGGAAGGTGATTTCTAGATCCAAATATCATGGGAAGCCAATTCTATCCCCTATCCAGTTATGATTACATAGAATGATGACCCATATTCCCATAATCCACCGAGTATACTATCAGAGGGTTGAAAAATAATCATGAATCGTTCACCTTGGAGTGGGGAGTCTACCTCTTTTACTATTCATGTAACACCCATACCTTTCCTGCATGAACTTTCCCCCAATTATTTTCTCCTAAATAACCTCACAAGGAATGTTTTCATGAAGATCTTGCATTGTTGTTGAGACACTCCTAACATTAATCCCTCGTTCGGCCAGAGGCCTATCCAACCTCTTCCAAACTGTCTAAGGATGGTTCCCTTATGATTGTGCATCCCATAATAAGGAGGCCATGATGTACTCTAATAATTCCTTTTGGTACCATGATTTAGGGGAGTAATTTCATGGTTATAAAGGACAGAACACTATTTATCAATTTTATTCCACCTACAACTCAAATAAAAATTGATTCTTCCATTTATATATTATTCATCCGATTTTATCAACCATATTGTCAAAATTATGTATGAAACTCCTCCTAGGAGATACTAGGGCACCCAGGTACTCTATAATAAAATATCCTCTATGAATGACCAATATTCTTCATAATGAATAATACCTTCTAGTCGAGCACTTTTTTGAAATAAGGACACTTCTTTTATCTCTATTAATCACTTGACCACTCCATTTGTTGAAAATAGATGATAATACATTATAGGGGAAGTTACACATACAAATTGGCATATACTGCTGAAATTATTTTATTAACTACTAGAATATGATCTCATCTAAAAAACTAAAAACCATTTAATTTTTCATTAAAATGGGATAATGACTATTCCATGTGTATTTCATTCAATAGGGGCATCATGGTGGATTGATTAACTTAAATCATGGATATCTTATTGTGAAAAAATGATCAATAGAATACCATGGATAATAGTAAATTTATTTTTTACAATGGATTTAATATGGGTATGGATTCTACATGGGTATATTAACAATATACTCCAAAGGGGTGAATGTTTTAATTAAATTTCATATTGTTAGATTTTTTTCAATTCGATTTTTTTGGTGTTAGTTGTGGTTAGGTGTTCGTTGGTGTGATGTTTTGGGAATACTAGAGAATGAATTGAAGATGAAAAATTATATCACCATGTGAGCATAATGATAATTCCTTAAATGAGTGGTTATTTCAGAATAAATAGGTTTTCCAAAAGCTGTATCAAATTAGTCTATAGTTTTATAATGTTGCATGAGATATAGTTATTCCACAATATATTGATTATTCTATATTATAACCAAATAAGATTAAAAATATATTATATTCATATTCATATTCTTTTTAAGCTAAATAAGAGTCATTCACACCATAAATAATTGTTCATATCATAGTTGATGTTAATGCGATTACAGTTGTCGACCTGTAAGAGATTAACCAAAAATGGGTATATTTGTTTTAATTGTGATGGTAGATTTTGTACCATAATATATATATAATCTATAATTAGATAAATTTGAATTGTATGGATTTTATTTTGCTTGAAGTAACTATTCAACAGTGGTTAAATCCTAAAGAAAGATGTGGGGCTATTAAATTTAAGTTATGGGCTGTTTATAAACAAAAAATCAAGATTTCTCCATAAATAACGCTATTGGGACACAATGGATATTTTATTTTAATAAAACTAATAGATAAATCAATTGGTTATTTTTTTAATATAAGGAAGCTTTTGTTGACTTTTTAAATCCATATAATTCAATCATATTTCATAGCGTGGAATTCTGATGATTATTTGATGGTTTTTGGGATTATAATTAACTTTCCATTTAAATAACATTATTACATATTTTCTGAGAAATAATTCAATTGATCAAAGTTAATGTGTTTGTTAAGTTTGAATCTTAATTTTAATTTCAAGGGGTAGTGTACCGAGGATATCAAAAAAAGAATAGAAAATGAACAACATGATGTGGAATGTATTAAATATATTTAATTTAAGATTATTTGGTGTATTTATTAATATTTTTGAATAATAATCTTGAATAAAAAGTTTTTTGGGCATTCAAGTGAGCATTGGGTAGTGAATATCATCAAATCATGGAGAACGCCGTTGGTTGTCTAGTGTTATTCTTTATATAGATACTCTTGTATGCTTGAACACTATGTTGATCCTATAATTCTTTGAAACCCTGTTTTATAATAATTAGTCTAAGGAAGGAAGAGTTTTTAGAACTTTGATGACTATTTATCATATGTTAAATATTATAATCACAAACTAATGGAGCATTGACTATTTTCCATGTCAAAAAATAATTGGTATATTCTCATTAGATGTATATAAATGTGACTGATACAAGTAAAAATTCATTTTGTGTGATTCTTTATTTATCCTCTATTGTTTTTTCTTATGCATGATCATTAGGATAGATTCAAGGTGTATTTTTAATCATAAGGAAAAGTTGCTATTAAATTAAAGGTAAGAATAAATATCAAGACCCCCTAATTCACCACTATTTTATGGTCTGTATTGTGGGACCTGAGGTTACCACGCATAATATTTTTTGATGTTATGATTTTACTTCTCAAATTAAAACAATATAGTCTCACTAACTTCTTAGATAGTATATTTTATTCATAATATCGTTTTAAGATGAAAAAAAGTGTTTATATTAGAAAATTACACTTAATTACTTTTAGTAAATATATTTTAAAAAACTTATTTTATCCATATCATATATGGTATTATATGTGTTTGAATAATTTTTATTAAAAGAATAATTTATTATCTAAAATATTAAATTTACAGGTGATGGGATTATATCCATTATATTTTAACACACATCTAGATAAAAACTTTTGTCCAAGATAAAAAACCCTTGCATTCTTCTCTTCTTTTAAAAACATGTTATAGAATCATATGAATCATTAAAAAAATGTATTGGTCCATTGACCAGCATGGGTAGCCTACCTAAATGGTACATGAGTCAATTATATCACTGCTTAAAGTTTTTTCCCAATTCCCATGGGCAGGAAACTCGTACCTGTGCGATAAAACGAATTAGAGAGAATGATTTATTCATAAGAATAACACATCGAGATAATTAATAGAATTATAAATAATAAACAATCAGTATTCCAAACACTCCCCAAGAGAAAATAACCATAATTAGATAGATTAAAATCTCAAACTACTATGTAAACTAAAGTCATCATATCAACCATGAAATAAAATTTCATGGAATATCTATGCAACAAGTGGACCAAATTCTTCCCCAATCATCTCCAACTCCCATGGTCCTGCTAATCATGAACATCCACCACCTCTAAGATATTAAATTCTTCTATCTATACTTATCATAAAAAAAATATATGAATTCTTGAAGTAATGGTTGGGGAGTAACCAAAAAATTCCAATGGGATATCACCAGTTATTCCATAAGTAATCCATATCAAGTAAATCAAATATGATCAATTTAAAATAAAAAAGTGTACGAAAGCATTTTTACTTTTCATAAGAAAAAATATTCTCAAAAACATTCAATATATAGAGTGAAATAGATATAATATTACATTTTCATAAAAAATAAGAATGAATAAAAATTTCAATTAGACCTGATTAAAACATCTCCGAATGTTAGAATGTTTAAAACATTTAAAAATATTGGAATGTTTAAAACATTTAAATTATCTTTTATAAATCATAGAACATCAATTAAGAGTTAAGAAAATGGGTTTTTACATCAATTATCTCAAATATTGGTGAAGTAAATCTACTTGTGCACATGCATTCCTAGTTCCCAATCCTATGTGGAATAAGGGAAAAGCATCAATAATAGTCTCCCCACCCTAAAGTAGTTTTATTATCATTGTCATCATCAAACCACTACTATGTAGAGATAAAACATTCTGACCATGTGTTCTTCCCACCTAACTACCCAATCTCCCTTGTTCTTCATGGAAAACAATCATAAAATGGAATATAATTTAATTCAATAAATAAAAAATAATTTCAAACAATAAATTATATAACCAGACCCATATTTAATCATCAAAAACATAAAAACACATTTCAAAAACCTACATCAAATGGTTTTTCATAAAAACTCATGATATTCATGCCAACTCATTTCATTTAATTTTCATAAATAATTACCTAACATAATTTCTTGTGGATTTTAATAAAATTATTTCATCAAATAATTCATTTATTTCAATATGTTTTTTATAAATGCATACATTGATTGAAAATCCATGCCCAAAAGGTTCAATACCCACACCATTGCATTTAGAAATAATTATCAATTATCATAAATGGAAGGACACAACCCGAGTCACCTAGATCCAGTGCCTTATTTTATTACATAGGAATATAAACACATAATATGAATCCCAGAGGACCAAGTAGTTAATCAGATTTGTAAACAATATACATACATAAGTTCAACATCACAAGTTGTAAAGAAAAAAACATAGAAACTCCTTTGAAAAAATTCATAACTACTAGGATATTTCTGAATGTCATTTATAATATACCTCTTCATGTCCTTGTAAAATGAAACATAAGAAAGGTGTGAGCTAAAATTCTCATTAAGGGTAAGTAATATAGTGGAAGATATCAAAAACATGAACATGAGGCATGGTAAATAACTTAAAACACATACCTTTAAAAACAAACTTGAACATGTTATGGAAGGAATAAGAAGTGAGTAAATAATTACATAATAAAACATAATCATGGTTAATATAATAGTAGAATAACCTCATGAACTATCAATACTATTTTCATAATTAGGGACCTCATATTTTGTGACATCATAACCATACTATCAATGCCTCGTGCCAAGACCATAAAAATCCATTTTGTCAAGGCATCGAGCCAAGACCGTAGATTGTCTCATGAGACCTACTGATAAACCGAGGGGCTATAGTGGGCCCCACCCAACAATTACTAAGTCCAATTAATTCATCATAGGAACTAGGATAAACATAATCTACATATATATTCATATTGAAACTAATATATTAAATTTAAATAAATTTCCATGAATATTAAGCATAAATACTAACCATTAGAAGTAAATTGGTTAATGCTTTTAAGAAAACACATCCATAGTCAGAATGATAATAAGACATTAAATTAAATATGGTACATGATATCAAAAAATATTAATCCCAATACTACATAATAATCAATAAGAGTGTCAAAATAGATCAAGATACTCTTATAAAATCCTCGAGTATTTGTTGAGATAAATACTCTTTTTCTTTGAAAAGAAGTGTTCTTTTGGAAAATATTTGTATAAAACCATAAGTAAAATAAGAAGTTATTCTCAAAATAAAATTATTTATTTTATAAATATAGTGTTTTCCAAAACAATTATAGAGTGTCCTTGAAAATAGCTATGAATTTGAGAAATTCCCTTGAAATCGGGCTTGTATAGCGAGAAGAATTTTGTAAAAGATCCTTTTAAAAAAATAACTCTCCATAAATGAAAGTTTTATTCTTTGTTGTACACATATATATAACATTATTACAAAATATATTATTAGTACATATGAATAAATAAGAATTTAATTGAGGTAATTAGAGAATAAGAGTAACTAGAATGAAAGTGGAGGTTCACGTAGAAAACCCTTACTTTAAGTATAAAGGTGTTCCTCACATGATCTTAATGAATGAATAATAAAATTTAGATTCATAAAATAATGATTCCAGAACCTCCTATAAAATTAATTGATTTATAATAACCATATTAGGTTTATTCATGTTCTTTTGATCGGGTAAGAGATTCAATTTCATTGTTTCGGAGTGTTTTTTTCCTTGGTTTTCTGGATCGGTTTACTTATATTCATGTGTGGATAAACATGTATAATGAAAATAGTTTTCAAGAATTTAATATGTATGTTATTATTGATCAACCATAAGTCTAAATAGTTATAAAATTCATTTGGTAATTGGGATAGAAGATGAATCATTATATAAAACTTTAATGACAATTGTTCGGGTTAATTGGCGGTTCATGATCACAACGAACTCATTTCGATTTATAAATTAACATAATGTTTAAAAAAGGATTCCTAAACCTTAAATAACTTTTAATAAATATATTATAGTCGTTTTCAACCATAAAACAAGTTTCATGACCAGAATTTAATATGGTAATAGAAATTGAAAAATCGTCATCCTTGAATATGATAAACTAACACATTTGGAATGATGTTTTCAATTCTAGTATAAAAGATGGGTAAAGGAGAGATGATGAATAATTATTCCATTATCATAAAAAAATTATTACATGAATGGTTCTAAATTCATCACATAATTTTGATGAAAGGATCTGAGGAAAGAAAAAGAAAAGAAATGACCGTGAAATAAAAGAAATGAAAAGAGGAATTTACCTCTTGAAGTAATCTTTATTGAGAGCCTCTTTAGGGGAGAAGATTTGGTAATTTTATTAGAACAAGGGCTAATTTACTTTGGGGAGGATTTTTTTAGGATATTTTTACATAATTTAGATAATAAAAAATGCCCGATAAGAGTGAAGAGAAGAGAGGGGGGTTTATAGTGGAGGAGACGGATGATTAGTAATTATTTTATTCATTATTTAGTTATTTCCCTCAATACCACAAATAGTGTTGATTAACATGACTCATAATAGAAATAAGTCCATGTGATTTCTAACCTAGTGGGATTACATCTTATTTACATCACATATCATCCAATAAATCATGTATTTTTCATTTATCATAAATTATCATATTTTACTATTCACCCAAAATTCATGTTTTTTAGAATTATTCCAAAAAATTACTCTAACAATTTTTCAACATGTTAAATTAAAAAATGAAATCCATTTTTTGAAAATATAATTCTAAATATTTTTATTTAAATTTTTTAATAAAATAAAAATTTATTCCAAAAAAACAACTTTAAAACTATAACTCGTTTTATAAATCCTTGATAAATTAATCAGGGTCCCATAAATTTTTCTTATAACCATAAGACAATAAAGTAAAATTTTATTATTATATTTTATAAAAATAAATTTCCATTTTAAATTATTAAATTTTTCATAAAATTGTAATTATATTATTTATGACATAAAAAATAACAGTACTTATAGTATGATCATTTTTTCACTTATAAGATGTATAAATTGTATATATACATTCACGGGTGAAGTTTCTATTTTTTGGGCCAATTTACTATTCATTACTATTTGTAATAGTTATATTACTATTTTTAATAGTAACAGTACTATTCATAAGTGTATGTTTCTATTCATCAAAAAAATTCTCTTATCATACTCTAAATATCTTACTAAATGCAACTATGTCTGTCATTTTTTTGAAACATCAAATCATAGTGGTGAAACAATTATGTTTACTAGCTAGAATATAACAATGTTGTGTTTTATAGAGAATAATTGTTTCATAAATTCAATGTTAAATTTATTTTCAAAATCTTGGGGTATTATATTATCCCCTCCTTACAAAAAACATCGTCATCGAAATTACCTGAGTGTTACCTCAAAAAATGATTTGGATAGTTCTTTAACATCATACCCTTAGGATCCCATGTTTCCACTTTGATTTTATGATTTTTCAAAGGATCTTTACAATCTGAGTCATCTAATTCCTCAACAATTATTCTTTAGAGTCTTGAATTAGGATAGGCTCTTCGATGTAAGATCGGTCCGGTTCCAATTCTATACCTTCATATGTGAGGATATGTGTTGGGTCTGACATGTATTTTCTCAACAATGAGACATGGAACACATTGTTTACATTAGACAGGCTAGTCGGAAGAGCCAAATGAAATTCCATAGCTCCAATTATCTCGAGAATTTCATAAGTGATTAGGTTCATAAGGCTCAGTTTCTCTATCCTCTCAAATCTTATAACACCCTTCGATGGAGAGAATTTTAAGAAAACATTATCTCCCACTTGAAATTACCATTATTTCCTTAGATTATCAGTATTTATTTTTTGTATTCTTTTATCTACTTTGATATGGCCTTGAATAGTCTTTATATTTAATGGTGTTTCCTCGACATGCTCGGGGCCCACTAGCTTCCTTTCACCAACTTCATCCCCACATGTTGGTGTACGACATCTCGTTTTGTACAATGATTCATATGGTTATATTTGAATACTATAATAGAAACTATTATTTTGGTAAAACACAAATAAACATAAATATTGATCCCACATACCTTGAATGTCGACTTAAGATGATCTCAACATGTCCTATAAGGTTTGGATCATCCTTTCTGATTGCTCACAAGTTTGTTGACGATAAGATGTTCTCAATCAAAGCTCAGTATCCAAATATCTCTAAAGAGTTTTCCAAAATATAGATGTAAATCATGGATAATGATCATAAAAATTTGATATAGGTGCTCCATTAAGTCTCAAAACTTCATTTATATTCAGTTTTGATAGGTAATCTAGTGTAAAATCCTTTCTTATAGCGAGGAAATGTGCAGATTTGGTAAATTGATCAAAAATTGCCAATATTGCATCATTATTTCTCATATTTCTGGGTAATCCAGTGAGGAAATCCATGGTGATATCATCCCATTTACATGTAAGAATAGGTATAGGTTTCGTGACTTCTCTATGATGTTGTGGTCCAACCATCACATGTTGACAGACTAAACATCTTGATACATAATTAGCAATTTCCCTCTTCATGTTGTCCCACCAGAAATGTTCCTTCTAATATATAAACATCATAATGAAAAAAGGATGTATATAGATATTTTAGCTATCAACCTCATCCAATAAATTCATTTTCATCTTGGGTAGATAGGTAACACATAGCATCTTCCCAAATTTTAGAATTCCATCTTCACACATGAAGTCATCCATATTCCCATATTTCACAGCATTAATTTTCTTTTTCAAATTCTCTTTATTAGACTACGAAGACTTACTTCTCTCCATTAAATACGATTGGGAAACCATTTGAAAAATTAGTGATGTTTCAACTTATTTGATAATTCTGATATCGATCCTCACTAGATCTGTATACAAAGGTTCCTTTTCAATTGTCATTTGTATGAGAACGCCATGATCCTTCATAATCCAGCACCCTTGTTTTCCTTTCATGGGGGTATTTTATAGTACAATCATAATCTTTGAGTAGTTAAATTCATTTTCTATGCCTCATGTTGAGTTATTTTAGTGAGAATATATTTTTCAAAAACTTATGATCAATATATATCTCACATTTTTCTCTATAGAGATAATATCTCTATATCTTCATCTTAGAGATTACATCTTCTAACTCAAGATCATGAGTATGATGGTTTTTTAATGAATTTTTAGATACCATGATTCATAGGTAATAACTCTATCATTCTTCATAAGGACACAGCAAAGTGCTATCTTTGATTTATTACTATAGATCACAAACCCATCCTTCCCAGATGGTAGAGTCGGGAACAGGGAATTCACTAATATTCTCTTAAATTCCTCAAAACATTCCTCACATTCTTTTTTCCATAAGAAATTAACCCATTTACATGTATTCTTGGTTATTAGGTTGTCAAAATAGGAAAATTTCTAAACAAAATGATGATAATAACCTACTAAACCAATAAAACTATGTGTTGCATTCATGTTCATTGGGATACGAAATTCCTACATAGCCTTTCTCTTCACGTGATCAATAGATATTCAATCCATAGAGATAATGTGAACAAGAAAGTAAACTTATTTAACACAATATTCAAACATTCTAAATTTCCCATATAATTCATTTCATTTAAGAGTCTTTAGAATAGTTTGTAAGCGATTTTCATGATCTTTGTTGCTTTTGGAGTATACCAAGATATCATCAACAAATAACACAAAAAAAATCATCAAGATATTCCTTGAAAACCCTATTCTTTGTATCCATGAATATGGAGGGTGCATTAGTCATCCAAAAATTCATTACTGTATACTAGTAATGCCCATACATGGTTTGAAACATTGACTTTACAATGTCTTCCTTCCTTACTATCAACTGATGATATTCATATTGAAGGTAAATCTTTAAAAAATATTGGGGTCTATAAAGTAGATTGAATAAATAATTAATTCGAGTTAGGGGAAATTTGTTCTTTATTGTTATATAATTTATCTCCCTGAAGTCAATGCACAACCTCATATATCAATCATTCTTCTTTGACAAAAAAACATGGGCTTCCCCTGGAAAAAAAGTAGGGAAAAAATATTTTATCACTCAATTCCACAAGTTTTTTATTCAGTTCTACTAATTCCATAGTTTCCATTCTATATTAAGTCTTTGATATAGGCCTTGAACCATTATTTAAATGAATAGAGAACTCAAATTCCCTCTCTAGAGGATGTCCAAGTAAATCCTATGGACGCACAACAACATATTCTTGAACAATAAGTATTTCCTATATTTGAACATTCCTTTACTCGCCCATAGATATTGTGTTCCCTTACTCTTCAATAATTTAATTTAGTAAAGCTGCTGGGGGGGGATCTATATGAGAATCATATGGTTATGTTTCTACCAAAAATATAAGGGATTCCACATCGTCCACAAAAATTGTACCCTCCTTCTTCTTCCAATAAATTTTTACATCATGGTTTTAAAGACAGTTCATATTGAGGATTATATCGAATTAAATCATGGGTATTATAATAAAATTAGTAGATAAATCATATTTATATTTCATAATGGGGACTGTCTGACACAACATTGTTGCTATGATACTTCCCTTAGGAGCATGGAATAACAACTGGTTTGTTAAATCAAATTGTAAATATCAAATTTTCTTAGAAAACTGGGAATCTATGAAAGAATGTGATGAAACAGAATCAAATAAATATTTGGATAAGTTCTAGGAAATGATTGAAGCACCTTCCACTACATCATTAGGAACTTCATTCTCTGTATTTTTGACTGTATAAGCTAGGCCCTACTCCCTTGTCCTTCTTTGGGGAATATTTCCATGAGGATTAGGACATTCAAGTCTATAATGTCCCATATCCTAGTAATTGTAGCATTGAAAATTGGTAGATTATTTCTTCCCCTTACAATCCCAAGATAGGTGGACTTTTCTCCACACTTGTAACAGACTCCCATTCCCTTCAAGAAAGTGTGAGGGTGTGTCTTCGCATAGTTACTATAGAATGGATGGTCGACTCTTTCGTTCTTCCCTATTCCCTTATTTCTTTTTCTAGAATTTTCATCCACCCTATTATTATCTATTTTCCCTTAAATTTATAAGACATAGATAATTCCTTTTCCGTCTTGATATCACTTGAGACTAGATCTTCATATAGTGAGAAACTTTGGGAGACTAGAGCCCTTCAGATGAATTTTTTCACACCATTAAAGAATAGATCAACCTTCTTCCTTTGATTATATATATAGTTCGTTGCATTCCTTATCAACCTTGTAAAGTTGGGTTCATACTTGGAAACATTTTCATCCTCCTTCTGCCTCGGATTCAAGAATTTCCTTTCAATATCCTCTCATTGTTCATGGGGAAAATATGTTTCTTTAATAATTTCCTTAAAATCTGTTAATTCCATCTCTTCTATTTCTTCCTCGTCCTTTGTGTTTTGGATTAACAACCACCACTGATTTGTATCTCCTGATAGATTATACATTGTCATGATAAACTTCTCTCTTTTATTATATCCTAATGTGATAAATATCTTCTCTAGGGAAATTATCCACTATTCAGCTACAAATGGGTTTGTAGTCCCATTGAATGATGGAGGTTGTTATCTCATAAAGTGATCCAGCATAGTTCTTCCATGTTGTGGATAAGGATACTCCATATGGGTAAGTTTATTATTCATAACATGATTAAATTGTCCCATTATAGTTATAAGTTTCTCAGCAGTGGTCGTACCTCCAGAGCCAACGACATTATCTTGCATTGGAGGGAAATACCTACATGGGATACACGTGTTCATGTGGTTTCCATTTCTTCCACTTAGAACCATTTCTAGATAATGGAATATAGTATATTAGGTTATGAATCATAATTTATAATCTTAACATTTTCAAATTCATTGCATTAATTGAAATCATATGCATTTGTAAACCAATAATCACAAACATGGTTTCTTTGAGGAGAAAATTACATTTAAATCCTTCATAATTTCTTGTATGGAAAATGTAAATTATCCTAAGCATATCCTCTAGGAGTGTTAAACCAGGTGCTCAGAAAATACCATTTTGATGTACCGGGATACCCCAAGTCATGCCTGAAACTCCTTATCAGAGTTTTCACTCTTAGGTACATCAGTGTCAGAACCACTTCCACTTGTAGTACACAAACACAGATGTATTTGATATAAATATCCATATAATCTATTCCTTACCAAAATGTATAAGATGTTCTTGTATTTTTATCCTCAAAAACTGTATTAGGGTTATGTTCCTTAATCTGCGTTTTCTAAATCTATTTTACATGTTTTCTACTAATCTTCCTCTGATACCAACTGTAATGACACGACCTCAGTCACCCAAAGTTGGTGCCCTATATTATTACATTGGAATAAAAACCATGAATATTCATCCTGAAGGACCATTTATTTTATCAACTTTGGAATCAAAATACATATATAATTTCAACATTATAACTTTAAAATAAAACAACTTAGAAACACTATGATAAAATCCATAACTTCTAGGTTATTTTTTCATGTCATTCATAATATAACTCTTCATGTCCTGGGAAAATGAAACATAAAAAAGGGGTGATCTAAAACACTCATTAAGGGTAATAAATACATAATAATATATCATAAACATAAAAATTAGGCATTATGAATAACTAAAAAACACATAACTTTAAAAACAAACATGAACACATTTTGACAGGAATAATAGCTGAATAAATAATTCCATAATAAAACATAATCATGGGTGTTCTACTAGTTGAATAACCTCATTAACTCTCAATAATATTTTTATAATGAGTGAATATATAATGTTGGGAGTCCTAACCATACTTTCAAGGCCTCGTGCCAAGACCATAAATATCCATTTTGTCAAGGCCTCGTTCCAAGACTGTAGTTTGTCACATGAGACCTACCAATGCACTGAGGGGGTATAGTGGGCCCCACCCGACACTTAATAATTCCAATTAATACCTCATATGTACATGGATAAATATAAACAATTTAGTCATTCATATTAAAACTATTATATAAAATGTAAATAACTTTCCCGAACATTAAGCATGAACACTAGCTATTCAGGGTAAATTGGTGAATGGTTTTAAGATAACACATATACAGTCAAACTAATCATAAACCATTAAATTAAATATGGTATATGGTATCCTAAAATATTAATCCAAATAATACATAAAAATCAACAAGTGTTTCGAAATAGATAAAGATACGCTTATAGAATCATCGAGTAATTCTTGAGATAAATACTCCTTTACTTGGAAAATAATAGTTATTTTGGAAAATATTTCTATAAAACAAGAATTTAAGTAAGATATTATTTTCATCATAAAATTATTGATTTAATAAATATTTTTTTTCCAAAAACATATTATATTCTTCCCTTGAAAATAGGTATGAATTAGAGAAATTCTATTGAATCGGGCTTGTATTATAGGAAGAATTTTTTAAAAGATCACTTTAAAACATATAACTCCCTGTAAATGAAAGTTGGATTCTGGTTTATACACATATATATTACATTATAAAAAAATATTAGTAGTACATATGAATAAATAATAATTTTATTGAGGTAAGTAGAGAATAAGAGTAACCCGAATGAAAGTGGAGGTTCGGGTATAAAACCCTTACCTTAATTCTGAAGGTGTTCCTCACATGATCTTAATGACCTTAATAATAAAATTTAGGTTCATAAATTAAATATTACAGATGCTCTTATACATTTAATTTTTTTATTATAAACATATTATGTTCATTAATGGCCTTTTTATGAGTTAAGAAATTCAATTTCATTGTTTGGGAGTGTTTTCTTCTTTGCTTTTCATGATCAGTTTACTTATATTCATGTATGGATAGACATGTAGAATGATAATGGTTTCCTAGAATTGAAATTGTATGTTATTAGTGAAAACCCATAAAGTTACATGTTTATAAAATACATTTGGTTATTGAGAGTAATGATGAATCATTATATAATACTTTAATGACAATTCTTTGGGTTAATTCGTGGTTCTTGATCACAATGAACTCATTTTGATTTATAAATTAATATCATGTTTACAAAATAATTAAAGACACATAAATAACTCTTAATACATATTTTATAGTCTATTTCAACCATCAAAATGGGTTCATGGTAATAATTGAATATGTTAATAGAAATTGAAATCCCATTGTCCTTGAATGTGATAAATTAGTACACCACAAATGGTGTATTCATTTATAGTATAAAATAATGTGGAAAGGGAGATGATCATGAATTATTCCTTTATCAAATGAAAATCCCAGTACATGTAAGGTACTATAGTCATCACAACATTTGGATTAAATGAGGTGATAAAAGAAAAATAAAACAAATGAACTTGAAATAAAAGAAATGAAGAGAGGAACTTTTCTCTTGAAATAATCTTCCTTGAGAGCCACGTTATGGGAGAGGTTTTGCTATTTTTATGAGAAAAAGGGATATTTGACGGGGGGTAAGAGTTTTTTAGGAAATTTGAGTATAATTTAGACATGGTTCAAGTCTTGAGAGGAGTGAAGAAAAGAGAGAGTGAGGGGGGTTTTATAGTGGAGGAGAGGGTGATTTGTGAATATTTTATTCATTATTTTGTTACATCCCTCAAGAAAACCAATAGTTTTGATTCATGGGACCCATAATAGTAATAAGTTCATGTGAGTTCTAACTTATTGGGATTACATCAGCCTTACACTACTTTGGACCCTATAAATCATGTATTTACCATTTGTCGTAAATTATCATATTTTACTATTCACCCAAAATTCATATCTTATAGAAAAATAAAAATAAATCACACCAACCATTTTATGAAGATTAAAATTAAAAAATGAAATTTATTTTTTGAAAATAATTTTTTAAATATTTTTCATTTAATTTTTAAATAAAATCAAAATTTCTTCCAAAAAACAACTTTAAAACTATAACTCATTTTATAACACCATAAAAATTTAATCATGGTCCCATAAAAATATCTTATAAACAAAAGAAAATAAAGAAACAATTTATGATTACATTTTATGAAAATAAATTTCTATTTTGACTTAATAAATTAATCATAATATTGTAATTAAAATATTTATGAAATACAAAAAAATACATATACTATGATTGTCTTTTCACTTATAAGATGTATAAATTGTATTTATACATTCATGGGTGAAGTTTCTATTTTTTGGCCAATTTACTATTCAATACTATTTATAAGAGTAACATTACTATTCATAATGGTATGTTATTATTCATAAGGTTATGTTACTATTCATCAGAATTTATGTTTGTCTTATATGACTCTAAATATCTTACTGAACACAACCGTGTAATTCAGTTTTTTGAAATACAAATCAGAGAGGTTGAAAATTTATGTTTACTAGTTAGGTTATAAACAAGTTTAGTTTTATAGAGACTTAGTATTTCATGAATTCAATATAAAATTTATTTTCAAAAAATTTGGGTGTTACAATGAATCAATAATTATATATAAATTATGAATTCATTTCAAATTCAATAAACATTAACAGTTTTAACTGAAATGAATTGCTTTTTGAAACAACCTACATCATGAACAATATCATTGGAACATCTAATAATAGATCCATAACTGGTGATAAACAGAAACCTATTATATAAATTTCTGTTCCAGGAAATATTATTAAGGGAAAACCCCTAAATCCCTTACATGTATCTCTATAAACAATGAAAAATGAACTATTAAAAGGAACTAGATCACCTTATGTAGTAGCTGGAACTCCCAAATATTCTTCAAGAATTCACCTAATTTGATATTAATGTGAAAGGAATTTGATCAAATGGTTTTTTAAAAGAAAAATTACTATTAATATTTAACAAAACATTCCATTAAGAAACTACACAACTAGATAAGCAGTCCCGGTCATTCAAATAGTTATTTAGGAATTCCAAAAATGAAACCCTTATCACAATGCCCTAGTCCATGACTATGTCACAAAATCAAAGTTGTTTTCGACTATTCCATGTCATCCACTATTCCCCGGAGAGTCTGGTTCTTTGTAGTGTATGGGGAGGTATCAGGAGGCCACTCTTTGGAAGACGCCCTACTCTAGTCATTTTGGATTGGTCGTTTTAAATATGGAACACCAAGGTAAGAAACGCCATGGATTGGGGAATGGTCCATCCCATTTTTCGAAGTAAAAAAGTTCCAAAACCTATTTTAATACATTAAACCCATCCAATTATTTTGTAACAAAAAAACATGAACTAAAGAAACTACCTTAAATAAAAATTATGGATGTTACAATTCTACCCATCGTAGTTATTTCTAACCCCATAAAGCCTCATCAAGAATATTGGACCACCAAGAGATGGGTCCACTACTCACCCATCAAATAATCATGTTCCCATGTCTCATGTGAATATAAACCATGATTACATATCAACCAAAACAAGTTTATAAACTTTTGATGAATAATTTTTATATGATAATACTTATTTTGAACTAGCTACATGGTTAAAAACATATCAGGATCCATATAAAGGCCCTCCCAACTCAAGACATGATATTGTTCTGAAAGGGACTTCTTGATATGGCATGCATGAAACATAACCTTGATCGATGTCATCTATGGGGGGAAATCCTTGTGGCATTACATTTTTTCAATATTCTTCATAATATAAAATGGCCATATGTATCTAGGTGGAAATATCTCCCATGTTCCATGTTTTTGATGACCCAACTGAGGTGTGACTCTAAAAAGATTCCAATCACTCGATAATAACTCAAAAGGGTACTGAAAAAAATAAATGTAAGTCTAATATCATCTATGTTACTTTACCTATTTCAAATGAAACAATTGAATATTTATCATTTCCTATAAGAACAAACATGGACCAAACATGGAAGCATCGTGAATCTCTAACTAACAGAGTGAATATTTACATTGTCATCCATAGAATGCATCTAAGGGTCCCATCTTGATGGATAATTGGTAACCATTTTTTGTAGAAAATCGTAACCATTCCCATGTGTAAATCCCAATATCATGTAAAGTTAGGTACACAATCATGAAGAATTTCCTCTATAATATGCAAATCCTATTCCATATGAAATTCCATATTGGTGTGAAACACCATGAAAAAACATACTTTGGATCTAATCACCACATATAGGCCACTCCAACAATGAGAAGTTAACTGAGAATACCTATCGAAAACTATGGAATATGGAACTCCATGAAATCTAAAGATATCATGAAAATAAATATTTACCAAGTCATCAATTTTTTTTGAATCATGAATGAGAATAATGTGATCCTATTTTGTCAATTAGTCAATCACCACCCAATTTTTATTCTTTATAGGTGGTGTATGTAGGAACCCAACAAAAAACTCCACTGATATCTCATCCTAATTGAAAGTCAGCATAGGATGTGATTGAATAATTCTGGAAGGTTTTTTATGTCTTGAATTAATCTTTTGATAAGTTTAACAATTATAAACAAAATTTTTAATGCCTTATTTTATACCTAGCCATAAGAAATGACACCTCATATCATAAATCATTTTCATTTTTCATGGGTGCACGATTCAATGGTAATGGTCACCATCCATTATCACAACATTCATCATAGGAAAGGGAAAACAAATTGGTTACCAAATTATAGGATTCCCTAATAAGATATATATCATATATAGATGGACTCCCCAGCATATAAATATTCCCTAATTCTTAACAACTCATCATCAATCTATAGTTATTGTAAAATTATCTTGAGAAGATAGGATGTCAACTGAAAACACATCAACATAACGTAGGTATCATCTTCTAGAACTCTCAAAATCATACAATAAAGAATAAGAATTAGATTATATTCCTTAAAATATTCATTCAACAATTAGAATGTGATTTTCCTGCTCAGAACACCAGTATTGAAAATTCCCTTTTGAGATGTGTAGGAAATTTCAAAGTCAAAACAGTATAGTTACTACACCCATATCCTCTTATAAAGGTCCAAATTATATTTAAACAATCTATAACTCAAAATATTATTATTATACTAGATAGAAAACTATTCTATGAAATGGTAATGCTACTCGGACACTGCATCAAAACCGCATGTACATGATCATTTGTGGGACGATTCTTCTCTTGAAAGAGAAGCTAACGACAACCATAAGCCTCTACATGTTCACCCAACCTGATAATGAAGATCCCACCTAGAACTAATGAAACATATAAGACCACATATCCATTAATACTATCTATAAAAGTAAACAAAAATATTGCATTGAAACATTTCTATAACTCACTGAGTGAGGCATGATATTTTGGATCCCAAATGAACTTTACTCCCTTCTTAATGACAATAATCAATGGAGAATCCAATCTAGAGATATCATTCACAAAATTAAGATAATACCCTACCCGGGTTATGAAACTCTAAATCAAAAATACATTACATAGTTCCTCCCATGATATAACGACTTTCACCATCTCAAGATCAATGAAAATACCCTTTTTGAAAAATATGTTTCCCAAGGACATTACCTCTGGAATCCTAAAGTTTCATGTAAAAATATTGGCATAAATTTAGAAATTACCCATGATTTCCAAAACTGGTCTCAAATGATTCACTTGATCCTCCATGGTTTTAGATTAAACCAATATATCATCCCAAAATAACACAATGAAAGAATTGATGTAATTATAAAAATGGAATTCATCAATTCCATGAACATGACATGATCATCGGTCATAGAAAATGGAATGACAATGTACTAATAGTGTGCATACATACTCCTAAAAGTGTTATTAGGGATATAATACTACTTGATATTAAGTTGGTGAAAAACATACTAAAGATAACTCTTTCAGAACCACTTCACCCCTTTTAGATGGTAAAAACCCATCAATTCAAGGACATAAATACTTCATCTTGACTATAAACCAACTGATATTTCAATAGTCATCATATAGTTGATGTCCTCTGTCATCCTTCTTAGTAAAAAACTCAAGAACTTCCCAAGGATACCCACTACATTGAATGAGTCCCCTGTTAAATAATTCATCGAACTGATTCTTTAACTCTTTCAGTCTAGCTGGTGTCATTTGGTAAGATTGAATAGAAATAGGTTGGGTAATTCACACCTAGTTAATAGAAGACTCCACCACCCTCAGTAGTTGTAAAAAAAAAGTTTTAATGGGATCACATTGGAAAACATATCCTCTACTGGATAATGTCCACCACCCAAATACACCTACATTAATTCAAAATTATATATGGATATCATACCTCCCAAATCCAAAAGATGAGGCCCAAATTGACCCAGCCTCATGTCCCATTCACCATGAAATACATGTCACTCCCCATCTGGTGAAGTAAAGAAGACTCATAGAAGGTAATATTAAATATGAGACCTATAAGGGATCATCCAATCCATCTTGATAATGATATCTTGATGTTTCATATCCAAAACCAAAATGTACAAAAAAATCTCAACTTCTCTACTTAAAACACAAGAGGGGAATCTAAGACCCCTCCCTTCCTTCATCCTAATAGTCTTATAAATCTCTATTACAGAAAGAATTATATCCATGGGGAGGTTCAAAAATTACGAAATATTGATATATATATATAGGAATGAGAGGAATCGCTATTAATTAAATTAGTCACTAAAGATCAATCGATTGTAATGGTACCTCTTACTATTGTAGGATGTGTGCATCAGTTTCCAATAGAGACTCATCCACTATTTTAAGAAGCTCCATTCCATGTTTTTATGGCTGAAAGACCTTTGTTCTTGAAGAATATACTACATTGTTGAACCTATCATTACTAAAAATCCCATACTGCTATATATAGTGGAAAAATATGGAGGAGCCCATGTAAGAGGAATGAATGTCTACATGAGTTAGAAAACATTAGTGATTTTTGGAAAGTATGCCTTGTGTTACTAACCATTCCACATTGTGAAAGGTTAATAAGATTTTTATGGAAATTAAATATGTTTTAAAATTTTCATACCATTGAGATACCCCATCACGGTCTACACCATGACACTCATATGACTTCATATTCCCACTAAAGGGACCAATAGAACTACTAATGTGAGTTGGAGGAAATCCCCTCAACCTCCAGTTACCAATATTTCATGTTTCACAATCAAGTATCAATCCAAATTGTTATATTTCTATGTGGTATTTATCATGAAAACCCCTTAATTGATATCATCTCAAAGTCCCATCTCGAAAATCAAGGAATTTACCTTTTTATTCAATAATATCTCATGTGATAAATGAACTGGAATTTAAAATTTATTGGTATAATGATTCATAGTTCAATTAAATTATTGATGTTCAAGGATTCCATAAACTTATCAAAGTCTATAAATTCCATATAAAAATGCTCCCTGAAAATATCCCTGAAGTCTTTCTACTAAAATCCAACATTTTTTCTTTCCTGGACCAAATACTCCCACAACCTTCTATTGGGAACTTCAAATTTGAAGATGAAACATTTAAAATTAATGGAGTCTAGATTCTATAATAAATAAATTGGTTTTTCAAATTTTTTAACGAATCTTGTACCAATTGAGTACTATTAATACGTTGTAAAGCTTTTTCTTTTATATTAATAAACTATTGGGAATGATATTTTCTATTATCCCTACAAGGTACAGCCTCTTCTTCCTAAATGGGAATAAGTACTACATGGCCTAGACCTTGTACCACACATACAATAACCTCTATAAGGTTTTGATTCACTAGAGGGGTTTCTTATTATGGTTAATTAATAAATCCCTCCTAAGGTATATTCAAACATTTTAATAGGGGAATCATACTACACAAAATCAACTAATAAAAAGGAAACTTTTAGTCAATATAATGTATATCATTAATTCTATTTATCAAAATTCAACAGTGAAATTGAAATCCTAGATCAAATCTTTGGAAAAATTTAAGAATCAGATAAAAAACTCCTCGAAGAAACATTTTCCCAAAATTCCATGGTAACATAAGGTATGTTATGACGATAGATGTCTTTAAAATCACTTAAACCTACCCCTTAAGTCCTGAAAATTATATCTCTTATCAACAATGATATAAAAAGTTTTGTACCACCATTAAAAAAGGTCGCAACCTCCCTTTGAAGCAAATTTTTCATGAACCATCCCAGATAGAATTTATAAACTATGGGATCCAAGGAGGTATATTCATGATACTAATAAGGCTCAGGGTGAATAAGTATTTATCCTTTAAATAACGAATTGATAATTTTATCTTTTATATCTTTTTTTTTACCTCTTTCATAGGTTAAGGTTAATTGATTCTCTACTTATATGTCTCCTCGCATTTTTTATTTCTTGAATCACAAACAAACTGTTATGTACACTAGGTCAAATACCCTTATAGGGGGTGAATTATGTTATGAAATATTAAAACTACTACCCCTTTGGATCATGATTCATCATTAAACAAAACACACATCTCTTTTTATCTTGTTTCAATATATGAACAGAAATGAATTCATGCATAGTACACAATAATTTTTACTTGGTTCACCCTCACTAAACTACATCCAAGAAGAATACAATTGTGATGTGTTGATGCACCAGTTCTACTAAGTCTCCTTTCCAATTTTATGGTTTTGTCTAGATATTCTATTCCTAAGATCACTTATATTACAATTTTTTTTTCTTCTCACTGAATTACCTAGGGTCACTCCCTATATCACATCCCCAGGCTCACTACCGGTGTAAAGGATCATCATATTCTTCTTCCTTCACTCAATGCTCTTGGAAGGGATCCACTCACAGTTTATGGACTTTCAATCCCATTATGTTTCATGGAACCACGCATCCTCAACTATGTATAGATTTTCTGTTGAACTTCCTTTTCACCCACAGATGAATTAAAACTTTCTGCATACGACTAGGAAATAGAAATGACTTTTGAAAATGAATTTTATGTTTTTGAAAACTTCCTTGTGTGTTCTGAGAACCACTTTATCCTATCGCATACTATGTACTCAGTTTTTTATTGTAAATGCATCCTACACATACCACTACTGCTTCCACGAACCACCCTTAATCTGTAGACTCTTCATCCTTCACTGTTGTGTACCACCTCTGCATACTATATTCGTAAACCTCCTATATGAGCCACTTCTATGAACTGGCTCTTAATATGTAGGTTAGTTCTTCCTTGAAAGACAACATTCCTTCTATAGACCCTTCTTCCATTGTGGGCTTCAGTACCTCATAAGAACTGTCAACGGAATTCTTTCAGTGCGAATCACTTTCGTTCATAGAATCATCATTCGTGAATGACTTCTCCTACACAAACTCCCCTCAATACAACTCCATATTACTCTAAATGCTTAATCTTATTCCATGGAACACCACATCCTTTTAAGGATATATTTTTAAGAAATAACCATCAGTGGATTATCTACCATGCAAACCACTTTCGGACGTCACTGAATTATAAGAGCAAAGATATATTCCCTGATGATATTTTCTCTCTCTTCTAATCATCTAGATTAGTGATCCTTATATAGACAATGATATCCAAAAAATATGAAAATATAATATTTACCAAATCTTTGATTCAGTACGGCCTCTACCATATACTAATCCTCTTTACATAAACCACAACTATCTCATGAACTATTTTTCTTACCCCGTCTACATACCGCCTTCCTTCCTCTATGGAAGACAATCACTTCTGCCAATGAAAATCCATATTTTCCTATGTGGAATACCATTCTATGAACCTATATGCCTCTTGGATACCACAACTCTTCACTATGAACCATTCCACGTACCGTTCTCGCTACTCGGTATGCAGCTGTGAACCGTTACCAAACATGGTATGAAGTTCATGTTTTGAGGTATGTGGTTCCTTTATTTTTTTAATTATCTTTATAGTTCTTCATATTATTCTCTCTTATGAGTAATACCTTCCTTTTCCTACATCAAACTCCCAATTTTGAGGCCCAAAAAATTTTCAAGCACTCGAAAACTGCACTACCTTAAAAACATGCCTTCGGCAAACACCTACCATGTTCCTTCGTTGTCATCTGTCTTTTTTAAGAAACAAAATCAGACCCAAAATGTACTGATAGTACACCATGAGGGATTTTTGCCATAAATTCTCCCCCATTGATTTTGCTAACAACACTTCTCATAACCATTCTTCAAACTCTGATATATCATTAAGGCTCCTTCCTTCTCAAATCGGTGTTCACTTATTATGATTAAGATAGCAATCAATGATTTACTCAACACATACTATAGGACAAAATAAATCATTCCTGACTTGATAAATAAGACTAGTATGAAAATTTATTCAATTTATAAATTTATTCATGACAAAAATTCTTGAAACCAACCATATACTTTCATCATGCACCTCAGCTATCATGATATGTAATCTTTGATCGATCACTTATAGCATCGTTATATGTAATGTTCTCTCTATCTTGGTGGTTCACCAAATTGATTCATCTCAACTTCAGATCCCCCTATCTCACTGCTCCAGCATCATATCAATTTCAACTCCCACTATCTTAATGCTCCACTTAACCGATTCTCCCCAAGTCTTTTCAACACCTTGAATAGTTATACTTTTTCTCCAACTTTTTCAACAAACCCAAAGGGGATTTCAAGGTAGTCTGAAACAGGGTATAGAACACATATCAGTACATTAGGGAAAGTCACATCACACCTCGGGGAGAGGTCGGTCCCACATCCATACTTTTTCAGTTGTGGGGATTCGAATAGACTCTCAAAACCAGTTCATTCCTTTCAAATGCTTCTTTGGCTTAGTCCTTCGTTAGAATATATAGAACTTTTTGTTCTGCTGGAACATTATCCAACTTCAAAAGCCCCTGTACCATCTTTCCCTTGATAGAATTATGTTTTATTTAAATGTACATTTTATTGGAGGGGTGTAATACATTTTTTATAAGGTTTATTGAAATTGAATCATCATAATGAATTCCAAGTGAATATTTCACAACAACTCTCATATCCTAATGTTGCTGCTTCATTCACAATAATTCTATGCATGCTTGATTAGCATAAATATACACATATTCTGTATTTCTTAACAAAATGTAGTATAGTTTCTTTCTCAACCAATAAATACACAATCCACCAATATAGAAAGAACCTCCAGACATTCATTTCAGGTCATCTGCTAACCGGGCACAATCCGGATCTGTATATCCCAATAACTCATACCGAGATTGGTCATTTCACATAAAACTAAAATCCATAGTGCCTTTTATATACCAATTTATTCTCTTAACTGCAATCATGTGTCTTTATTTGATATTTCATTGATATTTCACTTCAAGGAATGTGAAAAAAATAGCATGCCTTGTCACTGTCATATATAGTAAACATCCAATAATTAGCTTGTATTCTATGATATTAACTACCTTTCCATCATCATCCATTGATAATTTCATTCGAGTAGAAACCAGAGTATTCATATCCTAGTAATTTCCTATTTCAAATCTTCTCAGACATCTTTGGAATATTTAGATTGAGAAATGAATGTTTCATTACCTCCTTGTGTCACCTGTAAACTAAGTAAAAATATTTTCCCGCTAATTATTAATATTTCAAACACACTTTTCATGAATTCAGAAATCTGTTAGAATTGTGATTCATTTGATCCACTAAATATTATGTCATTGACATAATCCAACACCGTCATCGTTTGATTACTAACATTATTGAAATAGACATTGTAATCAACTCCACCACACATAAAATTGAGCTTCCTGTAAAACTGATCAAGCCTTAAATATTATGATTATGGTGCTTGATTCATAAAATACAATGCCTTCTTCATCCAAAAAACTCTATTATCATCTTCAAGAATGATAAATCCATCTATATAGACTTTTTCGTCCAGAACGCCATTTAGAAATGTTGATTTCACATCCATCTGAAATACCATTAATTGCTTTTGCACTATTTTGGCCAAGAATAATCTAATTGTCTCTAGCCTTTTAGTAGGAGAAAATGTTTCATCAAAATCAATTCTTTATATCTAAGAGTACCTTTTTCACACTATTCATGCTTTGTTTCCAATCAAAACACCATATTCATTCATTTTGTTATGAAAGACCCATTTAACCCTAATAACATTCTTATCTCTTGGCCTTGAAACAATCTACCATGTCTGATTCTTCTCAATTTGGTCAAGTTATTCATTCATTAACTAAACCCAATTATCATCTCCATCTAATTCATTAAAACATTTAGGCTCTACTTGTGATATGTATGATTCTTGCTATAGATTCTTCATTCTTCTTATCTACATTGACTCCTTTTGAACACCAATTATGTTATTCCTATCAATTTCATCTTTTCTATTCTTTCTTTATGAAGATATTGAATTATTCTCATCCTTCTCATCATCTAAGTTCTCTTTTGAGTCAAAATATGTAAATGTATCATCTCATGATATTCTTATCTCTTCATCACTTTCCTCCTAACACAGATCATGTATTTTTTGAATATTCTGGTCATTCTCCACTGTGGTTACATCATGACATTTAAAAATATTTCTTATCCATTTATTGAATCACTTATATGTTTTAATTTAATTTTAGTAGTCAAGAAATATCCCTTCATCTCTATGAGATTCAAACTTTATGTGTTTCATCTTATTGACAAGGAAACTCTTACTTCCAAATATTCTAAATTACTTCAATGATGGATTATTTCCAAACCATATTTTGTATGGGGTTTTCTATTATTTTGGACACAATAAGTCTTTGTTTTATGTTTAGAATATTTCCATCTCTAATTATTCCCAAAACATCTCTGAATGATCGTTCTCAAGGAGCACTGCTCTGGCCATGTTGTTCATAATCAGATTTCTTCTCTCAAATACTAAATTCTACTAAGGAGTTCTTACTGATGAAACCTGATTTCTCATCCCATGATTCTCTTGATAATCCTCTACTTGTCTATTTGGGAACCCTCATCCATTGTTAGTTTGAATCTTCTAGTTTTTCTGACCAATCATCTTTTCACATTCCTGTCGATATCTTATAATGCAAATGAACACCTCATATTTGTGGGTGATGATTGAAACCCATGCCATTATACTATAATCATCAATTAAGATAACATAATATCTCATCCCATCAATATCTCTTTATCATATTGGTCCACACACATCAATATAAACTAACTAGAGCAATCTTGATAACCTTTTCACTATTTTCATATATGTCTTTCGAATAATCTTCCCTAGTTGGCATGCATCGCACGTATGCATACGATCCCATGATAATCTAGGGATATCTTGAGAAGCATCATATTTCACCTTATCTTCAAAATACCTTTGGCTTATGTGGCTAATACACTTATGCCACATCTTATTTTCTTCTTCCTTAGACAGAAAGCACATATCTTCTTCTCCACTGAAAAGGTAGTGATTCCCTTTTGTACACATTTTCTAGAACAAAACAACACCATCTTTTTCCATGATAACACATAATTTATTTGAAAAATGTATAGCATGGACTAATTCACGCAATTGACTTACACTTAACAAGTTGTGACTATGACCTTCAACAACCGAGACATATGCTTGTCTCATGTATTTTCCCCCAAAATTTTCTTTCCCAGAGCTAATAATTTTCAACCCTTTATCATTCAAAAATATTATAATAACTTCTTTATTGTACATGATTAATGTCACTATATCCTTATTTCATGTTATATGGTAGGTGCATCCATTTTAAATAATACATATTCTAGTGATATTTGATTCCATGAACACAATTTCTACAACAACTTCTTGCTCATATCTTTTATTTTTTATCCATGTTTGTAATTACATACACTATATGAATTAAGACTCTTGACATTCCTTAGAATATAATGGACCAGCTTCATATTGTAGAGCTACAAATGGATTTTTCATTACGAACTCATTTGATGGTGAATTTTTTTACTTCTTATAACCTACGTCGGTCTACTTTGACACATTACTCTATATTGTTAATGAGAAATATCTTGTCCTATTTAAGAATCCTCCTTACCTATAATAGTGACCATCAAATGATGACCTGAAAATTGAGCTCTATATGAATGCCTATGTTGGTTCTATTACCTTTAGTATCATTTTTCTATGGAATAAACAATTTTTTCATGTCCCATTTTTCTATAATAATATCATCTTATACGGAGTAAATTCTTGACTAGTTGTACTGCACCACTGGTTATCCGTAGGGTTATCTGAATCTTCATAATCTGCTTCATACCCAAATCAATCTTCAATCTCAGAGTGGGTTCTTGTCCGGTAACTTCAACCATTACTACTTTTTGTGTTTTGATCAATCCTTATACCAATCTTATTATTTGTATTTGACTGTTGCTTCTGTGTTATCGGTTTTCTCAATGATGTTCTATGATTCAATAATTTTCTATTATCCTTAAAACTTCTTCGCATTATAATGACCTAATATTCATGTTTGTAGATATTTTTTATTTTACCTTTTCCAATTTCATTCAAACTATTTATATTTTTTCTCTTCTCTTCGATTTTTAGTTTGTACTCAACCACCTTTTCTGAGATTTTGAAATTCAAGACCTCAGCTTTCTAATTTCCACATTCAACACCGAATTCTCTTTGTCAAGATCCTACATATAGAGTTTTCCATCATGAAAAACATTGTAATATTTCCTTTTTTTTGTCCCTCAAAATATATATCACTTCAAGGTAAGCTTAGAATTATTTTTGAAGATCAACTCCTCCTTCAATTTAACCTTCTTTATTTTTACTTTTTTCTCTTGTTAAAACATTTCTAGCAACTGATGCCAAAGTATATTCTTTATGATTCTTATAGTCCTCCAAATCTTCTTCCTCGAATTCTTATGAACATTAATCTTATTTTGAAATTATATTCTTATTTTTGAAGAAAATTCTCTTAGTATATATCCTACCATTCAAATTTGATGAATACTTCTTTTTAAGAATTTCACAATTGTCTTCATTGTCATCATAAAACTTCACATGAAACTTTACTACAAAATGACCAATCTTTCCACATCGAAGGTATTAAAATTGAAGTTTAACATTGAACTTTCCTTTTCCCATTTACATATTTGAGGATATAAATGATATTTCATCATCCAAATTATCCTCCTCATGATTATCTTCAAAAGATGAAATTTTTATGGCCTTGAATTCCACTTCTTGTTACTTCCCATTTTCCACTGCAACATTGTCATTATTTCTCATTTCTTATACAACAAGAGTACAAAGAAAGTTATACAGTTTTATCTCCATCATATATTTGTCTTTAAAAACAAATACCTTCTGATTAAATAGTGGTGGAAGTTTTCTCAAGATTCACTTTATAATATTTATATATTAAATAATTTTTATAATATTGTGAATTTCTTCCACAAGAACATTCACTAAATTAAATAATGTACTAATAGACTCAATAGGGTTCATTAAAAGATCCTTATCTTTATTTCATAGAACCTGTAGCTTTGACTCTCTCACATTTGAGTCACCCTCATAAATATTCAAAAATTATAACCACAAAGAATGTGATGATTTAGATGACATAATCTTTGTATAAATTTAATTTAATAGGGCTCCCCCTAATGCATTGATCCTCTGAGAATCAGCATCCAATTCCCTTCATTCAGCTTCTAATAGAGCACCACTATTGATATAATCTGAGATTCCATGCATAGATACTATAAATACAACCATTCCTAATGATTTGAAGTAGTTATGCATATGATTCTTCGAAAGTGGAAAATTATTTCAATCAAAGATCAAAACCCATTTGTGATTGACCAACTTTGTTTCTTATAATGATAGAGATTCACTAAATTTCAACCTTTACCTTTGATACTAGTTGTTAGGTCCACTAGGTCAAATATCATGATAGGGGGTGAATGAGGGAATGATAGATTAAAACTATTTCCTCTTTGGATCTTGATTTGTTGATAAAAAAACACGTGTCTCTCGTTATCCCGTAGAAATATATGAACAGAAATGAAATCATGCACCGAAAATAGAGGTTTTTACTCGTTTCCTCATCACTATTATGTGTTTAACGTTCATACAATATTGATGTGTTGAAGTACAAAATCCACTAAAGCTCACATCCAATTACAAGGTTTAGGATATATCTTATATGACCAGGATCACTAAATTTATAATATTTAGGGTTTTCTCAATACATTACCAAGGATCACTCCATATATCACTTCATCTAGCTCACTACTGGTGGGAAGGATCGCCATATTCCTCCTCCTTCACTCACTACTCTTATAAGGGATACACTAATAGATTATAGACATGTAGGTCCCTTTTTTTGCCTGAAATCATGCATCCTCAACAATATGTAGTTTCTATGTAGTAGTTCTGTTTCACCTGTAGATGAATTCCATCTTTAAAAGTACCTCTAGGAAATAGAAATAATTTTTGAAAACTGATTTTATGTTTTTTAAAGAATAATTGTGTGTTCTAAAACCCACTTTCTCCTCTCCCATACTGTATGTCGGGTATGGAATGTGTAACGCCTCCTCCGCATACCAATGCCTCTTTCACGAACCATCATTCATCTATAGACTCCTCTGCTATGTCGTTGTGTACTGACTCCACAAGAATCATCTCTAAACCACTAATGTGAACCACATATGCTTCTATAGGTGAGTTCTTCCTCCATAGACCACCTTCCTTCTTCAGACACATCTTGCTTTTCTGGCTTAAGTACCTCACAATAACTTTTAGTAGAATTTCTTCCCCGAAAATCACTTCACTTCATATAATCATCCTCCTTGGACCACTTATACTATGTAGAATCTCCTACCTACCATGCTTTCTTTCTCCATGTACTGAACCTTCATCATGCGTGCACCACATCCTTTTTGGGATATAGTTTCCAAAAAACCATTGGTGGAGTTCCTTCTAGGTGAACCACTTACAGACTTTCTCGAATTCTAGAAGAAAAGAGATGTTCTCTAATGATATTACATCTCTATTCTAATCTGTGGTATTTCTGCTTCAAAGGTGCTGTCATGGGTGCTCTCAAATGATTCTCAAATTTAGGTTATTTAGGTGTAGTAGAGTGGATGACCAAGGTCCTCTCTTAATGGAAGAAGTAATTTAAAACAATATATTATAGGTATTTTGCAAATAAAATAAAAACACTATTTAAATGGATGGGGGTGTTATAGTTTATAAAATAATAAGAAGTATACTGGAAGAATATTTTAATTTTTTTTGTTTTTTTAGATGAAACTTGATTAATAAGACACAACGAGATGGTAATTTTTTTAGAAAATATTTTTAAAAGATGTAATAGATCTAAATCTACCTGTTCATTTTTTATTAGTAATTACCATTTAAATTAATATCCACCAAATTTTGATCCCCTATTTTTTTACCCTGCAAACCCTATGGGAGTTTACTTAACCACAAATATAAAATTACTTAAACCCTAGGCTAGCATCGGAACATGAAATCACAGCACCCAGAATCGATTGACATTATAATATTATCTTATGGTCAATGGTTAATTATAGAAAAAACAAAATATAGAAATGAGGATTAATTGAGTTTAGGGATGGTATTTGAACTCTACAAATTTATCCATTGTTTTCTTGTTTTACCGATTAAGTTTGCGCTCTCACAATTTACAAAAATTCTCAACCTCGCATGTTTTTTAATTAATTATTCGATTTCATACATATTTTCTTCTAATTTGAAAACTCAATTCATGGATAATATTAATTTAAATAAATTATCACATTCATTCAAAACGAATGAGTGAAGAAGATGATAGGTAGACCAATTATTTAGAATAACTACTCTTCCATGGGAGGTGTAGTCATCATAGAAACAGTTTTCATGTGCAAGGTTTAGAAATGGTATAACCCAATATCAATTATCCAATTCATTTACAGCCAAAATAGTAAGATTAATGAGGAAGATAATTGAAAAAAATAAAAGAAAATAGAATAAATAAAAGAGGAACAAAGAAGTTTATTATGAAAGCACAAAAATTGCAACATGAGAAAGAGAGGAAGGCTTTGACGAATGGAACCTTGCTTCAAGATCTATCTCTATGAGTATAGAGAGTTAAAAAACCTCAAAGGTGATGAGAAGGCTCATATGTAACTCCAAATTGGTAGCACTTCACTCAATGGGAAAACCTTCAAATGAGGTTCACATGGGGTCAATTTATAGCCAAAATGGGAAGTGGTTTGGGGCATCTAGATTTTGAAATACCAATTAGGACTCAGTTTTCGGTTGCTAAAAGTCCTTATGTAAACATGGAAAAAAGATAAAAGTTGTAATATAAAATATTGGATATGACCATGTAAACATTGGTGGATATTGGAGGATGAAAACATGATATATGGCTGAAATACAGAACCAAATCTTTGACATTGTGCAGATTCTATCCCCTATGAAGATTGGATCAGATTCCTACCTTAAATGATGAATCTGACATCAAATTATTGAGATTAGTTATAGAACATAAAGTTATTGAGAGGCTCAATATATTTCGTCCTATTTAGAGGCATGTATTTTACTAAATGTGAAAAATAGTGGATAGACGTCCTTGGCCTTCCATAGAGTTTGGACCATTTTCCATCAGAATCATCTCTAACCCACCAAATCACCTCTTCCTACAACAAAATCACCAAAAAAAGAATATTTTCCCATTTAACAGTGATAAAATTTAATAATTTAATAAAATTTAATGTGTAATTAATAATAATATTTGTAATTTTAAATGAAAAACAAATTTAAAATAGTAATGTAAGGGTGAAATAATGCAGTGAATTGTGATGTGATCACACCCCCACACTAACCCTACTGCACTCCTGGGAAAAACCTCATATCATGTATTCAAAACAATAGAGACATGTAAACATAAATATAAAATCAAAACAAATTTTAAATCACACATCCTTGAGATCCAACAATTCCACACCAAGAAACAAAAAAATATCATGCCTCATAAAAAATAATTATTTCCAATTCTCTATTTATATAATTTAATATATGTCCACTTCATTTATCCTTCCTTGTGAACAAAAGACATTCCTAACTTTAATTTTCTCTTATCACACTAATTTAAATTTTTTTGTAATTTATTTCTCATCCAAACTCATACAAGGGTCATCATAGGCTTGATAAATTCCTACATCTCTACCCAATGTGAGTCAAGTACATATGTTTATAATGAGGACTTTTCATGGTTGTTATGTGGATTTTGGTTGATAGGATTTAGATATAAACAATTCTATGTCTTAATGAGGAGGTATTGACTCTTTTTGAACAAAAATTTCATTATTCTTATTTTCACTCAAGTATGGCCTCCTCCTCACTCCCCTTAGTATCAATTCAGCTCCATCGTTATGAAATCTCATGGAAAGTTTACATCATTCGTCATTCCAGCATCAAAAATTTCAATCTTCTCAAGAATATTTATTCGTGAAATCCCTACATAGGCACAACATTCATTCTTCATTGGAAGCTCAATAGAGGAACAACATATTTTATCATGAAAAATCTAGAAAGGAACAACTTTAAAAAGAATTTTTTTAGTAGAAAACACATCCCTTTAACAATGTTTCTTCCCAAATTATCACCAAATGAGGTTTCACAATACAAGATATCTTCCCCCACACTTAACATCAACTAGATCCTGAAATTTCACTTCAAAAGTAGGTTGGATAGGGAAAATTGTCTTGTAATTTGGAGAACCTAACGAGATGTTCATGGATACTATGAAATAAAAGGATTAAATGTTCAAGGTAATCCATTATAAAAAGGATTATTATAAAAGGGGGCTTTGAAACTAAATAAATTCCTTAATCATTTAAAATATAAGTACCTTTAACCCTCATGTTTTGATAGGAATAAATCAAATTATAGTTTAATCAAGCATGGTTTGGTTATCTTAAGAAGTGAGGTGAATGTATATAATATAAAAAAATGGTTCAGAAGCCTCACAGGAAATTTATTTCAAATATATGGATAGTGATATGTGGCTTGGGATTCAAAATATAGTGTACACTACATGAAATCACTAAACATTTGAACTTGAAAAAACTGTCATTTTCAACATTCATTGAAACTTAGTTTCATGGGATAAATTTTTTCACACATTTAAAATGATTTCAAAAAATTTATGAGAATAATATCATCTCAAATGTTTTAGAAAAAGACAAAAAATTAAAAAACACTATTTTGTTTAGAAAAAAATAAAAAAAATGAAATTACTAAACTAAAATATTCCCCCCCATAAACATAAAATATTGAATTGTCCTCAATGGAAACCCATTAGATGATATTTTCATGTAAAATGAATAATTTTAAATAGGAAAAATAATATTAAATCGAATGGTTTAGTAATAGCATGATATTCACAAGTGATGATGGGGACATGCAGTGTAGTAAAATCCACTGCATCAGTAGAAATTCACTCAATATATTATTTCAAATGTTTCCCTTTGACTATAATGATTCTTCCAGTGTCCACTTGTGTGATCTCCACTACACCATAAAGAAAAAATATTAGATAAAATATAAGTACCTAACCATCTGGAATAAAACATAACAGGCATCATCTTTAATCATGAACTATAGAGTAGGACATTATCTTCAAACATCATTTATATTTTTTGGATCATTTTATTAAGAGATAATTTTTTTTCTTTCCTTTTAGAGACTTTATTTCTCATACTATGACAATTTAATCTCCTAAAACTCCTTAATTTGTAGCTTCTTTTGAAATCTAGCTTGGTCTATATCCATGTTGCATTTCTTTATAGCCTAATAAGCTTGATGCTCGGCCTCCACGAGTAGATGAAAGGATTTCCCAAAAACAATAATAAATGGGGAAATACCAATGGGAGTCTTCTATACAGTAATATAATCCCGAAGTGAATCATCCAAGCGCTTGATCTAATCATTCCTATTCAGATGTATGGTTTTCTCTAAAATTTCTTTCCACTCTCGATTTAAAACCTCATCTTGAACATTTGTTTTGGAGTGGTATGGTGTTGATGTTTTGTGTGTCACCCCATAATTTTGAAAAAGGGAACTCAAATTCCGATTATAGAAGTGTGTCCCCTAGTCACTAATGATGGACTTTGGAAATCCAAACCTATAGAAAATTTGAGTCTTGATAAAGTCCACTAGAACATGATAATTATTAGTTCTAGTGGGCTTAGCCTCCACCCATTTTCTCATATAATCAACGGAAACCAAAATGTACAATAAACCATATGAACATGGAAAAGGACCCATAAAATCAATTCTCTAAACATCAAAAATCTCACAAAATAATATGGGCTATTGGGGAATATTGTGTCTCCTAGAAATGTTTCATGTGTGTTCAAAACGAGTGTATGACCTAAAAAAAATATGGGCATCATGGAATAATCTAGGACAATATAACCTAGATTCTAAGACTTTCCACGATTCCTATTGGGGTCGAAAGTGTCTTTCACATGAATGAGTATGGCAGAAATTCCAAACAGACTCAAACCTAGGATCAGGAACACACCCCCTAATAACGTTATCACTAGAACTGCCTATAGGTATGGGTCATCCCACACATAAAACATAGATTCAATCTTTAATTTTTAGACTTGTATTTTATTTAAATTTGTAATAATTTTAGAAACTACAAGGTAGTTAAAAAAATCAACATACTAGGGATGCGTACCTAAGAGTTATAAAATATTATCATTGGTAAAATTGTCCTACAGTGGTACCTAGTCCAATGTGTATTCTTCATGTATGTGAGTTATACTACTTATGAAGTACACCATAAAATTTTTTAACCCCTTATTTCCTTTTATCTCAGTATTTAATTATTGAAGAAGGATCATCCATCGGATGAGTCCGGGCTTCACGTATAGCATCTTGAAGAGGTACCTTAGAGCTTCATGGTCAGAAAAAACAAATACTTTAGAGCCTAATAAATATAAAAAATATTTAATAAAGAAAATATGATAGTATGAATATTATTTTCTGTGGTATTTTATATTTATTGATCTGAATCCATTGTCCATGATGCATAGGAAATCACATGTGAACGTCCCTCCACCCCATGTGATAATACTACTCCAACTGCATAGTTGGAAGCATCAAACATAAGCTCAAATGGAATGTCCCACCATGGGGATGTATGATCAATGGACTGGTCAGATGATTCTTTAACTCATCAATTGAAGTCCTACAAGAATCATCAAACACAAAATCAGAATCCTTTTTAAGTAATCATGATATAGGAAGAGAAATATTAAAAAAATATTTGATGAAACATCATTAAAATCCTTCATTCCACAGAAAAGATCTAACATCATCCACACATTAATGATAGGGTAAGGATAAAATAATATCTACCTTAGATTTATCAACCTCTTTCCCATGTTTTGACACTATATTCCCTAAGGAAAGTCATTCTCTACCATGGAATGATGCTTTTCAAAGTTTAAGACTAGATCCTTTTCTATAAAATGATTCAAAACCTTTCCTAAACTAGAGATAAAATCATGAAATGAAGAGACATACACTATAAAATCATCCATAAATACCTCAATGAAGGTCTATAAAAATTGGAAAAAATACTTACCATGCACCTCTGGAAGGGACCAGTGGCATTAAAAAGTCCAAATGGATTACTTCAGTAGAAAAACATACTGAATGGGTAAGTTAATGTTTTCTTCTCCTAATCCTCCGAAGCAATAGGAACACGGAAATATCCATAAAATCCATCCAAGAAACAATATTGTGTTTTCCCATCTAGTCTCTTAAGCATTTGATCAATAAATGGGAGGGGTATGGATATTGTGAGTGTGATGATTTTGTTTCCAATAATCAATATGCACACTCCAACGGTTGTTCACAATCATTGGAACTAAGTCCTCTTTATCATTTTGAATAATAGAAATACCACTTTTCTTAAGAACAACCTGAATAGGACTCACCCACTACGAATCTGAAATTGGATAAATTTTACCTACCTCAAGAAAATTTTCTTTTTCTTTTAACAACTTCAAAAAGTGTTGGATATATTCTCCTTTGTGGATTCCAAAACAGTTTAGCCCCATACTCTAAAATAATCCTACGCATGAAAATATAAGGGATAATACATTATATTTTAGCCAACATCCACCTGATTTCCCTAATGTTCTCCCTCAAAATATTCAAAAGTTTTTATTCATGATCAAAAGGAAGATTATTCGAAATTATAATTGGTAATCTCTTGCCACTTAACAAGTATGAGTATTTGAGATTTGTTGGCAATGGTTTGAGCTCCAATGAAGGGGTGATGTATGGATGGATGCATTGAAGGAACTAAAATATGTGCCCAAATAACCCCAGTATCAGAATAAACACCATCAAAATCAGAGAATAATTCATCAAATCCATCATTATACTCGACAACCATGTCATAATAAGATTGAACATGATCCAAATCAGAATATTAATCCATTTAAAAATCAAATCTAAGATAGTATTGTGTATTATAAATAGGTGTGTAAGTTATCTTAGACATAAAACTGGAACCAATGCTCATAATCTCTCTTGGAATAGGAAAATCCATGGGTTTTTTACTTGGTGGTTCAAAATAGAAGATCCCAAAAGAATAATGTTCCTCTAAGGGGTAATTCATGGAGTCTATAACATTAAATATCACAACATAGTCTCCAAAATCAATGAAAAGTATACCATAATTAAAATGTATAATTTTTTTAGTTTTTATTAAGGCCCTACCTATTAAAATGGGATCATGTGAACTTACCTGATCATCCTCCATGTTACGCATGCAGAAATCTGCTGGAAAGATCATGTCTCTTACCCGAATAACTACATCCTCAAGGAATCCTGTTGGATATGATGTATCTCTTTTATCAAACTACACCACTAATCTCATTGTCTACAAATCACCAACCTATTAAGAAGATAATAGAGAGTGAGAAAAACATTTACGGAATCCCCAAAATCACAAAGAGCATTAGATAAGTGAACTCTACTATGGTTCATGGGATGATGAATATCCCAGGATTCTTTCATTTTGTTGTCATTACTATAGTTGGTTTAATCAATGCTGAAACATTACTTCCAAGATTGATCTTCTAATTTACCTTGATACCTCTTCAATTGGTACAAATTTCTTTTAGGAATTTGGCATACCATGGTATTTTCTTAATAGATTCAATAAGGGGGATATTTATCTCTACATGCTTGAATGTGTCCAAAATATCTTTTTTTAATTTACACCTTATCAATATTGTTGGTTTGTAAAAATCTATTTGGAAATGGAAGGGGTTTAGGATGAATTTCATCAAACTTATTATTACCTTTGTCTTTCTCCTTGGCCTGCCTATCAGTGCTTCTTGAATGAGGTTTCTTTAGAGTTGAGGTGAATCCTGGTGGAACGAAAGTTGTAGATGTATCTATTGTTTGATTCTCGCTTCTCAGTGTAATGGCCCTAACATTCCCTTTGGGATTTGGATTAGGTTGAGAAGGGAGGTTTCTGGAGTTCATACTTACTAGTTCATGGAGGGTGATGGCAATCTGGATCATTTGAGTCTTCAACACCCTCAGATCTGAACCTTGACTTTTCAACTCATTCTGTTGATTAAGAACAATTTATTTCAAAATATCATCGGTATTAGAATCTATCTTTTTTTGATAAGTACCTTGTTTTTTACATTTTGATTCTTGAACTAAAAACACTTTGGGGGTTTTTGGAAACCCTGTTGTTAAGGTGGAGGTTACTGAAAATTTTGTTGAAAAGGGGGCGTTTGTTTTTACCCAGAGCCATACCTCATGTTTGACTGATCCTTCCACCCTTGGTTGTGTGTTCCTAAAAAGGAATAATACTTATTTTTTGGATGTGGTTTTTTTTGCTGTAGATATGGTCTTCTATGTAATACTACTTCACAATCCTCTAACTATTATAATTGGTGGAAATAGTCTGTTGGGTGGTCTGTTTTTGTGAAAATTCCACATAGGATCATAAGAGTGGGTTGGCATGTCTTATAAGCAAATGAAATATTCTGCACCATAATGGTCAATTCTTCCAGCTTAGTATCAATCAAATTTTTTTTCTATAGAATATGTACTTACCTAGTGTACTCCTCTAACATGTGGTATACCTTCATTTCCAAATTGATGGTAGTTTTGTGCCAACATGTCACTCAATGCACATCCAACTACTGGTGTTATTTCAAATAATTCCCCGCTAGCCACAGCATCCACCATGATCCTATCCATAGGTGTGAGTCATCTATTGAAGTATTGGATGAGGATTTTCTCACTGATTCTGTGATGCATGAATCTTGCACACATCTTCGTGAATCGCTCCTAGTAATCATACATTGACCCCCCTTCTTCTTGATTGATCCTAGTGATCTATTTTCGAATAGATATGGTCCTTGATGATGGAAATAATCATTGAAACAAAAGACATTTCAAATCATTCCATCAGGTTACATCTTCAGGTTGTAAATAGTACATCCAATATTTCACAGCTCCATCAAGTGAGAATGGGAATGATTTTAGTTTGATTTGATCTTCAGATACATTTATTTGTTTTATTTTTTATAAAATAATTTTAAATTATTTAATGGTTTTATTTGGGTCCTCACTAGATATTCCAAGAAACATTGGAATAAGTTGAATTAACCCTGATTTTAGTTGAATGTCTGATTTGAGATTTGGGTATTCAATGCAATTTTTTTGATAATTAATTTCTGGTGCAACCAATTCTCAAATGGTTCTATTAATTTCATTGTTATTGTTTTTAAACATTGCTTCCTATTTTAATATTTATTTAGAATTGATTCCAAATTCTATGTTCCTAAAGTGGAAAAATTCTCCAACTAGTTGAATGTTGAAACTTCCTATAGACTGAGAATATATGATTTGATCCCTAAGGTTTACTTCAAACTCAATGTCAATATCTAAGAGATCTTCGATATTAGTTTGTTTCAAAAATAAAAAAATTAAAAAAAAGTGGACCGTAATAAAATAAAAATGAGAAGTTTGATTTGATCATCCAAAAAGAAGAAAAGGAATAAAACAAAAGAAGAAGAAAAATCAGATTTGGTAAAGAAGGAAGAAAGAAGAGAAGAACAGAATAAAATGAAAAATTAAAGGAATAACTAAAATTGGTTGAAATAATTACTTGAATCCCTGTAAATTGTTCCAATTTAAAAGGGGTTTTTATTGGTGCTTTCAAATGATGTTCAAATTTAGTTTATTTAGGTGAAGCGGAGTGGCTGATCAAGGTCATCTCTCAAAGGATGATGTAATTTAAAACAACATATTAAAGGTATTTTGAAAATAAAATAAAATAAAATAAACCACCTATATAAACGTATGGGGGATATAGTTTATAAAAAAAAGTGTGCTGAAAGAAGATTTTAATTTTTTTGTTTTGGTTTTTTAAATTTTACTTTATTAATAAGTCATAATGAGAAGGTACTTTTATTATGAAAATATTTTTAAAATAATTAATTGATCTAACTCCACCTCTTCATTTATTTATTAATAATTATCATTTAAATGAATATCCATATAATTATGACCCCGTTATTCTTTAACCCTCTAATCCTATGGGAGTTAACCTTACCGTAAAAATGAAATTACTTAAACCCTAGGATAGCTTTGGAATATGAAATTACATCACCCTACATTGATTGATGTTATAAGGTTATATTATGTTAATTGGAGAATTAAATAACATATACACTATATAAATGAGGATTAATTGAGTTTATTAACTATATTTTATCTCTAAAAATTTATCAGATGTGGTCTTGTTTTACCTATTAAGTTTGTGCTGTCACAATTTACCTAAATTCTAGACCTCGCATGTTTTTCTTTTAATTATTCAATTTGTTACATAGTTTCTTATAATTTAAAAAAAATATTCCTGGATCAAATTAATTTAATTACAGTATCTTATTGATTTAAAACAAATGAATGAATAATGTGAGAGGTTGATCAATTACTAAAAAGTGATACTCTTTCATAGGTGGTGTAGTCATCATAGAAACATTTTGCGTGTGAACATGTTTAGAAGGGTTATAAACCAATATTGTTTCTCTTATTGATTTCCAAACCAAATAAGAATACTAATAAAGTATATAACTGAAACAAATATAAGAAAAGGGAATAGATAAAATATTAACAAATAATTTTATTATGAAAACACAAACATTACAACATGATAAAGAGAGGAACGATTTGATGAAGGAATCCTTGCTTCAAGATCTCTTCCTATGATTATAGATATTTAAAGAACCTCAATGGTGTGAGGGGACTCCTCTGAAACACCAAATTTGTATAAATTCACACCTTAGTTTAACATCTATATGCGGTCCCCAAGGTGTCAATTCATAGCCATAATTGGAAGTGGTTTTGGGCACCCAAATTTCATGATACCACTTGTGTCTCAATTTAGGGTTTTTAAATGTCCTTATACCGCCTTGGTAAAAAAATAAAAGTTGTATAATAATATCTTGAAAATCTACATGTCAAATTTAGAATCTTATGGATGATGAAATTGTGAGATGAGGACAAAATAAAGAAAAAATATATGACATCATGAAGATTATGTCCCCTATACAGATTGGTTCAAGTGGTTACCTTAATGGATGAATGGGGATTCTTTTTCTTGAGATTATTTTTATCCCATGAAGTCATGGAGAGGCCGAAAATATTTATCCCATGTTGGGGCATTTATTTTGAGAAATGTGCAAAACATTGGACATATGTCTTTGTTCTTCCAGGAAATTTGGCCCATTTTCCTTATGGATCATCTCTGACCCTCCAAATCACCTCCTCCTACAACAAAATCACCAAAACAAGAATAAATATCCTTTTTAATAGTGATAAAAATTTAATAATTGAATCAAATGGGATGTGAAAATTGAGATAATATTTCTAATTTTAAATACAAAGCAAGTTTAAATCAATGGTTTAAGGTTGAAATAAAGAAGTGAATAGTGATGCAATCAGTGGTTCTTTTATAGAACGAGATATCAACAAAATTTGATAATCCAAGATTTACCAAATATTTGATTTAGTAAATCCCCTACCGCATACTGATCCTTCTTCCACGAACTGAAAATATCCCGCAAACCATTTTTCTTACCCTGACTATGTACCACCTTCATTACTCCACAGTGGTTGATCCCTTCCACCAATAACAAGCCATATTTTCCTATGTGTCAAACCACTCTGTGAACCTCAATTCCTTATGCATACCACAATCCCTTCATTTCTAACCATTCCACCTACCATTCCCACTACTCGGTATGTGGCCACAAACCATTAATGGACTTGGTATGTTGTCCATCTTTTGAGGTACATGGTTCCCTTATATTGCTGATTTTATTCACAATTCTTCATATTGTTAACTCTTATGAGGTTGAACTTCCTTTTCCAACATCAAACACCCGATTTTGAGGCGCAAAAAATTAGAAATCAATGTGAAACAGAACCACATTAAAAATGTTTCTTGGGAAAACACCAACCTTGTTCATTCACAGACATTTGGCTTTGTCAAAAAAACAATCACACCCAAAACATACTAACAGGACACATTTATGGATTTTTTTCAACATCAAATAAACAAAATCAAAATATGCATAATGATTTATAAGGTTTAGCACTCATTATAATAAGTCTGGTCCTTATTTAGATCTAGTAAAACTAGTGGTTTCACAACCCATTAGTAAAACCCTATGGGTGTAACACTATTAATTCATCATAGGTTAGAGTGTATGTCCCTTAAAGGTTTTTGGATCATCGTAATGATAGGTATACCCCATTATTTTAAAATTTAATATATGAAAATAGATAATTTATTTTAAAACCATTATATAATGTTATCCTATTTTTTAGGTTCTTCTCCTTCTTCTTTCCTTTCACAGTAACAGGTATCTTCTTTTTTTGCATACAAAACAACACAAACAACCACTTCTTCTTTAATTATATATAGAAAACTAAAATGGAAGTAATTATTTTAAAAATTATCTATTATTAATTTCTTCTTATTCTTTTGTTAATATATGAATGCAGAAATCTCTTCTTATCTTTGTGAACTTCAGGGCCAACTTGGAAAATACTTCCCCTAAATCATCTTCTTCTTATATATAATGATATGTGCATAACTCTTATTATATTATCTCTTATTCTATCTTTCTTATTAAGTTCATAATGGACTATAGTGGATCTTATTTTCTATATTAAAGTGTGTTGGCGCCAAAATATTGCACGAAAAGAACCGATGACAAAGAAGCCCTACACGCTGCCTTGCGAAGCTCTGATGTGAAGCACCATCGAGCATCGCGGCCTCCACAAACCATAGGAGGCTGTAACACTCCGCGAATTCCCTGACGTTCGTGATCCCGCCGTGAAGCACAGGAGGCGGTAATTCTCATCAAACGGCCTGACATTCGCGAGCCTTCCGCGAAGCACCCGCCGCCCTTTTGCGCCACGTGAGTTCTGCATCACGGCGCTCCTTGCCTATAAATACTGGGTTTCCCCTGAGTCCAGAGGATGAACAATCCAACCTTTCAGCTTCTCAACCCTTGAATCGTGAAGCACCCTTCGCCCCGGGAATCATGAGCTTCGCGAGGTGTTTTTACTTCACGAGATGCCTTCTCCTTGTCTCGTTTTGAGCCCCTCTTCCGAGAGGGATTCCCTTCACGAAGTCCAAGGGAATTCGCGAAGGAGGGGGATTCCCAAGGGAACCCGAGTAGCCGCAGAGTGTTTATGCTTCGCGAAACACCCATCTTGTACTAGTAATCCCTATGCCAAGGCAGGGTCAGTGCATATCGCGAAGCACACTGCTTCGCAGCACCTTGCTTCGCGAGGCGCCTCTGCTTCACGAGGTAGTGCTCCGCGAATACTATTCCACTTCGTGAAGCACCTCCCATTCACACCTCTACCCCATGCTAAGGCCAAGGCACTCCAATTCACGAAGCACACTCATCTGCTTGTCAATTCCTCTTCCCGTGCGACCCGCCATGTTTGCACGATGTGATTTCAAAGTCCCGTGGACAACACCACTTGTGGAATTTCTTCACTTAATGCTTCTTCGCATAGGCATGCTCACAGCTATTGCTTCTTCGCATAGCCACACTAACATGGACCCCTCGATGGTTCGCTCTGCGACCCCCCTTGACCACGGCCTTACTGGTACCTTCCCTCCCTCAAGTAGTAGAGGGTGCAGGTCATGTAAGTCCTAGGGGTACAGAGTGACCCATCTCGTCCAAGCTGCAGGATGTTAAACTGCCAAGCACCTCGTCCTCAACACATGACGTTAAACTATGATCCGACCCCACACCTCGAACGCAGGGTCCCCCCGTCTCGTAAATTCTTTACGCCACTCATCTCTACGGGAATGGAATCACCCCCTCCACAAGGGATGATATCCTCCTTATCGGGGTGGTGTATGTCCACGGGAGAAGGGCGACCACCTTGGTGTAAGTCCCCTTTCCCGTCTTGCAGAAGGTAGCACCCATGCACCTCTATACTTCCCCACTGCCAAGGTCAGTGGAGGGCGCGATAGGGAACGAGTCACCTCCCATCATTGGTCCAGAATCCCTCTCTCGATGCTCTTTGCCACACTTTGAGCCTCCATCCTGGAGTAAGTCCCAGCACCATGGGCCGCCTAACGCGTAAGCCCCTCTTCGCTTCTCACGGACGCACCCTTTGCGACATGATCATCAAGTCCTTGCTACCACTTGTTTTTCACACCGAGCATGACTCATGTGGGCTTAGAGTAAGAATTGACCATGACAAGTCCCTCGTCCAGCTTGACGTTAAACTATATGCCCTCGTCCAGCATGACGTTAAACTGTATGCCCCCGTCCAGCATGACGTTAAACTACACAGCACTTTGAACTATGAGGTCTTTGATCCATGTCAAGCCATGGTACGTAGGAAGCCTCCATGAGGTTCAAAACCACCACCTGTCATTTCTTCACATCAGGTTCCACCTTCATCAAGCATGTCATTAAACAACATTCCAATCCGACGATAAGCCATTGTGACCAACCTGAACTACGGGAAATTTGATCCATGTCAAGGCATGGTACATAGGAAGCCTTCACAAGGTTCAATCCCACCACCAGTGGACCCCCGGGTTCACCTTCACGTCGGTTCGCTGACGATGCCCATCGTACCAAGGTCCACCTTCACGTCAGTTCGCTGACGACACCCATCGGACCAAGGTCCACATTCACGTTGGTCCTCCGGCACACCACCCCAAACTACGAGGAATTTGATCCTTGTCAAGGCATGATACATAGGAAACCTCATGAGGTTCAAGCCCAAAATCCATCGGGCCAAGGTCCACCTTCACGTCGGCTCGCTGACACCATCCCGAACTACGCAGAATTTGATTCCCTGCCACGGGGATACGTAGGTGGTCTCTTCGAGGCGCAAGCCCAATTTCACTTTCTCTCTTACGATAGTCCCATTTCAGTCCCCCTCCACTTCATCCATCCATCCATCATCCACCTTGATTCTCACCCAGACCTCCATATCCCAGCGATATCATGCCATTCCACTCCACTTCACAACATTCAGGAAGCCGCCCACGGGTTAGCCCTGATATCGGCATCCCTTCAAGAGAAATTCTTCAATCCGATCCATTCCAGCTAATGTTCTGATCAGGCCGATCCATCTCCACTGGACGTTAAACCTGCGGCATACCCTTTGTTGAACATAGGAAGTTGAGGAAAACCTCAGATATATGCATATGGCATATAATTCCCCGTGCTCGATGTGGGATGCCTCGGGATTCCACACCCTCGAGAAGCCCTATGACAAGGGACAAAAGACAGACACGCCAGTTCCCCAGCATTCAGACATGCTATTGATGCCTCGACGTGACTACTCCCCCAACTGAAGGTTGCTGCCCTAACCAGACCCTTTGGAATGTTCTGTCAGAAGTAGTGTAATTAACAGGCATCCATGGAAACATGGCACTGGGAAGAGTTTCACGAACAACGTATTAAATCTATGAGGGAGTCCCGGACTAGGTGACGTGTTTCGAGGAGTAATCCACAGAGGGAAGAACCGACATCCCATCATCCCAGTTTCGATCAAGGAGTAGACGTCCCTGAACAAGTAGCGAATGCCGCCCGCCTTTGGAAAGCGGGAATGCGGGGCCACAGCTGCGCATCCTCCACAGGCGGATGAGCGTGCCCCGACGAAAGCGTAGGAAACAGAAATGGTGAACCCGATGTGAAATTATTCTCCTCAATGTGGAGATTAGTAGCATTCGAGACATCAGTATATTGACATGTCACCAGATCCAGATATCCGGCACCGGGTCCCGCCAAGCAAATAGTGGGCCTGGCGTGAAACTCACCGGAAGTTGGGGTAGTAGAACATGGGGCATTCCGTTCTGCAACGTGTTGGCGTGGATCCCTCTTACCGACATGGAGAGTGGAATGATGATGGGGCACTGGTTTTCAATCCTTTTCTTCGCAGGGCTGATGAGTTGATCACTCTGTTTCCCAGGAACCAGGGTGCTGCTATGGAGACACGATCACCACCCACTCGCCTACACCGGGGCAAGGTCAATACCTGCACAGCCACCCCGCATGGCTCCACTACCGCCACGACACCCACTACATATGTGAATACGGGGCGCCCACGTCCCCTCTCCCCGTCAGAGATCATCCAGCGAAGGTTCATCAACAACCTTGTACGCAGGTACGAGGAGGAAGGGGTCATCCCAACTCAGGATATGGCCCTCCTGGACATGGAGGCATCCCGGCCCCTCCATCAACGCCGCCCTCAAAGGCTGCGCAGGGAGACCCTGCTCCCCACCCCAACGTTCAATTATTTCAGGAGCCTGTCCCCATAAAACCTCGACGACTTCTCACCTAACGCTGATGAGGCGGGTGATGTCTGGCTCAGCCCACAAAGAGTCTCAATCCAAGGGCTCCAAGGAAAGGGATCCCATCCAGAAGTGTCAGCGCCGCTGACTGGCTTCACCAGAAGAGTAGGTAGGCTATTCCCCTCCACCACCTGCACCAGCTCGTCTAACCCGGCGTCAGCGTTGGGCCCGAGCTGATGACGCCCGTTAAGGGGTATCAACGTCAATAGCTACTGTGGCTCGATCAACCACTGAAGTACATCATGGATTTCCTACACACACTGAGTAAGGGCACTCCTTCACCTGACCAGGACCGAGGCTCCAACCGCCCCATGGGCAGGTCTGGTTGGCCCTCGGGGTTGCAGGCATGAGTGGTGATCGCCCCGAACCAATTCACGATAATGTCACCCCGTACGGAGGGCCTCCCCATACCACTATTCCATATATCAAGGGCCTTCCCTACTCCGAAACTCATCATGGAGGTATGCCTCGTGCTACCCCCATCCCGAAGGAAGATCCGCCCCGCGGCAGTGACGCTCGGCGTGGAAACCTCTCACGCACCCACCGTACAGGGTATGGAGTCCCTCCTCCAACCCCCGACTGTCGATGTGAAGGCACAGCCCATATGGTCCCTCTCTAACGTGGGGGTCCTCCCTATGTCCTCTATGCAACTGGAAAAGGTCCTCCTCGCCCCGACAACTCGAGGAGTGAGGTTCATCCTCGCTCCGCCCGCACCGACCATGGAGGTCCTCCCCATGCTCCTACCGGTTCCAACAGAGGTTCTGCCCACATGGGTGCTATCCACGGAGGTCCTCCCCATGTACCCTTCGACATTTTCCCTGGTTCCCCTCGCACCCCAGCTATCTCAAGCGGGAGCCCTCTCCGCCATGGCGCCAGCGCCGCCTCGAAACTACATGTTGAGAATCAACCTTGTCCCGAAGAGCCATCTAGGGGAAGGAGAGCGGGTCATCGCCGCCAAAAGAAGAGTCCTGGGAAGGCCCGAGTGGAGGTAAAACCATCTCATTTATTGGATTCTGAAGCGGAACGCTACTCAGCGGCGGAACCTTCTCCCCGCTCCTCCGTGTCAAGGACTGGGGCAGGAACGAGGCGTGTAAGCCTCGTCCTCCTAGAATGTGAAGTCCACTGGATTCCTGCCTCTCTCCGCAGGTACATCCAGGAGGAAGAAATTGTTGAAATTCCACAGGTCCCAACCGTGCAATCACCACCGTCGTCACCAGAAGCGCCCTCTACCTCTACAAGGGATCACAAAGAGCTATTTTGGGGACCAACGGCGGTAGAGCAATGACATGACCTATCGCCGGAAACCACAATTTCGGCACCAGAAGCTGTGGCCATCAGCCCATCGTATCGTGATATCATGGTCAGGTCACCTCACTCTTCAGAGGATGGCCCAGAATTCGGCAGCCAGTCATCTCGTTCTCCGTATTCTCCCCCTCCAAGTTTACTGTCCCAGCGGTCCTCCTCGGTACTGTTACCGGTCCATCAGCCGCCTCTGGTTGACGAATGGGGCAATACAAGGCCGGATCTCGAGTCCGAGCCCAGGAGCTTCTGGAACATTCTTGCAGCGGATCACTTCCCAGAGAAGTTCTGGCCGACGACAGCGCCGAACTTTTGCGCACCGGAGTCCCTTACCCCAGAGGAAGTGGGGTGCTTCCGCCGAACCCTATGGGCGACACACTTACGCCTTCATTATGAGCAGGTGGTGTACCCAGGGAGTCGAGAGCACTTTGAAGAAATTGACAAGAAATGTCACCTGATCAATTTGGCCACACTCCCTATGGCCCAGCGCCCTGAGTCACCAGGCCGCCAGAGCACCCTTCAACGGAAATGCGTTCAGAGTTTCAAAGTACTCCGCAGAGTCATCAGGGAAGCTACCCCCCATGTGAAAGTCTGTGGTTGGGGACACTATGCCTCTCTCCTTCTTAGCCTTATTAAATGGCAACCAGATTCGTTATGCGACCTTGAGGACATGCCCTCGAGAGGGGTCGCGGTCAATATGGCTGACATAGTGGAAAAGGAAGACAAGCTTGAATTTCTCGATGGAGACTTACCCCATGAGGGTGTACCGCCACTGTTGGACCCATCAGGGAGGGTTACCCGTCAGCAGAGGAACCTTCTATTCCTCCCTGTACCCACCGAGTTGTTGGTACTCAGTTGAAATGCCGGTAAGGGTAAGGAGTACGTCGGAAATATCAAGCACTCCAACCAGTCTGCCTCTGTACAGAAGACAGACGAGGATCCCGAGAAGGCCGCGTTGCGCCAGCAGCTTGTTGAACAGAAGAGGCTGGTTGACGAACTCATGGACGAGCGTGCTGCGGAATAGCGACCCGACTACGGTAATCCCATGCCGCGACAACAGGGGCCGGAACAATTTCCCCCTGGCGAGATGCCTCCAGGAAACCCTGATCATGCTGCTTCTGCAGACAGGGTAGAAGCCGTAGCCCATGGCAAGAGGGAACGATATGTCTCACTAAACCCTCCTGAACAACGGGGAAATCTAAGGAATCCAGCCCGGGATCCCCCAGTCGCCCCACAGACCGTTCCTCCAGTTTCCCCACGAGCTGCTAAATCCATCTACTGTGTCGATGAACCTGGCAACACACTTGTGATTAGGGATCCCCGTCAAGACAGGGACCCCCACCCGGATGATCTTATAGCGGCACTCATCGCCTGCCTCGAAGCGTTGGAAACGCGGCAGGTGGCAGTCCCACTGGATGGTAAGCCATATCCCATGTGGGTGGATGATATGCCCACACCCCCAGGTTTTGGGAACCCCACATTCTCACCCTTCAACAGGACAGGGGACCTGCCGCAGCACTTGGCCCATTTTTCTTCCACGTGTGGACCCATGCTGGGGACTCTGGCCCAACAAGAAGCCGCCAAGCTCTGATGTTTTTTTCATACATTGGAGGGCCCCGCATTCGTCTGGTACAACCAGCTCCCTATCGAATCGGTGACTGGTTGGTAGGATCTCTGCCGGCAGTTCCTATACCAATTCAGCTCCACCACGCGAAAGACCATCATCGCAGACCTCTTCAAGTTCAAGAAAAGGCCCGATGAGCAAGTCACAGACTTCATCGCCCGGTGGAAGGGGCTTACATACTCCCTCGGCATGCAACTGACTCAGGAGAAATTACTGACATGTGTGTGGGGAACGTTAAAATGGAGCTGGTGCCTTCCCTGATCACCCAGAACTACCCTGGGCGGTTCCAGGATTTCTCAGATAAGGCTTAGCGCCTTGAGGAGGCTCTACAATAGGCTAGTCAGGCACATTCGCTGCCCCCTGTGATCCCAGCCAGGAGGGATGCTAGAGCCGAACCCACCACGGTGGCCCAAATAGAATCCCCCAGGTAGCTGGAATTACTGCCAATGGCACCAGCCCCACAACCCCACATAGGTCCTCCACCTCAAGCACAGGCTCCTGCCCAGTAGCGGACGCCTCAGAATCGATAGGCTCCCCCGCGCAATGTGCCACCACCACCTAGGTGAGACAATCAGGTGCCGCCTCCTCGGCAGGCCCCTCCGGCCCCTCGTCAGGGCTAGGTCCCCAGGGCCCCCTATCCGGAAAGAAGGCACCAGACTTATTCGTTCAATGAGAATCAGGTCTCTGGCTACTTCCGAAGTGCTCTAGTGTAAGGGATTGTGCGCCTACCCGAGTGAAGAAGGGCGGAAGAGGAGAATCTCACTGATCACCCCAACTAATGTCCTTATCATTAGATTCTTGGGAACACTCTCAAGAAATGCTATGTGTTTAAAGACTGGCTTCAAGACCAGGTTGACAAAAACATAGTCAGGTTGGGCCCGACACCAACACAAGTAGCGGGTGTCTTTGTAGGGTCAGAGATCTGTAGCGACAGTGAAGGCAAGTGGCAGAAGGTTCCCAACCGTGGGTCCTAGAAATACGACGACTGGATGGCTCGAAAAACCCTCACCCATGCCCATGGTATCATCCGGTCATGCCTAAATCTGACAGAGCCTTCGGAGGAAGTAGTCGGTACCTCTACATCGCCTTCATAGCCAACCTCTTCCCAAAAGGGAAAGCAGTGACGACGCAAGAAGAAGCAACGCGCTCCGCCACTACCATCGTCATCCCGCACTCTTGGAGTCTTTATGACCCCTGGAATGGGGATTCCTCCGAGAATCCTCCCAGTGATGGATGACTCATCGAGCGACAGCCAGGGATACGCTTTGGTTAACATCGTGGAGCTGGTAAAGCCCTATATGGATCTCGACAAGGGGGAATGCCAGGAAAACCTCCCCAATGTTCCCAACTGACATCAACATCAGCGGAACCGCAACCACGTCGGTCATCGAGGCATGCCAGCAGGCAGTTTTAGTCAGGCCGTGCATGCTACTAAAACCAGACAGTAGGCTCAGCGCAGAGCTCAGCACACGCAAACTCATCTGATGCCCTTAGCTCTACCTCCACCTTCGTTTGTGCTACTAGATCAGGCAGAGTTTCCTCGTCCGTATCACAGTCAGTCTTGTCCAGCTACAAGCCAATCTCTGATGTCCAATCCTAATCTGACGGCTACTCTCCAGGATTCAATTAGTAGGCAGCAGGATGTGTCCAGTACTAGCCAACCACCGGTTCAACCGGAAGGACCCGTTATGCCTCCAACTTCATAACGACCTCCTGTAAGCAGAGGCTTGCGCTTGGCACGAAAGTATGATGTCCTGAAGCACCTGGCCGGAATTCCAGCAAGGATTTCTATCCTTGAGGCCCTTCGCCTATCGTCTGAAATGTGCGAATCACTTGCTGAGGCCCTAAAGAGCCCCCTTCACTTTGAGACGGAGGTAGCAGCTGTGGAAGCCTTCAAAGTTGAGGCAATTGAGAACGCCAAATGTCAGGAAGTTATCTCATTCTTCGGTGAAAATGGGGAACCTCCCATACAGGGGCATATTCGCCCACTGTACATCACTGGCCACTTCAATGGCATGGAAGTCCGCCACTGCCTCATTGACACGGGTTCTGGGATCAACCTAATCCCGACTCGGACACTGTGAAATCTGGGTCTATCTAAAGATGATTTAACTCCCTCCGATCTCAGAATCTAGGGATACGATAGGACCGAGCAATCCCTAGTCGGCAAGATCCGCCTGAAGACCCAGTTTAGTGGCCAAATTTCCAGCACAGAGTTCATGGTAGTCTCTCAGGACACCGCCTACGATGCATTGATGGGTAGGCCATGGCTCCATCTACACACAACGATCCCTTCGTCGTATCACCAATGCCTCAAATACTCCTCCAATGGTCAAGTAGGCATGCTCCAAGGAGATGCGTCTCTGTTCACCTCTTGTGAAGCCCGCTATCTGGATGCCTATTATTACAAGAGCAAGGATAATTAAATCCTAGCAAGTGGGGATGAACCCGCCTCGGTCACAAGTGATCCATGGGCAGGCCTGGATGATGCCTACATCTTCCTGATCCATCGATTGGAGGCCACAACCCCCGACATGGGGCAGTATTTTGTTTTTTTGGGTACGCAAGGAAGGAGTGTTCCCATGTCCAAGCGACGACGAAAAATCATCTCGTACTCCTACACCAACCAGGCTCAGGTGATCCTGAAACCTCCTACCCCTGTGCGGTACTAGAATGTCAAGCTTATGACAACGACAGTACATCATACGTGTCTCTTCCGCTGGGCTGGACTCAACCGACTCAGGCCGACGTTTCACCACTACTTTGATGTCATCAAACGTGGCCCATTGGGCCGGAGTCCAGATGGGATAGGATCGACTTCCTTCATTGTTATGGTCTCAGTGGCGAGTGGGTCTCCTGATATGGTGATCACTACTGCCCAAGACGGCACTAGCTTCCCGTCACCTCCCTTTGTGGGAAATCCATCCACGGGTGGAGAGGAAGATCTGGAGGATGCTCCCCCCACCTTTGAGGAAGGCGTATCTACCACGGTTGATGAACTGGTTCAGGTGAACCTTGGTAGCGAGGCAGATCCAAGACCCACATTGATCAGTGCAGCAATGTCCCCTGAGGAGCAGTAGCGGTATGTAGACTTTCTCAAGCAACATCGTGATCAGTTTTCTTGGAGTTACGAAGAGATGTCAGGACTAGATCCCCAGGTAGTCGTTCACCGCCTGGGCATCCTGTCAAACCATCATGGGTTTAAGCATCCTCCAAGGAAGATGCACCCTTCTCATGGTGCTACGGTTGAGGCTGAAGTGGACAAGCTCATCAAAGCCAACTTTGTCAAGGTAGTCCAGTACCCCAAGTGTCTTGCCAACATTGTGCTAGTCAGGAAGAATAATAGGCATATCAGAGTCTGCATCGACTTCCATGACCTCAATCGCCACTGCCCAAAGGATGACTTTCCCCACCTGGTGACCGAGTTATTGATTGATTCCATGGTCGGGTTCAGAGTGTCCTCTTTCATGGATGGGTATTCCGGGTACAACTAGATCCAGATGGCCCCTGAGGACGAGGATTCCACTACCTTCAGGGCCCCCCAAGGTACGTTTTGTTACCAGGTTATTCCCTTCGGCCTAAAAAATGCAAGTGCCACTTATAAGAGGGCCATGCATCGTATATTCATGTTGATTCTCGGGATGTTGGTGGAATGCTATGTGTATGACCTAGTGGTCAAATCGCGCCAGCGCTAGGACCATCTCAAAGACCTTGATAAAGTGTTTGGTTTCCTCCATTCCCACAACCTGAAGATGAACCCGTTGAAGTGTGCCTTCGGGGTCACCTCTAGGAAGTTTCTTGGCTTTGTTGTTAGATACCGGGCATTGAGATCGACCTAGAGAAGATCAAGGCCATCTGCCAAATGACTCCCTTGAGCAATATTCAGGAACTTCAAGGTCTCCAAGGCCACTTAGCCTATATACGCCGATTCATCGTGAATCTGGTCAGCAAGTGTATGCCCTTTTCCCGGCTCATGAATAAGGGCAATGCCTACGAATGGGATGAAGAGTGTCGAACCGCCTTCAAGGAAATCAAGCAGTATCTGCTCTAACCTCCGGTTATGATGCCACCCATCTCCGGAAAGTCGCTGGTCCATTACGTGACTGCCCTGGAACGGTCCCTCGGCGCACTTCTTGCCCAGAAGAATAACGAGGGTATGGAGAACAGTCTATACTATCTCAGTCGCATGCTTCTCAATACGGAGATCAGATACTCCCCTATAGAAAAGAGCTGCCTTACACTCGTTTTTTTCTTACAGAAGTTGTGGCATTACCTGCAGCACCATGAGGTACAATTGGTCTCTCTGGTAGACCCACTGAAGTACATCCTGAACCACCCCATGTTGACTGGCCGACTAGCACGGTGGGAGGTGATCCTCCAGCAGTTTGATATCAGTTTTGTACCTCAAAATTCCATTAAGGGACAGGCGTTGGTAGACTTTTTAGCTGCCCATCCAGACTTCGCGGATCAATCCCTAGACCTGGATTTTGCTGATGAGACGATCCTCTCAGTCGATCGTGTCGTCTTATGTTGGAAAATGCACTTCTACGGTGCCTCCCGGAGCCCCACCGGTAGGAGGCTCAACGATCCTATGCTCAATAGAGTGGGTCTAGGTATCTTCTTCATTACCTCGGTGTAAGCCTTCCTTCCATACTCGTTCCTATTGTCGGAAGGCTATACCAAAAACAAGGCAGCGTATCAGGCTCTCATCACTGGCCTCGAGTTGGCCCTCGAGATCGATGTGCCCCATCTACATGTGAAAGGAGATTATGAGCTGGTAATCAAATAGGTCAATGGAGACTATGTCGTCAGGAAGCCAGAGCATGTACCATTGCTGGAGTGCACCCTCCATCTAATGGCCCAGTTCTCTTCTCGACTAGAGGTTACCCATGTCCCTCGGTCATAGAACGGTCAAGCAGATGCCTTGGCTGGCTTAGCTGCGTCATTCGCGGAACCCAAGCAAGATGATTTGATCATACATGTGGAACACTGGAGAGTCATTTCCCCCGTCACCTAAGAGGACAATGACGGCCTGTGGGTAAATCATCTCCCTGCCAGACCTTCTACGTTAAGGGTCCCGAGTTCATCAGAAACAGTGGCCAAGGATGCTCCTGACTGGAGGGCACCATTTGTCGAGTATCTTCAAAATGGTCACCTCCCGGACGACCGGGCCGAGCGCGAGAAAATCTGACATTGTGCGCTGCAATTTACCCTCTAGAGCGGTCCTAGTATTGAGTAGATCCTTTATAAATGGAGCTTCGATGGCGTTATCCTCTGTTGCATTCAAGGAGTCACGATTTCATAGGTTATGCAAGAGGTTCACGCCGGTTCCTGTGGTGCCCATCAGGCTGGGCCAAAGCTGCCCCATCAAATCCAGAGGTTGGGGTACTTCTGGCCCTTTATTATCCATGATTGTATCGAGTATGCCAAGAGATGCCATGCGTGCCAAGTTCATGCCAACTTCCTACATTGGCTGTCGGAGACCCCCCACCCCACCAAGTACTCTTGGCCATTTGTGGTGTGGGGACTTGATTTAGTGGGACCATATCCAATGGAGACAGCTCACTAGTGTAGGGTCATCTTAACAGCTTCATATTTCTTCTCCAAGTGGGCAGAGGCAGTTCCACTCAAAGAGGTCAAGGCCCGTTCCATTTTGGACTTTGTGAGCTCCAACATCATCCACCGGTTTGGGGTCCCTCACGCTGTCCTCATCGATAACGGCACCAACTTCCGAGTGGATGAGCTGAAGAAATTGTACGCCAAGTACAATGTCTATTCAAACCATACCTCCCACTATCATGAACAGGAAAACGGACAGATCGAGGCATTCAACAAAACGCTCTCTAACATTCTACAGAAAATGGTTGGTCAGAACAAGAAAAGTTGGTCAGACAAGCTCCCCAACACCCTCTAGGCTTATCGGGCGATGACTCAAAATTCCACCCAGGTGACCCCATATTCCCTGGTGTATGGGGCTGAGGCCATTCTACCCATTGAGATCCAGCTACCACCGTTACGCACTGCAGTCTATAACTAGAAAGCGCCAGATGAGGTGGCCGAAATCCATCTAGCTGAATTGGAAGCACTGGAAGAGAACAGCCTTTGTGCCCTACACAATCTAGAAAGGCATCATAATAAGATATCAAGGGACTTCAACAAGAAGGTTCGCCTTTTCTATTTTCTGCAGGGCGATCTGGTGTTGGCCCCTCGAGTGCCAATGATCCTCGGTAGGAAACCACCCAAGCTAGAGCCCAAATGGGAAGGACCTTACGTCATCCACAAGGTTTAGCGCAACGGAGCATACTCCTTCGCAACCACGAATGGTGAGCGCATAACTCCTCCCAACAACGCCATGTTCCTCAAGCAGTACTTTCCCTAAGCACCCATGGCCCCACACGACCTTAAACTTCATTGTTGTCCAGCAAGATGATAAAATACAAAATGGTCTAATCTCTATGACCTTAAACTAAGATATCCCCTCATCCTTACTACTAGACGTTAAACTACAAGCCATTCAGGCCTTCCTAACCGAGGCTTAGCCTCAGACCCCTTAGCCTCCTCGGGCCCCTAGCCTACGTCCTCACCACATGACGTTAAATTGCATGGCCTTCAAGAACTATGTATGGCTTCATTACCATACTAATGGGATACATAGGAACGCCCAGACATTTCATCTGTCGGCCTAGCCCAAGAGCCGAAAATCTTCCCCTCGGGTCAGGAAATATGGCAGGGTGCACACTTTTTCCCCAACTCACGTCGAGTTAGCCTCGACCTAGTTGCACGTCCCCGCTGGAGATGTTTGCCTCTTTCGTGGATGGATACAGCTATGCTTCACCCACTCCTTGACTGGGATTCCATAATCATTCACACCTAGAGGGACCCCCAAGAACGACCTGGATACAACACCCAAGGGCTCTCCTACCCACACAGGTCGATGCCCCCAAAGGTTTCTGAGCAACAAGCCGATACAAGTCCCGCGTTGCGAATTTGGTCAACGGTCGACGCTCATTTGTTGCTCCCATATCAGGTCACCATAGGAACGTTGTGTTTCAAACATGGTCAACAGTGTCCTAGATCTTCGGGTCCACCCCGAGATGTCCCAAACATCGAGTACAGTGATTCGTTCTGCCCGATCCTGAAGTGAATAACTTCCCTCCGGGTGGCGCTAACGGTCGGGCCCACGACCCCAATTTTCTTATAAGGGATGTACGGTGTGGTGTAGAATTACGTCCTTTTTCATGCAGGGTTACATTCCATGTCGTACACCTCCCCGAATGAGATACATTTATCTCTTTCCTCGTCCTCATTGCAAGACGTTAAACTGCAAACTGGCCAGGCCTCCCTGACCAATGCCTAATCTCAGGCCCCTTGGCTTCTACGGGCCCCAGCCCTCATCCTCACTACAAGTCGTTAAATGGTAATCCAGTCAAGCCTTCCTGACTAAGGCCTACCCTCAGGCCCCTTGACCTTTTCGGGCCCCTTGACCCATATTCTATCCTACAGAACTGTGCGGTATGGTGTGGGATTATGTTCTCATTACCCGTTGTTCCACATATCTCTTTGTTAGAATATTCTGCCCCCTGGGTATACCTTTATAACTACGTATGGCTTGATTCTCATCCATATGGGATACATAGGATCACCTGAATGTCTAGGCTTCGGTTCTAGCCCCATCTCTTGGGAATCTCTATCCCACCTCGGCTCCTCGGCCTACTCTTCCTCCACGAGAGGATTATATGGTGTGGTGTGGGATTATACCCTTATTCACGTCAGTCTTGTAATGACCGTGCCATGTACCTCTCATTCTCAAGCTGTTTCGTCGACCCTTTCTGACGGTTCACCAATGTGCCTAAGGGTACTCCGGTTTATTACCTGGAATGCCAGACTTTACCCGGACACATCTGCACCCACTTTTCAGGCTTTGTGTATCCCTTCATCAGGGCTTCCATCATCTTTCACACCTAGAGGGACCCCCAAGAATGGCCTAGATACTACGCCCAAGGGCTCTCCTACCGTTACGGTCCAACACCCTCAAGGGTTTTGGACAAAAAATCGATAAAAATCCCACGTTGTGAATATGGTCAGCGGTCGATGCTCGTTTGTTGTTCCCACCTCAGGCTAACGCGATATGGAGACTGTTTTTTCCTCCATAGTTAACGGTTATCCTCTATCGCCACGCCAACCCCATTAAGCCCAAAATGCCAGTTACACGATTCACATCCTTCTCCAGTCTCATCATGTCCAAGGAGAGTCTCGGAAATCTTGGTACTATTCCTCCATGCACATCTACGCATTGGGGGACCAAAGTCGTGTCAAAGGTGTCCTTCGGGGCTCTTCACCGACTGCCCCTAGTTGGATGTTTCGGGTATTTCGATAAGGATATTCCCCCTTTGTTTCCCACACCGATTTTAACTCATGTGGGCTTAGGGATTTGGCTAAGGTCTGCTCTTACCTAGAAAGTTTTCATCCACCCCTGATCCGAGCTCTAAGACCACAAACTAAGATCTCCCAAGAACTATGTTTTGCCTGATTCCTGTTCTCATGGGATACATAGGAACGTCCAGACCTCCTGTCTTTGGGACCATCTTGAGTTCAGCATCCTGCCTTCGGGACCCTGACTATGGGACTGCGTGGTGTGATGAGGGATCATGTCCTCATTCACGTCAGTTATGTCGCACGAGACCATAAACATTCCCCACCGAGCATCGTCTCTGCTACATCTGTGCTGCATGATGTTAAAATGCATGCTTGGTCCTATCATACGTCCCTAAAGTGTGACATTATCATCCTGGCCACATGACAAAAAATGGAACTGCATTGTGATGACCTCATTGTGGAGGACATCACATTGGGTATTGGTCATGCACCATGACATTTGTAAATGCCTATCACAGCTTGATTGTTCTGGCAACACCAGGGCTTGATACCCTAGGCCTGTCGCTTCACAAAAAAAACCACCATCTTAAAGGAAAAACAAGATTTATCAAATTCCACTTCTTTTAGTGTAAGGTCCATGCCCGCACTCCCCTTTTTTCCTTAAACTGGTACCTTACCGTGCCACCCTTCATAACTACATATGGCTTGATTCTCATCCTCATGGGATACGTAGGATCACCCGGGCACTTCCCCGCGGGCCCAGCCTAACTTTTGATTTTGGTCCCTTGACCTAAAACCTCTCCCAAGGGGGTCGTGTGGTGTGATATGGGATTATGTCCTCATTCACGTCGGGTTGTTCACCGCACCGTACACACCCCCTGTTCCCATTCACGCTAGGTGTTTGAGTTACTCCACCGTGTGCCTCTTATGTTTCCTCCCACCCATGGTCCGAATTCTATGACCCTAAACTAAGACCCCTATATGGGAAATGACTCTGCTCCCTATATTTAATACGCCTAGTTGTCGTGTTCAGATGCGTTTTGACAAAGAGCCCGGAGTGTGGTATTTTCATGGGGACATTCCCCTCGACCCATGACCAAGCTTCGTGAGCTCACTATTTGGATCCTCATCCTCTTCCACATCTAAAAAAACCCTCAGACGACATGGATTCTAGGCTTAAGGGATCTCCATAGAAGTTGGCCCTAAGGGCTTCCCTATCATTTCGGGCCAACATCCCTATGAATCTCGGACAACATTTGTGACATGGTCCCGTGTTTCGAACATGGACAACGGTCGACCCTCATTTGTCTGTCCCCATTCTAGTTTAATGCGATATGGATACTACGTTTCCACCTCGGTTAACAGTTATCCTCTATCGTCACGAAATCATCATTGTGATCCAAGTCTCAAGCGTAATTATTGACACATTTCCACTTCCTCATGTTCAGATGGAATTCCAACATGCTCGCCTCTATCTCTTCACACATCTAGGTGTGCCACATGTTTGTGTTAGTGTTTTTGGGCTGGTATTCACCGAGCGTTCCCTCACCCTAACCTTACCCTTTTTGTGTCGGGAAAGTCCCACCACTACTTCTTGTTTCCCACAACGAGCATGAATCACGTGGGCTTGGTAGTTTTGGAAGGATATGTACCAACACGGTTAGGCTTCTCATCGTCCCGTATGACATTAAACTGCGCTTTCAGAAATAAATATGGATTGATTCCCATCCTCATGGGGTACGTAGGAACGCCTGATCACTCTGCTTCGGGCCCAGCCTAATCCTCACTCTTCATCCCTCGACCTGGAGAGTTTCCTCCGGGGTACGTGGTGTGATTTAGACTCCAATTCCTCATTCACGTCAGATTCATAACTACCACACCATATGCTCCCTGGGCTCTTCTATTTCATTGCACTTCCTATCGTATGGCGTTAAACTACAGAAGTCCATATGTCCTCAATGCGTGACACTAAACTGCGGTTCTACCATGAACAGGTTCAGGATGCCCGTTGTTAATCATGGGATGCACCAGAGCCTCCGCCAGAGAGGATTTCACCTGCCAGTGTTGGTCTATGACTACCCTGTGCTTACAGAACTATGTGTGTCTTGATTCCCATCCTCATGGGATATGTAGAGACACCCAGGTATTTTGCCTAGGGTCCAACCCATAGGAATCATTAATCCTATCTTTCCCCTTTCCGACCCCCTGGTCAGACCCCTCTCTAGAGAGGCCCTGTCCCAAAGAAAGAATGATCCATGATCAAACTAATGTGTCCATCTAGCGTACTCCCACCACGATGGTGTAATTACATGAGTGTTGGATTCTATTTGAACAAACCATCCCTCCATATTCCACGCTTTGTGTGCCCCTTATTAGGACCCTCGTCCCCTTTCATGTTTGAAGGGACCCCCTAACGGCCTGTGCTCATGCCGCATTGGCTCACCTACCATCCTGGGTCAACGTTACGGAAGACTGGTCATGTTTGGAAGGACCCACTAACAGTATGGATGCTCGACCTAGGGTCCACTAACTGTCCTGGGCCAACTTCCCAAAGGACTGACCGACAACATTTGTGACCCGGTCCCATGTTTCGAACATGGTCAACGGTCGACCCTCATTTGTTGTCCCCATTTCAGGCTAACACAGTAAGGATATCATTTCTCCGCCATAGTTAAAGATTGTCCTCTATTGTCACGTCATCCCCACGGTGTTCTGAATCTTGGGCATCATAATTCATGCTTCCCATTTCCATCTGTTCGGACTTATTTCAGAACCCCTGGCATTGCACTATTCGTGCATGAGGGCACGCTGAAGAAATGGTAATTCGGCTGTTTTGAGAACTTCCTTCTCTGGCCAAGACTCTCCCATCTTTCGGAAATCTGGACTGGTTATCCAAACCCTGGATGCCCGAAGCTTGTTTTCCACTCCTATATTTGGTGGGACGAGAAGGCAACTATCCCCTGTTTCTCACATCAGGCTTGACCCACGTGATCTTGCATAATTATCACCGAACGTCCCGAAAACATCGTAGGGATGTAGTGAACCGATTAAAACAGTGGAAATTGTGCATACTATGACATTAAAAACAAAGAAATAAGAAATTGAAGCATGAAAATACCATTAAAAGGTTTGTAATTTATTACAATACCCAGGGGTCGACTCCTCCCATGGACGGGTTGACCCCGTAAAAAGAACGTTGCAGCTCCGCCACCCTTCAGCTTGTGGCATCCAAGACATGTTGCCGCTGACTCAGCTCCTGCTCCACCTCAGTAGTGGCGGGGCGTAGTTCGTCAGCCTTGGCCCTGGCTATCTCTATGCCAGCCTGAATGGCATCCATCTTTCCAGAATCCGGGCTCATATGCTCTTCTGCCTCTCCCAGCTGGGCCTTCAACCGTGAGATCAGCTCAGATTGTGCATTAAGAGAGGCTGAGTGCTCATCCACCCAGGTCTACAGCTGTTGGACCTCACTTTCAGCCTCCTGGATCTTCTTGATGTTTATCGCCTTCCTCCGCTGCTAGCCCATGCTGAGCCTGCGATGATACTCCCAGATCTGCTCGTCCATGAGATCTCGGATGAGATCATGAGGACGTTGGGCTTCCACTCCTCCGGCGCATAGTTCGCTTAGCTACGAGCAAAGTCTGTCCATTTCGTTCATCCATAGCGCTTGGGGGTGTCCTTGATGAAGCGTGTGATTAGCTTCCATGATCGGTGGAGGACTATGCTATTGTCTTCCTCGTCGGAGGCCGTTTCATCCCAGTCTGCGCGATTGGCAGGCTCGTACGCAGGATATGCCCGCAGGAAGTCCTCGGCAGGATCTGCATCTGGTGTTAAATTCGGTACGACATCTGGTGCCGGAGCAGGCGTGACGGGACTTGGGTCGGCTAATTGATCCTCTTCATCAGACTCTACCTCAATAACCTTAGGCACGACCCTGCTGGCGGTCCCGCCAATTATAGTGTGTGTTGTAGCTCGGGGAGATGGGGGGACTATCTCCACTATCACCGGCATGCCCCTTGGAGGGATGCTGCCAGACATCCCGACCAGCCTTGCCGCAGCAGCCCATGCCAGTCAGAGAACTGTATGACAGAGAGGGACACAAACATTAGTTGGTAGAATCTACATATGACAACAATGTATAAGGCCCCAGCCTTAAACCTTACTTAATCTTGAGTTATTACAAGATTACACATTGAGGATCTTTTCGGGTTTAGAGTTTTAGAGAATTAGATCATAAAACTTGCATTAGATTCCACATATAAACAAAGTGGTTACATAAAGATAGTATTCTTCATTCCCATCAATGGAAACACATTTAAAATAAAACATGGATTATTTCTTGACACATCCTTGACTCTATCATCTTATCATGTACCTTTCCCTTGACCTGTGAAAAACATTTCAAAAACTTGGGATGAGCATAAAAACTCAGTATGGGTTATAAAAACATGGAAAGGAAACATGAGTTCATATATACATAAGAACGAAATCATACTTTACCCATAAAACATAGGCACTTTAACAAACCTCATAAAAACATGAATAAATCATATAAATCATAATACGTAAAGGTAACTTGAGGCATTCATAACATTCTTACGTAGGGGGTAACCCTCTTGGTTACGTTTGGAATACCCATCACAGTATATTCCCTAAAATCTCTTCGGAGAAACCTTAACGTTTCACTCCTTCGCGTTACCCAATGCATTGGAGAGCTATAACGGGCTCACCCGCCCTTAGTTTATCACGGAACCACCCGTCTTCATAATAATGCCCAAGAACCATAACATAATCATATCACATAAAACATACATAAAGGAAACATAAAATTTCCACCATTCAATCACAAGATATCAATACCACACATTGATATAAAAAATATTATGAAAACCATTTTCAATACCAAAATAAAAGAAAAGTAAAACATGGTATTTATTTTTCTTTTAAAAAGAAGGAATGGCTTGTAGAAGAAGCCGAAACTCAAATAACGGTTACGACGGCGGAGAAGTCGTTGTCGCCGCATACGTACGACAAAAACATTCCCTTTTGTCGTTTGGTAAACGCTTCGTATAAAAAGATTCCTTTTGAATAAACGTAAAAGTCAAAGGGGTTTATACACCGTATAAAAGAAGGTTGTGTATAAAACAAAATATGCCTCAACGAAAGGAGATTGAGACGAAATCCCATACAAAGATAATTTTTAAAATAAAATAGATACATTATGTGTATTTACTATAAGTACACATAAATAAAGTACCAATACAAGATACGACATAATAACATAATGACATAATTTGAAAGTAGGAGATTAACCCAAAGAATGGAAATTGGGTTAAGAAGTTCCCATACCTCGTATCTGACTTGACCCGACCGTTCTTTAAACTCCTGAATAATAAACTTTAGTTAATCTCTACTTGATTATGAATCTTTTCCAAGTTCATTATTTCTTTTATACCATGTTATGAACATCATGAAATCATTTAAGTTAATAATGTTCATTTTGTCGGTATTTGGTTCTTAAGTCAAAAATAGACTTCTTACACTTACATGTTGTTAATTTGGTCAATGTTTCATTATATCCAGAATGGTATTCATGATGTAGATATCATATATTTCATATATATCCAGTACATACATGTATTTAAAATATTACATAATCATTTAGAGGTAAGAAATGAAATGCACCGTTCATGGAGACGGTAAGCCGTACGTACGCATGAACGCTACTTTCATTTCTTTGTCATATTAACGGAATTAAAACTAAATGAGACTTATGTATATTTTAATTCCAGAATTATATTCATCATTTAGATATATCATTAATTTTATATATCCATTATATACATGTACTTTTAATAGTACATTACATTTGGGGATAAGAAATGAAATGCACCGTTTATGGAGACGGTAGTCCGTATGTACGCATGAACGCTACTTTCATTTCTATCTCATACTTTAATGGAAATAAATGATAATGATATATATAGGTATATTATAATTCCAGTATAACATCATATATAATAACTTTAAATCCATCCTTTACACGTCCCACATATGGCATTAACGAATCACATCACTTTGAGGGGGCGGTAGTCCGCACTTCCTTAAGTGAAGATATCGCGTATACCCATAATGGAAGCCATAAAGGTAAGACACAAATGAAAAATACAGAAGCATAAGTAAAACATAAACATATTACATATCATATATAAAAATAGTGACATCATAATGGCCACCTTTGAAGGTGTTAAATGAGTATTGAACAATCATCGTTTCGGGAGGCAGAATTTCGCCATCCACGGAAACCGTATGTTCTTTAACCATTTGATGTAGTTGTGTGAGAGTGTAGCTCAAATAAATCTTATAACAACATCCTAGTATATTGAAGATACTGGTGTTGTTACAAAAGAAGTAAATAAAAAGAGTTTAGGGGGTTGGAGAAGCAAAATAAAACAAATGAACATGAGAGAATGAATTACCTTAAAAAGTGTAACTCCTTTTGAGTTGAGCCTAAAGGCTTCTTTTGAAAGGATTCTGCCCAAAGGGAATCCTCTAGGATGAGGAGAGGAATGTGGAGAGAGCAAATGGGCAGGGGTTGGCCGAGCCAAAGGCTTGAAGAGTGTGTGAAATGGGGTAGAGGTGGGGGCCTTTTATAAGGGGAGAGGAGGGGCACTTTTGGAAAGTAAAGAAATATAACTTTGTTTGAAAATGTGTTTCGGTTTTAAAAGGTCCCACATTGATAGAATTCGTGGATAAGGTGATAAGGATTCGAAATCCACTCATCCAATTGGTTTTGGCCATGTGTAGGTTTTAGATTTTACATTATCTTTCCATTTTATTTTAATCGTTAAATAATGATGTCATCACTGCATCATTATTATGTCGTAAATAATTTAATTTATTTAATGTCTAAAAATTATAAAAAAAATACTATGATATAGGAAATATTTTTAGCTTTCCAATGACTATTTATAATCAAAATTTGGGCTTGTATAACCCCACTTAAAAATTGTTTTCGCAAAACATATTATGTTTGTGTCACTTTCACTTTAACATTAAATAAAAATATATTATTGTCATTTTCCAACTAAAGTGGATACATGGGGTCCCCAAGTTAGGCCATGACTTGTCTTGGTCGGCCATGACACAACCAATGAGGTTGGGACATGTGTCTAGGTCATTTTATATTATTAAAGCATTATTTATACATTAAACTACACTAATTACCACTAATCGCGATTAAAAACTTAATAAGTTACTATTCACCAAAAAATTATTTTAATCTCATTGAACCACATTTTACTTCTTAATGACAACCATGTATGTCGGATTTTCAAAATTCAATACACATTAGTGGTAAACTTTAATTTAACTGAAAAAAACAGTTTGCTTGATTACCACTTAGTGGTTTCACTATTCATCAAAATTGAAGTTTTTCAGAAAATTACCAAAAATTCACTCTAAGCTATATTTGATATTACGAATTCAAAAATGAAGTCTATTTTACAAAATTCAAATCATATAAGTCACATTAATTAATTTAATAATTAATTCCCGCTGCCAGGGCAAATAGCGTGTTTTTACAAAAAATTAAGTATCAAAAGATTGACACCAGTTTAAGTCTAATTTCAAATCGAAATTGATTCCAATGACCACCATTGGATAAAATGGTAAAAATATATTCTAATTTCACTTTAAAACCAATTCAAAAGATAATCTAATCATATAAATAAATTAGATCAAAAAGAGGTTTTGAATTAAAATGCAACATTTTACACTATTCATAAAAAAAATGAACTTTATCAGAAAGGTTCCAAAAAATTACACAAAGTAAAATTTGATGTCCCGATTCTTAAGAAGATTTATATTTGGTCCAATAGAAAGTAAAAGAGTGATCAAAACTATATTTAATGACGGTTCACCATTAAAAGGTGATAAGTGAACCTTTAGTGAAAATTAGAGTATAAAAGCCTAAAATTGAACTCTTTCCGTATTTTAAGCCTTTATCTTTTATTGGGTAAATGTAAAAACATCTAAAAACATATCTATTCATATTTTAGTTATTTCTATTCATTCCCGCCAGTACAACGGCTACTTGTTAACTAACATAATATTATTATATTACTAGTGTGCTGCGTAAGTTTCAAAGAAACTCATCGTTGCGTATTGGGTACGCTATCGAACATAGCAACCCCTTTTAATTAAAATTCATATTTAATTCTCTAATATTAATAAATATGAAAATTATTTATTCTTTAATTACCTGGGATGTTACATCCTTCCCCCCTTTTTAGAATTGCGTCCTCGCAATTTTATTCACTTATCAAAATAAGTGGGGGTATTTAACCCTCATAGCATTTTCAGATTCCCATGTTGCCTCTTCAATCATGTGGTTTTTCCACAAAAACTTTACCTGGTGAATCACTTTATTCCGTAACACTTGCTCCATGTGGTCAAGAATCTAGACCGGTTGTTCCTCATAAGATAAGTTTTCTTCCAGCTGAACTACCTCTGGACTCAAAACATGAGATGGATCTGGCATATACTTTCTCAACATCGAAACGTGAAAAACATTGTGTACCTGAGATAAACTCGGAGGTAAAGCCACTCGGTATGCAACTGATCCAACTCTCTCTAGAACTTCGTATGGTCCAATGAACCTTGGACTCAACTTTCCTTTCTTACCAAATCTCATAACACTTTTCCAAGGAGAAACCTTGAGAAAAACATGATCACCTACCTCGAAAGATAGATCCTTCCTCCGGTTATCCGCATAACTCTTCTGCCTGCTCTGAGCTGTTCTCATGTGTTTCTGAATCAGCTGAACTTTTTCTGCCATTTCTTCTACCAATTCTGGTCCCATCAACTTTCTTTCACCCACTTCATCCCAGAAAGCTGGAGTTCGACACCGCTTCCCATATAATGCCTGAAATGGTGCCATCTGTATACTGGAATGAAAACTGTTATTATATGAAAACTCAACCAAAGAAAGATGCTGGTCCCAACTCCCCTGATAATCCATAGAACAAGCTCGTAGCATATCCTCCAATGTCTGAATTGTTCGTTCTGACTGCCCATCTGATTGAGGATGAAAAGCTGTACTAAAATTTAATTCAGTACCCAACGACTTCTGAAGGCCTTTCCAAAAGTTAGAGGTAAACCTGGGATCACGATCTGATACAATGGAGAGGGGAACTCCATGTAACCTGACTATCTCTTTAAGATACAAACGGGAAAGTTGATCAAGAGAGAAAGTATCTCGTATAGCAAGGAAATGAGCAGATTTGGTCAAGCGATCAACAATAACCCAGATTGCATTATTACCTCGATATGTCTTCGGTAATCCAACAACAAAGTCCATGGATATATTCTCCCATTTCCACTCTGGCACTGGTAAAGGCTGAAGCATCCCTTTCGGTAACTGCCGCTCTGCTTTAACCTGCTGACAAGTCAAACACTTCATAGTAAAATCAGCAATATCTCTTTTCATTCCATCCCACCAGTAATACTCCCGCAGATCTCCATACATCTTAGTACTGCCAGGATGAAAAAACAACTCATTCTTCAACTGTGAATCACAAGGCACACATAACGTCTTCACAAACCTTAAAACACAAACACAAACTTATCCAAGAACTCATGGAAATTTTTTTCATAAGGTCCATGAATACAACAGGTGCATTGGTTAACCCCAAAGGCATAACTACAAATTCATAATGGACATATCTAGTACGGAACACAATCTTCGGAACATCTGCTTCTTTTACTTTCAACTGATGGTACCCCGACCTCAAGTCAATCTTCGAAAAATACTGAGCTCTCTGGAGCTGATACCACTTCATTTGATGGCCCAACATCTGCTGAAGTAGTTGCAAAGGATTTCACCACCCCTTTCTGCTTGTAGTCTAACTGCTTCCCTTCACTCAAGCTCCTTGTCGGACACTCGTTTGCATAGTGACCCATCTCATTGCACTTATAACATTTCACTAACTGTAAATCAAATTTATTCTTACCTTCACCTTGATCCTTTTCAGTGCAATCACGAGCCTTATGTCCCATCTTACCACATCGGTAGCACTTCCCAGAATTCAAAAGACATTCCCCAGCATGCCTTTTGCCACATTTATCACAAATTGGAAACTAAGTTATCTTACCATCAGACCTTTTTGAAGAATTCTTACCATTCTCCTGCAACCTCGGTCTCTTCTTCTGCTGGTTGTTATAGGACACTTGGTCATCGGCAAACTCCATTTCCACCTTCTCAGCACATCGAACAAGCTTTTCATAACTTTTAAACTCACGAGAAGCCAATGCCCTTCGATACTTTGGCTTTAATCCTGAGTAAAAACGATTGATTTTACTATCAAGGTCCCGGATAAAATTTGGAGCATACCTTGCCAAACGAGTGAACTTTTCTTCATAGGCAGCCACTGAGTCTTCCTCTTGCCTCAATTCCAAGAATTGCTTTTCCATCCTAAGTCGAACAGCCTTAGGAAAATACTTCTCAAGAAACATACCTTTGAAATCATCCCAGTCAAGAGCATCAATCTCATCGGCTTCCCTGATATTTTTAACCATAGACCACCACTGATCTGCTTCACCCTCCAAACGGTAAATAGCAAGACTAACCTTTTGATTGTCTGAACACCCCATGACATCAAAAATCTTCTCCAGTGCTTTAATCCACCCTTCAGCTAGCACAGGGTCAGATGATCCTCTGAATGATGGGGGATGTTGCCTCATGAAATGTTCCACCACTGACATGTTCCTCTGCGGTTGTTCTGGCTGATCTCGTGCATGGATACCACCACCATTTATCGCCTGAGTCAACTGCGCCATTACTGCAACAAACTGTTCAGTTCCAATTCCGACCATTTCTGGATGCTGATTCGGAAGGTTATTTCCTTCTGTATGCCTTCCTAGCACTGCTTCCCTGTTTCCTCTGCGGAAAACCATTCTGAACACCGAAATATCTTAGGCGAAGCAACATGGTAATCTGTAAATGCTATATCATTTAAATCATATTATAATTTAACACTTTTCTAACTCCTAAAGTTGTCTAAACCGACCTTTGATACCAACTATAAGGCCCCAGCCTTAAACCTTACTTAATCTTGAGTTATTACAAGATTACACATTGAGGATCTTTTCGGGTTTAGAGTTTTAGAGAATTAGATCATAAAACTTGCATTAGATTCCACATATAAACAAAGTGGTTACATAAAGATAGTATTCTTCATTCCCATCAATGGAAACACATTTAAAATAAAACATGGATTATTTCTTGACACATCCTTGACTCTATCATCTTATCATGTACCTTTCCCTTGACCTGTGAAAAACATTTCAAAAACTTGGGATGAGCATAAAAACTCAGTATGGGTTATAAAAACATGGAAAGGAAACATGAGTTCATATATACATAAGAACGAAATCATACTTTACCCATAAAACATAGGCACTTTAACAAACCTCATAAAAACATGAATAAATCATATAAATCATAATACGTAAAGGTAACTTGAGGCATTCATAACATTCTTACGTAGGGGGTAACCCTCTTGGTTACGTTTGGAATACCCATCACAGTATATTCCCTAAAATCTCTTCGGAGAAACCTTAACGTTTCACTCCTTCGCGTTACCCAATGCATTGGAGAGCTATAACGGGCTCACCCGCCCTTAGTTTATCACGGAACCACCCGTCTTCATAATAATGCCCAAGAACCATAACATAATCATATCACATAAAACATACATAAAGGAAACATAAAATTTCCACCATTCAATCACAAGATATCAATACCACACATTGATATAAAAAATATTATGAAAACCATTTTCAATACCAAAATAAAAGAAAAGTAAAACATGGTATTTATTTTTCTTTTAAAAAGAAGGAATGGCTTGTAGAAGAAGCCGAAACTCAAATAACGGTTACGACGGCGGAGAAGTCGTTGTCGCCGCATACGTACGACAAAAACATTCCCTTTTGTCGTTTGGTAAACGCTTCGTATAAAAAGATTCCTTTTGAATAAACGTAAAAGTCAAAGGGGTTTATACACCGTATAAAAGAAGGTTGTGTATAAAACAAAATATGCCTCAACGAAAGGAGATTGAGACGAAATCCCATACAAAGATAATTTTTAAAATAAAATAGATACATTATGTGTATTTACTATAAGTACACATAAATAAAGTACCAATACAAGATACGACATAATAACATAATGACATAATTTGAAAGTAGGAGATTAACCCAAAGAACGGAAATTGGGTTAAGAAGTTCCCATACCTCGTATCTGACTTGACCCGACCGTTCTTTAAACTCCTGAATAATAAACTTTAGTTAATCTCTACTTGATTATGAATCTTTTCCAAGTTCATTATTTCTTTTATACCATGTTATGAACATCATGAAATCATTTAAGTTAATAATGTTCATTTTGTCGGTATTTGGTTCTTAAGTCAAAAATAGACTTCTTACACTTACATGTTGTTAATTTGGTCAATGTTTCATTATATCCAGAATGGTATTCATGATGTAGATATCATATATTTCATATATATCCAGTACATACATGTATTTAAAATATTACATAATCATTTAGAGGTAAGAAATGAAATGCACCGTTCATGGAGACGGTAAGCCGTACGTACGCATGAACGCTACTTTCATTTCTTTGTCATATTAACGGAATTAAAACTAAATGAGACTTATGTATATTTTAATTCCAGAATTATATTCATCATTTAGATATATCATTAATTTTATATATCCATTATATACATGTACTTTTAATAGTACATTACATTTGGGGATAAGAAATGAAATGCACCGTTCATGGAGACGGTAGTCCGTACGTACGCATGAACGCTACTTTCATTTCTATCTCATACTTTAATGGAAATAAATGATAATGATATATATAGGTATATTATAATTCCAGTATAACATCATATATAATAACTTTAAATCCATCCTTTACACGTCCCACATATGGCATTAACGAATCACATCACTTTGAGGGGGCGGTAGTCCGCACTTCCTTAAGTGAAGATATCGCGTATACCCATAATGGAAGCCATAAAGGTAAGACACAAATGAAAAATACAGAAGCATAAGTAAAACATAAACATATTACATATCATATATAAAAATAGTGACATCATAATGGCCACCTTTGAAGGTGTTAAATGAGTATTGAACAATCATCGTTTCGGGAGGCAGAATTTCGCCATCCACGGAAACCGTATGTTCTTTAACCATTTGATGTAGTTGTGTGAGAGTGTAGCTCAAATAAATCTTATAACAACATCCTAGTATATTGAAGATACTGGTGTTGTTACAAAAGAAGTAAATAAAAAGAGTTTAGGGGGTTGGAGAAGCAAAATAAAACAAATGAACATGAGAGAATGAATTACCTTAAAAAGTGTAACTCCTTTTGAGTTGAGCCTAAAGGCTTCTTTTGAAAGGATTCTGCCCAAAGGGAATCCTCTAGGATGAGGAGAGGAATGTGGAGAGAGCAAATGGGCAGGGGTTGGCCGAGCCAAAGGCTTGAAGAGTGTGTGAAATGGGGTAGAGGTGGGGGCCTTTTATAAGGGGAGAGGAGGGGCACTTTTGGAAAGTAAAGAAATATAACTTTGTTTGAAAATGTGTTTCGGTTTTAAAAGGTCCCACATTGATAGAATTCGTGGATAAGGTGATAAGGATTAGAAATCCACTCATCCAATTGGTTTTGGCCATGTGTAGGTTTTAGATTTTACATTATCTTTCCATTTTATTTTAATCGTTAAATAATGATGTCATCACTGCATCATTATTATGTCGTAAATAATTTAATTTATTTAATGTCTAAAAATTATAAAAAAAATACTATGATATAGGAAATATTTTTAGCTTTCCAATGACTATTTATAATCAAAATTTGGGCTTGTATAACCCCACTTAAAAATTGTTTTCGCAAAACATATTATGTTTGTGTCACTTTCACTTTAACATTAAATAAAAATATATTATTGTCATTTTCCAACTAAAGTGGATACATGGGGTCCCCAAGTTAGGCCATGACTTGTCTTGGTCGGCCATGACACAACCAATGAGGTTGGGACATGTGTCTAGGTCATTTTATATTATTAAAGCATTATTTATACATTAAACTACACTAATTACCACTAATCGCGATTAAAAACTTAATAAGTTACTATTCACCAAAAAATTATTTTAATCTCATTGAACCACATTTTACTTCTTAATGACAACCATGTATGTCGGATTTTCAAAATTCAATACACATTAGTGGTAAACTTTAATTTAACTGAAAAAAACAGTTTGCTTGATTACCACTTAGTGGTTTCACTATTCATCAAAATTGAAGTTTTTCAGAAAATTACCAAAAATTCACTCTAAGCTATATTTGATATTACGAATTCAAAAATGAAGTCTATTTTACAAAATTCAAATCATATAAGTCACATTAATTAATTTAATAATTAATTCCCGCTGCCAGGGCAAATAGCGTGTTTTTACAAAAAATTAAGTATCAAAAGATTGACACCAGTTTAAGTCTAATTTCAAATCGAAATTGATTCCAATGACCACCATTGGATAAAATGGTAAAAATATATTCTAATTTCACTTTAAAACCAATTCAAAAGATAATCTAATCATATAAATAAATTAGATCAAAAAGAGGTTTTGAATTAAAATGCAACATTTTACACTATTCATAAAAAAAATGAACTTTATCAGAAAGGTTCCAAAAAATTACACAAAGTAAAATTTGATGTCCCGATTCTTAAGAAGATTTATATTTGGTCCAATAGAAAGTAAAAGAGTGATCAAAACTATATTTAATGACGGTTCACCATTAAAAGGTGATAAGTGAACCTTTAGTGAAAATTAGAGTATAAAAGCCTAAAATTGAACTCTTTCCGTATTTTAAGCCTTTATCTTTTATTGGGTAAATGTAAAAACATCTAAAAACATATCTATTCATATTTTAGTTATTTCTATTCATTCCCGCCAGTACAACGGCTACTTGTTAACTAACATAATATTATTATATTACTAGTGTGCTGCGTAAGTTTCAAAGAAACTCATCGTTGCGTATTGGGTACGCTATCGAACATAGCAACCCCTTTTAATTAAAATTCATATTTAATTCTCTAATATTAATAAATATGAAAATTATTTATTCTTTAATTACCTGGGATGTTACACAATGAATCCAGTAGAGAAAACTTACGGAGATCGATCTCCTGGTGCTACTCCTGAGTCGATGCTGAAGGGACCCCGAGGCATGGCACTCTGTATACTGTAGGAAGGTCTGGAGATTCCTGAGGAGCCACCTCAGGTGCCCTGGCCCCACCAGATGCAGAACTGGATGCAGCTGTAGGCGTGGGTTCTGAAGGTCCTTCATCATTACCCGCCAAGGAGTGAGAGCGAGGCCTGCATAAAAGTTCTTCCTGCATAGTTCAAACATCGGCAAGAAATCGATGATGTCCTAAGAACGGATCATGAGGAAAGAATCTCATAATGCAACCTCTAGAACCACTGCAAAATTATCAGAATCTGAGTCTTGGTCTCCAACTTTTCCCTCCTCCAACAGGCTCCCTCCGCCAGCCTCATCCTCCAAAGAGGAGTCCTCTGATTCTCCCAGTAGGGGGAAGCGCTCCCTCAGATCGGCGGCTGACAGTTGTGGCAGAATCGTCCGATCCAAAAATACCCTCACCCGGTCTTTCATTGGGTGTGGGACACCACTAGAGTGAACGTAGTCCTCCAGCTCGACCAAATATTGCTCTGCCTCCGCCAGAGATGCCGCAAAACCATCCTGGACTGGGCCAATGACTGGCAGAACCATCCCGCGACAGTTCAAGAGTTCCCACACCTCTAGAAGACTAAGGTGTTGCTGGTTGACATCCCAAATGTCCCAAGCCTCCCGGAAGATGACATCCTCTGGCATTTCAATATGACACAGCCGCTTCCCTAGAGCCTGAGTGGATATCCTGCAAAATCCCCTCGGCGGCTGCCCCTTCGAATGGCCATGCCCTTCTGGATTCACAGGATCCGCCGCTGCTGTCACACCCTCAGCCGGTGCGGGTCTCTCCGCCACGGTAACCCCACCACTGTGAGAGGTCCCTGCTGCCCTCCGACCCTGACCTCAGGATAAAGGAGGCCCGTCATCACCAACCTGAATAGTCGGCTGACTCAACATCTCCCTCGGATATGCAGTCTCCCAGCTAATGGAATACTCCCTCACCAATCAGAAAGCGGCGGTGGATGGAGGCAATGTAATTCGCATCTTCTCGTCTTCCCACATGAACATGAGCCACAACTATCTCATCACACCCGGGTGCTCCTCATGACGCACCTCCCAGTAGACCTATGGGGTCAGCCGCTGGAGGCACCAGAACTGGCTTGCAAACCGATGTGGGGTGTACGGTTCACAAATAAGCTCACGATCCACTCATGCCACCAAAACTCCACCTTGAAAGGCTAGGAGATAAGCCTGGTGCTCTTCTGTTCCATGTCCGTCATCAGTATGTATCCTCGTCGGCAATGGGAATGGGTGGAAGTTAAACTCATCTACCCTCCACACCTGGTTCAGCACCATCATCACGGTTAGTTTGAATGGGATGCTCTCGGCCGCATTCAGGATGCAGGGGTGGAAGTTTGACCCCGACGGAAAAATAGGGTTTGGATACTCATAGATCCCCCTGATGTGCACTGCAATCCACCCATATAAGAGGTGGAAGGGCCCGCATATCCTTGGCGGCTTCTTTCCCTCGCTAACGTGTCGCAGTATCCTATACAGCTTGGCGAGCATTGGAATCCCCAGATTGACCCACTACCCCATGACCAGCATGGATGCCATGATGAATGAGCTGGGCTTCACCCCCATGCTGGTATCCCTCACCGGTTGGATCCAACCGTAGATAAGGGCCGCGATGAACACCGCCATCCTGACTATCGACGGATGTTCAGTGCTGACACTGAAACCCCAAGTCTTCTATTGCATGTCCTCCAAGACCCGCCAATAAGAGTGCTCTTACCCCATTGAGTCGCCTTTGGACAAGTTCAAGGCCTCGGTGGTAACTCTCGATTCTCCGGGGAATTTAGGAACCGCTTGAACCACTTCTTAAAGTGTACATATATCACTGCTTCCTTGTCCTCTCCAAGGACCAATGCTATCAGTACTGATGCCAGTCGCGACATCTTCTCTGTATCCTCCCACATGCTCATAATGATAAGGAACTCATCATACATGGCCCCCAAGACCGGGACCCCCGAAATCTGATGGACATCCCACAGACTGATGCCCACCTCCCCATGGCGCAGGTGAAAATTATTGTTCCTAGACGACCATCTTCTCAGCAGCTTCGGCATCAGCTGTTTTGGTTGGTAAATGTGGAATTGGGAGGCCCATGACACCTCATAAAAACCCACTCTCCCCGGCTCGACCCCAAACTCCTCACATGTGGAACTTACCCAGTAGTCCCATGCCCACTCATTGGTGAAGTTGTTGTGCTGGCATAGGTCCCACTCATCAGACCACCCCATCTTCGAATCCTGCAAATCCGCCTTCAGCATGGTACGGTACAGAGGAGGGGACGTCTCCAGTTGTAGTGGCTTCCTGTCAATATTTTTCACATGTTTGTAGAGACAGTCAGCAGTGACAGGTGTGATGTCCTCCCGCACATGACCATCGGTAGCCCTAAACCACTGGCGCTGACATGGCGTGCTTCTAAACCAGCAAGCTAGTTCGTCCTTACTCGCCTCAAGGATGAAGACGTCATCCCTCAACCCAAAGCCATAAAAGGGAAGCTTCTAGCACTAAGGATAGTTCTTTTGACCCTCTGATAGCAGTTCTGTCAAATAATTATAGTCCTAGTGGCTTTGGACCATCTACCTAAGGCCCAGACAGTTGTTCATCTCATCCCTCCGGGCAGCATCTGCAAGCACCCCCAATACAGCTTCTCGATGGGCCATTTCGGTTTCAGCACTCGGAAAAGAATTTTTTCGGGCTAGATGGAAAAGCTTGCTCCCGAAGAACCCTCATGAAGCTCGGGCGCAAAACCAATCTGTGGAGTCTGGCCTAGGCCGACAAATAGAAGTTCTCTTGGCGTGGTCGCGTAGTCGGAGACTCGCGTTTCTCCGCGAAGATCGATTCGCGGAGAGCAGACGCGGAGGATGTGGAGCTTCATGAAGTCGAGGGAACAAGAGGACAAAAGTCCCGAGAGGACAAAAGAGAGTTCATCCCACATATTTATAGGCGATGACCCCGGAGCTTCGCGGCGCGTCCCACCCGTGTGGAGCATCGCGGCGCGTCCAAACCGCGTGGCCATTGTCCGCACCGCAGGCCCCTTCGCGAGGCCGCCTCGTGAACCACCGATGATTTTGGCGATATTCCCTCAGTCTTCGACCCTTTTTCCCTCTGTGGATCCATGTCTGAGGGGGGGGGGATTTCTTGGCACCAAAATATTGCACGAAAAGAAGGGATGAAAAAGAATCCATGTACGCTGCCTCACGAAGCTCCGACGCAAAGCACCCCCGAGCATCACAGCCACCGTGAAGCACAGGAGGCGGTAACGCTCCGCCTAACGCGTAAGCCCCTCTTCGCTTCTCACGTCCGCACCCTTCACGACGTGATCGTCAAGTCCTTGCTGCCTCTTGTTTCTCACACCGAGCATGACTCACGTGGGTTTATAGTAAGAATCGACCATGAAAATGCCCTCATCCAGCATGACGTTAAACTGTACGCCCCCGTCCAGCATGACGTTAAACTGTATTCCCCCGTCCAGCATGACGTTAAACTACAAAGCACTTTGAACTACGAGGTCTTTGATCCATGTCAAGGCATGGTACCTAGGAAGCCTCCATGAGGTTCAAGCCCACCACCCGTCATTTCTTCACGTCAGGTTCCACCTTTGTCCAGCATGATGTTAAACGACATTCTAGTCTGACAGCAAGCCGTTGTGACCAACCCAAACTACGGGGACTTTAATCCATGTCAAGGCATGGTATGTAGGAAGCCTTCACGAGGTTCAATCCCACCACCAGTGGACCCCTGGGTTCACCTTCACATCGGTTCACTGACGATGCCCATCAGACTAAGGTCCACCTTCACATCGGTTTGCTGAAGACACCCATCGGACCAAGGTCCACATTCACGTCGGTCCTCCGGCACACCAACCCGAAATACGAGGACTTTGATACATGTCAAGGCATGATACATAGGAAACCTCACGAGGTTCAAGCCCAACATCCCTCGGGCCAAGTTCCACCTTCAGGTCGGCTCGCCGACACCATCCTGAACTACGCGGCCTTTGATTCCCTGCCACGAGGATACGTAGGAGGTCTCTTAGAGGATCAAGCCCAATTTCACTATCGCCCTTGCGATGGTCCCATTTCAGTCCCCCTCCACTTCATCCATCCATCCATCATCCACCCTGATTCTCACCCAGACCACCATATCCCGGCGAGATCATGCCATTCTGCTCCTCTTCACAACATTTAGGAAGTCACCCATGGGTTGGCCCTGATATCAAAATCCCTTCAAGGGAAATTCCTCAATCCGATCCATTCCAGCTAATGTTCTGATCAGGCCTATCCGTCTCCGCTGGACGTTAAACCTACGGCATACCCTGTATTGAACATAGGAAGCTGAGGAAAACCTCAGATATATGCCTATGGAATATAATTCCCCGCGCTCGATGTGGGATGCCTCGGGCTTCCACGCCCTCAAGAAGCCCTGTGACAAGGTAAAAAAGACAGACACGCCAGTTCCCCAGCGTTCAGACACGCTACTGGTGCCTCGACTTGACTTCTCCCCCGACTGAAGGTTGCTACCCTGACTGGACCCTTTGGAATGTCCCGACAGAAGCAGTGTAATTAACCGGCATCCATGGAAATATGGCACTGGGAAGAGTTTCACGAACAACGTATTAAATCTATGAGGGAGACCCGGACTAGGTGATGAGTTCCGAGGAGGAATGCACATAAGGAAGAACCGACATCCCATCATCTCAGTTTCGATCAAGGAGCAGACGTCCTTGAACAAGGAGAGAATGTCGCTCGCCTTTGGAAAGCGGGAATGCGGGGCCACAGCTGCGCGTCCTCCACAGGTGGATGTGTGTGCCCCGACAAAAGCGTCGGAAACAAAGTGTTTATAATAACTCTAAACTAATAAATTCAAGCCACTCTTTTCTTCTTTCATGATATAAAATATTTCCTTGAGAATCAATATTAAATCATCAAAAATAGCTTACATCACAATTGTTTGATAAAATAATATATATATATATATATATAATTGCAGTGTCGATTTCCCATTAAAATTATCATCTCCCCCTTATTTTCCTTCATTATTTTTTCATCAAATGTTTATGTTACCAAAATTAGTTATTCTTCATTTTAATTCAATCAGAATGAAACCTGAATTAACTTCTCATCAATTTATGATATTATTTTCTATATAATATCCTAGAATTATTCTTTATATCTATGGAATGAATTATGACCTATATATTAGTATTATATTCACTGGAGGCTTGAATTAGTTGTGTCTTTATGATAATTACTTCTATAATTTCTGCATTTAAATTCCCAAAGAACATGGTTTTTATTCCTCCTATTTCTTAATATGGTTTGTAATAAATTCATAATATCTATCTTTAATAAATTTCCACTAACATCTTGTATCTCACATCAGTATGTATACATTCGTCAAACATTTGGATACATTAAATCCTCTATGTTTTTTGAATCACCTATGTGGGCCATTTGTCTATGTGTATTGCCTATATGATCATCCAGGTGTGTGGATAAACTATTATCCATTAGGCTATATGGATCATATATATTACCATTTGGATATGTAATTCAACTACTTGATCATTCACATCATTCATATTTCCACTCAAAAAAAGTATGTCACATACCATTCATCATATTTTTTAAAGACCATATGAATGAGTATCGCACACATGTAATAAATAGTATATTCCATTTTTGAGAAGAAATTATATATTTCTACCTTATTTCATCTCATTAATTATTTATGCATGCATGTAATTTTGAAAACAAGGTCTATCATTTCACACATGATGCATCATTATATATTCCTTTTTCACCACATCTTTTTGATCTTACCCTTTCATGAGACATTATCCTAACATAGGTTACCCTTAAATGAGTCTCTTTTCCCTTATGAAGTTCACCAAGATACCCTTAATAATACTCATATCCTAACTTTAACATCATTCATAAACTTACATTGTTTTCCAGATAACCTTACACAAGATTCCAGATGTGTTGGATACCTATACACAAGCTTCCATATGTAATGGATACCATTATAAAGCCCAACTAATATTTATATACAAGTCATTAGTAACCTTTGAACCGTACTGAGTTACCCTTACGTGGGTCTTTGGTTACATTTATTATCATGTTCTACACTTAAATATGTCTTCACGCTTCAGTTAACTTTATACACTGGGAATACTACACGTACAAAAGGTTTATAAACATTAGATTCCATACCATTAAAATTGATTCCATATTCATGAAACATAAACTTCTAAGACATGTTTCATGTAGTCATCAAGATCACAATAAAGTGGAAAAATACTTTAGATCATTTTCTACTCCATGCTTGGGTTCATCGATATTAATCATTTAAGCATCTTCTTCAATATTCATGGGTTATCCAACAACATCCATGCATTGAAATAACTTCTTAAACATATTTTATTTAATATATTGACTTCAACATATTGAAATCACATTGAAAAAACAAAAATTTAAAAAATAAGACTCTATAATCTCCCCCTTTATATTCATTGGTCAACACCGATGTAAAAATGATATGTTAATATGTTTCATACTATACCCTTTCTTGTCAAAATCATCATTTCAATTTCTATCCTCCTTATTGAAAAACATTAAATTTTACTATTAAAATTAGTATTTATTAATAATTATAAAGGTTCCATTAACCATTCCACAATATTTCATCTTGAGTAATTCTTAGTGTTGAAAACAAGAGGGCTTTATCTTGAAAAAAAATTTGTCCCTTGTAAAATTTAATGGAACCAAATTAAAAGAGAAGTCACAATCATTTCCTCATGGGTATAAAATTATATTATAGAATGATACACATGATAGATATAAAATTTAAATAAAAAAATAAACTTAAAACACATGCACTCAATTCAATAAACATATTAAAAAAATTAAAGTACAAACAATTGGAATTGACAATAGCCTTGGAACTTCTTCAACCTTCCATTTTTCATGTCATTGATAAAAATTAGTTTCTCCCCATTTATTTTTGAATTATTTTTTCAAGGTTGATAGATTTAAGAAAATATACCATGTCAATGACATTATCTTCATGACCTTTCTAGAATGACTAGATTTTCATGGGATAATATTATATGGTACATTCATCATCTTTCTTCCTTTGAATCCCCCTCAAGGGAAACACTCCTAAATATCATTATAATGGTTAATATCTTCATGAATGGATTTAAATATGTTTTAATATAAGTAATAAAACAAAATTAATTCCATAATTTGGATTTCTATATTATAATACTTCTATATCTTAACCAAGGATAATCTTCCTCAATACCTATTCTTCAGGATATCAAATATAGGTTCAAAACAAGATGGTGTCTTCTTGAAAATTCATATCTCTTACATTAAAAAACTCAATATCCCCCATAAAATTATTCACTTTCGATTCCCTTCTTTATAATCATAAATACAATAAATAAATATTTATGTAATATAGTGGGTCTTTTTATTCCTTAATGTTAACAGTGAGGATGAAAATTTCTCAACCGAGTTGCACTATTTCATCAAATATTCATTCTTCCACATTTTTTTAAAATATAATTTACCTTTTGGAATCATGGATACCATAATACATTCTATTTATTTTGTGAGATATTTCTTCTTTCTTTACCCATTGAATCATATGCATCTTCTGATGTAGACATTATTTTTTTAGGGCTTCTTCTTATGAAATAAATTTTGTTAAACATACATTGGAAATGTGTCTATATTCCATGAATATATCCAATATAAATCATCTAATACTTGTGAAATCATTTATTAACAACCTTTCATGAAATTCGTCAACTTCATGTGGATACTTAACTTAACCTTTTTCACTAGACTTCACTTCTACTTTTTATAACTTTATTTCCCTCCCTAAATATATTGTCCAAATCATAAAAATATATTTCAGAATATTGGATGCTTCATTAGAGTTTCAAATGGATTCTCGTGGTTTTTTATTAAATAATACCTTTTAGATATGAAACTACCCTTGACATCCTTATTGGACTTATTTTGAATCTATTCATTTCATGCAATGTGTCCAAGAATGACTTCTTCTAAAACTACTAGGGTGTAATCTATTTTGAAAATTTATTTGGATTTATACCCAATGTTTCTTCATTAATCATCTAAGGTATTCTATTATCATTATTATTTGATATATGTTAAGTTGTACATTAATCAATTTTTTTACTACTAACTCATCTAACATCATAAATATATTTAAGTTCATCAAAAATATTTGATATATAATGATTCTTATTGATTAATGAATGTTGAATATTTTTCTATGGCTTTGTCCAACTTTAAATGATCTTTTAATATGATTTAATCTAAGAGATTCTTCCAAGAATATGATGCATAATGCCTGAATTAGTTTCAGAACCAACATTAACCCAAAAATATTTGTCTTCTTTTAACTTCTTCATGTGGTATGGAATTTCAATCATTTTTAGAAAAAAAAATTAGTCTTATTCACTTATTGCTGGGATTTTCTTGGGGGTACCATCTTCCAAACCTATTCTCATAGCCACCATAGACAAGGTGGTACGTTTATCACCCTTTTTGTTCGTTGATAATTATAATTAGTTTTTATTTATTCATGAACTCTTTTTATAAATATAATTATTAAAATTATTAGATTGATAAATGGATGATACGATATTCTTCACAGCTAATTTTGATAGATCATCGGCTGGTGTAATGATATTATTTCCATATGATGGAGATATTTTGTCCTTATAATCCTCCAAATAACATTTTGTGTTATCATCTTTATAAATATTTTATTGTGATGTCTCAATATTAGAATTTTCAATACTGGGAATTTTTATTTCTAACACAATACATATCATACTGGTTGAATTCTATTAATATTTAGTAATTCCCATTCTATATTAATATTCCTTCCTTACAATCACATCATCCACTTCATAGAATGAAAAAATATTATTTAATAATGATTTAAGATATTTGATCCTCTTGTATTTGATATTCGATTAAGTATTATTATCATCAATGTTATTTTTTTATATTTTCTTTTAATGCATGGATCTTATTCTCAACCTCTTTAGCAGACTCATCCTTCTCTTGGAATATGTTGATCTAATTTTCTTTAAATTCGGAGCATCACACCATATTCACCTCATAAATATCTTGATAGTAAGTCGTTTTGAGATCATAATTCAGCTAAGGTCTCTTTCTATTAAAGCATTCTCCTAGTTATCTACCTCACCTTCAATTTCAGGAATCTCTTCCAATTGGAATTAAAATATCCAACAAATAAAAGACACTATTTCTTGGGGAAAAAAATAAAGAATATCTTATAATGGGTCAAATGATGAATCGATAGAAATGTGATGACACTCAAAGGATAATACAACGAATTATCAAACGATTATTACATTAAATTATAAAGGTTAATTTATATAATAACAAATCAGAAGATAATTTTTTTACTAAATACCAAAGGATAATTATAAATAATTATCAAATGATAATTAAACTAATTTATCAAGGGTAATTTATGATAAATTATAAATAAATAATTAAAAATAAATAATTTATGTGAAATTGTCAAAATATAATTATAAAAGGGTAATTTATTAGAAATTATCATGAGATAATAATAAAAGGATAAATTAAAATAAATTATTAAGATAAAACTATACAAATATAATTTATGAGAAATTATCAAATCTAAATATTCTTGAGAAGAATATTTCTATTGCATACGTTAACTTAAATGGTAATTTTGAATTTATTAAGGAGGGATAAAATATCATTCCCTATAACATTTTAATGATAATTTGAAAATTATCCAATAGAGAAGAAGTATAATCGCTTTTGATTTTTTATATCTTTTTGAGATGAAATAACTAGTTTTTTATTCTAGAAACCCTTTATGAATCTCAAGCATTGATGTAATGAAGATTATGTTAATAAGGTTGTGAAGAGGTGTATCAAACCACACATGGTGGTTTATCCTTGACAATAATGTTGAAAACTTTGAGGTATGAAGTTCCTTACCTTTTATGGATCATTAACACATGTTTCCTTAATATAATTATGTGTAAACATATTTTGAGGATGGTTATATATTATGATCGCATGTTGGTGTGTGTACGTAGACCTGGGAACCTTATGTCCCACTTGTTTTCATGAGTACTTTTAACTTTTCATTCATGTTTTATGATGATTACTTATATTACGTATTCTAACTTTCTTATCAATATGTGTTCTTCTTTATCATGTATCCTACAATGCTATGTGTTCTTTTTTGGTATTTTTCTAAGAACCCAAAGTAGGTGGACCATCATGACGTGTTTATCCCTTAGAGGGGGATTGCACAAGACTTGCGATGATGATGGTGAGGGACCTATTCATGGGGTAGGGATACAACAATGCATCAGGGATTCCTTGTGATGAAATCAATGACTAGACGATTCCGAGGGTATGTTACTTGATGATTAGGGGATTCCGAGTAGCCATTGATTCCTAGGGGATGTAGAGAACATGAATTCTTCAATGCGCAGTGATGTCGAGTTACATAATCACATGATGATAAGAAGTAGGATTCATTAGTCTCATGGATAATCCTTGATTATTCTAACTCCTTGATTATATCCACTCTTTGACAAGAGGATTCCAATGGGAATGTTTTTTATGCTTAGGGGATGTTGCGCATCTCTCAATGCCTATGGGGTGCTGAGAGCATGACTTCCTTGATGTGAATTTATACCAAGTTACATGATCACATGGTGTTATGTAGAATGATTCATTAGCCTCATGGATAACCCTTAACTCTTCTTCCACCTTGATTGTCCATTTGGTATAGATCCAAATTAGGTACGGTCAGGGGTTTGTGGAATCTTGATTATTTCACAACCACATGGTTTTGGATTGTGTGTTACTATGATTGTTATAAATTTGATATTATAATGTAATATCCTTGTATACTTGAGAAAATTATGTTAAAGGTTCATTAGAGGTGTCTTACTGAGTCTTGTACTCACACCATACTTCAAAATTTTGGTGCGCTCATTGATTTCTGGAGGGGTCTGATGAAGGTAAAGGGCCCTATGGAAGACAATTGAGATAAGGAGCATGGAGCTGCTGGTTGGATAGGATAGACACTTATAGGATTTGTAGTTTCACTACCACAATGTTGGGCATTCCCAGCACCACCCTTTTTCAGCGCTTTTTTTAACGCTGTTAAAGGGTACCCCCCCCTATTGATATAAATATAATACTTATTTTTTAAATATAATTTTAGATATATTTTAGATAAGTGTAAATATATAGTTACACTTAATATATAATATATTTAGTGAAATTGTATTATAAAAAAATTAAAAAAATATTTTTAATTAATAGTTTTCTAATTATTATGGAGCAATAGTCATTTAATAATTATTTAAAGACTAAAAAAATAAAAAAAAAATTAAAAGATCCAAAATATGTTGAAAACGCAACTCCAACTTCAAATGGCCATCACTTTTTATCCGGTTATCTGTTTGAGCTCTACAGCATATCAATTAGAAGCATGCGACGAGCTCTATGCGATAATGATTGAGGAAAAGCATCTGTCACATTTTTTGAGAACAAAAAAGTCCCAGAGGGCCTCCAAAATTGAGTTTTTAGTTTGGATACCCCGGTTTTTTAACATTTTGTGTATTTTCAGCCTAATTTAAGGGGGTATTATTGGATTTGTTTTGTGGGGACTGAATTTATTCCAAGGTATTACATTCATATTGATATTATGTCTTTGAAATTTTTTCATTTTTTTATAATTCACTTCTATTTATAATCAAATATATAACAATATATACATATTTTTTATATATTCACACATAAAAATTAATTTTTTAAATAAATAATTAAACATATTTACATATAAAATATATTAGCATTATCTAAATAATAACTAATATCCATTTAATTTTAAATACCAATATATCAATATTTATGTACCTATGTAATAATCTAACTATATATGTACCTATATAATGTGTGTGTGTCTATTTGTGTGTGTCTATATATTAACAAACTGATATATTATATATATATATGTATGTATAATTATACTTATAGAAACACACACATATGTGTGTGTGTGTGTGTTGTATATATGTATTTATTTATACACACAAAAAAACATATTTTATAATTGTATTGAAAACTAATCTTATAAATGTATATTAATATACAAATAAATATATGGATAAAAAATATAACTAAATATATATAAATAAATAGATATAACATAATATTAATATACGAATATACAAATAAATATATAAATATATAAATATAGCTATAAATGTATATATATATATATATTAATACAACTATATAAATTTATATTAATACATGAATAAATATAACTATATATATATATATATATCACTAGTTTGAGAACAAATCAAATTAGAGTAGTGGTAAAGGCTTAGTGCTCATAGGGGGAGGTCTTGAGTTCAAAACCTGGTTGAGGCAGGCAGGGGCGCGCGCATGGGTGAATTTGGGGGGGGGGGGATATAGCGCTATTAAAGGGGTCTACAAAGCACTGATAATACGTAGGGCTCGTGGCTAGAGCTTGCGAGGGAGTGGGTGGGGTGGGGACGCTAATAAATGGAGGGGGAAAGCGCTGTTAAAAGCCCCCTCCGATTTACAAATTTTTTTAATTTTTTTTAATTGTTTTTTAATTGTTTTTTAATTTTTTAACTTTTATCAGTGCTAAAAAAAGCACTGATAAAAGTGTCCTTTATCAGCACTTTTTTTAGCAGAGATAAAAGAGGCCTTTATCAGTTATTTCAGGAGCACTGATAAAGGGGACCCCCCCCCCCTTATCTTCGTCGGCATTAATTGCGCTTTTTAGCGATTTTAAAGGCCTTTTAGCATTGATAAAATCTGTATTTGTTGTAGTGTTTATCATTTCATTACTTATCTAATTAGTTTACACAAGACAAATTTTCCACCTTCACTAATACAAAACAGGCCTTTAACAGAGCTAGCCTTTATCGGTACTAAAAAAAGAAATGATAAATTTTACTTTTTATAAGAACTTTCTTTACTACTAATAAAAGGTACCCTTTATCAGTGATTTTTAGCGCTGATAAATGGTATGCTTTATCATCACTTCTTTGGGCACTGATAAAGTATATCCTCTATTGGCACTTTATTTTTAGCACTCATAAACGGTTCCCTTTATCAACACATTATTTTTATTACTCCTAAAGAGATCCTTTATCATAACTTTTTTAGCATTAATAAAGGTCCAAATAAAATGAAATAATTAAATAAATAAAAAATAAAAAATGATTTTGTTAAAAAATATTAAAATATTATTAATTAGATAATTATTGATAAAAATAAATAAAATGATTATAATATATATAAATTATAAATTCTAATGAATAGTATATATTAAATATATAGATATATGAAAAATGAACAATAAAAAAATATTATTTAAAAATATGTAAATTGATAAAAATATTAAACTTTTCATTAATTAAATAATTATTGAAAATATTAATAAATAGTATATATTAAATATATAAATGTATATAAATGTATATAAATATGATTTATATAATAAAAAATATTTATTCTTGAAATTAAATAGTCATATATATAGTGAATACTTGTTTATTATTAAAAATTAATATGAATTAAAAATACTGACTAACTGCATAAAGTATGGACATAATTGAAGGTCGTTTTATTTTTCAATTTAACATGGATCAAATGTGTATTATATTGATTTCACATATACATAATTAATGGTTGTTTATACATAATGGACACACACAAAACTTATCCATTTTATTAATATTATTAGTGAAATTATTTTTAATTAATTCAATTTCACTCATTTTTATCATGCATGAACTTAAGATTAAATATTTATTAAAAATGTGAAATCTATATTAAAAAATTATTTAAAAATAAATATATTTATAAATTTACATTTAATATTTTTTTATATTAAAATATTTATAATTATAAATAAATAAACATTATTTTTAATTATTATTTATATAATTATAAATAAATAATTATATGTATTAAAAAAATATTGCTTTTATAATAAATTTATTTAAATAATGAATATATATACTATATTTATATTTATATATATTGATTAAATATATATATGTACATTTATATATTTATATAAATATATATAATATTATAAATATTATTTTTAAAAATATTTATATATTTACAAGTAAATAATTAAATATTTATATAAATATAAAATTATAATAAATATTTATATGTAAAGAATATATTTTCTATATTCATATATATATATATGATAAATATATATAATTATATATATATATACAAAAATAATTTATTTATAGTTATAAATATAAATCCTTTATCAGTACTTAAGTATTAATCAATGATAAAAGGCATCTTGCTCAGTGCTAAAAACACTGATAAAAGTGTCCTGGTCTTTTTTTAAAAAATCATAACCAGTCGTGAACTCGTAGGGATATCTGATGCTTTCCATGGATTACACCCTCACTAGTGATCCTCCTTGGTGAATTGAACCTTGAATCATGGTTTGAATCAAGGTTCGAATAATCTGAAGGCTCAAATACTAGGCTCAAATGATTCAAGGGTCAGAAGAATCCAAGGGTCGAATGAATCCAAGGCTTGAACATAAGTATTTCTCTATGTTCTATCAAATATAAGTGTTTCTCTATGATATATTGGGGAACTCAGGGAGTAAATCATAAATGGTTCTAGCCATGGTGCAAGCTGTTTTTCAACTCTGAGTGTGGTGAGTTAGCCATATTTTAGATTTGTTGATGGAGATTGTCCATTTTGGTAGTTGTAATTTCTAGAATGTGAAACACTTATACTGTGATCCTTCCCAGATTCACTCCCAATCCATTTCAGTGTCTCCTTCCTTCCAAATTACAAATATTAATTTATGTATGGGATTTTTCACATACTCTCTTCGTTATGTGAAAGTGTGGATGTGTCATTCTTTAGATGGGGAGTGACGTTTTATCAATCTATTAATTTTGTGATTCCACTTAGATTTATATGTGAAATAAAGGGTAGTCCACTTATAAAATGTTACCTTCTGAGAGTCGTTCCATATCACTAGAGGCTAGTGTGTATGTGATATATGTTGCAAGGGTTGGTGTGTTTTTCTCTTTTGTTTGAGATATATCTAGTTGAGTTGTTTTTTGATTTATGAAATCATTTTATAGACCTCCCTAGAATATTAAGGATGGGTCAATGTGTATTACATGGCCTCCCTATAACCCTTATTATGGGTATATATAATGTGATTACCTCCATAGAATCCTTGGAATATATCTGTGTAGAGATATTCCATCCCAAGAGTCTTGAGATATTTTCAAACATTTGATATACCATTAATATTAAATATAATAATTTTGTTGGTTGTTACATCACATGTTCTAGAAAATAGAATGGTTTCTATCAAATTATATATATTAGAAATTATTTTCAGGAAATCATCATTTTATGTCTAAATTATTTGTTCTAACCTTAGGAAATTCTTATTAACAACCATGTATATTAAATAACTCTTCATTTATTAAATTGTTTTATCAATACATTTTTATGTCATCTATTTTATTGAATGATTGTTTATTATTATTATTTATCATTTTTTGGATTATTATTACTTCTTAATTGCATATATATATTTTTATTTATCATTGTAATTTAATAAAGACTTTATGTGTTTCAAACAATATATATTATTGCAATTTTTTTCTAGAGACTCATCCCCCATCTCTTTTATAAAACATTGGCGCCCTTATCAATTTCATCTCTAGAACAGTTATTTAATTGTGTTTCTTGAGACACATCCCCCGTATCTTTTATGTCTCTTTTACTACATTGAGTAGTATTCTTCCCATGGATGACTACCCATTAGAGTATTTTAGGATACATATGTTCATATCTATAATATACGGAGGATGTGAGTCAAACAAAAAAATCAATGATAAATTTTCTGGAGATGTGTTGATGAGCATTATAGTTGTCTATAACTTTCACCATTGAATTAATTTATAAGATAAAACCTACCATAATTTAGTAACTTTTTTCTTAATATTAATTACCCATTTTCTATAATGTAAACTAAAATTCATTAAAACATTCAAATTTTGGGTTTCACTATTATTATTTTATCTAACTTTCACCTTTGATAATTAATATCTTATGTGTATTCATTTATTTTTATAAAGAATTATTATTTTATTGACCCAATAATACTGATGTGAGTCTAAAATCGATTCACACTAATCATTTGACAAATAATTATAAAAATGGAGTAAATAGTTCATCAAGTTTGCAATTGATAATTTATACAATATTTCTCCAACACATTGTTTGTGTTTATGTTGTTTTTATTTATAACAAATTTTTCTAGAAGAGTAAAACAACATTTTATTTTAAATATAATATATCAGAGCTATAAATTTTTAATGAAACATGGAGAAAAACTGGATGTATACACTGATTAGGATGATACTATTGTTTATGGATCATTTGATATGAATACTAGTGTAAATGATGATGGATATCGAATGGAAGAAATGAAAATTAAAATTGAAGATTGCCTTTGTTATTTTCAAAAAGTTATTTGAGAAGTTAAAAGTTGTTCCAAGATACCATTGTATACCGGTTGTACTAAATATAAAATATTTTTAGAAATATTGATGTTATATAATTTGAAAGCTGGCAGCAGATGGAGTGACACAAACTTTGCAGGACTATATGGTCTCATGAATGATTTTCTACCAGAAGAAAATGAACTACCATTTCAAAAATATGTTTCTAAAAAAATATGTTTTAAATTGGTATAATCTCTAAAAAATGGATGATTTTTCAAATGATGTCATATTGTTTTCCAAATACCTTGAATCACTCATAAAATACCTTAAGTGTGGTGCATATTGATACAAGAAAAATGATTCAATCACTTCAAAATTTGTATGGTGTTTTCCTATCATTATATAGTTTAGAAGACTATATGGATTTTAGGAATCCATGAGACAATTGATATGGCATGAATATAGAATAATTAAATATGTGAACCTACCTCATCCAGAAGATTCTCCACACAGGATGAAAATTTATTACGAGTATCTAGAATTTGGAAAGGAGTCGAGAAACATTTGTCTTTCCTTATCTATATATGGAATAAATCATTTTGTTGTAAATAGTAGTACTAAGAGTACATGGACTTTCATTTTGATAAATTATAGCATGCCTCCGTGGTTATTTATGAAAAAAATGCATTATGTTGTCTCTACTAATATCTGGACCCAAGTAACTTGGTAATGATATTGATGTCTCTTTGGATCCAGTGATCGGAGATCTGAAATTGATATGGGATAAAGGTGTTACAATATATGATGCTCATAGATATGAAGAATTCATATTAAGCTCCATATTTTATGGGATGATAAATGACTTCAACACTTTTGGAATTTTATCAGGATATAGAATTAAAGGAATGTTGAGGTGTCCTATTTTTTAAAAACTCACATACATAGTTTAGTTGAAACATTCCTTAAAGACTATGTTTTTATGAGATTATAAATTTCTACCACAACGACATAAATATTGATTATGTATGAAATTATTCAATGGGAATATCAAATAAGGTACAACACCATGTCTAATAATGATTGATCAACTATAAAATAAATTAAAAGAAATTGACATTGTTTTCAGTAAACCATTTTCAAAAAACCATACAAAATAGGTTGGAAGAAGGGATAAATTTTCATTGAATTACCATATTCTATTTTTTTGAATGTCAAACATTTTCTTGATGTCATGAAAGTAAGAAAACATGTTTTTGATAGTGTTATTGGAATACTAATTAATGTTCCAAGAAAAATAATATATGGAATCAAGGCTATGTTAGACTTGATTAAAATGGGGATAAGGGAAGAGTAGGAATTGGTGATGGGTTGAAGGAATACTTTTGTTCCACTAGCCACTTACACTCTATCCAGATTGGAAAAATTGCAAATTTTTCTTTTCCATAATAGTGTAAAAGTTCCATTGGGGTATTCATCAAATATCAAGAATGTCATGTAAATGAATAATTTGAATTTACATGGACTAAAATCACATGACTTTCATGTTATGATATAAAATTTGGTGCATGTTTCTTTTTGTTGCATTCTGCATCAAAATTTATGGAAAAAATTAACCAGACTCTACTACTTTTTCAAAGCCGTATACAATAATTTTATAGGCCTAGAAAAGTTTCCCATCATGAATAAGGTGGTTAAAATTATATTATTGGAATTAAAGATGTTATTCCCACCATCAATCTTTGATATAATGGTCTACTTGATGGTTCACTTTCTTGGAGAGGTTCAAATATGTGGTCCTATATATTATAGATGTATGTATTCCATTGAATGTGATATGTAGATTTTGAAAGGACATGTCAAGAATTGAATTCAATCAGAAGGTTTTATTGTAGAATGATATATTGTTGAAGAAGTTATTGAATTATATACTGATTACCTATTGGATGTTGATAGAATCTATCTCCCAAAGTCTCATCATAGTGGACACATTATATAAGAAGGGATTTATGAAATAGATGTTGTTACAATTTATATGATAGTGCGGCAGTAATCATACCATTACATGTTAGATAATAATGAACATTTTGATCCATACATTGAAGACCAAAAATAAATTTTTAGATACTTCAATCCATAAAGTTATGAATGATGGATATCAAATAGACATAATTAATAGTTTATAAGATGGTTTTGAGATCAAATTTATAACGAGTTATTTGAAAATCAAAAATCAACTATTAGACAATGTCAATGGATATCCAGGAGGTCCGAATGAAAATGTGGTATATTAGACTAGTTTTGTAAATACGTTATATACAAAAGAACAATATTACTATAGTACGATGTAGATGAGTGGAGTTATGATTGTGTAGGAAAAAATTAACATATATGGTTCCAAGAATAGAAATCCAATTTATGAAAATATGTCATATTTTGGAATTATCAAATAGATATACTATTCAGATTATAAAACATTTCAAGTGCAGATTTTCAATAGCTAATGGGTTGAAAAAATGATTGCACAGAAATTTGATTAGATGGTCTTTGTGAAGGTGAATTTTAGGGTGTGATGGGAAAAAGATGATTTTTTCATAATGGAATCATGAGTTGTTCAAGTATTTTATATCTCAGATCTAGCAAACAAGAATTTTTCGATTTTCCTTTTAATGACTAAAACAAATGTCGGGTCAGATGAAAATTCAATCAAGGATCACCCATTCAATGGGATATCACAATAAATTCATGTTGTCCCCAATGTAGACAATGAATTGTACATTAGTGGGGACCAAAAAGAGGGTATTTATATTCTTGATAGTGGAAAAAAATCCCTAAAACATTTGAAAAAGTAAAGGGAGTTCAATGATAAGGTATAAGTGTTTTTTAATATACAATGTTTTCCATTAAAATATTATATTTAATCTACGGCATTGACATAGTCTAAATCAAATTTTAACTACTCATAGAGACAATGTTTTCTACACATGATGATGTTAAAAATACATTGGTATAACAAACTATAATGAAGGAAACACTTTTAGAATATGTAAGGCAATGTTATAATATACTTTCTCTATTATACAAAGAAAATTATATAATAGAACATTGATTTAATTTTCATTATTCCTTGTATAGTTTGTTTATTTTAGAGTATTTATATCCATATTTCATGCCTTTACAAGAATAGAAATAATGTTGTATTTGTTCAATCTCAGAGCTAATCTTAATTTTTTCATAGAAAAATCATTATCTATAGAATTAATGTTTTATTTAATATTTATGTTTAATTTATTTATTATTAGGATTGATCACAGAATACTTTGTTTCTTATATAGGTGGATTCTTTTGTTATAATTAGTAAGGGGTGCCTATCATTCATTCTTTTCATTACCAAAACATCCACATAATTATTATCCCTCAAACCCTTTTCACCCATGTAGTGTTTACATTTATCACTTTCCTTTATGTTCCCTCTACTGCTCAATCACATAGAAAATCATGATTTTTTCACTGTAAAATCATTGTCCATAGAATTAATTAATTGATTTATATTTATGTTTTATTTATTTATATTTATTGTTACTCATGTAATAATATTTTCTTATAAATGTGGATTCTTTTGTTTGAGTTGGGGTGGTCTGTTCGAAGAATCTCATGATTGTGATAGATTAGACTTGGATCTTACAATTGAGATAATAAAATTAATTAAATTAATTAATAATTCATAAAACTGTCATGAAAAGATGATTCCTTACTACTTATTTAATTCATTTTTTCATCATTTTATATAACTTTTGTAAGTTAATTTCCTAATAATTTTAACCTAATAATTTTTATGTTTTTTACATAGATATTTTGGGAATTCACATTGACTCAATGTTCTTTGCCTAAAAACCTCTCTTGATAAAATCCAAAAGAGTATAGGAATCAAATGTTTCCATTTTGGTTACTTTTAGTTATATAATTGGCACATGATCTTCCTTTGCTCCTATGGATTTCCGCAATGAGAAAGGGTTTTCAGAAGAAAAAAATGTAGAGTCAACATATATTGTTAGTGGTTAGACAAATAAAAGGGATGTAAATCAATGTAAAAATGGTATTCAGGTGTGTTTTTAGACTTTGGGACATGTAAGAATCAGTTTCACCTTAATTCAGTACATGTTGTGACTGGTATGACTCAAGGTGCTTCTTTTTATTTCAAATGTCACTAATGTTAATACAGATAACAACTAATATACACAAAACCATAAAAACATATTCATATTGTTTTGATACTTTAGAAAAATGATTTATAAGTCATCTGTGATATGTAGAAATCAACCTCACCTTAATCTAATACAGTATTTTCCCAACACAACTCAAAGTGTTCATTATATATTTAAAATAAAAATTTTAGTTCAAAAATCTTCACTCACTAAATTAAAATCAAATTCACTCATATTTTTGTAATAATTTAAGAAAAAAAAATTGTAAGACATTTTTGAATTTTAGGAATTGGTCTCATATCATATTAAATCATGACGTGATCAGTATAATTCAAAGCGCATGTTTCCAATATAAAATGAAATTTTAGAGAAAAAAAAATACAAGTGACATAATCAAAACTAAAACAATACATTGGTATTGTTTTTTATACCTTAGTAAGATGATTCATAAGTCATTTTAGACGTCTAGGAATCAGCCTCACCTAAATCTGATGCACGATGTGACTGGTATGAATCCAAATGCATCTTTTAATTTAAATTAACATAAATTCCTGTAAAATGGAAAACCAAACTACTCAAAACCAAAAAATGCATTCATATTATTTTAATACATTAAGTAAATTATATATAATTTAATTATGATGTGTAGGAATCATCCTCACTTAATCCAACTAATGGAGTTCCTGGTCTGACTCAAAGGGTTTGTTATCTATGTAAAATTGACATTTTAGTTCAAAAAGTGTCACTCACTAAAAACAATCAAAAATTATCTTATTTTAATGATTATTTATTAAAATTATTCATAAGTCATTTTTGACATGTAAGAATCAGTCTTGTATCAAACTTATACACGATTTGATCTGTATGAGTCAAAGATTGTGTTTTCCCATTTCAAAATGACATTTTAGTAAAAAAGAAGAGGGACATAATCAAAACTGAGCAAACACATTTGGGTTAATTTCATACATTAGTAAAATGATCCATATGTCATTTGAGACATGTAAGAATAATTTTGACCTCAATCTGAGTCACTGTGTGATTTCTATGACTCCAAGTGCATCATTCATTTAAAATTGACATCAATTTTAGTAAAATGGACAATTAGCGTACTCAAAATCATAAAACGCATTCATATGATTTTAATGCATTACATAAATGATAAATAAGTAATTTATTATGTGTAAGAATTGGTCATACATAAACCCATTACAGTATGTTCTTGGTATGAATCAATGTTTCCATTATCAGTTTAAAATTGATATTTTATTTCAAAAAGTGTCACTCACTGAAAACTGATCAAAATGCTCATATTTTCTTGATAATTTATAAAAAATATTAATTAGTAATTTTTTATGTTAATTAATTGGTATCACGTCAATCCAATACACAATGTGATTACTATTAGTCAAAGTATATGTTTATTAGTTTGAATTGATATTTTATTAAAAATGAAAAGTGACGTACTCAAAACTGGTCAAATGATTTTGAATTTTTTTTATAATTTAAGCAAATGATCCCTAATTCATTTTAGATTGTGTATTAATTAGCCTCACCTCATTTTAATGAACAGTGTGATCGTTTTGACTCTAAGTGCATCTTTTTATTTAAAATTGACATCAATTATTGTAAAATGGACAATTTCCCTACTAAAAACCAAGAAAACACATTAGAATTATTTTTATACATTATAAAAAAAATGATTCAGAAGTCAATTTTTATGTGTAGTCATCATCCACTCCTCTATCTGATACATGATGTTTCTTATAAGACTCAGAGTGTCTTTTATCAGTTTAAAATCAACATTTTAGTTCAAAAAGTTCCACTCATTGAAAACTGTTCAAACGTGCTCAAATTTTCATGATAACATATGAAAGTGATTCATAAGTACTTTTTGATTTGTAATAATCATTATCATGTCAATCTGATACACGATGTGATCGTTATGAGTCGAAGTGCATGTTTAAAGCTTAAAATTATATTTCAGTAAAGAAAGACATGTGATGTACTCAAAACCAGGAAAATGAATTCAGATTGTTTTGATACTTTAGGAAAATGATCCATAAGTTATTTGAGATGTGTAGGATTCAGATTCACCTCAATCTGATGTATAGTGTGACAAGTATGAGTCCAAGTACATCGTTTCAATATATAAGTTCCATTTTAGTTTAAAACTCACATCACATTGCCAAAACCGAGAAAACAGTCCTAGTTTGTTTTCTCATCATTATATATTCGATTAATTAATTTATTTCCTAATTATTTTTATCTTATACTTTTTTATATTGAATTTGTCTGGGTAGGAGGAATAAACAGATCAAAACCTACCTAAATGTGTATGGGGCGACTCCAAACCGAGACCTCCCAAACACCACCACATGATGTAACCACTAGCATTCACCCATGGGTCTTTATCTTATACTTATTTAATTAATTTTTGTAGAGATAATTCTTGAATACAAATAAAAATTCATGTCATTTGTAATAATCAACCATAACTCTATATGATACACAGTGTTCCTGGTATGACTCACAGTTTAGTTTAAAATTAACACTTTCTGTTAATTTATCTCTATTTATTATTACTAACATAATAATTTTTTCATATACATGTGGGTTATTTTTCTTGAGTTGTTGTGGTTTTTTAGAAAATAGAATGAGTCATGGTTAGGATCAAAATACAATGAAATATTGATGTTATGAAGGTATTTAATACTTTGAAGTTATGTAATTGTATAAACCAATGATTAAAATGTATATAATATTGTTTTTTTATTTGTGCTATAAATTTCATTTCATTTAAATTACATATTGGTAAATAATATTTTTGACATCTACAGGTGTTTCTAGTGTAGGAGTGTGTTGTTACAACCCAATGCACTGGTGATGCAGTATGTTGTTTGAGCACACTATAGTATTCCCCTTTATCAGTTGTTTTGAATGTTCTATTAAATTGGTCCTTTATCATCTCTTTTAAAAATGCTGATTAAATTACCCTTTTCCAGTGCTAAATAAAATCACAGATAAAGGGTTCCTTTATCAGTCCTAAAAAAAGTGTGGATAAAGGATTCCTTTCTTAGTGATTCTTTTAGCACCGATAAAGGATCTATTTGTTAATAATTCTTGAGTACTGATAAAATACAGGGCCTTTTAATCTTGATCTGGTAGTTATCACTTCTCTAGCACTAATAATGGACATTTTTTACACTGTTAAAGGCCTATTTTATAGTAGTGTTTTGGGAGAAACTTTTATCTACTTTTAATGTATGCCATATTAACCATTTTTCATGATTACTCTGTTTATTTATTTTCTTATTTATTTTTTATCATTGATCATAGGGCATGATACAAGGGTATAGTGTCCCCATTTACGTATTTAGATTCTTTCTTCTAGTCGAAATCCTCTTGTGTATATGGAGGCATGCATGAGGTCATGTTACATTCTGGATCAGACCTGGTGGTTCGAGTTGGGATGTTACATACCCTTAAGAAGGTCTCTTTTCCCTAAAGTAGGTTACCAAGATAGACTTACCTAGACTCATGGCCTTACCTTTATGTCTTACTTACACTTACACGGGTGATATTCCAAATTCATTGGATACCTTTATATATCCTAACCTATACCCTTACACAATTCGTTGTTTTAATTTACAATATACCGAGTTACCATTACGTAGGTCTTTTGTTACCTTTATTCTCATGATCTACCCTTATTTAAGTCACCGAGCATAATTTACCTTTGATAATTGGGCTTATTACCCATTAAAAGTTTTTACGTACCCTTATATGATCATCCATTCCCTTATACAAGCTTCTATATTGTTTTAAATTAACATTTTAATAAATGTGTCAGGAAGTCATCTAGAACCCAATAAAGCGACAAAATACTTATGATCATTTTATACTCCATGCATGGGTTCTTCAACATTAAATCTTCTTATTCTATATTCTTGGGTTATCCAATAACCTATAATAATTACAGCAACTCCTTCAATCTATTGAGTTCAATATATTGACATCAATTTGAAAAAATAAAACTGCCACAATGTGCACTCGATATAAATGGTTCCCAAGTCAATTATGACATGGCCTGAAGGGATTTCCCAATCTCTAAGGGATGGTGACTAGTGAATGGGACTAAAACAATTATAGGGAATGATTTCACCATAGTAATAACATATAAAGATAATACAGTGAATAAGAAATAATAAAAATTTGGTATTCAAAACACTCCCCAAGAGAAAAGTTCCACAAGTATAAAGATACAAGTCCCAATCCAATACGTCAACCAAATTTGTCACATTAACCATCAAAACCAATATCTTAGAATATCCATCCCATAGGTGGACCATATTCTCAAATGATCACCAAAAAGTCGCAATGACCCGCTAATCAAGAACACCCACCATTTTGAAGTGGTGTATTTCCTTTCCATGGACCTAGCATAAGAAAATCTATAAACATCAATAGGAAAAGGTAGGGTGTGAGTAACAATTACTTGTAAGATCTTATAATGTGTTCTATAATAAATCCATATGAAGTAAACCAAATATGATCAATTTAAAATAAAATAGGGTATTAAAATATTTTCACAATTCATATCAATACATGATTTTCAAAAACTATCAATAGATTGAGTAAAACATATAAAATAGAAAATTTTGATCAAAAACATAATCAATAAGTATTTATGTGAAAATATAAATGAGTAAAACATTTTATTACATTTGAATATTGTAATAATTTCAATTATCCATTAACAATCATAGCACCATTATTAAGATACATAAGGATAGTTTTGTATAGAGATTCCCACATATATTGGTGAAGTAAATCTCTTAGTGTGAAGACATTACAAGTTCCAAAACCTACAGAAAATAGTATATAATAACAAATAATATACTCGAGACCTCAAGTTTTTTTTGTATTATTTTCATTGTGAATCTATTTCCCAGTATATCTAGTAGATTCCTAGAAGGTGTTATTCACAAATAACTACCTAGGATCACATGGGATTGATGAAAAACAATCATAAAAGGGGTTATCACTCATTTAAATAATTTTAAAATCATTTCAAACAATGAAACATTCCATCATCCCAAGTTCTAGTTTAAAAAACATGACTTTAAATTTCAAAAACAAACATCAATTAGTTTTTCATCCAAACTCATGTCATTCAAAAAAAAATTCATTTCAATTCAATTTCATAAATAATTTGATGACAATTTCTCATAAGGATCATCACTAAAGTCTTTTGTCAAATATTTATTTTTATTCCAATCCATTTTCTGAAAATCAAAACTTTTTTTAAAATCCATAACCAAAAGGTACTATACACACAAACCATGCAATTTTAAAATAATTATCAATAAAAAATAGATCATTATAAATAAATTATAAATTCATTTCAAAATCAAAAAATGATAATTGTTTAAATTGATAATAATTTTCTTATGGAACCACATACCTCAAGATATGTATTTTTATAACACCCAATGATAGGTCCATAATTGCTGAGAAATAGAAATGTAAAATTACATGTGAAGTTATATGCTCAAAAATTAGTGGAAAAAAACTCTAACTCCCATACACATATCACCAACATGGATAAGAACCCATCCAAAGGAACCAATTCTCCATCTACACTGGTTGGGATGTCCAAAAACTCTTTAAGAACACACCAAATCTGAGATTTGATAGGAATAAGAGAGATCAACTAGTTTAATAGAGTTAAAATAACATTAAATATGAAATAAAAACATATATTGAGAAAGTACATAGTTGTAGTAACCATCCATTGAGGTTTAAGGGTTGTTCTAGCATTTAAAAAATGAAACCCACATCATCACGACCTAAGGCGTATCCTTGTGAATAAATATTGGTAAATTTGTTCTGGGACATTTCCTATACCATTACATGGTTGATCAAAGTTGACTGTGATGTATAGGGAATCAACTGGAAGTCCATACCTAGAAAACCCCCCCATCATTGGGCATTTTGGCCTGTCCATTTCAAATATGGAACACCCAGGTACAAAACAACTTTGACCAGGGACTGGTATAATCCATTTTTCACTAGAAAAATAGGTCAACAACTACCTTTAATCCCATAAACACATCCAATGTTTCAAAAATCAAAATAAATCAACATGAACCAAAGAACATGGAAGAAATAAAAAATCGGTATGCTACATATTGTATTAATCATCTCATATTGTTCAAAATAATACTTCGTTAATGAAAACATTTCTATATCATAAAATAGAATTGAATATGAAAATACACATATTTATTTAGACCAATTTGATTATGATATATTAATTTACCTTCAAATATATGATTTGACACCCCTTTATTTAATCATTTAAATGAAAACTGCATCAATTATTTCCTTAATTTTGAACTCCTATATATATAAATGGTAAAACATATATTTGGTATCATATACCTTTAAAAATAAAATAATTTATTTCTATAACACCAATACATAACATAGAAAATTTATAGATTTTTTGAAAAATACATATGTTATTTTGAATAATTACATCCTATAAAAAAATTCCTTCCTGATTTTATAAATTTAAGTATACATTGTTATACTTTCCAACTAACGTTTCCACTTTTGTTTTGAATTTTTACCCACATTCACTATATATAAAATAATAGAATATAGATATTTTATTCCTTAGTTCATCTACACTTAAATTTTTGAGAAAGAAGGGTCAAATTTTCTTAAACTCATTCACATTATCAAATCATTTCCAACGATGATTTGAATATTAATTCCATAAAAAGAATATTCCTTAAATGAAATATTTATTGTCTTCATGTTATTAACATACCCAATCATATTGAATATACAAGGAGTCATGAAATTAATTTTTCATATAAATTTTTCAAACCTTATGTTTAGTTATTTTATTCTTCTAATAAGCATATATATTAAATTTTTAACCAAATTCAAAGGTTGGTTACTCAAGAATGTGTTTATCTATCACATAAAACTATATTACTTTCTTAAGAACAATTATTCTGTATTTCACTAGTATAATAGGTTTCATACATTAAATATTTCTTTCTCTTGGATTAATTTCAAAGTAATTTTTTATGATAACAGTAAACATTATCGATAATATAGTCTTTTATCAGATGGGTGTCATTTTTTTCATTCACTTAATTAAATTTATTAAATTTTCTCTAACTAAAATGATGAAACATTTTAAAATTTCATCATATATGGTAATATTCCAAGAAACATGTTTCACTAATAAATGAGTCCACTTTAGAATTTATCTCACCCCTTTTTAATTTAGTTAGGGTTTCATCCCATCATATCATAGATGAATCTTGGATAATTGAGTAGAAAACTCTTTTCCCAATCTATTATATATATAAAATAAATTTGATTCATCTAGTAACCTAATAAAATTAGATCCTATTAGATAATTATAACCCAAATAAAATACTGAAAACAATCACCATTCTATATTAGAGCCACCCATTACATTATATACATACACATGATAGTCTAGGGCCACCCATATTTATCATGACGTACTCTTTTAGATGATTGAAGTCTTGAAAAGGCATCATGATAAAATGAATATAACACTTATTATTTTTAACAGGTTTTTATATATTACTATTTTATATCATTTTTCCCCTTTACATGTATTCATGTTTCTAGTGGATTAGTTTAGAATACTATTACTTCCTCTAAATTGATATGTTCAAAATATATTGATCTGTAAATCTTTACACAACTCGTAGATTATGTCACTAACCCAGATTGAAATCCATATATATTTATACACATACTAATGTAACCCATGCATATGGTATATAAAACGATTTCATGTAATTGATCAGAATCATATAAAATTGACAATCCCAGTAAAAGTAAGCTTAGAGTGATATATATCCAACCCCCACTTTTCTAAACAAGGAATATACCTCCAAACCAATGAGTAGTCTCACCCAATGTCCCTCTATACATGGATACTTCTCTCAATAGGGACTTCAATTTTTTCATAATTGTAACACCAATTATGTAAGAATCATAATTCACTACTTAACTTAAACTCATAACCTAGTACAAGTCAAAGTTAAGGCAGAAGAAAACTAAATCAATTATCATACCAAGAATTTAACTCCCTATATGCTTGTATGAACGTTTTATATTATCAGTTTAACAATTTAGTAAAATAATACACATATTCATAATAAAAAATTATATATGTTAATAAATAAGGGTGCAAATTAAATAAATGAATAAATATATAAATATGATATTAACAATAAATGGAAATATTATAAATAAAATTAATTGTAAACAATTTATTATTTGGTTATGTGTTGTGGATATTTCACAATTAAATAAATATAAACATGTTATATTTAATATATGAACTCCTTCATAGAATCCTTTATATGAAATAAACATTAAATATATGATAGGTTGAATATAAACACTATTTATTAAAAATATTCATATATTATGTAAATATTCAGAATATCACACATTAGTCATTATTTAAACATTGATCATTTCAATTGTTATAACTCCTTTACATATGGATTAAATAATATATTCAGAAGCGAAATTTTAATTTTAAAATTAAAAATGAATAAAATATGTAATATTAATAGTTTAATATATAATCACTCTTATTTGGCCAAATAATATTATTAATTTATAAACGCTTTATAAATTAAACTTATAATTTCATTATCACCATTTAATATATAATTATAAGTTATAACATATACGTAGAATTTTTTTAATATTAACATTTAATATCATAAGACACTTATTTATTAAAATATCATTAAAATTTAATAATTTATTATAAATTATTTATAAATAATTAATTTATAAAAAAATTATTAATTGAATAAATATTCTAAAATATCTCATCTTAAATTTAATAAAATTTAATAAATTGTAAAATTTAATTTTAAATTTATATTTAGAATAAATATTTTTCTCTCATATGTCTTACTTTAGGACTTATCCTGAATCATAATATTTGATTTGGTTCAAAACCAAAACTGCAACATACAATAAGTGTTTCATGGACTACAATTGATAATACAACATTATCAATTATTTATAATTATATCTTTATATTTTAGGATCTGGAATTACTATCAAAACATATAAAAGTAAATTAATTACATAAATCTATCAATTCTTAGTATATCTCAACTTGTGACACACCACAAAATTTCTATAGTGATACAAGGCTCTCTTATGAGTACTCGTGTCAGCATTGTCACAGGCCAAGATATCCCATATCATATGTGATGGTATGATGATAAACAAGGATAAGATGAAACCTCCCAATATGATATCTTATTTCATAAAATATGATCCAATAAAAGCTTATGATATCATATATCCTACCTCTATACACAATTCAAAAAAACAATTGTTTCTAATGATATCATATATAATGGCCTTATAATATTTAATTTTCTTAATTTTTCTATATGATTTCAATAATAAAATTTTAATTCTCTGTCATTTATACCACTAATGGGTTTATATGGTTCAATTAACATTTAATCAACCTGAAATAAGTAATTATAATTATCATTCCCAAGATCCACCACGTATGAAACTAAAACTATGTTTAAAAAAACACATATGTATCTTACACCAATGAGAATATGCTACTACCTTCATCATGGTAGTTTGATGAAGATCCATTAAAGGTATCCAACAGTATCCATCCTCTATAGTTTATCTATTTTTTAATAATTAATCACCCATTATATGGGTATGACTCTCTATAAGAGAAATCCCATGGAAATTTGTTTGGGTTGTGTTTGTTGATAAAGTGTTATTGGTATTCATCGGAAAAATTCCTTGAAGTCATGCGAACATTTGAGTTCTTGGATGGAAGATGCCTAAATTGTTTTGGGGAAGGAAACCTTCACCGGGTATTAGACTACACCATGGTGATTTTGACTAATCTATTTTTAATATGTGAATAGATTGAATAAATCTAGAGTGGGTGTTATCTTTGATATTTTAATATAGAAATTCACATGTGGGAAATTATGAAGTGGTCAACGCCAAAATAATTCACATGTTTGATCCAGATGACCCATGTAAATATAATTTCAATATTTCATATACTATTTATTGTTATCTTTGATGTTTTTTAAGGGTTATGTAAAGCCAGAATAGCTAGCGGTTTGTCACTATTCCATAGTGGATAATGTTTCACAATGGAAGATAACCTATGTAAAGGTACATGGGGAATCACGTAAGGGTAGCTAGGAAAGGTTTCATAGGGTTTATTATTGTATAGTGACCTCTATATAAAATTAAGTGTAAATCCATGAAAACCTATACTTTTTGGAAATGGAATGCAAGATATTTTTCAAAGTGTTTTAAGGATTATAATCGAAGACATAAAGTAAATGAAAATATGAATATATCAAAAATGTCTACTAGGGAGAACCACAATATTTCACTCAGAGTTTTAGTGTGGAATTTGACCTTTGTAAAACAAGATTCCCCCAATGAGTGTTTCAATGATCATATTATACTTGTGAAATATAATTATTATATTTACAAGGTAGAATTTAAAACATCAATTAGTCATGGAATTGAGAGGGTAGAATGGAATTTTTCTTATAAATTAACTACATCATGAAATTGTGTCAAGGGGAATTTAGATTTGGAGTCTGTGGTGTTTAGAAATAAGAAGTTATGAATAGTCATGTGGACTTTGAACTTCAACAAACTTTTTATAGTTATAGATTGAGTTATAATGAACTGATTGGAATCTAATGGTGGTGATATTATGAGAGATGATAAAAAGGATATATTTTAATCCACATAAGTTATGAATTGGGTCAGATTTGAGTTGGGAATTTAAATTTTAAAAAGTATCCCATGTTTTATAAGGATCTGGCATGTAGTTTTTAAAAAAGGGGGGACCAATGTTGAAAAGAGTAAAGTGAGTCTTCTAGAAGAAGATAATATTTATATCTCTGAAGTTATTCATTTTGATAAATATTAATCATAGAAAAAAACAATTTTTATTCATATACAATAGAAGATTATATACAAATGGGATATTCTATAAGTTTTACTTTGTTATAAGATTGTTAAATATATGTAATAATTGAATCAACATTCCAGGTTTATTTCAAATTTACACTTATTTAGGATAATAATATGACTATAATAATAGTATGAGAACCCACATTTGAAGAGGATCGATGTTTTTTTATTTGTGAAAAATGAAAACAATAATATTTTCATTGTTTGAATGGATAACGAGTCTGGTGGATTAGTGCAGCCACCACATTAAGTAAAAAAAATTAAACCAGTGTGTTATAGTTTTTTAGGTGCATCAAAACATCATCATATTAATTCTCCTGGGACTAGACCAGTTAAGGTGAACCAAGTAAATATATATTGTGTTCATTACTTCTTTTATTACACAAGGGAGATTGTATGGGATATAAATAATTGTTCCTCGTATTAAGAGAATAAGATCATGATAAAGAAATAAATATTAATGTTAATAATACCTCATTTCATCCACACACCCCTCACGGTATTCTCCATGATAAGGAACAACAATTGGTATCAAATCCATGCTTAAGGATGATGGTTTTATCTCTAGGGAGCATGATGATGATTTTTTACCATAAGGGAATACATTTTTTTGAATGAAATAAATTTCAACTATGGAAGAGTCAAATGAAAAAATATTTTATACTATTATTTATAGATGTATATATGTAATCTATGCATGAAATTTTTTCTATCATGGAAAATGGTTCTTTAATAGAGATAGGTCATATAGAATTGGGTGAAGGTGCCAAAATTATCAATGAATTGGGGGGGAGGGATTGGAAAACCCAATTTATCTAAAGGTTTTTCCATGCAATAAATATTATATTATGTGGGAGAAAATTTAGAATATTTATGAAGGAGATTCAGAATTCTGAGAAGAAATAATTCATATTTAGTGGAATAAATATTAAAATATGGTAATGAGACAAAATTAAATTTTTGATGTGTTATTTTATTGAATCAATATATTTATATAATACATGTATGGACTTGAAGAAAACATTGATAATGTCAAAATTGTTTAAATCACTAGGATTATACTACCTCAATGTTTTAATTCAATATTTTATTTCCTGGAAAAATCAATATATGTAGTACATTTCACTAAACAAATTACAAAGTACCATTGTAGATTACAAAAGGAGAAATTAATATAACGAGTAAATCACAAAGGATATCATTCAAAAAGTAAATTTTAAATACAAAAAGGAAAATACAATGAAACAAATCCTTAAAGATGAATAGGTTCATGATGAAATTTCATTTCTCCACTCTAATTTAAAAAGAGAAAAAGGAAAGTTCAATTAAAAGATTCCACTTTCTTGATTTATAAGTTAAAATATAGGAAATCCGTAGCGACTTTGGTTTTTGGCCCTATCAGACTTTGGAATATTTCTATGAATAATTCCAGAGCTATGCACGAAGACGGCATGCGACTCCGAGGCCCGGTGTGCCCGAAATTAATTTTATAAAAATATTAAGTATTTTTATACTATGCACATGGATGGGGTGTGATATCTATTAAATGGTAGCTCATATTGGGAATCTGAGGGCACGGTTTCATCTGAAACGTGCCGTTTACCCTAGGTGAGGTTTAAACTTTGCTGGCGCGGGCCTGCGGTGAGAAACGCCCCCAGGGGCGTTTTTGAAATTAAATGGAGAAGTTAGTGTGCGAGCATCGGCTAGAATAACTTCTGAAAGGAGTCTCGGATTGAGAATCTGAGTCATCTGTTGCGTTCAGAATGGCGCATTTACCCTAGGGGTGACCTTACATTTGTTCGCATCGGGCGTTGGGTCTGAGGCGGGTTTGGCACTGGCGGCTGGCTGATATAAATATCAGCACCCCCCTCCTTTTCATTCCTCTCGGCGTTCTTCGCCGCCAATCCACCGAATTGAGCAAACAAAGTGCCCACGAGCTCGGATTTCGACGGCAGACATTCCAGGAGTGTGCAGCGGAATCTCTGGATCACGGATATAAGGCAGACCATCGGCGTTTTGCCCGCGAGGTTGGCGGATTTGAGTAGATCGGGTCCCGAGAGTTGTGCAGACGCCTCCGGATCGCAAAACGGACCACCGGGGAGCTCTCGGAGGTCCGCGAAAGATCTTCCGGCGCGGCACCGGTGCGGCGGCGCCGACACCAGTGGATGGCGGCCAGCCCGTTGAGGGAGCGGCGGCACGGGCCGTGGTGCGGCGGTGTGCCGCCGGCCGGCGCGGGCCGGCGGCCGGACCAGCCGGACCTGCCAGGTGGGGCCGGTCCTGTCCAATTTTGACCGGGGGTTCTAAAAACCCCCATTTTGTGTAATCCAAAGGTCTGATTCACGAGCCGTCTAGGGTGACGTGACCTTGGGATTGACACGGACCTATTGGGATTGGCTCTGGTTTTTTTCGGGCTGGGTCCATGACCCGGGGTCACGAAACGTCGAATAATAATAATATTTTAATTATTATTCGACTTTGACTGGCCGTAACTATTTCCTAGAGTGTCTGTTTGATGTGCCGTCAGTGGCGTTGTGACCTTGCTGGTACGATGGACTTCTTGAAATGGTTTCTGAGTGTTGGGGCTTAGAATGGGGTGCAGGCCCCACGAGGCCGGTTTTTTGCATTTTCGGAGAAACACAACTTTCGCACCAGGAGTCCGATTTTGACGGATGATTAGTCAATCCTGTGTGTTTTTTCGATAGAATCTCAATGGTGCAATCCGTTTGATGAGTTTCGGGATTGAGGTGTGGGCCCCGCCCGATCTGGAATTCGGTGAATAGTGCCTTTTTCACCGAGTGTCTGTTTCGGACGAATGAGTAGTCGATTCCACTTGTTTTTTCAAGGGGATCGTTGTGGTATGATCTGCTCGATGGGTTTCGGGATCGTTGTGTGGGCCCCGCACGAGCTAGCTACGGTGAATAGTGCTTTTTCACTGTTGCTCCTTTTCAGGCGAGTAAGCAGCCTATCCTGCGTGATTTTCCGCGTAGATCGCGATGGTGGCCTCAGTATTGGCCTTGAAGGTGCGCAGTGTGGCGTTGTTGGGGTTCACTCGGGTTAGCAATGTTTTGGACCACCAGTGGTTGAGGGTACTCCCTTGGTTCGTTCTCACGAGGGTTCGTGTGGCATCACAACCTTCATATAGGTTTGTGATCGTATCGATGGGATGTTTAAACTGTTAGAGTTGTGGCATCCCTCCGGTGGTCCCAGAGTGGGATCATCTAACATCTTTTCCCTAGATCGGGTTCTTGGTATCGCTGTGACGGCATATTCACGGGCGGCGATCCCCTATCTAGCAGGTTAACCCTGTAGGGTTTGTGGCATCATCGGGAATATGATCCCCTACGCAGTGGGCTGTGCACAGTAGGGTTGTGGAATCGTCGGATATATGATCCCCTGCTCAGCATCAGGTTTATAGTAGGGTTGTGGTACAGTTGGTTATGAGATCCCCTACTCAGCGTGTGGTTTCTGTAGGGTTGCGTCATCGTCAGTTCGATCCCCTATATCACAAGTTATGCCAGATAGGATTCTGGTATCGTCGTGACCACCTATATATGGGCGACGATCCTCTATCTGAGTGACGTGCTTCTGTCGAGTGCCAGATTAGGTTGTGGTATCCCCAAGCAGATCCTGGGTGTGATCCTCTTATCTATGAGAACTACGAATGTCAGATCGGGTTGTGGTATCCCCCAGCTGATCCTGGGAGTGATCCCCTATCTGTGAGATCTTCGTCTACCAGAGTGGGTTTTGGTATCCCCTAGCGGACCGTAGAAGTGATCCCATATCCGACGACTTTGGTTGTTATGTTGTTTCGGTGATTTATCCTCAGTGATGTTATCCAATGAGTGTGATCTCTCGGGTGAGCGTCTGAGAGGTTTGAGAGAAACCTGATGGAGTGTATCTCTTGGATGGGTGTCATATGGGATGACAGCGATCGTGTGGTGTACTCTTCTGGTTGTGGACAGTTGCTGGTGACGAGGTCGGTACCTCTAGTGGCTTTGTGGCGTGAGTTGAGTATATCTGGATTGTTCAAGGTGTATGTATGGGCATACACCTGAGCTTAGTTGACTAGTTGTGTTTATCTGAGGATGGTCATGAGATGAAGTTTCTCTCTCGTCTGGCTTCCCTATGGTTGGGATGAGCAGACTGTTGCCTTTCAGTTTCTCTCTTTTGTTTTGGGTTTTTGGGGTTCTTACTGAGTATGTTTATACTCACCCCTGCATGGGCTTTGCCCGCACATGTTTGTGTCTTGTGCAGACAACAGGTCTTTCGACGGAGTCCCAGGAGGACCCAGAGCAAGCGGAGCTGAGTGAGCAAGATTGACCGGGGTGTTTACCGGTGCGGTGCTGAGGGAGCTTTCCGGCGGGTGTTTGTGGCAGTGTTCCCCTTCTTTAGAGAAGGTTGGACATGTTTTTGTAGTTTTCATTTGGTGGACCTTATTTTTCCCTTTGTACTTCTGGTGTACTCTGGTTGTGGGATAGTGTATGCATGCATTTTCTTTTCAGTTTTATATATCTTTGCACTATTTCATGGAGGTGTTTATGGGTGCGTGTGTACAGGTACCTTAGGATAATGCCTCCCATGTGTGTGATAGCCAACTCAGTACTAGTTTCCAGCCCCTGGCCTATTGAAGGCGGGCTTGGGGAGTCGTGGCTCAAGCCCCATTGGGTTGGGTCAGGACAGAGTGTTTTCAGAGCAGGTTCCACCTTTGGGATCTCAGAGCGTAGCTGGTCTATCTATGAGTTTGTTTTGGGTTGCATAGCGGCAGTGTTAGGATGTTTCGAGTTCGGCTTTCAGGCCAGGGACTCCAGTGTTGGTGTGGTAGCTGACGTATCCATACACCAGGACTCTGATAACCAACCTTTCGACTTAGGACTTTCGTACACTGGTCGCAGGGACATAACGGTACATGCATCATATAGGACTGGGTTTTTGGGTTTTTTCTTGTCCTTCTCGAGTTAGCTCTCCAAATATACTCTTTGAATGTGGTGCGTCTTGAATGTATTCCAGGATGCCTCCCCGACGACAGCTAGCGAGGGTTCCTCAACGCGATTGTGGTGACGATTCGCCTTGTGCAGAGGCTGTGGGTTAGGGCGCAGGTTCTAAGGTTGCACCTCTAGGTGGTCTGCCAGTTGAGCTGCCACCTATCGAGCAGCTGGTTGTGTCGGCGGTGCAGGACAAGGTTGTGCGCAGGCTGAGTGCGTTGCACGAGTTCCAGAGGTAGCGACCTCTGAGGTTTCGGGGTGATCCAGACCCCTAGGCAGCTGATGAATGGCTTGACGCAGTCACTTGAGTTTTCTGCCTCGTGAGGACACCTCCAGATCAGATGGTGATTCTAGCGGTGAGCCTTCTACATGGTTCTACCGGGCGATGGTGGAGTTTGGTGACGCAGTCCCATAATGATGAGATGCTCACGTGGGCAGAGTTTGAGCAGCTCTTCAGGGAGGAGTTCTATCTGGTGACGCTGAGATCAATGCGGATCCAGAAGCTTCTGCAGCTTCGACAAGATGGAATGACCATGTCGGAGTACTCAGTGAGGTTTACAGACCTTTCACGCTACTCCCTGGATATGGTTCGAGACCCGTTATTTAGGGCTCGGACCTTTGAGAAGGGCTCACACAGGGACATCTGAGCAGGTATGGTTTCCTTATGCTTTCCCACCTATGCTGGAGTGTTGGAGCGAGCGTTGGAGGTGGAGAGCTTTCTGGCTGAGCAGATTCACCCTGTTAGTGTTGGGCACGTGAGGGATGAGATGTCGGCATATGGTAGTCGATGACAAACTCAGGGGTCTGGACGTGGACGACATTTCAGGAGGTGACCCCAAGATGGAGGATCTGAGGCTCAGGGCTCATATGGCTCGCACGCCAGTTTTGGCCAGCTGCAAGAGAGGTGGTGTTATGCTTGTGATGGTCGGGGACATATTGTTATAGATTGTCCAACCCGTCTTGCTGCTGAGAGGGAGCCGGTGGATGGACCTCCTTGGAAGAGGCAGCGTCTCGAGCAAGGAGGTCCGCAGGGCGGCGGACGTGGCAGTGGAGTGGGTGCAGTGGGTGGAGGTGGTAGGCAGTACCAGTTGCCCCCACCCCCACCCCCAGGTGGTCCATGCCAAGCTCAGGGAGCTGGTGGTCGAGGGCGAGGACAGCTGCATGACCTAGAGTCTGTTGACCCAGAGGCACCGCGAATGGATAGAGGTATGCCTTGTATCTTTTCTAATTACTGCAGTAGTTTGTTAGACATTTTTTAGCGGTACTCTATCCTTTTGTTGCTTGCTCGAGTTTTGTTCATGGAGTTGGTAAGACCCTGTGTGGGTGTTCTTCGGTATGCTTCGAATGAATGAGGAAGAGGGATCCGTCCCCCATCGAGATGCATTTTTGTGATGCGATTAAAACTGTGCGGGCGAGTCAATGCCGCCCAAAGTTGATAGTATCGAGGTGTGGTGGATGAGTCCCTCTGACTTATGTGTTCGGGAATGGGCGTTTGTGGTTGAACTCGCTGGTGTGCGAGACCCATTTGAGATTCCAGTCGCTTTGCTTGTGCTTAGGGCTTTTCGGGGACGAAAAGTTCTAAGGGGGAAGGATGTAGAGACTCTGGGTTTAGGCCCTATCAGACTTTGGAATATTTCTATGAATAATTCCAGACCTAGGCGCAAAGACGGCGTGCGATTCTGAGGCCCGGTGTGCCCAGAATTAATTTTATAAAAATATTAAGTATTTTTATACTATGCACATGGAGGGGGTGTGATATCTCTTAAATGGTAGCTCAGATCGGGAATCTGAGGGCACGATTGCATCCGGAAAGTTCCGTTTACCCTAGAAAGGGTGTAAACTTTACTGGCGCGGGCCTGTGGTGAGAAACGCCACCAGGGGCGTTTTCATAATTAAATGGAGAAGTTAGTGTGCAAGTGTCGGCTTGAATAACATCTGAACGGAGTCTCGTATTGAGAATATGAGTTTTTCGTTGCGTTCATAACGGCGTGTTTACCCTAGGGGTGACCTTACCTCTGTTCGCATCAGGCGTTGGGTCTGAGGCGGGTTTGGCGCTGACGGGCGGCTAATATATATATCATCACCCCCCTCCTTTTCATTCCTCTCGGCATTCTTCACCGTTCTTCGCCGCTGATCCGCCGAATCGAGCAAATAAAGTGCCCATGACCTCAGATTTCGACAGCGGACGTTCCAGGAGCGTGCAGCGGAAGCTCTGGAGCGCAGATCTAAGGTAGAACATCAGTGTTTCTCCTGCGAAGTAGGGAGATTTGAGTTTTATCCCCCGATCCCATTTATGCTGCGTTTTGCTGCAAATTGAAGTCGTAGCAGTGTAGATTGGGTCCCGAGGGTCGCGCAGAAGCCTCCGGATCGCAAAACGGACAACTGGGGAGCTCCCGGCAGTCCGCGGATGGCGGCCAGCCAAGACGGGCTGGCCCGGGGAGGCGGCGGCGGCTACCTGGTGTACGGCGGTTCGCCGCCCCGCGCGGCGCCGGCCGGACCGGCCGGGGTTGGCCGGTTCAGGCCGGCCGGACCGGCCAGGTGGGGCCAATCTGGTCCAATTTTGACTGGGGGTTCTAAAAACCCTCGTTTTGTGTAATCCAAAGGTCTGATTCGTGCACCGTCTGCGGTGACGCGACCCTCGGATTGATACAGACCTATTGGGATAGGTTCGGGTTTTTTTCGGGCTGGGTCCGTGACCCGGGGTCACGAAACGTCGAATAATAATAATATTTTAATTATTATTCGACTTTGATCGGCCGTAACATTTTCCTGGAGTGTCCGTTTGACATGTCGTCAGTGGCGTTGTGACCCTGATGGTAATATGGACTTCTTGAGATGGTTTCCGGGTGTTGGGGCTGAGAACGGAGTGCGGGCCCCATGAGGCCGGGTGTTGGCGTTTTTTGAGAAACACAACTTTCACACCAGGAGTCCGATTTTGATGGATGATTAGTCGATCTTGTGTGTTTTTCCGAGAGGATCGCAATGGTGTGATCCTTTTGATGAGTTTTAGGATTGAAATGTCGGCACTGCCCGAGCTGGCATTCGTTGAATAGTGCCTTTTTCACCGGGTGTCTGTTTTGGACGAACGAGTAGTCAATTCTGCTTGTTTTTTCGAGGAGATCGTTGTGGTATGATCCGTTCGATAGGTTTCGGGATCGTTGTGTGGGCCCCTCTTGAGCTAGCTATGGTGAATAGTGCCTTTTTCATCGGTGCTTCGTTTCGGGCGAGTAATCAGCCTATCCTGTGTGATTTTCCTTGTAGATCGCGATGGTGGCCTCGGTATTGGCCTTGGAGGTGTGCGGTGTAGAGTTATGGTGGGTCGCTGGGGTTAGCGATGTTTTGGACCAGCAGTGGTTGAGGGTACTCCCTTGGTTTGTTCCCACAAGGGTTAGTGTGGCATCACAACCTTCTTATAGGTTTGTGATCCTCTCGATGGGATGTTTAAACTGTTAGAGTTGTGGCATCCTTCCGGTGGGCCCGGAGCGGGATCCTCTAGCATCTTTTCCCTAGATAGGGTTCTTTGTATCGATGTGACCCCTTATTCACGGGTGGAGATCCCCTATCTAGCAGGTTAACCCCGTAGGTTTTGTGGCATCATCGGGAATATGATTCCCTATGCAGTGGGCCGTGCTCAGTAGGGTTGTGGCATCATCGGATATACGATCCCCTGCTCAGCAACAAGTTTATAGTAAGGTTGCGGTATCGTTGGTTATGCGATCCCCTACTCAGCGCGTGGTTTCATGTAGGGTTGCGGCATCGTCAATTTGATCCCCTACATCACAAGTTATACCAAATAGGGTTCCGGTATCATCGTGACCACCTATATATGGGCGACGATCCTCTATCTGAGTGAAGTGCTTCTGTCGAGCGCCAAATCGGGTTGTGGTATCCCCCAGTGGATCCTGGGTGTGATCCCCTATCTGTGAGAACTACGAATATCAGATCAGGTTGTGGTATCCCCCTGCGGATCCTGGGAGTGATCCCCTATATGTGAGATCATCGTCTACCAGAGTGGGTTTTGGTATCCCCTAGATGACCCTAGGAGTGATCCCTTATCCTAGGAGTTTGGTGGTTATGTTGTTTTGGTGAGTTACCCTCAGTGATGTTATCCGACAAGCGTGATCTCTCGGGTGAGCGTATGAGAGGTTTGAGAGAAACCCGATGAAGTGTATCTCTCAGATGAGTGTCATCTGGGATGATAGTGATCGTGTGGTGTACTCTTTCGGTTGTGGACAGTTGCTGGTGATGAGGTCGGTACCTCTTGTGGGTTTGTGGTGTGAGCTGAGTATATCTAGATTGGTCAAGGTGTATATATGGGAAAACACCTGAGCTGAGCTGACTAGTTGTGTTTAGCCGAGGATGGTCATGAGATTGAGTTTCTCCCTCTTCTGGGTTCCCTCTGGCTGGGATGAGCAGATTGTTTCCTTTCAGTTGCTCTCTTTTGTTTTGGGATTTTGGGGTTCCTACTGAGTATGTTTATACTCACCCCTGCACAGGATTTGCCTGCACATGTTTGTGTCTTGTGCAGACCAGAGGCCTTTCGACAGAGTCATAGGAGGACCCGGAGCAGGTAGAGTTGAATGAGCATGACTGACCGGGGTGTTTACCGGTGTGGTGCTAAGGGAGCTTTCCGGCGGGTGTTTGTGGCAGTGTTCCCCTTTTTCAGAGCAGGTTGGACGTGTTTTTGTAGTTTTTTTTTGTGGGCCCTATTTTTTCCTTTGTACTTCTATTGTACTCTGGTTGTGGGATGGTGTATGCATGGATTTTCTTTTCAGTTTTATATATCTCTTTCACTGTTTCATGGAGGTGTTTGTGGGTGCGTGTGTACAGGTACCTTAGGCTAATGCCTCCCATGTGTGTGATAGCATACTCGGCGCTGTTCGCCAGCCCCTGGCCTATTGGAGGCGGGCTTGGGAAGTCATGGATCGAGCCCTGTTGGGTCGGGTCGTAACAAAATCTTGCAGTTAATTATTTCAAGAAATATTTATGTTATGGTGAAAAATAAGTTTCACCTAAGAAAGTACCAATGAAATGAATGGTAAGAAATAATAATGGTGAACATTTCCCAAAAATATAAAATTTATCTGATATGAATTTAATATTTATGAGGAAATTGAATGGAATATGTTGAGGATCATAGTAATATACATGAAGATGAATTGGTGGTTATTATAAATATGAAATAATGTGGTGGTATTTATTTTGAGGTTTATGGAATCAAAGGAAGTGTTGATATAAAAGAATAACATAAGACATCTATTAAATAAATAAATACTTGGAGAGAGAATACTATGAAGGGAAATTGGGGATACAAGATGAAAATATTTACATGTAATATATGGATGAATAAATGTCAAAATGAAGGATGAAATTTAAAAAATCAGGTATATAATATTAATCAAATAAGAAAAATAAGTTTATTTGGGGATAAAAGTTGGCGATTAAGACTGAATAACTAATTTCCTAAAACATTATTTAAAGGAATAAGATAATTGACCAAATTGAAGAATAATTCACATCGTTCTAATGATAGTCTTAATATAAAGAGGGACTTCTCACTCTAGGTATGACATCTAAAAGTACAAGGCTTTGATACACTAAAGAGGAAAATGAATCTCTTGAAGTAAATTATGAAGATATTTAGTTCATTCTATAATTGTATAAGTTCATGAATAAATGAATTTTTTAGCATGATCATAAGAAAAAATTACTATTTTTTATGATAAACCTAATGAATAAACACCTCGAATGAAATTGGCTCTTCATAGTACTAAAAAATCACTTCTGGTATACCAAAATCATAAATAAATATAGTAAAAATATGGTGTTATTACTTTGTAAATTTGGTACCTACTCAATATGTGTTATTTATTACAAAGATATATTTACAATAATATGAGTACCAAAAATAGGAAATTATATTTTCATCATTTTCATAATATTTTAATGGATAATATTATTTTTTTTAATTATTTAAACAAAAATAAATTTATTTTTCATCATTGGTACAATGTTTCTTTCCAAAGTTGACTATGTAAAGTCGAAGATAGTGTCTGATTACATCATCAAACTAGCCATAAATTCAAAATTTATTTTTAGTCATGAATGTTAACAAAGATTCCATGTAACTAGATAATGATAAAGCTCACCCACTCTCAACAAAAATGAATCAATAGTAATTTTCATGAAAATAATAGCTAAGATGGAAAATGGTTCATCAATTTTATTGAAATCAATGAATAGGTCCAAATTGTTTTTTCTAGACATTCAGAGTCCATAAAATATAGTAGGAAATTAATACCTCCTCACAAAGAACAAACATGATAAAAATTGAGTGGTTAATGTTGATAATAATGATGGGAATAAAATTATTAGTTTTATAAAGTCAAATTTCAATGGAAATATCTTAGAAGGATGCATATTCTCTTAGTTAAAGGTCTTATCAATAATTTATTGAGTCTGAATCAGCTATGTGACTCCTAAAATACAGTGTAATTTAGTATGAATTGGTGAACTATTAAATTTTTAGATGGCTTCATCATTTTATGAGAAAAATAAATCACGAGGTTTCATTACCATATTGGTGAAAATAATTTGTTCATTTTGTCCATGGATGATGAAAAAATGTTATAGAACAAGTGAATTTTCCATTAAATAAAAATATACTTTCCAAGATTTTATAAATAATGATGGAACTTGATATATCTCTTGGACAACTAATGGAAGTCAAATTTGTGACACTTTTCATAAGGGGAATTTCTTAGAATACTTACAATCCTAAGAAAGGGAAATCACCAATGTTACCTAAGCTTGTACATGTGGATGTTTATGGGATGATGACACTTAAATACTTTTAAGGAAAATGTATTGTGTTTTTAATGTGGATGATTTTATCAGAATATCATATATTATGGTGATTACCCACCAAAAATTGGTATTCCAGTGCATTACTCGATTCTACAGAGAATTTAAGAAGTTTATTTTTAGGAATATCTAAAATCATTACACCAAAAATTGTATAGAATTAAATAAATTATGTATACTAATAGTTATAAAATACCATAATTAGATATTAGGTATTAGTGATAAGGACTCCTCAAAAAAATTATATTTTGTGGGGAGGAACCAGATTGTAAATAAAATGTCTCTGAATATATTAATTTAAAATATCTGATCATTGATGTATTATAAAAAATAATTTATTGATGAAATCTATATCTATAAACGAGCCTTTCTATATCCAAATAGATACAAAACTCCCTATGAAATATGGTATGGAAATAATCCCACTCTAATGTTCTTTTGAGTTTTTAGAAGTATGTGTTGTATTTTTAATAAATAAAATAGAAGAAAGTTTGAATCTTGTGGTGATGACTGTATTTTTCATGGATATTCATCCAATAAAAAATCATACATGAGTTTTAGAAAGAGGCTTAGAATGAATTTATAATTCATGATGTTAAATCGGTTGAAATAGATCTCGTTTCTAATACACATGATCATATTTTAGATTATATCATGTAGATTCCACATGAGAACAGTCTAGTTTTTAAATAAAAAAGTGTTAAATAAGTATGTGACATAGGGGTGGTTTTATAAGCTATATGTGACAAATAGTGAAACATTTAAAATGAAAAAATATATAATTAATATAAAATAGAAATAAGAGAATATTAATGGAATATGTTGGTGAGAATAATATAGTAGGTGACTAGATGTCGCTAGTTCAGACTAGAAGAATGAGGGATTGAAATAAAACTTAAATATTATCCCAAGTTAAGTCAAAAATATTCATAGAAGCTTCTAATAATAAATATTGGGTCAAGGATTTATATTAGTAACTTGACCAAATCAAGAAAAAGTAACTAAGGAAGTTATTCCAAGGACCATGAACAATAATGTTATAAAAATGCTTTTTCTTTAATAATATTAAATAAATATTCCCAGGTGATAAGGAACAATATGTTTCATGTGTGCAAGGGTAATTATTAAATAAAATAAATCAATGTTTATGATATTTTTTTACTTATAGAATATATTGATATCATAATATTGGTTTGGAATATAGTTGTGAAAAAAATTAAAGCTTATCATATGGACATGATGTTGGCGTTCCTCAATAGTATTCTTGAATAGGAAGTTCACATTGAACAAACAGGTCTTTTTATTATTGATAAATATGAAGATAATTTTTTGGTTAAAAATGATTAATACGGCCTAAAGAATGCACAAAAAATCTAGTACTCAAGTATGTTTCATTCGTTAAATAAAATCGTTTTCAAAAGAGGCGGGGTTGATCAAAACCACTATATCAATATAAATAAGGGGTAGTGTATGGTAGTGATTGTCTATGTTGATGAAATTAAATTTTGAGGATAGATGACGCCCAATGAAAGATATTTTTATAACTGATGATATGTGAATTCAATATGTATCTAATTAGTGAATTAAAAGTTTTCCTTGGCCTGCTTGTAATTCAATGATAAGATGCAACATTTATTTACCAAAGTAAATATTCCATGGAAGTGTTGAAAATATTTCGGATGGATTGTTTAAAACTGATTTCCACTTCAGAGAAGAATTGAATGAAATTGGTCAAAATTTTGGATAGAAAAGTGTTTTATTTATTTCTTTATAGAAATATCATTGGAAGTTGGATGTATATAATTGTCACATGACAAGATTTTTTATATCATGTATCAAGCTACCTATTATTTTTGTTGTGTAAAATAAAGTCATATGCAACCTATGAAATGAATTTTTCTAGATAAGAATCAAACAGTAAAATATGGGTTCTTTTATTATATAAAATCAAAACAAAAACTAATTGTCTTCGCTTATGTATATTGGGAGGGTCCTATAAGTGAATAAAAGTATAAATTTTAATAGTTTCTTTATATCATAATTGTTTTTTTATTTCATGTATTCTTAAAAATGAGGTTATATCTCCTTGATCAGGGTTGTGGCCGAATATATATTTTCCACTCTAGCTTGTTCAAAAATACTATGGATGAATCAACAACATTAATACCGTGGAATTAAATTTTCATATACTCTTAATATCAAGTGTGACAACTCTAGTGTTATAAATATTAGTAAAAAACATATTCAATTTTTGAGGACCCTGAACATTGGGATTAAATATCACATTTTAAAGGATAAATTTTAGTAACAGCTGGTTAAGATATAGTATGTGTAAAATAAAATTTAGGTTACTAGTGTTACAACTAAGGAACTAACCATGGTAGATTTCTAAATACATTGGTTGGATATTGAATTATAAAAAAAACCAAATAATTATATTTAATGAAGAAACACCAGAAATACCCATGAGAAATTTCTCTATGGATCAAGCTATGGATAACCTATTATACTAATTTTCAAAATTTATAAAACTATAGAAACGTATTCAGTCTGGATTCATTGGAAAATAGGGAAAGTATCCATTAATCCATTTAGATAAGTAGAATCTATACATGTGTTGAAAAGGAGGGAGAGTGCATAAATGTTTTTATGTGAGAGAAGCAGTTAATTTGAAGGTAAATGTGTTTTAAGATCAAGGTAAGTGTTCATGAGGATTTTCAACTAAATTATTTTCTATCACATTAATCATGTATCATGTGGGGTTAGAGTTAATTAATAGTTATTAATTGATACACACCTTGAAAATAGGGTGTTCAAATTTGCATTTTTTGATAGATCTAATGTTCTAGAAATAGGTTATTGGCTAAGGTTTTTTATTATCTTTAGAATGATTTGGAATTTTTAAAAAACAGAAAGGAGGATATTTATAGTAAAATACCTTTTGAAGGTATTTATTTTGTGTTTTTTGACAATTTTTTTTCGGTATTTATCAAAAATATTATTTAAAATTAGGGAAAATATTTAGTTTCATGGATGGAAGAAGCCTAAATGTTTTTGGTGAAGTAAAAATACACCATGTCTTTGACTATGTTGTGGTGATTCGGGATAATTGGTTTAAAATTTTTTAATGTATGGAATAAAATTATATTTGTATTTTTCATTTTTTTTATCTTGTAAATTCCACTATGAAAATTTATAAAGATTTACATGATGAATAAGTGGTCATGTTTCATCTATAAAATATATATAAAGGTAATTTAAAAGTTTCATCTTATGTACAATGGTGTCTCTAATTCTATGTAAGGATTATATAAAGTCAAAATGTCTATTAGTTGGTCACCACACTATAGTGGCTGATATTAGCAGTACGAATATTACATAGTAATGATACATAGGGACTCAGATATGGTTGACTGGGTGAAGCTATATGGGTGCCATTTTCACAGATATACATTTACTAAAGGTAAATAGAAATCCCTAAAAACCATAATTTTTTAGAATTGATGTTTATGTAATTTTTCATAGAATTTTAAAGACCATAGTCAATGGTTTTTAGTAACTAGAAATTGAAGATCCCAAAATATTCATATAAGGAAGATGACAACATTTAACATTGTCTGTTAGTGTTGAATTTCACCTATGTAAAATGAAAATCCCTCTCAGGAATTTCATTTACCATATTGGACTTGTGAAAAGTGAATATCATATTTCTGAGGAGGAAATGAAAAAGTACATTGATCATGGTATAAATCTTGTTTAAGGGTGTTTTTCCAAGATATTCACTTCACCACACTTATAATGGGAAGTTATTTTTATAAGTCATAGTATTTAAAAACTTGATGTAAAAAATAGTAATGAGTATTTTTTCTTTGATAATATCATAGAAGTTATGTATTAGTTTAAAAAACCTTGTTTGAATATAATAATGATGATTTGATGAGAGATGATCCAAATTTAATATTTGAATTGGTGGAAGTTGGAAGTTGAGAGACATTTGAATTTATCATATAATATTTACAAATTATTCCTGATTTTATAAGGATTTATCATGAATTTTAAACAATTTAATAAAAATAGATGAATAAAAGAGTGAAGAGAATTTTACCAGAGAAGAAAATAGATACATATCCAAAGTTATACATTTGGAGAACTTTGAATTGGAAAAGAAAATAAGATATAGGAATATGCACTGGAAGATTGAATACAAATAGGGTATTCCAAAAGTTTTACTTTTCTAGAAGTTTTTCAAACCTATGTAAGAAATAGTGTACCATTCAAGGCCTATTTCTCATTTAAACTTTATAAATAAGAATAAGATCATATGTAGAAAATTAATATCTTACCTTTGAATGAGAGTAGTGTGTTTCTATCTGTAAAGAATATTAGTATTAATCTTTTCATTTTTTGGTTAGATAGTGATCCTTGAGGATCAATGAGACCACTATATTGTGTAATAACATTAAAACAATGTTATATAGTGCTTCAGGTGCATCACTACATCATTTTTTTTCAGGCTCCTTCGATATGCCCGGTTTGGGAGAACCTAGTAAAATTCACTTCATCTCTTTATTGATTTTATTTCTCAAGAGAGATTGTATGGAAGATAAAAAAGTGTTCAATGTATTGAGATAATAGGTTCATGATCAAGGGAAAAATATTAATGTTTATAAAAACCTTATTCTTCCTAACCCCCATCCCCCTCAGGTTAAAATAATTGATAAAAATCAACACACTCTATATATTTAAGGTATTCTAGTTCCTCTCCTGGTAATGGAGGAATAAGAATAGTGATTGTAGGGAAAGTTGGGTAAGAGGAACTCCCGTAAGCCTGGAAAGATTTACATTCCTCAACCACCATTTTAAATCATCAGCTATCCTCTATGAATTAACTCAATCATTATAAGTTATTTATATAGTTTTAAACTAGTTGTAACACTCAACCAATTTATTCTCCCAATAATTTTATCTTATAATATGTTTTAACATCAATGAATGCTTTTATGAATGTATATATATAAACATTAAAAATTAATTTTCGACCAGATAATGAATCGTAGTCTTTAAAATGAATCATATAATATTATTTAATGAATCATAACTAATTTGATATGTTAATACAATATTGTCTAATTATATAATACGATAGACTTGGGTATTGTTGTGATTTCTTATTCCTTATTATATTTCCAAATAATAATTTTTGACATAGATGATATATATATCAAATTTATGTATAAATATTTAGGGAATATCTCTATCACTCACATCATAACAAGATGTTACTAATAATTGGTAATATATAAAATTATGGGAATTTGATATAATATCCTACCCAATTATTGATCCTTGGGAACTCTCAAATGAGAATGTGTGTCAAATCATAACACTCCACCTAAGGGAATTATGTATGTTTTGGATTGACTAAAGGGAACTAGAAGTGATCCTTCCCAATAGGTTCCAAAGTAATTAAATTAATAATTCCCAGGGTTATTTTTCTTAAATGAAATTCTCAAATAGGTACACATTGTTCCCTATTGAAGTGCATAAAAATTTGTATTAGATCCCATAGACTCTGACATGGGGATCAATCTATCAAATTTGTTTTTATATTTTTTAAAGTTATCGATATTTTTATGACTCATTCTTTATAACAACCCTGATATTTTACTTCATAATTAAATATAATTAATTACATAAACATAACTTGATACAACATAGAAGATCAATATTTCTAGTGTCTTTGGGGCTTAGGATCATTACATAACATCTTAAAACATGAAATAAAACATCTTTAATGAAAAATTCCTTTACATAACCACTACATTACCTCATACTTAGCATTGCATAGAATAACCTGGGGACATGCATAAGAAAAGGGTGAGCTATAAAGCCCAGTAAGGGAATAATCATAGAATAACTTGACAAATACAATAAATTTTAGACAATATGGATAAAAATAGAGAACAATATAATAATAAACATAAAATCATGATAAATCATGATAATCATAACATGGAAATGTGGCAACAACACTTAACATGGAATTAGCATGAGCCAAGGCTCATTGCACATGGAGCATCAGTAAATCCTCATTGAACATGAAGAATGAGTAAAACCTATTTAAACATGAACTACAATGAGTAAACACCCATTTCACATGACGTATCATGATACTATACTTTACCCAATGCATTGAAGCACTATAAGGGCGCACCCTTCTTAAACATTTCATTTCATGCAAAAGTGTGCCACATGGATCATATAACATGGATTCATAAAACATCATCATTTATTCTAGGATAAAGGAATTTGGAATTCATACATGAAACATTATAATCAATACTTAAATGTTCATAAAGGTAAATACCCTTGATAGATATATGGGCATGGTATTCACTACACAATGACATTGGCTTGGAAAATCGGTGCAATTTCGGCAGCATAACGGTGTGACGTAAGAATTCATAAAAATGGTTGATGAGAGACAAAGGTATGTCTCCTCATATTTATATGAAATTTACAGTAAGTGGGTCATATATTTATGTCCCAAAAAATTTAATGGAATTTATATTCATAATGCAAAAGAATTGCTTGAATGTAAATGAGGAGAGAAAAATTCATTTTGGAATTTCGTCATAGTAACTGGTCTACATGGGAGGCATTTAATGAGAGAGAAATGGTTCTCCCATCATTAAAAAATAAATAGGGAAGTATGGGGGAGTTGATAAACAATACCCCAACATTTATAATTTCAATTAAAAGGGCATAACAATTTAAAGAATATTGGACAAAAATAAGAAAGGAAGAAAACCCCTTACATGGAAGTTTGCTTCCAAAGGCTAGAGAGAGGCTTGAGAGTGGATTATTGGGAGATTGGGGCACCTTGTTAAGATTATATATAGAGGAGGGAATAGGTTTGAAGAAATAAAAATTCTTTGATTGAGGAGGAAGTGGGATCTTCTGTGGGTATATATTAGAAAGGTGAGGTAATTTTTTATTATTTAGGTTTGGGACACCTCACATTAAACTAATACAAACCAAAAACCATCCCATGGTTTTTTCCCATGTTTTTTAGAAAGGGGAAGTTGAAATAAATATTTTATAAGTCTGAACTTCTTAAAATAATGGGGTTTCTTATTTGGAGGTGAGTCGCACTCCGAGAGAAAACAATTTAAATAGACAAGATGTTTAATAAGTCTTGAAGGGTCCTTTAATGCTGTGTAAAATAAGTCAAACAAACCAAAAAACAAATTATTTTAATGTTAAAACATATATTTTCTGAATATGAGGTTTATTGTATTTTATTACATCACTATTGGGTAATTATGATGTCATGAATCACATTATATATTTAAATAGTATTTAATATTTACCCAAAAATTTGACTGTCTCAGAAAATTATGAAAAATTCACTGTTGGATAATTTCAATGTACTGATTCCAGAAATAATAATAATTTTATCTAAATAATTTTCTAAAAATTTTAATTTTAGTTTTATAATAAAAACCAACATTTATTGAAAATTCATGGGTTTTGGCAAAAATGGCTTTCAAACCTTAATAAAAATTATAATTGCATTCATAAAATTATACAATAATTTATATTTACAAATAATAATTTAATATTAATAATATTTTATCAAAATATCATTTAATTAAAAAATCCATTAATTCTTCGAAATAGATTTCTTAGTTGAACACTAACTAAAAATTATATTTGTGCTTTAAAAACTATTTACAAGGTAACAATAATAAAATGAAAGTATATTCATTATTATATAAAAAAATAATGTACATAACCATAGTACTGAGGATTTGTTACATAACCCCTTAAAACTGCCGCATAAGACCTAAGGGTAAGGTGTGAGATGGTGACAGACTCTTGGGGTGGCTCGGATAACATTGCATACGTGGTGATCTCTATCAACTTCCACCTCTCTCGCAGGTGGTCTCGCTCAAGCTTAAAATATTCAAGCTCGGGCTGGATTTGGTCAAGAGTGAAGCCCATTGACGCCACCTCCTTTCCGAGATCTGACAAATGGGATTTGTATTGGGAAATTCTACTGGATGAGGCCCTCACTTCCTTTGTCTGAGTAAATTGGATTTGTTAAAACCCTATATTTATATTAATCATGAGATCACAGTTCAATGACTATCTTAGAAATGGTGACAATTCGTAACATAAAACTAAAGAAGTTGACATTTTATATTAACATTTTACATAAAGATACATTTAATTTGATTAAAAGGGATTTCCATTAATGAAATTTTGGTTCGTTACAATCTTCCCCCCTAAAGAAATTCCACCCTTGAAATTTCCTCTTCCCATACTAAAACAGATGTGGGTAAATGTGCTTCATCATTTCCTCTGATTCCCATATCTCTTCTTCAAACTTGTGGCCTCACCGACCTCATTCCAACATGCTGGTGTTCTTCACCTTTTCCCATAAAGGGCTTCATATAGTGCCATTTGGATGCTCAAGTAGAAACTATTATTATAAGAGAACTCAACCAGAGGAAGAATTTGATCAAATCCTTCATTAAAGACCATTTACCATGCTCTCAACATGTCCTCAAGTGTTTTGACAGTCTGTTAGGATTGGCCATCTATTTTAGGATGATAGGTTGTACTAAAGTTCATTTCAGTATTCAGAGCCTGTTGAAGACTCTACCAAAACATAGAGGTGAATCTTGGATCTCGATCAGAAAAAATAGATAGTGGTAGTCTATGCAGCCTTACTACATCCCTGTTATATATCTGTGCCATTTGATCCAATGAGAAATCCTCCCAAATAGTAATGTAGTGTGTAGCCTTTGTAAGACGATCTACAACAACCCAGATTTCATTGTTGCCTTTGGATGTCTTTGGAAGTTTGGTGACAAATTCAATGGTGATGTTCCCCCACTTATATTCTGTTATGGGCAATGGTTTCATAATCCCCTTAAAATTCTGTCTCTCTGCCTCTACATACTCACACACCAGGCACATTTATGTATATTCAGTGATCTCCTTCTTCATATTATCCCACCAATAATGCTCTCGGAGATCTCGATACATCTTTGTGTTTCCTGGGTGAATAGAGAAATTTGAACTATGTGCATCATCCGAATGTTCCTTCTTCATCTCTGGAATTGATGGAACACATAGTCTTTTCCTAAATCTCACAATTCCTTCTTCATTAACATTAAACTCCAAGTATTTACCTTTTCTGATAGCTTCCACTTTTTTCTGAATTCCCACATCATCCTTTTGAGAATCCTTTAACCTTTCCAAAAGTGACGATTGATAAATCATTTAAGGAAGGATTGATAATGTTCCCTTCTTTACGATTCCCATGTCCATCTTAATCAAGTCTAATAAGATTGGATCCTTTTCAATTCTCCTCAATGATAGAATCTCTAGGTCCTTTCTACTTAGTGCATCATCCACCTTATTCTCTTTCCCAGGGTGGTAATGGATTGAGCAGCCATAGTATTTGATTATCTATAAACATATTCGTTGGTGCATGTTCAACTCTTTCTATGTGAATATATACTTGAATCTTTTGTGGTCTGTATATACTTCACAATTCTCCCCAAAGAGACAATGCCACCAAATTTTCAAAGCGAAGATCACTGCAACCAATTTGAGGTCATTTGTTGAATAGTTCTATTCATGAACTTTCAATTGCCTTGAAGCATAGGCAATGACTTTTTCATTTTTCATCAACACACATCTCAGGCCCTTCTTTGAAGCACCACTGAATACCACAAAATGTTCTCCACTTGTGGGTAATGTGAGCTCGGGTGCAGTGATAAGCCTCCTTTTCAAATCATTGAAGCTTTCTTCGCATTCATCACTCCATGTAAACTTTACTCCCTTCCGAGTTATCTTGGTAAGAGGGTTGGAAAATCGTTAGAATTTTCTCACAAATCATCGATAATATCCAGCTAACCCCAAGAATCTATGGATATATATCACCAATGTTGGCCTCATACATCCCTCAATTACATCTATTTTGGAGGGATCCAAAGATATCCCATTGCTTGTGATGATATGTCCCAAGAATGAGACCTCATTTAACCAAAACTCACACTTTCTATATATTACATAGATCTTATCCTTCCGCAAGGTCTCTCGTACAGTTCTTAGATGCTCCTCATAATCCTCCTTGGTTTTGGAATACATCAGAATATCATCTATAAATACTACCAAAAATTTATTGAGGTAATCTCTAAAGACTCTATTCATTAAGTGCATGAATATTTATGGAGCATTAGTGAGTCTGAAATGCATTACTATGAATTCATAGTCATCGTTTCTTGTACGAAAAGCGGTCTTGGGGATATCTTCATTCTTCACCCTTACCTGATAATATCCCGACCGAAAATCCACTTTGTAGAATTATTGTGCTCCACGCAGCTGATCAAATAATTCATCAATTCATGAGAGTGGATAATTGTTATTTATCATGATTTTGTTGAGCTCACAATAATCTATGAAAAGATGCATGGACCCATCCTTCTTCTTGAAGAAGAGAACTGGTTCACCCCATGATGAAGCACTTGGGCATATAAACCCTTTATCCTGATTCTCCTATAGTTGTTTCTTTAGCTCCTCCAGCTCCACAACATCCATTATATATGGAGTCTTGGAAATTTTCAATTCCCCAGGTATAAGATCAATTGATAATTCAACATCTCTTCTAGGAGGAAGACCAGTAAATTACTCAGGAAATACTTCAACGAATTCCCTCACAATAGGCATGTCTTTAGTGATGGATGCTTCTTCAGACTCAATCATCTATGCCAGATACACATTCTCATAGGTCAGTAATATCCACACTTGAGATGATGGATCCAAAGAAGGTTCTTCTTTCTCCTTGCACTTGTAATGAATTGGGGGTCGATTCTCCACATGGAGAGTGATTTCCCTCTCACAGAAATTTATGTTGGCTCTATATAAGGAAAGCCAATCCATGCCAAGAATTTCATAAAACTCCTATATAGGGATTATGAAGAGGTTTTCCGAGAATTTTAATCCACGTATCGTGATAGGGGAAGAGTAATATTCATGGGATGTAATGATTGCTCCATTTTTCATACTCACCAACATCTTCACATCCATGATTTGTGGTGGTGCTGGGATTGTTCTACTAAACATTAGAGATATAAAATAATGTGTAGAACCTGAATCAAAAAGTACATTTTCTATTCATGAATAAATAACTAGCATACCTATCACCACTTTTTTGTTGGGGTTCACTTCGGTAGTAGTGATGTCAAAATCTCAACCTTTCTTCCTTGGGGGTTGTTGTTTGCCTCAAAAAACCATGGCTTAGGGCATTGATTTGCAAGATGACCTGGTTCTTTGTAGTTGTATTAGTGAACCATGCATTGTAGTTCGAACAAATTGTTCCTCTCCATTGTCGCAGTCGCGGGTCTTTCTTGCCAACAATTAACAGCTAGGTGCCCTTCTCTTCCAAACCTAAAACATTTCCTTGTCCCCTTCAGGCAATTTCCAGGGTGCTTCTTTCCACACCTTTTGTAAGAGGGTTACTGGATCTTCTTAGCACCATTGTATTTATCCATTAGACCATCAGCATTGAATTTCACATTACGCTTCTTATTCCTATGATACCCTTGAGATTATTAAATCTCCATTTCAACCATGAGGGCACATCGGACTATTTCCTCATAGCAGTCGAAGTCACGGATCGTCAGCGCTTTCCGTAGGCTAGGTTTCAGCCCACCAAAGAAGTTGTCAACCTTGCATTTGGGGGTGACGACAAAGCTAGAAGCATATCATGCAAGCCTTGTGAATTTTTCCTCATACGCTCCAACAGATTCGTCATCTATTTTCTTGAGGGAAAGGAATTCCCTTTCCATCTAAAGATGAAGGGTGCACGGAAAATATTTATCGAAAAACATCTTTCGGAAATCCTTCCATTCCAACGCCTCGATATCCTCCTCAGGCTTTGTATTTTTTGATCAATGTCCAACATTGATCAACTTAACCCTCCATACAATAAGCACCCAGAAGAACCTTCTCTTGTTCAGAACATTGAAGGATGGAGAAGATCATTTCAATGGAGTGGATCCATTGTTTAGAGATTGATGGATCATATGATCCATTAAATTTAGGAGGTCATTGTCTCATGAATCTCTCTATAGAGACTTGTTCTTTCTTAAGGGGGTTGAATATTTCTCTTGACCCATGTTTCTATTCAAATATTGAGTTAGCTGAGAGAGAAGTGTGATAAAGATCGTGATTCTCACTTTGATTGGATTGGGAATCTCATTAGTACATTCATCATATTGATCTTTACATCGGTTGTTAGTTCGAGTCCTCCTATTACGGGCCATTGGATGGAATAAAAGGAAAGTTAGGGGTAACACATAAAGGGTAATCCAAAGAAAAAATCTGATGACTTATAAATAAATTTTATTTCTTTAACTTATGAATCTATAAGCTTTAATATATGTTATCCATGATCTACTTTCTAACATATTTTCTTAGGGGTATTTTTTTTAATTCCCATAATAAGGGTTCATACTAAGCTTATGAATTTACCAAAGCATATCCCCCAGGAGTATCATAACCAAGAGTGTATCAAGGCCTATTTTTGTGTACCAGGATACCTCGGGTCAAGCCTGAAACTCCTTGTTAGGGTTTTCACCCCTATGTACATCTGTGCTAGTGCTGCCTCTACATTCTCGTATCCAGACTGGGATGTATTTTCTTGATAAAACACTTACTCAATACTTATCAAAACATAGGGATGTTTTTATTATACTTAGTCTTGTCTCTAAGGCTTTACTAGGGTTTTCTAATCCTAATCCCAAAAATAACTAAACCTATCCTCTAATACCAACTATGACAACCCAGGTCTTTTATTTCACAATTAAACATAATTCATTACATAAACTTCACTTGATACAACACAGAATATCGAGAGGTATAGTGTCCTTGGGGATTAGGATCATTAAATTGCAACTTAAAACATGAAATATAAAATCTTTATTGAAAACTTCCTTTACATGACCACAACATTCCCTCGTACTTAGCATTGCATGGGATAACCTGAGGACATCCATAAGAAAAGGGTGATCTATAAAGCCCAGTAAGTGAATAATCATGGAATAACATGAGGAATACAATACATGTTAGAAAATAGGAATAAAAATAGGGAATAATAGAATCATAAACATAAAGTCATGATAAATCATGATAATCATAACATGGAAATGTGGCAACAACACTTAACATGGAATCAGCTTGAGCTAAGGCTCATTGCACATGGATTAAATATTATTTGCACTTAAATTAGCATAACTCAACACCCATTTCACATGACGTATCGTGATACTATACTTTACAAAATTCATTGGAGCGCTATAAGGGCACACCCTTCTTAAACATTTCATTTTATGAAAAAGTGTGCCACATGGATCATATAACATGGATTCATAAAAAATCATCATTAATTACATGATAACGGAATGTGGAATTCATACATGAAACATTATAATAAATAAGTAAATGTTCATAAAGGTGAATACCCTTGATAGAGATACGGTCATGGTATTCCCTATATAATGACATTGGCTAGGAAAAAACGGTACAATTTCTGCAGCGTAACGGCGTGACGTAAGATTTCAGAAAAATGGTTGATGAGAGAGAAAGGGGTGTCTCACTATATTTACATGACATTGAAAGTAGGGGTTAATATATATACATGTCCCAACAAATTTAATGGAATTTTGTCTCATGATACAACACAATGTCTTAAATGTAAATGGGGATAGAGAAATTTCTCTCGGAATTTCGGCATAGTAACAGGTGTACATGGGAGGCATTTAATGAGAGAGAATGGGGTCTCCCATAATTCAAACATCAATAGGGAGGTATCAGGGAGGTTCAAAACCATACCCCAACATTTATAATTGAAATTAAAAGAGCATAACAATTTAAAGAATATTGGACAAAAATAATAAAGGAAGAAAAAACCCTTACTTTGAAGTGTGCTTCTAAAGGCTTGAGAGAGGATAGAGAGAGGCTTCTTGGGAGATTGGGGCACCTTGGGAGGATTATAAAGATAGGAGGTCAGAGTTTTGATGAACTCCAAAGGCTTTGAGTGAGGAGGAAGTGGGATCTTGGGTGGGTTTATATAGGAAAGGTGGGGGAATTCTTTATTATTTAGGTTTGGGACACCTCACATTGAACTAATACAAACCACATACCATCCCATGGTCTTTTCCCAAGGTTTTTAGAAAAGGTAAGTGTAAAACAATATTTTATAAGTCCAAATTCCAAACTTCTTAAAATAATGTGGTTGCTTTTGTGGAGGTGAGTCACACTCCCAAAGAAAACTATTTAAAAAGACAAGATGTTTAATAAGTTTTGAAGGGTCCATTAATGATTTGTAAAATAGGTCAAAAAAACCCAAAATCACATTTTTTTTATGGTAACACATATATTGGCCGAAAATGAGGTTTATATTATTTTATTACATCACTATTGGGTCATTATGATGTCATAAAACACATTATATATTTAAATGGTATTTAATTTTTACCTAAAAATTTGATTGTCTCAGAAAATTATGAAAAATTCACCGTTGGATAATTTTGAGATCCTGATTCCAAAAATAATATTCATTTTATCGAAATAATTTTCTAAATATGTTAATTTTCACTTTTCAAATAAAAACTGACATTTATCGAAAATTCATGGGTTTTGACAAAAATGGCTTTCAAACCTTAATAAAAAATTATAATTACATTCATAAAATTATACGATCATTTATATTTAATAAAAAATAATTTAATATTAATAATAATTTAATAAATTATTATTTAATTCAAAAAACCTTTAATTCATCAAAATAGCTTTCTTAGTTGAACACTAACAAAAAGAACTATTTTCCTTTAAAAAATATTCACAAGGAAACAATAATAAAATGAAAGTATATTCATTATTATATACAAAAATAATTTACATAACCATAGTACTAGGATTTGTTACATAAACCCTTAAAACAGCTACATAAGACCTATGGGTAAGGTGTGCGATGGAGACAGACTCTTGGGGTGGCTCGGATAACACTGCATGCGTGGGGATCTCTATCAACTTCCACTTCTCTCACAGGCGGTCCCACTCGAGCTTAACATATTGAATCTCAGCTTGGGATTGGTCATGAGGAAATCCCAATTATGCCACCTCCTTTTTGAGATCTGACAAATGGGATTTGTATGGGGAAATTCTACTAGATGAGGAAATCACTTCCTTTGTCTGAGTAAATTGGATTTGTTAAAACCCTATATTTATATTAATCATGAGATCACAGTTCAACGACTATCTTTGCAATCGTAACAATTATTAACATAAAACCAAATAAGTTGACATTTTATATAAACATTTTACATAAAGAGACATTTAATTTGATTAAAAGGGATTTCTATTAATGAAATTTTGGGTGGTTACAATCTTCCCCCTAAATAAATTTTTCCCTCGAAATTTCCTTTTCCCACACTAAAACAGATGTGGGTAACTCTACCTCATCATTTCATCTGATTCCCTTATTGCTTCTTCAAACTTGTGTTCTCACCTACCTTATCCCAACATGCCAGTGTTCTGCACCTTTTCCCATAACGGGCTTCATATGGTGACATTTGGATGCATGAGTAGAAACTATTATTATAAGAGAACTCCACCAGATGAAGATGTTGATCCCATACTCCTTTAAATTCCATTGACCATGCTCTCAACATGTCCTTAAGTGTTTGGATAGTCCACTACGATGGGCCATATGTTTGAGGATGATAGGTTGTACTGAGGTTCAGTTCAGTATTCAGATCCTGTTGAAGAATCTTCCAAAACATAGAGGTTAATCATGGATCTCGATTAGAAAAAATAGATAGTGGTACACCATACTTCCTTACCACTTCCCTGATATATATATGTTCCATTTGATCCAATGAGAAATCCTCCCAAACAGTAATGAAGTGTGCAGCCTTTGTAAGACAATCCACAACAACCCGGATTTCATTTTTGCCTTTGGATGTCTTCAGAAGTCCGTTGACAAAGTCAATGGTGATGTTCCCCCATTTTCATTTTGGTATGAGCAATGGTTGCATCATCCCCTTATACTTATTCCTCTCTGCCTTTACGTGATGACACACCAGGAACTTTTATGTATATTCAGTGATCCTCTTATTCATATTATCCCACAAATAATGCTCTCAGATATCTCGATACATCTTTTTGTTTCCCGGGTGAATAAAGAAATTTGAACTATGCGCATCAGCTGAAAGTTCCTTCTTCAGCTATGGAATTGATGGAACATATAGTCTTTTACCAAATCTCACAATTCCTTATTCATTAACATTAAACTATGAGGATTTCCCTTTTCCGATAGCTTCCACTCTTTTCTAAATTCCCACATCATCCTTTTGAGCATCCTTTAACCTTTCGAAAAGTGACGGTTGAGAAATCATTTGTGGAAGGATTGATGATGTTCCCTTGTTTATGATTCCCATGTCCATATTCATAAATACTAAGATGATTGGATCCTTTTCAAGTCTCATCAATGATATAATCGTTGGGTCCTTTCTACTTAGGGAATCATCCACCTTATTCGCTTTCCCAGGGTGGTAATGGATTGAGTAGTCATAGTCTTTGATCATCTCTAAACATCTTCGTTGGTGCATGTTAAACTCTTTCTATGTGAATATATACTTGAAACTTTTGTGGTCCATATATATTTCACACTTATCCCCAAATAGATAATGCCGAAAAAATTTCAAAGCAAAGATTACTACAGAAAACTCGAGGTCATGTGTTTGATAGTTCTATTCATGAACTTTCAATTGCCTTGAATCATAGGCAATGACTTTGTCATTTTGCATCAACACACATCACATGCCGTTCTTCGAAGCATCACCGAATACCACAAAAGTTCTCCACGTGTGGGTAATGTGAGCTCGGGTGCAGTGATAAGCCTCCTTTTCAACACATTGAAGATTTCTTCACATTCATCACTCCAAGTAAAATTTACTCCCTTCTGAGTTAGCTTGGTAAGAGGGTTGGAAAATCGTGAGAATTATCTCACAAATCATCGATAATATCCAGCTAACCCCAAGAAGCTACGAATATCTGTTATCGATGTTGGCCTTGGCCATCCCTCAATTACATCTATTTTGGAGGAATCCACAGATATCCCAATTCTTGTGATGATATGACCCAAGAATGAGACCTCCTTCAACCAGAACTCACACTTGTTGTACTTCTCATAGAGCTTCTCCTTCCAGAAGGTCTCTAGTACAGTTATTAGATGCTCTTCATGATCCTCCTTGGTTATGGAGTATATTCTAATATAATCTATAAATACTACCAAAAATTTATCGAGGTAATATCTAAAGACTCTATTCATAAATTCCATGAATATTTATGGAGAATTAGTGAGTCTGACATGCATTACTATGAATTCATAGTGCTCGTATCTTGTACGAAAAGCAGTCTTGGAGATATCTTCTTTCTACACCCTTACTTGATAATATCCCAACCGCAAATCCACCTTGTAGAAGTATTGTGCTCCATGCAGCTGATCGAATAAGTCATGAATTCATGGGAGAGGATACTTTTTCTTTATCAGGATTTTGTTGAGATTGCGATAATTGATGCAAAGATGCGTTGACCCATCCTTCTTCTTGACGAAGACGACTGGTGCAACCCATGGTGAAGCACTTGGGCATATAAACCCTTTATCCAGATTCTCTTGTAGTTGTTTATTTAGATCATTAAGATCCAAAACATCCATTATATATGGAGTCTTGGATATTTTCAATTCCCCAGGTATAAGATCAATTGAGAATTCAACATATCTTCTAGGAGGAAGACCAGGAAATTCCTCGGGAAATACTTCAGCGAATTCCCTCACAATAGGAATGTCTTCAAGGATGGTTTCTTCCTTGGACTCAATCATCTAAGCTAGATACACATGTTCATAGGGCAGTAATATCCACACTTGAGATGATGGAGCTAAAGAAGGTTCATCTTCCTCCTTGCACATGTAAAGAATAGGGGGTCGATTCTCTACATGGAGAGTGATTTCCCTCTCACGGAAATTTATATTGGATTTATATAGGGAAAGCCAATCCATGCTAAGAATTACATCAAATTCCTCCATAGGGAGTATGATGAGGTTCTCCGGGAATTTCAATCCATAGATTATGATAGAGGAAGATTAATATTCATGGGATGCAATGATTGCATCATTTTTCTTACTCACCAACGTCTTTACTTCCATGATTTTTGGTGGTGATGGGATTGTTCTACTAAACATCAGAGATATAAAAGAATGCATATAACCTAAATCAAAAAGTATGTTTTCTATTATTGAATAAATAACTAGCATACTTGTCACCACTTGGTTTTCGGGGTTCACTTCGGTGGTAGTGATGTCAAAATCTCACCCTTGCTACATTGGAGGTTGTTGGTTGCCTCCGAAAACCCTTGTCTTAGGGAACTGTTTTGCAAGATGCCCTGGTTCTTTGTATTTGTAGAATTGAACCATGAGTTGAGGTTTAAACAAAGAGTTCATCTCCCCTGTCACAGCTAAATGTATTTCTTGCTAATATTTAATAGCTAGGTGCCCTTCTCTTCCACACCTAAAGCATTTATTTGTCCCCTTCAGGAAATTTCCAGGGTGCTTCTTTCTACACCTCTGGCAAGTGGAGTGCTGGATCTTTTTTGCACCTTTGGATTTATCCATTGGACCACCAGAATTGAATTTCACCTTACGATTCTTATCCCCATGATTCCCTTGAGATTCTATGATCTCCATTTCAACCTTGAGGGAACATCGGAAAGTTTCCTCATAGCTTTCGAAGTCACGGATTGTTAGTGCTTTTCACAGGCTAGGTTTCAACCCACCAAAGAAATGGTTAACCTTGCATTTAGGGGTGATGACAAATCCAGAAGAATATCATTCAAGCCTTGTGAGGTTTTCCTCGTACGCTCCAATAGATTTTTCCTATTTTTTATTAAGGGAAAGGAAGTCCCTTTCCATCTTAAGACGGAGGGTGCATGGAAAATATTTATCTAAAAACATTTTTCAGAAACCCTTCCATTCCAATGCCTCGATCTCCTCCTCAGGCTTTATATTTTTTGATCAATGTCCACCATTGATCAGCTTCACCCTCCATACGATAAACATCCAGGAGAACCTTCTCTTTTTCAGAACATTGAATGATGTAGAAGATCATTTCAATGGAGTTGATCCATTGTTTAGAGATTGAGGGATTAGATGATCCATTAAATGTAGGAGGCCTTTGTCTCATGAATCTCTCGATAGTGACTTGTCATTTCTTAGGGGGGTTAAACGTTCCTCTTGACCCATGTTTCTATTCAAAGCTTGAGTTGTCTGAGAGAGAAGCGTCACAAAGATCTTGATTCTCACTCCCATTGGATTAGGCATCTCATTAGTACAGTCAACATATTGATCTTTACATCTGTTGTTACCTTGAGTCCTCCTATTACGGACCATTGGCTGGAATAAAAGGAAAGTTAGGGGTAACACATAAAGGGTAGTCCAAAGATAAAAGATGATGACTTATAAATAAATTTTATTTCTTTAACTTATGAATCTATAGGCATCAGTCCATCTTATCCATGATCTACTTTCTAACATATATTCATAGGGGAATTTTTTTAATTACCATAATAAGGGTTCATACTAAGCTTATAAATTTACCAAAGCATATCCCCCAAGAGTGTCATTACCTAGAGTGAAGCAAGGACTATTTTCATGTACCAGGATACCTCATGTCATGCCTGAAACTCTTTATCTGGGTTTTCACCCCTAGGTACATCTGTGTCAGTGCCGCCTCTACCTGCTTGTATCCAGATAGGGATGTATTTTCTTGATAAAAAACTTAATCAATACTCAGCAAAATGTAGGGATGTTTTTATTATACTTATTCTTTTCTCTAAGTCTTTACAAGGGTTTTCTAATCCTAATCCCAAAAATAACTAAACCAATCCTCTGATACCAACTATGAAAAACCTGATCTTTTATTTCACAATTAAACATAATTCATTACATAAACTTCACTTGATACAACATAGAAGATGAGGTTTATAGTATTTTATTACATCACTATTGGGTCATTATGATGTCATAAAACACATTATATATTTAAAGGGTATTTAATTATTACCCAAAAATTTGACTCTCTCAGAAAATTATGAAAAACTCACCGTTGGATAATTTCGACATCATGATTCCAGAAATAATATTCATTTTATTGAAATAATTTTCTAAATATGTTAATTTTCATTTTAAAATAAAAATCGACATTTATTGAAAATTCATGGGTTTTGAAAAAAATATCTTTCAAACCTTAATAAAAATTATAATTGAATTCGTAAAATTATATGATCATTTATATTTAATAAAAATTAATTAAATAATAAAATTTATTTTAATAAAATATTATTTAATTCAAAAAACCATTAATTCATCAAAATAGATTTCTTAGTTGAACGCTAACTAAAAATACTATTTTTCCTTTAAAAACTATTTACAAGGTAACAATAATAAAATGAAAGTATATTCATTATTATGTACAAAAATAATGTAAATAACCACAGTACTAGGGATTTGTTACATAACCCCTTAAAACAGCCACATAAGACCTATGGGTAAGGTGTGCGATGGTGATAGACTCTTGGGGTGGCTCGGATAACATTGCACGTGTGGTGATCTCTATCAACTTCCACTTCTCTTGCAGGCAGTCCCACTCGAGCTTAACATATTCAAGCTCGGCATGGGCTTTGTCATGAGCAAAGCCAAATGATTCCACCTCCTTTCTGAGCTCTGAAAAATGGGCTTCATATGGAGTAATTCTATTTGATGAGTCCATCTCCTCCTTTTTCTGAGTAAATTGGATTTGTTAAAACCCTATTTTTATACAAATCATGTGATCACTATTCAGTGGATATATTAGCATTGGTCACAATTCTTAACATAAAACCAAAGAATTTGACATTTTATATAAACATTTTACATAAAGAGACATTTAATTAGATCAATAGGGATTTCCATTAATGAAAGTTTAGGTCGTTACATTCTTTTCATGAGTATAAATTTTTTAGATAGAAGAAGGATATGTTTTCCTTTCTATAAGATCATGGAGATGATTTTTCATAACCCAACCTACTATGTCCATGAACCTAGTAATCTAATCCCATGGGTATCCTATGATACCTTGGTTTCCTTCCCGGCACACCATAAGATATTATCCATTAGAATCACTTATCAGACTAATGACTATCCCCAAAGGCCAAACCATGTTATTTTAGTTTGACTTAACCTTATGCACACACACTGAGGGAAAATTCCAAGGAGGTCACCCATCCTGACCACCACTAAAGGACAAGCATGCTTAACTATGGATTCTTAATCTCGAAATCTCATAAAACCTTATTGACATGGGTTTTAATATTTATCCTTTTAAGACTCACTTTTCTAGTCATGTTACACTCTCCACCCCTTTAAAGAACAATACCCTAATTGTGCACCCCAAACATCAACCCCAGGAAATGTATATACACTTTCTACTGGGTATTGGTCGTGATACCATTTTTCAAAACCTAATCTACTCATACCATGAACTTAATCATATGACTCGATGGGTATCCGATAATACCATAGTTACCATCCCAAAACACCATAGAATATTCCCTAATGGGTTAAATTATCATACTAATGACTATATCCATAGTCCAAAACATGTTCTTTCAGTGATATTTATCCTCACTCACTCACCCCCTATGAAACATACTAGGAGGTAACCCATCCTGACCACCACTTAATGCCACGAATATATAAATGTAGAATTCTAATCATGAAGGCTTTGGGAATGATAATTTCACCTTTTTTGCAATGGTAGTAACATTTAGCCTTTAAATTATCTCTTTTCTAGGGCTGTTACATGATTTTTTTAGGATTATTCCTTGTGATGAAAATTTGACAACATATAAGTAAATAGTTTACACTATAATGTCCATGAAAACAATTGTTAGATATGTTTCTACTAAATTATAAAATAATACTTCTAGTATTGATTCATTCTATGAGATATGAGAGATATTAAATGAATCGTAGGAAAATTTCATGGAATCGGTAGTTAATCCTCTCTCATGTTCTGAAAGAGATGTTTTATAAAATTACCTTATATAAAAATGTTATAAAAATTTTACTAATAAAAATAGGAGTCATGAGAATATAGAGACATCAATTTTAGTATGTGTGATTGAGTTTATTTATTAAACCAATTCTAATTATATTTTGGAAGTATCATAATAATATAGAAATATAGATTCCCACATAGGGAAGGAAAGGATAGATTATTCTAGTAGAGAAGTTATGAAAACATTAAGTTATCAATTTAGATAATTTACATTCAATATTCAAAGTGATATCCAATCCTTGAAAGGAAGTTTTTATATTTTGTAAATAATACAGGTTTTATTTTATGAAATTATAATAATTTTTTAGAGAAGAATTTGTTGTTGGAGAATAATATTTCTTTAAAATAATTTTTTGGAATGGTGTGTACATATATTAATGGTAAAAGAAATTTACTTGGATATATTTCTCATTAATTAGATGAAAAAATGACCAATAAGAAGGAAATTCAACATTATTTTATCATTTTTTAAATATTAAAAAGAGTATAAAATCCAATAAACAAGACAAATCAATAATTCATGATACGGATACCTAAATGAAGGGGAAGGATGTGAAAATCCTATATATTTAAAAGGGATTAAAAATTGTCTAGAGTAATGATGGGTATTCCTCCCATGAAAGTATAAAAAAGTATAATTCACAAAGATTTAAATCTAGAAGTGGTGAATAAATAGAAGAAGATTACAAAACACTATGAAGTGATAATAATTTCTAGTAATGAGATACATCATGAATGTGTTTTTAGAAACAAAATGGTTCAATAATATAAGGAAATTTTCTATAGAATGTCATTCTAGTAAAATATACATCAGGAATGATTTTATTGGGGTATTTTTATATTTATTAATCATGGAAATTTGTAGTGTAACTATAATAAGAAAGGTTATAAATAATTTAATAGATCCACCACTCATATACTGAAGTACAGGAGAACAAAAAATTGAGGAGAAGTTTGTTACACTAAAAACGACTAGGTTGAAGTAAATTGATGTTGTAAATAAATTAATGGTTACCATGAAAAATTGGAATAAATAACCCCTTCATTGAAATGAAAAAAGAAAAAATATAGAGCATAAAATTAATGTTTCCATTGTATAAAATAAAATGGTGAACACTCAATGTAAGAATCACCAAGGAAAAATACATTTGAGGTATTCTTAATATATATTAAATAGGATAAATATGAATCATACCTAAGTGGTTTCACCAATACCACTACACGGAAATAGTTGAAGACTAATAGTGTAGCTCGAAAATGAATACATTGATGATGAATCAATGATGGAAACATTAAATAGAGATATTAGCCTCACTATGGATATGGATTCCAAACCAAAGAATATGATGGATCTAAAATAAATTCTATATGATTAATGTTTTACAAATAGTAATAATCAAAGTATAACCATTAAGAATTATTGAAAATGTATCAAAAGAAAAGGGTGGGTTCTCTATGATTTACCAAATTCATTAAATTGAGGATAACCAACATGTTCCCCTATCTCCATGAATTTACTTGTTATAACTATTTTTGTAGTTATGTATGTTTAAGGGAGTGAGGTGATATATAGGGTGAATTAATTTAATAACATGAATTCATTTCATATTTTTTAAAATATTTAGTTTTTCCTTTTGGGTTTTTTCTTTTTTGATTATTTTTCTACTATTTTTATATTTTTATTTATAAAATTTTATCTATTAGTGGTTCTTGTATAGAATAATCCTTTATGTTTTATATTTTAATTATTCATGTTTTGTATAAAAATTGTAAACAATTTTTTGTTTGGTTTGTAAATATGTTCTATGTGAATTTGAATCAAAATAGTGTTTACTAAATTATTATATTCATAAAAAAGATATGAAATATTTTGTATGTAGGGGTGAATTATGTGTTGTTGCTTTTACTAAATTCCAAATTTTATTTTGATTTATTTAACACTATTTATATTTTTAACCCCTGATACTGGTTAAGATATTCCTGGATTTATTCTTCTTATTGAATTCATAAATCATATGCAATGTAGGAAAGCAGTGAATGTACAAGTGGTTTATCCTGGGAGAAACCTGAAACATGAAGTGTTTATCCTTACACATTAAAAGGAGGAAAGAAAATAATCGTGATCCCCTTATTATTGTGATAAACTAATACAAAAATATCATCTCACTAAATCATTATAATTCCTCCGGATAATTTTCTCTTCAAATAGTTTTTAAAAAATTAAGGAGTTTTCAACAAGTATAGACTTTAACTAGGTTATTGCAGAGAGTAATATTCTATTCAACATTCAACCTTTCAATTTCAATCTTATTTCACTTATAAGACATTCATAACTATGAGAAAGTATCATATTATTTTTCTTTTCATTCATGGTGTAGGCACTGCTTCTTCTTCTTCGCATAATCAAACTATAGGGCTACTAATTCTTATTCTAATCATGTTTAAATACAAAACATCTCTCCTTCTACAAGCTAGAATATATAAAACTCTTATTTCAACTAATTTTATTATTTTATTTTCTATTGTGAAACAAATATTCACTAGATATCTTTCCTATATTTTCTTACTTTTAGATACAAAACTTATTGATATTTGATACCTGGTGAATATTCATATTGAAATATTATTGAATATCCTCTACAATTTTCATTCACCTACATAATAAATGTACATGGATTGAACAAAAGATTATCTTAATTTTTCCTCTATAACCTTATTTATTTCTTCATCATTTATATTGATATTTAATTCATGAATATAATTTCCCAAATTTATTTATAGAAAATCCCATATTATTAGATTTTCTCCATAATTCAAGTAAAAAATGTCGGTACTCTTCTCTATCTTTAATGTTGTGACAAATTTAAAATATTATAATTTGAAATTCCATTTAATCATTGATCATGAACGTATTATTAAATTCCCTTTACGAATTTAATCATAGTATTCTCTCCAAAAAAAACCTCTAAAATTTCCATTGAAGTTACTTCTTTTCAAAAATACCACAAGGTATGCATAGAAAAATCTAGAACACATCATAGAAATCCCCTTTACAGTATAGAACCTTTGAACATTATCTTGAATGACAAACTATTTTCATGATATTTTTTTTAATAATGAATGGTTTACATTGTATCTCTAGGTTTAGTTCCTTTAAAAAATTATTTTTCATTTACTTAATCTCGAAATAACTTCTTAAAAATCTGAAATTTTTTGAACCCAACATAGATATCAACCCTATGATAGTTTCACTCAATGAAGATTTATCATCGGGTTTATTGTACCCTATGAATTTAATCTTCCCTTTTGTGTTCCTTAAGATGATGAAATGTACCTTATGAAGTTACCCTATATTTCTACCCTTCTTTTACGTTTCTAAATCATTATACCATATAGTGATATGTATATACATTATAAAGGTACCATACAAAGCATGTACCATATCAATATTTCATTCCTTTGTTGAAATCAACATCATGGTTTACCCTATGAATTCGAGGACCAGTTTATACCCTATGATTCCAAGTACACTGTTATACCCTATAAATATCAACACCATGATATACCCTATGAATATTGCATCACATTTTAGCTTAAACATCGTGTATTATCAAATAACATCATATCCATTAAAAATAAAATATAATACTATTTAACATCTTCAAAACCCTTTAAATAACCTTAAAAATATTATTTTAATTTATTTTTAATATGATTTATGTTCTGACAGTAAATTAGAACACAATAAAACAATATCCACTGATATACTTTAAAATCACCTTATAAAATTTCCCATAAATCTATAAATATAGGCTTAACAACTAACTTCCATCCTCCATCAAATATTTTTATTTTCTTTTAATCACCTAAACCTCATCCAAACTCATTTTAAGTTTTTTTCTATGATCTATGAATATAAAAATGAGGATGGAACCAAACCAATACCTTTACAACAGAGACATAACATTCATAATTATAAATTCTCCAAATAAATAAAATGATTTAATAATATTTTAACTTAAAACTAAATATAGGTATTCTATTCATCATATGGGAAATAAAAAGAAACTTTAAAACAATCCCATATGTGTTTTCAAATCTTCATTAGCTTAGAAAAAATCAACACCTTGGGAAAATGTTTACAACTTTCTTAGGTTATTTAAAATCCAATTCTTTCTTCTTCACTAATTATTCTTCAACATATTGACATTAGAAATTATTGATAATCCATGTTTATACGAAATAAATACATTCTTGGGTTCTCTAAATTATCATCCATTATTATTCAGTAATTATTTGTCAATATATTGACATCAAACATCACTGATACCTTTTTAATTAAGAAAGAAAATGCACACAAAGTGGTCTCAATAGGCTCACTCAATGTATTCATTTTTAATACCCACTAAAATGACATTTTGTTATATTTTATTTAATTAATTCATTATATCACCCTATCTCAATAATCAATTCAATTAATTTTAATATCTCCCCTTATTGAAAATAAATATAAAGTATTTGAGAGGGATGGTATAATTTATAATTAATTAATATCTGATTAACCATTCCACTCTAAGTTAGTGTGATCCAAGAATGATATCGAAAATGAAAGGGAATGATTTAAACAACAAATATTTCCATTTTTAAATAAATATTATACCAATTGAAACTCATCACCATTATCTGAATCCATATAAATATTTTCAGACATAGAAAATTAGTTTATAATAAATTTTTATAATTTTTATCACGGAATATTTCAGCCTAAATTCCTATACTCACTTTAACACATGGGTTAATAATATTAAAGTATAAATAAAAAGTTTAAAATATAAAAGAAATATCCATAAATACTCTTCAACCATTAAAATTCAATTTATTGTTACAAAAATTATTCCCAATTAATATTAGAATCTAATTTTTGTAACTAATGATAATAGAATATAAAATCATACGATATCAATAACACAACTTCATGTATATTATATAATTAAGATTTAAATGCAGCAGTACTTATAGTAGCTTCTCAAACATATATCTAATTATCTCCCACTCAAGGATAAATTCCACATAATCTTCATCACAGTGAATTTTTTCCATGGATATATTTTAAGATTTAAAACATTAAGAATGAACCAAAATGGATCATTTCAAATTATTGTTTAGGTTTTACATCTTTCTTCACTTAATTTATAATGTCCAATTATTACACCATTCACATATTCTCTAGTTCAACCCCAAAGAAATATTTTTATATTTTATTTCTTGCATGGTTAACACATAAATAATATGGGATAATGTGGGACTACTTGTTCATCAATGTGAAAAACAAGGTCTAAATGATTTTATCAACTATGTTTCTTTATTTGTAATTCTTACACAATAGTTTTTATAATTTATTTTTTATTTTAACATCATAAAAATATTTTATTATTTATATTAATTATTAGTTGAAACATATTTAATAAGTTTATTAATTGGAGAAATTTCCTTAAATTCGTCTTTCTTCATATTACTTTCCATTTCAACTAGATTATTGCTACTATAAAACACTATTTGGGAGTATGGTCAACATTATTTTTAGGTGTGGTATCCTTATTTATAGAATAGTAAAATGTAAAATATTGTATTATTGCTCTATCATTAGTTTTCAATACCTCCATATATCTTGGTAATGTATTCATGTATGTTTTTTGAGACTTCTCATATTTCATTCACCTTCTATGCAACATGTATTCAATTTTCTTGTCTCCCTTCATGGGAAACTCCTCTGAATATTCTTCAACTTACAATATTTATTATTATATTTCATAGAAATATTGTAATGGTATAACATGTGGCCTTTATAACCATATTAGGATAATATTATCTTCTATTGTGTGACATCTTTCTCAGCCTTCATCATTGGATTCTTAGGTGTTATTTTTTCACTAGTACTCTTCGTTAGTTTATTTACCAAGGAAGACATACTTTCAATTATTTATTTATTCCAATATGGTATCCTTCAACTATCATCAGCATAAGATTTTTTTTGTCTAGTATATACCAAAATTCTTTATAATAGTAGCTAATTGTTTTTGTAAAACTCATAAAATTATATATATTTTACTTTATCTATGACATCTAATTCTATCAATCAAGTTTTCTCAAGATTTAATATCTTCATCTCTATTCTTCGGTCTCTTTATCACTTTCACATGTTGGAATATTATTGCCATAGTCTATATAATTGTGTCCAAACCATTGTAATCACCAACAATACCAAAAAAATATTATTTTTTGACGTTAATGTAGTATATTTGGATTTTCTTTATTATTGTTTTTGGATAGAGACTCTATTATTTATTATTATTTTCATGGACATTACTACATTATCCCTTGATAATGTGGTGAATTTCATGGAATTTTTATACTTCTATATTTGAAAATATTTTTTTATATCAATTCAACCAGTTAAAATAGATTTAGTGGAAACTGATTCAATAAGTTTATGGGTTTACTTTTTCAATGATGTAGTTTTGGGTTGATCAAGAATGAATTACTGGTTATTTTTACAATAATAAATGTATTATTAAGAATAATAATTTCTTTATATGAATGTGTGTAAACACATATTTTCCCAGCAGGTTATGCAGATCTACCTTGATTATTATTTATATTTTTCAGTTTCACAACAAAATTGTTCCATTTTAGATGTAGGATATATTTCTTATATTCATGTGTTTCTACACTTTCCTTAAAATCTCTCATCATATTTATAATATGATATTCATTGACATTAGGATCCTCTAGTAATTAATTTTTCAATTCATTAATTTGATAAAATTCATTCTCTAACTATTCTTCATTGATATCCAAAGATAACCTGAGTAGATTTTCTAGTTTATAGATTATTTTTATAAAAAACTTTTCCTCCAAAACTATAATTTTTAATTATTCTTCATTTGGAAATAAAATTCATTGAAAAGTGATAAAACTTTCACCTTACCTCTAATAACATTATAAGAGTGACACATCGACTTGCCTTTTTAGATAATGTATCTTCCATTACATTAAATTCTGACTCTTGTTGTGATTTCTCATCTTATAGTCACTCAATGTATTCAGGTATATTTTTCTATAAATAAACATGAAAAATATTATAATTACACATGCTCTAAGAATATTAGTTATAGAGTAAGAATTTGGGAATATCTTCATCACATCATGAGATTTTCCCACTAAAAGAACCATTCTCAATAGACTTGTTAGAAGGGAAATCCCATTGATTACCTTTAAGTAGTGGTGTACTCACCACCTCGTTAAATTATTTACTTTATCTTCAGTACCTATTTTTTCATGTTTCTCATAATCTTGGATGATATCTTTAATTCACTTTTAGTGGGGTTAGTGAATAAGTTTTCCATCTATGGATCTTATCAAAACCATTCAATTATAAACTTCATATATATTATAAATAAATCAATGGGACTTAAAAAAATAGATATAACAAAAGAGGACTTGGATAAAATACTAATTATAGGGTTTATATAACTAGTACAGACACTTGATAGGGGTTAATTAGGGGTGTCTATTTTTAAGAAATTCCAAATTAACTTTTTATTTCTTTACTCTCTTTGGATTTCAAACCTCTAACACTAGTTAAAATATTGATGGATCTATTTTTTTACTAATTTCATAAAACCATGTGAAATGGTGGAAAGTAGTAAATATAGTTACACTATCTTTTTACAAGGTTTACTACTCAAAATGAGTATCTAGTCACTATTATTTTCAAAATTTTCTAATACATATATTCCCAATAATATCCATCATATAAGTACAAGTGGATTTCGCATGGGGTAACCTGAAACCCAAAATGTGGTTCCCATCACTTTATAATGGGGATATAAAATAATCCTAAATCAGATGGGAAATTGATATCTCATCATAAAAAATATCACTGGATCTTTATACTTCCTCCTAATAGTGTTCACTTCCTTTTGTTTTAAAACAACAATGGATTTTTCTATTAGTATATACTTCAACTAAATCATTTCATTGCTACTAATTCTCTTCAAATTGTACCATCATAAGTTACTTATTCATTCCCTTCTAACACTTTCAAAATAATGATATCAACTTTCTATTTTTTTATTCATACTATATTCACTACATAATATTATTTAAAGAAAAAAACTAGAAGGTTGATCATTCTCCTTTTTTCTTAAAAAAATTAAAGACTTCTCTTCTCATGAAAATTTTATTGCACAGAAATCTTCTTTCCTCCTCTTTTATTATACTCCTTTATTTAGTGTAATAGATATAAACTTGATCTATATTTTATACATTCCTTATTCTATATAAATAATTTTATAAGATTAATTTCAATTCTAGATCTTGTCTTCATTTCCTTCAATACCTAAAGTATATTAATATCATAAATATTATTGAATCTTCTCTACAATTTTCTTTAAGCTACATAATATATGTATGAGGATTACAACATCAATTCTATTACTTTTCTTTCTATACACCATTCTTCTTCATTTCTTCAATTTTATATTTAAATTTAATTTTTAAGTATAATTTCAATAAATTATTTATGGAATGTCTCATGTTATTTAACCTTCTCGATAACTCAAGTTAGTTGTGTCGAACATTTCTCCATATTTATTGTGGCGATGAATTTAAAATACTATAATATGTAATTACCTGAAATATTTCACCAAGATCTTCTATCTAAAATAATTCCCCGTATTTTAATGTAGTATCCACTTCAAAAAATTATCCATGAAATCCATAGATTTATTTATTTTAAAAACAACCTTGATGTGTGCATGGAAAATGTAAAATAGTTCATAGAACTCCCCTTTATTGTATAGAACCTTTGAACATCATATTAAATAAAAACATTTTCTTTTTGATGTTCTTTTCAATAAATATCATATTACAAATCACCTCTAGGTTTAATTACTCATAATTAATTATTCTTAATACACTCCATCTAGAAATAAATTCTTCATGATAACTAAAATTTCAAACCCAACACAAATATCAATCATACGATGGTTGTACCTTTTTAAAATCCATCTTATGATGTTTTTTTCGTATTTAATTTTCATTGTAGGGCTCATTATACCATATAAATTCCCTCTACCATTTGGTTTACCTTGAAAAATAACTTTTTTATTAATAAAACACTTTTAGGGGGAAAAGTGATAACCGGCACACCATACTCAGATCAAGAACTAAAAGAGACTGCATAATTATCAAATGAATGTTTAGGATGCCTCATATTAGTATCCCTAAACAATTTCCAACAATATAAGCTACTATAGTTCCCAGATCATCCTTTAAGAGGTCTTCAAAATGATCCTCCAAATAATCCCAAGATTTCTTGCATTTCTCTTTGTTAATCTTTCCCTCATTGAATCCTATTGTTATAATATAGTCTTTCTTGTCAATAAAATAACATTTCCCTCTAGTAGTGTCCACTTTGAGAGTTCTTACCATCAGTTTATCAGTATACTCTTGTGTGGCCTTAATCGTCAGAACATCCACCAATAGTTCTTCACCAGAGTGCGTTGGCAGCTCCAGATTATTTTCCATGCCCACAACTTGCTCCTGATGATGACCATTAATGATTTTCTTGAAAAGAATAGCCTAATTTACAATGGTTATTTCCCAGTTAGAGGAATATTTCCAAGGGTCATCAGCACTCTCCTTGTATTTCTTCCATTTCACGGATCTAGTCTCCATTGGAAGGGAAAAATAAGAATATTATATCTCACCCTTCTTATTTACTATTTGTTCCTTCCTCCTAACTTGATTAAAAAGATATTCCCCATGAATATCATTATTACTATCTCCCAAGAGTTTTCAAGACAGTTCATCACTAGATGCCTCTCCTAGTTCACCTTGATCCTTATTTAGATCATCTAGACCAGCTACTTCCTCCTCCTGTTCTGGCCTATCAGGATTACGACTCTCAAAGTAGTTGTCAAACTTTAGGACTAGAGATTCCCTTCTCAGACTTGACCCCCTAAATTCATTTTCATCATTTGTAAGCCTCTAAGGTTCTCGGTATCACACTCATTCTAAGGAGCCTTGAGTTGAGTGAACTACGTCAGCATAGGATGCAGACTTTATAGTCCTTGAATCTCTATATTCAGCCACTGTGACCTTTCTAATGTCAGAGCTCTAGACCCCTATATGAGTGGACTATTTTTATTTACTGAATGAAAAATAATGTACAACATCCACATGAACCACCTCCAATCTTTCAAGACCCTGTAGAACACCAGTCGTTGGAAGGGGATATCCTAGGTCCCTCTTCAGCCTCTTTAAAATATCTGAAACCCAAGGATTGACCCCCTTAAGACCCAAATGTACAATATTTTCATTGTTTGAGATAGAATCATCCAGTTGGTTCCCCATCATCCCTTCACCACCAACCAACCCAAATCCTTTACCTATTTCCCCTGAAACCTCATTCAATCATTGATGTTGACATACAGCCGAAGAGTGACCTAGTATCCTATATGTAGGGAAAACTTTGACCAATATTTTGAAAAACACCGCATGCTTTTGTTGATATTCATCTTTCACTATAAAAATGATGAATTCTATAGGTAGCTTCAATACATCAATTTCTACGCAGATGTGGGGAGAAAGAAGATGTGACACTGATCTAGTCCTACTTTCAAAGCATAAGTATTGACCAACAAGTTTCTAAAGCATGTATAAAATTAATGGGTTTTGAAAAGGTAAAGGTAACTTAGGGAAACTAACCTAAATTACCATCATGGGGATTTCCTGCTTCAAATGAAAGTCATTGGTCCACCTAAATTCCTTCACATTTTATCTAAAACTTTATAGTTTTTAAAATAACATCAAATCCTTTACAAATCTACTCCAGTAACCCTTAACTTCTTCAATAATATTCAATTCACATTAAACATATTATTATAGGTGATTTTTAACTTGATTTTTATATTGAAAATAAAATACAACACAATAAATCCATATCCTCTTTTATCATATAAATGTTTTTTGTTAATTATGCCAACAAATTATAAAGGCATACATAAGAACCATCTTCTAGACTAACTATAATGTTATTATTCTATTTTAATCACCTCAACCTCATCCAAATTTTTCCAAAATAATTTTTTACATTCCATGATTATAAACCATAGGATGGAACCATGCGAATACCTTAAACATAGATATATAAGATTCATTATTATAAATTCTCTAATGAACTCAAATACTTTAATCATCTATTTTAAATCAAACCAAAATAAAAGAATCCACATTGTCATATAAGAAATGAAAATAAACTTCAAGCCAACTTACAAGATGTTTTTTTTAATATTCATCCAATCAGAATGAGTAAAAACATTGGGAACTCCTTGAAAACATTCTAGGGTTCTCCAGCTTCCATGAGATTCATTTTCACTAATTCTTATTCCATATATTGACAAAAATATTCATTAATACTACTTTTTTCTAAAAAATCAATACATTTTTATACACATTATAATAAATTCTATTTTATTAAATTTTTTTCAAAATACTGATGACCTGAATTTGGATATGTATAAATATGATTAGAATCTATTTTTGGGTGTCTAATAGAAACAATGGGTCATGTAAAGAGTTACAAATTAATATGGTATAGAAATATTAATTTTTTGAATGTAATATAATTGTAAAACTAAATAATTATAATCATTCATACAAAAATGGTAACAATATGATATAATATAGTGTGATTTAAACCCCTTCAAAAATATTAAGTGATACATTCATTTTAATGAAGCACTTTTCAAGACCTTGATTAGGCGATTGGATAAATCATGAAAAATCGTAGTACTCAAGTATTATCTTTCATATAGAAATCAATTAATGGGTGACTATAATTGTATTAGGTGTCTTTTCATGGAATTTTATTTGGGGAACATGAGTCCGGAGACCCTAATAGGATTAGGTTACTGGATGAAAGGAATTGGGTTTATCTAGTTCATGGATTGGACAAGTTGTTTTCCAATACACTATCTAATAGTCATATATAATAATTGAGATGATTCTATATATAAATAAATAAGTGGTTAGAGAAATACGAAATCATATTTATTTGTTAGAAAAATATTGATTATAGCTAGTTAATGGATATAATGGAATTTTTAAAGGGTTCAACATTTTAATGTAATACCTTTTTATAAAATACCTTATTAAAATATAATAACACAAGATACTAATCTAATAAAATATCTTATTTTAAGTAATAACATAATCATTAATAAACTTTTAAATCAATCCTATAATATGAAAAATTATATTGTGAGAAAATCTTAAGACCAATGTTAACTATTATTGAAACAACTCAAATTATTAATTTATTTTACCTACCTAAAACTATTATATAATAATGAATGGGTAAGACCAATATATAATGTGTGTGTAATTCCAATAAACAAGAAAAAAAACTCAAGTAAAGGAACATAAGGAATGGAACAAAATGAATTTGTGTTTAGTAGTGATATAGGGTGTGAAAAATGATGAAACAAAGGTGAATTAATTAATTTGAGAGAAACCAAATAAATATAGAAATGAAATAGGGATCTTAGGTAATTAGTAAACTATGGGAAATAGTATTTCCTATAATTGACATCATTTTCCTTCATTCTTGTAAAAATTGTAGTTTTGTAAAGAATAACTGAATTATCCTTTATTTTTTGAACACCACAATCACCATCTCAAAACCTCATTTTTAAGAGGTTTTTATGAAGAAGGGTTCTTAGTAGCATAAAATTTTTAATTAATAAAAATTTCTTTGACCTTGTTGGTAAAAATAATTAATTTATTTCTAGAGAAAAAAGAGAGGAGAATTGATAAAATAGGAAATTGTATAATTGGAAAGGTAAGGAAATAATAACATGAAAATATATTATCCCAAAAATATCTTAACCAATAAGTATTTTCGAATAAGTATTGAATAAAAATTCATAAAATAATGACAAGAAATTAAGTATATGGATAAAGATGGAAGTATTCTTTATCGATGAGATTTAGTCTGTAACTCCACTATATGAACACAAAGTTCACTCGCACACCCCAAATATATTCAACCCATCCTCTTTTTATATATTATTAATCATAAAATTTAAATGAATCCAATATGGAGGTCCTAGTCCATTTAATAAATTTTCATTCCTAATCCCACACTAAATCTCATAGTCAACATTGTTATCCTAAAATCACTCAAATCTATTTATTAAAGGTTTTTATGGGTCGTATTAGACCCCGAGTGACTCGAGATTATTTTTCACATAAAATATTAAAGGCATATATGATCCTTTATATTCCTCAATTTTCTTCCTTGTAAATATTTGAAAAAATTATAGATTTCATCTCATCAAACTCATGTTAAGGTTTTCCCCTTATTTTATTTTGATTTTTGAGTTATGGATCCCCGTAAATTATTTTGAGAGTCGATGTTAAAAGGATAGTGAAGTAGCTCTAGTATGAATTGAAATATTACCCCTTTAGAGATTTTTAGATATAGCACTGACCTATATGCATGATCATGGTTATCCATAATTGAGTTCTTGAGTACCCTTATCAAATTATATAATAAAGGGATAATACCATTATATAGCGACTGCAACTACATTGATACATTAACACAACTTGATATAATACCTTTATATAGGTTTTATAATATTTTGTGTACCCTTATGTAGAATCAAAAGTGCAATTCAACGTGATGAAATTACCATATATAACCTTTATGTAGTGCTTAGAAGTGTTGTTTTACCATCATGTATCTCCTCATTTACATTTTTATGGCTCTATTTGAGTCACCATGTATCCTTATTTGGCTAAAGCAAGGAAATTACCCATATTTATTGATTATCATATTCATCAAGCATTAAATTTGTATCCTTGGTTCATTCATTCACCTGAGATCCTATCATGAAATAAAATCAGAAGTGAGACGTCATATTGAGTAATCTACTCCATAATTTGATTGAGTCATTTAACCAAGCATCTCACATGCACCCTTCCACAAAACTGAGACCGTTGAACTCAGAAGTGTTGAGGTACCCTAAATTTTTGTCATTAGTCTTAAAAACATATTAAAACTTGTTATTATTGATCTTTAACATCAATTTGACTTCCAAGACCTAGGATTTATTTTCTTTAATCTATAGTTTTATAATATTTACAACTCGTACTCATATTTGACTTCTTTTTATCAAATTTAATAAAAAAAATTCTCTAAATGACAAGTATTGGCTGAACTCCAAGTAGAAATGGTTAAAAACTCTCAACTTTAATCAATTCCATAGTTTGTGATATGAAGTACTATAATGGATTTAAACAAGATTTATAGGTTTCAACATGACATAAAAAATCACCTACCAATCAAATAATATTCAAAATATTCAAAATCCTTACAATGAAATCCATATGAAAAAATAATAATAATAAATAAAATGGGAACGTCTTACGTAGTAAAAAAACTAATAAAACTATGAGTGGGGTATGATAACTTGCCAAGTTATATAAAGCTTTAAGACTTTAATAATATATAGAAGTCATAAAATAATTATAAAAATTCATATGAAATGAATTATTATAATAAATGACTTGGAAAAATCAATTTTTCTCAAAAATATGAAGTTTCACATAATTAGACCTGGATATTTTATTCTATAAAATATTGTTTGTTATAAAATAATAGACACTTAAACATAAAAAATCCAAAATCAAAATTCCAGATAATTGTTTGAAAATAATAATTTAATTATTATTCCATCATAATAAATAAAATTTATGATCCTAATATATGGTAAAATTACCCAAGAATCATTAAATAAATTTGGCACTAAAACCACAGAATCTTTTCAAGATATTCCAAGAATAAAAATTTGATCACATATTAACAAAAAATCACATATTCAGCATTTGAATGATAATATAAAATTAAAACGAATTAATTCCCTAAATAAATGTGGCATACATGTAATAAACTAAGGCTACATAAAATACCACTACACTTAAATCATTTCTTATCCTCAATCAATAAATTTATCAATCTTAGTGAATATAATTTCATATAAAAAATGAAAGATTTTTTTCCAATATATAAGTAATTATGAATGGTTTTTACACTAGTAGATTGTTTTAAGTATAAAATAATGTTTTCTCTCTATAAATAAAAGGTATTTTCCCAAAATTTTGTTTTAGTTTTATAAAAATTATGGAATCAGGAAGAATATAAAATATTTAAAAGACCGTCCATTGTAATTAATTATTCTTCCAAAATTCTCATTGAATCCTTATGAATAAACTTGCATATTTTACTACACAATAAATAGACAAAACAAGTATATGAGTGAGTCAAATAATTAAAAAAACCATAGTTAACTCACTCACAAATTGTTTCTTAAAGAATAAACATATCAGAAGGATTAAGAGTTTATTTCATAGTCTATTTAAATTGAAAATAATATGAGTTTAAAATAAAATAAAAATTTTCAAAAACTAATTATGTTTTCAAATAATACACTATCCATAGGAAATAATTTTCTGGAAACAATGAAAATTATGTTACAAAATTGGATCCATGAGAGAATATAAAATATTAACCCTTCCAAGTAGAACAATATTCCCCAAATATAAGAACAATTTACAACCATTGAAAATGAAAATGGAATCTTTAAAATTAGTCAATTATTTTATAAAATTTATTGGAATTTAAATATGTACTATATTGAAAAAAAGAATAATGAGAAACCACTCACCTTAACTTAACACCCAACATTGTACATAATGTTGAATCTTGTGATGGGAAAAAAATTAAATAGTTTAGTTAAAATAGTTTTTGAATTTAGTAGTTATAAACTCATTCAAAATTGGAATAATAATATTCAAACATCATAATGACATGACATTATCACCTTTCCAAAATAATTTTTAGTATGAACATGCATTTTTTAAATGGATAGAAAAATAGATTTTCAATTCAACTCATATAAAAAACTTTTTTATCAATGATTTATATATCGAAAAACACTGTTTATCAACTTTCAAAAACTCTAAAACAATGAAAATATTTTTAAGGGTGTTAATACTATATTTAGAAACTGGTTCAAAAATATGTTAAATGAAATATACTTAAAAAATTATAGCCTCATTAAGTGAAATTGTAGTATCAGAATGTGATCATTCAAATTTAATTTCATCTTACAGTCAATTCTGATCCCCCCAAGACTTAATTTTTAACAAGGATTGTTTTAAAAAAATTATTTTGTGTCTATAACTTAATACAACTTATAAGAGATAATTTAGTCATATTCATTATATAAAATTTTAAAGGATAATGGATGAAAATGTTCCTCTAACACTGGTTTTGTTCTTTAGGATTAAACCCAAAATTTATCTCCTCTTACACATAAGGATATTCTAAGATTTCCCATTAAATAGCCAATAAATGTAAACATACTTTCTATTAGATTCCTAATTTGAAAATCAAAATATGAAACTAATTATAGTGGATAAAAAGTTGTAATGAATGTTCCAATCCAAATATGATAGAATTAGAGTAGATAAAATGGGTGAGTACATAAAAGAAATGAGAATTGGACAAAAACAAATAGTGAGTATTTTTCAAAAAAGTAAAAAAAGTAAAAATTTGAATACTTGTAGGTTTACACTAAATCGGTTCTATGTTTAATGTCTTCATCTAAAAAATTACCTTAAAAACTTATTCATGATCACTAAAATTTTGTAGTTTTTTAATGATTTATACTCTAATATTTTGTGGGGAATATTTATTATGTTTTCTCAAAATTTATAAAACACCATCATTTATTATAATTTATTTGAATTCCTCAATGTCCTTGGGTATGATGTTTCTATTTAGTTCAGTTTTAATACTAAAAATCTAATAAATAGTGAAAATATTTTATATATATCCCAAAAAAATCATAAAATTTATAATAAGTATCTTTACAGGGTTACCTTATACTTCAGGAACCCAAATAATTAATGAAATCTACATGAACTACTTCAACATGTTTATTATCACCCAATAAATCACTCTTATAATGTTATTTATTATCAAAAATAGTTAAACCAACCTCAATCTCTCAAAATAATTCCTTAATCTGAGAGGTAGAAAATTAATATTCTAAATATCTCATCATAGATAGAATAAACCTACATTAATTATTTGGGAAACTATATAGATTCTCAACTTTAATATTCTCAAAAAATCAAGAATATTTTTCTAAAACATAAAAATGGAAAAAAATTAGTCATATGAATTTACTCAACCTCTAAACACTCATTTTTAGTTGGAAATACCTCTAAAATAGATTTATAAGCCTCAGAATGAGATATGGAGGGCACTAAATCTAGGTTTGGAATAAGGGTGGAAGTCTTTTCATAAATAGAGGGTTATTAAATTTGAGTAATATCCTAATAATAATTTATAATAACAACAAAAAGTTACCATATACTTCTTCATTATCCTATATATTTATTTCATTAATTATAATACCAATATTTCATAGTAATTCATGTTCCTTCAAGGATTCAGATTCAATAGAGTTAACCCAAAAATATTCACTCACCAATTCTTGAATTATTCATTCAAATTATCATGAGTATCCTTCCTAATATTATCTCTAAACACCTCTTCATCCACATCATTCAACTTAAAACACATTTAAAATGTTGATTTAATAAATTCATAAAGTTATTCTAGGTCATCACCAATATAAAATGTCAATTTTTCTCTTGATACATAAAGAACATCATCATATATAGATAGAAATGATATACCCAAAATTATAGGTACCTTATTATCACACTCTATTAAATTTATTAAGAAATTAGTGGGAAATTTAAGTTTCGCTATATTGAATAATATTTCATCCAAAAATAATATGGGTTGAGTTATTGACATATCATTAAAATTAAAAGATACATAGGTATATTTATAGTCCCCTATACCCATTTGTTGAGTTATGTGGTGAGGAATCATGTTGAAACTAGAAACTGAACCACATAAGAAATTATTCACCTCATATTATCCTATTTTTTGTGTTAAAAAAAATATTCTAGGTTCTTTAAATTTAGGAGGTAACATCATTTTAAGGATAGTTCTACATTCCTCAGTTAACCCCATGGATGAAAATTCTTTTGTATCCCTTTTATTGGATAAAAACCTTAAGATATTTTTTTCATATGAAGGAATTTTTTTAAGGATTACACAATGGTAATGTTCATGATCAAGGATTTACACATCATAAGGGATTATAAATAATTTGTTCTCTCATTTTTATTTTGGACCCATTTAATGAAGGGGTCGGAGGGGGAATTCTTAAAAATAGTTAGAATAAATTATATATCTTCCTCAAAAAATTTCTTCCATTTATTTTACTTAAATTAAAATAATATTTTAATTTTATTTTATGATGTAAAATATCACTTAAATTTGTTTCATTGTTGTTTTATAGTTTCCTATATTCATATATTTCATGATTTTGATTTCCATATTCATTTAAAAATATGTTTGAATAGTTCATTGGTATTTCCAGACACCATATGTGTTTTAAGCCACTCATCATGGTAAAAACTCTATAATTTTTTCTAGGATTAACTTTTATTGTGTCGGGAGCTTATCATTTTCCCTACTATACATTTTACTAAAAATTTTCCCCAATTTTGACTCCATGTTTTTCATTTTAGCTTCTATAATATCCTCATCGAAATCATATTGAGCATTTTTTAAATCAAATTTACTTAAAATATATTATAACATACCCATTACATTCACTTAAAAAAAGGTTTCATCCCTGTACTGGTACTAAAATTACATCTTGGGATATGATTGGAACACAATATTTTATATTTATAATTTTCTTTCCATGTGATAAATTTGGGTGATTCTTATATCATTGATTATAAATGTTGGAAAATGGGTCATCTCTAGACTACATCTACGAACCATACCCAGAAAAACTAGCATTTAAAAAGGGTTGGGGAAACATTTCAATGTTTTGGATACATTTACTATAATGACCAAAAATTCCACATTGGTTAAATTTTTCACTGATAGACTTTTTTTCAATGTAACATAAATTTTGGTTGTCATTTTTTTTGTTATTGTAGTTTAATAGATACTGTATTTGTTCTTTAATTTTATCTAGATGGAAATTCACTCACATCCATAGACCAATTATGAACTCACATATTTTTATATCATTCTCCTAGAATCCTTTTGTTGGGAATTTATGTTTAGGGTTTTGTAAATATGTCTAAGTTTTTCATCAGTTTTACTATGAAAATTACCTCTAGTGGATTAGACAACCCATATTTTTTCCAAAAGGAGATACCCTTCAAACTATTCATTGATGAGGACATGGGAAGAGATTCGATTGTGAGAGAACTTCCTAAGTACCGAATTCTTTCTTTGGCCTCATGGAACGCCACTCTACCCTCCTGATAGAAATTACTGATTTGATTTTTAATTTCATCTTTTAATATTATTTACTAAAACATAATGATGAAATAATTATAAAGTTATTCTTATTTTCAATGATATTATCCTATAGTTGTAAAAAATTAGTTTTGATAATTATTCTTTAAATTTAATGGAAACACTCACATTTTGAGTTCATTCTCACTAATCCCTTGTATGGGAAGTAACATCACCATATTATAGAAATATCTAATGAAGGCCAATTATTCCTCTTTATGTAGCCCAATAAATGATGGAAGTAGTAAAATATGGCCCTATTTAAGCTTAAAATTTTGGGCTCTTTCTGTTAACCTAACTAATAAAGGATTGATTTACACTTGATTAGGTTGAAACTCCTTCATTATAGGTCTTTCTACATGTTATTTTATAATATTCTTAGAACACCAAAGTCTATTTCGTCTAAATTTTAAATTGTCTCAGTAGTTTCTATCCTAAGATCACTAAAATACTTTTAAATTATAGCTTTAATGGGAAATAAATCTTCATAGGATGATCTTATGTACATAAAAAAGATAGATTTTGGGGTTTTTAATAACACACATCATATTTCAGTTTTTTTTATATTTTCATTAAAATGATTTGTTTTTTATTTTTTATTTTCATTTTTTTGTTATTAGATTTTTTTTATTGAACATGCCTCCTATAGAAATAGTGCTAAAATTTGATGAGTTTCAATGATAAAATTCAGATTATCTATTTATTTTCCCTACTTAAAAATTATGTTTCAGTAAGATGGGGTCTAACTCAAAGTGAATGTGTGTACAATTCCATGAAACAAACAAAAAAAATAAAGGAACATAAAGAAAGAAAAAAAACATAGGTTAGGTATGATAATGAAATGGTGTTTGAATAATGATGGAACCATAGTGATCATATGAAAGTGATAGAAACTAGAACAATAAATAAATAAATTAAGGATGTTAGGTAATTGGGGAACTTGGGAAAATTATATTTCCAATTAAGAAATTTATTTTCTCTTTCAGTTGTAAATATTAAAGTATAGGAAACTAGAACCAAAAAATCATTTAGTTTTGGAACACTACTCTCCCTATATAGGAAACTCATTCTCAAAAGTTTTTAATGAAGAATGTATTTTAATATTTTTAAATTTTTAATTAATACAACTATCATTGGCCTCAAGAGTAATAAAAATTGATTTTTTTCAAGAGAAAAGGAAAGGGTTAGTAATTCAACAAGAAATCATATTAATAACAAGGTGAAGAATAAATAACATTATCATTTATTCTACGAATAATGGTTTATAAAGGAATCATTTCTTAATCAATAATGAATAAGAAATTCATTATATAAGAATAATAAATTAATGACAAGGATGAAAATAGGATTCTCCTTTGTCAAAGAGAACTAGTCTCAAGCTCTACTACTTGAACTCTTCATTTGTGCCAACTCACCAAGTCCAGTACATCCTTCCTCATTTTTCATTAACTAATTCTTAAAACATTAATTAATTGGATGTGAAAGTCTTGGTATTTTTGAATGAAATCACACATCAAATCTAATATCAAATCTCACAGTCAGTAACACTATCCTTGAATCACTCAACTCCATTTTGTTTGGGTTATTCTGGGTCAACTTCAACTATAGGTGAATTAAGTTTATCCCAGCCCATGAATATCAAAATTCCATGTGATCTTCTTGATTAATCTATTGAATTACTTATAAATTCTTTAAATTTATTCTTTATTTCAACCTTGTTGAATCACACTAAGGTTTTTTCATTTGATTTATAATTTAATGTTATGATTTTGGGAAAATGTTATTGCTAACTGAGGTGCTCAAGAAATTGATGCAACTCTATTTTCAAGTATGTTAATACCCTTACATATATTTTTATTTATATATTTGAACTTTATCAAACCTCATGCTTACTCTAACAATAGTTCTTGAGTACCCATCAATGGTACTTGGATGAATTGATAATACCTTTATGTAGTGGTTGAATAATTATTTATTCCTTAACAAAAAAGAGAATACAACCTTTATATTGGTGTTATAATGCTATATGTATACATGCGAAACATTTAAGGAATGTGGAAAAATTATGAAATTCCCATCTGTGACTTTTATGTATCACCTATAAGCTTGGTTTTTTCTTAATATAGCTCCTCATTGACCTTAATGTGGCTCCATTTAAAGTGTTGAGTTCCCTAAAATAGTTTCTAATGTAGAGAAATTACCATTTTGTAATGACTATCTTCTTTAAAAATATTTAAATCTCCAGTATACATTCATTCATTTATTTGAGTTTCTCTCATGAAAAATAATTTCTAGTGAGTATTTATATCAATTAATCTTATATATGATTTCATTGAGGTATTTATTTAAGTATCTGACATGAACCCTTTTTCAACATTGATAATGTAGATCGAAGGTCACCCTTTATTTACAACATTAGTACTCTAAACAGTTTAAAATTTGTGATTGAAACTTCTTACCAACTTTAATTCCACTTTAAAGGCCTCATATTAATCTTAGTCAATCTATATTTGTTTGGTATCAATATCTTATTCCCATATTCAATCAGTTTGTAAGATCATTGATTGATATTTCAGCTATAAATAACGAAACTTGATAGAACTTCATATGGGTATAGAGAAACCTCCTCTTGACTTTAATCAATTTTAAATTACGAGATTTTAATTCTTATGATGGAGTCAAGAACAATTTTTACATTCCAAATAATAAAAAAATCACCTACCAATAAATTCATATGGAATGTTTTTTTAAAATTATTCTACTAAAATTCATAAAAAATTATAGTTATACATTAAATTGAATACTTTTATGATGTAAAAAAAATACATACGAAACTGAGAGATCCTTAAGATAATTTTCAAATTCATATAAAGATGGAATACTTATAAAAAATTCCTAATTCATATGAAAATGATATAAATTCATAAAAAATTAATTCTTGTGAAAAAAATACTTAGAAAAATTAATGTTCCTTAAAAAATACATGTTTTACATAAGTAAAACATAATATTTTATTCCATTAATTAAATTCATTGATAAACCCATATAACCATGATCATTAAGATTCCAAACTCAAATTTCATAATAATTGTATAAAAATTATAATTTAAATATTATTCCACCAAAAACTAAAAAATATTATGATCCTAATAAATGATATAATTGACTCAAGAATCAATTACTCAATTTGGTTCTAAAAACACACAATTTTATCAAAATATTCAAAGAATAAAAAATTCATCATAGATTAACCAGAAATAATAAAGTATCATTTTAAATAACAATATAACATTAAAAATATAATTAATTTATCCAATATATTTTGAGAACATGTATCAAATTAATACTGAATCAACTGGTAACATAATAAAATTTCTTATGTCATGAAAAATTATATTTGTTTGAGATAAACCATCCTGAGTAACCAAATGATGAATTTGTTCAATAGGTGAATATAAATGATTTTGATATGTATATAATGTTTCATTTAGGGTTTTGAATGATTTTTATTCTAAATGGAAAAAGGAACACCAGACTTCATTCTTGTATATTCAATATTATTGTGTATTCTTATGACATAGTAAGGATATAAGATTCCTTTAGTATTTTTTTCGTTAGGTAATTCATTCTATTATCTACTAAATAAATATTATGATGAGATCAGTGAATTCAATAAAAGTTTCCTAGATATTCTCAAGTATTTAAAATATATGAAATAAGCATGTTATGTCCATGTTCTAGTTCTATGTACACAGTACATGTGGGTAAAAGTTTTAACCTAAAGAATAAAATTTTGTTTGAGGGTCTGATAATGTTTTCTCTAAGTAGTTATTCAAGTTCATATATTCCAAAATGCGTTATTAGTGATGATTAATGATTCCATAAGATGTTATTTATTGATATACATTAAGGGGTTTTTGAAACTCCATGGAATGTCCATATCAAGTATTAGTGGTATAGAAATCATTCTTTATTTTTGAAAGATATATGGTTCCAAATGTATATTTTATAAGTGTGGCAATTATATAGGACTTCAAATTTAATGGAATAATTGATATATCTTTTAGTTTTCACTCAAGTGATGAATCAAAGAGTTTCTACATGAATATTTTTAAAGTGAAGAATTATAAAATATCATATGAATATTAACAAGATGGGTATATTTATCTTATGTATATTATATGATATGATAAGTTGTTCATTAACAAAGAGTTTTTGTGAACAAAATGAGATGATTAATTAGATACATGTGGTTTATGATTAATCGTATTCTATAACATTTTTTTATATGAATAAAAGGATAAAAAAAATTTATCTAGGATAAAGGGTTTATCTATATAATTGTTAAAATAAAAGGAAGGTTGTTCATTCTACCCATCAGTGGAATATTTTGTTTAATTTTCATCCTTTTAGAGTAGAAATTCTCAAATAACATAAAATATAATATATTATATGAAAATGATATTTTAATTGTTAATTATTCCTAAAAAATGAAATAAGTTTTATTTCATAAACATAAAATAGTCTATACATCTTATAGTTATATTTTTAATAGAATATAGGGTATAAGAGGATAGTGGGATTATGTTTGAACTTATGATGTTCAATATTAATAAATTAAAGATCATTAAATTATAAGAATATTTCCACATATATCATAAAGATATTAGGATATGTGATGGTAGGTAAAAAATAAAGAGTAACATTTTGATACCATTAATGATGAATATTTCTATTTCATAAAGGACTATTCTAGTAACAATAAAAACTGATTTTCACTTAATACAATAAAATAGTTTAAGAATTATTTTAAAGGGTTATGTAAAGTGTTAAATTCAGTTTCCATAATAATGTGAATATCACTTTATGTTAAAGGATTTTATGATGTATTTATGGGTAACAAAGTAAATGGTTTTATTATTTTAAGGGAAAATTTTGATAGAAAGGGTTCTAAGGATGAAGGTGTTAAATTTATAATGAGTAATAAGTAGATAATAGATATTGATATTGTAATATTAGATTGTGTGGAGTTAATAAGTTTTAATATGTTTTAGTTGTTTAATATTAGGATGATGATTCCTAAATCTCAACAATATTCAAACATTCTTTCTTTATAGCTAAAGATTTCAATGGGTTGGTTTCTTTAAATGGTCAAATAGAGATATCGAAGGAATTATATATAAATATAATGTGTTAAAAACCAAAAAAAAATTATAGGAAACAGAAGGCTGAAATGATAGTCTATCATATATAATAAGGTATATATGTTTTTATGTTAGGTTTTGTAAAGTACTCTTAAGATGTTTTAGATTATAAAATGTATCAGAAAAAGGAAAAATCAACTTTATCAATCTTTCATGATAGTTTCATAAATGTTTTTATTGAACACATTTCATGAAGTGTAATGATAATTTACCTATGAAAGTATAACATTGAGCTATCCCTAACTGATATTCATCATGGAGTATTATGAATTATGAAAAATGTTAAGGTTAGCATTAGTAGGATTCATGTATACGATATGGAATTTTATTATGAGGTATAAAAATAGTTTTTGTGCACTCGATGACCCATTATGTATACCACATGGAGAGACATAAACTTCTTATTTAGTATACTAGGGTGTATGGATTATATAATATTCCCCATTAATAGAGGTTATTGAGATACATAAAATGAGAAAATTTATAATTTGATATCATTATTACACAATCCATTCATTATTAGTCAATCTGAGGATGGTAGGGAATGTCGATGATAATGTTGTTAGTTAGAGCTCAACCAAGTTGAGATTTTTCCTATCACATAATGAATATGACATATGGTTCCTTGATAGAGATATAATGGTGAGTATACAGACACACCAAAATAGTATATATGAGGTTCTTATCTATTTGAATGAGGTGCATGTGATGTTCTCATCTATAAATACGAATGACATGTGATGTATTCATCAACCAGATATTTCTATACCCAGAGAGTCTAGAACATATGAGTTGAATATATGGGATTTACATAATATGTGTCCTATGGTCACTCATTTCCAATGAAAAGGTGAAAATATGATATTTCATGATAACATGATATGAAACTCATAGACATAGGTCTATAGATACATTTTTTTGATGGATATCATGGTATATCCCTTTATAAATTGAGTATCATTAATTATTTTATAGAGTATACTATTTTATTAAATTTATAGATCTAGTGATTAATATATATTTTTAATTATATAAAATCTAGTTGGGTCCAAATTTGTTGTAGAATGAATGGTATTGGGTTTTAATTAGAGAGATACTCTAAAATTGTATTAGAGTTTAATCCAAAAGAGTTTTGGATGCATGTTCACAAGGTATTTCATATAATCTGAAACATGGTGATTTTGAGGATATTTTTCTAAAAGTGTTTTGGAATATATCCAAATGTGTTTTGATTTTAATTTTATAATTTATCATATAAGATATGGTATAAGTTGAAATGTCACAAAGTTTGTTAGTATTTAGTGTAAGTGGGATATTAAAGGAGTTGATATACCTTAAACTCCTTAAAGAAATTTTTATATGATATAAATAGAACAATTATATTTAATGAATGAGGCCTATCATGAAGTCATGTTATACATGATTTCATGCATACTTCCCTCACTATCATAATCTAGGACTGGGATAATCGTAATGCATGAAATTATGGATTTCATGACACTACCATCATATACTATTTCAATCATATTATATTATTGATCGTGGGTCATAAAACCAATAAATGAGATTTCATGGTACTACCCATGTAATCCCAAGTAGATTTACTATATGACTATGCTTCATCATAAATCATAGCATGTAATTCCTTTCTACTACCTTATATAGATTGGGCAACAAAAATCTTCCATGATTTTATCATTAAAGTATTGTAAAATGAGATGTAAGGTGATGGATTTTGTTGTATTCATGCATGTATTATGTGAAAGAGATAGGAATCAACTCATGTGTTATAATGCAAGAGTTAATTCATGCATCACTAAAGACAATCTATGGGGATAAATAAATACTACTTCCATCTGATGAACATGGTGAGTGTGTTTGAACTATGCTTGGCCAAAACTATCAAGAATCATATACTCTCGTTTTGTTCTACCTTTACCACTCAAGGAACCAGAACATTGTGGTGAGAAGGTGGATCATGTATGTATGACATGTGATTTTGGTTTAGCCCATAGAGACACCATGGTGGGGGGATGTTTTTTCCTCTATATTGATACTCGTTAAGTTTACATGTGAGTATGGTGGTTGTAGAGGATCTTATGCGTAAGGTACGCCACTATTTTTCATTTCCAGGTTCTATTTGTTTCATATTTTTTGCATGGGGATCTCAGGAATGTGATTTTAAACACGTTTATTGATTAAATTAAGTTTTAATATATCCCCATGAATCTAATAAATTTTAACATTGATAAAGTTTAATGTTATCAGTGCTAATATAATCACCCATAAAATGTTTAGTTTAATCTTATATCGCTTCCCAAAGTGTCATTTTTCTGTTGCACATCATCCTAATGAACTATTTTAGTCTTACAAGAGCCATTATTGATGTTGATAATAGAGTTGATAAGGCCCAAAGAAAATTAATAAAATATGTATATATTATTAATTATATGAAAACATTAAAAATTAATAAAGGTATTTTAATTTGATTAATTTCATTTAAAAACATTATTAATTATGAATATATATAAAAAATGAAATATATTATGAATTGTATAAATGATTATATAGATAAAAAATATTAAAAAATAAATTTAAATACAAAAAAATTACAATAAATTACTAAATATATAAATAAATATAATATTAATTGTATATTTACAATATTAATAATTATTAATTATATTTAAATTTTTTCTATAATGTTTAAAAAGATTTATTAATTATATATATTGTAATAAATATTTAATAATAACTACATTTCAATTTATGTAGAAGTATTTTTGATATATTACTAATTAAATTTAAATATAATATTTACTGTCAATTGTGTTTAAAATAAATGAAATTTATGTTTTAAAAACTATAAATCTCATATTTTAAAAAACATTATTTTTTAATCAATTTCATCATAAATATAATTCCATAAATTTCTTAATTGTCTATTAGTAATTACAAAAAGGTAAAATTAAAAGTAAAAATTTTAAAGATTACATTTACACTGATTTACAGTTTCTACTATACATATTTTTTATTATATATATATAACTTATATAAATAAATTATTAATTATTAGAAAAAATTTGAAATATTTTACTGTTATTAATTATATCTTATAAAATATAACTAAATATATAGAAGAATAAATATTTTTTAGAATATATATATTCAATTGTAAGATTTAATGAATATAATAATATTAATAATTATTTAAAAAAGAATATTTACTATAACTATATAATATATATATATATATTATTAACCATATATAAAAAAATAAAATTAATTTTTATTCACATTTAAAAATTATAAATTAAATTGATAAATATTGTTATTTATATAGATGAATCAATATTTTCTAGAAATGAATGATCAATTATTTAATGGTATAATTATATTAAAAAAATAATTTTATTTAATGGAAACTATTTAAAATATATATATTGTTATTTAATTAAAATTTATTTATTAATTCAATTTATCATTGGTTTCATTCTAAAAATATTTATATTATTCAATTTTATTTATATTTAATTTAATATTTATATTTTGATTTATTTTATTATATATAAAAAATTAATTTTAAAATTATATGAATAATATTTCATATTAAAAATAGATCACTAATTACAAAATTTATACATATATAATATTTATGTTATGATTTATAACCAAAATAATATTTATTTAATTTAAATAAAATATAAAAAATGTGTGTGTGTGTGTGATGAACCCGGAAAAATATATGTGTGTTTGTTTGTGGGATAGGTGAAAAAATACTCATATAATTATATCCATCTAGGTATAATGAATATAATATGAAATTTATTATAATTTTTATATAAAATAATACTATTTACATTAAAATTTATATTATTATATTTATATCGAATAATAAAAATAATATTAAAAATATTTGAAAGAATCTTATGAAACTTTTTGAACTTTTACAAGTTTAGTTAATTTATATTAAATATTCAAGTTACATATATTTAATTTAAATAAAAATATATAATATTAATTTTGTGTGTGTGTGTTGGACACAAAACTATGTTTGGTGTTGGATTTTTTGGAAATCACAGTTTCATACCACATGACAAGAGTACAGGAATGGTAATAAGCTTTTCTAGAATAGGGAAGATATTAAAGACATGCAAATAATACTCAGTCTAAGAGAATTTAGTGAAAATAAATTCCTGGAATATTTCAATTTCATATTTAAAATTTACGATCAAGAGTTATACTTGAATAAGAAGAAGTATCTTGTTGGATATCTGCAATTTTTTTAAATTGATTGAGTTGAGGGAAGTTGGTTTTGAAGTTCAACACTAAACCAATAATGAGTGATAATTTTTTTCACTGTTTAATATAGTTAGAGCACTAATGTATTATCTTCATATTGAGGGATAAATGAAATAGAATGATTCTAGTACATATTTATTCTCACTTGGATGAAGTTTTGCATACTATTGTGTTTTGTGGAAGACATGGAAGTTATCCTAATCCTTAACTCTTGGCTGAATCTAAATTTATAGAAGAAATGAAAGTATTAAAACCCTTACCTCTAGTAACCTAGAGTGGGTATATACTTTATTACATCATCAAAGATACAAGGGATCTAATCTATAAGGACTAGTCAGTTTAGTAGTCTTGGATATCCAGATACATACATGACACCCATTTTTCATTGTAAATAAAATATAAAACATAATAAAAGTAAACATTATGCATCATAGAAATTCAATGAAATATTTCTTCTTCATAACCTAGGTAATGGAAACAAAATAATAGTCAGATTAAATTCTAAGGGTTATGTACAAAAAATTATTTCCTTCATAAATAAGGCATAATTCATATAGAAAGTTGAATTACTAAAAACTCATGTCATTTAATCAATAAATTAGGGAAAATGTATCCATGAATAATAAGAATTCAATAATATTAGGTATAATAATAATAACATAATTCTCTATGAAGTAAATGAATAATATTGGATATCAATATCATAGACATCATGATATATATGTCATCAAAGCCTTATTCCAAGACAATTTGATTGATAGGAAGGTATACACTAAAAACCCATTTAATTTTTTCAACTTATTTGTATCATGAGACTTATCAATGCATCAAGGTGATGTCTATAACAGAGCCACACCTATTACTATATGTCCAAAAAAATATACATATATTAAATGATCACTTAAATTCATAAAAAATATTCCTTATCAAAAATAATCACATTGACTAGATAATGTAGATTTATTAATATTTCCCCAGTCAATCAAAAAACATCAAATTAAAATACCATATGTAGAAATGGTATACAGTTTATACAATAAGAATATCCATAATAAATAATGTGGATATTTAAGATAAATATAATCTCTAATTATCACAGAAAAGTAAAGGTATCTATGTAAATTAATTGCCAAATAATTAATCATGAGATGAGATATAGCCATCAAAAAAGTAGATTTCATAGTAAAATCAATTCTTTTAAAAAATAGAAAAATAATTTTTAACATAATTTTTTATAACTATTTCCATTTTCAAAATTATTTAAAACTTATAGAATAATATAAATGTGGTAAACTTTTTATGGTGATGGGAATGTTTTTTGATGTTGTATATCTTAAAAAGAAAACATTCTTTTTATGTTTTTAACAAAAATTTGAAAATTAAATCATTAGGGAAAACTTTAGAAATATTCCGTTAAAACCATGTAAAAATTCAAGGATAACATAAAATTTCTTTAATAAATCATTTCAGTAAAAAAATATACATTTTTAAAAAAAATTAAAAATTTATAGATGGATAAAAAATATACTGGATCAAAAAAGGAAAATAAGATCATCTTTTCATTTAAAAAATTTGTTGACTGATTCAAGTTACAAAGAAAGTAAAAGTTGGAAGAAAATATGGAAACTCCTTAAATTTATATAGGGAAATAAAATATATGTATTTTATGAAAGACGAGTTATATTATTCATTCAACAATACTTAAGAATTTCAAAAAAATGATATTGTAAAATCAATCCTTAGCTCTTTGGTATATTTTAAATTGTAACCACTTGAAAGAATAAACATGAATAAAAACATTAATAACCTTTAATAAATAGTTATTTATGTTAAATATATCAATTTTTTGTATATAAACCATATAAAAGTAAATTCATGTATAATATCAAATATGTCACAATAGAATGGAAATTGAGACAAAATCCCTTACCTCAAGCTTCTCTCTAGTTGAACATGATTTAAAATCATGAATAATGGTTTTAAACATGTTATTAATTTATTAAAGAACCATATTCGTATTTTTAATATCATATATGATGCTATTATAATATATTGTAACTATTTCCTTGTAATATTTCATTATTATCATTGTTCCACATGTTAACTACTTCTTTTTCTCTTGAATGTTTTGTTGTAGAAGTTTAAGTTCTTGTACATAGAATATACTCAAATCATCTCAAAAATGATATTAATGTAATTAATATCATATTTATTAATTATACAAACTTTTATAATAATTCTTGAAATTTTTACATAGAAAATGAATCACATCACTTTATGGAGATGGTAGGTCCTACATACACATGAGCAACATTATCATTTACTTAATGGGTGAACGAATATGTAATTGGATGATATGTTATTTTATTGAATAAATATTATTTACTCAGGGTAATATATATTCATTAGTTTCATAATTATGATAATCCATGTGATTCGGTGATGGAAAACAAAATACATCAGTTTGTGAGGTGATAGTTTGACATAGGGGTGGTTTTGTTTCCCATTTGATGGAAAAGAGGTGGATAAATATTATTCCACCAACATAATATAATATCAGTATATTTTATCTATTTTTTTATTATATTTTAATTATTAATACATAATTTATGGTTGTAAAAGAATAAGTAAAAAAAGATTTCAGTGAACATGATTACCTTCTCTTCGAAGAACTTCCATTGGATCTCTTATTAAGAACCCTAGTGTTGGTAATTTAAGAAGATAATCAGATGAAAAACATGGATAATTATTTTTTGGAGATATTTATTTGTTTTAGGTTTATATAAATGGCCCAATTGTTTTTAATATATGAGGGTAGGATGTTCCCTATTATAATTGAGGGGAGTGGTAAACTTGTAATTTTTCAAAGTTCTAAAATAATGTCAAGTAACTTTCTCAGAACAATAGATCCAAAATGGATCAAACTCTATGTTTTTAAGGTTAAGTTCCTAATAAAACAAACCAATGGGTTTTTAGAAAGTATTAATAAAATTTAAACCCTTATCTTTTTAGGTTAACCCCTACAAACTCGTTTTAACCTTAACAACGGTAATTAATTTTTACTATTTTACTATTCATTAAGACCAAAAATTAAGTTGAACTTATTACATAAAATTAATTATTAATATTATCGATATGGAATACATTTTATCAACTCAATTCATATAATTGGTAGAATTTAATTTAAAAATAAACCCACAAAACATGTCAAAAAATGGTTTTTTAGTAAATGCATTTTTCAAGCATTAAATGATCTTACATTAACTATACGACTATTAATAATAGTTATATGAATTTAAATTCATATAGTTTGATATGTAATCTATAAATACTATTTAAGTCATTTATTATTGAATAGTATTATTATTGATTAAAATGGAAAGACATTATGCATTTAAAAATAGTTTTCTTAAAATATACTTATTTACCTCAAAACAGTCTTATATTTATTTCTTTCAAATTGATAATAAATTAATTTGTAATTCTTCATATTTTTTCATATTATTATAAATAAAATTAATAATGGTTAAATAAAATGTTTTCAATAATTCATAAATGGTTATTTCTAGGGGAAAATTTCAAAATTTTAATATTGGTCTTTTTGAACTATTAAGTTCAAAATCAATATTAATTCTATAAAATTAGAATTTTTGTCCAAAAAATATTAAAATATTAATTATATTATAGTTTTATTAAAATAGACTGTTCACTTACTATAATTCAAGCTTGGGTGTTACATTCTTCTCTCTTATAAAAATTCCATCCTTGAAATTTGCATGGATATTATATTCTAAAAAACGGTGGGTTGTTCCTCTTTAGAACATCCTCTAGTTCCCATGTTTCTTCCTCTATTTTATGATATATCTAAAGTAACTTTTCCATTCAAATCACCTGATTTCTAAATAATATCTCTCTGGTGTCAAAAATATGGATGGTCTCTTCATTGTAAGATAGAACATGTTCTAATTATATTTCTATAGAGGAGAACACATGAATTCGGTTTGGAATGTTCTACCATAATAATTATATATGGAATAAATCATGTAATTTAGAAATAAATAGTGGAATTTATAATTATTAATCCATAGATCCAATTTTTTATATAATTTCAAAATGCCTGATGTACTTGGGGTTAATTTTCCCTTTCTTACCGCATTTATTAAACCCTTCCATGGAGATGCTTTCAAGAAAACATGATCTCTCACTTGAAATTACAAATCTTTCCTCCAGTTATTTCTATAACTTTTTCTCTTAATTTGAGCAACATTAATATGATCCTAAATAGTCTTTACCATTTTTATTATCTATTTAATAAGTTATGGGCCTATAACATTCCTTTCACAAACTTCATCCCAACATGTTAGAGTATGAAATATCTTTCCATATAATGATTTATACAAAATCATTTGAATAAATGAATGGAAGCTATTGTTTTAGTAAAACTCTACCAAATGTTAATATTAATCCCACATACCTTGAAATTCAAGTGAATATATCCTAAAAATTTATTCTAATGTTTGAATAGTCCTTTAATACTTTTCATAATTTTGAGGGTGATTTGTGGTACTTAAATAATTCTTGGTATCAAGAACCTTATGAATAATTTTCCATATTTTTGATGTAAATCATGGATCACGATCAGCCACAATTGATATAGGTTCTCAATAAAGAATTAAAAATTAATTAATAAAGATTAATGTAGGGTATTCAAGATTTAAATGTTCTATTATTATAAATAAATGTGCAAATTTGGTATGGTGATCAACAATAACACATATTACATCATTCTTTCTATAATTACTTTGTAATCCAGTGAAAGAGTATATAATAATGTCATCACATTTCCATATTGGAATTGGTAGAGGATTCATGAATCCTCTAACGTGTTTTATCTCATCCTTTACCTACTGAGAAACCAAGCATCGTAATATATAATTAATAATTTACCATTTTATATTATCCCACCAAAAAATGTCCCTTGAAATACCCATACATATTGGTGTAACCAAGGTGTGTTGAAAGCATTGAGTTGTGATCATTATATAACAATTCTCTTTTCATCCAAGGAATGGATAGAACACATATCCTCTTTCCAAATTTTAAAATTTCATCTTCATATATGAATTCTTCCAATTTTCCATTATTCACATCTTTAATTTTCTTTTGAAAGTTCTCATTGTCTAGTTGGGAACTTTTTATCTTTTACATTAAAGATGGGTTGGAAACCATTTGAAAAAGGATTGATGTTACCCATTCCTTAATAATTCCAAGATCCATATTTTACTAAATCCATTAATATAGGATCCTTAAAAATCATCATTTTTCTATAAATCCATGATCTTAACTACTAAATTAATCCTCTAACATATTTTCCACCCTTGAGAGGTAGTGTATTGAGAAATCATAATCCTTAAGTAGTAGAAGATATCATATTTTACTCATATTGAGATATTTATATGAAACGATATATTTCCTACTCTAATTATCTATATATATCTCAAACTTTAAACATAGATATAATGTATCCATATCATCAAAGAAAATATTTTGGTTTCAAAATCAAGAGCTTGAATTGGATAATTCTGTTCCAGAGTATTTAATTTCTTTGATTCATAGTAAATAACTTTATCATCCTACATAACGACACAACCAAGTCCCTTTTTCAATGCCTCACTATATATCAATAGTCTATAATTTTCTAATGGTTGATTCCAAATCAGATCATTGACCAATATCCTTCTCAATTATTCAAAATATTCTTCACATTAATTAGTCCATGTAAACATAACATCTTTACACATAATATTGGATAACAGGTTACTCTGAATGGCCCGAAGGCCTTATTTTTTTATTTTTTTATTGATAATACCCCTTTTAAGGGTTGAAGGGGAACCCGTACATGACCCGTAGGCACAAGGCTCAAGGCTCAAGGCCCAACATGACCCACAATACATGACCCGAAGGCCCAGAGGCATACCATTCCCATTACATGACTCGTAGGCCCAGCCCACTAGAACTGCCCCTCCCTAGTATCTTGCATCATTGATCGCTTTATCTCCCCACCTTGCATTGCTGGTCATCTAGCATTGCCCCGTACAAAGCTACACGGTGCCTGTTCCTAATGGTGGCTGCCATACCCTCTCATTCTTCCAATCCTGTTAGCTCTGCATCTAGTGGTTGTTACTCCTGTTGCTCTGATCCTCTTCTGGGGCATGTACTGTGTGAACTAGGAAACTCTATAGTCTACATGACCCAAAGGCCCAGTGGCCCGAAGGCCTTTTATGACCTGGAGACCCGTAGGCCCAAATCGGTGTCCCGGAGGCCCAAATCGGGTGAATAGTTCTGGCAGCTACAATACCGAATAGTTTTGGATGCTACAGTACTCCTTGCCTTCCTTTTTCTTCATAGGTTAAACTGATATTCCACCCTTGGAGAAATTATGGTTAAGAAAAGAAACATTTGAAATCTAGAATTCACACATGCTAAATTTAACATATAACTCTTTTCATCTAAGAGTCTCAAGAATGATCTATAAGTTATTATCAAGATCCTCATAGGTTTTTTAATACACCAAGATATCATCAATAAATAATGAAAAATAATTATCAATATATTACTTGAAAACTTTATCCATTAGATCTATAAAAAATTTGGTGCATTAGTCAATCCAAATTTCATTTCTATAAACTCATGATGTCCACACCTTGTTTAAAATGTTATCTTCATATTATCTTTCTTCTTTACAGGGAATTGATGATATCAGGAATGATTTTAAATATTTGTACAATATTTTTCTCTATGAAGTTGATTAAATAATTCATCAATGTGAGGAAAATGATACTTGATCTTTATCATAATTGCATTGATTTCCCTATAGTCAATTCACGAGCTCATATATCCATATTTTTTCTTGGTGAATAGAAGAGGGGCTCCCCATGGTGAAACACTCAGGAATATAAATCCATTCTCACATAATTACTTAGTTTCACAATTAGTTTAATTCACATGGACTAAGATCATATTTGAATTTATAATCTCAAACTACACTTACAACTAGGGTGTAGTAATGTTGTAGAAATGAGTTGATCCCATGAAGAATTTGGGAAAGTCAATATCCAATCAAACAGAACCCCTAGAAGGATTCCCCACTTTCACTCTTCAGGTTTTATATTTATCTATGACTATGTAGTTTGGATTTTTAATTTAGATTAATAAAGAAGGTATTGGTGTAAATTTTAGGGATATTAACAAAAGATAATTCAATATTTAATTTGGAATAATTGTATGTATTTTTATTTGAAGCAGTAAAAAAGTCACCAATTGGTTTTGGTCAAACCAATTAGATCTAACTGTGCTACAACTATCCCATTATTTGGGTATAGCTTACAACTTAAGCATATTATGCTTAGATTCAATGTAAAAAGTGTCACAATATAATGGTCATCATATTTCTCAACTACAATTTGTTCAGGTTTATTCAATCACACTTCACATGTTCATGGTTTTGTGAATGAAGGTAATGAATAGTTATTACTAGCCTAATTACTGTCTATATGGTTACCAAGGGTCAATATAAAGATTAATAAAGTTTATAAATGCCACTACCCTTGACCCCTAACCTTAATCAGATTAACTGCACATGGTGGTGATAATCAAAAGAAGTGGATTATTAAGCATGTTATGCATATTTGAAAAGTTGTTCCAAAAGAAACAATATCCGATTAAATAGAAAGAATCAATATCTAACATTTTAAAGCAATTCAGATCTAATAAATAACTGTATTTTCATGATAAAATTATTAATAATGAGAAATATTGAATCAAAAAAATTAATAAACAATAAAAAACTTACATAAAAGAAAAATCAATGAGGAATTATGTGTGCATTGATAAAGAACGGAGTGTAGTGATCGAAACAGATGTTAGAAAATAATTGGTGTTGCAATGGATGAATAAAGATGAATTAATTACTAATAACTCACTTGGATTGAATGAAGCAATGAATAGAATGAAACAAAAGTATTTTATAATAATAATTAATGAAATAGGATTATGAAAAATATATAAAATAAAAATATCTTCAAACTCTCTATGCACATACGCGCTTAAAAATATAAATAGTCCCAAGAAGACATGAAATTCATTCTTGTTATATACTGGCTCCAATGATTTAGGTCCCAAAATTTATACGTCATGTAATCCAGTTTCACTCCATGAAGCTGAGATCCAGTTTTCCTACTAAAGAATCTTCTCAAATCATTTTCTAGGAGAGCCTTCGATGTGTTCATGTTGTTCAATCTCTACATGGCATGTATTAATTTCACCTTTGGAGGGATTCTGGATTTTGAAAGTTTCATTTTGTGTAATTTATTTGGAGGTTATATAATATCTTCACATCATGAATAACATTCATGGGTTATTCTGAGTTCTTATAATCATGTTGTGAATAGATTCTACACTTTGTGTGTGTGATATATAGTATGTAAAGTCTTTTTTTGGAACATTTTCATAATTAATTATTTTAAGTCCAAAATTTCTCATTCTTGTAAAAAAAGAAAAACCCATTGAATTATCAAATAATTAATTAATATCGTATAAAAAGTTTATTAAAAATGTAAAAAGTTTCATCAAATCCAATTCCCCCACACTTGAACAATTTCTTGTCCTTAAGTAAAAATCATCTCAATAGGGATTCCAAATGAAATAATTTTTTAAACATAAATCATGCATTACATACAAACAAATAAAACTAAGTCTAATCATAAAAATTTATTCCTATAGAATCATTCCTGTAGAAAAAATCGGTCATCCCTCATAATATAGTTCTTTATATAGATTCTTATTTATTTAATTATAAATTAATAATTATTCCCTAAATTTTATACCTATTTTATAATTTACCTCATAATAAATTTTCTCTCCTCACTCAGGATAAAATGTAATTGGATTTTTTCCCATACCCAGAATACATGTTCCTAACCATAGGATTTCATTGGTTATATCATCTATACTTTCTAAAGATAAATAAAAAATCAATAATGAGGGATTTAAAAAAAGGGTTTAAAATTACTCTATGGCTGAGCGGAGGTGGGAAGAAAATAAAAATTAAACTCAATATAAGGGTAATGACTAAATTATAATGCATGATAAAGGTAAAAATAATGAAATTAATCCTCTACGATTAAAAAGGTTTACATGATCTAATTAGCTCCGAGTGGATCCATGAGTTTATCAAGTATTTATAAAAATGTAGCATATTCCTTTATTTTTATTTTTATTTTATTTATTTTTCGAAATTCATGTTCAGTCCAGATCTCATATCCATCCCCCAACCATAGATGATCCATCAAAGGATTAATAAATCTAGAAATGATGATCTTTGACCATCCTAATACACAACCCAAAATCTTTTTTTTTTCTTTTTCTTTTTTTATATTTTTCAAATAAAGAGGGTAGGCATAAAATGACTGGAATAAATATGGATCACATAATATGAGTTTAGTAAAAATTACAAAATAAATTTCCATAATCATAATATCTAATATCTCTAGATGAAAATTCTCTCACACTGGATGAAAGGATAATCATGAATAATACCAAGAGCAATGTTGGAAGGGATAATCAGCTTGAAATAGATACATTCTAAATAGACCATTCATGTAAATAATGGGGTAAAGAAGGAAAATATAACGTAAGTCTCAAGAAAATGTGAATCAACAAAGATTGTCTCAATAATATTAAAATTTTATTATTCATTCATATCCTAAATAAGATCTCAATGAAAGTTCTCATAGTTTCACATTCCCTATGGCTCAGAATCCTCTCGAGAATGAGAGTATACACAAAAAATAGCAATCAATTAGGGTATAAAATCAAATAATGATTCAATGAAATAAAATTCCAAAAAAATGAAATTAAATTATTATACTCAAAAATAATAATAATAATAATTTAAAATAGAGTAAAACATGGATTTCAACACTTTCCAAAATAAATTTATCTTTTATTTAAATGGGTGAAATGAATTTTCAAGATTTAATAATGATTTAAATGATAAATGTGTCTTAGAAAAAATAAAATTAGAAATAATCCATGCGTATTGATAGTGAAGATCAAGAAATACTCCCCCAAACATAAAATGAAACAGTGACCACGCTATCTTGGAAACTATCATGGGAGGAATATCACAGATATTTCATAGACAAAATGAGATGAAAACATTATAATTGATTTTAGGGAATTGAGATCTCACTATATGAGTGTTTATTTCATGGGTCAATTTTGTGGATAATGAGTTCAAACTAGGATACCTTTATAATGTGTTATAATGATAAATCATGTACCATATAAAACATTAGTCCGCATGGTTTAAACATGAAAAAAGTAGTGTAATTGGAAAGTGCACATAGTAAATAGTAATTAAAAACAGCTTAGGTATATGAAGATATATGGGTACAAAAAATTTCAAAGTGACCTATGAAAAAAAATCAATGAAAATAATGAAAACAAAAATTATAGATGAAAGAATAAAAAAAAGAAAACAAATCAAATATGGATTTCCTCCCATAAAGCACTAATAATGACTTCATCATCCAGACAGATAGACAAAAGGATCAATCAAGTTTCATACATTTTCCCAAAAGTCCACTTCTTCCAAGAATAATGGGTGGTTTATTTATTAATCTCACATAGATTCATGGTGGGGTTAATCACATATGAAGTGTACTGAGCATGAATCTTGTGTGGTAAGAAATGAATATGTGCCTATCATGGTGGAGACCATAGTTGAGCATGAATCTCTAGTGAAAGAACCTCAAGATAGTTCTCTACATCATCAATATGTTGATTGATCCCTAATACTAGGGTATGTGGTGATGGAATTGGTGCATTAATGACATTCGAAGAGGCATAAGAGTTATACATGAATAAATTTCTATAGTAATAGAATGAAAAATAATCTATGAAACTATGATTCAAACTCTATATCCTATTCATATAATAAGTGAAATGATACATCAATGTGAAATAAAAAATGATTAGTACAAAAAATGACCATCTAGATAGAGTAAAAATGGGGGTGGGGTACATGGGTAACTAAGGACAAGAAGAATCATTGAGTTTCTCAACAATAGTAATATCTTGAACAAATAGTGGTTATAGAAATCTCATACTATCTACATTAGATATGGATTAATGGAATGGAGGATCAAATACTATGGTGGATTTAATGGTGCGACAATATATATTTGTGGCTGGTGGAGGTGATGCAAGATCCTGATAGTGGTTGAGGATTTGGCATCAGGGTCAACGAATGGAACCATAGCAGATGGTGGAGGGATTATTCCCTTTCCTTTCTAGGCCTAATCTTCCAAGAACTCCCAATAATAAATCTAGCATAGATTCTATAGGATTCAAAGGAACATCACCCAAAGATCTTTTGGGTGTGATGGGGTGGGTGGTGGAGTGGGAAAGGTAGTGATGGATGGTGAATTGACATGGGTGGGGGCTAGGGTATGATGTAGAGTGGATGTTGGGATGGTATATATGGAAATAGAGGATATGGTGGGATTAGTATCATGATATAGGGTTGCTATTTAAGTTATATAATCAGTATCATGATGATAAGGGGGTTCATTAGCATCCCATATGTATATTGGACCCCAACAATAGACGTAATATTCTTTAATCATAAGCCTTATCATGTGGAGTAGAAGAAGAGAGATTCTCTCCATATGACTAACGCAATTGTGGGGTTTGGCTACCTCAAAGGCATAAAAATCCCTAGAAAGATGAATGATAAATGATCCACCAATCAATGTGTGGAATTTCACCATAATTAAAGTCCTATAAAACTCTCTAAACCATCACTTTATGTTAATTGTGGGTCCACCCTTGGGTGATGCTATAATAAGGACCTTGATCTGACTGACCTCAATGTGGGAATATCCACATTCCATCCAAGCATGGTCTAGGGCCCTATGTAGTATCTAGAGAGATGCAACAAGAAGTGTTGTTCCCTTCATGGTGTGGGGTTCATAAGCACTCTGTTGGTCTCTGTAAATATGGGCCCATAGTCAGGCTGATTTATCCTTGTTAGGATCAAGATGAAAATCAGAGAAGATAGGGGATGCATCAAACTCACCTTAATAAATTTTGAGGGTAACTGAAAAGTCTCTTTAGTTGATCTCACGTGGTTGTATTCTAAATCTTGAGGGGGAGAAGTCAGGGCCCATTTAGAATTTGGCAATAAACTCGAGGAATAGATCACTTTACATATCCGCTCACACTTTTTTGATGGGGTTCAACTTAAGGAATCTCATTGGGTGAAGGACCTCATGTTGGATGTCGAGGTTCATAAGGATATTGAGATCTGATGTTTTTTTTTTCTGTATGGGCTTGGCCTAGAGATTGACAAACCGTACTTGGTTCTTGGGGTCTGAGAAATTAAGGAAAGGATGAAGGTGGGGATGTTCTTGGACATGTGATCCATGAGAATATGAATAAGATTATACTAATTCTTAAGTAGATTTAGTGGTGAAAGAAAAAGTGGATGAATATGGATTTTTGGGTGGTAGCAGAGGTGTATTCCTCTTTCTCTTGGGTGGTGGATGGGTTTCCTCATATTTTGGCGCATGGTTGGTAGGTGGGGTGCATATGTTTTTTTCCATATTGGGTGGATAAAAAGTGTGGAAGATAATAATAGGATATTTTTTATAATGTCTCATAATTTCCGCATGATTTTTTTAATTATATGGAATTATTTTAAGACTGTGAAATTTGACAACACGTGATTCTAAGGCCCAGAGAGCAAGGAACATAATTTTGAACTTTTTTTAATGTACTTTAAGTAAACATGCAAGCATGATTTTATTGCTTTTGATATGGTGCTCAGATCAGAAGTATGGGGACACTGTTTAATTCAGAACATCGAGATTCACCTACAAATGACTTAACATTATCAGTCAAGGGCCGAGCCAAAAATTTATTTTTCAGACTTTTCGAGAAAAATAATAAAATAATTTAAAGGAATTATTTTATTTCCTTCTATCCTTTGGGTGGTGGATAGAGATGATGCAGTGAATCAACAAGGCAGCGATGAGGTGCATTAATGGAGTACAAATAATGATTTTTTGAAACTGCTATGCTTTTACCATAATGGGTCATTAAATATGAATCATTAAATGAAGATAATTTAATGAGCATTATTAATGTGCGTAGTGTCGTTGCACTTATTGTTTTCCTTAAATAATCCAATATTTGGAGTTTGAGAATTAAACATGGAGGATTCTTAAATGAAACTCCAGAAAATATCCTCCCCAATAAAGAACAATGAACATCATCAAATCTTCATCATCTTCGACGCACAACGAAGAATAGAGCCGGAAGTGACAACGTCGAGGACTTGGACTCCTGAGGACAAACACTTCGGCATCGAACATCAATGAGGTAGGAGATTTATTTGATTTTTATGTTCTTCCATGTTCTTTTATAGAAACTATGAATGCAGATCAACCCATGAATAGGTTAACCCACGCTTTGGGCATTTATGAGGGGGGTAACACAATTAGAGATTTCTTTATCCGGGATTAAGATTATTCTTGTATGATCAAACAATAATCCTCGTGCCTCCCCCTTGATTATAAACCTCAAATGTGGAGGGATCGGTCTGACATGAACTAGGCCCGAGCACATCCACTTGTGCATTCTTGGTGGCCTAATTCTCATAACAATGAAAAGGGTTATTTAAGTCCTCCGTAGTGAAGAAGGAAAACTTCATAGGCCATAGATGAAGGTGGCATGAAGAACTGATCATAGGTCCACATTCAGGGGTCTGCAAAAGGTATGTCCCATATGATGGTAGGGCTGGGGGTGAAAAAGGCGTAAGAACATGCCAACCACATTCCATTCGACGGGATAGAGGGCTTCCAGCCACACCGATGACAGGGTGGAGCGGCCCTCCTGTCGGCATGCCACGTGGTGGTGGTGGCCCGCATCCAGTCCACCCAGGATACGACGTGCCATGGTCCTTCAACTGCAGCTAAAGGGGCCCTACATCCACGGGGCCAGTGGGGTAGGAAGTACATGGTGCATCTTTTGCATCTAAGTCGGGTTACACACCCCGTCCACCTCACACCACCGGGCCTCAGGCCGATGAGCCACGCCCCAGCCAGCGAGCTGGACCAGCAGCCTAGTGGGCTGGACCAATAGCCCAATGGGCCTATCCCACGTCCCAGTGGGCTAGACTAGCATGGGCGGGCCAAACCTACACTCAGTGGGCTAGACCCACGCTCTTTGGTCTAGGCCGGACTAGACTGGGTTGTTGGGCGACCTGGCGAGGTGGACCCTTAGCCAAACCAGGCCAAGTCCAACGAGGCCCAATGGGCCTGGACAATTGGCTAAACCAGACCAGATCGACCAGACCTGAAACAAGTTAGGTTGAGTTGGTCAATCTTAAACTGGGGTATGTGGGACCCCGGGCCGGGTTGGTAGGGTCGGTCTGACTGGGTCTGACCGTGCCCCTTCGCAACTGGTCCCCTAGTTACTAAAATGATTGTATCCTGAAAATTGTGCATCCAATTGACGAGTTGTTTGCGGCATTACAACCCTCCCAACAAGGTGGATATTTTGTCATAATCTATGGTGACTATAATGGAAGTTGAGATGAGGTGAAGGGATTGAGGAGTGGTTCTCCCAGGCACGCTATATACGGAACCCTTTAGTTGGCTATGACTTGAGGACTGCTGTCTTTCGACTTTGGATGACTCAACGATGGCCTAGTGGGAATCACTTCTCTATGAATTTTCATGCTCATAGTGGGAATCACTTCTTGGTGACTTTGAAGGATCATGGTATTCAATGATGAGGAGTACCTCGGTTGGCCACAAATAGTGGGAATCACTTTTCTGTGACTATTCATGCCCATGGTATGCAATAGAGAGGTGTACCTGAGCAGTCCAAGGTTAATCAGAAGCACTTCTTCATGACTTGTCTATCCCAGTATACTCGTTAGAGGAGGAGTTCTAGATCAGCTGAGGTGTTCGATGATGAGACTGATGATGCTATTGTTACTACCCTAGAATATATACATGGTGTGAGAAGTCTTGTGTTTCATGCTTTACTTTTAGGAATTGTTGTGTTGTATTTTTTTGGGTCCCTACTGAGTACTGTGTTACTCACACCTACATGGGCTTCACCCGCACGTGTTGTGTCTAGTAAAGATGACCAACATTTTGGAATAGGTGCTCAGTGATATGGGACTGACATATTCTACGAAGGTGGACTTGGTGGCCTAGGACCAAGTGGGGTCCAATAGGACTGGGTGGATAGGACATACTACTTTATATTCTATTAGGTTCACTACTCTCACGATCTGATGGGGTTTTCTATTGATGGCCATCAGATTTTCTATTTTTTACTCGTTGTTTTTAGTTATTTGTTGGGTTTGTATTCTTGCCCACAAACATTCAATTTTACTTTCACTCAACCTTCTTTTAGTGGTACTTTTGTTTCACCCTTTCAGTGTGGTTGGTAGTGTGTGTGCATACAGGTACTCAAGAAAAATCCTCTCACTTGCAGGTTGACGTCTTCAGCTCTAGACGCTAGCCACTGGCCTTCAGGAGGTGGTTTTGGGGAAGTCACGGCACGATCCCTAGGGGACGGGTTGTGAAAAAATGGTATCATAGTGTGTTTAGTCCTACCACAAAGACCGGGATTCTATTGTTTTGTTTTGTGGTAATAGTGTTAAGTGTTGCGGGTTCAACTTTCAGATTCAGGGAGTCTGATATCGGTGCAGCGGCTACCATATCTATAAACTAGGACCTTTAATTCTATTTTCATCTCAATACTTATAAAAATTTGTTTCATAAGTTTTTTCTCATGTTCTTTTGAATAAAATTCATCTCACCATGTAAATCCTTCTAACTGTGTTACATCTTGACCTATCTCGGGATGCCTCCATGTGGACGACCAGGCAGGATCCCAATATGAGGTTGTGCGGATAGCCTACCTAGCAACGAGGCGTCCGTTCATAGACCAGTTCTAGAGATAGCCCCACCGGGTGGTGCCCCAGTGCTACCACCACCCAATAGTAAGCATATATTGATGTTAGTTTTGGTATAGGATGTTTGTTTTCTTAGTTCCCTACATGATTTTTAGAGACATATACCTCACAGGTTCGGGGGAGAGATCGATCCTTAGGTCACTGAGGACTAGCGAGAAGTTGTGACATGGGTCTTCCTCTAAGTGAGGACACCTCCTGAATAGATGGAAATCTTTTCAGTGATCCTTCTATAGAACTCAGCAGGTAGATGGTGGAGTATGACCACCCATACACATTATGAGGCGACCCTCACCTGGGAAGACTTCAATCGGCTTTTTCAGGGGGGGGAGTTTTTTCCCACGACCTTGTTCTCTGTGTGAATCCAGAAGCTGCTTCACCTTCATCAGGGTATCATGATGGTTGATGAGTACTCAGTGACCTTCATGGAGCATTCTCACTACTCATTAGACATAGTGTAAAACCTTTTATTCAGGGCCCAATCCTTTGAACAGGGACTCGGGCGGGAGAACAGGGCAACGTTGTTGTCTCTCAGCATCCCTACTGAGGATGGGGTGCAAGATCAATCCCTTATTGAGGAGTGATTCTTAGTGGAGCAGGTTCCAACAGCTAGAGATTCTAGCAGACCCCAGGAGGCAGAGTCTGTGGCAAGAAATAGATAGCATGCATGGGGGCCCAAGCAGTTCAGGACTTTCATATGGTTACCCCAAGACTCAGGGTCGAGAGTGCTTGGCTCCAAGACCAGAGGGATTCATCCAGGAACTAGTCTTTTCTACTCGTGCGGAGGGTAGGGACACAAGGCTCGTGACTACCAGACCTACCATACAGATGGCCATAAGACACTCAAAGGGCCGCCGAGACAGCAGCAACAGTTCGAGGGAGGAGGTATACAGGGCGGAAGACATGGAAGGGGAGCAGACCGAGCATCCGGTGGTGGGTCGAGGTTTGAGGTGCTACCACCACCACCCCCAGGTTGTCCACCCTGGCCTTAGGGCGTAGACAAATAGGGGAGAGAAAAGATTCAGGCAGTAGAGGCTTATGACCACGATGATCCAGTGATGATCAGAGGTACAATCTGTGTCCTCTCTACCCTAGCTACAATTCTTATAGATACAGGTTATAGTAACTCCTTACATGCCATTGATCTATTTTTTGAAACATTGATATTTTAGTGGATCCATTGTCTCAATACTTACGTATAAATACTCCATCGGGAGGGAATTCGATGATTACACACTAGTGTCGGTAGTGTGAGCATACACTAAGAGGTGAGAGTTTCAGCTAGGATCTATTGGTAGCGGTGTCGAGTCCTTATGAAATCATCTTGTGTATGGAATATTTATCCACAGTCCATGCTCATATTGATAGTTTTAGGCCTACAGTGCGGCATGTCCATAAAAATGGGACCAGGTTTTCTTTCACCGATATGAAGGAAACCCTTGCATCGCAAGATAGACTCTCTCTAAGTAGGGTGCAGCTAATCAGTCACTAGTTGATTAGCCTCACCCTCAGTGTAGTGGAGGAGAGGAGTCCAAGATTCCCTTTAGTGGTGGAGGAGTATGATGATGTTTTTCATGAGTATATTCTGGTACAACCTCCTCACAGGGATGTATACTTCTATATAAACCTGTACCCAGAGACAGTAACAAAATCCACACCGGCATATCGGATGGCTCCCGTAGAGCTTCGCCAGCTGAGGGTACATCTAGAGGAATTTTAGGAAAAGGGATTCATAATTCCCATCATTTCACCATGGGTAGCCTCGTTTCATTTTTCTTAAAATGCAGATGGGATTATGAGTTTGTGTGTGGACTTATGGTGCCTGAACCATGTGACCGTAAAGAACAAGTATCCACTGCTGAGAATTGATTAACTCTTTGGAAAGCTGAAGGGAGTAAAGTGGTTCTCAAAAATAGAACTCATATCAGGATGTCACTAGCTTTGGGTACGGTATGGGGATGTACCGAAGATGGATTTCAGGTGCCGGTACATCAACTATGAGTTCTTGATGATGGCTTTAGGCTTGGCCAATGCCTCAGCAGTGTTCATGGGCCTCATTAATAGGATCTTCAAGCCTTAGCTTGACCGGTTCGTCGTGGTATTCATTGATGACATCTTGGTGTACTCGACATCAGAAGAGGAGAATTATACACACCTGCGGATAGTCCTAGATACACTCTAAGAGCACCCGATTTATGGTAACCTCTCAAAGTGTCATTTTTTGATTTCGGAAGTCCACTTTCTAGGACACGTCATCTCGGAGGCTGGATTTGTTTTGGATCGAACGAAGATATAGGTGGTTCATTCTTGGGAGCCACCCCAGAGTGTAACTGAGGCGTGGAGCTTCTTGGGTTTGGTTGGTTATTATCAGAGGTTTGTACCCGACTTTTCCATTGTATAATCACCCTTATCAGTATTGAACTAGAAGGTTATCCCTTCTTGTGGATGGAGAAATCCCATTAGAGTTTCTAGGAGCTGAGGTGGAGACTGATGAGTGGCCTCATCTTGATACTACCAGAGGAGGGTGTTAGGTTTGTAACTTACTATGACACATCAGGGACTGGACTGGGTTGTTCCATGATGCAAGAGAGATCATTGATAGCTTATAGATCATAATAGTTGGGACAATATGAGCAGTACTACGTGACCTATGACCTAGAGTTAGTAGAAGTGGTCTTTTTCTTAATGATGTGGTGGCACGACTAGATGGGTGAATAGTTTAGCATTTACTATGATCACAAGTTTCTAAGGTATATCTTCATCCAGAAGGACCTGAACCTGAGGCAGTGATGATGGATAGTGTTCATCCTGTACTTTGACTTTGAAATAGTCTATACTCTTAGAATGAGGAATGTGGTGGCAGACGCACTCAAGAGGAAGACCATGTTTCAGCTGCTGAGTGAGGAGACGGAGCAGTTAATAGTGATGTAGATATACTTTTTGGATGATTATGGGGGATCTTACCATCAGTGGATAATTGTTACTCCCCCCCCCCTCTAACAATGAGTCTGGAAGGAACAATTGGTGGATGTTGACTGTGAATCCCAACTTTCTTAGTTATCCTTAGGATGGGATCCTAATGGATTTTAAATAGGTGGGGAGCATGTAATACTTTTCAGAGGGTGCACCTTAGTTCCATTGGCATTTTTGGAGGAGGTGTTAAGGGAGTTCAATACATATCAATTGGCGGTACATCCTGGAGTATAGAAGATGTACCAAGAACTCCAACGATAGTACTAGTGACTAGGGATGAAGAAATTGGTGGCTGAGTTTGTTTCATGATTCCTCACTTGCCAACAAGTGAAGGCTAAGCATCATGTTCCATAAGGATCGGGCCAACCACTTAAGGTATCGGAGTGGAAGTGGGATTGTATCTCTATAGACATTTTGATGGGGTTACCATGTACATCCAGAGGCTATGATTCCATCTGAGTGATCTTTGACCAACTCACCAATTGGCTCACTTCCTACCCATCCTAGAGCAGGGACCAGTAGAGGTCTTGGGATGCCTGTATGTCTAGGATATTTTTCGGCTCGACATGGTGCCTTCGATGATCATCTCAGATCTTGATGCTCACTTTACATCCTAGCTGTGGAAGGGATTACATGAGGCATTTAGGATGCAGTGTCTCATGAGCACAGCTTTTTACCCCCCAAAAGAATGGTCAGAAAGAGTGGACCATACAGACCTTAGAGGGCATGCTTCGTGCTGGTGTCCTATAATTTGGCTGTAGTTGGAAGGACCACCTTCCACTGATGGGGTATGCTTACAACAACAGCTATCACTCAACCATTGGCATGGAACAATTTGAGTCATTGTATAGGTGGCCTTGCAGATCACCGTTATGTTGGACAAACCTAGGGTAGTCATCACTCGTGGGTCTAGAGTTTGTACGGGCTACCATCGAGAAGGTGCAGCTCATCCAAGAGTGGATGTGGATTGCATAGAGTAGGAAGAAGTATTATGCTGAAAAAAGATGGAGACCCTTGGAATTTGAGGAGAGAGATCATGCATTCCTTCGGGTCTCACCCTGATGATGATTATAAGTATTTTTCCAGGGCGGAAAACTATCTTCGCGGTTCATCATACCTTTTCAGATCCTGAGCAGATTTGGCGATGTGGTGTACCGTCTAGTTCTTCCCCCATAGATGCATCAGGTTCATGATTTTTTCTTTATGTTTCAGCTGAGGAGGTACATACATGATATATCACACATCATCGACTGGGGATACCTGAACATTGACTATGGGGTGATGTTTGTGGAGTTCTTGGTAGATATAGAGGATCGACGGGAGCGGGTTCTATGGGGGGCGGTCGATTCCTCTGTTGTGCATTCGATGGTAACACATGAATCTCTAGGAGAGAGCACCTGGGATTGGGAGTCTAATATTTTTTCTCACTATCCCCATTTTTTTTAGTTGTTGTTTTAGATTTTAGGGATGTAAATCTCTAAGGTGGGGAGAATGTAATGTAACAACCCAATATTTTCAATGGAAATTCCTTTCTTATAAATATATCATAATCATATGAAATCACAACAAAATTAACTAATAAGTGATATGTGACCCTTAAAACATATTTTTTTCACATCTGTGATGTGAATTTCTAAAATCTTACATACACGGTTGAGAATAGTAAGTTATTTGAAGTCCAATAAGAAAAAGTGAATTTCTAGTGAATAATAACCTACCCTTATGAATAGTAACATACCCTTATGAATATTGATATACCCTAATGAATAGTAACATTACATATGATTGTATATAAATAATATTCGAGTGAAAGTACGATATACCTATGCTTTAAGTAAAAAAAATGTTTTAAAACTATTGTTTTCAGAATAAGTTATGATTTTCATTATAAATTAATTTAATCATATTTAGAAAATATTTTTTGAAAAATGGACTTCATTTTTGGATTCTACATGTCAAAAAATTTGTGGGGTGAATTTTTGGTATTTTTCTAAAATACTTGAATTTTTTATGAATAGTGAAATACCATAATTTACAAAATAAGGTAAATAAGCTAATTATAGAGTCATGCATGATATTATACCGATGTAAGACCAATTGGTTTGGTTTCACATGATAAAATTACTATTCATGGTCATAGAAGACTCATTATTTCTTTTATTGTAGGGAAATAATAAATAAATGAATTTTATATTAAGATATCCCCTCTCTCCTCCACTATACACCCCCCCCCCTCACTCCATCTTCCCTTCACTCCTCTCAAGCCTTGTTCCTTCTCCAAATTCTATCCAAATATCCTCCCAACCTCCTATCCCATGTCCAACAATCCTTGTTCTCATAGAAATACCAAAACCTCTCCCCTAAAGAGGCTCTCAAGGAAGTTTGGTTCAAGAGGTAAATTCATCTTTTCAATTCTTTTTCTTTCCTTTCAAGTTCATTTGTTTTATTTTTTCTACTACATATCCTTATCCAAATGTTGTGATGACTATAATACCATAAATTTACTCTAATATTATCATTGTAGTGGAATAATTTATCATTATCTCTTTCTTTTACCGTCTTTTATACTAGTAGCAAAAACACCATTCGAGATGTGTCAATTTACCACATTCAAGGACGATGGGATTTCGATTTCTATTATCATTCTAAATTATGGTCATGAAACCATTATTGTTATGGTTGAACCATATTATTATATATGTAATATACACTATTTATGGTTCTGTAATCCCTTTGTACTAATGGTATTAAGTTATAAAGAAAAATGAGTTTGTTGTAATCAAAACCCACAAATTAACCGGAACATATATCAGTAATGTTCTATATAATAATTCATCCTCATGCAATGTAACCAAGTTATATAAATTACTACTAACACCTATGCATGATCATAAATAATTCTGGATATTTACATCCATTCAACTTTATTACTTAAGAACAAGTGGACGGATTATGAAAATAAAGAAAACAAACACTCTGGAATGATGAGATTCAATATAATAACTTATCACTAATGGAATAAATGAACTAAATAGAATTATGATAAATTATATACATGTATAATAGGTTATTAAATAATTTATTAATAAGTATAATTTCATATTCTCATAGCTTAAGTTCAAGATCAGAACACGTTCGGAGATAAGGTAAGGGTTTTCCACCCGAACTTCCGTTTTCATTTGGGTTACTTTCATTGTCTAATTACCTCCAATAAATTCTTATGTATTCTTATGTAATGCTCATAAATTATATGTGGGTATTATATATATGTACACCAACCATAATCCTTACCTATTTTATGTATAGTTATACGTTTAAGAATAAACATTCAAAACTGTTTCCAGAATACAAGCTCGATTCAAGGGAATTTCTCAAATTTTTATCTATTTTCAATGGAACTTTATAATATATTTTTGAAAAATATTATCTTTTTAAAATCATTCAATTTATTTTTAAAATATTATATTACTTCACTTCTGGTTTTATAAAAATGTTTTTCCAAAATAAATATTTTTTTCAAAATAAAAGTGTACTTATCTCAGGAATTACTTAATGATTTTATAAGAGTATTTTCATCTAATTCGACACTCTTGTTGATTATTATGTATTATTTGGTTTAATCATTTATGATTTCTTATACCATATTTTATTAAATGTTTTATGACTAACTCTATTTTGTATGATCTATCCTAAACCCATTCACCATATTACTTGGAATGGCTAGTGTTTTATGTTTAATGATTGGAGAAAGTTATTTAAATTTCATATGATATTTTCAATATGAATGTATATGTTATTTATGTTTATCCCTGGTCATATGAAGAATTAATTGGACTTATTATGTGTTAGATGGGACCCATTATATCCCCTTGATGCATCGGTATGACTCATGAGACAAACTACGGTCTTGGCACAAAACCTTGACAAAATGATTATTTATGGTCCTAAAACGAGGCATGCATGGTATGGTTATGATGTCCAGCATATGCACTTCCCTCATTATGAAGCTATTAATTGAAATATCTTGTGTTTATCCGACTAGTATAATACCCATGATTATGTTATGGAAATATTTACTCAGCACATATTTATACCATATTATGTTAAAGTTTGTTTTTAGAGGCATGTGTTTTCAGTTATTCACCATGTATAATATTTATGTTATCTTCCACTTTATTGCTTACTCTTACTGAGTGTTTGATCTCACCCCTTTCTTATGTTTCACTTTTTCAGGATATGAATAAATAAATTATGAATGACTTTCAAGAATAATCTAAGAGGCATGGATATTTAAAATGGAATAAAATAGTGTTTTATTTCCTTTCATGATGTAAAGTTGAACCTATTTATGTATCTTGTTTCCAATAAGCTACTAAACCGCATGGTCCTTTGGGATTCATACTCCTTTTTTATATGACAATGTAATAAAATAAGGCATTGGCTCCATGCAACTAGGGTAGGGTCATTACAGTTGGTATCAGAGGAAGTTTAGTAGAAAACTTGGAAACTAGATTTAGAAAATATAGATTAGGGAAGAGTCCCTAAGATAGTATTTGAGGATAAAAATACAAGAAAATCCAGGTATTTTGGTAAATAATAGATTATGTGGATCTTTCAAGCAATAGATTCATGTCTAGATATGATCAGGTAGAGGCAGCCCTGGCATAGATGTACCTAGGAGTGAAATCTCTAACAAGGATTTTTGGGCTTGACCCGAGGTATCCTGGTACACAAAAATGGTCCTTGTTGCACTTTTGGTTACGACACTCCCAGAGGATATGCTTAGGATAATTTACATTTTCATTCCAAGCCATTATGAAGGATTTAAAGGTAAATTTTCCTCAATGAAACCATTTTTGTGATTATGGGATTATTCATGCATAAGATTTCAAATTGTGATAAGTATTTCATTAAGTTTAGAGTATACATTATGATTTATAACCTAATATAGTGTATTCCATTATCTAGAGGTGGATCCTAGTGGAAGGAATGGAAACCGCACGAATGCATGTGTTCCATGTACGGATTTTGCCTCCGATACAAGATAATGATGTCGGCTCTGGTGTTGTGAATAGTGCTGAGAAACCTATAACTATATTGGGAAAACTTAATCAGGTTATGAACAATAACCTTACCCATATAAAGCATCTGGATCCTCCATGTGTAGGAGATTTGTTAGATTTATTTATGTGACAACAACCTCTGTCATTCAATGGCTCTACAAACGCATTTGTAGCTGAGTAGTGGATAAGTTCACTAGAGAAGATATTTCTTGCTTTGGTATGTAATGAAAGAGATAGGGTCATCATAAAATTTTATCATCTATCAGGATATGTGGATCAGTGGTGGTTATTAATTCAAAACACAAAGGAGGAGGAAGAGATATAAGAGATGGAATGTAGGGACTTTAAGAAAGTCTTCCAAGAGATATACTTTCCTCGTGAATAGCGATCAGATATGGAAATGTGGTTTCTGAATTTGAAGCAAAAGGAAGATGATAATGTTGAAAAATATAAAGCTAACTTCACAAGGTTAGAAAGGCTTGTTGTGAACTACATATGAAATCCAAAGAGAAAGATTGATCGGTTCTTTGATGGCCTAAATCCATTCCTCCAGTTGGCCCTAGTCTCTCAAATTTTTTCATCATATGATGATATAGTTTCATGTCCTATCAAGATAGAAAAGGAATTCTCTAAGTATTATGACTTTAAGGGAAAGAAAGAGATAAAGAGGGCTGCTGAAAACTCTGGGAAAGAAAACTAGGAAACATGGAAGAATGGAAGAGTTGAATTTTAACCCTGTGATAATTGTAGAAAGAAACACCCTAGTGCTTGCTTAAAGGGAAAAAGGAGTATGCTACAAATGTGGACATAAATGCCATCTTATTGGTGATTGTAAGGGAAAGAAGGAGGATAACAATGTTTAGTGATATAATTGTCGGGAGATGGGGCACTATTCTAATGATTTTCCCAAATGTCATGGAAACATGCCACAGAAAAGGCCAAGAGAGTAGGGCCAAGCTTATGAAATCACAACTGCAAAGGTTGAAGATCTGCATGACGTGGTGGTAGGTACCGTAATTGTTTCATAAAAATTAGGAAATACATTATTTTATTCTATATCATCGCATTCATTTATATCTTCCCAGTTCTCTAAGAAAATTAGATATGTCAAATTTGATTTAATAAAGGAGTTATCATCCAAAACCCCTAGTGGATGTATCATTGCAACAAGGGAATGTCGATTAGTCCCCCTCATGACCCATAAACATACTTTAGTTTTTAACCTTGCCATCTTACCAATGGTTGACTATGATATAATTCTCGATATGAATTGGCTATCAAATTATGATGCAAAGATATATTGCTAGAAGAGAGAAGTTACAATTTTAGAGAATGGTGTAGAATCCATTATTTTGAGAGCAGAAACCTATCCATTTGATTCTCATCTAGATCCACCCCCAGTAGCCCTACTTAATTCAATTATTGGGGAGGATAAGAATATACATATAGAGGATGTACTCATTGTGCAAGAACATGTTGAGGTATTTCCAGAGGATTTACCTGGACATCCTCCAGCACAAGAAATTGAGTTTTCCATTGACTTAATTCCTGGTTCAAGGCCCATTTCAAAGCCCCTTATAGAATGGCCACTATAGAATTAGTGTAACGAAAGAAATAAGTAGAGTATTTTTGTAATAAATAATTAATTTGACCTAGTGTTTCTCCATGGGGAGCCCATGTCCTTTTTGTCAAGAAGAAATATGGGCCTATAAGGTTGTGCATTGATTACAGGGAAATCAATGCTATTACAATCAAGAATAAGTATCCTCTTCCACTAATTGATGATTTATTTAATCAACATCATGGATCCCAATATTTTTCCATGATAGATCATTGATCTAGATATCATCAGTTGCTTTTGAGGAAGGAATATATTCCAAAAACAACATTCCAAACCAGGTACGGGCATTACGAGTTTACAATAATGCCTTTTGGACTAACTAATGCACCATCTATTTTCATGGATGTGAAGAATAGTGTTTTCAAGGAATATATTGATGACTTTGTTGTGGTGTTTATTGATGATATCCTAGTATACTCTAAAATCTATGAAGATCATGAAAATCACTTAAGCACTATTCTGATGACTCTGAGAAGAAATGAATTATATGGGAAGTTTAAAAAGCGTGATTTTGGGCTCTAATCGGTTTCTTTTCTGGGCCAAATTGTCTCTATGGATGGAATATCTGTAGAACCTATAAAGGAAAAGGTTTTGAAAGAATGGCCTACACTAATGAACATAACTGAGCTATGTAGTTTTATTGGCTTATGTAACACCCTGAGATTTTATGAAAAATATTCTTTTAATTTCATTTATGTCTTGTGTTTTACGCTACACTAAAATTATCTTGTACCATACGCAACACTGTATTAGCTTGCAGTACACGAAACACTATTCTTGGCTAGTGTTACACACAATTTCAAGTTTGTTTTGTGGGAATTATTCTACGAAACATTGAGTATAGATTTTGTTTAATGTATAAATGAAATAAGTATTGATTATGTAATACAAAACACTAAAGGGAGCTTCCACTACACCCAGCCCTGACTTGTCTTGCATCACACACAATCGCGACCATCCTCGATAGCGTGTATAGTACGCAATACCCCGATTCTATAAACAACGATATATTGTTATAATATTATTATGAACTATCCATTGTGGATAGTATTAACTACATTTTGAATTTTATAACATTATTATTCATCTTACACATTTTCTAGAACATCATGTGAGAACAAAATATATTTTTCGAGTAAAATAAGTATTTTTCTAAAAATGCAGTTTTGTCGCCTTTTAATGGAGCACCCACATTAAATCTAGTTTTTAAAATGGTTATAAGTTTAATTTGACAAAATAAAATTCTTATTTGGAATCAGTATATAAAAATTTACTTTGGATAAATTTTTCATATTATTCTGATAACTTATATATTTTAATGAATAGTAAAAACACGCTATATTTTTTTAAAAAATAAATTTTTTCATCGCAATAATTTATATGGTTAGATTATCTTTTTAATTGGTTTTAAAGTATAATTAGAATATATTTTTACCATTTAATCCAATTTTGGTCATTGGAATTAATTTCACTTTGAAATTGGATAAAAACAAGCGTCGATCTTTTGATAGTTATTGTTTCTTAAAAACACACTGTTTGATTTGATAACGGGAATTAATTTTAAAATTAATTAATGCCACTTCTATGTTTTGAATTTGAAAAAATAGACATCATTTTTGAATTCCGAATATCAAATATATCTTAGGCTTAATTTTTGGTATTTTTCTGAAAAACTTCAATTTTTTATGAATTGTGAAACCACTTAGTGGTGGTTAAAAAACTGACTCTTTCATTTAAATGAAGTTTTACCACTTCTGTGAATTGAATTTGAAAAATCCGACATACATAGTTGTTATCAAGAAGTAAAATGTGGTTCAATAAGATGAAAATAATTTTTGGTGAATAGTAACTTTTGACTTTTATTTACCGTGGTTAAACATAAATAGGGTAATTCAAGGTTAAAAGAATATTATAATAATTCAAAATTACCTTAAAACTTGTTCTAACCTTATTGGATGAGTAGTGGCCGACCATGGGCATCCTTGGGTCGATTTTGGGACCCCATTGAGACACTTGGTAGTGATAATGACAATTTGGATTAATTAATTTAATGTAAAGACAAAATTGACATTAACAAAAATATTTTATTAATTAATTTTTATAAGGGGATACATAAATTATCTTTTATAATATAAATATTCATTGTAAATCTAAACCTATTTCCTACATGATTGTATTTTTTCATAATTTTTAGACATCACATAAATTAAATTATTTATGACACAATAATGATGCATTATTTACCTCATTAATAAATGATTTAAATAAATAATATTATAATGATTAAAATATTATCCAAAACATTTCCAATTCTGATTGGATGATTTTCTTTTGAGCATGAGTAATCTTATCTTCATCTTTAATGATTTTTGGACCTTTTGAAACCAAAGATAAGTTTATAATAAAATAATATTTTCACACTTTCCGAAGGTGCCCCTCTCCTCCCTTATCAAAGGGAACTTCCTCCATCTCCTCTTTACAAAACATTGAGCCTTCAAGCTCGGAAAAACCTGATCCTATCTCTTATCCACTTCCCTAGAAACATTCTTTAGGTTATGGTCTTCTCAAAAGACCAACTCTAGTGCCTTAAGAGGAAGCTTAAAAGAGGTGCGCTGAAGAAGAGGTAATCTCTTCTACCGATTCTTTCAAGTTTCTTTCTTCTTTAAATTCTTATTCTTTAGTTGTTTAATTATAAAGTAATAACATAAGTATCACTAATACACTGATATGTTATTATAAATATGAAACAACCCTATTTCACCTTCTATCCATCCTATGGAAAATGAAATCACTGCGCGTGCGTATGTACAGAATACTGGCTTCATGCCGTGGTGTAATCTGTTTTTCCACCACCACCTTAATTGGATGGGTATAATGGTGTTAAGAATAAATATATATAGTTATTATAACATCATAATTATTCTGAGATATTATATCATCCACTACAATTCAATTCAATAATTATGGGAATGATATCATCGCTCGTGCGTACGTACGGATTACCGTCTCCACGACGCGATGAGATTCATTATCCATGCTAACCATTAAAGAATGATTATATTGCATATATAATGAATAATAATGAAATATATGACATGATAAAGCTACTGGATATATGTATATATGTCATCTACTTACATCAATTCAAGTCAATAGGGAAATGAAAACAGCATTCATGCGTACGTACGACCTACCGTCTCCATGAACGGTGTATTTCATTTCATTTATCTATCTATTATATATATATATATATACTAAATATATATGATATATAAATCATGATTTACATTCTGGAATTAAGTAAAACATGATATAATTAATGATAATATTATGAACAACAAGTCCAAACAGGTATGATAAATAAAACGATTTTACCTAAAACCCTGCTTTAACATAGAATTTACAAAAGAATGGGTAATATAAAGTCATATTAAACCATATATGATATCATAACAATGAATATGATTCTGTAATAAGTCAGTGAAATTTTTTAAATCATTATACAGGAGGTTCATATATGTACGAATCATATCGGACCTAAGGTAAGGGATAATTTTGCAAATCTCATTTTTATCTGAGATTTCTTATACGTAAGTATTTACTGGGGTTATATTTTTCATCCATGTCCATAAAAATGTTTTTATAAAGTGTTTAATATTCTTCCATGTATGTTTAAAGTAATTTTTACCCCTTTTTGAATTTTACTATGTGTCATGGAAGGAATCTTTCTTTTGTCTACCATAAGTGGTACTTTTTGACTTTTCTGTTAAATGTATGAGGAGAATGTTTTTTAACTTATACGGTATGAACGGATTTTTACGGTTTCATATCGCCTAATTTTCAAGAAGCTTCCTCTACAAGTTTTCATGGTTATTTTCAAAAAAATCCTTTTCTTTTAAAATTGTGTGTCATTTTGTGAAAAGAAAATGATTTTTAAGGAGAAAGGATATTTTCCTCAAGAATTCATTTCAAGTGTTTTATCAAAACTATTTTCCATCTAAGATGACATTATTTAGCATGTTTATGTTCAAGTATAATGTCTCATATTATTTACATGGTTTTATTTTTCTTATGATAAAATTATATCCATTTATTTTATATATATTATGTTATGATGGGATGATGTTTATGAAACCCAATGTATTTGTTGGGTTATTATGAATGATGTATGTTTATTTTGTGGCACACGAAATAATGATTTGATTATGAGATGGGTGGGACCTATATATCTCTCCAATGCATTGGGTAAAGAATTATATATCATGAGATAGACATGGCTGGAATGGTAATTTAATCTGGTTCAGTGATACAGGTCTTGAATGAGGAGTGAATTCGGTTCAGTAAGGGACTTTGTCCACTAAGATAGTCTTGGCACCAATGCCTTGGCAATTATGGAAATAATAATATGTTCTTAATGGATGCCACAATTACATGTTTTATTCCTATTCTAGTTTATGATGATTAAGGTTCCATTTATGATCTATGCCTTATGTACTGAAATGTTTTATGTCATTTCTCAAGATTTTGAGGTTTAGATTTTATGCTCATGTTTCTACATTCGAATGTTTATGGATCGTTTTATGTTCTCTATGTTTTCCCTTACTTAGAATTTGAGCTCACCCTTTTTATGTTTTCTTTTCCCGAGGATTTGAATAAATGTTTTAGTTAAGAAAAAAAGGGGAAGATCTTTATGGGAGATGTTGAAGATCATTCACCACTATTAGAAGATTATATTCCGATTTTCAAAAGACAATAAACTATTACGGTCCTCGTGTGTTTGTTTTTTTTAGGTATTAATTATTCTGAAAAAGTAATGTAATGTCCATATACATCAAGTATGGGAAACTACAGTTGGTATCAGAGGAAAGGTTTAGTTAACCTTTGGAAACTAGGATGAAAAAACTTTAGTGAGATCCCTAGAGATATTTCTGAGGTATGTCTTGGGATGTCCCTAAGGTTAAGAATAAGTATAGGTTATAGTCCTAGAATTATGGTAACAATATTTGAATTAACCCTAAGATGTTATATATTTAAGGTACTCCCCTTTATTATGTTGTTTTCCCTAGAATGATTTTTCCCTCTCAGACTATTTTTTTTGGGTTTTAGACGATGGTTGGAACCCTAAGGAACATGTTGATCAATGTAATGGAAAATGCAATGATTGTCATCATGGACAAACCAATGTTATGGGAGATGGAGTGAAAAATAATATTCCTATACTTACACAAGCTATGAATAATTCTAGACTTCCAAAGGAGCAGATAAGGGAACAATACTCTATTGAGTCCTTCATGAGGAAATGTCCACCGTCTTTTAGTGGGTCTTCTGATCCACTTGTTGCGGAACAATGGATCAGTACCATTGAAAAGATATTTTCCATACTTCGTTGTTCGGTACATGAAAAAGTCATTCTGTCTCTTTAACATTTAGAATGTGAAGCAGATCAATAGTGGACTCTAATTAAGAATATGAGGCCCCAAGATGAAATTGAATCCATGGAATGGGATGAGTTAATGAACTTATTTTTCAATAAGTACTTCCCTCGTATTCTTCAAACAAAGATGGAAAAGTATTTCCTTGAGATTAAGAAAAAGGATGATGAATATATTGGTATATACAAAGTGAATTTTACAAGGCTTTCAAGGTATGCGTCTGGATTTATCATCCAATCTGAAAGTAAAGCTGATCGATTCTTCAGTGGCTTAAAACCAAGTATTCGAATGGCATTAGCTATAAGAGACTTCATTAGCTATGAAGAAATTGTGCATTGTGTTGTCAAGGTAGAAATGGAAGTTTGTGTTATATATCCATCTCATTGTTTTGACAAGAAATGAAAGATGGAGTTCAAGGAAAAATCTCAGAATAATGGTGTAAAGAAGATGACTGTTTCTTTATTCTCAAAGTGTGGAAATAAGCATGGTGGAGATTGTCTTAAAGGGACTAGAAAATGTTTTAAATGTGGAAAAGAAGGTCATCGAGCAGCTAAGTGTCGAAGTAATGGAAAAAGGGTTTCTAATGATGTGAATAAAGAAAATACTGTAGAGAACTCACCACCAACACTTCAATGCTTCAAGTGCAAGGAAATGGGGCACTATGCTAATAAATTACCTAATCCAAGGGTTAAGGATGATAAATGTGAGTAACCTCTTAAGGAAAATGATAAAGGGAAGTTATATGAGATCACTATTTGTGATGTTGTGTAATTCTTAAGTGTTTATGTAATGTGATTTCAATATAGTATCATGGATTCTCATTTATGGTATCATGGAATTTTGGAATATTTATGTATTGGTTTTTAATAATTATATGGTACCAGTAACTATGAAAAGTGACTGAAATATTTTTGGAAAGAAGTTGATATGCGCATAATGAAGGGATAAAGAAAAAATGAAATGAGCTCATGACTGATATAAGTAAAAAGTTATATCATGGTTTGAGAATATAGAAATTTTGGGATTTTGGTATGTAGAGAGTGTTAAATATTCACATCATTCATGTTTTCATTAATGTTCAATGGGTATTCACTTTTCAATAGTTTACATGATTACGGTACTCACATGTTTGTAATTTGACCAACCAGATATATCGTATGATATATAGGGGATAAATGATGATATTCACATGCTCATGACATGTCTAGTTATTGTTTTCTTTATACTATGAGATTGGGAAGAAGTATTTTGGATAAGCATAAAGATTGGAATGGATTATGTTGGACATAAGTTAGTATTGTTTAAGGATAGATCTTTTTTCGATATTATTGATGGAATGTTATAACAATGTAGTTTTAGAAAAAGGACAACCTGCAGGACGGGCGACAACCCGTCACGTCGGGCAAGGCTGTGGGAATCGAACCCACAACCGAAGTGTGATAGGTCTTTCTCACTTACCACTGGCCTACAGGAAGTCCCTTGTTAGTAGAAACTAGTTTTATTTTATTAAGCGGTATGATAGATGAAGTGTAAGTCCATTTTAGGAACCATATATGATTAACCTCACCATAGATGCACTTATGTATATAAATTTTTCTAAACTTATGTTTGAGACAGAAGGAATGACATATCATTCTATCGCATGATCTGCTAACACTTCACAGAAGACAAATTCAACTTCATTTCTTTAATATATGAAGTGTAAATTGTTCAAGGCACAAACAATAGTGAGATTGTTCCAAAATCAAGTAAGTATTTATTGTAATTCAAAATTTTCAACTTTAGAGAAATGATATTGAAAACCAAAAATGTTGTCCTAGTGCTCTTATATCTGATGAATCAAATGGTACCATAGATCATCACAAATTTATGGCTTGGTGATTGTTTTCTTTTTCATAGCCATGTTCTCTACCACCCTCCATCAGAACTTGATGGTTATATTTCTCTTCCTTATCCATATTTTCACTTTTGTTCTCATATGTGGAAACACAGTGATGAGTTAATTTGGGTAACTGTTATGTTTCATACTTTACTTTTTAAAATTAAGTTTTAGTATTCCTTTTTATGATGTGGGTTTCTAATAAAGATACTTACAAGTAGTAAAACATTTATAACCCCAACAAATTTCGAGGGAGAAATTCATTTTAAGGGGGGTAGAATGTAACACCCAGGGATTTTATGAAAAATATTCTTTTAATTTCATTGATGTATTGTGTTTTACACTACACCAAAATTAGCTTGTACTATACGCAACACCGTATTAGCTTGCAGTATACGCAACACTATTCTGGGCTAGTATTACACACAATTTCAAGTTTGTTTTGTGGAAATTATTCTATGCAACATTAAGTATGTATTTTTTTCATGTATAAATGAAATAAGTTTTGATTATGTAATACGAAACACCAAAGGGAGCTTCCACTACACGCAGCCCTGACTTGGCTTGCATCACATGCAATCGCGACCTTCCTCGATAGCATGTGTAGTACGCAATACCGCGATTCGCTAAACAACGATATATTGTTATAATATTATTATGAACTAGATGTTGTGGATAGTATTAACTAAATTTTGAATTTTATTACATTATTATTCATCTTACACATTTTCTAGAACATCATGTGAGAAGAAAATATATTTTTTGAGTAAAATAATTATTTTTAAAAAATACAGGTTTGCCGCTTTTTGATGGAACACCCACATTAAATAATGTTTTTGACATGTTTATAAGTTAAATTTGACAAAATAAAATTCTTATTTGGAATTAGGATATAAAAATTTACTTTGGATAAATTTTTCATATTATTCTAGTAACTTTCATATTTTAATGAATAGTAAAAACACGCTATATTTTAATTAAAAACAACTTTTTTCATCGCAATATTTTATATTGTTATATTATCTTTTTAATTGGTTTTAAAGTGTAATTATAATTTATTTTTAACATTTTATCCAATGTTGGTCATTGGAATTAATTTCACTTTGAAATTAGACATAAACAAGTGTCGATCTTTTGATAGTTATTGTTTCTTAAAAACACACTATTTGTTTTGATAACGGGATTTAATTTTAAAATTAATTAATCCCACTTCTATGTTTTTAATTTGTAAAAATAGACCTCATTTTTGAATTCGAGATATTAAATATAGCTTAGGCTTAATTTTTGGTGTTTTTCTGAAAAACATCAATTTTTTTTTGAATAGTGAAACCACTTAGTGATGGTTAAAAAACTGACCTTTTCATTTTAATGAATATTTATCACTTATGTGAATTGAATTTCAAAAATACAACATTCATGGTTGTTATCAAGAAGTAAAATGTGGTTCAATAAGATGAAAATAATTTTTGTTGAATAGTAACTTTTGACTTTTATTTACCGCGGTTAAAGGTAAATAGGGTAATTCAAGGTTAAAAGAGTATTATAATAATTCAAAATTACCTTAACACTTGTACTAACCTTATTGTATGAGTAGTGGACTACCATAGTCATCCTTGGGTCTATTTGGGGACCCCATTGAGCCACTTGGTAGTGATAATGACAATTTGGATTAATTAATTTAATGTAAAGATAAAATTGACATTAACAAAAATCTTTTAGTAATTAATTTTTATAGGGGATATATAAATTAGCTTTTTGACTATAAATATTCATTTTAAAGATAAAACTATTTCCTACATGATGGAATTTTTTTATAATTTTTATACATCAAATAAATTAAATTATTTATGACATAATAATGATGCAGTATTTTCCTCATTAATAAATGATTTAAATAAATAAGATTATAATGATTACAATATTATCCAAAACATGTCTAATTATGATTGGATGATTTTATTTCTACCATGAGTCATCTTATATTCATCTTTAATTATTTTTGTACTTTTTGAAACAGAAGATAAGTTTATAATAAAATAATATTTTCACACTTTCCAAAGGTTCCCCTCTCCTCCCTTATAAAAGGGAACCTCCTCCCTATCCTCTTTACACAACTTTGAGCCTTCATGCTGGGCCAAACTCTGCCCATTTATCTTCTCCACTTCCCTAGAAACATTCTGGAGGTCCTGGTCTTCTCAAAAGACCAACTCTAGTGCCTTAAGAGAATCTTAAAAGAGGTGCGCCGAAGAAGAGTTAATCTCTTATACTGATTATTTCAAATTTCTTTCTTCTTAAACTTCTTATCATTTAGTGGTTTCATTATAAAGTAATAACATTAGTATCACTAATATACTTATATGCTATTATAAATATGAAATAACCATATTTCACCTTCTATCCATCCTACAGAAAATGAAATCACCGCGCGTGCGTACGTACGGAATACCGTCTCCACGCCGTGGTGTAATCTGTTTTTCCACCACCTTACTTGGATGGGTTTAATAGTGTAATTAATAACTATATAAAGTTATTATAAGATAATAATTATTCTTAAATATTATATGATCCACTCCAATTCAATTCAATAATTATGGGAATGATATCATCGCTCGTGCGTACGTACGGATTACCGTCTCCACGATGCGATGAGAATCATTCTCCATGTTAACCATTCAAGAATGATTATAAGGTATATATAATGAATAATAATTAGATATATGAAATTATAAAGCTACTGGATATAAGTATATATGTCATCTACTTACTTCAATTCAAGTCAATAAGGAAAGGAAAACAACGTTCATGAGTACGTACGGCCTGCCGTCTCCATGAACGGTGTATTTCATTTCATTTATCTTTCTATTATATATATATAATTAATATATATGATATATAAATCATGGTTTACATTCTGAAATTAAGTAAAACATGATATAATTAATGATAATATCATGAACAACAAGTCCAAACATGTACGATAAATAAAACAATTTTACCCAAAACATTGCTTTAACATAGAATTTACAAAAGAATGGGTAATATAAAGTCATAATTGAACCATATATGATATCATAACAATGAATATGATTCTGTAATAAGTCAGTTACATTATTTAAATCATTATACAGGAGTTTCAGATACTTATGAATCATATCGGACCTAAGGTAAGGGATAACTTTTCAAATCTCATTTTTATCTGAGATTACTTATACGTAAGTATTTACTGGGGTTATATTTTTCATCCATGTCCATAAAAATGTTTTTATAAAGTGTTTAATATTCTTACCTATATGTTTAAAGTCATTTTTACCCCTCTTTGACTTTTACTATGTGTTATGGAAGGAATCTTTCTTTTTTTCTACCATATGTGGTACTTTTTTACTTTTCCGTTAAAAGTATGAGGAGAATATTTTTTAACTTATACAGTATGAACGGATTTTTACGTTTTCATATCGCCTAATTTTCAAGAATCTTCCACTACAAGTTTTCATGGTTATTTTCAAAAAAAATCTATTTCTTTTAAAATTGTGTGGCATTTTGTGAAAAGAAAATGATTTTTAAGGAGAAAGGATATTTTCCTCAAGAAGTCATTTCAAGTTTTTTATCAAAACTATTTTCCATTTAAGATGACATTATTTAGCATGTTTATGTTCAAGTATAACGTCTCTATTATTTACATGGTTTTGATTTTTCTTATGAGGAAATGATATCCATTTGTTTTATATGGATTATGTTATGATGGCCTGATGTTTATGATACCCACTTTATTCGTTGGGTTATTATGAATGACGTATGTTTATTTTGTGGTACACGAAAGAATAATTTCACTATGAGATGGGTGGGACCTATATCTCCCTCCAATTCATTGGGAAAAGATTTATATCTCATGAGAGAGACATGGTTGGAACGACAACTTAATTCAGTTCAGTGATACAGGACTGGAACAAGGAGTGAACTCAGTTCGGTAAGGGACTCTTTCCACTAAGATGGTATTGGAAGCAATGCATTGGATACTATGGAAATCATAATATGTTCTTAATGGATTCCAAAATTACATGTTTTATTCCTATGCTAGTTTATAATTATTAATGTTCCCTTTATGATCTATGCCTTATGTACTGCAGTGTTTTATATCATTGCTCATGATTTTGATGTTTAGATTTTATGCTCATGTTTTTACATTCGAATGTTTATGGATTGTTCTATGTTCTATATGTTTAACCTTACTGATTATTTGAGCTCACCCTTTTTATGTTTTCTTTTTCCAAAGATTTAAATAAAGGTTTTAGGTAAGAAAAAAATGGGAAGATCTTTATGGGAGATGTTTAATATCTTTCACCACGATTATAAGATTATATTCCGAGTTTCCAGAGACACTAAACTATTAAGGTCCTTTTGTGTTTGTTTTTGTTAGGTATTGAGTATTCCATAAAATTAATGTAATTTCCATGTATGTCAAGTATGGGTCTCTACAGTTGGTATCAAAGAAAGGTTTAGTTAACCTTTGGAAACTAGGATGAGAAAAATTTAGTGAGATCCCATGAGATATTTCTATGGTATGTCTAGGGATGTCTCTAAGGTTAAGTATAAGTATAGTTTATAGTCCTAGAATTATGGTAACAATATTTGAATTAACCCTAAGATGTTATATATTGAAGGTACTCCCCATTTATTATGTTTTTTTCCCTAACATAATTTTTGCCTCTCACACTATTCTTTTTGGGTTTTAGACGATGGCTGGAACCCGAAGGAACCGTGTTGATCAATGTAATGGACAATGCAATGATTTTATTCTAGGACAAACCAATGTAATGGGATATGGGGTGAAAAATCATTTTGTTATACTTACACAAGCTATGAATCATTCTGGACTTCCAAATGAGTAGAGAAGGGAACAATATTCTATTGAGTCCTTCATGAGGCAACGTCCACCTTCTTTCAGTGGGTCTTCTGATCCACTTGTTGCAGAACAATGGATCAGTACCATTGAAAAGATATTTTCTATACTTCGCTGTTCAGAACATGAAAAATTCATTCTGGCTATTTATCGTTTAGAAGGTGAATCAGATCAATGGTGGACTCTAATTAAGAATACGAGGCCCTGAGATAAAATTGAATCCATGAATGGGATGAGGTCAAGAACTTATTTTTCAATAAGTACTTCCTGTGTGTTCTTTGAACAAAGATGGAAAATTATTTCCTTGATCTTAAGAAAAAGAATGATGAATCTGTTGGTATATATGAAGCGAATTTTACCGGGCTTTCAAGGTATAAGTCTGGCTTTATCATCCAACCTGAAAGTAAAGTTGATCAATTCTTCAGTGGCTTAAAACCAATTCTTCGAAGGGAATTAGCTATAAGAGACATTAGTATCTATGAAGAAATTGTGCATTGTGCTATCAAGGTAGAAATGGAAGTTGGTGTTATATATCCATCTCATGGTTTTGACAAGAAACGAAAGATGGAGTTCAAGGAGAAATCTCAGAATAATGGTGAAAAGAAGATGAATGTTTCTTTATGCTCAAAGTGTGGAAAGAAGCATGGTGGAGGTTTTCTTAAAGGGAATAGAAAATGTTTTAAATTTTGAAAATAAGGTCATTGAGCATATGAGTGTCGAAGTAATGGAAAAATGGTTTCTAATGATGTGAATAAAGAAAAGACTGCAGAGAACGCATAACAAACACTTAAATTCTTCAAGTGTGAGGAAATGGGGCACTATGTTAATCAATGCCCTAATCCAAGGGTTAATGATGATCAACCTGAGAAACCTCTTAAGGAAAAGGATAATGGGAAGTCACATGTGATCACTATTTGTGATGTTTCGTAAGGCTTAAGTGTTTATGTAATGGGATTTCAAAATTGTATCATGGAATCTCATTTATGGTATCATGGAATTTTGGAATATCTATGTATTGGTTTTCAATAATTATATGGTACCGGTAACTATGAAAATTGATTGAAATATTTTTGGAAAGAAGATGATATGCGCATAATGAAGGGATAAAGAAAAAATGAAATGAGCTCATGACTGATATAAGGAAAAAGTTATATCATGGTTTGAGAATATAGAAATTTTGGGATTTTGGTATGTGGAAAGTGTTAAATTTTGGCAGCATTCATGTTTTCAATAATGTTCAATGGGTATTTATATTTCAATAGAATTCATGATTAAGGTATTCACATGTCATTAATTTGACCAACAAGATATATCATATGATATATGGGGGATAAATGATGATATTCACATGCTCATGACATGTCTAGTTATTATTTTCTTTATACTATGAGCTTGGCCTGAAGTATTTTGGATATGCCTAAAGATTGGAATGGATTATGTTGGAAGTAAGTTAGTATTGTTTAAGTCTAGACCTGTTTTCGATATTATTGATGGAATGTTATAATAAGGTAGTTTTAAAAATTGGACAACCTTCAGGATGGGAGAAAACCCATTATATCGAACAAGGTTGTGGGCATCGAACCCACAACTGAAGTGCGACAGGCCTTTATCACCTACCAATGGCCTACAGGAAGTCCCTGGTCAGTAGAAACTAGTTTTATTTTATTAAGTGGTATGATAGATGAATTATAAGTCCATTTTAGGAACCATATACGATTAATCTCACCATAGATGCACTTATGTATATAACTTTTACTAACCTTATGTTTGAGACAGATAGAATGACCTATCATTTTATTGCATGATTTTCTAACACTTCACGAAAGACAAATTCAACTTTATTTCTTTAATAGATGAAGTGGGAATTGTTCAAGGCACAAATAACAGTAAGATTGTACCAAAATCAAGTAATTATGTCTTCTAATTAAAAATTTTCAACTTTAGGGAAATTATATTGAAAACCAAAAATGTTATCCTAGTGCTCTTATATCTGATGAATTATATGGTACCTTAGATCATCACAAATTTATCGCTTGGTGATTGTTTGCTTTTTCATAGCCATGTTCACTACCACCCTCCATCAGAACTTGATGGTTAGATTTCTCTTCCATATCCATATTTTCACTTATGTTCTTCTATGTGGAAACCCAGTGTTGAGTTGATTTGAGTAACTGTTATGTTTCATACTTCACTTTTTAAAATTAAGTTTTAGTATTCCTTTTTATGATGTGGGTTTATATTAAAGAAACTTTCATGTAGTAAACCATTTATATCCCCGAAGAATTTCGATTGCGAAATTAATTTTAAGGGGGATAGAATGTAACACCCTGAGATATTATGAAAAAATATTCTTTTAATTTCATTGATGTCTTGTGTTTTACGCTACACCAAAATTAGCTTGTACTATACGCAACACCGTATTAGCTTGCAGTATACGCAACACTATTCTTGGTTAGTGTTACACACAATTTCAAGTTTGTTTTGTTGGAATTACTCTATGAAACATTAAGTATATATTTTGTTTAATGTATAAATGAAATAAGTTTTGATTATTTAATACGCAACACCAAAGGGAGCTTCCACTACACGCAGCGTTGACTTGGCTTGCATCACACACAATCGTGACTTTCCTCGATAGCATGTGTAGTACGCAATATTGTGATTCACTAAAAAACGTTATATTGTTATAGTATTATTATGAACTAGACTTTGTGGATAGTATTTATAGAATCCAGTCTTTTTATAACATAACTTTCATTCTATTACACGGAACTGAGGATCTTTAAGGTTTAGTGTCTTGGAAACAAGGAACATAAAACATGAAACAAAACAAAACATTCTTCTTAAAAACTTGAAAGGATTCTCCTCATGTTCACCCTAGGCCCATTAATGCATCTCATAACCTGGGGAAATACATCAAAAGAAAGGGTTAGTAGAAGGCCCAGTAAGGGAAACAAGTGAAACATTTTACATATGAACTTGAGATGCATCAATAAAGTCATGAAAATAACTTTAAGGCATGAAAATGAAATCATGAGGCATATCATAATAAAAATAAAACTTTTTCATAACTTGAAGATGTGGCTGAAACATTTAATATTGACAATCATTTCGTTTCAACAAGGTCCATCCCCAAGGTGTCGTTAAAAATTACCAAGGTTATTCACCAAGGCGTCGTTAAAAATTACCATGGTTATTCACCAAGGCGTCGTTAAAAAATGGTCATCTCTAGAGATTAAGTCTTTACCCAATACATTGGAGCGCTATCAGGGTGCACCCTTAAATTTGCCTTTATTATCATGTGAGCCACATATATCATCATCAAAAATTTCATAAATAACCCATATAGCATAAAATAAATGGGTTTTATTTCATAATCATAACGTTTTAAAAACTGCTTTAAAGACATGATCTTTACGTCACTTAAAAACCCACAGAAAAGGAAGGTGGGTCTCATGTATGTAAATCCCAGAATTTAAAATATAACATTTTTTTTATATATGTGAATACCCCTTTAGAACAAGGATCTTTGAGTGTTCACTTAATAATATAAAAGAACTTTAGAAAAAGAGAGAGACATTTTGAGACGGAAATTCTGCAGCATAACGGGTATATTACGAGGTTTTAGAAGACATTAAAAAGAGAGGGGAAATGGGTCACCGACTCATAAATGATCCATAAAATAGTAGAGGGACAGAATATGAAGGATATATGAACATGGTAATGAAATTTGAAAGATGTACCATATGAAATGAAGATCATGAAAGGAAGACAAAAATAAGATTTCTCTTATGAAAACTCGGCAGCCTAACGGCGTCACATAAACTTCAACCAAAAATAAATTGATGAGATAAAATAGGGTCTCTCATCATATGAACATAAAAGATCATTATGATAGATATAGAGATCAAACCCCAAAATAATACAAAAGGAACTTTAAACACTTGACATGAAAGTTGATCTTTTAAAAAATGATAAGGGCGAACGAATCCCTTAAAAATTCGGCAGCCTAACGACGTCACTTAAACTTCAACAAAAAAATGAGTTGATGAGATCAAATAGGGTCTCTCATCATATGAACATAACAGTCCTGTATGATAGATATAGAGATCATACCCCAACATAACAAAAAGGAACTTGAAATAATTGACATGAAAGTAGAACTTCAAAACGAGAAGGGTGAAGAACCACTTAAAAATTCGGCAGCCTAACGGCGCCACTTAAAACTTCAAAATACTGAATTGAAGAGATCAAATGGGGTATCTCATCATATGATCATAAAAGATCAGTATGATAAATTTAGAGATCATACCCCAACATAATAAAAAGGAACTTGAAATACTTTACATGATAATAGATCTTGAAAAATGAGAAGGGAGAAAGAATCTGTTACAAAATTTCGGCAGCCTAACGGCGCCACTTAAAACTTCATAAAACGAAATAATGAGAGTAAGAGGAGATCTCTCATTATGTGAACATGAAAAGGGAAGTAAGAGGAGTATAAAAGAACACCCTTTAACCTAAGAACATGGACCATAAAAGAAATTACATAAAAGAGATTTCTTGAAAAGAAAGAGAGAGATCGGATCCCTTACATTAAAATGTAACTCTTAAAACACAAATGTTTGGACCTTGAGGGCTTGGGTGCACCTTGGGAGGACTTTTTGGGAGGTAAGGAGACCAGAACTTCGTTGGGGGAGGGTTGGGAGTCGAATGGATGAGAGGATGTCTTGGTATTTATAGGGAAAGTGAGGGGACAAGGCATTAATGGCCAAGGGACACCTCATTAGTGGTTTTGAAAAAACCATGGGCTTGCCCATGGTATTTGCCACTTGGGACACCTCATACCTTATCTTACTATTCATAAGTCGACCATATTGATTACATACTTAATACATCATTTAATGATGTCATTAAACACCAGTAACTTAAAAACTGTATTTTCACTATTCATCGAAAATTCAACTTTCTCAGAATAATCCCAAAATTTCACCTTAACCAAATATCAATGCTATGATTTCAAAAATGAAATCCATTTTATAAAAATAAATTTCTAAATATTTTTAATTAAATTTTTAATTAAAAACACTATTCATCCAAAATTTATTTTTTTTTTCAGAAAAATCCCCAAAAATTACCTTAACATAATATCGATGCTCTGAGTTCAAAAATGAAGTCTATTTTATAAAAAAAAAATTCTAAATATTTTTAATTAAAATTTTAATTAAAAAACACTATTCATCCGAAAAGCTAATACATGAATAATAATTTATGAAACCGTTATTTAACCATTTTATTGAATCACATTACTTAATCGAAGTGCCTATCTTATTTTAATACTTTCTTTAAGTGAGATTACTAATCCATTTGGACACATTATTAATCCTAATCATAAAATCACTATTCATAATTTATTATTCATCAAAAATCAAGTTGATCTTATTAGACTCTAAATTTCGTACTGAACATAATTGTAGAAGACCATTTTTTTAAAATCATTACACATTTTTAATTATTTAAGGTTTACATAAACATTTTTAAAATATCTTTTTTCTAAAATTCATCAAAAATATGCAAACTATATTTATCCGGTCATTTGAAAATTCATAAAAGAAATTGAAATTTTTATTTAAAACAAAGGATTACACAAGACAGTTACGGTCTCCTTACATAGCCCCTTATAACACCAGCATAGGACCTAAGTGTAAGGTGTGCTAAGGTGAGAGAATCTGAGGGAGGCTCGGCCAACATCGCACGAGTAGTAATTTCTATCAGTTTGAACTTCTCGCGAAGGCGATCCTGTTCAAGCTTTATACGATGAAGTTCAGCTAGGGTTTGGTCCAGAGCAAAGCCCAGTGGTGCTACCTCCTTCCCAAGATCTGTTAGATGGGCTTCGATCGGTCCAAGACTACTGGGTGAGGCCATCGAATCTTATTTCTATATTAATTAACCAAGATTGCTTGTATTTAGAGACAATAGTCCAAACGTTTAGTTTCCAGCGGTCATATTGACCAATGGTCAAATAACAGTCAAATCCCAACAGTATCATTTTAATTATACTCATGTTATCAAATGAAACATTTTTGTTGAGTATAAAAATAAAATAAAATAACATATAAAATTAGGAAACAATATTTATTTAAAATTTCGGGTCGTTACAATCTTCCCCCCTTAAGAAATTGCGTCCTCACAATTTTTAAAATTGGGTTTTGAAATTTCATTGAAGGTCCCACGGAAAAAGGAGTCAGTAAAACTATTACTTTAAAAGTATGAAAGGGAAGTACAAAGGTCACCCGAGTTAACCCACACTAGGATTCCATGTAGGAAAACATGGACATGGAGGAGAAAACAAAGGGTCAAGTTCTGAGGGAGAGTGATAGAGAACATGATTAGGATAAAGTTAACCATAAGAAAATCCCAAAATTATGATGTGTGTAAATAGTCTTTTATTACCTAGTAGGAAACGTAAACCAACAACATTTTTGTTTTACGTTTATTTTCATAATTTTGAGGAATTCATTTACTACATAGAAAAAACACATAAGAAAATATACCTACCTTCAAGTAGAGTTTCATCCTTTAATAATTCCCTACCAACACTAATCGTTTCTCCAAATGATGAGAATTCAAAAACACTTGGTCACATAAAAGCACAAGAATCATCTTCTAGAGAATCACATAATCTAAAAAATATTAACTATATATTTCTTCTATCTTTAAACATTATCCCGAAAACAGAAAGGTTATGGTAAAACAACTCTTCAAAAAGAAAGAATCCCGTAGGAATGGAAACTACTTTTAAATCTTCAAAGTTCCATAGTACTACCCAAAGTTCATCATAGACCATTCCATAAATAACAGTCCTTAAAATTCCTCAAAATAAACCAAACTAATATTGAAACCCAAATACAAGAAGGATTTGATAACATAGTCTTCCAAAACAACTTCATTGTTCATCTCCGGACAACATCAACCACTCCTAACATCTTATAACAAAAGTATCTAACCTAAACATATTTTACCCAAGATAGGTTAATCATTCCCATAAGTAACCGAAATTACTATAAGTCCACCTTAAATTCATCAATTCTTCAAAATATAAGTCAACCTTACTCCTCAATGAAAATACTATAGTAATCTATTTACCTCATTCATATAGGGTCCCCAAAATAGTGAACATCTTCCAAAATAATAATCATCTTTTAATCCCCTAATAATCTATGTCATATTAATACGGAAATCATCGCATTTCCTATCACATTGATTGTTGGGACACATTATTCCATTTCCCACCATTAACTAAGAAGAGAAAGTATAATTAGAGGCTTAAATACATAACTAATAATCATGAAAAGGAACTTCAAGCATATAAGGATAACTTGTAGAAGAAAATTATACCCTAACTTGTGATGCCCTAGGTTCCCATCTAGGTTATCCATGATCATATATTCTTATGTGAATCTTTATTTTATTTTATCTTTGTTCCTTTAACAATGGTTCATACCAAGCTTATGAATTTACCAAAGCATATCCCCCGGGAGTGTCGTAACCAAGAGTGCAGCAAGGCCCGTTGTCGTGTACCAGTTCCCGTTCGAGTCTAGCTCAAAGAGGTGTTTTCGGGTTTTACCCCTATGTACATCTGTGCCAGAGCCACCTCTACCTGTTCGTATCCAGACAGGGATGTATTTTCTTGGCAACCCTTTACTCAATACTCACCAAAATACCAGGAAGATTTCCTATATTTAAACTTTTCTATAGGGTTCTTCCTAGAGTTTTCATATCCTAATTTCCACAAATAACTAAACCATCCTTTGATACCAACTATAGAATCCCGTCTTTTTATAACATAACTTTCATTCCATTACACGGAACTGAGGATCTTTAAGGTTTAGTGTCTTGGAAACAAGGAACATAAAACATGAAACAAAAAAAACATTCTTCTTAAACACTTGAAAGGCTTCTCCTCATGTTCACCCTAGGCCCATTACTGAATCTCATAACCTGGGGACATACATCAAAAGAAAGGGTGAGCAGAAGGCCCAACAAGGGAAACAAGTGAAACATTTTACATATGAACTTGAGATACATCAATAAAGTCATGAAAAGAACTTTAAGGCATGAAAATGAAATCACGAGGCATATCATAATAAAAATAAAACTTTTTCATAACTTGAAGATGCGGCTGCAAAATTTAGTATTGACAATCGTTTCGTTTCACCAAGGACCATCCCCAAGGTGTCATTAAAAATTACCAAGGTTATTCACCAATGCATCGTTAAAAATTACCACGATTATTCACCAAGGCGTCATTAAAAAATGGTCATCTCTAGAGATTAAGTCTTTACCCAATGCATTGGAGCGCTATCAGGGCGCACCCTTAAATTTGCCTTTATTATAATATGAGCCACATATATCATCATCAAACATTTCATAAATAACCCATATAGCATAAAATAAATGGGTTTTATTTCATAATCATAACGTTTTAAAAACTGCTTTAAAGACATGATCTTTGCGTCACTTAAAAACCCACAGAAAAGGAAGGTGGGTCTCATGTATTTAAATCCCAGAATTTAAAATAGAACATTTTGGTATATATGTGAATACCCCTTTAGAATAAAGATCTTTGAGTATTCACTTAATAATATAAAATAACTTTATAAAAAGAGAGAGACATTTTGAGACGGAAATTCTGCAGCATAACGGCTATGTTACGAGGTTTTAGAAGACATTAAAAAGAGAGGGTAAATGGGTCACCCACTCATAAATGATCCATAAAACATTAGGGGGGCAGAATATGAAGGATATATGAACATGGTAATGAAATTTTAAAGATGTACCATATGAAATGAAGATCATGAAAGGAAGACAAAAATAAGATTTCTCTAATGAAAACTCGGCAGCCTAACAGCGTCACATAAACTTCAACCAAAAATGAATTGATGAGATAAAATAGGGTCTCTCATCAAATGAACATAAAAGATCAGTATGATAGATATAGATATAATACCCCAAAATAATACAAAAGTAACTTTAAACACTTGACATGAAAGTTGATCTTTGAAAAAATGAGAAGGGCGAACGAATCCCTTAAAAATTCGGCAGCCTAACGGCGTCACTTAAACTTCAACAAAAAAATGAGTTGATGAGATCAAATAGGGTCTCTCGTCATATGAACATAAGAGTCCAGTATGATAGATATATAGATCATACCCCAACATAACAAAAAGGAACTTGAAAGAATTGACATGAAAGTAGAACTTCAAAACGAGAAGGGTGAAGAACCACTTAAAAATTCGGCAGCCTAACGGCGCCACTTAAAACTTCAAAATACTGAATTGAAGAGATCAAATGGGGTCTCTCATCGTATGATCATAAAATATCAGTATGATAAATTTAGAGATCATAACCCAAAATAATAAAAAGGAACTTGAAATACTTTACATGATAATAGACCTTGAAAAATGAGAAGGGAGAAATAATCTGTTACAAAAATTTCGGCAGCCTAACGACGCCACTTAAAACTTCATAAAAAGAAATAATGAGAGTAAGAGGGGATCTCTCATTATGTGAACATGAAAAGTGAATTAAGAGGAGTATAAAATAACACCCTTTAACATAAGAACATGGAGCATAAAAGAAATTACATAAAAGAGATTTCTTGAAAAGAAAGAGAGAGATCAGATCCCTTACCTTAAAACGTAACTCTTAAAACACAAAGGTTTGGACCTTGAGGGCTTGGGTGCACCTTGGGAGGACTTTTTGGGAGTTAAGGAGACCATAAATTCTTTGGGGGAGAGTGGGGAGTCGAATGGATGAGAGGATGGCTTGGTATTTATAGGGAAAGTGAGGGGACAAGGCATTAATGGCCAAGGGACACCTCATTAGTGGTTTTGGAAAAACCATGGGCTTGACCATGGTATTTTCCCATGGTATTGGCCACTTGTCACACCTAATACCTTATCTTACTATTCATAAGTCGACCATATTGATTACATACTTAATACATCATTTAATGATGTCATTAAACACCCGTAACTTAAAAACTCTATTTTCACTATTCATCAAAAATTCAACTTTCTCAGAATAATCCCAAAATTTCACCTTAACCAAATATCAATTCTCTGATTTCAAAAATGAAATTCATTTTATAAAAATATTTTTCTAAATATTTTTAATTAAATTTTTAATTAAAAACACTATTCATCGAAAATTTATTTTTTTCAGAAAAATCCCCAAAAATTACCTTAACATAATATCGATGCTCTGAGTTCAAAAATGAAGTCCATTTTATAAAAATAATTTTATAAATATTTTTAATTAAAATTTTAATTAAAAAAACCCTATTCATCCGAAAAACTAATACTTGAATAATAATTTATGAAACCGTTATTTAACCATTTTATTGAATCACATTACTTAATCAAAGTGCCTAGCTTATTTTAATACTTTCTTTAAGTGAGATTACTAATCCATTTGGACACATTATTAATCCTAATCATAAAATCACTATTCATAATTTACTATTCATGAAAAATCAAGTTGATCTTATTAGACTCTAAATTTCGTACTGAACATAATTGTAGAAGACCATTTTTTGAAAATCATTACACATTTTTAATTATTTAAGGTTTACATAAACATTTTTAAAATATCCTTTTTCTAAAATTCATCAAAAATATGAAAACTATATTTATCCGGTCATTTGAAAATTCATAAAAGAAATTGAAATTTTTATTTAAAACAAAGGATTACACAAGACAGTTACGATCTCCTTACATAGCCCCTTATCACACCAGCATAAGACCTAAGTGTAAGGTGTGCTAAGATGAGAGAATCTAAGGGAGGCTCGGCCAACATCGCACAAGTTGTAATTTCTATCAGTTTGAACTTCTCGCAAAGGCGATCTTGTTCTAGCTTTATACGATGAAGTTCAGCTTGGGTTTGGTCCAGAGCAAAGCCCAGTGGTGCTACCTCCTTCCCAAGTTCTGTTAGATGGGCTTCAATCGGTCCAAGACTACTAGGTGAGGCCATCGAATCTTCTTTCTATATTAATTAACCAAGATTGCTTGTATTTAGAGACAATAGTCAAAACGTTTAGTTTCCAGTGGTCATATTGACCAATGGTCAAATAACAGTCAAAACCCAACAGTCTCATTTTAATTATACTCATGTTATCAAATGAAACATTTTTGTTGAGTAGAAAAATAAAATAAAATAACATATAAAATTAGGAAACAATATTAATTTAAAATTTTGGTTCATTACAGTATTAACTAAATTTTGAATGTTATAACATTATTATTATTCTTACACATTTTCTAGAACATCGTGTGAGAACAAAATATATTTTTCGAGTAAAATAAGTATTTTTCAAAAAAATGCAGTTTTGCCGCCTTTTGATGAAACACCCACTTTAAATCTAGTTTTTTACATGTTTATAAGTTCAATTTGACAAAATAAAATTATTATTTGGAATCAGGATATAAAAATCTACTTTGGATAAATTTTTCATATTATTCTGATAACTTTCATATTTTAATGAATAGTAAAAACACGCTATATTTTAATTAAAAACAACTTTTTTCATCGCAATAATTTATATGGATATATCATTTTTTAATTGGTTTTAAACTGTAATTAGAATATATTTTTACCATTTAATCCAATGTTATTCATTGTAATTAATTTCACTTTTAAATTGGACATAAACAATTGTTGATCTTTTGATAGTTATTGTTTCTTAAAAACACACTATTTGTTTTGATAAATGGGATTTAATTTTAAAATTAATTAATGTCAATTATATTTTTTGAATTGGAAAAATAAAAATCATTTTTGAATTCAGAATATCAAATATATCTTAGGCTTAATTTTTTGTTTTTTCTGAAAAACATCAATTTTTGATGAATATTGAAACCACTTAGTGGTGGTTAAAAAACTGACTATTTCATTTAAATGAAATTTTACCACTTATGTGAATTGAATTTAAAAAATACAACATACATGGTTGTTATAAAAAAGTAAAATTTGGTTCAATAAGATGAAAATATTTTTGGTGAATAATAACTTTTGACTTTTATTTACCGTGGTTAAAGGTAAATAGGGTAATTCAAGGATAGAAGAATATTATAATAATTAAAAATTACCTTAACACTTGTCTTAACCTTATTGGATGAGTAGTGTCCGACCATGGGTATCCTTGGGTAGATTTTGGGACCCCATTGAGCCACTTGGTAGTGATAATGGCAATTTGGATTAATTAATTTAATGTATAGACAAAATTGACATTAACAAAAATATTTTAGTAATTAAGTTTTATAAGGGGATATATAAATTATATATTTGACTATAAATATTCATTGGAAATCTAAAATGATTTACTACATTATGTTATTTTTTTTATAATTTTTAGACATCAAATAAATTAAATTATTTATGACACAATAATGATGCAGTATTTACCTCATTAATAAATGATTTAAATAAATAAGATTATAATGATTAAAATATTATACAAAACATGTCAAATTCTGATTGGATGATTTTATTTCTACCATAAGGAATCTTATATTCATATTTAATTATTTTTGGACCTTTTGAAACCGAAGATAAGTTTATAATAAAATAATATTTCCATACTTTCTAAAGGTGCCCCTCTCCTCCCTTATAAAAGGGAACATCCTCCCTCTCCTCTTTACACAACTTTAATCCTTCAATCTTGACCAACCCCTGAAAATATCTCTTCTCCACTTCCCTAGAAACATTCTGGAGGTTCTGGTCTTCTCAAAAGACTAACTCTAGTGCCTTAAGAGGAATCTAAAAAGAGGTGCGCCGAAGAAGAGGTAATCTCTTCTACCGATTCTTTCAAATTTCTTTCTTCTTCAACTTATTTTTCTTTAGTTGTTTAATTATAAAGTTATAAAATCAGTATCAATAATATAATGATATGTTATTATAAATATGAAACAACCCTATTTCACCTTATACCCATCCTACGGAAAACGAAATCACCGCGTGTGTGTACGTACGGAATACCATCTCCACGTCGTGGTGTAATCTGTTTTTCCACCACCACCTTACTTGGATGGGTATAATAGTGTAAAGAATAACTATATATAGTTATTATAACATCATAATTATTATTAGATATTATATCATCCACTCCAATTCAATTCAATAATTATGGGAATGATATCATCACTCGTGCGTACGTACGGATTACCGTCTCCACGACGCGATGAGATTCAATCTCCATGTTAACCATTCAAGAATGATTATAAGGTATATATAATGAATAATAATGAAATAAATGACATGATAAAGCTACTTCATATATCTATATATATCATCTACTTACTTCAATTCAATTCAATAAGGAAAGGAAAATAGTGTTCATGTGTACGTACGGCCTACCGTCTCCATGAATGGTGTATTTCATTTCATTTATCTATCTATTATATATATATATATATATATTTTTACTGAATATATATGATATATAAATCATGATTTACATTCTGGAAGTAAGTAAAACAGGATATAAGTAATGATAATATCAAGAACAACAAGTCCAAACACGTACGATAAATAAAACGATTTTACCCAAAATGTTGTTTTAACATAGAATTTACAAAAGAATGGGTAATATAAAGACATAATTGAATCATATATGACATCATAGCAATGAATATGATTCTTTAATAAGTCTATTACATTATTTAAATCATTATATAGGAGGTTCAGATAAGTAAGAATCATATTAGTCCTAAGGTAAGGGATAATTTTTCAAATCTCATTTTTATCTGAGATTGCTTATACATAAGTATTTACTAGGGTTATATTTTTCATCCATGTCCATAAAAAAAAATTTATAAAGTGTTTAATATTTTTTCATGTTTTCTTAAAGTCATGTTTACCCATCTTTGACTTTTACTATGTCTTATGTAAGGAATCTTTCTTTTGTCTACCATACGTGGTACTTTTTAACTTTTCTGTTAAAAGTATGAGGAGAATGTTTTTTAACTTATACGGTATGAAAAAAAATTTACGATTTCATATCATCTAATTTTAAAAAATATTCCTCTACAATTTTCATGGTTATTTTCAAAAAAAATCTTTTTCTTTTAAAATTGTGTGTCATTTTGTTAAAAGAAAATGATTTTTAAGGAGAAAGGATATTTTCCTCAAGAATTCATTTCAAGTGTTTTATCAAAACTATTTTCCATCTAAGATGACATTATTTAGCATGTTTATGTTCACGTATAATGTCTCTATTATTTACATGGTTTGATTTTTCTTATAATGAAATGATATACATTTCTTTTATATGGATTATGTTATGATTGGATGATGCTTATGAAACCCACCTTATTCGTTGGGTTATTATGAATGATGTATGTTTATTTTGTGGCACACGAAAGAATGATTTAATTATGTGATGGGTGGGACCTATATCTCCCTCTAATGAATTGGGTAAATATTTATATCTCATGATATAGACATGGCTGGAATGGAAAGTTAATCTGGTTCAGTGATTCAGGACTAGAATGAGTAGTGAACTCTGTTCAGTAAGGGACTTTGTCCACTATGATGTTCTTGGCAGCAATACCTTGGCTACTATAGAAATTATAATATCTGCTTAATGGATGCCACAATTACATTTTTTATTCCTATGCTAGTTTATCATGATTAATGTTCCCTTTATGATCTATGTTTTATGTACTACAATGTTTTATGTCATTGCTCAAGATTTTGATGTTTAGATTTTATGCTCAGGTTTTTACATTAGAATGTTTATGGATTGTTTTATGTTCTCTATGTTTACCCTTACTGAGCATTTGAGCTCACCCTTTTTATGTTTTATTTACCCCAGGATTTAAAGAATGGTTTTAGGTAAGAAAAAAGGGGAAGATATTTATGGGATATGTTGAAGATCTTTCACCACGATTAGAAGATTAAATTCCGAGTTTCCAAAGACATTAAACTATTATAGTCCTTGTGTGTATGTTTTTGTTAGGTATTAAGTATTCCGCAAAAGTAATATAATGTACATATACGTCAAGTATGGGTCTCTATAGTTGGTATTAGAGGAAAGGTTTAGTTAACCTTTGGAAACTAGGATGTGAAACATTAGTGAGATCCCAAGAGATATTTCTATGGTATGTCTGGGGATTTCCCTAAGGTTAAGTATAAGTATAAGTTATTCTCCTATAATTACAATAACAATCTTAGAATTAACCCTAAGATGTTATATATTGAAGGTAATCCACCTTTATTATGTTGTTTTCCCTATCATGAATTTTTCCTCTCACACTATTCTTTTTGGGTTTTAGACGATGGATGGAACCCGAAGGAACTGTGTTGATAAATGTAATATACAATGCTATGATGGTCTTTCTGGAAAAACCAATGTTATGGGAGATGGAGTGCAAAATCTTACTGCTATTCTTACACAAGCTATGAATCATTATGGACTTCCAAGTTAGTAGAGAAGGGAACAATATTCTATTGAGTCCTTCATGAGGCAACATCCACCTTCTTTCAATGGGTCTTCTGATCCACTTGTTGGTGAACAATGGATCTGTACCATTGAAAAGATATTTTCCATTCTTTGCTATTTGGAACATGAAAAAGTCATTCTGGCTATTTACCATTTAGAAGGTGAAGCAGATCAATGGTGGACTCTAATTAAGAATACAAGGCCCCGAGATGGAACTGAATCCATGGAATGGGATGAGTTCAAGAACATATTTTTCAATAAGTACTTCTCTCATATTCTGCGAACAAAGATGAAAACGGATTTCCTTGAGCTTAAGAAAAATTATGATGAATCTATTGGTATATAAGAAGTTAATTTTACAAGGCTTTCAAGTTATGCGTCTGGCTTTATCATCCAACCAGAAAGTAAAGTTGATCGATTCTTCAGTGGCTTAAAACCAAGTCTTCGAAGGGCATTAGCTATAAGAGACTTTAGTAGCTATGAAGAAATTTTGCGTTGTGCTATAAAGGTAGAAATGGAAGTTGGTGTTACATATACATCTCATTGTTTTGACACGAAATGAAAGATGGAGTTCAAGGAGAAATATCAGAATAATGGTGAAAAGAAGATGAATGTTTCTTTATGCTCAAAGTGTGGAAAGAAGCATGGTGGAGATTGTCTTAAAGAGACTAGAAAATATTTTAAATGTGGAAAAGAAGTTCATCGAGCAAATGACTATCGAAGTAATGGAAAAAGGGTTGCTAATGATGTGAATAAAGAAAATACTGCAGAGAACACACCACCAACACTTCAATGCTTCAAGTGCAAGGAAATGGGGCACTATGCTAATCAATTCCCTAATCCAAGGGTTAATGATGATCAACGTGAGAAACCTATTAAGGCAAAGGATAAATGGAAGTCACATGTGATCAATATTTTTGATGTTTTGTAATTATTAAGTGTTTATGTAATGGGATTTCAAAATAGTATCATGGAATCTCATTTATGGTATCGTGGAATTTTGGAATATCTATGTATTGGTTTTCAATAATTATATGGTACCGGTAACTATGAAAAGTGATTGAAATATTTTTGGAATGAAAATGATTTGCGTATAATGAAGGGATAAAGAAAAAATGAAATGAGCTCATGACATATATAAGGACAAAGATATATCATGGTTTGAGAATATAGAAATTTTGGGATTTTGGTATGTGGAAAGTGTTAAATTTTGACAGCATTCATGTTTTCACTAAGGTTCAATGGGTATTCATTTTTCAATAGAATACATGATTAAGGTATTCACATTTTTGTAATTTGACCAACAAGATATATCGTATGATATATGGGGATAAATGATGATATTCACATGCTCATGGCATGTCTAGTTATTGTTTTATTTATACTATGAGAATGGGCATAATTATTTTGGATAAGCCGAAAGATTAGAATGGATTATGTTGGAAAAAAGTTATTATTTTTTAAGGCTAGAACTTTTTTTGATATTTTTGATGGAATGTTATAATAATGTAGTTTTATAAAAAGGAAAACCTATAGGACGGGCGACAACTCGTCGCGTCGGACAAGGCTTTGGGAATCAAACCCACAACCGAAGTGAAACAGGCCTTTATCGCCTACCACAGGCCTACAGGAAGTCCCTATTTAGTAAAAACTAGTTTTATTTTATTAAACGGTATGATAGATGAAGTATAAGTCCATTTTAGGAACCATATACGATTAATCTCACCATTAATGCACTTATGTATATAACGTTTTAGAACCATATGTTTGAGAGAGATGTAATGACCTATCATTCTATCGCATGATCTACTAACACTTCACGAAAGATATATTCAACTTTATTTCTTTAATAGATGAAGTGGAAATTGTTCAAGGCACAAACAACAGTGATATTGTACCAAAATCAAGTAAGTATTTCTTTTAATTCAAAATTTTAAACTTTAGGGAAATGATATTGAAAACCAAAAATGTTGTCCTAGTGCTCTTATATCTGATGAATCAGATGGTACCTTAGATCATCACTAATTTATGGCTTGGTGATTGTTTTCCTTTTCATATCCATGTTCTCTACCACCCTCCATAAAAACTTTACGGTTATATTTCTCTTCCATATCTATATTTTCACATATGTTCTCCTATGTGGAAACCCAGTGATGAGTTAATTTGGGTAACCGTTATGTTTCATTCTTCACTTTTTAAAATTAAGTTTTAGTATTCCTTTTTACGATGTGGGTTTCTATTAATGAAACTTTCAAGTAGTAAACCATTTATAACCCCGATGAATTTCAAGGGAGAAATTTATTTTAAGGGGGGTAGAATGTAACACCCCGAGATTTTATGAAAAATATTCTTTTTGTTTCATTGATGTATTTTGTTGTACGCTACACCAAAATTAGCTTGTACTATACGCAACACCGTATTAGCTTGTAGTATACGCAAAACTATTATTGGCTAGTGTTACAAACAATTTCAAGTTTGTTTTGTGGGAATTATTCTATGCAACCTTAAGTATAGATTTTTTTAATGTATAAATGAAATAATTTTTGATTATGTAATACGCAACACTAAAGGGATATTCCACTACACACTTCCCTGACTTGTCTTGCATCACAGGCAATCGCGACTTTCCTCGATAGTGTGTGTAGTACTCAATACCGGGATTCACTAAACAACGATTTATTATTATAATATTATTATGAACTAGCCATTTTGGATAGTATTTACTACATTTTAAATGTTATAACATTATTATTCATCTTACACATTTTCTAGAACATCGTGTGAGAACAAAATATATTTTTCGAGTTAAATAAATATTTTTCAAAAAATACAGTTTAACAGCCTTTTGATAGCGCACCAACTTTAAATATAGTTTTTGAAAAGTTTATAAGTTCAATTTGAGAAAATAAAATTCTTATTTGTAATTAGGATATAAAATTTTACTTTGGATAAATTTTTCATATTATTCTGATAACTTTCATATTTTAATGAATAGTAAAAACACGTTATATTTTAATTAAAACAACTTTTTTCATCACAATAATTTATATGGTTATATTATCTTTTTAATTGGTTATAAAGTGTAATTATAATATATTTTTACCATTTAATCCAACATTGGTCATTGGAATTAATTTCACTTTGAAATTGGACATAAACAAGTGTCGATCTTTTGATAGTTATTGTTTCTTAAAAACACACTATCTGTTTTGATAACGGAAATTAATTTTAAAATTAATTAATTCCACTTCTATGTTTTGAATTTGGAAAAATATACATCATTTTTTAATTCTGAATATCAAATATAGCTTAGGCATAGTTTTTGGTATTTTTGTGAAAAACTTCAATTTTTTATGAATAGTGAAACCACTTAGTAGTGGTTAAAAAACTGACTCTTTCATTTAAATGAAATTTTACCACTTCTGTGAATTGAATTTCAAAAATCTTACATACATGATTGTTATCAAGAAGTAAAATGTGGTTCAATAAGATGAAAATAATTTTTGGTGAATAGTAACTTTTGGCTTTTCTTTACCGCGATTAAAGGTAAACAAGGTAATTCAAGGTTAAATGAATATTATAATAATTTAAAATTACCTTAAAACATTTCTTAACCTTATTGGATGAGTAGTGTCCCACCATGGACATCCTTGGGTCGATTTTGGGACCCCATTGAGCCAGTTGGTAGTTATAATGACAATTTGGATTAATTAATTTAATGTAAAGACAAAATTGACATTAACAAAAATCTTTTAGTAATTAATTTTTATAAGGTGATATATAAATTATAGTTTCAACTATAAATATTCATTAGAAATCTAAAAAGATTTCCTACATGATGGTATTTTTTTATAATTTTTATACATCAAATAAATTAAATTATTTTTGACAATATAATGATGTAGTATTTACCTCATTAATAAATGATTTAAATAAATAAGTTATAATGATTGAAATATTATCCAAAACATGTCAAATTATGATTGGATTATTTTATTTCGATCATGACTCATCTTATCTTCATCTTTAATGATTTTTGGACCTTTTTAAACTGAAGATAAATTTATAATAAAATAATATTTTCACACTTTCCAAAGGTGCCCCTCTCCCCCCTTATAAAAGGGAACCTCCTCCCTCTCCACTTTACACAACTTTGAGCCTCCAAGCTCAGCCAACCCCAGCCCATTTCCCTTCTCCACTTACCTAGAAATATTCTGGAGGTTCTGGTCTTCTCAAAATACAAACTCTAGTGCCTTAAGAGGAAGCTTAAAAGAGAGGTGTCGAAGAAGAGGTAATCTCTTCTACTGATTCTTTCATGTTTCTTTCTTCTTCAACTTCTTCTAATTTAGTTGTTTCATTGTAAAGTAATAAAATCAGTATCACTAATATACTTATATGTTATTATAAATATGAAAAAACACTATTTCACCTTCTATCCATCCTACGGAAAATGAAATCACCGTGTGTGCGTACGCACGGAATACTGTCTCCACGCCATGGTGTAATCTGTTTTTCCACCACCACCTTACTTGGATGGGTATAATGGTGTAAATAATAACTATATATAGTTATTATAACATCATAATGATTCTGATATATTATATCATCCACTCCAATTCAATTCAATAATTATTGGAATGAAATCATCGCTCGTGCGTACGTATGGATTACCGTCTCCATGACGCGATAGGATTCATTCTCCATGTTAACCATTCAAGAATGATTATAAGGTATATATAATGAATAATAATGAAATATATGACATGATAAAGCTACTGGATATATGTATATCTGTAATCTACTTACTTCAATTCCAGTCAATAAGGAAAGGAAAACAGCGTTCATGCGTACGTACGGCCTACCGTCTCCATGAATGGTGTATTTCATTTCATTTATCAATATATTTTATATATATATATACTGAATATATATGATATATAAATCATTATTTACATTCCGGAATTAAGTAAAACATGATATAAGTAATGATAATATCATGAACAACAAGTCCAAACACATACGATAAATAAAACGATTTTACCCAAAATGCCGCTTTAACATAGAATTTACAAAAGAATGGGTAATATAAAGTCATAATTGAACCATATATGATATAATAACAATGAATATGATTCTATAATAAGTCAATGACATTATTTGAATCATTATACAGGAGGTTAAAATACATATGAATCATATCGAACCTAAAGTAAGGGATACTTTTGCAAATCTCATTTTTATCTGAGATTGCTTATACGTAAGTATTTAATGGGGTTATATTTTTCATCCATGTCCATAAAAATGTTTTTATAAAGTGTTTAATATTCTTACATGTATGTTTTAAGTCATTTTTACCCCTCTTTGACTATTTCTATCTGTTATGGAAGGAATATTTCTTTTGTCTACCATACGTGGCACTTTTGGACTATTCTATTAAAAGTATGAGGAGAATTTTTTTTAACTTATACTTTATGAACATAATTTTACGGTTTCATATCACCTAATTTTAATGAAGCTTCCTCTAAAAGATTTCATTTTTATTTTCAAAAAAATATTTTCCTTTTAAAATTGTGTGGCATTTTGTAAAAAGAAAATTATTTTTAAGGAGAAAGGATATTTTCCTCAAGAATTCATTTCAAGTGTTTTATCAAAACTATTTTCCATCTAAGATGAAATTATTTAGCATGTTTATGTTCTAGTATAATGTCTTTATTCTTTACATGGTTTGATTTTTATTGTGATGAAATGATATCCATTTCTTTTATATGGATTATGTTATGATGGGATGATTTTTATGAAACCCACTTTATTCATTAGGTTATTAAGAATGATATATGTTTATTTTGTGGCACAGGAGAGAATGATTTCATTATGAGATGGGTGGGACCTATATCTCCCTCCAATGCATTGGATAAAGATTTATATCTCATGAGATAGACATGGATCTAATAGCAAGTTAATTCGGTTCAGTGATACAAGACTGGAACGAGGAGTGAACTCGGTTCAGTAAGGGACTTTGTCCACTAAGATGGTTTTGGAAGCAATGCCATGGATACTATGGAAATCATAATATGTGATTAATGGATTCCACAATTACATGTTTTATTCCTATTCTAGTTTATCATGATCAATGTTCCCTTTATGATCTATGCCTTATGTACTGCAATGTTTTATGTCATTGCTCAAGATTTTGATGTTTAGATTTTATGCTCATGTTTTTACATTCGAATTTTTATGGATTGTTTTATGTTCTCTATGTTTAACCTTACTGAGTATTTGAGCTCACCATTTTTATGTTTTCTTTTCCCCAAGATTTAAAGAAATTTTTTAGGTAAGAAAAAAAGGGGAAGATCTTTATGGGAGATGTTGAAGATCTTTCACCACGATTAGAAGATTATATTCTGAGTTTCCAAAGACACTAAACTATTAAAGTCCTTGTGTGTTTTTTTTTGTAGGTATTGAGTATTAAATAAAAGTAATGTAATGTCCATGTACATCAAGTATGGGTATCTACAGTTTAGCAGGTTATTATCAGTGTTTCGTTCAGAACTTCACCCATTTAGCTAAACCGATGACCAAGCTCACACTTAAAGGGGTTAAGTTTTTATGGAAAAATGAATATGAAGACTGTTTTGAAGAATTTAAGAGGAGTTTAGTGAATCTCCAATCCAAAAAATTCCATCATGGAATAATGGGTTTGTCATCTATAGTGACGCATCGAAGAAAGGAATTGGTTGTGTCCTTATGCAGAATGATATAGTGATTGTCTATGCATCTAGGCAGCTAAAAATTCATGAAAAAAACTACCAAACTCCTGATCTTGAGTTAGTAGTAGTAATATTTTCTCTGTAGATTTAGATTCATTGCATTTATAGAGAAAATGTGGGATATATACAGACCATAAGAGGTTGAAAAATATATTCTCACAGAAAGAACTAAACATGAGACAAAGGAGATGGATTGAGCTACTCAAGGATTATGATTTCACAATACACTACCACCCCGGAAAGGAAAATAAGGTGGAAGATGCTTTGAGTAGAAATTACCATGTAATTTTGAACTAGATAAGAGTTGAAATGGATCCTTTGTTCATTGATCTAGTAATGATGTATATGGGTATTATCAAGGAATGTAACACATCACAACTTTTTCAAATGGTTTCCAAACTTTCATTACTGGAGAGTATAAAAAGTTATAAGGCTGAGGATGAGGAGTTTCAAAAGAAAATTAAAGTTGTAAATGATGGGATGTTGATTGACTTCTTATATGAAGGTGGAACTTTAAAATTTAGAAAGAGGATTTGTGTTCCTGCTAATCCAGAACTAAAGAGGTAACTATTGGACGATGATCATAGCTCTAAATTCTCTATAAATCCTTGTAGCACAAAGATGTAGTGAGATCTCTGAGAAATCTTTTGGTGGGACAATATAAAAAGGGATATTGCTGAATATACTTCAAAGAGCCTGGTATGTCAAAAAGTGAAGGATGAGAGGAAAAGGTCTAAGGGGATGATACAACCACAACCCATACCAACATGGAAGTGGGAGAACAATACCATGCACTTTGTCACTAGACTTTCAAGGACATCTAGAGGAAACAATACTATATGAGTCATTATGGATATTCCTAACAAGTCAAATCACATTATCATGATTTGATAGGACTTCTCATTGGATCAACTTTCATGGATTTACATTAAAGAGGTGGTAAGGCTGTATGGAGTACCATTATCTATTGTATCCAACCGTGATCCTAGATTCACCTGAAAAGTTCTGGAAAAGTCTCCAACATTCTCTAAGCATTGAACTAAACATTAGTATGGCCTCTCATACTCAAAATGATGTCTAATCTGGGCAAACTATTCAAACACCGGATGACATGTTGAGATCATATTCTATGGAATTCAAAGGAGGATGGGACAAACATCTTCCACTGGTTTAATTCTCCTACAACAACAGTTTCCACTCGAGCATCTGAATGGCACCATATGAAGCCCTTTATGGGAAAAGGTTAAGAAAACCGGCGTGTTGGGATGAAGTCAGTGAGAAAAAGATACTAGGAACTGAAATTGGTGAAGAAATGGTGGCAAAGGTTAAAACTATTCAATAGCATATCAAGGCAGCCTAAAGTCGATAGAAGAGTTATGCAGATAACTGTCAACGAGACCTTGTATTCAAAGTTGGATACCTGGTATTTCTACGCATATCTCCATGGAAGAAGGTCATGAGGTTTTGAAAGAAAAGAAATTTATGTCCCAAGTATATCGGCCCCTTCAAGATCCTTCATGGAATCAGAGTTGTGGCTTATCGACTGGAACTTCCACCTACAATGTCGAAAGTACATGATGTCTTTCAGGTATCCCTCTTAAGGAAGTACATACTAGACCCTTCACATGTAATCTCTTCGGAGGTGGTACATTTGGAGGATGACCTTTCCTATGAGGAACATCATGTGAGAATCTTGGATCATAGAGACAAATTTCTATGCAACAAGACTACTCATATGGTCAAGGTACTATGGAGAAACTATAACTATGAAGAGGCAACATGGGAACTGGAAGATGCAATGAAGGAAAAGTACCACCACCTATTTTTTTCCTAAATTGTAAAAGGAAATTTCGCGGGTGAAATTTATGAAGGGGAGAAGAATGTAACGACCCAATATTTTTAATGGAAATCCCACTCTTATAAATATGTCATAATCACAAGAAATCAAAACATAATTAACTAATAAGTGCTATGAGAAAATTAAAACATAGGTTTTTCACTTCTATGATGTAAATTTCAGAAATCTGACATACACGGTTAAGATTAGTAAGTTATTTGGAGTCCAATAAGAAAAACATAATTTTTGTTGAATAGTAACCTACCCATATATATAGTAACATACCCTTATGAATTTTGATATACCCTAATGAATCGTAACAATTCCTATTAAATTATATAAATAATATTCAACTAAAATTATGATATACCTATGCTTCAGAATAAGTAAATTAATGTTTTAAATGAGTTGTTTTTAGAATAAATTATGATTTTAATTAAATATTAATTTAATAATATATAAGAATTTTTTTTGAAAAATGGACTTCATTTTTGGATTCTACACATCGAAAAATGGTTGGGGTGAATTTTTGAGATTTTTCTAAAATACACGAACTTTTTATGAATAGTGAAATACCATAATTTTCAAAATGAGATAAATAAGCTAATTATAGAGTCATGCATGATGTTCTGATGATGTAAGACCAATTTTTTCAGGTTGATATGATAAAATTACTATTATTTGTTATATAATACTCACTATTTCTTGTCTTGTGGGGAAATAATAAATTAAAGAATTTTATATTAAGAAATCCTCCCCCTCCTCCAATATAACCCCCCCCCCCCACTCCCTCTTCCCTTCACTCCTCTCAAGCCTTGTGCCTTCTCCAAATTCTATCCAAATATCATCCCAACCTCCTCTCCCACGTCTATAAATCCTTGTTCTCATAGAAAGACCAAAACCTCTCCCTTAAAGAGGCTCTCAAGGATGTTAGGTTCAAGAGGTAAATTCCTCTTTTCAATTGTTTGTCTTTCCTTTCAAGTTCATTTGTTTCCTTTTTCCGATTACCTCTCATTATCCAATTATTATGATGACTCCAGTACCTTACATGTACAGGAATAGTTTCTTGATATTGTAATAATTTATCATCATCTCTTTCTTTTACCATCTTTTATACTAGTAGTAAGAACACCATCCGAGATGTGTCAATTTACCACATTCAAGGACGATGGGCTTTCTATTTCTATTATAATTATAAATTATGGCCATGAAACCATTATTTTTTCGGTTTAAAAAGATTATTATATATTTAATATACCCTATTTAAGGTTTTTTAATCCCTTTTTACTAATGGTATTAAGTTATAAAGTAAAATGAGTTCGTTGTAATCAAATCCCACAAATTTACCGGAAACGTTATCATTAATGTTCTATAAAATAATTCAACCTCATGTTATGTAACAAAGTTATATAAATTACTACTAACACTGATGTATGATCATAAATAATTCTAGATATTTACATCCATTCAACTTCATTACTTAATAACAAGTGAACCGATTATGAAAATAAAGAAAACTAACACTCCAGAATGATGAGATTCAATATAATAAATTATCCCTAAGGGAATAAATGAACTAAATAGAATTATGATAAAATAAATACATGTCTATTAGGTTCTGAAATAAGTTATTAATAAGTATAATTTTATATTCCAGGAGTTTAATTTCAAGAGCAGAACACATTCGGAGATAAGGGAAGGGTTTTCCACCCAAACTTCTATTTTCATTCGGGTTACTTTCATTGTCTAATTACCTCAATGAAATTCAAATGTATTCTAATTTAATCCCCATAAATTCTGTGTGGGTATTATATATATGTAAACCAACCATAATCCTTCCCTATTTTATGGATATTTACATGTTTAAGAAGAAACTTTCAAAATTATTTCTTAAATACAAGCCTGATTCAAGGGAATTTATCAAGTTATTATTTATTTTCAATGGCACTTTATAATATGTTTTTAAAAACTATTATCTATCTAAAATCACTCATTTTATTTTTAAAATACTATATTACTTCACTTCTAGTTTTATAGAATGATTTTTCCAAAAGAACACTTCTTTTAAAAACAAAAGAATATTTATCTCAGGAATTGCTTAATGATTTTATAAGAGTATTTTCATCTGATTCAACACTCTTGTTGAATCTTATATAATATTGGGTTTAATCATTTATGATGCCATCTGCCATATTTTATTGAATGGTTTTTTACTAACTCTATTTTGGATGATCTATCCTAAAACCAATCACCATATTACTCAGAATGGTTAGTGATTATGTTTAATGATTGGGGAAAGTAAGTTACATTTCATATAATAGTTTCAATATAAATGTATACGTTGATTATGTTTATCCCTACTTATATGAGTAATGAATTAGACTTATTATGTAATGGTTGGGTCCCTCTATAGACCCTCAATGCATCAGTGTATCTCATGAGACAAACTACAGTCTTGGAAAAATGACTTGAAAAAATGATTATTTATGGTCCTAGTACGAGGCATGGACGGTATAGTAATGATGTATGTCATATGAAATTCCCTCATTATGAATCCAGTAATTGAAATATCTTGTGGTTATTCGACTATAATAATACCCATGATTATGTTATGGAAATATTTACTCATCACATATTTTTCCCATACTATGTTTGAGTTTATTTTTAAGGGCATGCATTTTCAATTATTCACCATGTTTAATATTTATGTTTTCTTCCACTTTATTTATTACTCTTACTAAGCCTTTGAGCTCACCCCTTTCTTATATTTCATTTTCTCAGGATATGAAGAATTAAATTAAGAATGACTTGCAAGCATAATCTAGGAGGCATGGATATTTCTAATGGAATAAAATAGTATTGTATTTCCTTTCATGATGTAATGTTGAACTTGTTTATGTATCTTGTTTCCAAAAAGCAACTAAACTACTTGGTCCTTCGGGATGCATAATCCTTGTTTATATGAAAATGTAATCAAATAAGGTATCGGCTCTGGGAAACTAGGGTCAGGTCCTTTCATGTAATGTCTTAGAAATTCCCTCTAATTTTTTTTAATTATATGGAATTATTTTGAGACTATGAAATTCAACGGCCCATGATTCTGAGGCCCGAAGATCTGAGAACGGAATTTTGAATTTTTTTAAGGTACTTTGAATAAACATGCGAGAGGGATTTTCTATCTTTTAAACCGGTGCTCAGATAGAAAATATGAGGACACCGTTGAATTAGGAATGTTGGGATTCACCTAGAAATAACATAACTTCAGCCATCAAGGGCCGAGTAGAAAAGTTATTTTTCAGACTTTTCAAGAATATAATAAAATAGATTATAGGGATTATTTTGTTTCCTTCTCACCATTGGAAGGTGGACAGCGATGTTGTGGTGCAGCAAGGAGGCATAGACAAGGCACATTAATATAGAACTAATAATGGACCATTGACACTGTGACAATTTTACATTAATGGCTCATTAAATATGTCTCATTAAATGAGTCTAATTTAATGAGAATTATTAATGAGAAAAATATCACTGTGATTTTTGTTTTCATTAAATAATCTAATTTGTGGAGTTCATGAATTAAACTTAGATTATTCTCCAACAAAACTTCGGTGAATATCCACCACAATGAAGAATGATAAACATAGGAAGATCTTCATCATCTTCGATGCACCTCGAAGAATGGAGCTAAAAGTTACAACACTGACGCCTTGGACTACCAAGGACGGATTCTTTGGCATAAAAAGTCAACAAGGTAGGGGTATTATATGATTTTAATGTCATCCTCATTTTTTTCTATAAATGATGAATGTGGATCAATCCATGAAAAAGTTGACCCATGCTTCATGCATTTATGCTGGAGGGTAATGCTATTTGGGATTTCTTTATATGGGATTAAGATTATTCTTGTATGATCAAACAATAATCCCTGAGCCTCTCACTTGATTATAATCCTCTAACACGGAGGGCCTGGGCTGACACAAACATTTCCCAAGAACCTCCTTTTGTGTGTTCTTGGTGGCCGCATTCTTAAAACAATGAAAATGGTGATTTAAGAGATTCATAGTGAATAAAGTGAATTCTGAAGGCCATAAACACAGGAGGCGTGAAGCACGGATCACCGGTGCAAGTTTTGGGGTCCACAGAAATCTTTAATGCCACATCGACATCGGTAGTGGCTGCACACGGTGGTGGTAGCGGCACACACCAGTCACTTGTCGGTAAGTATGATGAAGGGTTGTTGGCCATACTGACGGTCGGGTGGAGCGGTGTGCCCATCAGTGTGTGACGGCAGCTGGATGATGTGGTTCTGGGTGACACGTGGTGGGGGTGGCCTGTGTCTGGGCCACTTAGGTAGAAACGTGTAGCTGTCTGTCGACAACGGAAGGAGAAGCCCTACATCTGTGGGGCCAACAGGGCTGGTGTCATGCGGCACGAGTGTTGTGTCCATGTTGGGCGGCGCACCCCGGTTTCCTCATGCGGTCGGGCCGGCGGGCCAGGCATCATCCAGTGGGATGGACCCAGGGCCCATCGGGCTGAACCCGCATCTAGTGGTCTATATCCACACTAGCAGTCTGAACCTGTGCCCTTCGGGTCAGGCGGGACTAGACCCGGTCGCCGGGCAACCCGACGGGCTGGACCCTCAGCCAAACCAGGCTTGGTCCAGCAAGGCCTGTAAGGCATGGCACATTCACCAAACTGAACCACACCGACACAGTCCTGAACTGGGTTAGTCAATTTAATCTCTCTTAAACTTGGGTATGTGGGACCCCCAATCCAGGTAGGTCAGGTCGGTCCAACCGGGTTGGACTGGGGCTCGTCGCAACTGCCCTCGGGTTACTAAAATGCTTGTATCTTACAAATTTCACTTCTGATTGACTATCCATTTACGACATTGGAACCCTCTCAATGAGGAGGATATTTTGGCATACTCTATGGTGCCTTTACTGGAAGTTGATATGTGACTAAAGGTTTGAAGAGTGGATATCCCAGGCATGCTACGAATGAAACTCTATGGTTGGATGAGACTTGAGGACTGCTGACTTTCAACATTGTATGACTCCACCATGGCCTAGTCGGAAGCACTTCTCCATGAATATTTTGGGTCATGGTGGGAAGAAATTCTCTGTGACTTTGCAGGCTCACGGTACGTGATGAGGAGGTGTACCTCAGTTGGGAACGACTAGTGGGAAGCACTTCTATGTGACTTTGCAGGCCCACGGTACATGATGGAGAGGTATACCTAAGTAGTCCAAGGTTAGTGGGAAGCACTTATTCATGACTTTGCAGGTCCATTGTACCCATTAGAGGAGGATTTCTCCAACATCCAAGGTGTTCGACGATGTGACTGATGATGCTACTGTTACTACCCTAGAATATATACATGGTGAGAGTTGTCTTGTGTTTTGTGCTTTACTTTTAGAATTTATTGTGTTGTTATTCCTTTTTGTTTTGGGGTACCTACTGAGTATTGTGTTACTCACCCCTATGTGGGATTTGCCTGAATGTTTTTAGTCTACAACATATGACCAACGTTTCGACGGGGATGCTCAAAGAGACGGGACTGACGGATTCTATGATGGTGGACTTGGTGGCCTAGGACCAGGCGGGGCCTAGTAGGACCGAGCGGACAGGACATACTACTTTGGATTCTACTAGCTTCACTACTCTAATTATTAGGTGGGGTTTTCATCAGATGTCCATCATAGTTTCATTTTTTTACTCGATGTTTTCAGTTCATTGTTGGGTTTGTAGTCTGGCTCACTTACTTTCAGTTGTAATTTCACTCTGCCTTGTTTTATTAGAACTTGTTTCCCCTTTCAGTATATTAAGATGTGGTTGGGATTGTGTGTGTGTGTGTGTATATATATATATATATAGGTACTCTATAAAATGCCTCCAACTTGTAGGTTGACACCTTTGATGATAGTCCCCAACCCCTGGCCTTTGAAAGGTGGGCTAGGGGCAGTCACGGCACGGGCCCTGGGGGAAGGGTCGTGAAATTTTGGAGATGGGTTTATGTGATTATGTGAGGGGGATCAAAGTGGGAGGGTCCATCGTGTGGTAGAGGGACCGACGGAGGGGGGTAAACCATGAACCCTAGGTTCGGGGCTTTTTAAAAACCTAACTTGAAAATTATAAGGTATGTATTGAATACACAAATTTAAAATCATGATTTTTCAACAACAAAAAAGAGTTTCATGCATTTTTCAAGCCATGTACCTGTTACATAGCATGTATTTTTGAATTTTTCTGCTTTTTCAAAAGGTCATCTTGAAATTATTCTAGCATACCTCATAAACATTTTAAAAACTATTCCAACTTATCCTAACCTAACTTGTTTTTCCTCCTAGTTGGTTATTTATTTGTGGTCAAGAGTTATACATTTTCAGAAGCATAGGTCTTTAGATTTTAATTGATACCCATCCTCAAACATTTCTTGAAAATAGAGGGGATAAAAAGTGGGATGACTTATTTTTTAAAGGTGCAATAAAAATTTCATTCTTCAGATCACTTGATCCCTTGTTAACAGAAGGTGGTAACTCATTAAAACTTTAACTTCTCATATGAACTTCCTTTTCTTTTTACAAACAATGGTTTGACAATTTGTCGATACATTTCTTCTATTAACAGTTTTCTCCACATTGAACACCACATGCTCTTCACCCACGTTAAAAATTAATCTTACCATGTTAACATCAATCATATATTTTATAGTGGTGGTTAATTGTATTCCAAGGATGAGGGGGATGTCACCTTCTTATTTCATATCCAGAACTAGGAAATTAGTGTGGAAAATGAACTTTCCACTTTAACTAGTATGTACTTGTAAAATTATTGAGGCTTCTTAACTGAATTATTAGTAATTTATATTTATATTTTTTTGGTTTTAGTTCTATTATCCTCAACATCTTAAAAAATATCATGAGAATTACATTGATTCTTAATCCTAGAACTCAGAAGGATTTTTTAAAATAAATTTCGTAATAGTGCATGGAATTGATAAAATTATAGGGTCTTGCATTTTTTTAGGAAATTTATTTTTAACAATTGCAGAGAATTATTAACTCATAGAGATGAATCCTATATCATAATTTTTTTTGTACTTGATAAAAATCCATAATGAATCATTCATAGGAATATACTTTTGAAATTAACTTAAAAAAAGAGAAATTCATATGCAATTGTTTAATCAAGTCTTTGAATTTTTTAAATTTACTCTCTTTAATTCCTTGTTGTATTTTTTGGAAAGGGGAAAGGTGTCTTGTATGTATGTCATTCCATGTATTCATCATCATTTTCAAGCTTTCATTATACTAGATATTCCTCATATGGTTCTAACTTCTTAGTTCTCTCCTGACTATCTTCATTGGATTCTGTTAACTATTATTTTGTTAACTCCATATGGATTCCTGAAATCTAGCATATTTTCACTTTTAACCATTATAGTTTTAGGTTACTTCCTTGAATGATACATAATATTATAGGGCAGAGTACCAGGTAATTAATTGTATAGTGTCTATGAATTTTTTCCCATTTTATGATGGTATTACATATATGTTTCTTGGTTCATCATCCATTGTTTTAACTTCTCCACAATGGAATTGAGAAGGTATTCAGAATTATTAGGGAGGGATTATGGTTATGGTGGTGGTATTGGTTGATCTTGATGATATTATTGTTCTTGTATTGGTGGATATTATTGAGCTATAGGGAAAGGTTTTTGTAATTGTTTTGGTTGAGGATTTGGACATTGTGGTGTGTACCAATGTGGTCCTTGGTTTCTTTATGGTACCAATCTACTTATATATTGAAACTAACCATGATTTTTCTATTTATTCTATTGATAAATCATCTATTAGATGATTTATTTTTGTTTATATTATTTCGGTTTCTGGTAATGTTGTGCTTATTGATTGTAATTGATATAATCACAATATTGTGTTTGGGGTTATTCCATCCCATCCCTGTAATCATGATAAAAATGAGGTCCTCCGCACATTTCATAGGATGGAATGTCCCTTACTAGAGTAGGAGGGTGTGGTGCAGTAGGTAACTAAAATGATTTAAGCTTCTTGGTATTTTCCTCAACTTGAGAAGCAAGGTGTGTGGTTTCTTCAACATGATGAATTCCACATAGGGGTGGTCCTCGATCACTTTTTCACAGACTGGAATTTTGAGAGACTTCATCTAAAATTTCCTTCCCAAATTTCAGTATCTTAGGCATATGTTCTCTATCAATAGAAATATCCACTACAGTTTATGTAGTAGTCTCGATTCCCTATTAAAATATATGAATTTTAAGCCACACTTCAATGTTTTGGTGTAGTAACTTTCATGTCAAATCCTTGAGTCTATCCTAAGATTTTCACACATATTATTTTTCCTCTTATGTGAATTTTTGAATTTTTTTCTGATACTTACAACTCCAAATTAGTGGGATGTACTTGTCTATGAACTTCTTTGCTAATTAATCCCATGTCATGATTTATTCTGAAGCTTTAATTTATAGAAATTCCTTTGGTCGGTCACATAAGGATAAATGAAATATTCTTAAGTGAATGGTGTCCAATTATATTCATTGGTTGTGAAATGTATCACACTCCTAAATAAATTTTGTTATGTCTTCATGGGGATATTTTCTATGAATCCCATTGAACTTCCACATAATCTGGATTATGTGAATGAATCCATGATTTATTTCAAACATGTACATATAAATAGGTGGATGCACAATGCTGGGAGTAGCACCCCTAATAAATAGTAAACCACAGTCCACAATTTTACACTCCTACAGTGTTAGTTTCTCACCTTGATTGGAAGGTGGTGTATAATTGGGGTCCTGTAGAGGTGGTGGTTCAATATTGTTATGCACTTCCATTTTTATTTGGTGGCATGTGGAATTGGTTCTATTGATCTCATGATCAAATATAATCTTTTATTGTGTGTCCAAGATTCTTGAGTGAGTCGAAAGAGCTTAAAATATGAACTATTCCAGAACAAAATAAAAAAAGGAAGTAAAAAAAATAGAGGACCAGGTGTCCCCAAAAGAGAAAACTGAAAAAGAAAAAGGAGAAAGATAAGACAAAATTGGTATGGGTGAGGTAATCCATTTTTAATCTTAAGGACATTATGCCTGAGTAATAGTAGTCATTGGTAATGATTCCAAAAATTTTACTCACCACATGTGTCATTTAATTCATGTGGTATGATATCATATTATATTTTATAGTACTAATCTACAATTAATACTAGGGTGTTTTAATGTATCAGAATAGGGTCGACCCCATGAATACTACTGACAGGTCAGAAAACAATCAAACAAAACCCTTAGAAAGATTTCTCACTTTTACTCTTTAGGTTTGGTATCTAATAATGACTAGATTGTTTGGGGTTTTAATTCATACAAATATTGAAGGTATTTAGGTCATTTTAAGGATATTTACTAAAGATAATCCTAGATTTAATTTGGAATGTTCCTTTGGCTTTGGTCGTAAAGAGGTGAAAAATTCACCAACTGGTTTTGGTCAATCCAATTGGATCTACCAATGCTACAATTATCCAATGGCCATGGTATATTGAAAACCTAAGTGCATTATTCTTGGATTCTATGAATAAATAATTAAAATATAATATTAATATTCTTACTCAACTCCAATTAGGTTAACTTCGTTCAATCACACTTCCCATGCTCAAGGTTATGCAAATGAATGTGATGAAAATAATTTATTAAACTAATTACTATCCATTGGTTTATCAAGGTTAAATTTAAAGATTCATTATATTTGGAAACACCCCTACTCTAAACCCTTAACCCGAATAGGATTAGCTACCCATGTGGTGATGATAAAAATAATGGAATTATTAAGCATGATATTCATATTTGAAAATCAGTTGAAAAAAAAACAATCAATGATTAAACAGGAAGAATGAATATAAATTGTTGGTAGAAATGAATTTATAAAAAGGAAATAGTTATTTAGGTTGAAATAATGAGTAATAATAAATACTTACTAAAATAATTAAGAAATAATCGAAAATATATTGTAAATTAAGAATTGATGAAGAATCAGGTGTACATTGATAAATAATGGAGTACGGTGATGGAAATAGATATCAGAAACATGATAAGTTTTGAAACAGATGAAGAATGATGAAGGAATTACTAATAACTCACTATGATTCACTGAAATAGTGGAAGGAATGACAAATTTTGAAGAATATTAGAGGAAATAAAAATACACTTGAACTCTCTATGCACATAGGTAGTGAAAAATATAAATATGATCGAGAAGTACACGGCATGAAAGTCATGAACGTCGTGTACTGGATTAAATGATTTGGGTGCCAAAATATGTACATCTTGTATCTTAGTTTCATGCCATGTAAATGTGATCCTATTGTGACATCAAATAATATACTAAAATGTTTTACCAATTAAGCCTTTGATGTTTGCACGTCATGCAATCTATGCACATCATTCGTGAATTTAATTTTTGGTGAGATTATGGATTTTGAAAGATTCACATCATGTACTTGATTTACACATTGTTTACTATCTTCATGTATTAAAGTATGTTAAAAGGTTTGTATGTGGCCTTACAGGCATGCTGTGAATAGAGCCTACAAGTCGTGTATGTGATACAAGGTGTGAAAATGTTATTTTTTATCTTTTTAAGAATTTATTCTTTTAACAATAGAATTCCCAATTCTAGTGAAATTAAACCAAAAACTAGTGAATTGTTGAGTAATTTATTAATAAAACTTAAACAAATGTATCCAAATTTTATATACAATTTTAGTTAATCACACAACTCATGTAGTTGGTTCTTTAACTCCTATAATTCCACAGTGACCATTCTATAGGGAGTATTTGATAGAGGTATTGAATTAGGGATTAAATCAATTGTAAACACAACATCATGCTCTAGTGGATGTCAAGGTAATTATTTAGTAAATACATCAATGCATTCATGTAAAATAGTTATATTTCCTCAATTTAAAGGTTACTTTTTCCATCCATAGGTTATTTTTGTTCTTATTTCCCAATAATTGCATTCAAAAGAGATACTTGAGGTGGATTTGGATATGACACAGATGATGAAGTATCCACTCAAAATAAAAAAAATTCAATATCTTCATCACTATAAATAATATCCATCTCTTTGGAATACCATTTATAATCATATTTTTAATTATAGTCCATACCAAGGATTATGTTAATGTCAACATTATTTATAATAATAAAGTTTGTAAATAGGGTACATTTATGTTTCATAAATAGAACTCCCTAACACATCCTTGTTTTAGTGATATTTACTCTATGACTTTTCAAAAAAACTCCCTTTTTATGGTGTATTGAAAATGTATAATTTTCATGGAAAAAATATAAGATATAAAATAATTAAAGGGTCTAAAATCAAATAAATCATTAGAGAAATTTAAATATATGACTAATGTACATGTCGCTCCTTTTTTAGTAACTTTTACCTCAGCTATAGTGATTGCATAATCTTTTCCTTTTCCCCTTAGTCTCTTTTAAGGAAATTTAACATGATTCTTTGGACATTAGTTTGAATAATTCCCCATTTATTTATATTTCAAACTCTAAATAGAAGTGATCAATTTTTTTTGAAATTCATTACCCATATGACCCTTATCTTTACACTTATAATAAACCCTCATTCCCTTTATGAATTTTAAAGTATTTTTATTTCTAAAAAAATTCACATGATAGAAATTTATTCATATACTTTATATTATTTGACACATTCCATTTTTTTGTGTTCGTCCGACCTCTTCTTTTATTATTTTCCCTAGAATATATTGGATAAAATTAAATCCTTTTTTGTATTGATAGTGTGTAAAATTATTTCATCATATGATAAAAAAATTTGAGAATCCATTTCCCTTCTGACACTTGGCCTAAACCCTTTAAATAAATTGTAAATATTGATTTCCATATTACATATGTAATCCATGGAATACCTGGATTGTCTTGTAAATTTATCCTCCAAACTTTACAAAAAACATCTTTATTTTTCTTTAAATTGAGAAACATTCAAGTCATTTAATTTTTTTGTCATTATGGGAATATTTTTTAAATAATGTTAAATTAAAATCTCTTCATTCCAGGTGTTCTATTTCTTCTTCCTCCCTTGTATTCTAGATCAATAACCAAAATTTATTAGTATTTTATTTTAAATAATACACTGAAATTATAAATTATTCCATTTCATCACATCCGAGTGCTATAAATATCTTTTAAGTGGGAATAATCCATTTCTTAGCTACCACCAGATTAATAGTTCCACTAAATTATGTAGGCTTATATTTACTGATACGATCTAATATTGGTGTATCGTGATTTGAAACATCTTGTTCTGTCATATTTGTAAGGTTATTATTCATAATTTGGGTTAACTACCCTAATATGGATATGGTTTACATGGATCTAATTCCATTTATACTGGATTGCTCAGCATGGAGATCTCTACAATAGTCAAGATTATTAGTATCACTATTTATAACTTCCACCATTTATAAAGAATGTAATATAAAAAATTAGTTCATAATATTATCAATTTTAAATCATAATGTATAATTCTAAATCAGGTGTAACACTTAACATAAATTGAAAATTTATGCATTGTTAATCCCAGAATCGTACACATGATTTCTTTTGGAATATTTCAATTCATAAAAATATTTTTAAATATTTCATAGCAGTTTGTAAATAAAATATAAATTAACCCAATAATATCCCTTGGGACTTCCCAAATAGGTGTGAAGTAAGAGAACACTCACTATGCACCAGAATAATGGATGTGATATACTTGGCCAACTCTTTTTAGGGTTATTACCTTTATATGCATGTATTATAAAAATGTGTCAACTTGTAGTATCCAAATAGATATTTATTTATAGAAGAACCATACAATATCTACCTTAAAAATATATCTTGATATTATCCTATAACAGTAAATTTTCTCAAAATATTTCAAAGGGTTATGTTTCTTAATTGATGTTTCCCTAAATCTAGTTCCTGAGGTTTCTACTAAAGTTCCTCTAATACGAACTATAATAACCCCAACTCCAGTAACCATGATTTGGTGACTAATTTATTACATTGGAATTGATACATGGAATCTAATCTTGAAGTAAAAACTATTTTAGTAGTCTTGCAGAGCCACATACATACATGATACCCATTTTACATTGCGAATAAAATATAAAACATAAAAAAGTAAACACTTTTCATCCTTTAACTCATTCAAAGATTACTTATTCACAACCTTGGGAAATGGAAAAATAAATATGAGATCAATTACTATGTAAGGGTTATGTATAGTGGAATCTATCAACAATAAATAAGGAAAAATAAATATGGCAAGGTAAATGACTGAAAATTCATTTAATTTAATCAATAGCTTGATCATGAAATGCATACATGGATAATATCAATTAAATAATCTCATGGATAATAATAAATAAATTATTAATAAATTAAATGCATAATATTGGGAGTCATGATTATAGATATCATGATATAAACACCATAAAATCCTTGTGCCAAGTTAGTTTAATCGATGGGTAGGTATACACAAAAAACCAATTTAATTTTACCAACAAAGTAGTATTATGAGTCTTATTGATGAATTGATGAGCTTTCAATAATAAGTCCCCACCCATCACTTCATGACCAGCACATTTTCTACCTATTTAATGGTCAATTAAATTCATCAATAGTATTCCTTATCAACAAATATCAGTACCAAGTGAAGAATATGGATTTATCAATATCTCCAAATCCAATCAAATAACTTTCAATACAAAACACCATATGCATAAATGGTATATGTTTTAGGAAATAACTATATCCATGATATATAATATGAATATTTAAGATAAATTTAATGTATAATTATCAAAATAATTTTAATATATCAAGGGAAGGTTAATGTATAAAAATTAATCAATAGATGATAGATGACCATCAAAAATGTATATTTTATAGTAAAATCAATTATTCTAAAGAATAGAAACAAAATTTTTGAAATAAGTTTCCATAAAGATTTTCCTTTTAAAAATTATAGGGATATTATATAATATTTTAAAGGGAATAAAACATTTATAGTGGTGGGAATTTCTATTAATACAATATATGTTAAAAATGATCTTTTAACTTTTTTAGAAAAAAACATTTTAAAATGACTCTTACAAGTAAAATATCAGAAATACTCCTTTAAAACTTGTAAATTTTTCTGGAGAAATTAAAATGTCTTTAATAAATAATTTTTGTAAATAAAAGGTCTTTCTTAACACAATTTTGAAAATTTTGGACATGGTGAAACATATACCTGATCAAAATGAGAAATAAGATGTTATTTTATTTTAAACATTTCACTGGTTTATTAAAGTTAAAAAGAGATTAATATTTTTAGTTGATTATATAAACTCCTTATATGTATAGGTAGTAAAAATGAAATTATTTTATGAAGTATGTGGTATAATATTCCCGTAATTAAACTTTAGTAAATCCCTAAAAATGAGATTGTAAAATAAATCCTTACCACTTTGATAAATTTTAAATTATAACACCTTGAATGAATGAATGTGGATTGAAACATTAATAATCGTGAATAAATATTAATTCATGTTAAATACATCAAATAGTGGGTATATACACCACATAAAATCAAATAAGTTCATAATATCAAATATTTGTCAATGGAATGTAAATTGAGATGAAATCCCTTACCCCATTCTTCCCTTTAGTTAAACATGACTAAAAATTATGTATAATGGTTTAAAAATGTTATTAATTTATACTAGAACATATTAATATTTATAATATCATATTTTATCCTCTTATAACATCTTATCATGCATTTTATAGTAATATCTCATTTTTACCATTGAATCGGGTGTTAACAGCTTTGTTTTCTCATGCATGTTTTGTCACGGAAGTTATGATTCTTATTGATAGGAAATATTTACATCATATATAAGAAAATATTAATTCTATAAATATCATATTTATTCATTAGATTCATTTTTATATTTATTCAATAAATTTTGGACATGGAAAATGAATCACATAGCTTTAAGGAGATGGTAGGTCGTACATACGCAGGAGTGACGTTTTCATTTACTTAGTTGGTGAAAGGGTAAGGAACTGGTTGATATATTTATTTTAAATAATGAATATTATGTCCTAAGTATAATATATATTCATGAGATCTATAATTATGACTATCCATGTGATTCGGTGAGGGAAAACAAAATGCATCAGTTTGTGATACGGTAGTCCACAAAACACCTGGGAGATGGTTTTATTTCCCATTTGATGGAGAAGGTGATGGATAAATATTATTCCATAAAAATAATAACATTTCAGTAAATTTTATATACTATTTTTATCATATTTTAATTATGAATTAATAATTTAAGGTGGTAAAATAATAATTAAAAATAAAATAGTTTGTTGAAGATGATTAACTTTACTTAGAAAAAACTATTATGGATATCTTATAAAAAACCATAGGGTTGGTCTTTTTGGAATACCAGTATCTCCATAACATGTATAATGATATTCAGGATAAATTTATAAAGGGTCATTTAAATATAAATGGATCAATAAAAGTGAAAATGTATGGGGATGAGGTACCCTTTTATAATTGATGTGAGCGGTGCACTTGTAATGTTTCAATGTTCTAAAATAATATCAAGTCAATTTCTTGGAAACATATCTCCAAAATTTCTCATATTTTTAAGTGATAAGTTAATTTTAAAAATAAAACAAAAAAATGTGGTTTTACTATATTTTAGTTCATTTTAACATTTATCATGTCAGGTTAACCCACGATAAACCTGTTTTAACCTTTATCACGGTAATTAATTTTTATTATTTTTACTATTCATTATAAATAAAATAAGTTGAGCTTATTAAATAATATTAATTATAATTATTATAAATATTTTATACATTTTATTAAATTCATTTCATATAATTTATAGAATTTAATTTAAAAATAAACCCACAAAATGTTTCAAAAAACATTTTTTCAAAAAGCGCATTTTCCAAGCATAAAATGATCTTACATTAAATATATGAATAGTCATCATAAATATATGGATTTAAATTCATATAATTAGATAAGTAATATAAAATTTTCATTTAAACGATTATTATATATTATTTTATTTAATTAAAATAGAAATACATTATTCATTTCAAAATACTAATCAGAAAAATATTATTTTTTCCTCCAAATGATCTTATATTTATTTATATTAAATTGATAATAATAATTTTTTTATTCTACATATTATATCACATTATTATAATTAAAATTAGTAATATTTAAATATAACATTTTCAATTATTCATAAAATCATACTTCTAAGGTGAAATTTCAAAATTTCATTATAGACTTATTTTGGCATATTAATTTCAAAATAGATATTTATTAAATCAAATTAGAATTTTTGTTCCATGAAATATTAAAATGTGAACTGTATTATCGTTTAATTAAAATAGAGTTTTCTATTACTATATTTTTTTTTCTCAGGTGTTACAAGATCAAATCCAAGTAGTAAAGCATGGAGCATGAATTCATAATCCAAGAAGAGTAACTTCAAGTTGTGTTATTTCCTAGTGTTTGAAAAATATTTCGGTGAAGCATTACATAGGCAGATAAATATTTTAAATACATGATCATTAATAGATAGAATTATTTAGGATAAAAGGCATGATTTTCATGAAATTTTTATGATTTCACAATGCTTCACAGAAGTGTGGTATTGTCAAGAAATAATTTTGTATGAAGACAATGGATGAAATTTCAAAAAACTATAAATACTCAAAAATGTATATATTAGCTAATTTATGGGGTAATTTTTTTCAATCATGATATATTTCCATGAATTTATTTACATTGTAAAATTGAAGGTTAAGAAAAATAGGGAATATTAGTGAGGAAAATATTTGTGAATAAATACTGATGGAGAAAGATTCATGAATTGATGTTATGAGAAGGAAAAGTTTATATGATATGATAAGGGTTGATATTTTCTCATAAATATAAAACCCATGATAGGGAAAAATAAAAGATAGAGAAACATTATTTTATGAGATTCTTCAGAGTAAAACACTCTGAATTCTCTAAATTATGAAATTACATGAACAAGTTCCATGAACTACCGAGTTCTATAAGTGGAATTTCACAAATCAATATGTTTTTAAAAAACTATTTCCATAATACCATTCTTGGTTCAAAGGTTAACCTTTAATTAAATAAAATTATTGAGAAATTATAATTCATTATATATTACATGGTCATATTTTCATGAAATAAGAAGTTTTGTAAAAGAATGAGTTTTTAAAAAATAGGAGTTTTGATAATTCAAAAAAAATTGAAATGTACTTATTAATTATCCATTTTATATTTAAAATAAATTCAAATAGCATGAAATCTGGGATATGATGCACAAAAAGCCTCATGTTAATCATGGATAACTCCTTATATTTACAAACTGTTGATGAAGACCTAAAAATGTATAAAATGTGGAAGTACATTCATCAACCCAATGCATAGAGGCAAAGAATAGGTAATGTTACATGGGTGAGGAGTTTCCAAAACCTAAATATTATTCTAGAATTTTTCCTATAATGGATTGAATACATCTAAAACATTGTATCCAGTAAACTAGTGAAGCTCATTAGATTCTAGTATGACCAAAACAATATCAAAATATGCTAATTTTACTAAGACTTTGGGGTGATCCAAGTAACAGTTCCTTTGTGTCAACAAAGCATTAATTTCCTCTAGATATATGATTTTTTCAATAAATATTACATAGAGTGTGAGAGGTTTAACGTGATCCTTCCAACAATGGAACAAGATGCTAAAATAATAAGAAAATTAAACAAATAAAAAGATTAAACCGACCAACTCCTTGATTCACCCCCCCCCCCCCCACCAGGGTGTCCTTGGTTCCAACAATTAGTATATAATGATAAAGGTTAAGACATGGTGTTCAACCATTGATGTAATAATTAGATTTATGCACATATATTCTTTGACTAAACATCTATTTTTTTATTGATATGACTTTGATGAGTGGTATAAATAAATGTTCATGTTCATGTACGCCTGTAGTGAAGAGGTTCTCTAGTATATAGAGAAATTTATTGACATGATAAAGAATAGTTATATAATTGGAAATTCATGCTAATAAATATAGTAAATAGATCATTCCAAATGAAGTCTATAATAAAACTACTCACTATTCTACAACTTCTGAGATTTGGAATAATATGGAATATGTGTATGGAAAATATATTAATGAGAAACCTATGAATAAGAATAATGAATTGTACCTTGTTACAAAATGAAGGAAGAAGAAATAGGACATGAATAATTCTATTGAGAGGTCAGATAAAAAATCAAGGGGAATGATTCTAATTCCATTATTTCCTCTAATTGTTGTCATACTATGGATATTAATTTTAAATCCGAGAATAAATGTCACTTCCAAGAGGAAAAATATCTATATGTTATTATTAAAAATTATGTATATATTTAAGGTTATCTTGATAAATTAGATATTAAAAGAGTGAGAAATTAGAAAATTCATTGTATGTTAAAAGAATCAACTAAATATATGGATGATATGGAAGCATAGATTAAAAAACTAAATAAAGAACTAATACATCAATCGGATAGTAAATTTAACTCAAAATAGGTAGTATAGATCAAATATAAAAATAAAGAGCAAGATAAAGAGATTAAAATTATTAAAACTTATTCTAAAGAACACGAGAATGTGGAATAGTGGGATATCACACAATATGTGGACTATGAAATCATTAAATATTTCATTATAGATAATAAAATTTTTAAAAGACCAAGGGAGTCCAAAAATACTGACATAAATAATATGGGTGTTAATATGAAATAATATAGTGATCTACTTGAAGAAATTCTAAATGAGGTCCAACAGCAAATGGCCAAGGAAAAAAGAGTTTGAAGAAAATATCTTTCTTCCTAATACACTTCTTGATGAGAGGAGAAGATATGGAATCTAACATAAATCATGATTAATTAAAATATAATCTCAACTAAATGAAAAATACTCTAAGATTTGGTAGCTTGAAGAAAATATCATTTTTTTGTAAGGGAAATGAGATATTGGAGTTTTCTTCTATAGAAGAATCTATAATTGTATTGTTCAAGGCTTAAAATATGAGATATAAAAATTAGAGAAATAATATTTTTAAGTGTGAAAATAAAAAAAAATATTCCTAGAAAACATTAAAATATAGACTCTCAAAATAAATTATCTATGAAATAATAATGTTCTGGAAGAATAGAGTAAAATATTGGTGTGCTTCCAGAATCCCAAAGGCTTGATGATATAACAATAATGGATGACTCAATATATAAACTAATACATGATTATACAACAAAAGTGTTTGAGGGAAGATTATTTGTTTTTACAAAATAAACTATAAATATTTTCTCAAATCCTATGGTATATAATGGGAGAATATTTAATGGAATATGGCCTGTTGAGATGTAAAACAAGCTTAAATTATTGGAAGAAAATCAAGGATCACAATTACAAGTGTATCAAGAACCAACTAGATTACAGTCACATCCTCACTCCAATAAGGAATGAAAAAAATGGCAGAAAATGGGATAAGCTTATCTAGTTATGAGTAAGAAGAATGTAAACTCAATGAAATACTCACCTCAAAATAAAATGTGATAGGTGACTTGTATGGGGGATAATGGGATGAATCATGAAGGATTCCTTAGTGGATTCACAAGTATTACTAGAAATTGATTGTTTTTATCAATATAAATATCACTAAAATGGTGGAATAGTATAGTGAAAATTACTAGTGGAAAGATTCCTTCCCTATGAAGGAATCATAGAAAAATTTCTATAGAGGATGCATCGAAGAAATAAACTTGTACTCGTGGTTTTAAACCCATAATTTTGAATAATATCAATACTATGGATCCAAAATATAGAAATAATATTGAGCATGTTGGAAAAAATGTCTAATTTTATGTCCAGAATAGTTAGAGTTGGCTATGTAGTTGGAACAAACATAAAAAGAATATATTACGTTGTAAAAAATATCTAAAGGTTATTTTATTAGGATGAACCACAATACTCTTTTTCAATCCCACTCACTACTTCAATTAGGGATATTATTTCTTCAAAAAATCTATATTGGACTAACTTCTCAATATGGGGGTTAATTCTAGGTATTCCAAAAAACAGAGCAATATGTGAAACTTTATCTGAGTGAGAATAATTCAGCACTAGAATAATTATGAGGAATTTATCTTTAAACATCCAAATATCATATTCGTTATCTTCCTAAATTCACCTAATATAGAAATTATAACTCACTGGAGAATGGGTGGTGAGTGTCACAACATAATTCTCTTAAATTAGTCAGTTCAGAAGCTTGGTAGATATTCAATCATATCCTACTTTCTTTTCATATAATCATAAATCATAACTCTTAACTATAACATTATTCCCTATAATTTTAACATTCATTAAAATTCCAATAATATAGTCATATTGTATGACACTGTGATAAACAAAAAATCCAACACCAATCATAATATTGGGTCTAACATTCTTCCCCTTTTTATTTTGTTTGTCATTATTATCACAAATCCATCCTCTATCAGATACTCCAAACTAAATTGGTATTAAAATAAGTAATCATAAATTCAAATCCATGAAATGTTTATATTATCTAACATAAGTTGGACTTATGATAGTACTGACAACAAAATCCGAATAGAGAGAACATTGAAACTAAACATATGTTTAATATTATATTTTTCTTCATTAACAGTTTCATACAGTATGGATAGATTATTGGAATTTTAGTTACCATTTCTAATGCGATTAATATATTGAAGATTTGTAAATATTTAACCATATCCTTCTTGTTCGACCCTAACTCTTGATCATAAAGTCTGAATATGCAATTGATAACTTCCAATAATTTATCAGCACTTCATTCTCATGGACTGAGAAGTATCTAAAAGTATTCTATATCATATTTATATTAACAATTCTCATTACCATTCTAATACAATATTAGTACTTTATGACATAGTGATTGAAAATAATCCACCACCAAATATATGTTTGGGTCTAACATTCTCCCCCTTTGAGTTTTTTTCATTAATATCATAAATCCTTCATCCATAAAATACTCCAAAAATTTCATGGTCATGGATTTATGATTCCTAATTTTCATCCCTAATGAACTTTCCCCCATTAACATCAAAATGCCAAGTTTCATATGAAGCCATATTTATTATTCAAGTTATATTACCCTTAGAGTCATCACAGCTTCCTTTTTTCTCATCCCCCCACTAATATCTTGATTAATAGGGATACATTAAACCCAAATTTACTTTTAAGTATCCTCCCCTATCATTGTGAAGTTCATAAGGGATTATTTCATAAGAAAACACCACTCCCCCTTATTCAAAAATCCATATTCAATATATTTTTAGGGTGATTTAAAATATAGTGGGGGAACATCCTTCTCTTACAACTATAGGAAAACATATATAGAGATATTTTTCTCCCCCTTGGAGAACCATATTTCACCTTTGACTCCATCTACCAATTACTTCTTGAATAGATTTATCTTCTTACCACCTTTCAATACTAGATCCAATTTATTTTTATAGTTAAACACTATTGAAAAAATTTTATCAATTAGAATTACCCCTTGTAATTAATTCATCAAAAAACACTTTATTTCTACTCAGTTGGAACTTTCTATTGGAAACTAAAGTTTAAGCTAACAAAAACCATTTTCTTCCATATAACTCACATACTTACAAAAATAATGGTAGTATAAATTTATTTTTTTGAAGAATATAATGTGATATCAATAACATTAACACCCAATCCCTTGATATTTTCTAACAATGTACTACACTCCTTTTGTGTTTATTTCATTTGTATTGCCAACTCCAACTATTATTTCTATATAATTAGTCATTATTTACCCACATTTTAAGTATTTTTACTATATATTAGTTCTATAGGCATGGTATTCTTCACAATTGTGGATTTAAACCCACTAGTACAAGGTTATTTCTTTAATGAACCACCTATTGTTTTTTCCATGATTCGTTCCTAGAGAATTAATCACTCTATTAGTTGTTTTTTATTGGTTCTTTCTCTATTGGAGGGATATTTAACTTTCCATCACCTATTTTCCAGTGGTAAAACTAATTTTTATGTTCCCTAAAGATTTATGTGTATGATATATATATATATATTATGGATTACAAAAAAAAAATTAATTTGAATGAAAAAGGCTAATATGACATATATTACCTATAACAATAGTTATCATTTTGATAGTTCAATCAAACAAATGACTATATTTTAATGTATTGTTTCATTTGATGAAACATTTAGGAGTAAAATAATATAATGCACTCATATCAGTCATGGAATTTAATCATGATTTTTAAAATATTAATAAATGAGATAACCTAAATAGTGCCAATGATGCTTATAAATTATACATTCATATGATAGATGTAGAGTGTGTGACTTCCACATAATTAGATGATTCTCTCGGACCCATTTATTTATATCATATTACTACTTTATATATAGATGTACTATCATTCCATGGAGAAAATTTGAATCCCATAAAAATATAGGATGATTTAGATGAAATCTTGGATACACCACATTGGGGGGATTATTTTTTCACTCAGTGATCTTCATCAAACCCACATGATGAAGTTTTAAGATGTATTAGATGCTCATTGTTGTATTGTTTCCATATTTACAGTAATAATTCTTTTCAATATTTTATATTTTGTTTCATATTTCCTTCATGTAGAACCCAAGACATGATTTCTAATTACTTCCATTGTGTCTAATAAGTTTTATTATATTCATTTTAATCCTAAAAAAACTTGTGAATCCACTAAGGAATTTTTCATGATTCTTTCACAAATGAATAATAATGGAGATATTTTTTGGAATTGTTATTATGTAATAGAAAAGTGTCTATGTTACATGAATTTTAATAATTTTCCTCTAAATATAAAACCACTATTGGAGGCAAAAATGAGAATAGAGGGATACTTGATTTTGATAGATTATTGAGAGTAAAATTCTCTGAATTCACAAAAGTCTGAATTTGTGTGAATGATTTCTAGGAACCATCGAGTTCTGCAAGTGAACTTCCCAGAATAACTATGTTCCACAAACATACTATTTTCACCCAAACATTCCTGAAGAAATGATTAATCTTGTGGAAAGGAATATTCCTAAGAAATTTTCATGTGGTTAAAATTATAAGATCATTGCTTCTCAAAAGAATGAGTTTCACAGAATAAGGATTTTTATGAAAACAAGAGTTTTTTTAAGTAATAATTATGTGAACATGATGAATTGATCATCCATTTTAAGTGAACAATTAATTTAAATATCACTAAATAAAGATTGTGATCTAATCATATTCTTATTCTAATCAGGGATAAAGCTCTAGTTTTTCTACCTATTGAAGAAAACATACAAGTCTATAAACTATTGAAGTACCTTCATCAACATAGTGTGTATAGTTGAGGAATATGAATTTCAAATTTGGTGAGGAGTGAAAAAACTCTAAATATTGTAAAGGTAGTACATCTGGAATATATTTTCCCTAAATTAAACATTATATCCTCCAAACTTGTAAAAGTCAATGGATTTTGGTGTGACCAACCCAATATTGACGTATGATTCTAGAACTATCCCTTTGTGGTAAAACAAGTAACAATTCTTGTGTCTCATGGGTGCTTTACTTCCCATTATATATGTGATTATTTCAGTAAGGATTGCATTTAGTGTAATAGGTTGACTGTGTTCCTTCCAATAAGGGAAAAAGATCCCAAAAGAAGAAGCAAATGAATCAAATAGAACGTTTAGTGAGGCAAACACCCTGATCCCCCCCCCCCCCTCAGAGTATCTCTTCTTCCAAAAATATATTATTATTAATTATTAATTATATTTAAATATTTTTAATACAATCATTATTTTTTTAAATTATATAAAATATTTACTTCTAAAAAAAATCAATTTATAAAGGATTGTTTTTAATATATTACTAGTTAAATCTAAATATTATATTTTCTGTAAATATGTTTAAAATTATACAAAAATTATTTTAAAACAAGTTATAAGTTACTTATTTGATAATATAATATTCTCTGATAAATTATGTTAAAAATATAAATGTATAATTTTTTTGACTATATAATATTAATTATAAATATATAAAAGTAAAAGTAAACAAATTAACAATTATATTTAAATGGATTTATTATTTTTGTTATATAGGTGTGTATATATATATATTATACATAAAAAAAATAAAAAAATCGTTTTTTGGAAAAAATTTACTATTATTAATTATGTTTTAAAAAATATTATAAAATATTTAAATGAATAAATATTTTTTATAATGTATATTTAATTAATTGAATGATTATATGATTTAATATAATGTTATTATTAATGGTATTCAACAAAAATATTCACTGTAATTATTAATTATATAGATTTGTATATTATTTAGTATATATATAAAAAATTAATCATTTTTTACAATTAAAAAACATAAAATATATGAAAAATATTATTATTTATATAACGACCCACATCATTATGGGTTGTAAATTCCTGAGGTAATTTTAATTTTTTGGTTTGGCGATGAGTTCATTTGGATATCTTGGACTTCGATTGGGATTTTGAGTGTTTGGAAATCCTTAAATAGTGTTTTCAAATGAATTTTGAGGCTCTATGGATGCCTCAATGGTTTAGATGGGCGTTATAAAATTGGTATAGTGGGTGGGATACTAAAAGTTGTAGTTTTTTTCCATTCACTACATAACTAGAATCATTCATGCCATCAATGACCATTCATGTGGTGCTTCAGGACATCAATGAATTGAAGGTAGTTAGAGGAGTGTGTCACTTCATAGGATGATTCAGGGCATGAACTATAGGTTCATGTTGTGAAAGTATCAAGTTATAGGGTATCTTCTCTTTATGGATTGGTGTCATGGTATGAAATCCCTTTTCACGAAGTGAACTATGATGGGAACCCTCTTTTTTATAGTCCTTTTTATAGTTTCTATAGGGGTCTATTTTTTAAAACCCCTCAAATTCTTGGCCACCAATCACACATAATAAACGGGTAGAATATCTCTTGTATGCACATTTATTTATAACTTTTCTACATTTTATTTGGGTGTTCAAAAGTATTTTTATCACAATGTTTCAAGGTAGGATACCTCCTTTTCATCTTATGTTCCCCTTCTTTGTTTCTCTATGATTTCTATTTTGATCAACTAGGTTTTTAGGAAATGATTTCACTAGATGATGGATAAATCATCACTCTCATTTGTTATTTAATGTTTGTCTTGTAGAATAGGTCCTAGTAGGACTTATTAAAGTTATTTTTCTTTTTCCCCTTAAGGTATGTTTCACTATTGGTTTATTTAGGTTTTCAAACAATTTTAGTTGAAATTAGTTATTAAATGAATGATGTAATTTTTGGATAATTAATTCCATAGATTTGTGGCCATGTCCGGAGGTATTATCATAATGTTTCTCATGGGTTTAGTGTCATAGGGTTGTTTAGGGAGTTTGGGGTTGATTTTTCCAATTTGGGTTATTGGTATTAAATATTTAACAAATTAATTTTTTGATAATTCTTGATAAGACAGGATTTCATGGAATCATAGGTTATTGTTACAATATTAGAGTGGATTTATGGATCATCAATTGGGATATGTGGCCTTTAAATTATTGATTTTTTTGTTCATTTGGTAATTTTGAGTTCTTGTTTGAGCATTTTATTATATGAGTTCATATTTTCATGACTTTTGTGATAGGTTACCTTAATGTTGGGATGGTCTCATGTAAACTTTATAGTCAACATGGACTGCATATCATGCTTAATGGTTCGATGGAGTGAATTTTTCAATGAGTGTTGGTAGCCCTCCTTATGGATTTTTTGGAGGAGTTTTTTGGATTTAGAAAGCATAATGGTTCCCCTTTTGAAATGTTATTTTACAAGTTTCTATATTTTAATGAGAATTAAAGGGAAATTGGTGACTTGATAAATGGATTTTGAAATTGTATTCCAAAACTATAATAGGGGTTTTATAAATAATGTCTTTATATGATTTTGTCCAAGGGACTTGCATGAGTAAAATATCATAATTTAGTGCCTTTTCTAAATGATTTGAAAATTGAAATTTGATTTATTTTAAAAAGTAATATAGAGGGCTTGTTTGAGATAATTTGGTTCATTTAACAGTGTGTGTGTGTGTGATATCTTATTTTCTAAACTTTGTGTTCTTTTATATATGATACTTTCTATTATTGATGTGTGTATGGAATATGTTGTGTTGATTCATTATTAGGTTTGTTGCGTATGTATCCCTATTATGTATTTTCATTTGGTATTAAAGTGGTGGGATTTTAGGGTGATGAAATTGAACCCTTAATAGGTTGAGATAAGTATTCGGTTATGTTGGGGACATGTGACTAGGTCATGAGGGACCAGTGTCCTAGAGATGAGCTGGTGAGTAATGATACAGGGTGTGCACCCTATTTTTTTATACCTTGATGTGCTAACTATGTTCTTGTGATAGGCGATTGACCTAGTATAGGAGAGGGATCCTAAAGTTTGGTCTCTCTATGATTGAAATGGATAGATTCACTAGCCAATGATCAAGTCCTTGTGTATAAATTAATATCTTTTCCTGGGTAGTGTTAGGATAAGATAGTGGACCTTGTCATGGTGATATATATTGGTTCATGGACCTACATTGTGAAGTATTACTATCTTGGGTCAAATACACTGTGTTCTGGAAACCTTCTTGAGTGGTTGGTTGCTACCAGTTAGGGATGCCTGCATGGGCTTGTGACCAGGGAGGATGGTGATGGAAACGATCCTAGTTTCTAGAAAGTAGATGACCTTAGGTTTTCTAGTGTTGTATTGGCTCTACCCTTAGTATAGGAATATTGTGAGGGGTTACAATTATTGACATATCTATGGTCCATTCCAATTTCTACATGGATAGATTATGGTGCACTTCAGGGGGCATGAGTATCCAAAATCCATTACCCCATATCCTTAAATGCATGTATGTGGCTTTCACTCCTCAATATCACTAGGGTTAAACTAATGATTCTCAATGAGGATTGAGTGATAAAGTTAATCGATAACCCTGGGTTATTAAACTTTCATCACTTTCCTCCTCCTTTCTGAGAGAAGTTTAATCATTTTGGGGGGGATTTCAGAGTAAATTATAAATATATTGGCTTTCTATGATGGAATTTTGATCATGAGGATTAATTGAAATAGATACTATGAATCTTACACTCCATCTGGCTCATCCATAAATTCATATTCTTCTAGTATTTGGCGAATCGAGTGTGTATGGGGGTTCATGAAGAGAGGCACCATGCGTCCTTCGTAGACAATGGTGGATATTTGTGGATAAATTAATTAGAGAAGAAATAAGGTTTTTTCCAACAAACTTTGATATCAAAAAATATTATAACTATTCTAGAAATTGGGTTATGCCATACCTTATATAAATCATGTGCTATCATGTAAGGATGTTGGAATTGTTATATGATCTATAGGAATATTTGGTTGATATGTGGCCTTCACTTAGAAGTGCACACCATGTGGAAAGGACTCAAGTTGATGTCGTGGTAGTGGCTTTGGGGCCCACCCTAGATCCACCACCTGGCAGGGTAGAGTTCCCTCATAAGCAGTCAAGGAAGCATGCAAAGAGATATTTTTTGGGGATGAGACCTCCCTGGGAGGCCTTGGGGAATAAGATATTAAATTTGGTTCATCCATCTAATGATTCCATCTTCCTAAAACTTTGAAATATTTGGGGCATTTTTTGGTTGTCCCAGATGATAGAAAACCTATGTAAAATGCTTTCAATAAGGAGATTAAGCTTATGAATTTCATACTTATGAGGATCATGGATCAAGGTAACTTTCGAGAGAGGTTCAACTATCTAGAGGACATGGATACTTTCACATGTTGGCATGGGGATGGTGAAATTGCTTCCCACTAGAGTATATGTGATGTTTAATGTAGAGGTTTAAGAGATAATATTTGTTTAAATTTCATCCCAAGATTCACTATCCCCCAGTTCCAACATAAAGGGCTCCAGTGATTAGCAGTTCAAAGGATCTAATTCAAACAAGGAATGTTCCTAGGAGAGTGGGGAGGTTACTCTTGATGAAGCTGACATAGATGATCCCTTATTTAGTGATATAAGTTTCTATAGATATTCATTCCATTTTTCATTTCCTTTAGAGCATCTAAAATGTGATCTTGAATCATGTGGTAACCATATGAGGATATCCAAGGGACCACTTATGAGGGTAAAGAGAGTGCCTAAATAGGAACTAGGGATCCTTGCCTAGGGTCCACTATTGTAGACACGACAGAAGAGGAATATGTGGAAGAATTTGTATGGGAAGATCTTGACACATCATCCCTATTAAACATCTATGGGGGGCTTACCCTAACATCTATGTGGTGGCTAAGGCAGTCGAAAAAGAAATCCTCCCAGGGCAGCTCATCATTGAGATTCCCATTCTCCCTCAGGTAAGATTTTGGATATTATTTGGCTTGATTATATCAATCTATATGATTTTTCTATATTGACATGTTTATCTTGTAAATCATTCGTTTATACATCACCAAGTGATCCTAAGGAAGCTATGTAACTAAAAAACAATATCAAAAGGTCTCTATTAGTTTAATTATTATTCAATACACTATAAGTTAGAATTTATCAAGACATAGCCTCATATAAATATATTTCTTTTTACAGATATTATGTCTACCCCATTTATTGAAATGGGTTAGACTGAATGCCCATATTTTTCTGAAATAGTTCTTGGGGTAATACTTTCTTGAAAATTAGGGGTGGTCAAGGGAGTCGGGATGTTGGCTCTAGAAGCCAAGCCAGCCCTCAAGGATCCAACCACTTAGTATGATCTGAATCTGATCACAAGGGGGGAAACCCACTGAAAATGTATATATGGTTTCTAGGGAGGCTGGACTAGAAGATGAATATGGTTTTTCTATGGGTGAAGAGTTATACTAGGATATCCCTCATCTCAATATAGAACATATCCCATATGAGAGGATGCCTAAGGAGGACCTTTCAACTACATTTATCATAATTTTCCTCGAATATTAACTATTCATCCAAGGATCTAATAGAATTGTGGTTAGAAATTTCAAAATAAAATCATGTTGTATGATGTAGGGTGTGGAAAAGAATGTTGAATTTCATCATTCACCCCTAGAAGGCATCCATAGTGAGCTGGATGGGGTCCCTCTGTCACTGGTTGCTGAACCCTGGAACTAGATGGATGGATTCTTATTCTCCCTAGGTGTTATCCCCTAACTATCTCACTGATAGGGTGTGTGAAAAACATCAAGAGTTTGATTCTTCTTAGTTTAAGGAGAAGTCTAAAGGTACCAAGGTGCTCCATATAGTTGAACATGTACTTGTTCACTTGGAGGATCAAGTAAGAAATAATGAATTCATCATCAATTCTCATATGTAGAACATAAACCAACAAAGGACCCAATTGGTGGTAGCCAAGGAAGAGGTCGTATGGGTATCATATCAACTAATTTTGTGTCTGGAAAAGTAGTAGTGAGTGAAAACTAATGATGACAAAATATTTCTGGTGGCCTGGGAGGATGTAGAAGAGAATGTTAGGAAGAAACTGGCCCTAGAGGACAATCTCCAGAAGTTGGATGGGCTAGAGTTCTCAATTGTTGAGGATGAGTCTTAAGGAGATCTTTTTTTTTGTTAAATTAAGGATAGGCTCTATCTTATGGATTACCCTCCTTAATAATGACTTTAGATTTATTTATTTAAAAAACGTTATGTGCATTTCTCCTTTTACTACATATCAGTCATACTATAAATGAATTCAACCATAAACCGCTAAGACAACATGATTCATTCTCAATGTGATAGATGAGATATAAAAAGAGGACCACTTACTTATATGATATTTCCAAGAGTGGTGGGGTCAGAATTATCCATTGACCTTTGGGGAATCTTGAATAAAAAATTCTTGGTTAGAGAATGGTAATCTACATATCCAACTTCTTTCTATATGTGAAGATATTCATGAGTGGGGAAATGTTAGGATATTTGGATTCTACCTGAAAAAATGGGAAGGATAAAGGGTGTGAATTGATATTCCTAGGATAATTAACACAAAATAGGTGAAAAGATGATTGATGATGACTATTAAAAACACAGACCCTATTAAATATTGTCTGAAGTCCTTTGAATCTTGTTCCTAGGACAGTAGGTGAGCCACTGTATCCATGAACCATTTTATTTGGGGTTATTCAGATGTAGAAGATGATGGGGATCAAAATAAAGGTATACATGAAGTGTGGGGATAAATTGAGTGAATTGTTTACAGGATTCCAACAACCTCAAGAATGTGCCACTATGGTTTTGAGCATATTGGGTGACTGTATCTTTATAAGGTAAATTCAAACTCTCCTTGTAAGGGGAATGTCATCCCAACTATCAAGTGATGGATTGAGAACTTAAGCGGTGTGGTAGTTGACTAACACCAAATGGAGAAATGTTACCTCATGTTAGGTCCTATGATACTTCATAGTTTTACACCATACAATTTGGATGGTAGGCGTGCAGTTTAATATCTTGCGGTAAGGAAATTAAAAATGCGGTTTCGAATCATATGGTGAGGATATTATTTATTTAGTTTAAGGTTATATAGCTTTAAAAATTATGTCACATAGTTTAACTTCATATGGTTGGTACATTTGTAGTACAGTTTAATATCTCATGAAGAGTACATGTGAACTGATGTGAATAGAGGGTGGAGTTAAGGTATGTCTATAACTTTTTATCAAACCAGTGGGTCCAGTGAGAACTACCAGGCTTTTCTTGGCCTCATTGTGGGTCCCAAAAGTATTGTAACTCTTTATTTATGACCTCATATTTTCCCAAGTCACATTGATGACTTGGCTGATGGGAATCTGACATTTACTCAGGTTTCCCCTTATAGGGTTTTCAATCTGACAGATGTATATGGATATTTACTGGGGTAATTTAAGGCCATTTCATCTATAATAGATATGTACATATTAAGGGGAAATTTTATGGGTTTTTATATAAATATTTGGACCATTGAACCTAGTTTAAGGTCATAATGTTTATACTGATTAGAATATATTATGTGGTAGGGGAAGCATTATAGACTTGATGTCAAGAAATGGATATGGGGTTCTGATACCACACAAGTTTTCATATAGTTTAAGGTTATAATGTTTAGACCACATATTCTTGAGTGTCACATAATCTAAGTCCCATCATAGAGAAAAGGGAGAAAATAATGTGTTTGTAGAGTGAAGATTTGTAGTTGGTCCAAGGATTGGAGATCTAGCCATCACTATGTATCCTATTGCATTATGAATCAAGGCACATATAGTTTGGGAATACGATGTAGTAGGATACAAAAAATGAAGGTGGTAATTCCTCTTAACTAATGATGTTTCAAAAAATAGATGACATCGGTTTTTCTTTTCCTATGAGGTGATAAAAACTAAATGTGAATGGAGGCCACAAGGTCCCAGTTACACACAGTTCAATGTAACGATTCGTAGACTGTGGGGTGTGTATCTCAGGGAAATTTTGTGGGGAAAAGTAGTAGTTACCCAACATAAAGATAATTTGAAGTATTATTGGTACCAAATGAATCATCCCTAAGTTTCATAAAGTTTAAGTTCATGGTTCTTGGACCAAAGGTGGAGGGATTCTAAAGGAGTATTTTCTGGAATGGAATAGTGATAACCTAACATGAAAAGGGTATGAAGGATTCCTGGATCCTCTAAACATCTAAAAAATCTGAAAACATTTAAATTCCTGATTATTGGACCAAGACTCATAGTTTAAGGTTGTAGTGTTTGGACTAGAAAGGATATGGAATTCTATCCAGAGAACACTTGTGTATTTCAATTATTCTTGGTGAATGTACCACTATAACTCCTACAACAACATGATCCATGATCGATGAGAGAATCAAGGAGTGTCAAAAAGTTCCCCATTTTCAAGGTAAATTATTATAAGGGGAAACGAATATAACTTGGAAAAGTTATAATGACCCTAGCTTACTTGGCCATTGAAATTGAACACACGGGGAATGAAACCAAGTGTATTGAAATTATAAAAGAACAAAGGGAGGTGGAAAGGGAGGTAAATTAAGAATTCGAATATCTATACCATGAAAGGGGTGGTTACTGATGGGTAGGGAATGATTGTTGACCATGTTCCAAAAAATATTCTAAAACTACCCAAATCATGGATGGGGTGAACGAATTGAGGAATTGATCATTAACCATGTTTGAAACATAGAAGTCACCAGAAGTTGTTGACAATCCTTCCGAGCATGTGCCTCAAATGATAGGTGAGACAGTGTGTCGAGGCACCATTTCCACTAGGGAATGTTCAAATCCATAGAGTGGTGATGATCCAAATAAATGGAGGAATAAAATGGGAATGTGGGAGTGGGTAATATCCTAGAGGAATTTGGATTATCTAGGAACTATTACTCCATGCACTCGAACACATTGGATGAGCATATCAGTAGGAAATAATTGGGCCTAACATTGAGTGGGAAGACCTAGAAATGAGTTGATAGTGTGGATGGGATCAAGAAATGAGATATAGTTATATCTATGTATCCCATGGGATAAGGAATGAATCCACACGTAGTTTTGGAAAGTGGTGTGTCAGGAGACCAATGCAGAAAGGGTGGCATCCTCTCTGGAATGGAAATTGAATCATCCCATAGTTATCATATGAGGAGTCTCGTTTTTAAACATTGGGTATAGATATAGTTTAACATCATGTGATGATGAAGTTTCTTTTAGTCATATCACATTAGTTATATAAGGAATTCTGTGTTTTTTATAGATGATAACGATATATTTTAATATCATGTGCTATGGATGTTGGGCATGATTATCTCAAATTCATCTTATGGGGTGTTTTTCACATATGGTAAGGCTACAGTTTAATGTCATATGATGAGGAAATTGGGACTGGTTTTTTAAATTCATACAGCTCAGAATAAGAAGTTTTTTCCAGTTTAAGGTCATAGATCTTGAACCAAAATGGGTCATATATAGTACTACTTGATGAACCTAGTGTTGGAAGGAGGTGTGATATGTTGCACATCTATGGTGATCAATTAGTTCACACCATTGGGTTATGACTAATGAATAAATTAATTTCCTTCCCATTTAGGCTCTAGTTTCAATGAATTCTTCTTAGGTTTTATGGGGGTCTTGAGATCCAACTCCATATCACCTTAAAGTAAGGATCAGAGGTAAACCTTTTAAATTATGATCTCGCTACCCAATTTTAATGTCTCTATAAGTTATGTGATGCCAGGATCATATTTCCTTAGAGATCTTCCAACTTGGAAAACTATAATTTCTCTCTCTTATCTGGTGTATTCTGGTCACAAATAACCATCTGAAGCAATCATAACATGACTTCTATAGGAAAAACTACTTCAATCCCATAAACCATGGAATATAGGTTCACCTTGGTGGAATTTCAAGTTATCGTTTGATACACCTAAATGGAATTAGGGATCTTATCAGGCCAAATATTCTTATTATAGCCTACCATACTCTGAAAGATGTTTGAGAGGGTCTTATAAAAGGCCTGAATCTTCTCATTCACCTATGCATGGTAGCATGAATTGTGATTAGATAAGATTTTATACTTGGTTTATAGAATATTTAGCTCATATCCCTAACATTTAGTGTCATTTTATATGTCAATAATGTGAGGAATCATAAATAAATAGATGATATAGGACTTCAAAAAATCTATCACCTAGGGAGTCTTGACCTCTTTAAGTGGGATGAAATCCACTCACTTTGAAAATGAATTTGTTATAGTCAAAATGAAACTTCATTTTCGAGTTATCAATAGAGGGTAGGGACCCACAACATTACGCCCTCATACGGAAAATGATCAGGAGTACTTGGAGGTATGTAAAAGATATGGTGGTTTATCAACAAAGAATTAATTGATTCTAAAAGATCTTAGTCAAGATAATTGTATCATTGAGAAAGAGAGGGGTGAATAAATGATTCTTTTCCTTTTAATTTTTCTAAAAAACCATTCACCTCCTATTAAAGATTTCAATCCATACTAAATACAATTCAAACACACATTAATATGATTAAAAGTATTTACAAGGTTCATTATTCAATAAGAATAGTTATTTCCTTCGTATGGTTTGGAAATGATTGAATACCACACAATAAACTATAAATAAATCTTTTTAATGGAATTAAATGATTCAGATATACCCTTTCACTCGTGAATCACATTGAAGAGAGTCCAATTGTGTGTGTTCACCCTCTTCACACAAATAAGTAAAAAAATGATTGTGTAACAAATCATGGTACATGTGATTCTTTTTTAATTATACAAATGTATTATTTAAAAGAAAATCTTCAATTTCTTACCCATAAGATTGTAATAACTTCAAGGAATTTTCTGTAGAATTTAAATCCAATTACCAAGTCTAATTATCTCAATTCCATTCTCCCAGTTTGATTCTTCAAAATTGAATTCCAAATACGATTGATTTAACTCTGACAGAATATGATCAAGGTAATCTAGAATTCCTTCTTCCTCAGCCCAAAAATCCCAATATGGAAATCTTGATCCAATTATCTATCCTGGTATGATGACCATCTAAATAGGATGATAACTAGAAAACAATAGTCAGGTGAATATGATGATTAGATGAATAATGTTTTTGAATTGTCTCGTATCCTTTCACTTTAATCCATCAAAACTTCTTCAACACATCATAATAATGAAATTTCTTTATCTCCCTATAAAGTCATAGATTATCACTCTTCCATTGAATAGTACATCCATCATCATTCCTCAAAAAAAGTAAAAAGTACTTATCCCTTTTATAGGTGACCCATGAGAGGTTTTGGGGAGAATCCCCAAAACCTTCTAGCCTAACCAAATTCAGAAAACTTTTCATGATATCTTGAATTTTAGGTTCATATCTAACTTCCTCATTGCTTCTCAATTCTTCTCAAATACTCTTAAAAATTCATATCTTTTCCATAATTTCTTTATCAAATACCAGTTTGATTATAATTATCCATTTTGATTTCTGAATATGATTGTGTTACTATCTTCCCATTCCAACCAACAAGTTGAATTGGAACTAAGTTGGATATGATGAATATTGATACCTTTGAGGAAACAAAACAACTTATTTGAATTTCATGATCACCCTCGACAATACATCTAGAAATATCCTTCAACTCTTCTCTTGATCAATTTGATCAGAGTTTATATATCTATTATAAAACCCATTATCTTCTATCACTGAGGTTTTATGACTTTTTTATTTTAGTCAACCTGAAAACTAGTTCCTTTCATTTCCCAAATTTTTCCAAAATCCACAGACTTTAAATTATAAACTCTTCCTTCAAAAAATCATTCAACCATCTTAAATTTTTGACTACATTGTTGATCATTATCTTTTATTATGATTTGTTTTAGATTAAACTCAATTCATTTTCCATCAGTCTTATAGAAATCAATTTTTCCAGACTATAATGGTGTTCCAAATAAGATGGAAAATTACAGTAACATCAACTTTAGCAACTCATTTCTTTCACAAACATCATCTTTTATCATAACATTCTTCATGATATTGAAAAACATTGAAGACCAGATTTAGCATCGTTTGTCTTACCATGGAAAGTATTAAAACTTCACAAAACTCTAGAAACTAGTTTTCTCTTCAACACAGTCTAAATATGATTTTCCAGAATACAATTCATATTAATATGATATACATCTTTCCTTTATCTTTTCCATCCATATATGATCAATATAAATATGATTGATCAGCATCTCTTTAACTCTCCCTTTCTTTAATCAAGCTTATATCACAAGTTTTACCACAATCTCATGATTTATGAGAACTCAACGATCATCAAATAATCATTACATTTGAATTGTAGTAATACATAATTTTATACTCCTCGTTACAATAAAACCATTCATACTAGAATCAATGTGAATTAGATGACCATTTACATCCAGTGAGATCCTTCCTTCATATGATCAATCTTTTCATTTCGGATTTAGTGTGAATCCAATGAGCCTTTTCTTCTAGACAGCTTCTCTTAAATATGACGGATCTTTTCAAGAATTGTAAGTCTAATTCTCTTGAATATGATGTTAGATCCAATTTAAATACAAAGGGAGGTAATTTTCATTTCTTATCAAACTTCTGTTCTTCTTTCTTAAACTTTCTTGAAAAAAAAAAGAAATCATTTGAATACAATCATTAGCTTGGTCTTAAGAATCTCCCCCTTTGTGTTTTTTTTCAACCAAGATTCATAAATCAAAAAACTTTTTATTCTCAAGAAATTGAATACTTATCAAAAATTATAAGCTTACGTGAACTAACTAGTTTTAGAAAAAAAAAGAATCATCTGTAGAAAATTCATGTTGTCCAAAAGAAGTGATTGTGAAAAATTCTTCATCTTTTATTCCCTTAGGACTTTCTTTCATAGCTTCTTAACCATTCCTGGAATAAAAACAATGTTTCCAAAAACCACTCTAAAAAATAGATATAATTTCTCACACATGTACATTGTTGAATTCACACTATACCCATAACTTCCCCTTTTTACATGAATTTGAAGGATATATTTATGAAGCAATTAAACTATACCCCATGAAAACAATATAAAAAGGTAGGATGAGAGATAGAACAGAAAATCATACCTCAACCTTAATGAAAAAGAGTTTGTATGACCATGCTCAACCTCAATTTAAAAAAAAGATTATTTTATTAAAGGTTTCATGAAAATGTCAGTAACTTGTTCTGTTGTGGAAACATAAACATTCTTCAATTCATTTTTCTTCACATGCTTTTTGATAAAATGATATTTTATATCAACATGATTTGAATGATAATGTTGAACTAGATACCAAGTGAGATTGATTATACATTTATTTCCATAACCAATGAAAAAGGGTAACTTCACTTTAACGAGTAAGTATTCTAATTGAGTGTTATCCATATAAGTTGAGTAGAGGATTGAGTGGAAGAAAAATACTCTGTTTCATCCGTATTGAGAGTTATTAAGTTATGTTTCATTTAATTCCAAAAATAATAATTATTTCCAAGAAGAAATACTCCACCATATTTGGATATTCTGTCATCAATATTTCATTCTCAATTAGCATCTGAATATGCAAACAAATAAATAATTTTTGAGTTGTCATACCTAATTCTGAAATCTATTGTATCTTTGATGTATATGATAATTCTTTTTCCAACAAATAAATTTAATTCTTTTGGAGAACTCTTAAATCATGCATATAAGGTAACATCATAAATAAGGTCAGTTCATGAAGAATTCAAATACAATAAACATTTAACAATCTTTTGAAATTCAATCTAATAAACTTTTTTCTTTATCTATATTTTTTTACCTGTGTTACAACTGAAATTGATGTGGAAATAGGTTTTGATTTTTTCATGCCAAACCTCTTAAGAATTTATATATCATACTTTTCTTGGGAAATAAAGATATGTTTCTAGTTTTGTAAAATTTATAACTTAATAAATTATTCCATTTCCCCCAGAATGGACATATGAAATACATTTTTAATCTATTCAAAAAACCTTTCACAACATCTTTCATCATTCCCAGCTATGATAATATCATCAACATAAATAATTATGATGAGGGAATACTCTTTTCTTTTTCTGATATAAATATTTTTATCAACTCTTACTTTCTTGAAAATCATCTTCCTTAAGAACGTATCAAATTTTGAATACCATGCTCTCGGATATTGTTTTATCCTATACAATCCCTTCTTCAATCAATATACATAACTTTAATATTTCCCAACAAAAAATCCACAATTTTGTTCAATGTAAACTTCTGGTTTAAGATCACTATTCAATAGTGGATTTTATATCCATTTGAATGATCTTGTAACATTTATGAAAAAAATAGCAAGAAAATTTCTAATTGTTTCTAATCATTCCATTAGAGAAAAGGTTTCATCAAAATCAATACCTTCAATTTGTGAATACCGTTTGAAAAATAATATTTCTTTGTTTCTTAGAACATAACCTTCTTTATTAAGCTTGTTTTAGAACACCCATTTTTTACTAATAATGTTTTTTTCCTTTATTGGGTATGATTTCCCATGTAGCATTCTTTTAAATTTTATTAAACTCCTCGTTCATGTACTGAACCCATTGCTGATACTGAAAATATTCTTTTACATCATTCGTCTCCACAACTAAATACAAATAAGTATGTGAAATATCATTTTTTGTTCTTCTTGTTTGAACCTTATGATATTGATCACCAATAATGTTATAACCTTCCACTTGTTACCTCGGCCTAGGATAAGATTTTAGAGTATAATACTAATCATTGAAAATAGTTGAGTTTAATTCTTCTTCTTGGGGAGAATTGAAATTATCTGTATCATAATTTTTTCAAAACTTTACTTACCCTAGTCAACTTCCTTATTTATCAGAATACACTGATCTTCCTCGGATATTTACATTACCTTTTAATAAAATGATTCAACAATTCTTCCAATTTATTTGTTGAAATATTTATATCCTGTTCCTTCTAGAGCATAGCCAAGATTATTTCCATCTTCACCTTTCTGCGCAATATTTACAAATTTTCCACCTTTATTATTTATAATACATGGAATCCCAAAAACTCATATGTGTTTCTGAATTGGATTTTTTATATAAAACAATTCATAATGATTCATATATGAACCAGAAATTTAGAACAATTGGTATGGAATATAAACAGCATTAATCATGTATTTTCTCTAACAGTAATGAGGAAGACCATGTTTAAGTAACATAGTTCTTACTATATCCACTGAACTTCTATTATTTCTTTCAGAAACACCATTTTATTGAGTAGTTCATGGGGAACTATACCCATGGTGAATTCCAATCTTCTCCATATATCATTAAATTTATTTACTTCTCTATTCACCACTATTATCACTTCTCAAATTCTTCACCGAATATTAACATTCCTTCATAGTTTTCCTTCTGAATGTTTTAAAAAATTTAAAAGCATCAAAATTATGTTTCATATACATAACACATGTAACAATAGAAAAATAATCAATTAATGTAATGAATTGATTATAACCATTTATTTTTTATTTTCACATTGGCCCATGGATATCAGAATAAATAAGCTCTGGGGTTGTTTTGAAAAAAAATTATCTTTCTTGTGCACAACATTTATAATATTTCCATTGTGAATAATAGTGAAACAACAATCTCGTATTCTTGTAAATTCAGGAATGTCTCAAACTATATTTCTCTTTGAAAATGTTATTATGTTTCTTTAACACATGTTTCCTAGCCTTTAATTCCACAATTGATTCTATTTTACAATATTCAAGTAATAAGAGTCATTTATTTCACCAACTTGAAACTAATTCCTTTTTTTAAGTTGGTCTCCTATAACTATATTTCCAACTTATTTAATTAACAAAAAAATACATTTTTTCAGAATATACCTTTGTTCCCTTTATCATACAATTATTAAACACTTGGAAAATTGTGTTTTAACCAATCAACATATAGATCTTTCTTGGATTTCAAATTTTATTTTCAATTATGTCTGATCCAATATCTTTTGTTGTTATTGATTCATTATTGCCAAATTTCATAGTTCCATATTTAAAATATTTCAAACTCTAAAAAAATCAAAAATCATTTCATATGAGAAGAAAATCCTCTATTAAGAATCCATGGTCTTTCTCCTTTTACATATTTCAATGCAGTATCAACAACAAGAGACTTTCCTTAATCCTTTTCTTTCTTCACTTTCAGCCTATGAGAATTGTCAAGATACTTTTGTTATGTCGGTAAAAAAAAATTACCTTTTCAAGGTGTCCATGTTTTTTTCATCTTTCACAAATATTTTTTAATTCTTGTAATCTATTTTCAACTTTCACACCAACCTTCTCAGGATTCATTAAAACAACTTTATCAGACCTCTTTCTTTGAGGATATTGACTCCACCTCAAACCAAGCCTTTAATAACCTATGGAATAATTGTAATGTTTTTTTTAAACCAAAACATATTATCCATGTGTATTAATCCACCATAATACCAACATTAGATATTTAAATAGTATTTTCATTTCAAACTTCCATACAAAACGAAATTAGGAATACATTTCTCAGAAACATTATTGTATTTCTTTTCTGACCCACCAACCTTTCTATTTTCAATTAGGGTCTTATTTTTTTATCTTTATCATAACCATAATTATTTGAAACCTTTCTAGATTCATAATTTTTATAGAATTCTATATTCCCAAATTTTTTGGTTTTGTCCACATACATAACCTTCACAGATTTAATATTTTCTAAAGAAATTACATCTTTCTTCTCTACCTTTTATACTAACTTTTTTTATCCTTATTAGTTTTATCAATACGATAACTTTCACTAATTTTAGATATATAGGTTTTTAAATTTGTACCTTTCTCTTCATCTTTATATAGTTTTCATTGGACAAGTTCCAACTATTCTTCTTTTTCATTCAACTTCACTTTCAGATGATCATTACGATTCTTTTTTTCCCCAATATATTTCTTCAAATCATCAATTTATTTTACTAGCTTAAACTTCTTATCCTAAAAACATTCTTGATATCTTTTTTGGGAACATTCATATTCCAATGTTTTTTTCTATTCAATAATTTCGATCTTTCTCATATATTCTTTCAACTATTCATTCAAATGATATTCAAGTTGAGTTTCTTCTTCTTATAAACTGCTACTTCCAAATTCATCATCATTCACTATTGCAAAAAAAGTATTTTCAAAACCATAGTCAATGGATTTTTTGGATTTAGCATCGCTGCCTTCTTCTTCTTCATCTTTAGATAACAAACCTCTTTATTTGAATTTAATGAATTTTCTATCTTTCCTGTGGAATACAATTTTCCTTTTTCTCCCTATTTCTTCCACAATATTCTTGGACATTTTTATTCTTCATCACTATCCTCTAATTTCATTATTTTAGGGAAATTAGTCCCAAAATTACTAACAACTCCACATTTAAAAAAAATCAAGGTAAGTTCCCCTTTGTATTTTTCTATACCAATTTTCACTTTTTTAGAAAATAAGGATAAAATTTCATCAAAGTTATTACTTACCTCATTTTCAGAATCAGATTCACCAGATTCATCTTCAATAGGAATATTATTTGAATTTTCTTTATTATAATTGTTGAAATACATTTCTCTATCAACTCTTGTATTGATTATTATAGCTCTCTCCCTTCTCATTTCATATGTAATGAGAGTTATATGGAAATAATCAAGAGATAATGCTTCATGTTCTCTGTCTTCCAGTGAGGAATCATTTTCTTCAAACTTGTTAAAAAGGATTCTCAAAATATTTTCAACAACTATAGAATCACATAAATTTTCAGCAAGACATATGATAGTGTTGAAAATTTCATTCACCCAGGTAATGAAGTTTCTAAAATATTCATATTCATCCATCTTAAATTATTTAAACATTAATCTCCAGATCTATAATTTTTTACTTCTTTAATTTTTTGTTGTCTTCAGATATGTTTTTCAATTTTTTCCATATACCTTTAGTTTTGGAAACACCTTTCACACTTAGGAATTAAATTTCATAAAGTGATGATAATAAATCATTCCTAGTCCTTCCATCATTCTCAAGATCTTCTTATCAACAAATATAAGAAGAAATTTATAATCAATTGGATGAAACTCGTTAGTTGTAGCTTTAAAAACACCATATCCAATAGACATAAGATAAGGCATCATTCTATCTTTCCAAATATCATAATTCTTTGCATTAAAAATTGAAATACCTTTATTATTAACACAATTAAAATCCTCTCTCCGCAAAGAATGAGCGAAGGGAACCTTTTCTCTAATACTAGTTGAAAGTGCCTAGTCAAAATAATTATTTCACTAAGAGGGGGAGGGGTGAATCAGTGATACATTTTCTTTTATGTTTACTTGAAATAACCTTCACCTCATATTAAATATTTCAATCCCTACTGAAAAAAAATTCAAACTCACATCCATAGGAAAAAATAATTTCACAATATTCACAATTCAATAAGAATATATACATCCATGGTGCTGTTTGGAAATGATCCAATACAACACAATCCACTAGAAATCAATTATTTTGGTGGAATACAAGGAGTAGGATATAACTTTCACTCATGTGGAAATTTAAATACAATCTAATAGTGTGTGTGCACCCTCTTAGCACAAATAGGGTAAAAAAAATATTTCTGTAACAACTAATGTTACACATGCTTCTTTTTAACTTCCACAAATTTATTCTTTGGAAAAAAAATTCAATTTCATACCCAGAAGATGGTAAGAACTTCAGGGAATTTGATATAGAATTAAGATCTGATTCCCAAGTCTTGTTATCCAAATCCAATTATCCCGTCCCAATTCTTCAAATCGGATTGCCTAATATGATGGAAATAACTCTGACAGAACACGATCAAGACAATCCAACACTCCTTCTTCCTCAGTCCAAAAATCCCAATATAGAAATATCGATCCGATTATTCATCCCAATCTGATGACCAACTGAATATGATGACAAGAATAATATGACAGTAATCTGAATACAATGATCAAATAAATAACATTGTGATCTTGCCTCTTCTCTTTTAACTTCAATCTGTTGAAACTTATTCCACCCAGTACAATAAGGAAACTCTTTTATCTCCCAAAAATTTGAAGCTTTTCTCTCTTATAATGAATAGTATATATATCATCAGTCCTCGTAGAAAGTAAAAATTACTTCCCCACTTTATAGGCAACCCGTGATAGGTTTTAGCAGGAATCACTAAAACTTTCTCAATCAATCACAATTCAAAAAAAACATGATACCATGAATTTTAGGTGAATATTTGACTTCTTTAACACCTCTATATTCTTCTGAAATATTATTAAAACTTCATCTATTCTCCATACTTTCTTTATAAAATTCTAGTATTGTTCTTATTCTACATTCCTATTGATGAATATGATTATGTTTTTATCTTCCCATTTTGATCATCAAGAATAATTTCCATTGACTTGGATATAATGAAACTTCATCTAATTTAATAAAAAAACATCATCTTAGAATTTCATTCCCCCCCTTGAAAATACATCCAGACATCTCTTTAAACTCTTTTGTTGATTCATTTGATTATATTTCATCAATATCTTATGAAAATCATCATCTTCGATTACTGAGGTTTTTTATCTTTTGGACATTGGTCTGACTGAAAACTAGTACATTCAGTTTCACTCATTTTTCACAAATCCATAGCCTTTAAATTACAAACTCTTCCTTCGAAAAATAGTTCAACCATCTTAAATGGTTGACTACACTATTGATCAGTCTCTGTCATTAAGATTTTCATCATCTTAAACTAAATTCATTTACTATGAGTCTTTTTAAAAACCACTCAACCTGAATATGATGGTATGCTGAATATGATATACTGATTTATCGACTTCAACTTCAACAACTCTTTTCTTTCACATAATCCATATTTTATCATGCATTTTGTCGAGATTTTGAAAAAACATTTAAGACCAGCTTTACCATCATCTGAATTACCATAGAATGTATTGAAAGTTCCCAAAACTCTAGAAACCATCTTTATTTAAATATATCTTGAATATGATTTTTCAAAATATAGCCAGGATGAATACGATCTCTAATACTCCTTTTTCTTTTCCATCCATATTCGATCAATGTGAATATGATTGATCACCATCGCTTTCACTCCCACATTTATCATCAGTCTTATATCACATATTTAACCAAAAACTCATGATTTGTGATAACTCCAAGATCAAAAAATCATCACAACATTTGACTGATAGTTATAAAATCTCTAATTCTCTTCATTATGATCAAACCATTCATACCATATTCAAAGTGAACCTGATGAAAATTTATTTCCAATAAGATCCTTCCTCAATATGATGAATATTTTCATTATGTATTTAGTGTGAATCTGATAAGCCTTTTCTTCTAGCCATTTTATACTAAATACGGTGGACCTTTTCAAGCATTGTAAGTATGATTCTCTTGAATACAATGGTCTTTCTGATTCAAATACAATGTGGGGTGATTTTTATTTCTTCTCAAAATTCCTTTATTCTTTATTAAACTTTATTGAAAACAAAGTACATCATCTAAAAAAAATCATCAGCTTAATTCTAATAGATTTAGCACACATGAAATCTCTTGTTGGATTTTATGCCGTCATGGACCATGGTGGGATAAAATTAGCACAACATCTAGATCTGATGGAATGCTTTAATCCTTCTTGATGGTCCCCACTTGACCAAGTGTAAACCTCTTTCATAACTTGAGGTACCTCCTTCCCTTGGATGCAATGGAAAATGATCCCATCAAATTCAAAACATTAAATGGTCTACTCAAGAATATGTTCATCCCTACGGATAAATGTTGTTGTGTACTAGAGAATTTGATCACACTCATCTTGGTTTGTTAGGAGAGTTCTCTGATGGAGAGACTCAATAAATGGATTCATCTAATTGGATGATTCTATGATCACCAAGGAATTTAAGGTCCCTAACATAGAAGTTCTAGAAAAAAATGATTCAATTGACAATAAATAATTATAAATGATCGGGAAAATGACCCTTCGATGTGCCACATGAATGACTAAATCATCTTGGCTAGGTTCTACAAGAGATGTGTCCATGCCAACCAATGAATCATCTTGTTCATTATATGATTGAGGAACATGATTCAACTTCATCCTGAAAGTGAATTGGGCCATTAACTATTGATTTCTCTATAGAAGGGGAATAAGTTATTATTTCCTATTTACATAGTCACCATTTTTCTATTTGATTTTTATCTTAGATTCTACCTTCACATGAAAATGGGGGACATCAATCTTGAGGTATAACTCCATTACGATGATGAGGGTCTGATACATGACCTCATTGTTGGTGTATCCTTTTGATAATAGGAATGAGCATGTAATGATGTCCTGAATTGAAGTTATGAAGTTGATCCTAAGGCCTAATCTATTGAATTTGGGGGGGTTTGAGTCTTCTTTTAGTTAGGTTATGGGAGGTTCCATAAAAATTCATATTCCAACATGACATAGTCGAATCTAATGCAATGATGGCCTCATCTGTGAAATCAACATCTAGAGGTTTTTCCTTAGGGGATAGATGAATATCAAATTAATCTTTCACTTCTTGATCATTAATAGATTTATAGGGAACAAAATTGGGGTAAAATAATTTAGAATCACTAACCAGTGTGTTAATTGGTCTATCAATATGGGTTATTTGATGTTTTACTTCACTAGATCGATATGGGATATGAGTCGTATCTCATGGTGCTTCTTGTAGTGTCACAACTTCTAAACTACAAATTCCAAGGTGAGACAGCCCTTTTAAACCGGAGAATATATGGACTCTATGTTTTGGATCATTCTAGTGGGATAATATAGGTTGTTTTACTTACCCTCATTATTTTTATAATCTAGTCGGGAATTGAGGGGTGGTTTCAATGTCGTCACATAAAAGATATGAAGATTTCTTATAGAAATATACATCAAGACTAGAGGATGAAGAAGGTACTACTTAATATTATCAAATGTGTAATTTCATTCTTCATCACATTGGTAAAAGGTTTCTTTCATTTTAATTCTAAAAAATGGATTACACTTGATATCCATATTTTAAATAAATCAATGCATATAGGCCAAGTGTCCTTAGAGACCCCAAAACTCTAGAAAGTTACATAGAGGATGAATATTACTGATAGACTTGATCTTCTTTGGTCAACCTAAATTTCCATGTATCTTACCATAAAGTTGAAAAAAATTCCATATTTAACCCCAAATGCACACTTCAAGGGGTTCATCCTTAGGTGGTGGGAGCGGAGTAAGTTAAATACTTTTTCAATATCCTGGAGATGGTATTTACACTAGTGATATTTAACTTTAATATTATCTATGTATCACTCCACTAAAGTCCCAAGGAGGATTTTTATGATATAGTGCATGGAAAATGAGTAGGTAGCTCCAAAATTATTCAATCTAAATGGAATTTCTCAGTAAAAAAAAGTTCCCTATGGTTCCCTAAAAGTGGTGTCCTCCTCATCCTCAAAGGCCATCTAAATTTTTTTATACATGTAATACCCATACATGAAGTATATATCTTGGAATCTATCTATGGAATCAATAAATAGCTCCATTACTGGAAGAGGAAAATCATCCCTTGGAAAGTGGTGGTTGAGGTCCTAAAAGTTGATGCTGAACATAATTTTCAAGTTCTTTTTCTTGAATAAGATGATATTAGCAAGTCACATGGGGTATTTAACCTTGATAATGAAGTTTATCTTGATTAGATTCTCAATATCGGCCTCGACCATGACATCATGAGAGGATTTTATCTTTATAAGATATTTTTTGAACCCATAGTGTCTTACATGGTGGCCAAGGTGGTGGATGACCACCCAGGGATCGATTTGTAGAATTTACCTATAGCCATAGGAGAACATGCCATGGTCTTGTTTCAATAAATCCATGTACAACAACTACTCTTCTAGAGAGAAAACTTCACTAATCAATTTCAACCTCAGATATTCTTATGTGATGATATTAACTTGGTCTAGTTCATCCACTATGTTTGAGACAACCTATTTAAATATTAGAGGGGCATCATCCAAATCTTGTCCTTTACCTAATGGGTTAAGGTTGGAGGGAGGGGATGAATCTATAAGAGTTGTAAATATGGTACCAGTTATTACACCTACTCTGACCAAAACAAAGTCCTTAATTAGGGGATCATGTTCTATAGTGAATATGGTAATGAAATTTTTCAACCCTTTTCCACATGTTTTCAAACCATGAATCTTTACTTTGATGTTGAAAAATGGTGTTGGGTGGATTTCAACAAAGTCAAACGTGTGTTTTATAACATGCAGTGATATCATGGTTCAATTTACATGGGGTATATCCCCCAGTATTCTGTAGTAGTGGGGATTTATAGTACTATTCAAGACTATGTCATGTAGGAATGCAAGGTAATCTATGATCACCCATTATTTTTTCACTTGATGAAGCATATTTTCCAATCTAATGTTGTGGGCTCCAACCAGTAAATCAACATAATCAAGTTGTCTTACAAATATTCCTAGGGATCTGTTGAAGTGTCTTCCAAATTATTGGTGGCATTGATATACTAAAACCATTGGAATGGAGTTATTTTACCTCCCTTTTTTAGTAATTGACATCCATGTAATGGGGATCATGGGAGTTGAATGTAGAATTATCACCTTGGAGTACCCTTATTCAAACATTAATGGGTTATTTTGGGTATTTATGGTACCGAGTGGAAATTTCCAGGTGTAAATGGATCCAGGACCATCCCAATAAAGTGTTGTAATCCATATCCTAGGAAATAACCATAAAATTGATTATTTCTACCAAACCACTGAATTCGGTCTTCAAAAGAATCTTTCAACATAGCTTCTACATGTATTTTTAGGTTATAGGTAGTTAATTCAGCTTCTATAATCCTAAACATACAAAGATTATGGGTTTGGATGAGATTGATCTATGAGTTATCATCCACTAGGAACTTATATATTTTCATGCCATTAAACCAACCTATGACATACAATTGGTAGATTTTCCCTAGGTTAGTTTCACCCCCATCATATTTGGAGATATAAATGAGGTATTGACAATATTACCACTAAGATTCATCTTCGTGGAAGGCCTCAGTGTTAGCTACCTCATTTTAAAAATTTATTGGTCTCTTTAAGGAATCAATAAAGAGCCTCACTAGAATACTAGCGAGGTTTTTTAGAACATCATTTTTTAAGCATGGGGAATATTACTACATTAAAAGGGTATATATTTGATAGGGAGAATAGTGGTAATAGTTTATTGAGGTTCTGGTTCCAAGCTCATATTGGACATATTCTATTGATGACTAGATATCTCAGGCTAAGTTTTAGGCAGTAGAGGTTGGGCCTTTGGAAGTCACATATTACCACAATGATATTGTTGTTGAGCTTCATAACCAACAAAAATAGTTGGATATATATTTTCAATTGATAGATAAAATCAAGATAATTGTTATTATTGATACCTACATGTGGGGTTTTTTTCTGGCATCATCGGCATAAGTAGTCTCTTCCAGAGCACTTGATTGGATGCCTTATCTATTAGCATGGCATCTGCCTCTTCTCTGATGGAATTGGATAAAGGTACCCAAGGGTATAATGGTATGATCCTCATCACTGAAAACAATACAATAGTATACCATCCTAATTATGTTAATAGAGACATATTTTATCTCTTTGTCAATGGAATATTCTACGACCTGATAAATTTTTTGAGTCTCCCCCAATTTGGGGGGAATGAATTCACCGAGGGTGTAGACTAATTTTGGCACCAATGGTAGAATTTTATTATATTGGAATCATAAATTCCTATTCTTACAAGACTTATATCTTTTTTATAATGATGTGGTGGCTAGAGTGTATGTAGCGATCTTAAGGGTGGCAGTTTTCTCAAATGAACCTGGATAATACCTTGGTCATGGGAGACTATCATACAGGTTGACCAACCATTTTAATTTTGCGTACCCCAGCTTGGATCATGTTTCAATTCTATAGATTCCAAATCACCACTATCAGTATTAATAGATACATGAAATACCTATGTTGGTACATCATCCATTGTGACCAGTCCTTGATCCACTTGTCTTATAGTCAATCCTTTAAGATTAGGTACTAATTGATGGTGTACTTGAGGATCATGTGCATCCTTGAAGGATTATTTATTTTCCAACCACTCTAAAGAGGGGATTTTAGGTGCTTCTCCCTATCAAGGGGCATGTGGAGAATTTTTATAATGAGTTTTCTCCTGATGAGGCTATGGTTAGTGAGGCATGTCTTGTTAACGATGCTTATCCAACTGAAGAGGCTTGTCTGGAAGTAATACCTAAAAGAAGACCGGCTGTAGGACCTCAACCTGGTCAATAGTGGTAGTTCTTTCCTTTACATGAATTCATGTGGGAGTCAAAAGAGATAATGGGTGTGACCATTTCTTAGTCTACTGTAAGTATTCTTCCAGACATTGGGCTCTTTAAGAGAACTCACAAAATATACTGAGATTTTTCAAGAAGATAAGGGTAGGGACCAATTAATATTTGAAATTATCCATGCACATAATTAATAGATACTCCTGGGAAATCTGCATATTGAGAGAGTATGTTATCCCCTTACTTTAGTCAGTGAAGTTAATGACTCACTCATTAGTCCTTTTCTTTCATTAGGAGAGGTCTATGATGCATGTTTTTCACAAGGTGGATCTAAATTTGTAGAATAATTGTTTTTGAACATGTTCCAAGTCTTAAATAGAACCTGGTGTCAGATGACTATACCAGATTAAAGTAGGTCCTTCAAAATTATGGACGGAGTAGTGAAACTTTGTAGCAGCATATTGATCCAAACTCCCAAGAATCATTCCAAACAACAAAGTGAAGTGTGCCAGTTGTTGTATTTGATCACCCATACCATTTAATGGGGTAAATCTTAAATTTTCAAATTCTTGGGATGGGAACATATTATCTACCCATGTCAGATATGGCTTCCCCTCTAGTGGTATTTCAAATTTCTATTTTTCCAAGTCCTCAAGATGGATAGTGAGAGAGGTAATTATGTCATCTTAGTGGGGGGGTTGGGGGTCACCAATACCCAGAATATTCTGGTGTTCTACGAGGCATAATGGTCATAGTCTCAATTAGGGATGTCACACTACTCATGTAGGGTAAGTGGGTCATATCTTGGATAATTTCCACCACCAACAACCATTAACCTGGCTGAATAAAAAAGTACTTTCCACTTCAAATCAAGGTACTCAACCAAGGATAAATGGGTTCTTGGCCATAGGGGAGTTGAGGTCTACCCTAACATTACCTCTCCCCAAGAACTACTCAGCAATTAGATCGATAGTAAGTCTCTTTTATAACTTTACTTCTTAGAGAAAAGTGTCCAATTTGGTATCCGACTTAGTTTTTGGTGAAGCCTCATATGGGCCAATTGGCTTAGTAGTACCTTTTCCTTTGTTGATATATTAGTGCATAGGTGGAAACACATAATTGGGGGGAATCCCAAGGGATAGAGTTTTCCGCTTATAGTTGTTGTGGGTACCCATTTAAGTGTCTTCTAATACTATATCTCCCATTGGAATAGATTTTCTTTATCATATTTCATGTTTTCATCTGAGTTTATCTGATCCCCCATGGGTTGAATTGTTATTTCATTCATGGTAGTGTTGGTTATAAGAAAGTCTTAATAATCGGTGGGATGTTCAGCCTGACGATCTTGTTGTTTCCTTAGAAGTAGACTAAAGTGGAAAACAGCATACTACCCCATCCCTTGATTTTTACATAGGGAGACACCCCATTCATGATTCTTTGGAGCATGGAGAGGATTCAAAAATTAGTCTGTTAAATTTTATAGTGGAATCCATACGAATTAGGGATCTAAGATATTGGGTAATTATGATGTCTATCCTTTTTCATGGATGATGCATAACCTTGAAATGTGCATGGATCCCTAGGTAGGCCATCTAGAAGTCTTAGAGGTCGTTGAGCATCATCCAAATATTCTGGTGGATACATTAGTCCAATACCTTAGTGACAGATCTCGAGTGGGAAAATTATAAGGCTATGGGCAGCCAGAACACAACATTTAGTTGTTCAAATGGCCACTATTTTCCAAAAATCATCCCTTTTATAATCATAAAATTTTGATTCCTGGTCACCCCAAGATCTGGTTAGCATTTATGGGTAGATCTGGGGTGGTAGTGATGAAGAACTGCTCTACTGCTGGCTCTCTAGTATTAGAGGTTCTACTGGGTCTAACCATACCTAAAAAATCAGAGTATTATATGAAGTTAGGGATGGATTCATAACCATATACATATAGGATGAGGTATTTATGGTTTCCTAGTTATTGGGATATACAACATCCTTCCATGGAGCAGCTGAATGGTTTCCATTATCCAAGGGTATCTATTTTTATCCCACCATATCTCTCATCTCTAGAGTGGAAGTAAAAAGGATAGAAACGGACAGGGGGAAATATGGTTGAACCATGAGTCCTTTTAAGGAGACCAAAACATCCTCTATGTGCATGTACCAATAGAGGGATCTTGGGATCTTATGGGACTCATATTCTAAGATAGTATGCCTCAGTCAAATAACATATTCCTCAGTTCTAGTAGTGTAAGTGGAGTTTCCTATCATGTATTATCTGTCACCTCTAACTCTGGGAGGTAGATGGTGATACAATTCATTCCTCATTCCTATCTTGAGTGGAATGGGAATTTTCCAAGTGCAATCCTAATATGGTCATTGGAATTATTTACATGTGTGATGCATTCGGAATTATGGTTATAGACAACACAATGATCATATATCATCCTAACCTGTGATAGTTCTTCCTGGAAAAGGAAATTTTAGGCATGGGGAATACCTTGATAGGTGATATTTCATAGAGTACCTATACATTATGATTTTCATGATGGAGTATACCATGATAATTACTAGTAGATCCCATGATGGGGAGATCCAACCCATCCTTCCTGGTGGTTATTTGGGGTCTTGATCCTAACTGATAAAATATGGGACCTTGGATTGTGGTTTTTAGGGTGGGATGTGGTTACCTGGTAATGGCGGGGGCACTATAGATGATGTAGTGGCCTCCTATCGGGAAGGGTTTGTGTATTCCCCTAGAATTGGAACTGGGTTTTCTAGATCAAGTCCAATAGAGGGAGGATTGGATCAACATACTCATTGTCCCATAGGTATGGTCTATGTTATCATTATAATTGAGTGGGATACCTCTTAGGAAGATCTTTAGTGGTTGTAGTCATATGTGTGACCTATACATCCCAAAACTCCTCATCCTTGGGGAGAAATTTTTCAAACCTATCTAGGGAGAGGATACCAAGATGATTTATTATGGTAACTAGGGGTTATTCAACATATGGATCCCCTAGGGGAGGTGAAATTAGTGGGGGTGTTGATGCCTCCAGATCTGGGCTGGTAATATCCCTAGTTCGGATAACCCCTTCCTATTCATACCATTGTATGCATGCATTGATGACCTTATGTTGAATTAAATCAGAATAATAATTGAGTTAAGTGTTTCTATTATCTTTATAAGTGTTATTCTTCATGGTAGGATCATAGTTTTTTGGGATTGTGACACCCACAATTATTGTGCCCCATGCCTACTAATAACATATCATCGAATATTTTTAGTGGTATGAGTCCTATATCATGCATGAATTCAATAATCATTATGGGTATAATAGAGAGATTCAAAAAAATAAATTTACATTATACATTTTCTTCTGAAATGAAGTGTCCATGTTAATGATGTATCGGACTATAGATTACCAACACCCTATAATTTCCCTTTGTTGCAGGAGAATAATATCATGTTGGGCCCACCATGCTAGTTTTGTGATCTTAACATCAAATGTATGAATCTGGTGGCATCAAGATCAGGTGGTTTTCAATGTTTATGATCTACTAATGTTTTAATTATAATATTTTTATGTTGGGTTCACCATTTTTTTCTAAATATTTCCACCGGGGTTCGCATTGAGGTCGTGATGTGATGCTCTGGCCTCGCAATCCCTCTTTCCAAAGGCGATCTACCACTACCACCAAGGTTGGTGGTGTTGGATCCTTGATCAAAATGGGGTGATGTTATATTGGTTCATCCTTCCATATATTCCTTCTTGGATCTTATTTCCTAGTCTAGGTCTCCCTTATAGATGTGAGTCATGTTTGTGAAACTTGTTCTCAGTGCAATCTCAAGGTGGGTGCCAGTTATTTATGTTGATTCTATCTTGATAAGGAATAAATATATGGTAGGAACTAATGATAACATTAGAAACATCTTTATATTGGTATAAATAGTTTTTATTAGGTAGTTTTAATGTTTTCTTATTTCAAATTCGAGGGAATCCCATATATGAGGCATCATAGGCATGGAAACCGAGGAATCTCAAGTCGATCATGGGGTAATTTATGTCATAGGTGTAATGGATCTAAGTCTTTTTAACTTAGGTATACCATGTTCATTTATTGAGGTATATATTCTAATGAATATATTGGGGTCACATATTTAGGGTCTTGTGGTAACATGGTCATGGATTATGGGCCTTGTAGGGACAAAGTCATAAATTTTTCATCTTTAATGGAAATGTTGGTTGGAGGTTTAATGTCATTTGGAGATGGATTTCTCATGGATTTAACACCTTATAGATAAAGGTTGTTCATATATTTAAAAAACTTTTAGAGATATATTGGTTACATATTTAACATCCTATGGAGACAAGTTGGTTGGAGTTGAGGGTGTTATAAGGCAGAGATGATCACGCTTTAGAGTTCTGGCCTTCCAATGGGGAGACATGCACATTTAATGGTGATGTCGATGGGTTAGGATTGAACCTTAATGAATTATACCACGTTTGTTAGTATTAAACCATAGGTATGAATCATTCATATCCTATTAGGAGACAGGGATCAAAACCCACATAGTTTGAGTGCACAGTTTTAAGGTCATGTGAAAGGACTGATCTGTGTAGTTTAACATCGTGCGGTAAGGATGATCGCATCATGTAAAAAGCGATAAAAATGTATTAAATAGGCCTTATGAATATGGTCTGCCTAGTGTGGTAGGATCATCAAATTATGGGGGAAAGGATGGTGTGGGGCTTACACATGTGAGCTTCCCATTATAGGTGTCTCATCCCATGGTGGGGAAGGAGGTGTCATCCTATGATGATTATACATGGGGAATCATGTGATCATCATACAAGGTAGAAGGTGAGGGATCATACCATTCTATTCATACATGTGGCACCATGTGTTCACTACATATGGGAAGGATACAGTTTTATGAATTTTGATAAGGACATTTACATTCAGTTTAACGTTGTACGATTCAGATGTTAGGCTATGTAGTTTAATGCCTTATAGCTTGAATGTTGTATAGGGATACACCTAGGGAGACCATTTCATGGTATGAGAGAATTATATTTCACTAGGCCTCCATACTAATAAAGGTGGGAAATATCCATTGATGATTCCACCTACATAACCTATACATCTACTGCACATGCACCTCTAGGTGGTGTATGGCATAAACACTACCATTATGAAGTAAAAAATGGGGATCCTGATGTTATGGTGCCTATTCTTAGGATAAAAAAGTAATTTTTGGTGTCTATTATTTAGAGAAAATAGTGATACAAATGTCCAATATGTGTTTGAAGCAATAGAACATGACCTAAGGGTTGATGATACTGATTATTCAAAAAATTGAGGCATTAGTAAACCCAATCTAATTGGGGTATGGAACCTGAGCACTTAATGTGGATGCAGTTGTTCTTAGTGGATAGAGGAATATGGTGAAGGACGTAGATTTCATTTTTCACAACTCTATATTTTGTAACACAAGTGTGGTTTCATGAATTGTAGGCTCTAACACAAGGTTGTTGTATGGATATTGGATGCATACATTCATGAAAGTTTTGGAGTAACACCAAAATCAGTGTTTTGCAAAGGTAGTTTCTCTTCTACGAACCTACCTATCCATTAAGGGATGTCATGTGAGGACATATAAAAACATGAGACTAGAAAATTTGGGACCCATTTGAGGTCATCACACAAGTTCTATACCTTTGGGGATTCATTAGATACTATATTTTCTTGATGTATCAGTAGAGGGGATTTTGAGAGCGAGAGTCGATGCTTCCACTTCCATAGGTCCATCCCCAAAACAAATGGATGAAGCTCTATTTATATACAAATTTTTTTGTTTTTTGTAAAAGACCCTTCTTGTGTCATGGAAATATTTTTTCTATCCCCATGAATCTGGCTCCAAGGTAGGGTCGTGTAAGGAATTGGTTTTAATGGCACATTTCTTGAACAAATATTTTTCGAGACAAAATTTAGGGTTGATTTAATGGGTTTAAAGTTATATGCCTCTATTATTTTGGTATTTGGTATCTTCTACATTTATTATGAAAAAAATTTCTTCAACATCACCTTTTACACTCAGTAAAATTGTGTGTAAAGATGAATAGTTGTGTGTAATGTACTAAAGTTGTGTGTGTTTGTTTCCTTACCTTAAAATGATATCATTGGCTGACTATTCTCTTTATTTCAGAGAAAACTCACCTTCAAGGTGTTCAGATTCATTTTTATTTCTTATAGTGTGTTTTTTTATTTCATGTTCTAGGTCTATTAGTTTGTGATTTCAATATAAAATTCCTATAGTGAGGAGAACCATTTTTTGGAATCAGTTTTTGGTAGTGGAGTCTTATGATGGGGAGAATTATAAGTCATAGGATGAATCTGTTTCTATCAGTGTTTTAGGATAAAAGGTTGATTTCAAGAACCTACATAGATTTAATTATCAAGGTTATGGATTAAATCTTAGGTATAAACAAGGTGGTAACATATAGTCTGAATGTTTTGTAACAGATGAGATGTGGGTGGTGGATATTGAGAGTTCTATTCATTGAATTAACGATAAGGATACTCCTATGGTGTGAGGCTTCAAATTTTTTGTGTGGTGTAAACCCTCATGTTAGAAGGTATGTAGATGTAGAAAAATTAGTTTGTGGGTGGTTGAGGAGGTAGTGGGATGCTAATGAGTGGGTAAACCCAATTTTGGGATTCTGATGCTATATCAGTTTGATTATTTGTGTTGTAAATAGGCTCAAAATAGCAGTGGTATAATCCAATGGTGATTCTAATTAGTAGTAAGTCAGTGGTCATGAGTAAAGCATGACGGTTGAATGGGTCGGTTGAGGATTCAATCAATGAATTACACAAAATAACATACTCAAATTTCCATGTGTACATTTGAATAATCCAGTGATGCCTTCATGTGTTAAGGAATCATGAATGCGTAATGTGGTGATGTAGTAATGCATTTGTGAATGTAGCCACACATTTTTAGGTAAAGCCTTCCAAAAAGGATAGGTCAGTTTTTTTACATAGAAATGGATTTGGTGGGGTGTAAAACTACATGGTGAGGGCCATTTGGTATGTGGTTGAGGTTGTTTAAGGTTCTAACCATGTTTTCCCAGAAAAATATTTGTTTCTTGGCTTAGTGTTTGGAGTTCCATAGTGGGAGTGTGTTGGATGTTTGGTGATCGAACATGGATAGTTGGCGGTGAATTGACTACCGAGTTAGGTAGGGTTCATATTTATAGTACTACAACAACTTATCCATTAAAATAATAATTATAGTTGGGTGTTTATAATGTTCTACATTGTTATAGGTTTTGAATTCCTGAGGTAATTTTAATTTTTTATTTGGTGAGGGGTTTGATTTAATAATCAAGGCTCAGATTGAGATTCAGAGTGTTTGGATATCCCTAAAAGGTGTTTTTAGATACGGTTTGAGGTTTATGGGATGACTCAAGTGTTTATATGGAATAATAGAAGTGGTTGGTTTGTAGGCTATAGAGAATTTTAGTTTCATTCCATTTAGAGTGTGATAGTATTTTTTGGGGAAAAATTCCCTCAAAGTGATTTTGCAGTATTTTTTGGTTGGTTGTGTTTGTTAAAAAATTTGGTTAATAAGGTATAATGTGAAGTTCCAGTGCTATGTTTTAATAAGTATACTAACAATGTTCCAATAAATAGTCTTGGAAACTCAGTAAGTGATTTATAATGTTTCACATACAATGCTGTAGTATTTTTAGTGTTTTCCAAATTTTTAGGGTAAACAATTTGAAGAAAGGTAAAAGTTTTATGAAAGATAAAGTTTCAAGATGGAATCCATAAAATATATATATAAGACATGGAATTCATAAAATATAGATCAATTTATTGAAATATTGAATGATATTTTGAAGTATTTTATATGAAGGTGGTATGTTTCATGAAGTTGAAAAGTTATAGGAAGACGCCATGTTTTTAATAAGCATGCATCAATTGATGTTTTCCATGGAAGTTTTGTAAATATGGAAAGTTATGTAAATAAAGTGAAGAGTTTTGTAAAATGTTGGTGAGTGAGTGAGAAAAAATCCCAAAGAGGCTACAATATCTATATATGGGTGACTACCCCCTCCTTTGATTTAGAAATCCTTAAAAAATATCAGAAGTATTTAAATTTATTAAATAGTTTCATGAAGGATTTTCTTTCATGGATAATTCATAAGAATAATATTTTTATTAAAAAATTGTTTAAATATGACCAAGTTATCTTGATTAATGTTAAGAGAGTTTCTTGAATGTTTATGAGTTTCTTGAATTCTTTTGAGCTTCATGACAGTGAAAAATTACATAAATAATTAGAAATTATAATGAAAACTATGCAAGGGTTGCACGAAAGTGAATCTTACACACAGTAGAAGAAATTTCCTAGAAATGTTGTGTTAAAGGGGTGTGCATAAAGTGGATAAAATTTAAGCTTCATGATGCATCAAATGAAGTATAAATAATATTGATTCAAGTGATTAATTGAATAATCATCCAAAGTATAATTGAGCACACATTGGTTGATATATCAGTGAACTTTCAAATTGTGATTTGTAGTGAACCCGAAAGGGTAGTGAGTCTATTCTGAACATTGTAACGAAAATGAATTTTAGTTTATTTGTTCCATTTAAAAAAATGTATGATCCTTATATATATCCATGTTTTGGGGAACCAAGTAAAATTGTTATGTCTCATTCATTTTTTAATTTCTACTCATACATTTCTATAGGAATGGGAGATAAAGTGTTTTTTATTGATAAAACAAGATCCAAATGGGGAAGAGTTTTAATTTTTCATGCCCAATTTTATCCCCCCCCCCCTAAACGTATTTAACCTGGTAGATCCAATAATTGGCATCATTGGTAAACGTTGAATTAAGTTTTTCTCTCTTAGTGGGTGAAATGGAGATTGTTAATCACAAAGGGATTCTGATCATCGATGGAAATAATTTCCAATTTTTGAAGAATCGTATGAAACACTAATTTTGATAATTGGGTATTGATGTATATATATATATATGATTCATGGTATTTAGACTAGTATGGATAGTGGATCTTTATCATAAGAAAATCAAATTTGAATACCGACTCCTAATGAATCAATACTTTAGGGGGGGATCCTTATCCAATACAATCTACATGAAGGTGATGTATTGTAATTCATCACATTACATATGTGAAAATTTTCTAAATATCTTTGTGTGTGTTTAAAAGTTTGAGAAGATAAATAGTAGGTTCTGTAAAACATTTATGAGGACCTGATAATAATCCCTAATGAGTTATCTGATCCATTCTTTGACAAGGTTAATGTTTTTTTAAGAGGATATTCATGGTCTTGGATAATTCCTTAATGATTTAAATATCATCATGCACATATTGATAATACTATAGCCTCAATTAAATCTAAAAAATAAGTACTATATGATTAAGATCTAATTGACCTAACATTGGATAGTTTACATGGCACACTTGTCACATATGATATGAGAAATTATGATAATAAGGCTATTGAAAAAAGGAAAATCCGAAGATGTTTCATTCAAGTCCATGAAGAAGCTCTCTATATAGGGTAAATAGGGAGAAGAAGAGCAAGATGAAGTCATTTCATTCCTTTCCTAAAATCAGTAAAGCGGAAAAAGAAATTTTAAATGGAAACTATAAGGACTCATCCTTAAAACATTACAGAATCTTGAAATAAATGAATAATTCACATTGAGGATCTTTTCTAGTTTAGAGTTGTATATAATCAGGCCATAACTACTACATTAAATCTCAAAAATTATAAATTAGACACTTATACTCAGTTTTTATTCTTTCATAAAATAAAAACTCTTTAAAAAAAGAGCCATGTCTAGTTCCATGTTTTAGACAACATGACTTTTCCTTGATCCCATCCTTGACCCTATTCGTCTTTAAGTCCTGTGAAAAACATTTCAAAACATGGGATGAGCATAAAAATCTCAGTAAGGGTTATAAAATAAGGTAAACATTAGTCCCTCAAAACATAATCTTTTTAACATACCTCATGAAATCATCAGATTTATGAATGACACATAGAAACCATAAATCCTTAAGGTAACTTGTGGCATCCATATTATACTTATATTGTAGATATCACAGCTACATAGGGAGTTACATTGGAATAACCATCACAGTATATTCCCTAAATCTCTTAGCAGAAACATTAAAGTTTACCTCCACCACGTTACCCAATGCATTGGAGAGCTATCTCGGGCTCACCCACCCTAGGTTTATCATGGAACCAACTATATACGTAACAATTCCCAAGAACCATAACATATTCAAAACACATAAAACAAATATAAAGTAAACATAACATTTCCACATTTCAATAAAAATATATCATTCAAATATATTAACATATCAAATCCATTTTCAAAACCATTTTCAATACCAAAATACATAAAAGATTATATGGTATTTATTTTCTATTTAAAAATATTTTGTCTTGTTAAGGAAGCAAAAGATCAAATAATACTCACGGTAGCAGAAAAAGGTCCTTGTCACTGCTTACAATAAAAAGAAACATTCCTTTTTTCCTTTAGTAAAATTATTAATAGAGAAATATTCTATTTTAATGAAATTAAAAGTCAAAGGGGTTGATACACCATATAAAATAAATTCATGTATAAAACAAAATATGCCTCAATGAAAGGAGATTGAGATGAAGTCCCTTACCTCATGTCTGACTTGACCCGTTCGTTCTTTAATCTCCTGAATAATAAAATAAAGTTAATTTCTACTTGATTAAAAACCTTTTTCAAGTTTATTTTTTCTTTATATCACTTATTAACATGTTATAAACATTATGTAATCATTTATGTTAATAACGGTCATTTTGTCGTTATTTGGTACTTGAGTCAAAAATGAACATCTTATAATTACAAGTTTTCCATGTGGTCATAATTCCATTATCTCTAGAATGATATTCATGATTTATATATCATATATATAATATATATCCAGTACATATATGTATTTATAACAGTAAATAGAATTTGGAGATAATAAATGAAATGCATTGTTCATGGAGACGATAAATCGTACATATGCATGAACGCTTATTTCATTTCTTTTTTCGTATTTTAATTGAATAAAAACATAATTATGCCTAGTTATATTATAATTATAGTATAATATCATATATAATTTCATTATCTTCATCCTTTATACATCCGATTTATGGTATGAATGAGTCATATCACTTTGAGGTGGCAGTAGTCCGCACTTCCTCAAATGAAATTATCACGTTTACTCATTATAGAAACCATAAATATGTGCTATAAACAGAAAATACAGAATCATAGAGAAAAAATAAACATAATATATATCATATATAAATATAGTTCCCTCATAATGTCCACCATGAGAGGTAGTTGGAGATATTTGAACAATCATCATTTCGTGAGGCAGTAGTCTGCCATCCACAGAAATAGTATGTTCTTTAACCATAAAATGTAGGTGTGTGTAAGTTTATTTAGAATAACTCTCATAAAAACGACCTGGTATATTTAGGATAATGTTTTTTTTATAAAATAAAGGAATAAAAATATTTTAGGGAGTTGGAGAAGTAAAATAAAAGAAAAGAAGTTAAGAGGATACATTACCTTTAAATCATGTAACTCCATTTGGTTTGAACCAAAAGGTTTACTTAAAGTGACTTATTCCAAAGTTAAAACTTATAGGTGGAAGTGAGGTATCATTAGAGATTATTTGGGTAGATTTTGGAAGATCCAAGGGGCTTGAGAAGTGTGATGAGTGGGTTATATGTGAGGGATTTTTATAAGGGGGGAGAGGCACTTTAGGAAAGTTTGGAAATATTATTTTATTATATAATGATTTTCAGTTCCTAAATTTCCAGAAATCATTAAAGTAGAAGATACGGTGACTCATGTTCGAAATAAAATAATCCAATAAGTGTTGGACAAGTTTTGGATACTGTTTTAATCTTTATAATATTATTTATTTAAATCATTCATTAATAAGGTAACCATTGCATCATTATTGTGCCATATAAATGTTTATTTATATGATGTATAAAAATTATGAAAAAAATATCATGATTTAGAAAATATTTATAGATTTAAAAAGAATATTTATAGTTGAATAGATAACTTATATAACCCCATATAAAAATTGATTTACTAAAAGATATTTGTTTATGTAATTTTTGCCTTTATTTTGAGTTAATTAAAATAAAGTGTCATTGTCACTCTTAAGTGGCTCCATGGGGTTCCAAAATCAACCCAAGGATGACCATGGTCGTAAATGTATCAACAAACAGGATTAGGACACATGTTAGGGTAATTTTATATTATTATAATATTATTGGTTTACCCTTATTTACTAGATTTACCCATTTAACTATAGTAAATAAAATATTTACTCAAGTAAATATTTAAAATGTATAAAAATAAAAGTTACCTATTTACACAATTTGGACCACCGAATTCCAAATATGGAATCTATTTTTACAAATTCAAAACATATAATAGCATAAATTAATTTAAAATTAATTACTGCTGTCAAAACAAAAAAAAAGTGTTTTTAAGAAATAATAACTATAAAAAGATTGATACTTGTTTATATCCAATTTCAAAGTGAAATTACTTCCAATGACAAAAATTGGATTAAATAATAAAAATAAAATATAATTAAACTTTAAAACCAATTGAAAAGATAATCTAACCATATAAATAAATTATATTAAAAGGTGGTTTTGAAATAAAATATAGTATTTTTCACTATTCATTAAAAAACAAACATTATAAGAAAAATACGAAAATTTCATCCAAAGTAAATTTTGATGTCCCGATTCTAAAGAAGAGTATTATTTTTTAAATGTAACATATAAAATTGATAAAAACTACATGTAAAAATGGTTCACCATCAAAAGGTGGTAAATCGACCTTTTAATGAATATTAGAGTTTTTATGCTAAAAATTGGATTCTTTCTTATTTTAAGCCTCTAACTTTTATTGGATAAAAGTAAAAACATTTAACAAACATATATAATCAAATTTTATTTAGTTATATTCATTCCCTATAATATAGTGGCTAGGAATTAACTACCATTTAAAATAATATTATTATATTATTAGTGTGTAGTGTAAGATTTAAAAGAAACTCATTGTTGCTTATCGGGTATGCCATCGAACATAGCATAACCTTTAAAGTAAAATTAATATTTAATTCACAAATATTCATAAATATGAAAATGTATTATTCTTTATTTACCTGGGATTTTACATCCTTCCCCCTTTTGGAAATTGCATCCTCAAAAGTTTTATTCACTTATCAAATAAGTTGGGGTATCTATCCCTCATAGCAGTTTTAGATTCCCACGTTGCCTATTCAACCATATGGTTTTTTTAAAAACCCTTTACATGATGGATTACCTTATTCCACTACACTTTCTCTCTTCAGTAAAGAATCTGGACTGGTTGTTCCTCATAAGAGAGATTCTCTTCCAACTGAACAACCACTGGACTCAAAACATGAGATGGATCTAACATATACTTCTACCACATTGAAACATGAAAAACATTGTTTACCTGGGATAACCTTGGAGGTAAATCCTCTCAGTATGCAACTGATCCAACTTTCTAGAGGATTTCATAAGTTCCAATGAACCTTGGACTCAGTATTCCCTTCCTTCCAAAATGCATCCCACTTTTCTAACTTTGAGAAAGATATAATCACCTACCTCAAAAGAAAGATCATTATTCCAGTTATTCACATAACTTTTCTGCCTACTCTGAGCTATTCTCTTGTTCTTTTTAATCAATAGAACCTTTTCTGCCATTTCATCTACCAATTCTAGTCCCATAAACTTCTTTTCACCGAGTTAATCCCAAAAATCTAGTGTTTGACACCGCTTCCCATATAATGCCTCAAATAGAGTCATCTGTATACTAGAACGAAAATTGTTATTATAAGAAAATTCCACCAAATAAATATTTTGGTCCCAACTTCCCTGGTAATCCATTGAAAAATCGTGTAGCATATCTTCCAATGATTGTATTGTTCGTTCTGACTGCTCATCTGATTGAGGATGAAAAGTTGTACTAAAATTTAATTCAATACCCAATGACTTCTAAATGTCTTTCCAATAGAAATAAGTAAAACTGTGATCACGATCAGATATAATGGATAGGAAAACTCCATGAAACCTGACTATCTATTTAACATAAAAACAATAAAGTTGATCTAGAGATAGAGTATCTTGAATAGAAAGTAAATGATTATATTTATTCAATCGGTCAACAATAACCCAGATTGAATTATTACCTCGAGATGTATCTGGTAATACCACAACAAAGTCCAAGGATATGTTTTCCCATTTTCACTCTGGAACTGGAAAAGATTGAAGCATCCCTTGTAGTAACTGTCGCTCTACTTTAACCTTCTGACAACACTACTAGAATTTAAAGATACAGTTATGGAGCTATACCCACGGACAATAGGAAACATGGATATATCCTGTTTAAAGCCACGACAATTTCACTGTATGTGGAAATTAACCCACCCCCACTCCCCAATTTACTGTAACCCTCTCACGCCCCTCCTCCTAACTCCCCTCCTCCTCACAACTCTTCTTCCCAGCGTTCCATGATCCTCCTCCTCAGACGGTCCACCCAACCTCCCCATGATCATCCTCCTCCGGCGTGGCCACTCCACTTCCCCACCGTCACTACTCCAGCACGGACTCCCCACCACCTCTGACGACATGCCTCTGATGTGGCCACCCCACTTCACTGCGATTATCCTTCTCGGATGCTACCCTGACATGGATTCGACGTTGCCCTAACTGGCTCAGATGTATCCACTCCTCCTCTCAGGATCCTCTTTCCATGCGGCCACACCCAATTCTTCTCCTCCAGCATAGTGGCCCCACCTTCCCGATTTCTCAGTCGAACCAAGTCCTACCTTGGCATCCTCCTACTGTGATTTATCACTGACCCCACTCAAGGGACCCTAGCGAAATCCACCCTTCTTCAGTTTCTCATGAAAAATACCTACCTAATTCACTCCTTTCCTCACCAGGTATTTTCTGATATTCGGCTCCAATGTGGTATTTAGGTCTCATGGTTTCCCTTCTCTAGATCGGTGGTTCAATTTATTCTAATTTTGGGTTTCATGGAACTAACATCCAAGATAAATGGTCATATTTTTAAATAGGCATGTGATCCTAGTTTAGTTGTGACATGACTTCCGGAGATGTGATATGGGTTGCAACTGGGTGGTACGAGAGCGTACACCTATTGACTTTAACATAAGTTGAGTAAGCACAAAAAATTCATGCATGGAAGTTGTGTATTTTTTAATCAGTGTTAGATGACAGAGGGTAGAGGATCGATGGAAATTTTAGTGAGATTCTCATAGGTGAGGTATCCCATAGCTTCAAATGAAATAGAGGAAGTTCCCTATGAAAAAGGGATCTTTGGAAATATATTGGGTATGGTTATACAGTATCTTGGTTAAGGAAAAGTGTTTCCTAGGGTGATTTGATAATGTCTTTGGAAAATTGGTATATAGATTTAGATTTGGATCTTCAAGGTGTTTCTTGTGGAGCAATTTTATGTAAATCCATGTGGTGGTGAGTGCGCCAATGGATAGTGTGGTAGGTGATAATATTTTTTTCTAGAAAACTCATCACATGCCATGAATGGAATTATCATGCACCGAGAATGGGTATTGAGTAGTTTTTTGGTTATCTCATAGGAATTCATGGGTTTTTGATGAATCCAGTCATCATGTTTGGGGATAGACAATATGTAGGTTGTGGTTCTTGGATTTTTATCAAGTGATGTTGTGACAAGGGTTATCATATAGTGGACAGAGTGACATCAGTCATGGGAAATATAAACCCCAGAGGGTAGAGTCATTGTTTTGGGATACCAATAGGTAGGTATTTCAAATGGAAATTAGGTTCCAATGACCCAATGAGTACCTAAATTGAGTTGGTTTTTCTTAGAGATCAGAGTCCAAACATGGGCATTTGGGTTGACTGGAAATAGTAAAGATCCAAGGTTTCTTTATATTTGAAAATTAATTAGTTCTTATGTAAATCATGACATGGGATTGATCGACTAATGACCCAACTGAGGGAATCGCACTATTTTTTGTACTTGGGGTGGTTTTGATGATCCAAATGTGTTAAATCATGGTTATGTCAAAGCTGGTGATAGGGCATGATGTTAGTCTAGTTTTTGGAGGCCCAGACCTAAGAATTTCACTATGTTTCAAGAGTTTAATTCATTGGTCTATAATGGTGAACATGATGTGCCTCCTAAAATAGGGGGATTGGGAATTTAATGTTCTGAAAATGTGGTCATGTTTGGAGTCTATGCATCATCATCAAGATTAGTATGTCTTGTGATGAACCAATATGATTGGGTTAGGAAATGTCAGTGCTTTCAATATAGTACAATGATAGGTTTATATGGTTGAAAATTTAACCTTAGATTCACACCATGATTTGGAATGAATATCAAAGTTCCAAGTTATAATAATGTCATTGAATTCACTTATTATTTAGTTAAGAAGTATATAGAGAAGTATGATAATGCTCAACAAGCTACTGTAATGTAGACACCCTAATAGAATTGGTTGGTTGTGAGGTAGAGTAGAACCGTCAATAAGATAACACAAACTATGGTGATCTCTAGTGGTATTAAAAGGTATAAAAAAAGTTTCCTTCTGAACAAGGTATAAAAGGAAACCAACATTGAAGTATTTAGGAGTCTTTGGTAGTAAGTTATATATTCTTAACATGGAATGGAATCAAGAAAAGTATTGAAATAACACGATGAAGTTATATTTCATATATATTCCTTAAGAAGCAAGGTTTATAGATTTTTTAATAAGATTATCATTAAAATTTTGAAAATAAAATATGTAATAATGGATAGGAAAGAAAAAGGAATCTATGATATGAGCATTGAAGATAATGTAGAGAAAATTGAATCTTTACAAGATTCTAGATAGTCTCTTAGAGGTAGTGAGGACTCCATCATAGAATTTTTTTATGAATATTAGAAAGAAAAAAGACATAAAGATTCCAATTACACCTAAAAGATTTACTAGAACTAAACATATTGATGAAGAGAACATTTTGGGATATAAATATGATGTTATATAAACTAGGAGGATGTATAGAATTAAAATAAATCCCCTCTTATATTTATTTGAGTAAAAAATATTTGATTAAGAATCCAATGATTAAAATTGTATTAAATATATGAATGATGAGTTAAATTAGACAGAAAATAATGACACATATAAATTTTTTCAACAAACAATAGATGAAAATATCATATTCACAAAACAAGTATTCAGAAATTTGCTTAATGAAAATAGAGAAGTTATAAAATTCATAGTTAGAATTTTGTGAAAGGGATATTCATTGATTGTTAGGGTGGTTGTATAAAAAATATTTTCTCCAATTGATTGTATTGAGGTTATCAAATTGTTTCTTACCATAGTTATATAGAGAATATCATGGTATATCTAATGTATACAATAAAAATTATTCTTTTCTCATTGGAGTTTTTTTAAGGAAGTTTAAATTGGTCAACTATGTGGATTTCAAATAAATGATGTTGATAATAAATTGTGCATTTTTAAGAATGATTTTTGTGGCTTAAAACAAGTACACATAGCTTGGAACACAAGGCTTGAAAATTTTCAATTTCTTTTAGGTTTATAAGAGAAGTTGACTATAATCTCTATATTAATCGGAATTTATTAAGGGCACAAAGGCCTATTTGTTTAAATTATAAAGAAAAAGAAGAAATTTCAAAGGAAATACAAGAACACAACACTTAAAAAGACATCAACCCATTTTAGAATGGGTATTCATACTCTGAAAAGGAAGTCTTCCACCCCTACTGCGGGAGTTTTAACCTATCCTCCCAGTCCTGGCTTGTATCCATACACATTCACCATAAGCATCATCAAGGTGCTCCACAACAGCATCAGTCATTATGGTTTCATTTTTATTCACTATGTCACTTTTATTCTCATCATCATCACTGCTAAGCGAGGAAAGGATTTCAAAAGTGTTATGAGTACCAACATTTCTGTTTTTTCGGGTCCTCGATTCTTGAGGCGGGGCGCTACTTGTAAGAGAGGTAGAACCATTTGATCTCAATAGTTCAGCATTATTCATAGGTGTATGTTCCTCTCTTACTGGATGAGGCATTGTAGTTGACTCCGTCACATTGTGTGTTTTTTCAATTGGCTTGGAAGCACCCAAAATAGCTATGGGGTCCGGAAGGGGACCCTTTTTTAGAGCAGAATTTTCCTCCTCTCAAGCAGGAGTTAACTCTTTCATCATATTAGAATCAGGCTAGATTCTTAGCCTCAGATTCCTTCCACTCTGAGATGGATGAATTTGGGTGGGAATCACCCCTTCCATTGTGCTGGGTATCTTAAACTTCTCCAGTAACTGCTCATCGATGGGCAACTTAGATGCCACACAAGTGGGTTGAACATCCATTACATGAACTCCTATGGAAGTTCCAGCAAGAGTACAATAAGGGTGAGCATTGGGCACCAGTTTGGGTCCAAATTCAGAAGTAGAGTGATTAAATCCACTTCCCAACATAGGAGGGTCAATGCTCAAACTCGAAACATGCAGATTTATAGAAACATACAACGCCCTATCAGTTTCAGGAAATTTTTTAACTCCACTTCCCACTGTAGGAGCAGGTTTCAAGAGATAAGATTTTTTTGAAGTTTCACCTTGTGTTTGTTGTAATTCCATTGAAGGGCTAGCAACATCATCCTTTTTCACAGATTCCTTAGAATTGGTAGGGAAGGGGACCTTTTCATTTCCATTGTCAGTAGTCACTTCCTAGGATTCCTTGTTTGTGTTTTTATTCTTAACCATAATTGAGGTCATTGTCTCTAACATGTGCTTCACTTTTCTACATTTTGAAGAAAAAACAGTTTGCTCATTCATAATTCTTTCATAAGAATCAGTTTGTTCTAGAAGATCTATCTCTATTTGACTATCCATAGATTCTGTCTCATTTTGATCTTGGTTCATGTCTTTAATCAGCACATCTTTGAAAGATAGGCCCACTTCAGGTGAGTCGCTTTCTTCTACTAAATTATCCCTAGTGACATTGGGTCTATCAATCAACTAAAAAGTAGGAGGCTCTGCATATTTCAATATGAAATAGGTGGAGTCCAACTTGGGGATTTTACTATTATCCTTGATCAGATGTTCAGACAGATACATTGTCTGAAAATTTTCAGAGATTAGGAGCCTGTTGGGAGAGTTGTGAGAAATCTCATTTGCATCTTGTTCTGAAGATTGGACATCAGTCCCTTGGGGAAATTTATTAAATTCTATTCTTATTCAATGAGACACATCATTCCCCTTTAACATGCATCTAGTACAAAAAATATTGGAATGACAGTTGGACCTTGAGTGTCCAATCATACAGTAGACTTCACAATACAGAGGAAACGTTTCATACACAATACGAAGATTAATTTCATCCTATGGTTTGGATAGAACTACCTTATAAACCATGGTAGAACTTAAATCTACCTCAACTAAAATTCTGGAAAAATGTCCATAGCTATCATTTTCAATAGCCAAATCCATCTGGATTGGAATGCCTATCATAGAGGCGATGTCATAAAGAATTTAAAAATGCCCCAAAACCCAATTTAAACCATAAATATTTATCCAAACCTTGGAAAAAAGTTCCGTTAAAATCATAGAGACTAAAATTTAGCTTCCATTCATGGATCCTAAGGGTTCCTGGCTTCAAATTTATGAAACCAAAGCTCCATTATTTACCATTCAATTCAGCAGAGGGAAACAACAAGTGAAAAAAACCACTTCCTAACAAAACACATTTAAAGTCATGAAATCCCCAAATATTAGCAAGAAGAGCAACTAAATCAGAAATATTACAAGGTTTTATACCTTTAGATAAAGATATCCAAGAAATAAAGGAGTCATTACAAGTATCTAAGTGTTCCGAAAGTATATTAATAGGAATTTTTATAGCCAAATGACGGCGTAGGTTTATAAAATTTAAAATATCTGAAATTTGTTTGTTGGATGAGCTGATAGGGCTTTGAACTTCATATTCAATAGGTTTTTCTCATTTTTAAGAAGTCTAATAGACAATTAATTGCCTTTGAGTTCAATAATCTAAGTATGGGGGAGTGATAGAATTAGAAATTTCATAAATTTTTATATGTAATTAATTGTTTTATTCCCTCAAATTCCATTAAAATCCTTGGAATTTCTATATTTTTACATTTTGTATGATTTTCTATGAGTAAAATAAATATGGATTGATTTTTGATTTTAGTGATAACCTTTTTATGTTTTCATTAATTAAATGTTTTATCATTAATTATATGTATTCTCATTTATGTGTGTTCAGTTTATAAGGATTCTTCTGCTCCTGTCATTGATTTAGGTGCATATGCCTATGCGGATGTTGATGATGATGGTGTTTTGAGAGGAAGAGATAATGATGTTGGTGTTTCTGACGGAGATGATGAGGGTTGTGATGGTTTTGATGATACTGATATTGAGGTACATTTTAGATGTAAATTTTATTCTTGGTTTATACATTGAATTGTACCATATAATGATGTTAGTGTTCGGTAGATTTTGTGGTGTATACCATTTTAGGGTGAAAGGGGTGTGCAGATGTTGTGCAGGGGGGGTGCAGGGGCAGGGGGCGCAGGGGTAGAGGGAGTGTGCAGGGGGCAGGGGGTGTGGGCAGGGGGCAGGGGGTGTGGGTGTGCAGGGGGAAGGGGGTGTGTTGGGGGTATGGGGTGTGCTGGGGGCAGGGGTGGTGGGGTGCAGGTGGTGGGGGTGTGGGTGTGGGTGTGTAAGTGGAAGGGGGTTGGGGGAGGGGTGTGTGCAGGGGTCAGGGGGAGGGGGTGCAGGGGAGGGGGCAGTGTGGGGGTGTGCAGGGGGCAGTGGGGCAGGGTAGAGGGGGATACACCAATCCAACATTAGCTTTAAGATTTTGAGATTTGGGGTTTAACCTCTATCCTTATTGATTTTTAGATTCTATGATTTATATTCTAGGATTTTTAGTTTTAGAAGTTATGGTTTTGAGTTTAGGGTTTAAAGTTTTAGAATTTTAGGGTTTGGGGTTTAAAGATTTATGGTTTTAGGGTTTATATGAATTTTGAATCCATGAAATTAATTTCTATCAAAATAGGTTGAGCTCACTTGCATCCTATGAAATAGGTGTAGAAGTGACATTAAATGACCAAACAACCTTTTTCATTATCATTCCCACCTGCCTTTTTTTTAATGTTTTGGTTATTTTGTTTTATTTTCCATCTTATTTTTTATATACCAAAATAATTTTTTAAACCTCACTTATTTTCCATTTTGTTTTCCACTTTTCCATGTCACACCTCTTTCCCTTCCATTGAAAACACTTCCAATGTTATGAATGAGGAATTAGTTTTGATATCTTAATATCTAATGTTCTAAAAACGATTACAACATGTTTTCGGTATTTTACTAATTGAACACCTAGATCAATTCTTGACACTCGGGAAACCTCAGTTTTTTGGAACTTCAAGTACGTAGGTGCAGCTCAAAATGGTTTCGGATACTCATTTAAACATGCAGCTTGACTCATCACCCCCCCCCCCCCACACACACACACACATTTTGCTTCTATTTTTGAATTGTTTGAAGAAGATTATGAATTTGGAAGGATTCAAGAAAGGGATGTTTTGCAACATCTCTGGACAGGACCAATCTCAAATGCATCAATTGACATTGTTCGGGGCAACCAGTGTATTGATGTGCGGCCATTGGGTGTTACGAAGGTAATTGGACTTAATCAAAAATGTTATTTAGTTGTTTAATGGTTTATTTTAACTTCCTGCATTGGTGAGCCACCACTTAAAATTGTAAGCTTTCACTTAATGTGAGACGCAATCTCTCTAACAGTGCACTTTAAGTTAAACCTATAAATGTTTTATTTAATTATGCTAAATTGAAATAAAAAACACGGTTGTTTTTCATGACTAAATGGGCCTTAGCATTTCAATGTGCAATATTCATTTTTTTTTGTTTTGAATGTATGTTAAGTAGGGTGCAGCGATTGATCGCATATTGGGAGAAATAGTTCACAACCACTCGATGAACTCACTGGTTGACTACGTCTTGTCCATTGGGAATTTCCTTGAGAAGGTATAACATTCCCTTTATCACAACTATAATTAGTTATGAACCTACAAATAATGTAATCTATAATTAGTCATGGCAGTGATTATGCACGTATGGGGCTATGTGTGCCCATGTATATATATATATATATATAAATTCAGACGCAGATGAGTGGAGATTGGTATATGCATATAAGAATATGTGCAAGGATCCCCTTGCACATGCTCATGGCCATGCGGGTGTGTGAATAGGTGATAGGTGTCCTTGAATGTGTGTGAAGGTGTGTAAACCCAGTGGGGGAGTAGTAACTTTTAGTTAGAAAGCTCCAAGAGCCGAAGAGGATGGTTTGGTTCCACCTTGACGCAGGATCAATCTTCTATCCTCTTTAATTCAAGAATGCTTTAAATTGAATTTATCTTCTTTCTTAATTCTACTTCATTATATTGAATTGAATATCTTGAATAAGTGTTCTTTAATATAATTGTTTCAATTGATAAATAAATTCATGTTTTTATAATAAAATCCCTACAACGGAGGTGCGCTGTCTATGAAAACTCACAGTGATAGCTATGTTGATCTAGTTGCTTAAATTATTGCATTTTATTTGTGCTGAATGAGTTTTATAATAAATGTTAAATCTAATTAAATGAATTGTGTGATAAATAAATTCCATGATTTTATAATAAAACCCCTCCAATAGAGGTGTGTTGTCTTCTAAACCAAAGAGTAGTGATAGTTATTTGTATCATGTTTAGATTTGGTTTGAGTCTTTCATATGCCTCTTTTTGGTGTTCGTTTTGTTGAATGTTAGTTTTTATTTTCTTCGAATAATATAAATTGACTTATAATACTCATTTAACTCAAATGGCATTGGACGAGTAGGCATATGCCTTGACCATGACACTTTCCTTTTCACGCATTGAATATTATAAATAAAATTTCCATGTTTAGGAAAACTGAATGAATTTGTAAATGGTTTGTGTAGGGTGTATGATTCTTTTTCGTCATTTTGTTTCCCTTTAGACATTACGTCATTGTGTTGCTCACTACAACCTTCTTTGGAAATCCCTTGTTATAGTATATTAAATAGTCGATCTGTTCTATCATCTTCCCCAGGGATGTTGCTGGATCGGGCCAACACACCGCGGTCACGCGGCGGTCATGCCGCGGTCACGCCGCGGTCACGCCGTGGTCACACCGCGGTCACGCTGCGGTCATGCCGTGGTCACGCCACGGTCACGCCGCAGTCACGCCGTGGTCATGCCACAGTTTGTCCCTGCTCCAAGACGACACCCTGCGGTAGTTCGCAATGATAGTATTCCATGAGTCTTGTGATCAATGTTGAGATTGACTAATCACAATTTCTACTGGCGGGGTGATGGATGGAATGTTGCCCCGCCTCCTCTCGCTCCCTTTGCTCCTGGCCGGAAGATGCTGCCCTGCAGATGTCGCTGGACCGATCCAACACCCCGCGGTCATGCCGTGTTTTGGCCCTGCTCCAAGACGACACCCTGATGTAGTTTGCATTGATAGTATTCCATGAGTCTTCTGATCAATGTTGAGACTGACTAATCACAATTTCTGTCGGCGGGGAGATGGATGGAATATTGCCCCGCCTCTTCCCGCTCCCTTCACTCCTGGCTGGAAGATGATGCCCCACAAATGTCGCTGGACCAGGCCAACACGCCGCGGTCACGCCGCGGTCACGTCGTGGTCACACAGCGGTCACACCGCAGTCACGCCGCGGTCACGCCACGGACACGCCGCGGTTTAGCCCTGCTCTAGGAATATAAAGAATACATTCTATTCATGGGTAATTTTTTTGATAAAGATGGCATACCATTCATGTTAGGACCTTCATCCACCATTAAATACATCATTCCAAAGGAATTTTCAGAATATTTCATAGATGAAATATCCATCAATATGCAGAAAAGTATTCTTCATTTGAATTAAAAGTTTTTACCCTTTGATTATTATCAAATTCAAGTCAAGTTAATAAAGTGGTTGCAAAGAAAAATTGACATGGCATCTCTCATGGATTCAAAACATCAAATGATTGAAAAATAGTAAGGATTCCTTCAATGTGCATGATTTTACACATTAATCTGTTTGGGACACCTTATCAATAATTCCCTATTACGTGTTCACATTTGATGATTGGATGCACATGGACCACTACATTTCACAATACTCACTAACTGGAAAATGATTCCAAATTTTATAGCATGAAATATCCTAGCCTAACTTTGTCTATAGCAAACAGACTCTATCCATGACCAATGATTTTGTAAACAAAAATTGGCCCCAACCTACTATCACTAACATCGTACCATTATAGGGTTAACTGATAGGAGAAATTTTCATTATACATATGATAATATTGAGAAAGCCTTTATCTTATAGTATTATAGCCATCAAAATGTAAAAATTTCTGAAATAGTGAAATTTTCTTCATAAATGGTTGATCCAAGGGAATATCAAATGATGAACCCATCCTATGTCTAGAAATAAATTGATAAAATTAAAAGGGTGGTTGTGGAATTATCATCCACCATCGATCAGAAGAAACCCCAATTCATACCATAACATGATCTGGTATCCTCATTATAGATGTGAAAAATAGAATTTTCTAGAGATTCCATTTGGATTACTATCCACCGAGTAGCTCCTAATGAGTCAGAAAAGGATAAGAAAAGGCTAAATAGAGGGTTTAGAATAATAAATTCACATAATGAAACTGATATAATTCCTACAATTCATTTCATCTAAGTGAATGTCATCAAATCCACCCTCAAATATTCTCTAGAACTAGAGACCAATTAAAAGGATTAATAATATGATATTATATTTCACAATGTGGTCTACACTGAAAAAAATTAAAGAGGATTTCTTACCTATAACCAAAGGCTTTCCCTGAATTTTTGAATTCCCTTAAACAATCAGTCATTACCTCCTTTAATGGAACCCAAAATGATTAAATTTAATGGTCAAATTATAACTCACCTTCCTTCTAGAGTGTTTAATTCCCTTTATCTGGAATAATAATATACAAAGCGATAAGGAGAGATTAGTAAGTTGAGAAGACTAAATGAAGAACTACACTAAGAAAAACTTCATGTTATATAAGTTATATATGAAGATCATTAAATCACACTTTCAGCATACACACCTCAACCAAGAGGGTTTTTTAGAAACTGTATAAGATCTAGAATATTAACTCAACATGGGATACCAACCATCAATATATTTGGAACCCACAACAGATGATCAGGAATTTCCTCTATTGAGATCATAAAAAATAGGGTCGGATACATCCTTGCAGGCCTTCATGTATTGGTTACCCATGATCGAGACCAGCATTGCCCTCACTGATGGCTCTATAAGTTGTCATACCCTTTCTTGGTCTTTTAACCACACCTCTTCAGGTCCCTACTTAGCTACACATTCATGAAATTCTTATGAACACAATATAGTTGATAAAGGATTAGTTACATGCTATTGAAGAATGAATTGTTCCTATACAGTAGGAAAATATTCCTTATCCGGAATTGATAGATCTAACTCTCCCCCTGCGAAATATTGGGAATCCTACATTTACAATGATCAATGGATCAGTATACCTTGAGAATAACTAGCTGAATTTGGTCTTTAACTATAATTCCCATGAAGGGGACCACTAAAAAAAGAGTTAGTAAAACATAGATGTTTCATATAATCACTACAGAGGCTAGACTTTGTGTGGTATATGAGTTTTCATTCTCATTTAATCAATGGATGGGAAGACCTGTGTCATATGTTCTCTTCTAGTTTAGCTCAATGTTGTATAAGACTGTAGTCTGAAATATCAAAAACTAAAATTAATAAGATATTGAAAATGGAATCATATTTCATTGCTTGGTAGACATTATTTAAATACTGAATGAATCTACCACTCCCTCAAGAAGATTTGTTTCCAATATATATAGTGAATCCTCACACTAATATTCACATGAAACTTTTCTAAGAAAAATAAAAAGGAAGGTTTTGGGACCTTTATAGAATTTTTCCAAAAGGAGAAGCCTCTATCATAGAGAACAAATTCACGGAAGATTTATTCCATCAACTCAGGGAATGATAGTTGGGAGAGAATAATCCACTACATTTATGATTAAATAGGACCATGTACCTTCTCCTTCTTCAAATACATCACCATATCAATTAGTTCCACCTCCAATGATCCAAAAAACATCAACCTCATCAGGATGATGTGATGGAGAAAATAAATATGTAGTTTTAGGTGATGAAAACATTTCATTATTTTTGAAATGGCCATGTCCCAGGATAATTCATCTCATCATTTGAAAACAACTTAGTCATTCTTACCAAGCCTAGGAAGCCCAAAAAATAAGGTGATGAAGATATCCCAAACTATTTCATCTTTAATCAAGTACTGTGCAAACAATGGATCGCCTTCTCCATTTTATAGCCCATTTTTTGTCTAAGGTTACTACTTCAAAAACTCTGTAATTTTGTACTCCCGAAATAGTGAAGTTCTGCCTCTCTGTGGACGTAGGGATTATTCCCAAACCATGTAAATCATTGTGTTCTTGTTGCTTTCCTTTTTTTTTCATTCTCTTTCTTTTCTCATTTCTGTCTTTGCGAATCCTGACGATTACGCAACAGATAATTCTGACTTCATGTTTTTCAAAGATATTATCTAATATTGTGCCATGCCTTCCATAAAAAGTTGTTCAAGTGGAACCTTCAGTTCCTCCCGAACTCTATAAATTGAAAAAAAACATTTCAAATCTCATGATCCTAGACACTGGATATTCTCTAAATAAATTGGCATCTCTAAAGGTTTAGTCCGCTCACTTACAAACTACCCATAGATCACTTCCTTAACAGTTCTACGTGTGCCATTGGAATCTACCACCACATTCTATTTTGAACTCTTTTTTTCTTCCTCTATTCGTAAACTACTCCCTCTTTCCACTCCAACCACAGACTTTCTTCATTCTTCTCCTCATTCAATATGATCCTTCTGACTTTCTACTAGGTGAGACACATTTAATGTCAATTCCCACATTTGAATCTCCAATCATTGAAGTGCTTCCTCCTGTCGTAGTTGAGCTTCATCCTGGAAGAGTTTCCCTGCCTCTTGTCATTTATTGTCGTTCTACAGTTCGGCGATCACCGATTCCAATCCTGACACTCTCCCTTCCATTCGTGTGGGCATACAACAGTCCGCAGTTCCCTTTCCTATCTCTCGGCAGCGAATACTCTCAATGAAAACACCAAAATTGATAGTAAACTTTGGTATTTCAATAAGATTTTGATCAATAAAAGATGTTTCTCTAATGGAGTCACTCCCTCCTAGATCCTCTCTCTCTAATAACCACAACTTCCGAAAAATACAGATATCCCCTCAGGACAGCCCCCACTCCTCCCATATAATCCCTTCATCTAACTAACTAACTAACTAAGAAAATTACAAGTTTTCCCCCACCAAATATGTTAAAGAAAATAAGAGGAAGTTACACCAGCCGGAGGCAATTACCCTAAATAGACATCAGCTATAGCAGCAACCTGATTTCCCTTTTTTTGATAGGTATGGACTACAGGTGGCCTAACTACCCTATCAGTCTTTGTGTGTTTATAACCAGCTACCCTTGAATTTCAACACCACATATTTGAAAATTATTCAATTTGAGACACCACTTGTTGGGAATAATTCCTCCTTTTCCAGCATCTTTTAGTATCATATAATCACAAAAAAACTGATTCCACTTGTTACGTTATACATAAGTAAGAATGAGATTCAACCATGTTGCTGTTACAACCTCTCAATTTTTCTTCTTCTCCTTAGTTGATTGATTCCACTAGTAACATGGCTTGATATCACTAATGGTACACCAGATTCAACATAAGACCACTAGTTATTCCAATAAAGGCTTTGGCACCTCATTTCTTACTCGATCTTAGGCTTGTTATGTTTGGACTTCATTATTCAAGCATATGTGAGAAAATTCATATTTGATTTTTCAAGGTGACTGGGTGATCAATCTTTGACTTTCTGCCACTTGAATACCTCCATCAGAGCATGAATTTCAAGATTCATCAAGATTCTCATCCAGGTTCATACATATGTGCCTTTCTGGCACAATCACACCATTCATCTATATCTTTGGAATGCATACAACTCATGGATTTTATCTCCCCCTTATGCTTGTATCACTTCCAATAGAAATTAGTAACATTTAATTTCATGGGGAGAGAGGGTAACTCCATCATCCTTGACTTTAGGATTGTGGTTGGTCTTGGTGGACCAACCATTTGTTCCTAGTTTTCTTCCATGAATTTTTAATGGTGTGATTTTTCATGACACCACGTGTACATACCTACTTTTGAATGTTTTCTTTAGAGTTCATCCCCACCGTTGGCCCAAGATTCTCTTATAGAGAGAGACTCATCCCACTAGTGGAATCTCCTTCCATTGGAGCACCATTATTGCATCTTCCTTTGGCATACTTCTTCCTCTATTCAAGGGTTATTCCATCAGTTTTCTATTCTTTGTTTGTTGTGGTATGAATGAATCCACTCATGAAAGATTCTTGTTTTTCTTCCATGATTACTATGAGAGCAATATCTTCCTACTATTTTTCTCTCCATACTAGTTTCATCTCTTTCTAGGTAGGTTGTTGAGTGTACACTCCCTTTGGTTCTTGAAACATTCTTTATTTTCTTTCTTTAGTACTATTTTTCAAACCTGAAATCATGTTCTTCTATAGAACTGATTGCCTTAAATTTTATTCTCCCTTAGTCACAATAGCCTTATTTCCTTACATGATGGCTTCTATGACCAGTCCATTAGAGATACCTATGGAACCTCCATTTTCTTTTTTCCATCACCATTATTTAGTATACTGAATTTGGTTTTGAGTGAAATAGATTTTCTATCCTTTTATTCATGTATCCTTCTGGTTATTAGAGTGAATCCTCTCCTTGTCAAGCCCCGACCCCAGAAGCCCTGGAGAGTCGGTGTCCAAGGGAGGGGGTGTCTGTCCGGGGGGTCTATCCAGTGGAGGGGGGTGTCCAGGGTTGTCTGTCCATGGGGGTGTCTGTCCAAGGTGGGGGTGTCTGTCCAGGGGTGTCTGTCCGGGGGGGGTCTATCCCGGGGAGGAGGGTGTCCAGGGGTGTCTTTCTAGGGTGGGGGTGTCTGTCCAGGGTGGGGGTGTTGGTCCAGGGTGGGGGAGTCTTTCTGGGGGGTCTGTCCAAGGGAGGGGGTGTCCAGGGTTGTCTGTCTAGGGTTGTCTATCTAGGGGGGGTCTGTATGAGGGGTTTTGTCCAGGGGAGGGGGTGTCCAGGGTTGTATGTACATGCGTGGGGGTGTCCAGGGTTGTCTGTCTATCCAGGGGGGTGTTTTTCCTTGGTGGGGGGTGTGTGCAGGGGAGGGGGTGAGGGGGTGTCCAGGGGGTAATAGACAGGGGGGTACTTTTAGGGGGTGGGGAACTAGGGGAAAACAGGTAGGGGGACTGGAAGGGGGCAGAGCTGGATGGAAAATTGGGGGAAGACATGCAGGGTGGGGGTGGAAGGGTGACTAGTAGGTGGGTGGAAGGTAGGGGGACTAGCAGAAGGTGGAAGTCAGGCCTACAAGCCTACTTTGTTTTTTTATTGAACTTTAATCTATAGCCACGGTTTCTAACCGTGGCTATAAGGCATGTTTGTGTTTTACCTTCTGCTATAGTTTCAAACCATGGATAGAAGCCTTTATCCATGGTTTTAAACCATGGCTATAGGGATTTATCCACGTTTTGAACCGTGGATCTAAGGCTTTAGCCACTGTTTTAAATCGTGGCTATAGGACTTGGCCTATAGCCATTCCAATACCAGCCACGGTTCATTGAACCATGGCTATAACCTATTGCCATGGTTTTTGGTCTTATAGCCACAGTTTCAAACCATGGATATAGCCTAAATTTTCAGTAGTGTAAGCCAAACACTTCATAGTAAAATCAGCAATATTTATTTCAATTCTATCCCACCAGTAATACTCGCAAAGATCTCTGTACATCCAAGTACTACCACGATAAACTGAAAAAAGAGAACTATGAGCTTCAAATAACATCTCATTATTCAACTTTGAATCATAAGGCACAAATAATCTCTTCCCATACCTCAAAACACAATCATTATCAATGTTAAAATCATAAAACTTACCCTTTTGAACAAACTCTACCTTTTTTTTCAACTGACTGTCTTTCTTCTGCGCTTGCTTAATTCTATCTGAGAGAGATAATTCCACTGACACTTGAAACAAAATAGAGTAATTTCCTTCATCAACAAATTCTATTCCAAATTTCATCAAATAAAAAACCAAAGCATCTCATTCCAAATGAAACATGGTTAATGTAGCATTACATTTCCAACTCAATGCATCAGCCACTTTATTTTCATTTCCTGGATGGTAATGTATTGTGCAATCATAATCCTTGATTAATTCCAACCATCTCTTATGTCTCATGTTTAATTAATTCTAAGTGAATATATACTTCAAACTTTTGTTATCATTATATATTTCACATTTTACTCCATACAAATGATTTCTGCAAATTTTTAAAGAAAAAAAAACAACAGCTAATTCTAAATCATGTGTAGGGTAATTTAACTAATGAGGTTTCAACTGGAATGAAGCATAAGAAATTACCTAATAATTCTGAATAAGTACACAGCCAATTATTTTCAATGAATCATCATTGTAGATAACAAACTCACCATTTTTGGAAGGTAATTCCAAAATAAGAGCATTTACCAATCTTCTTTTCAATTCTTGAAATCAATCATCACATTCTTTTGTCCAAATGAACTTAAAACCTTTTCCAGTTAACATAGTCTATGGGATAGATAACAGTGAAAAATTTTCAACAAACCTCCAGTAATAATCTCCCCAAATAAGAAAACTAAGGATCTCGATTATATTGGTAGGTCTTGGCCATTCTACAACAACTTTTCTTTTAGTTGGATCAACTGTTATGCCATTTTTTGAAACAATGTGCCCAAGGAAAGAAAATTGTTGTAACCAAAACTCACGCTTGATGAATTTAACATTCAGTTTATTTTATTTTAAGGTTTTCAAGAAAACCCTTAAATGACTTTCATGTTCCTCTTTACTTTTGTAATAAACCAATATATCATCAATAAACACAACCACCATTTATCATCTGAGTCAACTTAGCCATCACTATAGTAAACTATTCAATTCTGATTCTGACTATCTAAGGATGCTAATTTGGAAGGTCATTTCCATCTGTATTCCTTCCCAGTACAACTACTTTATTTCCTCTATGAAAAAAAATTCTTAACAGAAAAATATCTTAAGTGAAGAAACATGGTAATCTGTAAATTCTATATCATTTCAATATTACCATAAATTAATTTATGGATATTAATTTAATAATATCCTAAATCCTAAAGTTTTCTAAACTGGACTCAAATACCAAATATAAGGACCTAGCCTTAAAACATTACATAATCTTGAAATAAATGAATAATTCACATTGAGGATATTTTCAGGGTTAGAGTTTTAGAGAATTAGGCCATAATTACTATATTACATCTTAAAATTACAAAGTAGACACTTTTACTCATTTTCTATTTTTTTATAAAATAAAAACTCTTGAAAAAAAAGATTCATGTATAGTTCCATGTTTTAGACAGCATGACTTTTCTATGATCCCATCCTTTACCCTATTCATATTTAAGTCCTGTGAAAAACATTTCAAAACATCAAAAGAGCATAAAAAGCTCACTAAGGGTTATAAAATAAAGAAAGTAAACATTAGTCCATCAAAACATAATGTTTTTAACATACCTCATGAAATCATAAATTTTATGAACAACACATAGAAAACATAAATCATAAAGGTAACTTGTGGCATCCATATCATACTTACATTGTAGTTATCACAGCTACATAGGGAGTTATTATGGAATACCCATCAAAGTATATTCCTTAAATCTCTTTGGAGAAACATTAACATTTACCTCCATCACGTTACCTAATGAATTGGAGAGCTATATCAGGCTCACCTGACCTATGTTTATCATGAAACCACCTATAAACGTAACAATTCCCAAGAACCATAACATATTTATAACACATAAGTCAAATTTAATGGAAATATAACATTTCAAGATTTCAATCACAATATATCATTTAAATATATTGGAATAAAAAATCCATTTTCGAAACCATTTTCATTACCAAAATATGTAAAAGAGTATATGGTATTTATTTTCCTTTTAAAAATATTTAATCTTATTAGGGAATCCAAAGATCAAATAATACTCACAGCGGCGGAAAAGGTAGTTGTCACTGTTTACGTTAAAAAGAAACATTCCATTTTATCATTTAGTAAAACGCTTCATAGAAAAAGATTCCCTTTGAATGAAATGAAAAGTAAAAGGGTTTTATACACCATATAAAATAAAGTCATGTATAAAAAATATGCCTCAATGAAAAGATATTGAGACGAAGTCCCTTACCTTGTGTCTGACTTGACTCGTTCGTTCTTTAATCTCATGAATAACAAACTAAAGTTAATTTCTACTTTCTTAAGAACATTTTTCAAGTTTATTTTTCCTTTTATATCACTTATTTCCATGTTATAAATATTATGTAATCATTTAAGTAAATAATGGTCATTTTGTCGATATTTGGTACTTGAGTCAAAAATGATCTTCTTATAATTACAAGTTTTCCATGTGGTCGAAATTCCATAATCTAAAGAATGATATTAATGATTTAGATATAATATATATAATATATATCCATTATATATATGTATTTATAATAGTACATAGTATTTGGAGATAAGAAATGAAATGCACTGTTTATGGAGACGGTAAGTCGTACGTGCGCATGAACGCTACTTTCATTTAAATTTTTGTATTTTAATGGAATAAAAAACTTAATGATACATAGTTATATTATAATTGTAGTATAATATAATAAATAATTTTATTAGATCCATCCTTTATATGTCCCATTTATGGTATGAACGAGTCATGTAACTTTGAGGGGGCGGTAGTCCTCACTTCCTCAAATCAAATTCTCGCGTTTACTCATTATAGAAACCATAAAAGGTGTGATATAAATGGAAAATGCAGAATCATAGAGAAAACATAAACATAATGAATTTAATATATAAATATAGTGTCATCATAATGGCCACCATGAGAGGCAGTTGGAGATATTTGAACAATCATCGTTTCATGAGGCAATAGTTTGTCGTCCACAGAAACATTATGTTATTTACCTATTAGATGGAGGTGTTTGTAAGTGTATTTTGAATCCTTCTCATAAAAAAACCTAGCATATTGATTATACTGGTTTTTTTATAAATTAAATTAATAAAAAAAATTAGGGGGTTGGAGAAGTAAAATAAAATCAAAGAACTTAAGAAGAGACATTACCTTTAAATTGGGTAACTCCCTTTGGTTTGAACTAAAAGGTTTACTTGAAGTGTCATCGGACTACAGTAAGTCTTGTAGGTGTAAGAGAGGTATCTTGAGAGATTAATTGGGTATATTTTGGAAAAGAAAAGGGGTTTGATAAGTGTTAGGAATGGGTTAGAAGTGTGGTATTTTTGTAAGGGGGAGGAGGGTCTCATTAGGAAAGTTTGCAAATATAATTTTATTATATAATGTTTTTCTATTTAAAAAGATCCATAAATCATTAAATTATAATATAATGTGACTAATTTTTGAAATAAAATCATAAAATATGTATTGGACTAGTTTTGGATATTGTTTTAATCATTATAATCTTTTTTATTTAAATCATTCATTAATCAGGTAAACACTGCATCATTATTGTGTCATAAATTATTTTATTTATTTGATGTCTAAAAATAATAACAAAATACCATGATTTAGGAAATATTTTGATCTTTAAAATGAATATTTATAGTATAAGAGATAACTTATATAAACTCATGTGAAAATTGATTCACTAAAAGATATTTGTTTATGTCGTTTTTGCCTTTAAGCTAATTAAAATAAAGTGTCATTATCACTCTTAAGTGGCTCCATGGGGTCCCAAAATCGACCCAAGGATGCCCATGGTTGGAAATGTATCAACTAATAGGACCATGACACACATTAGGGAAATTTTATGTTATTATAATATAAATTTTTACATTTATTTACCAGATTTACCCTATTTAACATGGTAAATAAAATATTTACTGAAGTAAATATTTAAAATGCCTAAAAATAAAAGATACCTATTTACAAAATTTGGACCTATAGATTCCAAATATGAAATCCATTTTTCCAAATTCAAAACACATAAGTGGAAGAAATTAATTTAAAATTAAATCCCGTTGTCAAAACAAAAAAGCGTGTTTTTAAGAAATAATAACTATCAAAAGATTGACACTTGTTTATGTCCAATTTCAAAGTGAAATTACTTCCAATGAAAACATTTAGATTAAATGGTAAAAATATAATATAATTTCACTTTAAAACTAATTAAAAATATAATCTAACCATATAAATAAATTAGATTAAAATGCAGTTTTGAATTAAAATATAGTATTTTTTACTATTCATTAAAAAATGAACATTATCAAAATAATACCAAAATTTCATCCAAAGTAAATTTTGATGTCCCAATTCTAAATAAGAGTATTATTTTGTCATATAGAACATATAAAAGTGACAAAAACTATATTTAAAAAGGGTTCTCTATCAAAAGGCAGTAAATCGGCCTTTTAATGAATATTAGAGTATTTATGTTTGAAATCAGATTCGCTCTTATTTTAAGGCTCTAAATTTTATTGGAAAAATGTAAAAACGTTTAACAAACATATATAATCATATTTTATTTAGTTCTATTCATTACTGAAAATACAACGGCTAGGCATAAACTACCATTTAAAATAATATTATTATATTATTAGAGTGCAACAGAAGTTTTTAAAGAAACATGTAGTTGTGTATTGGGTACATCATCGAATATAGCATCCCCTTTAAAGTAAAATTAATATTTAATTAAAAAATATTAATACAGCTGAAATTATCTTATTATTTATTTACCTGGGATGTTACAAAAACTACTACTCACATGCTTTGGATATGTAAAAGATGGATATCTTATAGCATAGTATACTAAGAACATTCAATGTGATGATGTGCATGGAGATTAAATTCCCATGAAGATTTATTAAGCCAATATTAAAGGTTGGAAAAATGTTAAGTGAAATGTGTTCAAAAAAATAACCTTCTTTCATAATAAAATTAAAATTATGAAGAGATTGGGGAGAATAAATTAAAGACTATGAAGACTCCAAGGAAAATGGTATAGTTTCTATAACGACCCAAACATTTAATAATAGAATTTATCCATTTTTACTATAATTTCATATAGTATAAAATCAATTATAGACCATAATATAAATATATAAATGAAGAATTAACAAAATCAGAAGTATTTCAAGAAGTTAAGGTACTAATACAGATGGAATAGTAACTTGGCCTTTGGGATTGTAACATAACCCTTATGAATAGTAAACTAGACAAATGAATAATAACATCACCCATTAAATTATAAATAAAATTTATTCATATTATAAATTAAATTATGTTATAATTAAATCATAGTATATGTAAATAAATGTTTTAAAAATTATTAATTAAGTGTTGGCATTTTAGTAAGTCGTAACTATTTGATTACATTTTTATGATTAATTTGATAATTTAAAAGAAAATTTATTTTCATAAAATGTTTTCATAAATTTAAAATTTGATTCCTTATGATTTCAAAATAATTTTATGAGACTTTAAGTAATTTTTCAAAGTGTTATAAAATCCGTTATAATTTTAAAATATGTATTTTCCAAGTAAACGATGATTTTAATTAATAATTAAATTATTCATATTTATAAAATTATTTTCATAAAATGTAGTTCAATTTTGACTTCAACATATCAAAAAATGGTTGGGGGGAATTTATGGGATTTTTCTAAAATACATGAAATTTTGGTGAATAGTGAAATACCATAATTTATGGTATGTATAAATTATAAGTTAAATACATTGTTCAATGAGTTATCACCAATGTAAGAAACTTAATATCACACTTATATTCAGTATTTTAATATTTTTTGTGATAATCATAAATCTATTCATACTCTTGATCCAAAATAATGAACTAATGATTAAAATAATGGGAAAACACCTCTCCCCCCTCTATAAATACCAGGCCTCACTGGCTCTTTTCCTAACACCTCTTAAGCTTTGATCCTTGCCAGAATTTTACCCAATACTCTTCCCTATCCCATTACCCATTTCCATGATCTCTTGGTATCATCAAAATACCAAAACCCTTTCCCTATGGAGGTTCTCAAGGAGGATAAATCCATGATGTAAAATTTTATTCCTTTTTCTTTTAATTTCATTTCAATTTAATTTAATTTATTCTCTTCTCCTCACCTTATCTTATCCAAATGTCATGATAAATCCAATATATTTGATATACTGGTATTATATCATGTTAATTAAATATCCATCATTAAAATCCTTCATCTCTCTCTCTCTTTTAAATGAAATAACCGCCTATGATGTGCCAATTTATCGACATCATGGAAAATGCACTTTCATTTTCCATTAATACCTTAAATGATTTTAATAAAACCATTAAATGGTTGAAAAAATATTGTAAATTTTTTTATGACCCTTTTTATGTTTTGTATGTAAAATATATACATAATACTAAATGATAAAATGAAACAAGTTCATTGTGATTGAAAAAATCACCAAAATTAAACTAAAATGATCATCATTAAATGTTATCTAATGATTCATCCTCATATGATACAAACAAATTCATTATATGATTATTTAAAATTATGAAATATCATTAATAACATATAATAACATTTCAGTATATTTATCCTCATTTTACACGAACTTCCATTCATATATACAAGTGAACTAATCATGAAAACTATGAAAACAAACACTTCCGAAAGATAAAATTAAGCTCTATAACTCATAAAAAAGACCATAAATTAACTTAATAAAACTATAAATAATCAAATTAATTTAAAAAAATTATATATTTGTAATTAGTGAATCTAACTTGATTATACAGGATATTAATGTGAATGATTCTTTCAAACTCAAGTTAAGGGGAATTCTAGAACCCAACTCTCTTTCTTTGTTTTTTCCTTCTTTTACAAAATTTTTAGTAATTATATTAATTAAATATAATTTATTCATATTTATATTACCATTTTGTGATATAAAGGTTTTCTAATTTACTTTATGAAAAACATATTTTTTTCAAAAATAACTCTTCTTTCAAAAAAACACACCTTTTACTTCTCCAGATTTTTTATTCTTCACTCAAGGCTGGTGATTCTTATATCAAGTATGTTATTCCCTCACTAATTTTGGAACCCAAATATTATAAATTTATGTTTTATGAAATTAAACCCATTCCTTTCCATGGTAAAATTTATGTCCTTGATTGATATGCATTCTATGGGCCTTCCATGATAATGTAAATGTTATGACGTGACAGGTGCACTTGGAATTATATAGCAATGAAATGAATTTGTTAATGTGATGTATATCATGAGAAAAGTGAAATGTGAATGAACATTTTTCAAGATGTTTTCACAAATATTTTTTTAATTTGAGAACTAAGACATGATGTTTCATTTTTATGCATTTCCACATTCTATTCCATTATATAATTCTTCCTCTCATGATTATGATGATAATGTTATGATTCTCTTCACCCCATGTTGTATTGTTTCATGTTATTATCTAACCATTTACTAGGATTTTACCTCACCCATTTCTTTAATGTATATCCTCTAGTGACTAATTTTATTAAATACAATTCAAGGGCCACTAATAATATAGAGAAGAATAAATTAAATAAATTTTTATGTTTTATTTTGTAAATGCTATGTATCATCCTAATTTTCAAAAGACACTAAACCTTTTGATCCTCGTCATATAATTATTATTTTTTAATATCATTAAAATTATTTAATATTAATATAAGAAATATAAGGGTCTATATAGTTGTTATTAGAGAACAGTTTAGTTAATCTAGGAATTAGGATTAGATAACCCTAGTGAAACCCCTTAGTTTGAGACTAAGTATAATTAATCAACCAAGAAGATTTGTTTTAGAAAATTATAAACATCAGTATCCCACAATATATACCTTTATAATTAATTTCACAAAGGAATAAATTATTTATTCATGACTTGTTAAATTATGTTTTTTCTAACCTTTTCTATTTTTGAAAATGATGGGAACCAAGAGAAACCAGGTCAACAACCCATACAAGGGACAGTGCAATTATTTCCTAAACAACATACCCAATGCTTTGGGAGGTGGAGTTCAAGATTTCATGATGATTCTTACTCATTTTTTTAGGTTATAAACAATAACATGAATAATGTGTAATTTTTGCCTTCACCTTAAATGGGATAAACTGGATATTGAGTGTTTTATGCGGCAATGACCACCAATGTTTAGTAGAGCTTCCAATCCACTAGTTGTAGAAAAGTGGGTCAACTCAATGGATAATATCTTTTTTAGGATTCACTATTCTGATATGAAGAAGGTGACTCAGGTTGTTTATCTTTTAGATACAGAGTTCGATCAATGGTGGTCTTTAATTAAGAACACCAATATGAATGATGAAATTGAATATATGGAGTGGAAAGACATTAATATAATGTTTCTTGAAAAGTATTTCTCTTAAACTCTTCAAAGAAATATAAATAGGGAAATTCATAGAGCTGAAGAAAAATTAAGGAGAATATTTCATGTACTACAAAGTAAATTTTACAAGTCTTACAATGTATGCTTCAAGTTTTATTATCAAAAATGATATAAAAATTGATATATTATTTATAGGATTGAAACAAAACCTTTTAATGGATCTAGAAATTTGGGACTTTGAGAGTTATGAATAATTTGTTCATTGTGATCTCAAAGTGTAGATAGAGTTTGGATAATCTTACCATGGATATGGTGATAAGAAAATAAAGATAGTGTTTCAAGATGGAGGATCTCATGAAAAATGTGGAAAGAAAACTCAACCAACCACATTTCAAAAATATAGGAAGAAGCATCCTGGGAACATCCTCAAAGGGATAGGGAAATTATTAAATTTTGGGAGAGAAGGGAACCTATCTCATGAATATAAAAAATACATGATGAATCGGGATATTGTGGTGGAGTAAAGGCTAGAACCACCCATGGTCTAATGCTACAATTGTAAGGAGCAAAGGAACTATGCAAGCTAATGCACTAAACCTTCAGTCCCCAATGGAAATTAGCGTTAGAAGCCAATGAAGCCAATGAAGCCAAAGGAGTAAGGGAAGGCTTATTCCATGATGAATATGGAAGTGGAAAAATAAAATTAATTCATACATGGTACACTTACTATTCATTCAAGAATGGAAATGTTTTATTTGATTCTAGTTTAATGAATTCCTTTATATCTTTCATGTTTTCAATAACTATTCAATCAAATCCCTGAATCCATGGAGTTGAGATATCTATAAAAACACCAAGTGGTGAAATCAATACAACTTAAGTGGTGAAATCAATACAACTCAAGTGTTAGACTCTTCTATTAATGGTATATGTGGGAGGGTTATTCAATTGAATCTTGTGATACTTCCCTTGGAGTAATTTAATGCTATAATGGGAATGGATTGGATCTCATTATATTGAGCGCATATAAACTATCATGAAAAGTAAATATATTTTCATATTATAAACCATCACGTGGTCCACTAAAAATTAAAAGAAGATCATGAATCTCCTTTGGATAATCCTTCAACGGTGTGGGTATTGATTCCCTATGAAAAATCATACCTCGTTTAAATGGTTGAGTCAATGGAAGGTATCAACCTATGGGAAATATCCATTGTGATGGAATATTGTGATGTTTTTTTAAAGAGTAACCCAAAATTACCATGGATCATGATGTGGATTTCTCAATATAAATCATACCCAGAGATACTCATATCTAAAAGTGTCCCTATAGAATGGATCCTATTGAATTTTAGGAGTCAAATAAGCAACTACAAGAGCATTTGTACCAAGGGATCATACTCCCTAGTGCATCACCTTTGGTTGTGTTAGTGCTCTTTGTCAAGAAGAAGGATGGATCAATGCGACTGTGTATTGATTATTAGGAACTCAACAAGATCACCTTAAAGAAAAACTATCCTCTTCCAAGGATTGGTTAATTGTACGATCGATTGTGAGAAGCACAGTCCTTCTCAAAGTTGGATATTATTTATAGATATCATCACATGAAGGTGAAAGGGGAAGATGTCCATAAGACTTCCTTATATACAAGGTATGGTCACTATAAGTTTCTGGTGATTCCCTTTAGAATTACTAATTCCCCTGAAATATTCATGGATTTGATGAATATATTCTTTAGACATTACCTTTAAAAAAAATTGGTACTTTTTATAGATGATATTATCATCTACTCCAAGAGTAAGGAGGAACATGAAAAATGTTTAAGGCTTTTTTTAGTGAAATTAAGGAATGAGAAGTTATTCTCCAAGTTCAAAAAGTGTGACTTTTTGATACAGCTAGTCACATTCTTGGGACATGTGATAGTAAGTGAGGGTATTTCAATCGACCCTTCAAAAACAAAGGAAATTAAAGAATATCCTGGACCCTCTAGTGTCACGAAAATCCACGATTTTCATGCATCAGTTTGGTACTACTGATATTTTTTGAGTAATTTATCACAATTATAAAGCATGTTAACTGAGTTAACAAAAAAAGGGTAAAGTATGTCTGGATAGATGAATGTGAGGAAACCTTCAAGGAGCTAAAGAGAAGGCCGATCACTACACATGTACTCACATTACTGAAAAGTGGAGAATGTTTTGAGATATACAGTGATTCTTCCAATAAAGGTTTGGGTTATATACTCATTAAAATGATAAAGTGATAGTATATGCATCCTATAAGTTAATGATCAATTTCCATAACTACCTGGTGTTTTCTCTGGAGATAGAAGCTATGATTTTTTCCTTGAAAATCCAATAGCACTACCACTATAGTGAAAAGTGTGAAATATATACCAATCACAACAGACTAAAGTATATATTCACACAAAAAGAGATCAATATAACTCAAAGAATATTCTTAGATATAATAAAAGACTAAGATTTCTTTATTCACTATCATCCTGATAAGGTGAACAAGGTAGCTAATCCTCTACATATAAAATAACCTGCTAATCAATCCATTTTTTGGATTGAGAAGGACCCTATATTCAAGGATATACAATGGATGGACTTGGATATCATAATAGTAGGGAATTAATCCAACATTTTCCAAATAATTTTCCAACCATCTATCCAATATATGATTAAAGAGGCACAACGGGATGACCCATAGTTACAAAAATAAGGTGAATGAAGTAAAGGAATGGAAGCTGCAAGAGTTCCATATTGATGATGATGATGTGATTCGGTTTGGAATGAGGCTTTGTGTGACTTTCTAACCTGGGATAAAGAAATATCTATTATACAATGCACATAGCTCAACTTTATTTATCCATACCGAGTGTACCATGATGTGTCGTGATCTCTAAGAATACTCTTGGTGGGACAACATGAAGAAATAAATTGTTGAATATATCTCAAGGTACTTGATATGTAATCAAGTTAAAGTAGAGTGACAGAAGTCTGAAGGTACGATGAAAATATTTATTGTACACATGGGGAAATGGGATAATGTCACTATGGACTTCGTCACTATTCTCCCGAAGGCATCCAAATAAAATAATGTGATATGGTTTTTAGTTTATTGACTCACCAAGACTACCAAAATTATCGAAATTCGGGAAGATCTATCTCTTGATAAACTTGCTAAGATATATATGAATGATTTGGTGAGACTGTATGGGGTTCAACTCTATATTGTCTATGATTGTGATTTTAAGTTAACATATAAATCCTAGAGAAGTAATAAACATGCTCTGAGTACTGAATTAAATTTAATCTTGGCCTATCACTCCCAAAAAATAGCTAATCTGAAAGGACTATTCCAATTCTTGAAGATATTCTAAGAGAATGCTCTTTAGAATTCAAATGTGGATGGGATCAACATCTCCCATTGGGTGAGTTATCATATAAAAATATCTTCCACTTGAGTATTCAGATGTCTTCATATGAAGCTCTGTATGTAAAGAGATATTAAAATCCATCCTGTTGGGATGAAGTTGGAAAAAGAAATCTACTTAGACCTGATCTTGTGTATGAAATGATAGAGAAGGTTCATATATCTATCAACATATTAAATCTTCTCAAATTATGAAAAAGAGTTATACTATAAATCATTGAAGGGACTTGGAGTTCAATATTGGAGATAAATTCTTCCTTGAATATCACCATGGAAGAGAGTCATGCAGTTTGGAATGAAAGGGAAGTTAAGCCCATGGAACATTGGCCCCTTTGAGAAACTTGATCGCATAGGATAGGCGGCCTATCATCTTTCACATCCAATGAATATGGATAAATTTCATGATTTTTTTCACGTATCACTCTTGATTAAGTATTTAATAGATCTCTCACATGTACTAAACTTATAGGTGGTATAGTTGGAAGATTATCTCTCATATGAAGAGAAGCTAGTAAAGACATTGGACTGGAGAGATAACGTTCTACGTAACAAGAAAACTCGCCTTGTTAAAGTGTTGTGGAGGAACCATAAGTATGAAGAAGTAACTTGGGAACCATAGGAGGTTATGAAGGAGAATTACTCTTGCCTGTTTATGTAAAACAAATTTTGAGGGGTGAAATTCCAAAAGGGGGAAGAATGTAATGACACAAACTTTTATCAATACAATATATTCCTTCTTATTATAATTTAATATAGTATAAAATCACTTATAGACCATATTAAAAACTTTATAAATGAAAAATTAATGAAATAAGAAGTATTTCTAGATGTTAAAGAACCAATTCTAATGGAATAGTAACTTAACCATTGGAATATTAATATAAACCTTATGTGTAGTAAATTGGCCAAATGAATAGAAACCTCACCCATGAAAGTATAAATAAAATTTAAGATTATTATAAATGAAAGTATGGAATAATTAAATAATGGTCTATGTCAATAAATATTTAAAAAAATATTAATTAAGTCTTTTCATTTTAGTCAGAATGGGTTGAAGGCCTTCTTTTTTTAATTATTTTTTATAATACACCTTTAAAGGGGTGATGTGGAACACTTACAAGGCCCGAAGGGTTAGAGACAATTACATAACCAGTAGGTCTTAGAGGAAATCACTCAGAAAAGACAACTTAGAACTACTCCTCCCTATAATATATCACGGTATCAGCACTACACCTATACAGGGATGGTTGGATAGCAGTCGTATGAGAAGATGCACAGGCCCGGTACCTATGGAAATTACATACCCTCTCATTCTTCCAATTCCAGTTAGCTCTACTCTTGTGAATGTGCATACCCTAAATCCTCATCTGAAGCCTTGTCCCTTCTAGTTTAACTGGTACATCTGCAAATCATGTGGGTCGAAGGCCTTGGTGTGTACCTAAGGCGATAAGGTGGCCCGAATACCTTGAGATAAAACTGGACTAAAAGCCTTGGGTGGCCCAAAATCCATGCAGGACCCGAGGACCAAACTAGGGCCCTAGAGGCCTATATGGATGAATAGTTTCAACTGCTACAGTACTGAATAGTGCCTGATATAGTAATGCTACAGTAGCCTGGAAATATTTCTCCACTAGGATTTCATATCGAGTCTCTTGGATTCACTTTCAGAGTGATTTTGATAAATTAATATTTTTATTTCTTATGATTTTGAGATAATTTTATTAGACTATGAGAAATTTTTCAAAAGTGTTATCAAATGGGTTATAGTTTTAAAATCTGTATTTTCCAAGTGAATGATGATTTTAATTAAAAATTAAATTACTCATATTTAGAAAATTATTTTAATAAAATGGATTTCCTTTTTTTAATTCTACACATCAAATAATTGTTAGTGTGTTTTTTTATTTTTCGAAAATAATTTATTTTTTAGTGAATAGTGAAATATGATAATTTATGGTGTTTATGCATTGTAAGTTAAATACACTATTCTTTAATTCTTAACTGATTTAAGAACCATAATATCGAAATTCCCTTCATTATTTTAATATTTTAGATGATAATGATCAAACTGTTCATAGTCTTGAGCCAAAATAATGAACTAATAATTAAAATAATTGGAAAACACTCTTATCCTCCACTATAAATATCATCCCTCACCACAAAATTTCCTCAAACCTATCAATAATTGATCCTTTATAAATATTCTACCCAATACTCTTACTTATCCCCTTACCCACATCCAAGATCTCTTGGTCTCATCAAAACGCCAAAACATTTTCCCTAGAAAGTTTCTAAATGAGGATAAATCAAAAAGGTAAAATCCTTTTCCTTTTTCTTTTAATTTATTTTTAATTTCATTTCTTTTCTTATCTTATCCTCACATTCACTTATCCAAATGTAATGATAAATCCATTATGTTTGATATAATAGTATGATATCATTTTAAGAGAATATCCATCATTAAAATCCTCCCTATCCCTCTATTATTTTAAAAATGAAATCATCTATTGTGATGTGTTAATTTATCGACATCTTGGATGATGCAATTTCATTTTTCATTAACGTATTAAAGTATGCTAATAAAACCATTAAATGGTTGAAAAAATATTTTTAATTTCATTTCATAACCCTTTTTATGTTCTGTAAATAACATTTATACATAATACTAAATGATAAAATGAAATGAGTTCATTGTGATTGAAAAAACACCAAAATTAACCCAAAATGATCATCATTAGCTTTTATCTAATGATTAATTATCATAACATATAACCAAATTATTTACAAGTAAATTTAAATTTATTTAATTTCATTAATAACATATAATAACAATTCTGGATATTTATCCTCATTTTACATGAACTTCCATTCATATATACAGGTAAACTGATTATGAAAACTAAGAACATAAACACTCATAAATGATTAAATTAAACTTTATAACTAATAAAAAATTCCATAAATGAACATAATAATACTATAATTAATAAAATTCAAGGTTCTTGATTTTTAATTTATGAATATAATGTGATTATACAGGATATTAACATGAAGGAATCTTTCAGACACAAGGTAAGAGGAATTCTAGAACCCAACTCTCTTTATTTTGGTTTTCCCACTTTAACCCCATTTAGAGTATGTATATTACTTAAATATAATTTCTTCATATTTTTATTAAATTTTATAGGATATAATTTTTTTTACCTGAGTTTATGAAAAACACAATGTTTTCCAAAATAACTCTTCTTTCAAAAAAACACACCTTTTTTTTCTCGAGATTGTTTCTTTTTCGCTCAAGGGTGATGATTCTTATATAAACTTTGTTATTCCATATTTCATTTGGGAACCCAAATTTTAGGAATGTATATTTTATGAAATTAAACACATTCCTTTGCATGGGTTAATTTATATCCAATATTGATATATGATCTATGTGGCATGGATGATAATGAAATTATTATGATGTGACGGGTGTGCCTAGAATTATATAGTGAAATGTAAATGTTATGATATGAAGAGAGATCCCATAATTATATAGTTATCCATTTAATTGGTTTATATGATTTATCTCATGAGAAAAGTGAAATATGCATGAACATGATGTTATCTTTGTTCACAAAAATGTGTGGTAGTTGACCACTAAGAAATCATGTTTCATATTTATGCATTGCCATATTCCATACCTTTATGTAATGTTTCTCTCATGATTATGATGAGTATTTTATGATAATTCTCACCCTATGTTATATTTTTTAATTTTCTTTTCTATCCTATTACTGTTCTTTTAGTTTACCCCTTTCTTTGATGTATATTCTCAAGTGAATAATTGTACTAAGGAGAATTCAAGGGTCAATTAGAATCTAGAGAAAAAATAATTAAATAAATGCTAATGTTCTATTTTATAAATGTTTTGTATAGTCATCATTATCCTAGTACACTAAAACTTTTGATCTTATTCATGTAATTCTTTTATTTTCTTTATCATTAAAATGATGTAATAGTAATGTAATAAAAATTAGTGTCACTATAGTTGTAGTTGTGCGAAATTCACAAACAAGGAATGAGAGAAACAATGAAGAAGGATAAGGAAGAGTTGATATCTAGGATGAATAAGAAGCTAATCTTGATGAGATATATGTTTGGAGAGACAAAATAATGAAAAATAACATAGTCTTTCAGGATTCAAAACTCTATATGCATCAATAGGAATAAATTGAAAATCTTTAGTTGTCAATGTCATATTACTTAGAAAAGGTCATTGGGTAAAAACGCAAAGTTAAAGAACATACAATAGTGATCGAGGGTTTGAATAACACTAAAAAAGATCAAATAAAACGTATCAAATGACTTGAAGAGTAATTTTTTATGCTATAAAGAATAGTAAAATATTTTTAGGGAATCATAATTCCCATTATGACATTGGGAAAATAGGTCACTCATAGGATATAAAAGGTAGAATCCAAGAACAATTTTCTAGAAAAAAATAATCAATAGTCATATATGATTGAAAAGGTTGATATGGGGCTTGGTTTCAAACATATGGTTGTGATGATTCATGTTATACCATAAGTGCTCACTTAGAGATTGAAATTTGATTTTTATATGAATCAGAATCAGATGTTTTGGATAACTTATAGAAAAAATGGACCAGTAGAAAAAACACATATGATTTCACCTTATATAATGTGTTATTATTGTGTAATGATGGAACATTCCCAAAATGTATTTTCCATAACCAAAATTTACTAAATAACACAAGAGAAATAAAAGTGTCTATGAACAACTCAATATTCCAAGAATGATTTTTATGGTTATTGTTTCTAGTGTAGAAAATTCAGACACATAACCAGATATTATTCATTAACAATGTGGAGGAATGGGTCTAATCATACCCAAATTGGATAAAAGAAACATATTAAGGAATCACAAAATAAGATGAAAAAAATCAATTTATAGCTCGTCAAGATGATGTAAAACCAAAATAATCTATGGATGATCAATAATACTATTAAAATTCATGTATGAATCCAATTATATGGAAAAAAGTAAAAAAATATGTTTCTAGTGATTTTAGATATTTCATTCAAAGCATTAGGTTTTACTGGAATATTGATCATTGATAGTGGATTCACCTCATATATGATGGGAAATAAGGATCTGGTGATAAGCATTAGGTATAACAAGGAAGGTGTCATTAGATTTGGAAGTATTAAGGCATGAGGATTATTAGCATAGGAAAAGAAAATTTTGGAAGCAAAATATATGATATTTATGGTTGTCTTGGTTATTGATGGTGTCATTCACAACATTATAAGTGTCAGTCAACTATGTGACTCGAGGTATGTTATAAGCTTTAGTAATAAGTTATGTTTCATCAATGGAAAAGATGGTGTAGTTTTATTTAAGGGAAATATAATTAAGAAGAATATATTCCGTGTGTGTGGATAATAAGATATGTTCTTTCTATCTAAGGAATTTGAAAAAATGTTGTGACATAAATGACTTGGTGATTTGTGTCTACAATCCTTGGATGATCTTGTGAAATGTGACACAACTTGACATATCCCTAGGGTATCATGTCATCATTCTCAAACATGTGATGATTTTAAACAAGGTAATATCATTATAAAAACTTATAAGTAAAAAAATATAATTCAACAAGAGTGCTTGAATTGGTGTATGCTAATGTGTGTTAAATTATATCACCAAGAACCAATAACAATAAGAGGTATTCTGTACTTTTCATTGATGATTTCAACATTATTTCATGTATGTTTCTCATTTACCATAAGTATGAGGTGATTAGTTTTATAAACAATATCATATGTAAGTTGAAAGGATTCTTGGATAAAATATTTTAATGTTACAAATAGAAAATGGTAACAAATTCCCAAACAGCCAAGTAGTGTATTATCTTGAGAAAAATAAGATAAGGCACTAAGTTTCAGTAATGAGAACTCCTTAGAAAAATAGAGTGGTTGAGAGGAGAAATATGATCATAAAAAACATGTCCAGAACAATGATAATTGAAAAGTAGCTACCATATATATTATGGAAGGAATCAATCTTGACATCAGTTAACATATCCTATAGAGCTTTGTTGTTTCTGAAAGAATAAAATACTTTATATGAGATATGATACAGAATGAATTCAAAATTAAAATAATTTCATGTATTTGTAATTAATTGTTTTATCATCAATAATGGGAAACATGGGATGTTTTAATGTCATATAACTAAGTGGATATTCCTTGGATACTTAGGAAAATTTAAAGAATATAAACTATTTAAAAAGAGGATAGAAAAAGTGGATAAAATAAATGATGTCACTGTAGTATAAAATGAATATAATTTTCAATAACATAGTGAAAAATTACCTAATTATAGTGATGATGAGGTAAGAAACTTAGGTGTAGTAAAAGTGAAAAATCTTGATTTCGAAGAAGATACTTATGATGATCTGAATGGTGTTGGACCTGTATTTTTAAAAAAGATGAAGACTCAAGATGAAATTGTTAGGCAGAACATCATCAGAGATCTAGAAGTGCTAATTTAAATGAGGATAATGAATACTATATAGGAAGAATCCTTTAAATATAAATAAAATAATAAATGTTTTGAATAATGATATAGACACTAAAATTGTTTTTAGGATAGTAATGAATATTTTGTCAAATCAAAAAAAATCAGACATGGGATATTATTTCTAATCTAACAGATAAAAAATTTATCATGACTAAATGGTCATTAAATAACAAATTTAATTAATAATACATAGTAATTAGAAATAAAACATTACTATTGTGCTAGAGATACTCCCAATTTTTGGGAATCGATATATATGAGACATTTTTTTCAGTTGCAAGGATGGATACTATTTATCTAATCTTAGACATAGTAGTGCAACAAAAGTTCAATGTTTTATTAACAGATTTAAATTTAGTATTTAAAAATGGTATTATGTAATAAAAATTTTATATCGACCATAATAATGGTTTTATCATACATAAAAATGAGAACAGAGTTTTTTGATTGAAAAAGGTGTTATGCGGATTGAAATAAGTGCCAAGAGCTTGGTATTCACAACTTGATCAGTATTTAAAGAATCTTGATTCAAAATGTGGTTGATTTGATTATAATATCTATGTCAATAATGAGATTATTCAAAGGTTTATAGTTATACTATATGTATATGACACAATCTTTGGTGGATCGAATGAAGATCAGTGAAAAAAGTTTTCAAAATTCATGAAATGCATGTTTGGAATGTTAATAATTGGGAAGTTTCCACTTTTCCTTGGTTTATAGGTTATGCATGGAAGGAATGGAAATTTTATTTATAAATCCAAATATACCAAGGAGTTTATGATAATATTTAGAATACATAATTATAAGACGATTAAATATTTGATGGCTACCTAACTGAAACTATCATGAGATGATGAAGGAAAAGTAGTCAATGTCACTAAATATAGGTATATTATTGAGAGCATATTGTACATAACCATGACACAACCCGACATTTTGTTTTCCACATTTCAGGTATAAGGGTATCTAAGTAATCCCAATTAAATAACATTACTTGTGGTGAAAATAATACTTCAATATATCAAGGGTGAATTAAATTTTGGTTTTTTGTATAATGAAAAATCTCATCAAGAGTTATTAGGATACACATATGCATTTCATTGAGTTTAGTAGATTATAGAATCGATGTCAGGTGGTGTATTCTATCATGGTAGATTGTGTATTTACTGGCTAATAAAGAAAAAATATTTTATTTCATTGAGCAACACAAAATATCAATATATTATGGCTACTCAATATTTCATGCAGTAATTATGGATGAAGTAGTTACTTGAAGATATGGGAGTTGAAGTGATGTCTCCAATCGAAATCCATTATGATAATTAAAGTGATATAAATTGTAGTAAAAATATATTATATCAATAATGAAAAAATCACATTTAAATTAAGTATAATTTTTGCAAGGAAGAGGTGTATCATGGGTTAGTGAAGTTTAAGTATGTGCCTACAGAACTTTAGGTTGCAAACATTCTGAAAAATTCCTTACCCAAAGAATAATTTTAAAGGCATCGATTAGATTTTGGAATTTATTTGACTCCCCAGACATGAAAAAAGTGGTTTTGGAACCCCCACTCCCAATGGTTTGGTGTATTGTTCCCCATGTGCTAATATATGTTCTTTAACTTTTTGGTTACCGAAAAGGGGCGGCCTTTGGTTTCATTGAAAATGGCGGAAAATTGTTAATGTTGATAAGGGGGAGAAGCTGGTTGGGGGAGAAAATAAAAATGGGGGTGTTTAAAATTTGATGATGCATAAGTAGTTCATTCAATGGAGATAAATCATGTAAGGGGATTATGATGGAAGTAATTACATAGTAGGGATGCGGGAGTGGCATTCTCGAGTACAATCATTCTCCCCAGAAATAATGAAATGGTTATTATACAAAGGAAAATTTCATAAAATTATTATTCAATAAAAAATTGATTCATTGATGATATTTTTGTGCGACTATTTTTTCTCATTCCTAGAATGGATCATGTGGGCTTAGAGTATGCATTGAGTAAATTTTTGTCCACTATCTTGGGTCACATGGTGAGTTTGTGGTTAAAGATTGAAGAGTGAAAAAAATCATTTATTTTTTATAAATGTATTAAATTAGTATCAAAGGGAGAAGAGTTTCCAATAAAACAAAAGGGGTATATTATAGGGAAAAATCCATCCAAGTGACTTTGCAGTATTTTTGGGTTGGTTGGGTTTGTTGAAAAAATTAGTTGGTAAGGTCTGACAAGATATTCCAATATCATTATTTACAATGTATATTGAAAAAGCTAAAAAAATATAGGTATAGAAGCACTGGAAATGTTTCTAAAAGTTTCACATATAATTTGGTGGTGTTTCCTAGTATTTTCCATTGCTTTGTGGTCCAAAATTTGGAAAAAATGAAAAGTTTTGTGAAATTTCATGATTTTGGACTGACTCATGAAAATATGGAAACATAAAAGAATTTAAAAAATATTGAGTGTTTATAATAGATTTTATGATTCATGAAATTAATTTTCTTCAAGATGTTATCTTTCGTGAAGTTGATAAGTTATACAAATATTCTATGTTTTTAGAAGTGTATGTAAACTGAAGCATTTAATTATAGTTTTATGAATATGGAAAGACAAAAAATCAAAAATAAGAGTTTTGTGAAAGTCTGTTTATGAGTGATAATGTTTTAATAATATTTAAAAAATAAAATAGGTAGATACCCCCTCCTTTGATTTAGGATGCCTTAACGGATATCCAAAGGCTTAGAATTAGAAAAGGAGTTTCACAAAGTATTTTCTTTCATTAATGATTAACAATAACATAAATTCCATGAAGATATAAATTATTTAAATCTGAATAATGTAGTTTAGTGGATTTATAGAGATCTTATCAAAAGTTTTTGAGTTTCATGAAAGAGAAAAGTTTCATGAATAATTGGAAATTTTCATGAAATTTGAGCAAGGGTTTCATGAAAGTGAATCTTACATGAGCCAGAACGAATTTCCCAGAAATTATTTGGTAAAGTGCTATGAATAAAGTGGATAAATTTGGATATTAATGACCCATCAAATTAGGTTTTATAAGTATTTATTAAAGTGATAAATATAATAATCTTATAAATGATAGTTGAGCACACTTCAGTTGATAATGTAATGATATTTCAAACTATGATTGGTAGTGAACCAGGATGAATAGTGAGTCTACTTTGAAAATTATAATAGTAGTAAAATTTAGTTTATTTGGTTCTTTAGGACATTGAATTTTTATGATACTTTTACATATCCCATTATAGTTTAACCAAGTAAAATTCTTGTGTCTTGTACATGTTTTCATTTCTGCTCTTACATTTCTTCAGGAAGGGGAGAGAAGATTGTTTGGTTTAATGATGAAACAATATACAAGAGGGGAAGGGTTTTAAACTATAATACCTTGATTCACCCCCCCCCCCATTTTAATGTATTTAACTTGGTATATCCAATAAAATTATTCACACTATTAATGCCCTTTTTCTACTTCAAGCAGTGAATGGGGTAGCTGATGGAGGGGGTTACTACCTAGGAAGATTCATGGTGTGAGACTATGGTTCATGCAGTGAAAATATTAAGGTATAGGGGCTCCCCAAAAACAATAAGGGTATTTATGTCATGAACCACATGTTCATGTCATGAACCATAATAGAATACCTCTTTTTCTAGGGGCCTTTTGGTATTTTAACTGGGGGGGGCTATTTTTAGAAACTCTTTGGTTTTATGGCCTCTAGGCATGTGTGAGGAAGGGAGAGAGCCTCACTTGGATCCTCTTATTTTCTCCATTATATCCCTCTTATATTGTTTTATTAGAATCATTTCATTTCATATATTAATGGTAGGATCCCAAATATTATTCCCTTTCTCCACTTTTTTTTCTCCATAATATTTTATTCAATCTGCTCAGTTTTTTGGGATATGATTTCACCAGAGCATCATTGAACATTTTTCTTAATTTCTGTTTTGAAATTAATTATTAAGGTCTTTTACTGATTTTGGGTGAAATTATTTGATGAATCAGCAACATAATTTTGGTATTTATCAAGGATTGGGTATAGGAATATATAGAGTGGGGGGATCATGTAAAAACCCTCATCCCAGTAGCCCAGAGCCAGTAGTTACCTTATTACATTATAACTTGATATAAGTGATCGTATCCTAAAGTCTTAATAGTTTAGTTGTCTTGGAAAACTAGATATACAAATGATTCTTATATTAAATTTAAAAACACAAATTATAACAAAAAAAATTATTATATCATTATTTCCTCTAGAATACCCTTGTATATCCCTCTTAGTACACTTCCTGAATTCCTGGGAAAGGAAACAAAAATATGGGTGGGATCAAATGATCTATAAGATATTTTTAAAGAGGAAGCTATCAGGGGTAAATAAAGAATAATAAATAAATAAAATAATTATGGAAAGATAAATATCTAAACACACATTCCATTTAATAAATTGCATGACTAACATGATTAGATATGGATTAATCAATATTGAAATGTAAATAATTGAATACACATTAAATATAATCAATAAACTAAGAATGGGATGAATATAAGCATAATATCATTCTAAAAAATCATCGATAATAATAAATGAATTATAAATTAATTAAATGATTAATTATTGGACATCATGATCTCATGCATCATGATACATCTACTATGAAGACCTTTCATAAGATAGTTTAAAATTTATGGGTAGGTATACAACAAAAACACATTTAAAAAAGGATAGCTAACTAATTCATCTCATGATACTAAAGATGCATTGAGGGACTATCTATAACTAGGACTCTCCCATAACATCATGTCCAACACATTCCTCACATATTAAATGATCAATTTATTCATGAACAATATGCCTTATCATCAAAAATAAGTATGGAGTAAAAGATATAGATCTATCAATATTTCACCAATCTCTCAAACAACATTTAATATAAAACACTTTACCTAAAAAATACATATATAATTTAAGAAATAATTATATCCATGATGGATATTTAGTGTAAATTTAATTTCCAATTATCACATGGATGTGAATATTTTAATGTAATTTTAATGACTACAAAAATAAATCAATAAAGTAAATGTAAATAATTTCCTGGGTCAAATGATCATCAACCATTAATAGAAAGAATAAGGATAGTATCAATATAAAAAATTTCATATGGATTATAAGTAAAATAAAGGGTTTTTGTCTTTGATGAATAGAAATAATATAAAAAGATCTTTAAAAATATTCTTAAGGAAAATATCTTTTTATCATTGAAATTATTTTTATAACTAAATTTTCATATAAAAAATTTAAAATTCTTTTCTTTGAAAATAAAATTTTAATCTTATAAAGGAAGATTTAAAACATTGAGTTTCCATGGTAGTGGGATTTTTTTTATTTCATGTATGTTAAAACAAATATTCCTTTCACAATTTCAATAAAATCCAAATGGGCCTTATTTGGAAAATGACATAAATATTCCTTTAAAAATATTCTGTAAAAATTCAAACAGGGGTAAAATTTTATTTAATAAATCATCTAGATAATATTAAAAAAATGAAAACCTTTTTATAAAAAATGGTTTTCTAATAAAATTAATTTTCAAATGAATAGAGAAAAAATACTAGAAAATGGGGTTATCCCCACTGAGCTATATCCATGGTTTACAGAAACTATGGGTATAGCTTGTCAATAGTCTTTCTATACCCATGGTTTATATAAACCATGGGTGTAGACATACTATCCTATAGTTTTTTAAAAAACTATTTTGATAGAGTCCTAAATATTTCCTAGCCTCCCACCCACACCCTTCACTCATCAAGTCGTATCCCCCCACCTGGTTGAGTCGTGTTCTCCCCTCTCCCAAGTGATAACGGTCGACTCTCCTCCTTTAGTGTTCTCCCTTAATTCAGTGACATCCTGATTCCAATATTCATTGATAGAGAGTTATAAATATTTCTTATATGTTTTTAACATTTGTTTTCATATTTATCAATGTATGAAAACCAAACTAATATATTGTTAGGTCATGATTCTTTCAGATTATCTGAAATAAGGTTCTTTTTGGGCGATGTTTTTTTTTTTTGAAATTTAGTTTAATGATTTTAATTTTGATTATAATTTAGTATTTTTTATTATATATTTGTGGGGGATATTTTATTTTTCATTTTATATCCATGATGGGAGTACAATTATTTTGAGGTGGGTCATTTAGAAAGTGTTCATCATTGTTTTTTTTAGGTAATATTATTTGAAAATTTTCTAGTGATTTATATAATATGGATTGAAATCGTTAACTTCTTAGGTAATGAAAATTATGGGTTTTATTAATTTTTATTTACATAAGTCATTAGAATTTATTTATGTGGTTTTTATTTGGATGTTTTTTAGTACTAATATCTATATATTATATATTTGGAATCAATTGGTTATAGAAATTGATTTATTCGTTATTGTAGGTTGATTTATTATTACCGAAGCTTAAGGATCTAATCATTGGATTTTATTGGTAGGTAATCTCATACATACATGTCATTTTTTAGAATATACCTATGATGTGACTACATGTGATTGCTGATAATCAATAACTAGTTAAATGATTATATTTGAACATATAACTATAGAGTTTTTATAGGAAATTTTTTATATTAATGAAATTAATTTTAATGGGAAGGAATATTAAAATAAAATATATTTTAAATTTTTTCATTATATTTCTTACTCATTGTTATGTATTTTTTTGATCCTTTCTAGTTTTTAAATAATGTTTCTAATGTTTATTTATGAGTCTTTAGTTAGAGTATTAAAATGGTTCATTTAATTTGTTGTATCAAAATGCATCAAATAATATATAATTATTTTCATTGAATATGATCTTTCCATTATTAATGTAATATGGTTATAGAATTTATCTCTTTCATTACATCTATTTAAGATTAAAATTACATTTGGAATTTCAAATTAATCCTTTCTTATTAGAGATGAGTAATTTTTCTAAAAAAATTCTATGAATTTCATATATCATACAACATCAAGATTCCCTCTCCTTTATTAAATTTTGGTTATATTTTTGTTATTTAAAAAATATTAGTTTCTTTGATATTTGGATTGGATGATTATTTATATTTATATCAATTATTCTATAACTTACATGATATTATTATTCCATGTTTTTTTGGTGTTGGTGTTGGGTGAAACATTTTTATTATTCTTGGGTAAATGTTTTCCAACATAAAGACAGGTCTATTTAATTAGATTAATGTCATATTTAAAAATGGAACTTTTAAAAACAATTTTCTCATAAATACATATGTATTTAATTAGCTTTTGTAATAATTGTTTCCCTTTCCATGTCTTATACATTTTCCAGTTTGTTATTTATAAAAATCTCTTATAGAATATGTTTTTCTCTTATGTTTTGTTTTTTTATTTACTATAATGATTTGATGACTTTCATATTGAAATTTTTTTCAATGTATTTTTTATTTATGGTTTACATTGTTGATTTAAATATAAATTTTTTCCCCTATAATATAATGGATAGAAGTTGGATATATCATATCGTTCATAATTCAACCATGCTTCAAAATAACTTGGATATTTTTTTAGATTTTTCATTTAGTAATGTTTCATATTGAGGTCATATACAATTTCAAAGTTATAAATTTGTTGGAATAACATGGTTAATATAGAAAGAAGTTAGATACCATATAAAAATATATGTATTTCAAACAAACTATATATTTGGTATCACAATGGAGAGAAGAGACAATCTTTTACTATTCATGAATGGAAAGAAATAAATGGTATGCAGTGTTTGATATTTGATCAGTTTCTATTTTTTCATCATCATGAGAGAGATAATATCACAGTGGAATAAGGAAGTGTTATCAATACACATGAGTAAAATAACAAAGTTGATGTTGAGAGAGTGAAAAAATTAATGGATGACTTCATAACTCCTATATATCATGAATATACTAAAATGAAAAAGATAGATTTTTCGATGTGGTTATATCATGGAAAATCATGTATGGGATTTATAATACATCCATTTATTATATTTTTACTTTTTTGAACGATTGTCTTCCTAATGGTACATATCTTCCTTCAAATAATTATAAGGAATGAAAGTTAATTAAGAAGGTCATGTTGTCTACTAATAAAATTCATGATTTACAACAAGATTAAGGTTTATTTTTAGAGTAAATGTGAAGCCTTAATGATTATAAAGAATGTGGTATATCTTGATGGAAGGTAAATTCATATGGAACACCAACTCAAATTCCATAGAAATTAATATGAAACTTTCTCTTGATTCTCATGATTCAAAATCTATTCATGTCTGCAGAAATCTCAACTGATATGTGATGGAATGATTTTAAGAGAATTGAAGGTAATGATGAATTGTTTCATCATACAGATGGATTATATTGGCAGTAATTTGATGCAAAACATCCTGATTTTTTAGTTGTGGTGCGTAAATTCAGGTTAGGCCTATCTTGTGATGGTTTTAATCTGATTTTTCATATGCTTACTTCTCAAATAACATATCCAGTTTTTATTCATTTTTATAATATTCCTCTATGGATGTGTATGAATGTTTTTTCTCTTTTTTTATTATACTAATATTTAGACCTTATGATCCTTCTAATGATATAGACATCTACTTGAAACCTTTAATAATATATCTGAATTAGATTTGGGATATGGGTGTGCACACATTATATGTTTCTTTAAAACATATATTTTAGATTTGTGTTTCCATTATATAGACTTTAAAGATTTACCAGCTTATGAAAAGATGTATGGTTACAGAAAAAATTTAAAAATATCATTTCCTATTTATAAGAAGAATATATGATTGAGACGGATTTATTATCATTGTAGTTTCAGTTTCATGGGGGATCGATGATTTGTGTAAAGGAATCATCAATATAGGAATAATCCTCATAGGATTGATAATACTATTGACATTGAATAGCCACCTCAATGTATGTCAGGAATTGATGTTCTAAATGAATTGAAAGATTTCAGTTTTTTATTAAGGAAAGGTCATATGAAATCTAAAAATAGGAAGAATGATGACACTAAATACACATACAATTGGAAAAATAAAAGTATCATTTTTAAATTTTATATGGGTATACCAATTTATTACATCATTATTTAGACATAATTCACATTGATAAAAATATATTTGAAATTTTTCTTTCAATTCTTCTAAATATCAATGGGAACACCAAATATGATATCTCATCTCATTGAGACTTGTTGGATTTGTGTATTCGGCCAAAAATACATCATATTAGCATTTTTTTAACACAAATTGAAAGTTCACTATGCTTCTTATGTGATGAAACTTTAGAGAAAAATCAGTTTCTAGGAGTATTGGAGAATATCAAGGTTAGTGATGGGTATTCTAGAAACATATATAAACAAGTAAATACATGGGATTTGAAACTAAAATCCCTAAAAATCAAGATTATCACATCCTTATTCAAGAATTTATTCCAATATAAATATGAATTTTTTTATACAATAATATAATGTTGAAAGTGATTCTCTTGTGCAATTTTTTAGAGACCTTTTTACTAAGAGTTTATCAATGTATTTCTTGATAAAAACGCAAAAAGAGTTGCCAATAATTTCTTTTGAGTTGTAAAAAAACTTCCACCATCATTTTTCACTTGAATGCTATATTTAACAGTTCATCATCCATCTAAAACACTTCTTGGGGGACCTATTGATTTTTTTTGTATGTATCCTACTGAAAGAAATATGTGCATAAAGAAATCTTAGATCCAAAATAATAATCATCTTGAAGGTTTCATTGTGAGAGGTTATTTGTCTCAAGAATATATGTATTTTTTCAATGTATATGTATAATGTGAGCAAAAGAAATAAACAGCCGATGAGAAATGAAGATGAGCAGTACAAATAAATTGATCCCTTGTTTCCATCTATTTCCCAAATATGAGGAATTCATGGGTCATATACGTTGGCTACATTTAGCCTTGAGAAGTGGGATATGGCATATTGAACAGCCTTGTTAAAATTTGGTTTGTTTGATTACTTTATAAAGTAAATAATTTGTATATTTATATGTTATCTCATAATAAGTCATTTCACGTATACTTTAAAATTTTATTATAATTTTATATAGGGAAATTAAAAAAAATTATAAGTACAGTTAATGAAACTTTTTCTTCAAGAATGAGAGAGGATTTTCATAGTGAAGAGTGTCTTTATTGGTTGAAATAAAAGACACATCCATTACTTTAATTAACATAAAATTTATATATTAATTTAATTGTATTATTCATATATATTTTAGGTATTGAGTTTACCTATTCACTCCATATCTAAATAATTTAGAGCATTGGATTTTGGTCCCAATTATTAGGTTCATAAATAAAAATCATTAATATTCAATAGATATAAATTTTTTATAACTGATCAAGCGGTTAAAATGAGAAACCCACATGATGGAGTTATGTTAACTACTACTACAGACTATTATGCTAGTGCATGAGATAGTAGGCCTCAAATTGAAAATGTGTATTATTATGGAAGTTTTGAGAAAATATTTTTATTGCATTACTACTCTCACGTTCAAGACACTATGATGTAATATAAATGGTTTTATTCAATGATGTGGAAAGTTAGATTTATTTATGACTGTGGATTTTCATTTTTTAACATTACTCAAAACCTAGATACAAATGAACCACATATTTTGAAATCAATGGAAAAACAAGTGTTTTATCTAAAAAATCATATGAGACCTAATGATGGTGTCATTATCGAATTAATCCCATGATATATTTTTCATGATGGTGGAGAAAAAAATGACACCATTGATTCCCCCATTAGTGTTAACCAAAATATTTCATTTGATGACTCAAATTTTCCCACTGTGATAGTTGATATTGAACCTAAATTAGTGGTTCTTAATATATATATATAAGAAACCATATATGTTTAAAGCTTGTTTAGTTTACCTTGACGTGGGTTTCTAATGTTGGTATTTCCGTAATTATTTTAATTTAGTTTCAATTTGCAATAATATGTTTGTTTTAGTATTGTTTGATTTTGTTTAATTTAATTATTTTCATATCAATTCTGGAAATTATGTTTATAATGGGTTTTTAAAAAATGTATAACTTGGTTTTAAATTATAGTTTCAAAAACATGTTATGACATGGTTTATGAATTCTAAGTTGTTTGCATTATTTTTAAAAAAAAATTCTAAAAAAAGTACCTTTAATTCTTATATAGATTATGAAAAATAATAAATAAGTTTTAAAAAACTGATTATTTGATAATGATCAGCAGATTCATGAGCTAAGGTTGCCTCCTCTGGTTTCTTTAGTGAGTATAATAATTTTAATATTTTTCCCTTTCATTACATTTAATGTTATGTTCTCAATCCTTATCAAATATTTTTAGGGACATATAGTTGAAACAAAGTTAAATTATGCTCCACCTACTATTATGTGTATATTGACCCATGATTCGCATACATGGATATTACATGATTTTAGATGAATATTTAGTACATTACAAAAATACATACCTGAGGACCGTAATAGTCTATTTTCTTTGGATACTTGGAAACAAAATCTTTTATCCATGTGAAATATACTCAATATATCCCATGAACATATCCACCTTTAGTACTTTTACCTAATACCATTATTCTTAACCTGGGGAAAAGAAACATAATAAAGGGGAGAGCTCAGATTCCCAATAAGGGTAAATAATTGAAATGTGTATCATTAACATTTAATCACATTATAAACTATAAAAAATAGATAGGTTTACTAATCATTTCATTAAATCATAAACCATGAAAAAAGTAGGATTAAAAATCATATAACCTATGTAATAGAAATGTATTTCATAAACATATAACAAGTGAAAGGGAAATGGGTTCCATAAACATATTAATCATGAAATAAAAACAGGTTTTTTAAAGACCAATACATCAATCATAACCCATTTAAATAAAGAATATGAATTTAACATTTAGATCAATTCTTATAAATGCCTGAGTAATATAAAAAGATGTCATGTTAGATATAAAATAATTCTGAAATTTCATTCAAAATATTTTCTTGAGGAAAATATCATTTCTTCTTTGAAAAATACTTTTTAATGCATAAAACCATTTGAAAATCATTTTCTTAGAAAATACTTGGAAAATTTATAAAGAATACTTGAAATAATATTGAAAATTTATTTCTTTATAAACTTATAGAATAAAATTCAAAACATTTTAAAAAATAATTCGTTGAAAACTCTCTGATAAAATTAAAATAAATCTTGAAAATATTATGAAAACCATTACATTGAAGATAATTTGAAAACTTATAAAGAAATATTGAAAATATGTTTGAAAATATTTTTACTTGAAAATTGATGAAAGAAGCTTGAAAACAATTTGAAAACAATTTTCCTTGACAATTAATTTTAAAACATTTTCTTAAAATTTAACCTTTTAAACTTGGAAAAGGAAAATTCATAGCAATTATGGCGGTTAAATATGTACATGTCGTATAAGTTAAAACCCATATTCCTATTGCAGAGTATGAAGGTAACAAAAATGAATTTTTTAGAAAGAGACAATAATAATCCTTTGAAATCATTGGTAAAACAAAAAATGGGTAAAAACTTATTTTAATTATTATATGATAATAGCATGATATTCTTGGAAACCCTTTTAGAATACATGGTTTTTAAGGAACTCGGATTTTTGACTAAAGAGAGAGCATAATTCGGACTTACTTAAAATACTTTCCTAACTTTATTATGTACAAAATAGTGGAAAATGGCGCCAATATATGAATATATCATTAATAATAGAGAATAATAAATTTTTATGAGTTTTATTTAGAGATGGATCAAAAATATTTCATCAAAGGAAACATAATCATAAACAATCACAAAATGTGGTGAGATTGTTTCAATAAACTCTTACCACTTGGTAACCTTGAAACATACTCCCCATTTAATAAAATAAAATTACATGAATCTTAAAATAAAATTAATATAAATTTATTCATTATATAAAATTTCAAAGGTATAATATACACCTCATGGAAAAATATAGAGGCGTAACATGGCATATGTCTCAAAAAAGACAAATTTAGACAAAATCATTTTACCAATTTTTTAACTTTTTAAACATAGTCCCCATAAAATAAAAATAATAAAATGGATATGTAAATACCCATAAATTTAATTATAATAAAAATATAATACATACTTGGGTATTATATACACCACACAAAAGTAATGGGAGGTGAATAAAGTATGTATCTCAAGGAAATAAAAGTTGAGATGAAATCCCCTTACCTTGTATCTTTACTCTCTTCGTACTCGTTCAAACATCCTATATAATAAATATAAATTTATTATAAATATTTTACAGAACATTATTATTATATTTAATTCCATATATATATTTATTATGAATTTACATTACCATCTTCTTATCAATTTCATGTAAAGATTACGCTTCGAATAATATTCGCTTTGTTTTTCGCTTGTGTTTTAATTTTTTATATCATTGGTCCTTATACTTATACCATGATTTCAATAATATAAACCATGATATAAATATGATTTATATACATTAAATTATTATTATAATAATCTATATAATATATATGTATTTAATGGAAAACATCGTTTATTCAGACGGTAAGTCGTACGTATGCATGAAGGATGTTTCTGTTTTTTATTTTTTGTATTGAAAGAAACAAGGTACATGACATATATGTATATATATATATAGTTTTATTAAAGTTTAATTAATCTATAATATGTATAATATAAGTTCAATAAACCCTTCCTTAATACATTCCATGTAGTGTGTGAATTAATCACATCGCATTGAGGGGGCGGTGGTCCACACTTCAACAAACGAAATTATCGTATTTACACCAAATGGAAAGTAAAAATATATTTGTTGTAAAAGGAATAATAAATATTAAATAAATAATAAATATAATATATTACTTATATAAACATATTTTCCATCATAATTTCCACCATGATAGATGCTAAAGGAAAAATGAACAATCATCGTTTAGTAAAGTGGTAGTTCACCGTACACATAAACAGTATGTCCATTACCCATTAAATTGATGTATTTGTAAGTGTAGTCAAACCCTTAGCATAATAAAATCATAGAATATTAAAGATATTTTTTTATAAAAATATTTGATGGAGAGAGTGGAGGTGTGTAAAATAAAAATAAAAGTAAGGATCTTAAGAGAAGAGGTTACCTCTTAATCGGGTAACTCCTTTTGGTCTGTGCCAAAAGGAATACTTAGATTGATTTCATTTAAATTATAGGATTATAGGATGAAGTTAGGGATTTTTTTTAAGTGTATTGGTCAGATATTGGAAAAACCTAAGTGTTTTTAGAGTTTTTAATAATAGGTATATGTGGTGGAATTTTATAGGGAAGGAAAAAGAATCACCTGGGATTTTTGAAAACAAGTTAGGTGTACTCATGTTCTTACCAAATAGGTCACACCAAACCAAAAAAATAAATAATGGAAATTTTATATTAGAAATAGAGTCATAAAATGGTTTTTGGACACGTTTTTAGGCCATTTGGCTACCTAAGATTAAGATTTAGTCCCTAATTAAGCTTAATTTGACCTTAATCACCCGGATTAATTTTAATAACTTTTACTAATATTTTTGGTCAAAAATTAACATGATCTAGTTAAAATATAAATATTATAATGATTAAAATTTTTATTCCCATTTTTTTTAATTAAATTAATAGAATTGTAAAGAATAAAATTAATGTTAATCCTATATACGGGCTGAAATAACATATTTTTAAAGTAGAAAAAGGTTCAAAAGTTTGTTATGTTTTTATATTAAATTTTAAAGTGAAATTAATTATAATCACCTAAATTTTAATTATAGTTTTATAATCCATCTAATGTGACCTTAAAGAAAATTTAATGTATAATTTTACATTAATAATTATTTAAATGAAAAGTTAGTTATTAACTAAAATGCATTATTTTTCACTATTCATCAAAAATGAAGTTTCTCATAAAAAACCAAAAAAAATCACTATAAGATAATTTAAGAATTATTAATTAAAATAAGAATTTTATTTTATCAAATTAAATTTCTATGTGTCTAAAATTAATTTTATTATTTTTCACGAAAGGACATGAAAATTAGTTTGTTCGAGAGAATAGTATTTTTGAACATATAAGGTATTTACCAAAAAATTATCTCTTTCACTTTCAATATGTTTTATTTATATAAAACCATTATAAAAAATATTTTAAAATTATTCATCACTATTCACATTACTAATTCTAATGGTCAGATTATAATTATATCAATTAAAATAATTATAACAATAAAAAGATATTTAATAGAAACTCAGTATTGCATGTAACGTATGCTAAGTCAGTGTTGCATGTAAAATATACCAAGTTAAAAGATAAACTTGGTGTTCCTTGTAGATAAATCTAAAATCTATTTTGTTTGTAGTGTATGGTTAACTTGGTGTTTCATATAACACAAACCAAACATCATGCTTTAATACAAAATAAACTATTTTAAGTGTTACGTGAAATGAAAAATATCAAAAAGGTTAAATTTATTTGAAAATAAATAATCCACAAAATCTCTAGGTTTTATATTTTACCCCCCTAAAATGAATTTTTTTCCTCTAAATTCATCTGGGATATCAATGGTGTAATTCTTGGGATTTTCATTCATAGAAACCCACATCGTGAAAATGGATATTAAACCTTCACATAAAAACGGAATGTTGGAACCATAATAGTTACCCAAAGTATCATAAAACTAGGTTTCTGCATGGGATAAAATAGATTAAGAGTGAATATTGCACATGGGGGGAAATCTTAAATACTTATAGGGCGTGATTGAGGTCATTAATCACAAAAAAGTGAATGATCAAAGAAAGTTTAAGGGCCTCAATGTCATAAATATGTGATGATTTAAAAGGCCATAATCTAAAAAAAATAAAGGTATTAGGAAAACACATTTTCTTTTAATTTTTATCCCAATGATGAGTAATTATTTTATTGCCCAAAAGTATAAAGAAACATACTTAATTAATATATTTTAATAAAATAATCATTTTTTAGTTGTGCTTTTACCAATTTATAATTCATCCAATAATTCATGTAATGGACTTCCATAAATTAACTTTGATTCCTAAAGTAATAAAATACACATTTATCATATATTAAGGACCATAAAAGATTGAAAATTATAAAAATTTATCCCTAACTATTCTTCAAAATCAATATGGTTAATACATTAATCTGTATACATAAAAAGTAACTCCATTGGTTCATCGTTAATGATTATTCAAAAATAATAATTACACATTAACTAGGACATTGTGTAGGCCTATGGTAGGTGTGAAACCCTTAATGTCCTTTAGTCATCGTTTCAATACCCATGACTTTACTAGATATGATTGGTTATCACCCAACATACATGATGTCCTTTTCTAAAACCACACTAGTATAATTTCCAAAATATGACGGACATAATTGGAATAAGGTTAATAATAAAATAGCTTTTTTACCAAGGTTTTCAATACAATATCAATACATAAATACTTCCTCTGAAGTTTAAATTTTCATGGATTTTTAACCATATAACCCTTCTAAAAGATGAAAATCCAAGAATTTAGAAACAAAACCATGAAATCAGCTTAACATTGGTTCCCTCATATCACAAAAAGTGCCACTTGGTTGTCACATTACAAACAAGTGAATAACCTCATCATATATTCGATTGAAACATGGTAATAACATTAATTATCATAAATCCTTTTTGAAAACAATCATGCTTCCTTATACCAATTATTACTGGATATATTCTTTAAATCCAAGAAGTCTTCTATTTTATCCTAGATGAAAAAGACCATTTTTTTACAATTAATTTCATGGTAATATATATTGTTAAATTTACTTATTCATATCCAACATATCATTATCCAAAGATCATTATATAAATTTCTGGAATTAATTAAGTGTTAAATTCCATTAATAAATATATCACATTTCCATGAAATCACTTTTCTATGATTCATCACCATTAAACATGTCTTTTTCAATCATTAATAAAAACTTATACTGAAAATACTTATACATTTCATGATTCATATAACATAATCATTAAATTCTAAACCATAAATACTTCATCAGTCCAAATTTATTCTTAAACCATTACTCAGGCTTCATCAACTTATTTGTTAATACCTCTTTCCAAGAATATAAAAAATTAATCATGTCTTAAGGTTCCTTAACCTCAATCTAATCATGCTTCTTATGATCAATGTAAACAATAATGGAATAACATCACATATCGTTCACATGTCTTTTGTGGCCTCTTTTTCTTTAGAAGTATAAACAATACTTACACCACCCTCCTGATTCTTTTTATGAGATTTCCACTTGGGAAATAAATTTTAATAATTCCCATACTTTCCACATATGGTACATTTAATGTTAACCATGTTCCTTCTAGTTCTATCTATTTACTAAAACCAGAAATCATGGGGTGTGAAACACATAACATATAAGAAAGCCACATAATCATGAAAAATTACTTATATGACATCTAAATCATGAAACCTACCTTTTAATCGACAACAAATTAGGTTTATACTAGGTTTTTCATAGTCATATTCTATTTAAATCCTTCATAATGGTTTATGAAGTGTTTTTTAATTTCCAAATAATTTTCCCTATGAGTGTCAAACCAGGTGTGTAGTAAGGCCCATTATTGTATACCAAATTAACCTAAGTCGGTCTCAAGACATATAGTTACCCCTAGGTACATCTATAAGAGAGCCACATCCACTTTTAATATCTATACATGGACGTATTTTCATGAAACCACTCACTCTATACATTATCAAAATTTAAGTACATTTTTCTAAATGTTGAATCATCCTTATATTTATCCTTAGAGACATCCCTAGACATATCCTTAGAAATATACCTAGGGATATCACTAATTTTTTATCATCATAGTTTCCCAAGGTTGACTAAACCTTCACTTAAATGCCAACTATAGAATTTTAGGCTTAGAATACATGGATATTAAATCATTTTAGATAAATATTCAGTACAATACAAAAATACATGCCTATGTACCGTAATAGTTTAGTGTCTTTGAAAACATGGAAATAAAATCTTTTATCCTCGTGAAAGATCTTAAACATATCCCATAAATATCTACACCTTTATTACTTCTACCTAATACCTTTATACATAACCTCGAGAAAGGAAACATAAGAAAGGGGTGAGATCAAATTCTTAGTAAGGGTAAATAAAGGAAATGTGTAAGCATAAATTGAATAAAGGGTATGGAACTTGAGAATAACATTTAAATATCATACTATTGGGACCAAGTTGGATGATTAAGTTTTTTTTAATGAAGTATTTTCTTTTATTTTCAATTAATTTTGAGAAGAAAGTAAATCACTTCACTTTGTATAAGTGGGTGAGGAAAGACAGGAAAGTTAAAATACTTCCGCAGTAAATCTGACGATGCTTTATTGATCTGTATTTCACAAAGATCATAAGTTAGTTGGAGAAAATGTGATTCATGATTTATGAAGTAAAGGGGGAGAAAATATGTGGTCAATAAGTATGGTTGGTCTTACAGAAGCAGGTGTCTAAGGTGGCATTGTTTCCTAGTGTTTTCCAAATTTTTGTGGTCTAAAATTTAGAGTTGGTATAGCATTGAGAAAAGTGTATTTCCTTGAAGATATCATCAAAATATGGAAAATTAATGATTTATGTGAAGATGAGATTCATGAATTCTATTTTTCAAATACATGAAGAATGTTGATGGTATTCTTTGTGATTACGACAAGCTTTGTGAATGGATGAGGAAAGAATCATTACAGGTGATCATTGTAGGTGATAATTGAAATAGTGAAGGTAAAGATCATTGCAGTGTCAAAAAATATTTGATACAACTCTTCGTGATTATTACGAGCTTTGCGAATTCATAGAATATCCATGGGGATTCAAAAAACAGAGTTAATTTCGGTGGCAAATTCAGAGCGCTGTGATTTGGTGCTGATGTGGTGTTGAGGTGGCTGGAAGGTTCTAGAGTCAGTGAAAAATGCCTATAAATAGACCTACACACCTGAGAAAAAATCATAGAGACTTAACAAGAATTTTAGAGCTCTCAAGTTGTGAATAAGGCTCAAAGAGAATGCAATCTCTGAGAAGGAAGTGAGCTCTGTGATGGAAAGGAGCTTTGTGGTGAGTTGTGGAGGTTTTCAAAATAAGTGAGCTTCTTAAAGACAAATCTATGCTCCACAAAATAGTGAACTCTTTGATCTAGAGAAATTTGAAAACTAGAAATATTTGCAAACTAGAGTGCTCTGGGAATCTAGTAGCTTCGTGAAGGATCTCTATGAGCTGAATATTTGAGTACCTAAATTAATTGATAAGTGCTTTCAAGTGGATCAAGATATGACTGGGGTATAGGACTAAGTATTATTAAAAAGTCCATGTAGTTCTTATCAGCTACTGAATATGAAAGATAAGATTTGTTTTCAAATATCAAATTTGAGAATGATTTTCAAGATGCATAAAGATATTATTTTACCCTATTTGTGCTAAGAGGTTACACGCATACATGAGGATTATCTCCCAATTACTACATGAGTGAAATGGTCATACTCATTGTATTCCACATCAAAGGATTGTTTTCTATTATATTTTTTGGTATTGGATTTTTTCTAAACTATACTAAGGACATAGCTACTCTTGTTGAGTAGTGAACCTTATAAATATTATGCTTATTTGGTTGTGTGCATTCATCAGGGAAAGAACTCCATAACTGGAGGAAAAGGTTTCTTCAAAAATAATGGTAACAAAAAAAATATATCACTGATTCACTCCCTCCCCCTCTCAGTGATACTTGGATCCTAAATGGGAACTTCAATTGGTATCAGAGGTAGGTTCCCTTACTCTGTTCTTTGCTGGAGTTTTGAAGACAAGTTGTGATGGATAATCTGAGTTTCATGAATAGTAAGTGGATTTTAATATTTGATGGAAATAATTATCATATATGGAAATATAGAATGATGTATTATCTTATGTCTCTTGGGTATGAAGTTCTTAAAACTACAACAGATGGATTTCCTCCTATTGATGACAAGGTTCCTCTTACACTTGTTGATAAGAAGAATCTTGAGAATGATGGATGATCAAAAAATTCATTACTCTCATCTCTTTCTGAGAGTTATTTTTTGAGAGTTAAAGGTGATTCTAAAGCTAAAGGAATCTGGGATAATCTGGAAAACATTTATGAAGAAAATACAAAAGTGAAGAAGAAAAAACTACAAATCTAGAGTCTAAAGTATAAAAACTTGAAAATGGGTGAGTCAGAATCCGTTGGAGACTTCTTTACAATGTTCAATGACATTTTCAATATAATCAGATGTCTTGATGAAAAGTTAGAATATCCTAAAGTTTTTTAAAATATATTAATAATTCTTCCTGAAAGATATTATGCTAATGTTTCATCAATGGAAGATAGAGTCCCTGAAACATTATCTCTAGATTATTTTCATAGAACTCCCATCACTTATAAAATTAGAAGGGGGAAGACTAATAAGAGAAAATCAAAAGCTTATAGGGTAATGTCTTTTAAGGCTCCAAAGAAATTAAAGTCAAAGAAAACTCTTATTGAAGATTAATCTAGTGAATCAGACTCAAAAATTGAGGTATGTCAGAATTTTGATGAAATTTTATCCTTGTTTTCTAAAAATGTGAAAAGAGGCATAGTTAGATATAAAGGGAAACTCCATTTAAAGTGATTTGAATGTGTATTTGTTGCCACTTTGTGGTTAATTTCCCCCAAAAAGGAAAAAATAAAGATATTGATGAAGAAAATAGAAGACCAAGAAGTTCATTGAAGAAACATGGTAAAAAAGATAGATTTTCTAGTACAAGGATAAAAGTTTGTCAAATCAAAAATAAGATGATTTTTGTCAAAAAATGAAGAAGATGGTGATAGAAAGGTTGAATATGAAAAATCTTTTGCTGAGAGAGCTAGAGAGAGTACCTTTCTGCAACAGTAAATAATGAATATTATGATAGCAGTAGTTCTGAGGAAGATAAAACTCAACTTGAACAATATATGAAATAAGATTTGAAGGAATTTTTGAAAAATATTAGGAGGCCTGAGAAGGAAAACAAAAAATTTACAAATGAAAACTCTTCATTAAATGAACAAGAATGTTTTCCTGATGAGAATGAAAAATTTGAAAAGGATATTGATGATCTGAATAATACTCTTGAGAGTGAAAAGAATCATAATGATCATTAGGGAGTAAAGATGAAGGAAAAAAATAATATGAGTTTGAACTGGTCCAATATAAACTTTATAAAGCTGAGAAAAGGAACACAAGGTTCAAAAACTATGTTATAGAAGTTGGTGAAAGCTCTGATAAGAATGATCCTAATAAGGATCAAAAAAAGTTACCTTCAATGGTTAAAAAGAAATATGGAACTGGTTCAAATAATAACAATGCTAGAAAGGCTACGTATGTGGTCAAATTTAGAAATGTTGAAAAATCAGAAGCATCTAAAAATATTGAGTCCCAAAATATTTCTACAACTTCTGGTTGTGGTATGTTTGAACGGAAATCTGAGCTAAAGAAGAAAGTTACAATTGAAATTATGAAGGATAATGGTCAATAGAGTTTTGGTGAGAAAATATTTTAGAATCATGTTCACAAATCCAGTCATTATGGAAGTTTCAAAGGGAAATATTCAGTCTATGGATACTGCTGGTATTATGGTGGATTCAGAAACATAGAAAATATGTGTTGGTTCAACCAACAACATTATTACTATTAGATAAGATTTCAAAGAAAAGGATTGAAGGGGAGTAAATATTTTAAAAGGAAAATACCTCAAAATAAAGTTCAAAAGATATTTGAGAAGGTTTGTGTAAAAGTTGAGAATAGGTTCCAACCACTAGAAACTATCTATGAAATATGTGACGGACTTAGACATCTTTCTAATGGTTCTCTGATTTTGTTACCGAAACAAGAATGGTTTTTTAAAAATTATCAGAAGCTGTATATTTTAAAGTCTAATAAAGACAAATCTACTATGTCTAAAAATAAATAGTTCTTGGTTGTCTATCCAGAACACATTGACTTGGCTAGGAAATTGGAGGAAGCACATCTAAAAGTGGAAGAAAAAATATGAACAAAAATATCTTGTTATTGAAACTGCATTGAAATCTATGAAAGGAGAATGAACCTAGATACTTGATAGTGGTTTTTTATCTCATATGAAATGATACTTAATGTTGTTAAATAATGTGAAATATTTCAAATAAGTAATAGTGACACTTGGAAATGATGAATCTCTACGGATCAAAGAAGTTGGATCAGCCATCATTGGAAAATAAAATATGAAATCTAGGAAATCGTTATATATAAATGGGCTGAAACACAATCTAATAACTGTGTCATAACTCTGTGATGAGGGAAACAAATTCAAATTCAAAAAGGATGTATTTTTTCTTAAAAATTAAGATGATATAAAGGTAGTTACAAGAGTCCAATGTACAAAATGAAACTTATTCCAAGTTGGGGATGTTCATAACTCCTGTTACATGGGTTTGGTGGATGAAAGTCAGTTGTGTCCTAAAATTTTGGGACATATGTGTTAGAGAAACATGTGCAAGTTATCAACATGAGACAGTGTCTGAGATATTCCCTATTTATCAAGAAGAAGAGATTTGTGTAACACTATTTGTGAGAAAGGGAAGATTACAAACTCTATGCATAAGAGAGTTAACATTCACTCAAAAAGACCCTTGGAACCTATACATTCTGATATCTTTGGACCAATGCGCAAGCAATCAACAAATGGATATAGGTACATCATTACATTCATTGATGACTTTACTCGCATTACTTGTGTTATGTACATGAGACATAAGTCAGATTCTCTGAAAATGTTTAAGAGTTTTAGGAGGAAAGTAGAGAAGGAATGTGAGTATTCAGTAAAGAAATTGAGAACTGATCATGGTGGAGATTATAAGAATGAATATTTTGAAAGTTATCTAGAGAAGTATAGAATTAATCATGAGTTCAGTTCACCATACACACCTCAGCAAAATGGGGTTTTTGAATGAAAAAATAGAAGTCTGGTGGAAATGGGGAGAAATATGTTACTTGAACATAGTCTTTCTCTTTATTATTGGAGGTAATCCATGAGAACTATTTTTTATATTAAGAATCGATGTTTCTAGGGGAAAAATTTAAATATGAATCAACATCAAATTTTTTATGGAAAAACACCAAGTTTGAAACACTTAACGTTTTTTGGAGTCCGTGAATTATAAAGAATAAAGGAAAACACCTTGGAAAGTTCAAACAAAGAGGAGATGATGGAATTTTTTTGGGTATGCTTCATAAGGAAGATGATATAGATGTTTCAACAAAGAAAAAAAATAATTTTTTATTCTTCTGATTTTAAGGTTGTTTAAAATGTTAATAAATAAAAACAAGTCTTTGCTGATACCAAAGTTGATCATAATAAAGAATGTTTTGGTAACAATTCTGATAATGATGCTGACAGTAGTAATCCTACTCATCAAGAGGAATCAGACTCAACAATTTCAAGTGATGAGGATGAAACTAAAATAGCTCATCCTAGGCTAAGGAAGCAAGTGGATACTCAGAACATTATTGTTAATCAACATCATAGGGTTAAAACAAGAAGAACAAGGAAAGCTGATGACATATGATCTACATCTGTTTTGGTATTTAGATGCTGATTGGGTAGGAAATGTTGATGACAAATGGTCTACATCTGGTGGAGTTTTCTTTCTATGAAAAAGTTGGGTCTGTTGGCATACAAAGAAACAGAATTCAGTAACTCTTACCATATATAAATCTAAGTATGTTGAGGCTACTCAATCTACTACTCAACAAATGGGGATGAAGACTCAGTTAAAATATTTACTTGTTGAAGTAAAGCTACCTTTTCACTTGGGTTGCGACAATCAAAGTGAAATCAATCTTACACGGAATCCGGTATAACACTCTTGCTCAAAACATATTGACCTAAATTACCACATCATCAAAGATAATGTTGAGAAGAATGAGTTAAAGATAGATTATATTCCTACATTGGAACTAGTTGTGGATATATTCACAAAACCTTTATTGAAGTAACCATTTTCAAAATTGAGGTTGAACATGGGTGTCCAACCTCCTTCTTATCAAGTTTTTTGTACTTTATTATGTCCCCTCTCTCATATTATCTTTTGATAGGGTTTTCAAGGGGGATAATTATCCTAAATATATCCTTATGGAGGCATGCATAAAGGGGGAGTTATGGGTAAGCATTGAATTAAGCATGTAAGTGTGTGAACTGTTCTAATTGTTTGTTGGAATGGTTGAAGAATGGTTGTTGAGTGCTTATAGGAAACAAATTTTTTATTATTGAAGGAATTTTGATGAAGTGAAGAATAATAAGGAGGAAATATGATGCGATATAGTTTCATAGTCACTACTTTTGGATAGCATGGTCTTGCGGTCAATAATTCTTGTTTCCTAGAATGAGTTAGCTCACATAGGCTTATAATTGTTGATAAGTGTCCCATTTCTTGAGGTTTTAAAGTTCAGTGACTTATGAATGTTGGTTGAAAAAAAATCCAAAGGGGGTGATTGTTTCGACCAAGTGGTCTGATGATGTTTTTAGATGAACAAATTATTATATCGTGTTGTCAAGGAAGTTTGAGAAGAAAGGAAATCACTTCACTTTGTATAAGTAAGTGAGGAAAGATAGGAAGCCTTGAAATTTTTATTTTTATTATAATAAAACTTCTTTCAAGGGAATAAGGGGCGAACCCAGACATCAATGACTTAGGAAATTACAAGACCATAAGGTTAATGAGATAAAAACCAGACAAACAACATTAAGCTTCCCCACCCCAGCATATGATCGAAATGAAGCTCTCCACCTTTGCTAGACAGTTTAGCGGGCAAGTGTCCTGTGTCAAAACACAGGCCCAATCCGACAGCTGATTCCATACCCTCTCAAACAAAAAAATCCATAAATCCATACAAAGATGAACTGCCAGCTTTGAATTCTCCTTTGTACATATTCCATGCGGTCAAGTCCAGTTGCAGCACTAACCCGCATGCTCGAAGACCAGAATAAGCCTCCTTGGAGCAAATAGACCCCATCCTACCAAGACCCTGAATCTCCAGCACAAACACCCTACACAGCCTTCAATCCAATAACCAGAAGCATCACGGGAACCAAACCTCAATCCCCACATAGTCATTGATCCAATTAACCAGAAACAACTTGAGAAACAACCATCAAGTAGCGGCAACTCATAGACCAGGAGCCAAAGACGAATCTGGAAGCACCCCACCGCAACCACTAGGCATCTCCAACCTCATACACAATAGCTCGATGAGGAAGATGATCCAGGGAGAATGAAATTGAGTCCTTGTGACCTGGGACTGGAAGAGCCAGCAGCACCTCAAGGGAGAGTCTCTGATGAGGGGATCCAAGAAAACCGAGCTAGAAACTCCAATCTGGTCAGGAACCTGATCGATTGAACCATGGAAGAACCCACACCAGATTCTAGATCAGACGAACCGCAAAAATAAGAAAGATCCAATGAGCCAGAAGCGGCCTACGAGAGATGCCACAGGAACACTGGTGAAACAACCCGATTCAAAACCTCTAGCAAACCTAAAAACATCAGAACAAGCAGATCCCTCCCCCCTCTGTGCCACTTCGGGGTCGATGCCGATCCACTTAGGACAGGAGTTTCCACCCGTAGCTGCCAAGACAAGAGCCACTGCCTCCACCCACTGAGAACCGAACTCACCGCTCACTGAGACGTGATGGCAATGACTTACGAGCTGATCAGGAACTACCGAATAAGGGGGAATTTACACCGAGCTGACCGAGAAGCCGGGGGAGGGGAGGGTATAAGGCCGATGGAGGAAACCCTAAACCTCTAGAGAGAAGGGGTGTCGTCGCTCAAGGGCCCAATAAAGAAAGATAGTAAAGTTAACATACTTTTCTCTGTAAATCTGACAATTATTTGTTGATCTATATTTCAAAAAGATCATATTCCGGTTGTAGAACATGTGATGAAATATTTATGATGGAAATGGGGATAAAATATGCAGTCAATCAGAATGGTTAGTCTTGTAGAAGCAGGTGTCTAAGGTGGAACTGTTTCCTAGTGTTTTCCAAATTTTTGGGGTCAGAAATTTGGAGTTGGGATAGCATTGTCAAAATTGTATTTCCTTGAAGACATCATCAAAATATGGAAAAGGACGTCATTTTTAGAATATGGGATTCATGAAGTAGATTTAACGAAGACATAAAAATTTTGACAGTGTTCTTCATGATTAAAACAAGATTTGAAAATGGTTGAGGAAAGGAGCATTATGGGTGAGTATTTCAGTGATGAAGGTGAAGATCATTGCAGCGGTGAAAAGGAAGGAAGATCATTACAACAGTTCAAAGGATTTGATAGAATGCTACACAATTACAACAAGATTTGCGAATTCGGAAAATAGCCATGGTGCTTTGTGAAATAGAGTGAATTTCGGCAGTAATTTCAGAGCTCTGTGATTTGGTGATAAGGTGGATGGAAAGTTCTAGATTCAGTGGAAACTCTTATAAATATACATCCACCCCTGAGAGAAAAGTAGAGATACATAACAAGAATTTTAGAGCTCTTAAGTTGCAAAGAAGGATCGTAGAGAAAGCAATATTTGTGAAGGAAGTAAGTTCCCTAAAGGGAAATATCTTAATGGCAAGCCATTGAGCTTTGAGAAAGAAGTTAACTTCACAAAGACCAATCTTTTCTCTGAAAAATAGTGATCTTTGTAAACTAGAGTGCTCTATGAAACTACTATCTTTATGAAGGATCTCTGATAAGGAGCTCTGCGAGATGAAGATTTGATTACCCAAATTAAGTGATAAGTGCTTTCAAGTGAATCATGATATGACTGGGGTATAGGAATAAGTATTGTTATGATTTCTAGGTAGTTCCTATTAGCTTCTAGATAGGAAATAGAAGAGTTGTTTTCAAAGATCAGGTTTGCGAATATTTTTCAAGAAGCACAGAAATATTTCTTTATCTTATTTGTGCTAAAAGGGTGTACACATACTTGAGGATTATCTCCCAAGTACTACAAGAGTTAAAATAAAAATCCTACTCATTGTATTCCAAATAAAATGATTGATTTCTAGTGGATTCTGTGGTATTGGATTATTTCGGTACCATACTAAGAACATATCTACTCTTGTTGAGTAGTGAAACTTGTAAATCTTGTGTTCTTATGGTTATATTTGTTCAACGGGGAAATAACTCTTTATCGGGAGGCAAAGTTTGACTAAAAAAGAAAGGAAACATAAAAAAGAAAATATATCACTAATTCACCCCCTCCTCCTCTCAGTGATAATTGGATCCTGATTGGGAACTTCACATACCCTATATAACAGAGATCATAATAAATATTTCTAGTTTATAAGACATGAATCATAGGGAAATAATGAACATAATCTATGAAAATATAACTTATTAATAGAACATGGAATTGTGGAAAACATGTAAGAATATAAAACCACTATATCAAGGTGGACTACCAAGTCCTTTGTTACATGTTAGGCTTGGGTTAATCACCTGTGCACCTACTTCAGGATTGGGATTCCCCCTATGTACCCTGTTATTTTGGGCTTGGGATGTCCTCCTATGTACCGTCTTGTTTTGGTATGGGTATGTCCTCTCATGTGACCTCTTTTTTTTAGGCATGGTATGTCCTCTAATGTACCCTCTTATTTCAATCTTGGGATTTCCTCCCATGTACCCTCTTGTTTTGGGATTGGGATGTTCTCCAACATACCCTCTTGTTTTTGTATTGGGTTTTCCTCCTATATACCCTCTTGTTTTGGGCTCAGTATGTCCTCTCGTGTACCTTCTTATTTAGGTCTTAGGATATTCTCATGTGTACTGTTTTAGCTCATAAAACATTTATCATTACTCAATTCATTGGTGGGAGATATAGGTCCCACCGACACATAAAAAATCATACATACATGTGCCACAAGAAAATAAAACTTGCATCATATCATGATGCATAAAAATAGATGGGGTTTATACACAATAATCATAACCCATGAAATGAAATGGGTATCATTAACATTTCATGACAACATAACCTATGTAAAAAAGATAGGTTTAATAATCATTTCATTAAATCATAACCCATGAAAATAAATAGGATTCAAAATCATATAACATGTGGAAGAGAAACATATTTCATAAACATACAACCCATGAAAGATAAATGAGTTTCATAAACATATAACTAGTGAAAGATAAATAGGTTTCAAAAATACCATGACATCAATCACAACCCATTCAGAGAAATAATATGAATGGAAACTTTATATCAATTCGTAGAAAGGAATGAGTAATATCAACAGATGTCATCTTATATAGAAAATAATTTTGATTATCTTTCAAAAAAATTTCTTAAGTAAAATTTTCTTTCTTCTTTGAAAAAAGTATTTTTAATCTATAAAACCACTTGAAAATTATTTTCCTATAAAATAACTTGAAAACAAATAAAGAATACTTGAAAAAATATTGAAAAAAAATCCTTGAAAACTTATAGAATAAGATTGAAAACATTTCAAACGAATTTTTCTTTGAAAAAACATTGACAACATTAAAATAAATCTTATAAACATTTTAAAAACCATTTTATTGAAAATACCATGAAAACATGTAAACAAAGATGGAATTCTTTTTGAAGACATTTATACCTGAAAACTTATGAAAAATATTGAATGCATTTTGAAAATAATTTTCCTTGAAAATTAATTTTAAAACATTTTCTTAAAAATTAACCTTTTAAACTTGGAAAGGAATCTTCACAGAAATGGTGGTAGGTAAATCTATACATATCATATGAGGTAAAAATAATACTCCTTTTTCACAGTATAAAGGTAATAAAAATTGTTTTTTCGATAATAAAAAATAATATTTATTTGAATGAATTAGTAAAATATAACAAAGTTAAAATTTTATTTTAATGATTATATGATAATAGTACGATATTCTTTGAAACCCTTTTTTGAAAACATGGTTTTAAAGAAACTCAGATTTCAGACTGAAGAGAGGGGTAAATTAGGACTTCCTTAAAAACAATTTCTTAACTATATTATATACCAAAGAGTGGAAAATGATACAAATATATTAAGTTATAATGAATAACCAAAGTATAATAAATTTCATAATTGTTCTTGAGATATGGATCATATGATTTCATCAAAGGAAACATAATCATAAACAATCACAAAAAATGATGAGATTGTTTTAATAAACTATTACCACTTGGTAACCCTAAAACATACATCGCATTAAAGAAAATGAAATTACATAAATATTAAAATATCATGAATATAAATTGATTCATGATATAAAATTATAAAGGCATTATACACATATCATGGAAAAATATAGGTGCATAACATGGAATGTGTCTCAAAGAAGGAAAATTGAGAGAAAATCATTTTAATGATTTGGTAACTTTTGAAACATAGTCACCATGAAAGAAAAATAATAAAATAGATATTTAAATAACCATAAATTTAATTATAATAATCATAGAATACATCCATGGGTTGTATATACACTGCACAAAAGGAATGGGCGGTGAGTAAAGCATATATCTCACGGAAATAAAAAGTGAGATGATATCCCCTTACCTTGTGTATTTACTCTCGTCGTACTCACTCAAACCTCATGTATAATTAATTTTAATTTATTATAGATATTTTAATGAACAATATTATAAGGACCCATCCTTAAACATTACATATTCTTGAATTTTATGGATAATTCACATTGAGGATATTTTCAAGTTTAGAGTTTTAGAAAATTAGGTTATAACATTTACATAACAACCTGAATATTACATGTAGTTAGTTCTACTCAGTATCCATTTTTTCATAAAATAAAAACTCTTGAAAAAAAGAGTCATGTATAGTTCCCTGTTTTAGATAGAAATACTTTTCCTTGATCTCATCCTTCACGCTATTCATCTTTAAGACCTGTGAAAAAAAGATTCAAAACATAGGATGAGCATAAAAAGATCAGTAAGGGTTATAAAATAAGAAAGAAATCATTAGTCCATCAATACATAAAAAAATAAACTATTTTACTTACCTCGTGAATAAATAAGATTTATGAATAACACATAGTAATCAAAAATCATAAAGGTACTGATGGAATTCATATCATACTTACATTGTAGTTGTCACAGCTACATAGGGAGTTACGTTGGAATACCTATCACAGTATATTCCCTAAATCTTTTAGGAGAAACATTCACATTTACCTCCATCACATTACCCAATGAATTAGAGAGATATCTCTGGATCACCCTCCCAATGTTTATCACAGAACCACTCATATACATAAATAATTACCAAGAACCATAAAATATTCATAACATATAAAAAAACAAAAAGGAAAGATGACATTTCCACATTTCAATCAAAATATATCATTTAAATATATTGACATAAAAAATACATTACCAAAACCATTTTCAATACCAAAATACGTAAAAAGTATATGGTATTTATTTTCCTTTTAAAATAACACTACGGCTTGTTAAAGAATCCAAAGATCAAATAGTACTCACGGCAGCAGAAAAAGGCCGTTGTCACTGCTTACGTAAAAAACATTCATTTTTGTCATTTAGTAAAATGATTTGTATAAAAAGATTACCTTTTAATGAAATGAAAAGTAAAAGGGTTTTAGAAATCATATTAAAGAAATTTGTGTATAAAACAAAATATGCCTCAATGAAAGGAGATTGAGATGAAGTCCCTTACCTCGTGTCTGACTTGACCCGCTCATTCTTTAATCTCATGAATAATAAACTAAAGTTAATTTCTACTTTATTAAAAACCCTTTTCAAGTTTATTATTCCTTTTATATCATTTATTACCATGTTATATACATTATGTAATCATTTAAGTTAATAATGGTTTTTTTGTCGATATTTGGTACTTGAGTTAAAAATGGACAACTTATAATTACAATTTGTCCATGGGGTCAATAGTGCATTATCTCCAGAATGATATTCAGGATTTAGATATCATATACATCATATATATTGTAACACCCCAACCCCAGTTACCCAGAGTCAGTGCACTATTACATAACATTGGCATGATCACAAAAGATCAAGTCTTGAAATACCGATTAGTTTAGTAGTCTTGGAATCACTAGATACATTCATAAAGTTTACATTACATCATAAAATGAAAACTACAACAAAATAATATCTATAGTCTACACTCATATCCCATCATACAATCCCTTCAGGTCATTCATAAAATACTTCTTCACATCCTGGGAAAAATAAAACATAGAAAGGGGTGAGCTCAGATGCCCAGTAAGGATAACAATATAGCGGAAACTTTTATAAATAAGCATAAACATTTAAGGCAATGTATAACTAAAAAAAGCCTTTTAAACTTGAACTTCAGCATAATATGGAATAAATAAAATGAAATAATTCAATTTACTTATTCACATAGATATTTTACTAGTCGAATAATCACATGAAACATCAATAACCACTTTCATAATGATGTAATGCATAATGTCAGACTATCATAACCACATAGTCAAGGCCTTGTGCCAAGGCTACAAATACGATTTTGTCAAGCCCATGTTCCAAGACACTAGTTTGTCTCCGGAGACCTACCAATGCATCGAGGAGCTATAGCGGGCTCCACCCATCACTTATTAAGTCCAATGCATTCCTCATATGAATAGGTTTAAACATAACATAAACATTCATATTAAAACTAGCATACGAAATGTCAATACTTTCTCCATAAACCATGAATGGTATAAAAATAACACATCCATAGTCAAACATATCAAAAAACCTCCAATACAATATGGAAGTTTTGTATCATAATAAATCAACTTCAAATAAGCTTAAAATCCTTCAAAGTATGTTGGCTTAGATGAAATCAAAACTATTTGAGAGAAATATCTCTTTTTTTTAAATCATTTATAAGACACAAAATTATAAAATAAAAAATTTAATTTGAAAATATTCTTATAATCTTGTAAGGTAATATTCGACAATTTTATAATGGCATAAAATAGTTTCACACGCCGTATAAGTTAAAAAATACATTCTTACCTTAATTCTGTCGAAAAGGTCAAAAGCACCTTGTTTGGAAAACGACGGAAAGATTCCTTTATAAACTTCTTATAAAAATTAAAAAAATGTTATAAATGACTTTAACCCATAGTATTTAAAATAGTAAGAATGATTTGAAATACATTTTTAAGAAACATATATGTTGATGATAAAGTGGTCCCAGTAGATAATTACGTATAAACAACCTCAGATAATGAAGAGATTGTGAAATAAACCCTTACCTTGTAATTTTTCTTGGTTGAGGGTAGGCTAACCTCCTATATAATGGTGAAATAATTGTTATTAAATTATACAAGAATCACGTACATTGATATGATATCATATATGATCTTTTAACATTGATTTGTTAATAATATCTTAGTATTATCGTCGTTTCGGGTGTTAACTTACTCGTTTTCTTTTATATGTTTTTGTTACATAAGTCGTGTCTGTTATTGATAGGTTGTATCTTATTCATATACAGAATGATATAAAGTCCTTAAACATTATTTTTAATCATCAAATGATAATTATACTTGCATGGATACTATGGGGAAAGAATCTCACTGCGTTCATGGAGACGGTAGTCCGTACGTACACACGAGCGACAATGTCATTCTTTTGATATTAAAATAAAATATAATTGGATGGTATATCATATATACAGAATAATTATCATTTTATATTTATTATTTAAATCAATTACACATCATTATCATACCCATCCAAATAATAATGTTTTGAATAACAATTACACCACGATATGGAGATGGTAATCTGTACGTGCGCATGTATGGTGTCATGTCATTCAAATGATGGATATAGTAATGAATATGGTTGTACCATATTTATAATAACATCACAGTATATAGAAGATACTATTGTTATTATTTTATAATGTAAATAACAAAAAAGAAGAAGTTGAAGAAGAAAGGAACTTGAAATAGGGTGGTAAAAACATTACCTCTTCTTCGGGTTCTTCTTTTTGATTTGATCAAAAGGGGTCTTTAGGTTGGATTTATGATCAAAATAAGGCCTATAGGTTGAATCGATAGAAGTTTAAAGAATATTTGGGCAGGTTTCGGCTGAGACAAAAGACTTTGAAGGTGTGAATTAGATGTAAGGGGAAGTGCCCTTTTATAAGAGGGGTGAGGGGCACCTTAGGAAAAGCTAGAAATATTATTTTATAATAAATTCATATTCGGTTTCTAATGGCTCCAAAGTGGATTATTTAAATTTTAAGGTGGGTATAGGTCTAAAACCACTCAACCAATAGGTTTTAGATAGGTCTGGGTCACTATATTAACTTTATCATTTTTATTAAACTCTTAGTTAAATAGTTTGACATTTACCATGTCTCTTTGTATTTTTATATTATATAGTCAATAAACTTACTATAAACTTCCAAGTGACCCCCAAGTGGTTCATTAATAATACACCTAGAATTATATAAGTCCTTTGGCTAAGACTTAGATTTTTAGGAATAGAATATCAATTAATAATATAATATTTGTTTTAAAAACTCATTTATGTCAATTTTGAAAATATTTAATAATTTATTTTTGTTAAAGTATTAAAACCTTTATTAATTCGACCCAAATTCATTTAAGAAATACTAACATGTCATATTAACCAATAAAATTCGTGGATGGTATCAATACTTTCAAATTATATTTATTTTAACATTTATAGTAATAATTATTTGATTCTATCATTAATAAGGAAAATACTGCATCATTATTATGTCATAAATAAATTTAATTATTCAATTTTTTAAAATTATAAATAAAATAAAATTATGTAGGAAATATTTTTATATTTCTAATTAATATTTATAGTCGAAAATATAACATATATAACCCTATGTAAAAATTGTTTTGTTAAAAGATATATGCTTATGTCATTTTTGAATTTACTTTAACTTAATTAATATAAAGTGTCATTATCACTTACAAGTGGATCCATGGGGTCCCAAAATAGACCCAAAGATGACCATGGTCGGATATGTATCAACCAATAGGTTTATGACACGTTTTTGGGTAATTTATTATTATTATAATATTATTTTTTTACCCTTATTTACTGGATTTACCCTTTAACCATGATAAATAAAATATTTACCGAAGTAATTATTCAAAATGTCTAAAAATAAAAATTACCTATTTGAAAAATTTGGACCTCCTGATTCTAAATATGGAATACATTTTTCTAAATTCAAAACACAGAAGTGGCAGAAATTAATTTAAAATTAATTCCCGCTGTCAAAACAAAAAGCGTGTTTTTGAGAAATAATAACTATCAAAAGATTCACACTTGTTTATGTCCGGTTTAAATGTGAAATTGCGTCCAATGAAAAAAATTGTATTAAATGGTAAAAATATATTCTAAATATACTTTAAAACCACTCAAACTTATAATTTATCACTATTAATTATTTCTATTAAAAAAGTTGTTTTTAATTAAAATTTAGTAATTTTCACTATTCATCAAAATATGAAAGTTATGAGAAATGTACCAAAATTTCACCCTAAGATAATTTCAATATTCCAAATCCAAAAATGAAGTCCATTTTTAAAGATAAAATGTATAAAATTTTAAAAATTGGTTATTATTATTCATAACAACTAGTTTGATTGGTTGTGGTGTGTGTTAGAACTCGAAGTTGTGTACAACACACGCTACTATATTATTCAAAGAGAAGCGTATTGTGGAAGCTTGAGATGTTACATTCTCCCCTCCTTAAAATAATTTTGTCCTCAAAATTTCTAGAATACTACTGCATGAAAAGACTCAGGTGGTTCTTCATCATAAGTTCCACGGGTTCCCACGTTGTCGCTTCCATCTTATGGTTTCTCCATAGAACTTTTACCAGACGAGTCGTCCGGTTTCTCAGCACTTATTTTCTTGTATCAAGAACCTTGACAGGATCTTCTCAATAAGATAGATTGGTTTCCAGTTCTAATTCCCCATAGGTGAGTACATGCGTTGGGTCAAGCATGTATTTTTTCAATAGTGATACGTGGAACACATCATGAACTTTGGGGAGACTTGGAGGCACTGCCAAATGGTAAGCTACAACCCCAATTTTTTCTAGAATTTCAAAAGGTCTGATGTACTTGGGACTCAATTTACCCTTCTTACCAAAACTTATAACACCCTTCTAGGGAGATACCTTCATGAAAACATAATCTCCTACCTAAAATTCCAAATCCTTCCTTCGGTTGTCTGTATTGCTCTTCTGCCTACTTTGAGCTAATTTGATGTGGTTTTGGATTACCTTCACCTTTTCCATAATTTCCTCCACCAGTTATGGGCCTATGAGTTTTCTTTCTCCAACATCATCCCAACAGGTTGGTGTGAGACATCTCTTTCAATATAATGCTTCATATGGTGCCATATTTTTTTTATCATGTGCTCAATGGTACAATTACATTCAAACACACATACACACCCAAACTAGAATGGAATGTCAAACCCCCAATAGATAACCCACCAATATGTTGCTATTTATTCATAAATTAAAGGCTCGTATGACTAGCATTGAGTGGGCTAAAGAACCTTTGTTTTGATGCCTCAAAATCTCTTCTTACATAATCATGCCCATGGGTCCCCAACCCTTTAATATGACATGAATGCATCCCCACCACCTATGTTATTACCCTTGTCAGCACCTCATACAAGCTTAAGTAGCAACCGCTAACTCCAAGGAAGGACCACTCGACGATCTCGTGCAAGCACGGTCCCTCCCGATGGCAAGCCATCCCTCTGTATCAGCCACATCCCAAATGTCCTGCAAAGAAGGAAGCAACGTGCTCTAGCCCGTTTGATCCAATCTGACCCTCCAACATACCCTCACACAATAGGATTGGACACTCAACACACATTAGTTAGGAAACAAGTAAAATAGAGTCATTGAAAACTAGCTGAATACTACCAGATTCAGTGTCTCTAAATAGCTTCTAGGATAAATTGGATACCTGCAAAAGAGGATCCCCCCTTATCAGGTCTTCCAAGGAAGAAGCCAGCTTATTCCAGACCTGCAAATACTCCTCGAGTTTGATCAAAACCTTATTGAAACCTCCAACCAGTATCGTGTCCTGTTTGTCAATCCAACTATATTGTTCTTCATTCAGATCAACTTCAAGACTTCAACCCATCATCTTGGATGCATCCTCTTCCGAGGCGTTGAGAAATAACACATGCTCTATCGCCACATCAGTCGAACTTAAAACCAAATCCGAGGAGAGATCATGCTGTCCAGGTGGCTTTAAGTGACACCTGAACTCCTTGTCCTGCTTCTCAGACGTTAGCCTCTTTGCTGACCGGGTCTCCATGGGAGGAGGTAAGGATGAGAAATCCTTCCTACCCCTCCTCTTTCTCCTGCTCCTGATCCTTCTAGAGTCGGGTTCTGCTTATGAAAAACTTATACAGATCTCTTCGTGTTCAGTTTCCCCTTCATCATCCTCACACTCTGGATAAACCTTCCCCATGATCTGACCATCCAACAGTAAACCATCGGAGCTCCTCCTGTTGTCCTTACCTTCCTCAACCAGGACAGGTGAATCAACTCTGGATTCCTCCTCAGCTAGCCTTGCAAACCTGTTATTTAGGACGACTGGGGTCCGGGTCGTAGAAGAAACCTCTGAAAACTTGAATGGAAGCTATTATTATAGGAAAATTCTACCAAAGGTAAATATTGATACCACATACCCTGAAAGTCAAGTGAGCAGGATCTTAACATGTCTTCTAAGGTTTGAATAGTCCATTCTAATTATCCATCAGTTTGGGGGTGGTAAGCAGTGGTCAAACAAAGTTCAGTATCTAGGGATTTCTGAAGACTTTTCCAGAATCTTGATGTAAAACGGGGATCATGATTCTGAAACAATTGAGAGAGGTACTCCATGAAGTCTCACAACTTCATTCATATATAGTCTTTCTAGAAGTTGAAGTGGTAGATCTTCTCTTATAGCAATAAAATGTGTTGACTTGGTAAGACAATCAAAAATGACCCATATTGCATCATTCCTTCTAAGAGTCTTTGGTAGTCCCATGACAAAGTCCATCGTGATATTATCCCATTTCCTCTCAGGAATGAGAAGAGGATGCATGACTCCTCCAGGCTGTTGCCTTCCAGCTTTCACGTGTTTAAAAACCATACATCTTGACACAAAATTAGCGATCTCCCTCTTCATGTTGTCCTACCAAAAATGATCCTTCAAAATGTTATACATCTTGGTGCTCCCAGGGTGTATAGAGAAATTGGAACTATGAGCATCATCTAACAATTCTCTTTTTAAATCAGGTATATCGGGAACACAAAGTCTCTTCCAAAATTTCAAAATTCCATCTTTATACACATAGTCACTCAATCTTCCATCATTCACAGCATTAATATTCTTTTTAAACTCTTCATTATTGGTCTGAGAACTCTTTATCCTTTCTAGTAAAGATGGTTAGGTAACAAATTGAAAAAGTATTAAGGTTTTACCTTCCATGGTGATTCCCATATCCATCTTTACTAGATCCATGTATATAGGATCCTTTTCAACTCTCATATTATTCAAAACTCCATGATCCTTTCTGCTCAAAGCATCTTCTACCTTATTTTCCTTCCCAGGTTGATATTGTATTGTGCAATCATAATCCTTGAGAAGTTCAAGCCATCGCCTTTGCCTCATATTGAGTTCTTTTTGTGAGAAAATATACTTCAAACTCTTGTGATCAGTATATATCTCACATTTTTACCATAGAAATAATGTCTCCATATCTTCAAAGAAAAGATCACAAATGCTAACTCAAGATCATGAGTAGGATAGTTTTGCTCATGAAATTTCAGCTGTCATGATGCATAGGCAATAACTCTATCATTCTTCATAAGGACACAACCAAGTCCTTTCTTTGATGCATCACTATAAATAACGAACCCATCATTCCCTGATGGTAGAGTCAATATAGGAGAATTGAAAAATCTTATCTTCAGTTCTTCAAAACATTCTTTACACTTTTTGTCCAAACAAATTTAACCCCTTTACATGTGAGCTTCGTTAATGGGTTAGTCAATCGAGAAAAATTCTGGACGAAATGCCGATAATAACCTACTAAACCAATAAAACTACGTACCTCAGTTATACTCATCGGTGTTGGACATTATTGGATTGCCTTGGTCTTAGAAGGATCAACAAAGATTCCATATTTGGAGACAATATGGCCAAGAAAAGAAATCTCATGATGCCAGAATTCACACTTGCTAAACTTCCCATATAATTCATGTCTTCTAAGAGTCTTCAGGTTAATGCACAAGTGATTTTCATGATCTTCGTAGCTTTTGGAATATTCCAAGATATCATCAATAAATAACACCACAAAATCATCGAGATATTCCTTGAAAACTATATTCATTAGATCCATGAATACAGAGGGTTCATTAGTCAATCCAAAAGGCATTACTGTAAACTCATAATGCTTATACCTGGTTCGAAATACTCTCTTCAGAATGTCTTCCTTCTTCAGACACAACTGATGGTATCCAGATCGAAGGTCAATCTTAGAAAAGTATTGAGCTCCATGAAGTTGGTCAAATAAATCATCAATGCAAGTTAGGGGATACTTTTTCTTTATTGTTATAGCATTGATCTCCCTGTAGTTGATACATAACCTCATAGATAAATCTTTCTTCTTAACAAAAAGGACAGGGGATCCCCATGGAGAAACACTAGGGAGAATAAATACCTTATTACTAAATACCTCTAGTTGTTTCTTTAGTTCAACTAATTCCATAGTGGCCATTCTATAAGGGGTCTTCGATATAGGCCTTGAACCAGGAATTAAATCAATAGAAAACTCAATTTCTTGTTTTGGAGGATGTGCAGGTAAATCTTCCGAAATCACATCTACATATTCTTTCACAATAGGTACATCCTATATTTGAACATTCCTTTCCTTACCCATAGTTATTTCATTCTCTTACTCCCCAATAATTGAATTTATTTGAGCTACTGGGGTTGGATCTAGATAAAAATCAGGTGGTGACGATTCTACTCTAAAGATATGGTGTTCTTTATCATCATCATCAAAAATCGTAACCTCCTTCTTCATAAAATAAATTTTTTCATCATGGTCCGAAAGCCAATCCATACTGAGGATTATATCAAATTCAATCATGGGTATGATGATGAGATCAGCAGATAAAGAACATTTATATTCCCTAATGGGGATGGATCCACAAAACTTTGTAGCAATGATACTTCCCTTAGAAGTTTTAACTGAAAACTCTCTTGTTAGATCAAATTGGAAATATCTAATTTTCTTAGCAAACTGGGAAGATATAAAACAATGTGATGATCCAGAATCAAATAATTCATTTGATAAACTTGAGGAAACCAATAAATTACCTTCCACCACATCTTTCAGAGCTTCTACCTCAGTAGTAGTGATATCATAAGCTTGGCCTTGATCCCTTGGCCTTTTCTGAGGTAATTTCCCCTAACTTTTGGGACATTCATTTGCATAATGACCCATTTCTCTACAATTATATCATTCCACATTGACAGAAACTTTCTTTCCCTTGCAATCATGAGCATGGTGGCCTTTTTCACCACACTTGTAACAGACTCTAATTCCCTTCAAGCAAGTATCGAGCTGTTTCTTCCAAAAGTTACTACAGGATGGATAATCAAGTTTTCCCTTCTTCCCTTTATTTACATTTCCATAGTGTTCATCATATCTCTTCTTCTCTTGCTTTGCTTTAAAGTCGCAATACATAGAGAATTCTTTTTCTGTCTTGATAGCACATGAGGCAATATCTTCATACGGTGAGAAGGATTGTGACACTAATGCTAGATAAAGAAATGGTTTCAACCCATAAAAGAAATTGTCAATATTACTTCTTGGGTTACGTATATAATTTGCAACATACCTTTCTAACCTTGTAAAGTTAGCCTCATAATTTGCGACATTCTCATCCCCCTTTTGTTTCAGACTCAGAAATCTCCTTTCCATATCTGATCGATGGTCATGAGGAAATTATTTTTCTAAGAAAAGCTCTTTAAACTACCTTCATTCCATATTTGATACTTCATCATCTTCTTTCATGTTTTGAACCAATGGACACCATTGATCAAGATCTCCAGTGAGGCAGTAAACTTCCATGATAACTTTTTCCCTTTTACTACTCCCCAAGGCATGGAATATTTTTTCTAAAGAATTTATCCATTGCTTAGGTACTAAGGGATTTGTACTCCCAATGAATTTTGGTGTTTGTTTCCTCATGAAGTGATATAAAATTGATCCTCCATGTTGTGGATCAGGGTGCTCCATATGGGTAAGGTTATTATTCATAACCTGAGTGAGTTTTCCTAGTATGGTGATTAGCTGATCAACATCAGTTGCATCACCATCTCCACTATAATTATCTTGAGCGGGAGGTCAATTCCTACATGTAGTGTGTGCATTGATACAGTTTCTATTTCTTCCAATAGGATACATTTCTAAACAATGGAATACACTAGATAATTTTATGAATCGCAACACATAAATCCAAACTTGTGAAACACTTAACATAAATTTAACAGTTTATGGATATAATCCATAATCATAAAAATGTTTTCTTTGAGGAAGTATATACTCATAAACCCTTCATAATGGTTTGTAAAGAAAATGATAATTACCCTAAGAATATCCCCCGGGAGTGACATAACCAAGAGTGCAGCAAGGCCCATTGTTGTGCACCGGTTCTCATTAGAGTCTAGCTCAAAGCGATGTTTTTGGGTTTTACCCCTAGGTACATATGTGCTAGAGCTGCCTCTACCTGCTCATATCTAGACAGGTAAGTATTGCTCGGAAAACTCAAAAAATCTCTACAATACCAAAATTATAGGAAGTTCTTCTATTATAACCCTCAAAGTCCATCTTAGGTCTATGTGCTCTAATCAGAGCTTATCTAAATCTAGTTTCCAAGGTTTGTACTAAACTTCCTCTAATACCAACTATGACGCCCCGACTGTAACATCCCAAGTAAGTAATGAATAATAGATATTTTTATCTATGTCTATTAATGATTAATATAGTGTTTTAGAGGCTTAAAATGAAAATAAATACAATCTTATGCATGGAATACACTAATATTCTTAAAAGATTGTTTTACTGCCTTATGATGGAAAACCCTTTTTAAATCTACATTTTTACAATTTTATAAACTATGTTTGTCAAACTAAACTTATTCTTTATGATTGGAACTTCAAAATTTACTTTGTGTGAATTTTTGGTATTTTTCTGACAATGTTCATTTTTTAATGAATAGTGAAAAATACTGCATTTTACATCAAAACTGCTTTTTAATCTAATTTATTTATATGATTAGATTATCTTTTGAATTGGATTTGAAGTGAAATTAGAATATATTTTTACCATTTAATCTAATGGTGGTCATTGGAATCAATTTCACTTTGAAATTGGACTTAAACTGGTGTCAATCTTTTGATACTTATTGTTTCATAAAAACACGCTATTTGCTCTGACAGCGGGAAATAATTATTAAATTAATTAATGTGACATATATGTATTGAATTTTGTAAAATAGACTTCATTTTTGAATTCGGAATATCAAATATAGCTTAGGGTGAATTTTTTGTAATTTTCTGAAAAACTTCAATTTTTGATGAATAGTGAAACCACTAAGTGGTACTTATAAAAACTGATTTTCCGTTTAAATGAAATTTTTCCATCATTGTGTTTTGAATTTCAAAAATCCGACATACATGGTTGTCATTAAGAAGTAAAATGTGGTTCAATGAGATTAAAATAATTTTTTTGGTGAATAGTAACTTATTAAGTTTTTAATCGCGATTAGTGGTAATTAGGGTAGTTTAAGGTATAAATAATACTTTAATAATATGAAATGACCAAGACACATGTCCCAACCTTATTGGTTGTGTCATGTCCGACCAAGACAAGCCATGGGTCAACTTGGGGACCCCATGGAGACACTTTGGTTGGGAAATGACATAAATAACTTTTATTTAATGTAAAAGTAAAAATGACACAAACATAATATGTTTTACGAAAACAATTTTTACATGGGGTTATAAAGATCCGATTTTGGATTATAAATAGTCATTGGAAAGATAAAAAGATTTACTACATCATAGTATTTTTTTTATAATTTTTAGACTTTAAATAAATTAAATTATTTATGACATCATGATGATGCAGCGATGACCTCATTATTTAACGATTTAAATAAAATGGAAAGATAATGTAATATCTAAGCCCTAAACATGTCCAAAACCAATTGGATGAGTTTATTTCGAACCCTTATCACCTTATCCACGAATTATATCAATGTGGGACCTTTTAAAACCGAAAATCATTTTCAAATAAAGTAATATTTCTTTACTTTCCAAAAGTGCCCCTCCTCTCCTCTTATAAAAGGCCCCCACCTCTACCTCATTTCACACACTCCTCAAGCCTTTGGATCGGCCAACCCCAACCCATTTACTCTCTCCACATCCCTCTCCTCATCCTAGAGGATTCCCTTTGGGAAGAATCCTTTCAAAGGAAGCCTTTAGACTCAAATCAAAAAGAGTTACACTTTTAAAGGTAATTCATTCTCTCATGTTCATTTGTTTTATTTTGTTTCTCCAACCCCCTAAACTCTTTTTATTTACTTATTTTGTAACAAAAACAGTATATTCAATATACTAGGATGTTGTTATAAGATTTATTTGAGCTACACTTTCACACAACTACATCAAATGGTTAAAGAACATACGGTTTCCGTGGATGGAAAAATTCTGCCTCCCGAAACGATGATTGTTCAATACTCATTTAACACCTTCAAAGGTGGCCATTATGATGTCACTATTTTTATATATGATATATAATATGTTTATGTTTTCCTTAATCTTCTGTTTTTTTTTCATTTTGGGCACACCTTTATGGTTTCCATTATGGGTAAACACGATATCTTCATTTTAGGAAGTGCGGACTACCGCCCCCTGAAAGTGATTTGATTCGTTAATACCATATGTGGGATGTGTAAAGGATAAAGTTAATGATATTATATATGTTATTATACTGGAATTATAATATACTCTTATATAATTATGGTTCCATTCCAGAAAATATGAAATAGAAATGGAAGTAGCGTTCATGCGTACGTACGGCTTACCGTCTCCATGAACGGTGCATTTCATTTCTTACCTCTGAATGTGATGTAATATTATAAATAAATGTATATGATGAATATATATGATATATATGTTATACAAATAATTAATATCATTCTGTATATAACGAACCTTTGACCAAATTAACAACATGTAAGTGTAAGAAGTCTATTTTTGACTTAAGAACCAAATACCGACAAAATGAACATTATTAACTTAAATGATTACATGATGTTCATAACATGGTATAAAAGGAATAATGAACTTGAAAAAGGTTCATAATCAAGTATAGATTAACTCAAGTTTATTATTCAGGAGATTAAAGAACGGTCGGGTCAAGTCGGATACGAGGTATGGGACTTCGTCTCAATCTCCTTTCATTGAGGCATATTTTATTTTATACAGAACTTTATTTTATACGGTGTATAAACCCCTTTGACTTTTACGTTTATTCAAAAGGAATCTTTTTTATATGAAGCGTTTACTAAACGACAAAAGGAAATGTTTTTGTCGTACGTATGCGGAGACAACGACTTCTCTGCCGTCGTGACCGTTATTTGAGTTTCGGCTTCCTCTACAAGCCATACCTTCTTTTTAAAAGAAAAATAAATACCATGTTTTACTTTTCTTTTATTTTGTTATTGAAAATGGTTTTCACAATGTTTTTTGTGTTGTATTGATATCTTGTGATTGAAATGTGGAAATGTTATGTTTCCTTTATGCATGTTTTATGTGATACGATTATGTTATGGTTCTTGGGCATTATTATGAAGACGGGTGGTTCCGTGATAAACTAAGGGTGGGTGAGCCCGATATAGCTCTCCAATACATTGGGTAACATGAAGGAGTGAAACGTTAAGGTTTCTCTGAAGAGATTTATGTAATATACTGTGATGGGTATTCCAAACGTAACCAAGAGGGTTACTCCCTACGTAACAATGTTATGAATGCCTCAAGTTACCTTTATGTATTATGATTTCTATGATTTATTCATGATTTTATGAGGTATGTTAAAGTGCCTATGTTTTATGGGTAAAGTATGATTTCATTATTATGTATATATGAACTCATGTTTCCTTTCCATGTTTTTATAACCCATACTGAGCTTTTTATGCTCATCCCAAGTTTTTTAGAAATGTTTTTCACAGGTCAAGGGAAAGGTACATGATATGATGATAGTGTCAAGGAAGTGTCAAGAAATAATCCATGTTTTATTTTAAATATGTTTCCATTGATGGGAATGAAGAATACTATCTTTATGTATCCACTTTGTTTATATGTGGAATGTAATGCAAGTTTTATGATCTAATTCTCTAAAACTCTAAACCCGAAAAGATCCTCAATGTGTAATCTTGTAATAACTCAAGATTAAGTAAGGTTTAAGGCTGGGGCCTTATAGTTGGTATCAGAGGTCGGTTTAGATAACTTTAGGAGTTAGAATTTTATTAAATGATTATCCAAAATATTTTTTTTGAAGTGATATAGCATTTGAAGATTACCATGTTGCTTCATCTAAGACATGTTTGTTCAGAATGGTTTTCCGCAGAGGAAACAGGGAAGCAGTGCTAGGAAGGTATACAGAAGGAAATAACCTTCCGAATCAGCATCCTGAGATGGTCGGAATTGGAACTGAATAGTTTGTTGCAGTAATGGCGCAGTTGACTCAGGCTATAAATGGTGGTGGTATCCATGCACGAGATCAGCCAGATCAACCGCAGAGGAACATGTCAGTGGTGGAACATTTCATGAGGCAACATCCACCATCATTCAGAGGATCATCTGACCCTGTGCTAGCTGAAGGGTGGATTAAAGCACTGGAGAAGATTTTTGATGTCATGGGGTGTTCAGACAATCAAAAGGTTAGTCTTTCTATTTACCGTTTGGAGGGTGAAGCAGATCAGGGGTGGTCTATGGTTAAAAATATCAGGGACGCCGATGATATTGATGCTCTCGACTGGGATGAATTCAAAGGTATGTTTCTTGAGAATTATTTTCCTAAGGCTGTTCGACTTAGGATGGAAAAACAATTCTTGTAATTGAGGCAAGAGTAAGACTCAGTGGCTGCCTATGAAGAAAGGTTCACTCGATTGGCAAGGTATGCTCCAAATTTTATCTGAGACCTTGATAGTAAAATCAATCGTTTTTACTCAGGATTAAAGCCAAAATATCGAAGGGCATTAGCTTCTCATGAGTTTAAAAGTTATGAAAAGCTTTTTCGATGTGCTGAGAAGGTGGAAATGGAGTTTGCCGATGATCAAGTGTTCTATAACAACCAACAGAAGAAGAGACCGAGGTGGCAGGAGAAAGGTAAGAATTCTTCAAAAAAGTCTGATGGTAAGAGAACTAAGTTTCCAGTTTGTGATAAGTCTGGAAAAAGGCATGCTGGGGAATGTCTTCTGAATTCTGTAAAGTTCTACCGATGTGGTAAGATGGTACATAAGGCTCGTGATTGCACTGAAAAGGATCAAGGTGAAGGTAAGAACAAATTTGATTTACAGTTAGTGAAATTTTATAAGTGCAATGAGATGGGTCACTATGCAAACGAGTGTCCGACAAAGAGCTTGAGTGATGGGAAGCAGTTAGACTACAAGCAGAAAGGGGTGGTCAAATCCTTTGCAAATACTTCAGCAGATGTCGGGCCATCAAATGAAGTTGTATCAGGTACTTTGTTTGTTTTTTCAGATTATGCCAGTGTGTTGTTTGATTCGGGGTCTACACATTCTTTCATCTCTGAAACCTTTTCTAGTAAAATGGGAATACCATCTCAAGAAATGACTCCTGAACTTTTGGTAAAAACACCTGGGGGAAATGTTGAGGCAAAAAGAATTTATAAGAAACTTCATATCCTTATCTGTGGAAAGAACCTACTTGAAAACCTTATTGTTCTACCTCTAGTAGAGTTTGATGTTATCCTGGGTATAGATTGGCTCTCTATTTACCATGCTAATATTGACTGTAGAGCTAAAGAAGTTTCTTTTCAGAAAGACTTTAAGTTTGTTTACAAGAATGAACCCTTACTTTTGATAACATATCAAGAGGCTGAGAAAACTTGTAAAAGATGGAAATGAATGTTACCTTGCACACGTCGTTGAAAATAAAGGAACTGTTCAGATTAATGATGTGCCAGTGGTAAATGAGTATCCTGATGTTTTTCTTGATGAGTTTCCTGGAATAATACCAGATCGTGAAGATGAGTTTACTGTTGACTTAGTTCCTGATGCTAAGACAATTTCAAAACCCCCTTATCGAATGGCACAAATTGAACTTTTAGAGTTGAAGGAGCAATTGCAAGATTTATTAGAGAAAGGTTTCATTAGACCTAGCACATCACCATGGGGTGCTCCTGTTTTATTTGTTAAAAAGAAAGATGGTTCTATGAGACTTTGCATTGATTATAGAGCCTTGAATAACATCACTGTTAAGAACAAATATCCTTTTCCTCATATCGATGATTTTTTTGATCAGCTCCAGGGAGCTCAGTTTTTTTCAAAGATTGACCTGAGATCGGGGTACCATCAGCGGAAGGTAAAGGAGGCAGATATTCCGAATACCGTGAGATATGGCCATTATGAATTTGTAGTAATTCCTTTTGGGCTAACCAATGCACCTTCTGTATTCATGGACTTAATGAATAGAATTTTCCATGAGTTCTTGGATAAGTTTGTGGTGGTTTTCATTGATGATATTTTGGTGTTTTCTAAAAGTAAAGAGGAGCATGAAAGACATTTAAGGGTTATCTTGCAAACCTTAAAAGAAAAGAAATTGTATGGGAAATTCAGCAAGTGTGAGTTTTGGTTGCAACAAATTTCTTTCCTTGGTCACATTGTTTCTATAGATGGAATAACTGTTGATCCTGCAAAAACAAAAGTTGTGGAAGAATGGCCAAGACCCACAAATGTAACCGAGATTCGTAGCTTCCTTGGTTTGGCGGGCTATTACCGAAAGTTTGTTAGAAATTTTTCACGGTTATCTAGTCCAATGACTAAGATAACTCGGAAGGGTGTTAAGTTTATCTCGACAAAAGAATGTGATGATTGTTTTCAGGAATTGAAAAGAAGATTCGTGAATGCTCCAGTTTTGGAACTACCTTCCAGGAATGGTGAGTTTGTTATAAACAGTGATGCTTCATTGAAAGGACTTGGTTGCGTCCTAATGCAGAATGATCAGGTAATTGCTTATGCTTCACGATAGTTGAAAACTCATGAGGTAAATTACCCTACACATGATTTGGAACTAGCTGCTGTTGTTTTTGCTTTAAAAATTTGGAGGCATCATTTGTATGGAGTAAAGTGTGAAATATATACCGATCACAAAAGTTTAAAGTATATAGTCACTCAGAAAGAATTGAACATGAGACAAAGGAGATGGCTAGAATTAATCAAGGATTATGATTGTACAATTCATTACCATCCGGGAAAATCAAATAAAGTAGCTGATGCTTTGAGTCGAAAAAGTGATGCTTCATTAACAATGTTGCATTTGGAACGTGATCCTTTGGTTAAGGATTTGATGAACTTTGGCATAGAAGTTGTTGGTGTAGGAAGTCCTTCTGTTTTGTTTCAGGTATCAGTGATATCTTCTCTATCAGATATAATCAAGAAAGCACAGAAGCAAGACAGTGAGTTGCAGAAAAAGGTAGAGCTGGTTCAGAAAGGTAAGTTTCCTGAATTCAACATTGATAATGATTGTGTTTTGAGATTTGGGAAGAGATTGTGTGTGCCTTGTGATTCATAGTTGAAGAGAGAGTTGTTATGTGAAGCTCATAGTTCTCCGTTTTCAGTTCATCTGGGCAGTACTAAGATGTATAGAGATCTGTGGGAGTATTACTGGTGGGATGGAATGAAAAGAGATATTGCTGATTTTACTGTGAAGTGTTTGACTTGTCAGCAGGTTAAAGCAGAGCGGCAGTTACCGAAAGGGATGCTTCAGCCTTTACCAGTGCCAGAGTGGAAATGGGAGAACATATCCATGGACTTTGTTGTGGGATTACCGAAGACATCTCGAGGTAATAATGCAATATGGGTTATTGTTGATCGCTTGACCAAATCTGCTCATTTCCTTGCTATACGAGACACTTTCTCTCTTGATCAACTTTCCCGTTTGTATCTTAAAGAGATAGTCAGGTTACATGGAGTTCCTCTCTCCATTGTATCGGATCTTGATCCCAGGTTTACTTCTAACTTTTGGAAAGGCCTTCAGAAGTCGTTAGGTACTGAATTAAATTTTAGTACAGCTTTTCATCCTCAATCCGATGGGCAGTCAGAACAAACAATTCTGACATTGGAGGATATGCTACGAGCTTGTTTTATGGATTATCAGGGAAGTTGGGACCAACATCTTTCTTTGGTTTAATTTTCATATAATAACAGTTTTCATTCCAGTATACAGATGGCACCATTTCAGGCATTATATGGGAAGCGGTGTCGAACTCCAGCTTTCTGGGATGAAGTGGGTGAAAGGAAGTTGAAGGGACCAGAATTGGTAGAAGAGATGGCAAAAAAAGTTCAGCTGATTCAGAAACACATGAGAACAGCTCAGAGCAGGCAGAAGAGTTATGCGGATAACCGGAGGAAGGATCTATCTTTCGAGGTAGGTGATCATGTTTTTCTCAAGGTTTCTCCCTGGAAAAGTGTGATGAGATTTGGTAAGAAAGGAAAGTTGAGTCCAAGGTTCATTGGACCATACGAAATTCTGGAGAGAGTTGGATCAGTTGCATACCAAGTGGCTTTACCTCCGAGTTTATCTCAGGTACACAATGTTTTTCACGTTTCGATGTTGAGAAAGTATATGCCAGATCCATCTCATGTTTTGAGTCCAGAGGTAGTTCAGCTGGAAGAGAACCTATCTTATGAGGAAAAACCGGTCCAGATTCTTGACCACAGGGAGCAAGTGTTACGGAATAATGTGATTCACCAGGTAAAGGTTTTGTGGAAAAACCACATGATTGAAGAGGCAACATGGGAATCTGAAAATGCAATGAGGGATAAGTACCCCCATTTATTCGATAAGTAAATAAATTGGGGGACGCAATTTTCTAAAGGGGGGAAGGATGTAACATCCCAAGTAAGTAATGAATAATAGATATTTTTATCTATGTCTATTAATGATTAAGATAGTGTTTTAGAGGCTTAAAATGAAAATAAATACAATCTTATGCATGGAATACACTAATATTCTTAAAAGATTGTTTTACTGCCTTATGATGGAAAACCCTTTTTAAATATATCTTTTGACAATTTTATAAACTATGTTTGTCAAAATAAACTTATTCTTTATTATTGGGACTTCAAAATTTACTTTGTGTGAATTTTTGGTATTTTTCTGACAATGTTCATTTTTTAATGAATAGTGAAAAATACTGCATTTTACATCAAAATTGCTTTTTAATCTAATTTATTTATATGATTAGATTATCTTTTGAATTGGCTTTGAAGTGAAATTAGAATATATTTTTACCATTTAATCCAATGGTGGTCATTGGAATCAATTTCACTTTGAAATTGGACTTAAACTGGTGTCAATCTTTTGATACTTATTGTTTCATAAAAACACGCTATTTGCTCTGACAGCGGGAAATAATTATTAAATTAATTAATGTGACTAATATGTATTGAATTTTGTAAAATAGACTTCATTTTTGAATTCGTAATATCAAATATAGCTTAGGGTGAATTTTTGGTAATTTTCTGAAAAACTTCAATTTTTGATGAATAGTGAAACCACTAAGTGGAACTTATAAAAACTGATTTTCCGTTTAAATGAAATTTTGCCATCATTGTGTTTTGAATTTCAAAAATCTGACATACATGGTTGTCATTAAGAAGTAAAATGTGGTTCAATGAGATTAAAATAATTTTTTTCGTGAATAGTAACTTATTAAGTTTTTAATCGCGATTAGTGGTAATTAGGGTAGTTTAAAGTATAAATAATGCTTTAATAATATGAAATGACCTAGACACATGTCCCAACCTTATCGGTTGTGTCATGGCCAACCAAGAAAAGCCATGGGTCAACTTGGGGACCCCATGGAGACACTTTGGTTGGGAAATGACATAAATAACTTTTATTTAATGTAAAAGTAAAAATGACACAAACATAATATGTTTTACGAAAACAATTTTTACATGGGGTTATAAAGATTATATTTTTGATTATAAATAGTCATTAGAAAGATAAAAAGATTTACTACATCATAGTAGTTTTTTTATAATTTTTTTATTTTAAATAAATTAAATTATTTATGACATCATGATGATGCAGCGATAACCTCATTATTTAACGATTTAAATAAAATGGAAAGATAATGTAATATCTAAGACCTACACATGTCCAAAACCGATTGTATAAGTGTATTTCGAACCCTTATCACCTTATCCACGAATTATATCAATGTGGGACCTTTTAAAACCGAAACACATTTTCAAATAAAGTAATATTTCTTTACTTTCCAAAAGTGCCCCTCCTCTCCTCTTATAAAAGGCCCCCACCTCTACCTCATTTCACACACTCCTCAAGCCTTTGGATCGGCCAACCCCGGCCAATTTACTCTCTCCACATCCCTCTCCTCATCCTAGAGGATTCCCTTTGGTAATAATCCTTTCAAAGGAAGCCTTTAGGCTCAAATCAAAAGGAGTTACACTTTTAAAGGTAATTCATTCTCTCATGTTCATTTGTTTTATTTTGTTTCTCCAACCCCCTAAACTCTTTTTATTTACTTATTTTGTAACAACACCAGTATCTTCAATATACTAGGATGTTGTTATAAGATTTATTTGAGCTAAACTCTCACACAACTACATCAAATGGTTAAAGAACATACGGTTTCCGTGGATGGCGAAATTCTGCCTCCCGAAACGATGATTGTTCAATACTCATTTAACACCTTCAAAGGTGGCCATTATGATGTCACTATTTTTATATATGATATATAATATGTTTATTTTTTCCTTAAGCTTCTGTTTTTTTTTCATTTTGGGCATACCTTTATGGTTTCCATTATGGGTAAACACGATATCTTCATTTTAGGAAGTGCGGACTACCGCCCCCTGAAAGTGATTTGATTCGTTAATACCATATGTGGGATGTGTAAAGGATAAAGTTAATGATATTATATATGTTATTATACTGGAATTATAATATACTCTTATATCATTATGGTTTCATTCCAGAAAATACGAAATAGAAATGGAAGTAGCGTTCATGCATACGTACGGCTTACCGTCTCCATGAACGGTGCATTTCATTTCTTACCTCTGAATGTGATGTAATATTATAAATACATGTATATGATGAATATATATGATATATATGTTATCCAAATAATTAATATCATTCTGGATATAACAAACCTTTGACAAAATTAACAACATGTAAGTGTAAGAAGTCTATTTTTGACTTAAGAACCAAATACCGACAAAATGAACATTATTAACTTAAATGATTACATGATGTTCATAACATGGTATAAAAGGAATAATGAACTTGAAAAAGGTTAATAATCAAGTAGATATTAACTCAAGTTTATTATTCAGGAGATTAAAGAACAGTCAGGTCAAGTTGGATACGAGGTATGGGACTTCGTCTCAATCTCCTTTCATTGAGGCATATTTTATTTTATACACAACTTTCTTTTATACGGTGTATAAACCCCTTTGACTTTTACGTTTATTCAAAAGGAATATTTTTTATATGAAGCGTTTACTAAACGACAAAAGGGAATGTTTTTTTTGAACGTATGCGGCGACAACAACTTCTCTTCCGTCGTGACCGTTATTTAAGTTCTGGCTTCCTCTACAAGCCATACCTTCTTTTTAAAAGAAAAATAAATACCATGTTTTACTTTTCTTTTATTTTGGTATTGAAAATGGTTTTCACAATGTTTTTTGTGTTGTATTGATATCTTGTGATTGAAATGTGGAAATTTTATGTTTCCTTTATGCATGTTTTATGTGATACGATTATGTTATGGTTCTTGGGCATTATTATGAAGATGGGTGGTTCCGTGATAAACTAAGGGTGGGTGAGCCCGATATAGCTCTCCAATGCATTGGGTAACGCAAAGGATTGAAACGTTAAGGTTTCTCCGAAGAGATTTAGGGAATATACTATGATGGGTATTCCAAACGTAACCAAGAGGGTTACTCCCTACGTAAGAATGTTATGAATGCCTCAAGTTACCTTTATGTCTTATGATTTCTATGATTTATTCATGATTTTATGAGGTATGTTAAAGTTCCTATGTTTTATGGGTAAAGTATGATTTCATTCTTATGTATATATGAACTCATGTTTCCTTTCCATGTTTTTATAACCCATACTGAGCTTTTTATGCTCATCCCAAGTTTTTTTGAAATGTTTTTCACAGGTTAAGGGAAAGGTACATGATATGATGATAGTGTCAAGGAAGTGTCAAGAAAGAATCCATGTTTTATTTTAAATATGTTTCCATTGATGGTAATGAAGAATACTATCTTTATGTAACTACTTTGTTTATATGTGGAATGTAATGCAAGTTTTATGATCTAATTCTCTAAAACTCTAAACCCGAAAAGATCCTCAATGTGTAATCTTGTAATAACTCAAGATTACGTAAGGTTTAAGGCTGGGGCCTTATACCGACCCCAGTTACCCATAGTAGGTGCATTATTACATAACATTGGCATGATCAAAAAAGATCAAGTCTTGAAAGACCGATTAGTTTAGTAGCCTTGGAATCACAAGATACATTCATAATGTTTACATTACATAATAAAATGAAAACTACAACAACATAGTCTCCATAGTCCACACTTATATCCCCTCATAATATCCATACAGGTCATTCATAAAATACTTCTTCACATCCTGGGAAAAATAAAACATAGAAAAGGGTGAGATCAGATGCCCAGTAAGGATAACAATATAGCGGAAACTTTCATAAATAAGAATATACATTTAAGGGAATGTATAACTAAAACAAAAGCCTTTTAAACTTGAAATTCAGCATAATATGGCAGAAATAAAATGAAATAATGCCATTTACTTATTCACATGGATATTCTACTAGTCAAATAATCACATGAAACATCAATAACCACTTTCATAATGATGGAATGCATAATGTCAGACTATCATAACCACATAGTCAAGGCCTTGTGCCAAGACTACAAATAAGATTTTGTCAAGGCCTTGTGCCAAGACACTAGTTTGTCTCATGATACCTACTGATGCATCGAGGAGCTATAGCAGGCTCCACCTATCACTTATCAAGTCCAATGCATTCCTCATATGAACAGGTTTAAACATAACATAAACATTCGTATTAAAACTAGCATACGAAATGTCAATACTTTCTCCATAATCCATGAATGGTATAAAAATAACACATCCACAGTCAAACATATCACAAAACCTTCAATAAAATATGGAAGTTTTGTATCATAATAAATCAACTTCAAAAAAGCTTAAAATCCATCAAAGTATGTTGACATAGATGAAATCAAAACTATTTGAGATAAATATCTCTTTTTTTAATCATTTAAAAGTCACATAATTATAAAATAAAACATTTACTTTGAAAATATTTTTATAATCTTGTAAGGGAAGCTTTTATGATTTTATAACGGAGGAAAATAGCCGCACACACCTTATAAGTTAAAAAAGACATTCTTACCTTATTTCTGTCGAAAAGGTTAAAAGGACCTTGTTTGGAAAACGATGAAAAGATTCATTTATAAAATTCTTATAAAAAGTAAAAAAAAGGTATAAATGACTTTAAACCATAGTCTGTAAAATAGTTAGAATGATTTTAATTACATTTTTAAGAAACATGGATGTGGATGATAAAGAGGTCCATGTAGATAATTACATATAAACAACCTCGGATAATGAAGAGATTGTGAAATAAACCCTTGTCTTATATTTTTCCTTGGTTGAGGGTAGGTTAACCTCCTGTATAATGGTGAAATAATTGTTATTAAATTATACAATAATCATATACATTAATATTATATCATATATGATCTTTTAACATTGCTTTGTTAATAATATCTTATTATTATCGTCATTTCGGGTGTTAACTTACTCATTTTCTTTTATATGTTTTGATACATAAGTCGTGTTTGTTATGGATAGGTTGTGTCTTATTCATATACATAATGATATAAAGTCCTTAAAAATTATTTTTAATCATAAAATGAGAATTAGACTTGCATGGATACGATGTGGAATGAATCTCATCATGTTCGTGGAGACGGTAGTCCGTACGTACGCACGAGCAACAATATCATTATTTTGATATTAAAATAATATATAATTGGATGGTATATAATATATACAGAATAATTATCATGTTATATTTATTATTTACATCAATTACACATCATTATCATACCCATCCAAATAATAATGTTTTGAATAACAAATACACGACGACGTGGCGACAGTAAGCCATATGTACGCACGTATGGTGTCATGTCATTCAAAGGATGGATAGAATACTGAATATGATTGTACCATATTTATAATAACATCAAAATATATATAAGATACTGGATTTATTATTTTAGAATGGAAATAACAAATAAAGAATAAGTTTAAGAAGAAAGGAACTTGAAAGAGGGTGGTGAAAACATTACCTCTTCTTCGGGTTCTTCCTTTTGATTTGATCGAAAGGGCTCCTTAGGTTGGATTTCTGATCACATTAATGCCTCTAGGTTGAAGTGATATAAGTTGGGAGAATATTAGGGTAGGGTTTGGCCGAGCCAAAAGTCTTTGAAGGTGTTAATTATAGGGAAGGGGAAGTTTCCTTTTATAAGAGGGGTGAGAGGCACCTTAGGAAAAGATAGAAATATTATTTTATAATAAATTCATATTCAGTTTCTAATGGCTAAAAAGTGCATTATTTAAAGTTTAAGGTGTGTATAGGTTGAAAAACACTCAACCAATAGGTTTTAGACAGGTTTGGATCACTATATTAACTTTATCTTTTTTATTTAACTCTTAGTTAAATAGTTTTACATTTACCATGTCTCTTTGTATTTTTATATTATATAGTCAATAAACATATTATAAACTTCCTAGAGACCTCGAAGTGGTCCATTAATAATACACCTATCATTATATAATTCCTTTGGCCTAACATTAGATTTTTAGGAATATAATATCAAATAATAATATAATATTTGTTTTAAAAACTCATTTTTGTCAATTTTGACAATATTTAATAATTGATTTTTGTTAAAGTCTTAACAACTTTATTAATTAGAAAAAAATTAATTTAAGAAATACTAACATGTCATATTAACCAATAAAATTCGTGTATGTCATCAAAACAATCAAATTATATTTATTTTAACATTTATAATACTAATTATTTGATTATTTCATCAATAAGTAAAATACTTCATCATTATTGTGTCATAAATAAATTTAATTATTCAATGTCTAAAAATTATAAATAAAATACCATTATGTATGAAATCGTTTTATCTTTCTAATGAATATTTATAGTAAAAAATATAACATATATAACCCTATGAAAAAAAAATTGCTAAAAGATATATGCTTATGTCATTTTTGTATTTACTTTAACTTAATTAATATAAAGTGTCATTATCACTTAAAATTGGATCCTTGGAGTCCCAAAACCGACCCAAATATGACCATGGTTGGACATGTATCAACCAATAGGGTTAGGACACGTTTTAGGGTAATTTATTATTATTATTATTATTATATTATTATTATTTGTTTACCCTTATTTACTGGATTTACCCTTTAACCATGGTAAATAAAATATTTACCGAAGTAATTATTCAAAATGTCTAAAAATAAAAGTTACCTATTTAGAAAATTTGGACCTCCTGATTCTAAATATGGAATCCATTTTTATAAATTCAAAACACAGAAGTGTCAGAAATTAATTTAAAATTAATTCCCGTTGTCAAAACAAAAACCGTGTTTTTAAGAAATAATAACTATCAAAAGATTGACACTTGTTTATGTCCGGTATAAATGTGAAATTATGTATAATGACCAAAATTGAATTAAATGGTAAAAATATATTCTAAATATACTTTAAAACCACTCAAATTCATAATGTTTCACTATTAATTATTTCGATTAAAAAAGTTGTTTTTAATTAAAATTTGGTAATTTTCACTATTAATCAAAATATGAAAGTTATCAGAAATGTACCAAAATTTCACCCTAATATAATTTTTATATTACGAATCCAAAAATGAAGTCCATTTTGAAATATAAAATGTATAAAATTTCAAAAATTTGTTATTACTATTCATAATGGCTAGTTTGATTGGTTGTGGTGTGTGTTATAACTCAAAGTTGCATACAACACACACTACTGTATTATTCAAAGAGAAGCATACCATGGAAGCATGGGGTGTTACATATATCCAGTATATATATATGTGTGTGTATTTATAACAGTACATAATATTTTGGAGATAAGAAATGAAATGCACCATTTATGGAGACGGTAAACCGTACGTACGCATGAATGCTACTTTTATTTTTATTTCGTACTTTAATGGAATTAAAACATAATGATACATAGATATATTATAATTCCAGTATAATATCATATAAAATATTATTAAATCTATCCTTTATATGTCTCACATATGGAATTAACTAGTTATATCACTTTTAGTGGGCGGTAGTCCGCACTTCCTCAAATGAAATTATCGCATTTACACATTATGGAAACCATAGAGGTATGCTATAAATGTAAAATATAGAAGCATAAAGAAAACATAAACATAATATATATCATATATAAATACATTTCCATCTTAATGGCCACCATGAGTGGCGGTATGAGATAATCGAACAATCATCATTTCGTGAGGTGTTAGTTTGTCATCAACAGAAACAGTATGTTTTTCACCCATTAGATGGAGGTGTGCGTAAGTTTAGTTCGAATCCTTCTCATAAAAACATCATATTATATTGAGTATATAGTTTTTGTTATGAAATAAAATAATAAAAAGAGTTTAGGGGTTGGAAAAGTAAAATAAAAGAAAATAAGTTAAGAGGAATCATTACCTTTAATTTGGGTAACTCCCTTTGGTTTGAACCAAAAGGACTTATTCAAGTGCCTTATACCTAAGGTAAGGCTTATAGGAGGAGGAGAGGGATATTGAGAGCTTATTTGGGAAGGGGTTTGATGAGCTAAGGGGATTTAGAGGTGTGAGGAATGAGTAAGAAATGAGGGATTTTTATAAGGTGGAAAAGGGGTTCTTTAGGAAAATGTGAAAATATTTTTTTATTATATAATGATATTCGGTTTCTAAAAGTCCAAAACTAATTAAAGTAGAAGATAAAAAGACTCATGGTCGAAATAATATCATTCAATAATAATTGGACAGGTTTTGGATGTTATTTTAATATTTATTATCTTATTTATTTAAATCATTTATTAATGAGGTAAATACCGCATCATTATTGTGTCATAAATAATTTAATTTATTTGATGTCTAAAAATTATAAAAAAATACGATGATTAGGGAAATTTTTTTAGCTTTACAATTAATATTTATAGTCTAAATGATAACTTATATAACCCAATGTAAAAATTAATTTACTAGAAGATATTTGTTTATGTTTTTTTTCATTACTTTAAGTTAATTAATCTAAAGTGTCATTATCACTCATAAGTGGCTCCTTGGGGTCCCAAAATCAACCCAAAGATGCTCATGGTCGTAGATGACTCAACCAATAAGGTTGGGACAAGTGTTGAGGTAATTTTGTTTTATTATAATATTCTTTTTACCTTAAATTACACTATTTACTTTTAACCGTGGTAAATAAAAGTCAAAAGTTACTATTCACCAAAAAATATTTTCATCTTATTGAACCACAATTTACTTACGAAGAACAACCATGTATATCAGATTTTTAAAATTCAATTCACAGAAGTGGTAAAATTTCTTTTAAATGAAAAAGTCGTTTTTCTAACTACTACTAAGTGGTTTCACTATTCATCAAAAATTGATGTTTTTCAAAAAAATATGAAAAATTCAGCCTAAGCTATATTTAATATTAAGAATTCAAAAACGATGTCTATTTTACCAAATTCAGAACATAGAAGATGAATTAATTAATTCAAAATTAATTTCTGTTGTCAAAACAAATAGCGTGTCCTTAAGAAACAATAACTATCAAAAGATTGATACTTGTTTATGTCCAATTTCAAAGTGAAATTAATTACAATGACCAATATTTGATTAAATGGTAAAAATATATTCTAATTACACTTTAAAACCAATTAAAAAGATAATATAACCATATAAATAAATTAGATTAAAAGGCACATTTGAATTAAAATAAAATATTTTTCACTATTCATTAAAAATGAGCTTTATCATAAAAATACCAAAAATTTACGTGAAGTAAATTTTGATGTCCCAAATCTAAAGAAAAATTTTATTTTGTCAAATAGAACATATAAAAATTACCAAAACTAGATTTAATGAGGGTTCTCCATCAAAAGGCAGTAAATCGACCTTTTACTGAATATTATAGTATTTATTCTTAAAATTAGATTCATTCATATTTTAAGCCCCTAAATTTTATTGCATAAATGTAAAAACATTTAAAAAACATGTATAATCATATTTTAGTTAGTTCTATTCATTATCACCAATACAACATCTAGGCATTAACTACCATTTAAAATAATAATATTATATTATTAGTGTGCAATGTAAGATTTCAAAGAAACTCGTTCTTGTGTATCGGGTAAGCCATCGAACCGAGCATCCCCTTTAAAGTAAAATTTATATTTAATTCTCAAATATTAATAAATATGAAAATAGATTATTCCTTATTTACTTGGGATGTTACATCCTTCCCCCTTTTGGGAATTGCGTCTTCACAATTTTCTTAAACTATCAAATAAATGGGGGTATTTATCCCTCATAGCATTTTAAGATTCCCACATTGACTCTTCAACCATATGGTTTTTCCACAAAATCCTTACCTGGTGAATTACCTTATTCGGTATCACTTGCTCTCTACAGTTAAGAATCTGGACTGGTTTTTCCTCATAAAAAAGATTCTCTTCCAACTGAACTACCTCTGGGCTCAAAACATGAGATGGATCTGGAATATACTTTCTCAACATTGAAACATGAAAAACATTGTGTACCTGGGATAAACATGGAGGTAAATCCATTATGTATGCAAATGATCCAACTTTCTCCATGATTTTATAAGTTCCAATGAACCTCGAACTCAACTTTCCCTTCTTACCAAAACGCATCACACTTTTCCATGGAGAAACCCTGAGAAAGACATGATCACCTACCTCAAAAGAGAGATCCTTCCTCCGGTTATCCGCATAACTTTTCTGCCTGCTATGATCTGTTCTCATGTTCTTCTAAATCAACTAAACGTTTTCTGTCATCTCTTCTACCAATTTTGGTTCCATCGGCTTCTTTTCACCTACTTCATCCCAAAATGTTGGAGTTTGAAAATGCTTTTCATATAATGCCTCAAATGGAACCATCAGTATACTAGAATGAAAACTGTTATTATAAGAAAATTCAACCAAAGAAAGATGTTGGACCCAAAATCCCTGGTAATCCAGTGAACAAGCACGTAGCATATCCTCCAAGGTCTGAATTTTTCGTTCTGACTGCCTATCTGATTACGGATGAAAAGCTGTACAAAAATTTAATTTAGTACCCAAAGACTTATGAAAGCCAATACAAAAGTTAGAAGTAAACCTCGGATCATGATTAGATACAATGGATAGGGGAACTCCATGCAACCTAACTATCTCTTTAGCATAAAACTGAGAAATCTGGTCTAGAGACAAAGTATCTCGAATAGGAAGTAAATGAGAAGATTTAGTCAACCGATCAACAATAACCCAGAATGCATTATTACCTCGAGATTTCTTTGGTAATCCCACAACGAAGTCCATGGATATATATTTATATTTAAATTTTGGAACTGGTAAAGACTGAAGTATCCCTTTCGGTAACTGCCGCTATGCTTTAACATACTGAAAAAACAAACATTTAAAATTAAAATCAGCAATATCTATTTTCATTCCATCCCACCAGTAATACTCCCAAAGATCTCTGTACATATTTGAACTTCCATTATGAACTGAAAATGGGTAACTATGAGCTTCACATAATAACTCATTCTTCAACTGTGAATCAAAAGGCATGCATAATCTTTTTCCAAACCTCAAAACACAATCATTATCAATGTTAAAATCCGGCAACATACCCTTCTGAACCAACTCTAAATTTTTCTACAACTCATTATCTTTGTTCTGTGCTTACTTTATTCTATTTGATAAAGATTATTTCACTGACACCTGAAACAAAATAGAATAATTTCCTACACCAACAACTTCTATGCCAAAATTCATAAAATCAAAAACCAAAGGATCTTGTTCAAAACGTATCATGGTTAATAAAGAATTACTTTTCTGACTCAAAGAATCTACCACTTTATTTGTTTTCTAGGATGGTAATGTATCTTTCAATCATAATCCTTGATTAATTCCAACCATCTCCTCTGTCTCATGTTCAATTATTTTTGAGTGAATATATACTTTAAACTTTTGTGGTCAGTATATATTTCACATTTTACTCCATACAAATGATGCCTCCAAATTTTTAAAGCAAAAAAAACAGCAGCTAATTCCAAATCATGTTTAGGGTAATTTAACTCATGAGGTTTCAACTGACGTGAAGCGTAATAAATTACCTGATCATTCTACATAAGAACACAACCAAGTCCTTCCAATGAAGCATCAATGTAGATAACAAACATACCATTTTTGGAATGTAGTTCCAAAATTGGAGCATTCACCAATATTCTTTTCAATTCCTGAAAACAATCATCACATTCTTTTATCCAAAAGAACTTAACACCTTTTGAGTTAACTTAGTCATTGGACTAGATAACTGTAAAAAATTCCCAACAAACCTCCGGTAATAAACTTCCAAACCTAGAAAACTACGAATCTCAGTTATATTTGTGGGTATTGGCTATTCTTAAATAACCTTTGTTTTAGAAGGATCAACAGTTATTCCATTTTTTTAAACAATGTGACCAAGTAAAGAAATTTTTTGTAACCAAAACTCACACTTGCTGAATTTTCCCTACAGTTTCTTTTCTTTTAAGGTTTGAAAGACAACCCTTAAATGACTTTCATGTTCCTATTTACTTTTGGAATAAACCAAAATATCATCAATGAAAACAACCACAAAATTATCCAAGAACTCATAAATAATTCTATTCATAAGATCCATGAATACAACAGGTGCATTGGTTAAACCAAAAGTCATAACTACAAATTCATAAGGGCCATATCTAGTACGAAATGCGGTCTTCGGAATGTCTGTTTCTTTCACTTTCAACTGATGGTACCCCGACCTCAAATCAATCTTTGAAAAATACTGATCTCCCTAGAGATGATCAAACAAATCATCGATATGAGGCAAAGGATAATTTTTATTAATAGTGATGTTATTAAATTCTATATAATCAATGAAAAGTCTCATTGAACAATCTTTCTTTTTAAAAAATATGACAGGAGAACCCCATGGTGATATTCTAGGTCGAATGAAATATTTATCTAATAACTCTTCCAATTTATTCTTTAATTCTAATAGTTCAATTTGAGTCATTCGATAAGGGGGTTCTGAAATTGGCTTAGCAGCAGGAAATAAGTCAACAGTGAATTAAACTTCTTGATCAGGTATAATACTAGGCAACTCATCAGGAAAAAACATCAAGGTACTCGTTTACCACTGGAACATAATTAATCTCAACACTTCCATTATTTTTGACAATATGTGTGAGGTAACTTTCATTTCCATCTTTTACTTGTTTCTCAGCTTCCAAATATGTTATCAAAAGAAAGGGTTCATTCTTGTACTCAAACTAAAAATCATTCTAAAAAGAAACCTCTTTATCCCTGTAGTCAATCTTAGCAAGATAAAAAAAATCCAATCCATGCCTAAAATAACATCAAGCTCTACTAGAGGCAAAACAATAAGGTTTGCAGGTAGATTCTTTTCACACACAAGGACAGGAAGGTTCTTATAATTTCTTTTTATCTCAAAATTTCCCCTCGGTGTTTTTACCATAAGTTCAGGGTTCATATCTTGAAATGGAATTACTAATTTACTAGAAAACTTCTCAGAAATGAATGAATGTGTAGACCCTGAATCAAACAACACATTGGAATAATCTGAACAAAAAAAACAGTGTACCTGATACTACTTCATTTGACGTCCCAAAATCTACTGAAGTAGTTGCAAAGGATTTCGCCACCACTTTCTTCTTGTAGTTTGGTTGCTTTCCCTTAGTTGAGTTCTTCGTTGGACACTCATTTTCATAGTGACCCATTTAATTTCACTTAAAACATTTTAATGACTGTAAATTGGATTTTTTCTTACCATTAACCTGATCTTTTTCAGTGCAATTTCGAGCCTTGTGTTCCATTTTACCACATCGGAAGCACTTACCATAATTCAAAAGACATTCTCTAGTATTCTTTTTACCACAATTTATCAAACTGTAAACAAAAGTTTCTTACCATCAGACTTTTTTGAAAAGTTCCTCCCTTTCACTTGCCACCTTGACCTCTTATTTTGTTGTTTGTCAAAGAACACATAATCATCGGTATACTCCATTTCTACCTTCTCTGTACAACGAACAAGTTTTTCATAAGTTTTGAACTCACGAGAAGCTAAATCCCTTCCATACTTTGGATTTAATCCTGAGTAAAAATGGTTGATTTTACTATCAAGATCTCATATGAAATTTGGATCATACCTTGCGAGTTTAGTGAATTTTTCTTCATAAGCAGCCACTGAGTCATCCTCCTGCCTCAATTCTAGGAATTTTTTTTCATTCTAAGATGAACCACCTTAGGAAAATATTTCTCAAGAAACATACCTTTGAATTAATCACAATCTAGTTCATCAATCTCTTCACTATCCCTGATATTTTTCACCATCGACCACCACTGATCAGCTTTACCTTCAAAACGGTAAACAGCGTGACTAACCTTTTCATGTTCTGAACAACCCATGACATCGAAAATTTTCTCCAATGCTTTAATCCACCCTTCTGCTAGCACATGGTTAGATGATCCTTTGAATGATGGGGGATGTTGCCTCATGAAATTCTCTACTACTGACATGTTCCTCTGTGGTTGATCTAGTTGATCTCGAGCATGGATAACACCACCATTTATAGCTTAATTCAATTGTTCCATCACTGAAACAAACTATTCAGTTCTGATTCTGACCATCTCAGGTTGCTGATTTGGAATGTTGTCTTCGTCTTGATGTCATCCCAACATAGCTTCCCTATTTCCTCTATGGAAAACCATTCTGAACACATAAATAGCTTAGGCAAAGCAACATGGTAATATTTCAATTCTATATCATTTCAATCATAACTTAAGCTAAAAATAATAATTTGTGGATATTAATTTAACTATATTCTAACTCATAAAGTTGTCTAAAACAGCCTATGATACCAACTATAAGGACCCAGCCTTAACCATTACATATTCTTGAATTAAATGGATAATTCACATTGAGGATCTTTTTGGGTTTAGAGTTTTAGAGAATTAGGTCCTAACATTTACATAACAACATGAATATTACTTGTAGTCGGTTCTACTGAGTATCCATTTTTTTTATAAAATAAAAACTCTTGAAAAAAAGATTCATGTTTAGTTCCATGTTTTAGACAAAAAGACTTTACCTTGATCCAATCCTTGACCCTATTCATCTTTATGTCCTGTGAAAAACATTTCAAAACTTGGGATGAGCATAAAAAGCTCAGTAAGGGTTATAAAATAAGAAAGAAAACATTATTCCATCAATACATACAAAAAATAAACTCTTTTACATACCTCATGAAAACATAAGATTTATGAATAACACATAGTAATCACAAATCATAAAGGTACTTATGGCATTCATATCATACTTACATTGTATCTATCAATGCTACATAGGGAGCTACATTGTAATACCCATCACAGTATATTCCCTAAATCTATTAGGAGAAACATTCATGTTTACCTCTGTCACGTTACCCAATGCATTGGAGAGCTATCTCGGGCTCACCCGCCCTAGGTTTATCACGGAACCACCCATATACATTAATAATGCCCAAGAACCATAACATATTCATAACACATAAAACAAAAATAAAGGAAATATGAAATTTCCACATTTCAATAACAATATATCATTTAAATATATTGACATAACAAATCCATTACCAAAACCATTTTCAATACCAAAATACATAAAAAGTATATGGTATTTGTTTTCCTTTTTATAAAACACTACGGCTTGTTAATGAATCCAAATATCAAATAATACTCGTGGCAGTGGAAAAAGGTCGTTGTCACCGCTTACGTAAAAATACATTCCTTTTTTTCATTTAGTAAAATGATTCGTATAAAAATATTCCCTTTGAATGAGAGGAAAATTCAAAGGGGTTTATACAACATGTAAAAGAAAGTTTTGTATAAAACAAAATATGCCTCAATGAAAGGAGATTGACATGAAGTCCCTTACCTCGTGTCTGACTTGAACCGTTCATTATTTAATCTCCTGAATAATAAACTAAAGTTAATTTATACTTGATTAAGAACCTTTTTTAAGTTTATTATTCCTTTTATATCACTTATTACCATGTTATAGACATTATGTAATCATTTAAGTTAATAATGGTTGTTTTGTCGATATTTGGTACTTGAGTAAAAAATGAACACCTTATAATTACAAGTTATCCATGTGGTAAATAGTCTATTATCTCCAGATGATATTCATGATTTATATATCATATAAATCATATATATCCAGTATATATGTGTATTTATAATAGTACATAACATTTTGGAGATAAGAAATGAAATGTACCGTTCATGGAGATGGTAAGTCGTACGTATGCGTGAACGCTACTTTCATTTCTATTTCATACTTTAATGGAATTAGAAATAATGATACATAGGAATATTATAATTCCAGTATAATACCATATATAATATCATTAACTTTATCCTTTATATGTCCCACATATGGCATTAACGAGTCATATCACTTTGAGGGGGTGGTAGTCCGCACTTCCTCAAATAAAATTATCGCGTTTACCCATTATGGAAGCCATAATGGTAGGATATTAATATAAAATACATAAGCATAAAGAAAACATAAGAATAATATATACCATATATAAATATATTTCCATCATAACGGCCACCATGAGAGTTAGTAGGATATAATCGAACAATCATCATTTCGTGAGGTGTTAGTTTTCCATCCACAGAAACAATATGTTCTTCACCCATTAGATAGATTTGTGTGTAAGTGTAGTTCGAGTCCTTATCATAACAACATACAAGTATATTGAGGATACTGGTTTTGTTATAAAATAAAATAATAAAAAGAGTTTATGGGTTGGAGAAGTAAAATAAAATAAAAGAAGTTAAGAGGAACTATTACCTTTAATTTGTGTAACTCCCTTTGGTTTGAACCAAAAAGACTTCTTGAAGTGCCTTCTGTCTAAGGTAAGGCTTCTAGGAGGAGGAGAGGTATCTTGAGAGATTATTTGGGCAGGGGTTGGACAAGCCAAGGGGCTTGACAGGTGTCAGGAATGAGTAAGAAGTGAGGGCTTTTATAAGGGGGGGAGGGGTTCTTTAGGAAAGTGTGAAAATATTGTTTTATTATATATTGATATTCGGTTTCTAAAGGTCCAAAACTAATTAAAGTCGAAGATAATATGACTCATGGTCGAAATAAAATCATCCAATAATAATTGGATAGGTTTTGGAAGTTATTTTAAAATTTATAATCTTATTTATTTAAATCGTTTATTAATGAGGAAAATATTGCATCATTGTTGTGTCATAAATAATTTAATATATGTGATGTCTAAAAATTATAAAAAAAATATGATGATCTAGAAAATATTTTTATATTTCCAATTAATATTTATAGTTAAAAATATAACTTATATAACCCAAAGTAAAAATTAATTTACTAAAAGATATTTGTTTATGTCATTTTTGTCATTACGTTAAGTTAATTAATTTAAAGTGACATTATCACTCATAAGTGGGTCCATGGGGTCCCAAAATCGCCTCAAAGATGCTCATGTTCGTAAATGACTCAACCAGTAAGGTTAGGACAAGTTTTAAGTTAATTTTGTATTATTATAATATTCTTTTTACCTTGAATTACCCTATTTACTTTTAACCCACGTAAATAAAAGTCAAAAGTTACTATTCACCAAAAATTATTTTCATCTTATTGAACCATATTTTACTTACTAATAACAACCATGTATGTTGGATTTTAAAAATTTAATTCACAAAAGCTGAAAATTTTCATTTAAATGAAAAAGTCAATTTTTTAACTACTACTAAGTGGTTTCACTATTCATCAAAAATTGATGTTTTTCAGAAAAATACCAAAAATTCAGCCTAAGATATATTTGATATTCCAAATTAAAAAATGATTTCTATTTTACCAAATTAAAAACATAGAATTTGTGTTACTTAATTTAAAATTAATTCCTGTTGTCAAAACAAATAGCGTGTTTTTAAGAAACAATAACTATCAAAAGACTGATACTTTTTTATGTTCAATTTCAAATTGAAATTTATTACAATGACCAACATTAGATTAAATGGTAAAAATATATTCTAATTACACTTTAAAACAAATTAATAAGATAATATAACCATATAAATAAATTATATTAAAAGGCACTTTTTAAATTAAAATACAGTTTTTTCACTATTCATTAAAATGATCTTTATCAGAGAAATGCCAAAAATTTACGTAAAGAAAATTATGATGTCCTGAATATAAAGAAGAATTTCATTTTGTCAAATAAAACATATAAAAATGACCAAAACAAGATTTAAAGAGGGTTCACCATCAAAAGGTGGTAAATCGACCTTTTACTGAATATTAGAGTATTTATGTTTAAAATTAAATTCATTCATATTTTAAGCCCCTAAATTTTATTGAATACATGTAAAAACATTTAACCAATATATATAATCATATTTTAGTTATTTCAATTAATTCCTTCCAATAAAATGACTAGGTGTTAACTACTATTTAAAATAATAATATTTTATTATTAGTGTGCAATGTAAGATTTCAAAGAAACTCGTTGTTGAGTATCAGGTAATCCAATGCACATAACATCCCCTTTAAAATAAAATTAATATTTAATTCAAAAATATTAATAAATATGAAAATAGATTATTCTTTATTTACTTGGGATGTTACATATATTCTTATATCTAATACCATATATGGTTTTATTATGACTTTATATTACATTATTTTTAGCAATTTCATGTTAAGGTTGTGCTTTAGGTAATACTCTCTTTGTTTTTTGTTTGTGTCTTAATTTTTTATATTATTGGTCCTTAAACATATATAATGATTTAAATAGTGTGAAACATGATATAAATATGATTTATATTAAGTATATCTATATTACAATAATCTATATAATATAGAATTATGAAATATAATACACCTTTCATGGAGATGGTATTGTGGGACCCCGGGACACCCTGAGAGGGGAGGGGTGAATCAGGGTGTCAAATTTTTCTTCTTAAAGTTGTGGATCTTGTTCCCATGTTGGTAGGAACTACTTAAACATGTATGATGGATATGATCAGCAATGAAACATTCACATGAAGAGATATGACACAGCTATTTTTACTTGGTTCACAACTATGGGCTACGTCCAAGGAGCATACACCGATAGGTTGTCGGTCATACCAAAATCCACTATGCTTCACTAGCTATAGATCACAAATGTTTGGGTACAGTCACTTTGTCCCAGGCTCACTGCCTTTACAAAAGTTTAGGGATAGCTCACTGCATCCCTCGGGTCACTCCCGTTGACTCCCCCTGGCTCACTGCCGTTGGTGAAGTCTCACTCAGTTTATAGACATGAAGGTCTCTTCAATATATAGACATGAAGTTCTTTGTCTCCTGTTCAGCATGAGACTTTGCTTGCATCAGGTTTTAGAGTTGATTCTCTTTTTAGTTCAATCCTTCTTCTTTAGTGCAATGACTGAATTCACTAGATCCCCTTGTCTACGTTTTCCGGAATCACAATCACTTATGTGATTGCTCAATAAATGATGCTCAGCTTACTTGTCATATTCATAATCAGTTCACCATGTATGCATGAGATCATGCATTTATCATTTAGATTTCCTCTTTAATCTCACTTTTCACCGAAAGTATCAGGCAATCTTTCAGCTCTCATGAAGCTCCAGAAAGACGGGTGTGCTTCAACAATATCTGGCTCTCCTTTTCAATCCTGGCGCGCAAGTATCAATACGGCGTGCAAGTCCTCAGCACGCAAGTCTAAACTGGCGCGCAAGTGAAACAAAAGCACCTGCGCGACGCTTCCATCCCCAGCTATAAACTTGCACATCCCACTTCCTTTCTCTCCCAAACCGCCTTAGGCGCGCAGCCAACAACCGGCGCTCAACCTCTACTTGCACGACCCAAATAGAACTAGCGCGGCTCAAGCACCTGTGCGACGAGAGCTTGAACAATCTCTAAGTCTTGAACTCTGTAGGAAATGAGGAGGGGTGGTCCAGTATTTATAGGAAATTTGACCACCCTGCGTGACGGCACGCAAGTCAACCATCGGCGCGCAATTCTCGGCGCACAGGTCTCTTCCACTGCTAGTCACTTGCGCGACCAACTTCCAAACTTGCGCGAACCTATTTCCTTTTCCAAATTTCGATCTTATAATCTTTAAAAACCATAGGCACGCAAGTTCGCAAGCTTCCAAGGCATTGGCGCGCAAGTCTCTTTCACGGCGCGCATGTCACCTGCGCGACCTCACCAAAACTTGTGTAACCCTTATCCCTTTTCCATATTTTGATGTTCTAATCCTCAAAAACATATGGCACGCAAGTTTCCAAGCCTTCAAGTACACGGTGCGCAAGTCTCTTTTCCAAAAACACTTTTCTCCATTTGTCGATTTTCAGGCCAAACAATTTGGAAAACACTGGGAAACGGCGCCACCTTGTATCTGATCTTTTTGTACCACCTCCAGATCATCCATTCCTCTGTCGACGTTCTTGAATCAAACATAGATCATTGACCACAACTCTTGAACTTGACATGCCATCATGAAATCCCTTTTGTCAACAAGTTTGTATGTCGTTTGTTTGATTTTTAAACAAGAACAATCACCTAAAAAAGACTTATTCTCGATGATTTGAATCCTTCAGCAACTCTTCCGCTGTCATCACAAAATCTACTATCGTGATATATATTCTTTAAAGGAACAGCTTTAGAACCATCATCTTCTGATACAATGTGATGTGCATGGCCATCTCATAATTTCAATCTCCGCATGGCCATCTCAGAAGTCCAATCCCTTGCACATTGTCTTCTTCTTCAGCCGTCATTATCTACTTCATGAAAAGTATATGAGTCAATTCTTCAAGAATTCGCTTGCATGGTTCTCATGAAATCATGAGTAATTGAATGGTCTTCATCAAAAACCCATGGGTCTCATGCAATATTGAGTAATTGCATGGTCTTCATCAAGACCCATGGTTCTCATGCAATAAGGAGGAATTGCATGGTCTTCATCCAAAAACCCCATTCTTCGTTAATCATCCTCAGATGGATTACACCTCACAGTCTTCATTGTTGTAAACAATGTATCACCTTTGACACATGTTCTTTGAACTTATGATCAGTACAAAAATAGTCTGAATTATCATTCCTCCACTTCATCGGAGTACTTCTTGATCTCCTTCATTTTGATCTTAATTGACAATTATTGATAACAAATACAACCTTATACACAAAGTGGTTCCAACAGGTATTCCATACGTACGCATGAACATTGTTTCTGTTTTTTATTGTCATATTGAAAGAAACAAAGTACATAACATATATGTATATTTATATGTATATGTTTATATATAATTATTATAGTATAATTATTATATCATATATATCATATATGTTCACTAAACCCATCCTTAATATGTTACATGTAGTGTTTGAATGAAGCACGTCGCTTTGAGGGTGCGTTAGTCCACACTTCCTCGAACTAAATTATTGTATTTACACTAAATAGAAAGTAAAAAAAAATATTTTCTGTAAAAGGAATAAATTAGCATAAATAAATAATAAATATAATATATCACATGTATAAATTTATTTTCTATCATAATTTATTCCATGAGAGGCGGTAAAGGAAAAATGAACAATCATCGTTTAGTGAGGTGGTAGTTCATCGTATACATAAATAGTATGTTCGTTACCCATTAGATGGATGTGTGTATAAGTGTAGGTACAACCCTTAACATAAAAAAATAATTGTATATCTAATATAATTATGTTGTTATAAAATCATGTAATAGATAGATTTTAGGTGGTGTAGAAGGAAAATAAAATAAAGGAGCTTGAGAGAAGAGGTTACCTCTTAATCGAGTAACTTCTTTTGGTTTGTGCCAAAAAGATTCCCTAGATTTTTTTAAGAATAATGAGAGGATTGTAGGATTAAGGTAGGTATGTTGAAAAGTATAATGGTTAGATATTTTCTGTATCTAAGGTTTTTGATAAGTGTGAATAATATTGATAGGTTGTGACCTTTTACAGGGAAGGAAAAGGACTCACTTGGAATTTTTGAAAACAAGTTAGGTGTACACATGTTCTTACCTAAACAAAGTCATAAAAAACCCAAAAAATAAATAATGGAATTTTATGGCCTAAAAATTTCAATAAATTGTTTTTAAACTAGTTTATAGGTCATTTGGATACCTAATATTATAGTTTAGTTCCTAATTAAGGATAACCTGACCTTAATCACTGTGATTAATTTTAATCACTTTTACTAAATTTTTTGTAAAAATTTAACATGATATAATTAGACTATAAATATTATATTGACTAAAATTATGTATTTATATTTTTCTAAATTAAATTCATATAAGTGTAAAAATTAATATTAATGATAATCCCACAGATAGGATGAAATAATGGGTTTTTACACTAAATAAATGTTCAAAAGTTTGTTAAGTATTTATATTTGATTTCAAAGTGAAATTGATTATAATGGCCTAAATTATTTTAATAGTTTATAATTTATCTAATCTGGCATGAAAAAAAATGTGTAATTTAACATTAATAATTTTTTAAATGAAAAGGTAGTTATTAACTAAAATGCAGTATTTCATTATTCATCAAAAATGAAGTTTCTCAAAAGAACCCAAAAATTCACCATAAGATAATTTTGGAATTGTAAATTAAAAAATGAATTTTATATTATCAAATTTATTTTCTATATGGGTCTAAAATTAATTTTATTGTTTTTCATAAAAGTACATGAAAATTAGTTTATTTGAGAAACTAGTTTTTAAAACATATAATGATTTTACCAAAAAATTGTGTATGTAATTATCAATATGTTTTATTTATATAATACCATTATAAAAAATATTTGACAATTATTTATCACTATTAATATTACTAATTTTAACATATATATTATAATTATATCATTTAAATAATTATGATATTAAAAATATGTTTCGTTGAAACTCAGTTATGCATGAAATGTATGCCAAGTTTGTGTTGTGTGTTGCATATGCCAAGTCGGTGTTGCATGTAACATATGCCATTTAAAAATCTAACCTCAATGTTCCTTATAGAGAAAGATAAAATTTATGTTGTGTGCAGTGCATGATTAACTTGGTTTTGTGTATAACACAAGAATAAAATCACTCTTTAATATAAAATAAATTATTTTTAGTGTTACGTGAAATTAAAAATATCACAAGGGTTAAATTAATTTGAAAAAAAATCACAAATTTTAGGGGTGTTATAATGGGTCAAAGAGGGGATGATCCTAGAGCTATATAGAGCACCTGTCATACTCATTATCACCCTAACCTGTCAGAAGACACCCCATCAATGACACCTTTCCATCATCCGCTTTAGACTATAATGATGATCCCAGTTGTGCCTCCAACATAATCACATTTATACTCTTCTTACCATGTCATGCCTATGCTGCCTCCATTTCCTAATATCCTTTCAGGATATGATTGTTTTTTTCAATCATATTCCATTCAAATGCATGCAGATCGCCCAATCCATGCATTGAAATAGGCACATCCTTCAGAGGCTACTAATTCAAGACAGTCCATGAATCCATCCAATCTTAATAAGAAACCTAAATCATTTTTTTATTATAAGTGTGTCAAATTATATCACATAATTTTTTCCTATAGTATAGTGACTTAATCATTTTCTTTTTATTTTGATCTTATTTAGTGGGATCTTCTAGTACGCGGTGTGGGTGCACCCATATGCATGAAGCCTGGAATCACCAAACATAAATAATGATTGATTACAATGAGTATAATCTCATAATACGTAAAAATGACTGGCAATGTAGAATTTTTATGGGGTCTTTACCCAAGTACAATGATATCATTCTGATTCAACCATTCTCATGGAGGTATATCAGAAATTGACTCAAGTAAAAAAGCATGGGTGGAGATATGGGTATGAATTTTTTTACAATTTATACCTAAATTATTGTTGTATTTATATGAATTAACATGTTTATTGCAGCATTAGTTTAAATTTTTTGATGATGAATTTTTTAAGGTTGTAAGTTTGATGGATCTTGTGGATTTCTGGCAATCATATAAGAAAGAGTTAACGGTTGGTTGGAAGAGTATATCTTGTTATGATTTGAAGTGTGTATCAATATTCCATGTCTTTCCAACAACACAATATCATGAAATTATTGCATATTATAAGAGTGGTGAGTTTAAGGTATTCCTAATATTTAATGGTTTGCATATAAAATTTAATTCTTATTAATTTTATTGATTTTTTATTAGGATGTGTTTGGAAAAACACAAATAAAAAAAATTCAATGACGTATTTACACAATTTGAGGTGTACTACAATGACTAAATGGCCTAATCAACCATAATGTCCAAAATGTAATAAATGTCCTAAATTTCTTAAATGGACTAAATGGACTAAATGGCCTAAATGGTCTAATGGCCTAAATGGAATAAATTTTCTAATTGTATAATAGCCTAATGGCCTAGTATCCAATTGGTCTAATGGCCTAATGGAAAAATTTCCCTAATGGATTAATAGATTAAATAGCCTAAATGGTCTAAATGACCTAAATGTAATGATGGCCTAATGGCCTAATGACCTAATGGAAAATTGGCCAATTCGCTTAATGGCCTAAATTCCCTAAATTCCATAAATGGCCTAATGGCCTAACGTCTTAATAGACTAATGGCCTAATGCAAAATGGTAAAATTTCCAATTGGCCAATTTTCTTAATGGCCTAAATGACCTGAAAGGCTTAATGGCCTAAATGGCCTAAATAGAAAAAATGGACTAAATTGATTGAACAGCCTAAATGGATTAAATAGACTAATTTCCTAATGTCCTAATGGCATAATGGCCTAATTTCCTAATGTCAAAATGGCCAAATGGCCAAATGGAAAAATTTCCAAATAGCCAAAATAGCCAAAATGCCCAAAATGTCATAAATGTAAGAATGGATGAATAAACTAATGTCCTAATGTCCTAATGGAAAATTGGCCTAATGGCCTAATATAATAATACCCTAATGGTTCAAGGTCCCAATGGCCTAAATTTCCTAAATGGCCTAAATGACCTAAATGGTGTAATGGCCTAATCTCTTAATGGCATAATGGCCTAAATGAACTAGATGGACTGGATGGACTAAGTAGTCTGAGTGACCTAAATATCCTAAATGGATTAATTTTTTAATGGCCTAATGTAGTAATGTACTAATGGCCAAATAGACAAATGTTCAATTGGAAAATTATCCAATTGGACTAATGGACTAAATTGCCTAAATAGCCTAAATATCCTAAATGTCCTAAATGGCATAATAGCCTAATAGAAAATTGGACTAACAGTCTAGTAGCCAAATTACCAAATAACTAAATGGAATAAATGGAATAAATGGTCAAATTGTCCTAATTGGCCTAATCGACCTAGATAGTGTAATTGGAAAATTGCTCAAATGGCTAATTGGACAAATTTCTTAATGGACTAAGGGCCTATTGGCCTAAATTTCCTAGATGACCTAAATAGACTAAATGTTATAAATTTCCCTAATAGACTAAATGGCCTAATGGCCAAATTACATAATGGCCAATTGGATTAATGGAATAATGGCATAATGGCCTAATACTTAAATTTCCAAATGGTAAAATAGCCTAAATTTCCCTAAATTGACGTGAATTTCCTAAATTGGATAATTGTCCTAAATGGTCCAATTGGCCTAAATTTTCCAAATAAATGGCCTAATTTTCCTAAATTGACTAAATTGGACTAATTATCCTAATTTTCCTAAATGGAAAAATTGTAAAATTTGGCCTAAATGGCCTAATTAGCCAAATGGACAAATGACCAAATTACCCACTTACGAAACAACTTAACAAAAAAATGAACCAAATGACCAAATGATCAAAATTACCAAGTGACCAAATAACCAAATAATGTAACATAAATAATTATACCAAAATTAACATACAAGAGGAATTTATATCACACCCATGTTTATAATTCTAATTAGTATGTATTTTTTATGTTATGCCACTATTATTAAATTGATATTTAAATGTATATTTATATGCTTGTTCATTTTATGGATTTCTTCAACAGCTACAATTTTAATTCATTTAAGGTTTATCACTTTAATATTAAAAAATAATGTATTATTATACTAATAAATTTTATTTACAGTAATTGATATTGGGCACCAAAGGTGGTGTGCCTTGAGAAAAATTATTTTGCTTGAGTGGGAAGAAAATGGATGGAAATGATGTAAATACAAAAATAAAAGACAATACCGTATGTTTTTTTATTTATATTTCATATTTTGATACATAATTAATAATTAAATATATTTATTATATTTTAAATAGTGTTATTTAGAGGCCATTGATGTCAAAGAAGATGAAAAATTCAACCTAAATGATCATTTGAGATAGGTATTAGGTGAGGAGAACCAAGGGAGAGTCTGATGTCAATCTAGTAAAAACATCATCCCCGCTAGGTATTGGTCCTCATCAAGAAACTCTCAAACCTATCAGACCACTGAGATAAAAAATGCTCATAAATAAGTAGTTGTGGCCAAAAAAATAGCCATACAAGAGCATGAAATAAGTAAAATAGTCACTGAATACTTCTTGAAAGCTATGTTAGTTATAAGTCCATAACTTACATTAAAGGATGATAATTCTTTGTATTTGTGTATTGAATAAATAAGATTTTTATATGATTACCTAAGTGATTTTAATGAGGTTCCTAGTGGCGGTCGAGCTAGTGGTGGTGGTGGTGGCGGCGGTAGCGGTGGTGGTGGTGGTTGTTCTATTGGTTCTCCAGACACTGGTGTTGGTGATTATTTTGATGGAACTGGTAGTGATGAGGGAGATATTAATCCCCTCTATTTTTTAGTTTAGTAAGACACATGTGTATATGAATAAAACAAATTAATTATATTGATTTTATATGTATGTTATAGTATTGTAAATGGTTTGAAAACTGTTTATAATTTGACGGATGAATGCTAAATAAATAATAAGTGTTCTCCATTAAATGTGTACCATAGTTTGTAATTTATTTGTTGGTTTTATAAGAGGTGTTGGATGGTGATGAAGCTTTAAAATGGGCGTAGGACACTATTAACTTGGTAAAATGAACCGTGGGTATAGATGAATTATAGACAGCCATCTATAACCACAGTTTCAGTAACCACGGTTATAAACATAAACCCATGGTTTCAAGAAAATTGTGCGTATTAAGAAATTCTTACAGCCTATACCCATTGTTTCTATAGTAACTATGGGTATAAAACTATCCCCATGCCTTAAAAATCCATAGTTCAAGGAACCGTGGGTATATCCTATACTGATGGTTTTTTTTGGGTTATACCTAGGGTTTTAAACCATGGGTATATGTTAAGATTCTAGCAGTGAAATAATTTCATATTTTATTAAAAAAAATTCTCAATCATTTTAAGTACCAAAGAGTGGGTAAATTGTAATATTACATGAAAAAATCATGACTAACCAAAGGATAATAAACATAAATGGTTTTATTATCAAATGATTAAATAATTCCATTCAATTTAAATTGAAGAATAAACAATCCTGATTAAAATGAGATTATGAAAAAAACACTTTCGAATATCATAACGTTGGATAAATAATTAACCAATGAATTGATTATGTGTATCGAATTTAAATCCACATAAAAAATAATATATACAACATAATATAGTAAAAATTACTTTCACACATAATCTTATAATATCAAATAAAAATAATAAGTAATATAACCCAATGAAAAGAAATTGAGTTATGAAATTATTTAGCACTTGGTAACTTTTAAATTGTACCCCATGAAAGAATAAGACTGAATTGTAACATAAAACATCATGAATAAATAAATATTTTTATTAAATATATCTAAGTTTAATTATATAAATCACATAAAATTTAATAGGTTCATATTAACAAATCTTTCTCAATGAAATGAAAATTGAGATGAAATCCCTTACCTCGTACTTCCTTTTGGATGAAAATGATTTAAAATCAAGTATAATGGTTCTAATAATGTTATCTATTTATACCAAAATCATACTCATATTTATAATATCATACATTATCCTTTAATAATATTTTATCACCCATTTTTAAATAATATTTCATTATTTTCATTATTTTTTGTGTTAATTGCGTTGTTTTCTTATGAGTGTTTTCTCATTAAAGATCCAATTCTTTTGTATTGGACATAGATCTGTCATATAAAGAATTATATTAATGTTAAAAATATATAATTTTCTCATTATATTTTTTTTCATAATCACTTATTAATTTTGTACATGTAAAGTGAATCGCATCATTTCGTGGAGATAGTAGGTCGTACGTTCGCAAGAGCAATAATATCATTCTATTAACGGGTGAATGGGTAAAAAAGTGAGATATTTAATAATTCAATTGAATCAATATAATTTAATATTTATAAAATATATTCATTAAATTTATCCTTATTACTTTATGTGTAATGTGTAAATGAAAAACAAATCTCATCACTTTGTGAAGAGGTAGTATGTCCTACACAAGAGTGACGTTATCGTATTTTAAACAACATAGAAATTATAAAGGTATATGTGATATTATAATTATATAATTATAATAATATAATAAATATTTATATATATACATAAATTAAATCCTTCATTATATAAAATCATGATATGTGTTGAAGGCAAATGAGTCATATCGGTTCATGAGGCGGTAGTTCGTCGTCTACACAATCGACAATTTTGTTTTCCATTTGATGGAGAAGATTGATAAATATTATTTGAAAAACATAATAACATATATATATATTTTTTTTATTATATTTTATTTTTCAATACATAATTTAATGTGTAAAAATAATAAATAAAATTAAATAGCTTCGTTATGACAATTGCCTTATCTTAGAGAAGCCTCCTTTGGATCTCCTCTTAAGGACCCTTGGGTTGGCCTTTTTAGAATAACAGAATCAATATAATGTGTAAAAGTATGTTGAGGATATATTTTTGTATGGTTTAGTAGAGAAAAAGTGTTTTAGAGTTGTGAATATGTGACGGTAGTGAGTGTCCTTTTATAAGTGGGGGTGAGGACACACATGGAACTTTTTAAAAGAATAAGGTGTACTCACATTTTTCACATTCCACAAGGCTCAAAAAAATTCCATTATTGAACCTTATAGGTTATAACGTCCAAATATGTACATAAAATGTTTTTTGGACATGTTTTATGTCATTTTTAACCCTTATCTTCTTAGGTTAACCCCCTTGGTAAACTTGTTTTAACCTTCACTGCATTAAATAATTTTTACTATTTTCACTATTCATTATGGTAAAAAACTAAGTTGAAATTATTAGATAATATACAATATTATAATTACAAATATTTAATTCATTTTTTCAAATTCAATTCACTTAATTTGAATAATTCAATTTAAAATTAAACCCACAGATGCAAGGAAAAAGCTGTTTTCCCATGTAAAAAAATTTAAAAGATTAAAAAAATTATATAAAAATTCAACATGAAATTGATTTCAGTGAAATAAATTAATTGAATTTTAATATAAATAAAATAATTTTAATTTAAAACTAATTTAAAATATAATTTAACATGTAAATAATTTAAACGAAAAGGTTGTTTTCAATCAAAATCAGTATTTTTCACTATTCATCAAAAAAATTAATATTTTCAAAATATACAAAAAACTCACCCAAAGTTAATACTTACATGTAGATTTAAAAAATAAAATTTATTTTTAAGATAAATTTTTTAAAAGTGTTAAAAAAAATTAATTATGTGTGCAAAGAGAGACTAAAACACCTTTTAGAAGAAATACAGTTTTCAGAAAATATTTCTTTTTCATTAAAATGATTTTTATTTAATTAATAATAAATATATATCCATTGAATTTTTTTATTGATGTGTAAATAAAATAATTTTCATAATTTTTTAGTCTTATTCATACCCTCCAATTTGTTAGCTAGGTTAAAATGATCACATTTAAATAATAATAAATTAATAGAGTATTGGGTTTTGTTAACACTCGATATTGTGTGAATCATAAGATATTGAAGAGATTGAATTTATTAAAAAATAAATATATAATAAATATTGAGTTTTTTAAATTCTATTATTTTAAAATCCGTGGGTGTTATATTTTACACCCTTAAATAAATTACATCCTCATAATTTAATATTGATATCTGAAATTAAGGGTTTGATATTTGAAAATACATTTTTTATAAACCTACATCATAAAAAGGGTTAATAAAACATACTCTTAATAAAAGAGAAATAGAAGTACAATTTCCATCAATAATAACACATACTAGGTTTCCAAATATGATAACATTGGTGGAAATTGGTGAAATGGAAATCAAAGAAAAGCATAAATAATTATAGAGAGAGATTGAGATTATTGATCATAAGAAAGTGAATGATCAATAGAAAGTAGAGGACCTCAAAACCATAAATCTATGATTATTTAAAATAATATTTTATTCATAAGATAAGAAGGTAATATGAATACATTTTTGTTTCATGATCCTTTTTCTTGATGCTTAATAATCCTTTAGCATCATGACTATGAACATAAAGAAATATAATTTCTTGATATATTTATATTTAACCAGAATAATTTCACCCTTTGGTTCTACTTTGATAAAGTTCCACTTCATTTCTTACTCTAATAAATGAATATCCAAAAAAAATTATACCTAAATCACTAAAATTAACATTTAACGTACCATAAAATCCATAAAAAGGTGAAAAGTTCTTCCATTTATCTCTAAATTTTTTCCATAACCATATGCATCTAAATATTTTACAAAATAGATATTCTTATCACAATTTATCCAATATAATACATTAATATCTAAACCTTAACAGTAACACCACCAGTTTAACAATAATATTTACCCATCAAGTCATTTATGTAAATACAATGATGTATTAATCAGAGCATCATGTAGTTCGGTTGTAGGTACAACACCCTTATCTCCTTTCAGTTATGGGTTCAAGCCCTGTGACCTTGTCAGATTCGATAGGTTGTTACCCAGCATGTAGTTTTTCCTTTCTCTAAAACTATGTTAATACTGTTGGTCGGAGTGAGTATCTCAAGAGGGGTTTAATTGAGTACCCAATAAAATTTCTATCTAAAATGTATTATTTTGAAATCCCCCAAATATTCTAAAATAATCCATCTTATCAAAATAAGTAGTATGATATATATCATAATCATTCTAAATATTTCTATAAATATTGTTCAGGTCTTCGATGAATAATACATATAATATTATTGAATCCTTTGAAACAAATTTTCTTGATCAAAATACCATATGAACATAAATTAAGATAAACTTTCAAAGTATAAATTTTTTTTATAGTTAAAACAGTTTTCAATTTTAAAGAAAAACAAAGATGAAAAGACATAGCAGGGAAAAATGAATACAGGAGGTTTTGTCTAAAGTCAAGACTTAATCCTCTACACTTGGTTATCACATTCCACCAATAAGTTTATATAAAATAAATAGATGATCCACAACCTAGTTCAGATATTACAACCATAGTTATTCATAGGAATAAAGATAAAAAGGAAACATAGGTACCTCTACCACTCTTATCTATGAGAAAAAAAATAAGAATAATGTTTGAGAAGATATCTTTTATCTTCCAGTTTAGATTAGGAGATAGTGAGTGTACATAAAACAGAGTATAGAAAACACTTATCAAATGTAATAAAATATAAAAAGAAATAATAAATTAATGATTATAGGGTTTAGAGATTCTCGTTCTATTGCAATGTATATTTTGACTCTTGATTTGATTCGGTAATAATGCTCGAGTCGAGTTTTCTTGAATTCTTCAGAAAACATAGAGTGTCTCAAACTCTGGTTTTTTTATTGGAACAATGAACTGAATGAGATGATGTGGTTCAATTTCCTTGTCTATATTTCATATAAATTCATATCTTTTGATTTTTAATAGGTTCATCTTGATAGATTTTGGTAACTTAGTCTCCTCTACTATTTATTTCTTGTCTTCTCTCTCTTTTCCACTTATCAACGATAAAGTATACTGTGCTTTTTACCAACAATAGTAGTAAAAAGAATATCTATATTTTTTTACTCGTACTCTTCATTTTGAACTTATTTCTTTCTAAAATTTAAGGAACAATAATTAAAATAGTAAATAGCATTAACTTTAATAAATATAGTCTTTATAATGATATAATTCAAAAAAAATAAGTTAAGTAATATAAATAGAGATGTTCTCTTAAACTTTGGTGGTGTCTCATTTTCTGGTGGTGGATCATCTTCTAGAAGTATGATACTAATGGTATGATATTTACGTTATGTTTCTCTAGTGTTATGTTGTTCTGGAGGAGTATCATACTTTTTAAATATTCCAGAAAGCTATCGGCGTGATACTAGTAGTGTCACAGGTAACAGTGTATGGTTCGACAGTGTATGTTCTGACGGTGTCTCAAACTTGGTAAATATTTCAGTGTTAGCGATATGAGTCTGATGACATAACATTGACGGTGTTTCATATGGTGTTATTTCAAACTTTTTCATTTTTGTGTTCTAACAACGAGACATCTTGGAAGTTTTTGACCTACAGTGTATGACTCGATGGTGTATCATACTTTTTCAATTTTTCATTCTAGTGGTATAACAGTCAGACAGTGTGATGTCCTAACAGTATCTTAGAATTATAGAATTTTTGTACCAGTGGTGTGTCATGACCAATGGTGTATCATACATATAGATTTATCACCTATTCTCAAAATACATATTTCTTACAGGTAAATAGGAAATTCATTAGTAGTATTAAATACATGGTTTTGGTATCATTAAATCCAAGAGGTCCAAAATCTCCCCCTTTTTGATGATCACAAATCATGGAATGTAAATAATACTATAAAAGTAACAAACAATACATCAAAGGTATTTAAGAATAGTAAACATGATATCTAATAAGAAAACAAGACTTATCATTAATAGTTTGTGGAGATGTTATGATAGATACAATAAGAAAATATTACAAAGGTAGAAAGATATAAATCATATAATATCAAAGATAAAATAATATCAAATATAGGGATTAATTAATCGATTAAAATTCTTCCACTTTTGGGATTATCAAAAATTCAAAGTAGAGTAGAAAAAAATTCTATTACAAGCCCGATCCCATTAAATATATGATAATATAATCCAACAAAATACAATGATGAAGGGTTGGTAGAACGGTCCATTAGTTATTTGAATTTTTATAGATATTTCTCTTTGTCCTGAGTCAAGGTATCCATATCAGGCCAAGGAAGAATAGAGGAGATACCAAAAGAAGGTCCAGCCAAGAATTTCCTTCTATAATCACAACTGGCATAAGATGTCTGAGAGAGTCATTAAGAGACATTGTAAAAGGTTGTAGGTGAGGAGGTAAAGGTTAAAAAGGATTGGTGAGCATGGAAAATGATAGAGTGGATGAGGTGAAGGGTACACCAGTCCAACAATGAGTCTATTAGAGGTTGAAGGAATAGGAAAGGAGTTTGGAGCTACAACTATATAAGTTTAAGCAGGCAGATAAGGCTTCAAGAGATTGATAAAATCCATAATAATATGTCCTCCCTTTTCCATAGCCTTTTTGAAATCATCCTTATTATCCATGAAAGTTTTAAGAGAAATAGTGATTTCCTTGAGCTGCCTATATTTCTCTTTGAAGGCTCGATTAACCAGAAGTAATCTCATATTTTCAACTAAGTACTTAAAATGAGCATCCACAACATGATTGGTATAGATTCTCAATAGATATAACTTGATATAATTATTAATATTCTCTCTATAAAAATTAATATCATTGGAATACTTTTGGATCATCATGTGGTCAAGCTCAGTTCCCTACTCAAATTTCTTGGGAATTTCTAAAGGAATTATAGGTTCTCCACTAGAGGGACCACTAGAGGCTGATGAAAATTTATCTCTAACAACCGAATGGATGATATCAACATCAAACATTGGATGAAGAACATTAGAAACATATTTATTTGAGGAAGTACCTCTAAGAATTTTAATAATACCATCCAAAGAAGATTGAAACTCAGATTTATTTCTTTAACAAATAACTTGAGAGAATTCAACTCATTTCCAATTTTCTTATTTTCAATTTCCACAGCCTGAATGTGATGCATCGTTTTTGGTTGGATATGTAGGATAAACAACTCCAATAAATTCCATTCATCAGTTTCACTAAGATTTTTCAAAAGATGGGGTTTATATTTTTACACACTTATGAAACTCACCCATCAAACTTTCACCCAAAACATTAAAATCGTCTTGAGTGAAAACATCAAAGGGAATAACTAGATTAGGTTCAGGTATAGTAGGTCACACAGAGATGAACTTCTCAATCAATCCTTAAATATAATCCTAGGATATATAGGATCATTTAGGACCACCTCCCACACAGACTTCGGGTTTCTCAACCCTTATAGGGATTCTTACAATAGCAGATAATTTTCATGACTCCTCTTTTATAAGGTCAAACCATCTCATAGAAACATAAATTGTGCCAGAAAACACCACACTAGTAGAAAAAATTGAAACTTTCTGATTTCTATGATTTTTGGAACTCTGAGTAGAAATAGTGTGTCCAACACTGGTAGGTTTGGCCTCCAACTATGTATTAATATTGGGTACACCTTGCATCTCAACATCTATTTGAGTATCAATATAAGTTGACTCAACTTCCACATTTTATTCCAAAGAATATTTATGAACATAAACCAAATATTAATTCCCAAAATCCTCTTATAATAGATCCTTTTTCCCTTTCTCAACAACATTCTATTCAACAACAGCTATAAATATCAACTATTCAGTAATAGTGGAATCAGAAACTTCTTGACCAGTGGTAGCTGAACTATCCTCACCAAAATTTCTACTTGGAGTCTCATGAAAAATATCCAATGATGGGAAATTATCCCCCTCAAAAAATGTATCTTTCATATCATAAGGAATTTCACCATCTTTCCTATTGATTCACCCATTATCATTATTAGATTCAAAGTCACTTTCATCATCTTTTGCTTCATTTTTATTACCATATTTTTCTTCCTTTTCTTATTCCTCGTCATTATCATCACCATCAACTTTAGTTGACTTTGATATTTTATATTAATATTCTCCAAATACCTCATACTCTTCTTCATCTTTTTTTTGGAATTTTTTTCTTTTAGGCAACCTCTTAGGTGGACTACGTGCTCCATAGGTGATGGGAGAAGCTTTGTGAGACAGATCAAGATCACTCCCTACATCAATAGATTGTTCTATTTCTTCCTCAAAAATAGCCTCTTCTTTCTCTTCATCAGAGTAGATCACAACCTCATTAGATTCTAGAATAGGATCAACTTTATCCATAGGTATGTTAGGATGATAAATTATATTATAATCTGTATAAAAAATTTCTAAGTCTCCAACCCTTTTTCTCTTATATGGATTCCATCTTATCTTCATTATGAAGAAAGTTAAACTTTTTATACAAAAACCACCACAATCAATGACCGATTCATCATCATAATAAACTAGGCCCTTATCTCTCGACGTAGAAAAAAAATATCTTTAGTTAGATCAATGAATTAGATCTAGAGGATAATTTGTTTGTATCCCACATATACACCATTAGATATCTACAAATATTATTCTTATGGAGTTCTATCATTAGGGATATAATATACTCATCATGGTATCTCAAAGTAGAAAAATCTAACTTCCTTTGACAAAGAATATGCTATAAAATTTTGAAAAGTATCTTACACTCTGCATCAAGCTCAGAAGCGATAGGTCTTCTTGTTGAACCATATACTATTAACATAGAAAGGGATTCCTCATAAATGAATAGGTTACTATATTTAGGAATGCTACCTTAATGATCATCAAAAACTCCATCATGGGGTACATTAAAACACTTATCCCACTTTCTTGAATAGAAATCAAATACCAAACCTATTACACAAATTTTAAACCAATATTCACCATCTGGAATGAATGAAAACTGCCCATGCTGATAGAACTCATATACTATTTTTGGGTAAAAGGGTATCTCATTTTATGAGAACCATTACAACAATCCTTTGTTTTTTTGAAATGTGAGTACTAGATACTTACTTATCAGTATCCACTTTGAATATACTTTCTTTTATGAAATAAAAACTCAGCTACTAAACTTGGGGTTAACTAGAGAATTAAGATTAGGTGCGTTTGGTTATTTCTTTTGTTTCATTAAAGATATTGACTTAAATAGAGAAGACACTAAAGGTAACTTCATTTTTGGAACCCACACCAGCTAAAAAGACTCAGTTGAAGGTAAGTTGAAGGTTTGAAATTAATAAGGTAAATATTTTTTCTCGGCTTAAGAGAGATACACAAAATATTATGCGGGTCTCCAGATTTTTTTGGAAAATTTGTATGAGGTATTCATATCATTGGTGATGTTATGTATTCTAAAATAGAAATTATAAGTGATATCAAAATTAAAATTAAGATATAAAAATATGCAACTAATTTCAGAAAATAATCTAAACTAGTGGTTTCAAATGTCAAAAAACAAAACAATTTTGCGAAGTCATAGAATCAATAGCATGAAAACTCAACGGTATGAAAACCAATGGTGTGAAAAAAAATGGTATGACAACAAACAGTATAACAATCAAAGGTATAATAACCAATGGTATGAAAACAAATGGTATGAAAACCAATGGTATGACAACCAATGGTATGACAACCAATGGTTTGAAAACTAACAGTATGAAAACCAACGGTATGACAACCAACACAAAACTTAACCGAAATTTAACAATCCTAATTCATTTTTGATATAATTAATTCTCTATGAATTCAAAGGCTTGGTGAATATATCATCTAGATGATGCTTAGTACTAATAAATTAAAGAGTGATATCTCAATTTTGTAAATGATCTCTCAAAAAGTGATGTATTATATCAATATATGTTGTTCTAGAATGAGAGATAGGTGTTTTAGATATGTTTATTAGGATTTTATTATCATAGTTTATAGGTACATGTCATAATTGATATCCATAGTCTAGAAGATTGTGTTTCATCCACAAAATTTGTGCACAACAGATACCTATAGCTATGTATCCAACTTTGGTAGTAGACAATGCAGTTGAATTTTTTTTACAATACCATGAAATTTGAGACTTTCCAAAAAAGTGACATATTCTAGAGGTGATTTTTCTATCTAACTTTTATCCACCAAAATCAACATCAAAGTAACTTACTAAATCAAATTCTTATCCTCAAGGGTAAAACAATCCTAAATTAGTTTTATATTTAATGTATTTGAAAAAAAATAGCAAGTGTGAATCCTTTGGATTTTCTTGTAATGGAGCACACATACACACACTAAACATGGTGTATTGTTGGCTAGTAGTAAAGTAGATAAGACTTAAAATCATACCTCTCTAACTGGTCTGATCAATCGGTTTCACAGTTTCATTAAGATCCAATTTATAAGTGGTACTCGTATGAGTATCACTACTATTAGTTCTTTGTATATTAAAACATTTTAAATGATATTTTGTATATTCACTTTGGTTCAAAATAATTCCTTATTTTTTTTTGAAAAATATGAAATCCTAGAAAGAACTTGAGGGATCTGATTAAAGTTGTTTCAAATTAATTTTGCATCATTTTAGAAAAATTGGTACAAGGATAATTTTTTGAAGATCCAAAAATAATATCATCAACATAGATTTTTATAACTAGTACATATTTTGAAATTAGTTTTATGAAAAGGGTAGGGTTAGTTATTCCTTTTGGAAAAAAATTTTAAATTAGAAAATTAATGATCCTATCATACCAAGATCTAGGAGATTGTTTTAAACAATATAAATATTTAGTTAATTTATTAAATTTATTAGGAAAATGAGGATTTTGAAACTCTAGGGTTGTTCTAGAAAAAACCTCCTCAACTATTAAAGCATTCAAGAATGCACTTTTGACATCCATTTGATAATGTTTTAAATCTAGATGAGCTGCATAGGCAAGCAGGATTCTTATAGACTCATGTCTATCTACAAGTGAAATTTTTTCCCCATAGTCAATTCCTTCTTCCTGACTATAACCTTGTGCAACAAATCTAGCTTTGTTTCTAACTATATTACCATACTCATCCACTTTACTCATATATACCAATTTAGTTCCAATTATAAAGGTGTCTTTAGGTCTATCTACAAGTTACCACACTTTTATTTCTTTAAAATTTATTCAATTATTCTTGCATTTATATCCCTCATAATTCACCATTAATTTATTCATTGATGTTCTTAGGTTCAATGTGAGATAAGAAATCTTGATATTCAACCTGATTTCTAAAAAAAGATATAGTTTTGGTTACTCTATCTATATCTCCTACAACAGCATCTAAAGGATGGTTATTAATAGTTCTAATACTTTTAGAGATAGTATGACTGGTTACTTCTATATTTTAAGGTGGAAGTTCTGTAAATTATTTAGAACTGGATGATTCTTCTGCTTGTTTTATAGAAAAATCTAAAGGTTTAGAATTTAAGTTCAGAGAATATTAGTCATCCTCAAAGTTTTATAAAGAGGTATTAGTCTCATGTGGATCATTTTCATCAAATTTTACATGGAATTATTCTTCCATAGTCTTGGTATTTATATTGAACACTCTATAGGCTTTACTAGAAACTGAGTAACCAAGAAAAATTCCTTCATCACTCTTGGAGAAAAAATTTTCAATATTATCCTTATTTTTATGAATAAATACATTGAAACTAAAAACTATAAAGTAATTAACCATATATTTCCTATTATTCCATAAATTATAAGGGGTCTTCTTACGGATAGGTATTATCAAAACTCTATATATGATATCGTAGGTTGTATTAACAGCTTCTACCAAACTATAAATAGGTAGGTTATACTCATTTAGCATAGTCCAAGATATCTATTATAAGGTTCAATTTCTTATTTCAATGAATACATTATGTCTATGAGTCCAAGGAGTAGAGAAGTTATGATTGTAAATATTTTTTGAGAAAAATGATTCAAAATATTGATTTTAAAACACACGACAATCGTCACTTTTTAAGGTTTTAATACTAAGTCCACTAAGAGTTTCTACAGATTTGTAATACTTGGTAAAATAAGAATAGGATTCACTTTTTTGAGCTTGAAAATATACCCAATTATACCAATAATATTAATCTACAAGTAAAAAAATATAGTGCTTCCCATTTAGATTATAAACTTCATAAGGTCCAAACAAATCCATGTGAACCAACTCGAGAGGTTGATAATTTGATACTTATTTATTTAGTTTAAAAGAGATTTTGTGTTTTCCTTTTTGACAAGGGTTACAAACTATATCAGTTGGGAACTCAAGTTTAGTTAAATCCCTAATGGACCCATTTCTACTAAGATAACTAAGTGAGTGAATGTTGAAATTGACTAGTCTCATGTGCCAAAATCATGATTCCAAATAAAAAACACTCAATAATGAAACATTCTAAAAAACTATAGAATTTAAATCTACAGCATAAACACTGTCATTTCTTAAGGCAGTATAGATTAAATAATCTTCTGATTTAAAAAAAATTATAAGAATCATTCTAAAACATTACATAGAAACCATCATCACACAACTAAGTAATACTAAGCGGATTATATTTTAAACCATAAAAATATTAAACTTGGAAAATTAAAGGTGAATTTTTGTTACCAATCTTGCCTAGGCTGATGATTTTTTATTTTACATTATCACCAAATGTGACATGACCACCATCAACATTTATAAGTCTCTTGAAGCATGAATAGTATCATTTCATGTGTCTTGAACAGTCATTTTCCATGTACCATATATTTCTACTGGATATCTTCAAGAATTTTCCCTACAAAATAGGTTTTAAACAAGAAATGATTTTGGTACCCAAATCTATTTGGATCCAGAAATGTTAGTAATAAAAGATTTGGGAACCCATATTTACCTCATGTGTTTTCTGTAAATAGATTGCAGACTCTTATAAATTAACACTTTGTTGTGTCCTTTTCAAAAGTTTTTGTAGTAGAGTTTTTAGGTCTGGATTTAGGAAGAAAGTTACTTTTAGATACCTTTCTTTGTCTAGGATCATATTCATGTCCAGTAACATATTTGGAAGAAACATAGTTTTCCAAAACTTGTTTTAGTGTCACTCTACCATTTGTAAACTTTCCAAGGTCTTTATTCAATTTATCATTTGAAAGTTTAATTTCATTATTTTCATTGAGAAGTTGAATATTCTTATCTTTTTTAATATACTACTCAGACTTACAATTTACAATTAGAGCATGATTTCTTTTCAAAAAAAATTATTAATCTTTTAACTCATTAAAGTATTCTTATAATATATTTCACTGGTCAAATAATTCTTCATTTTTTATATTTTAATCATCATGATTTTCATTATTAGACTCATTATATTCATCAGACACGTGCATAGGTAGAATATCAGAAATAGTGGGTAAAGCTAATATTTCACTAACTTTAGTTATAAACCACTTATTTTTTCTATCCGGTTTTTCTTCAGGTGAAAACTCTAAGACAATTGAACTATAATCAAATGCAATCCAGATGGAATTCATGACCTTTTTGTATCATTTATCCTTATCTTCATATTTCTTCTTTTATTTTAGTTCAGGATAATCATATTTTATATAACATATCCTTTTTCATTCATAACAGACAACTTCCTTTGAATAATCCTCCTATTTATTACAATTACCTCTATTTTTATATTTTCCTCTGTAGTTCAGTTTTTTGAAAAACATATTCTTCCTATATAACATCTTAAATCATCTATTTAGTTGATCCATTTCTTCATCACTGTCAAAATTAGATTCACTATCACTTGAATCAACAGCTTGTAACTTTTCTTTTTCTTTTTTTCCTTCTATTTTCTAGTGGGAGTAGTCTTGAAATATACTGAATTTTTTATAGGATCTTAATCCTCATTATGATTTACATTATATTATAATTTGTACATAATAAGCTTACCTATTAGTTCTTTGACTGGAAACTTACTGATATCATGGGATTCTCTAATTAACACTAAAGTGCCTAGCCTTCTTTTAGGTAGACATCTCAACAATTTCATTATCTGGTCCCTATTAGATACAGTATTTCCCAACATGTTCATGGTATTAAAAATCTTATTAAACCTAATATATATATCATAAATATGCACATCAGACTTCATTTTAAAATTATCATATTTAATAGTGTATGTTTTAATCCTCATTTCTATGACATTTGTAGTTCCTTTAAGTGAGATAGCTAGAGTATCCCAAATCTCAAAAGATTATTTACATGTAGAAATTTTATTAAACTCTTCCTCACCTAAGGAATATTGTAATGAATTCATGGATTTGCAATTATTATTATAATAATCCTTAATTAAATCATCCCAAGTATTTCTAATAGCATTTTCAATTTTATACTCATATATTATATAAGACTAAATCTCAAATCCCATACTCTCAATATGAATTTTTATTTTTATTTTACATTAGAAATAATTAGTGCCATTGAAGAAGGGAGATCTGTTTTTAGTAGAATGTTCTTGATGATTATCCATACATTTAGAACAAGAATAATAGGAAATTTAGAACTAACAAAAATTTTATGGTCTTTTACACTCAACTAAAATCAAAGTTATAAAATATTTTAAAAATAATTTAACACCTATAATACCAAATGTTGGTTGGAATGAGTATCTCAAGAGGGGGATAAATTGAGTACCCAATAAAATTTCTATCTAAAATGGATTATTTTGAAATCCCCCAAATGTTCAAAAATAGTCATCTTATCAAAATAAGTAGTATGATATATTTCTTAATCATTTTAAATATTTTTTTAAATATTGATTAGGTCTTAGATGAATAATATAGACAATATTATTGAATCCTTTGAAATCAATTTACTTGATCAAAATACCATATGAACACAAATTAAGATAAACTATCAAATAATGAATTTTGTTTACAGTTAAAAAAGTTTTCAATTTTAAATTAAAAAAATGTTGAAAACACACAACAGAGAAAAATGAATTCAAGAGGTTCGGTCTCAAGTAGAGACTTAGTCCTCTACACTTGGTGATCACCCATCACCAAGTAGTTTATATATAATAAATAGATGATCCACAACCTGAATTGGTTTTTACAATAGATAACATTTTCTAGGTAACACATGACCTCTTTCATAATTATTCATTGGAGTAAAGATAAATAGAACATACATGGACCTCTACCACTCTTATATATGAGAAAAAAATATGAATAAAAATTTAAAAGATATCTTTTATCTTCCAGTTCATCTTAGGAGAGAGTGTGTGTACATAAAATATATTATTTCACACACTTCTCCAATGTATAAAAATATAAAAAAAATAAACAATAAATCAAGTATTATAGTGTTTAGAGATGATCATTCTATTATAATACATCTTTTTTCTCTTTATTTGATTCAAAAATAAGGCTCGAGTTGATTTTTCTTGAAATATTAAGAAAAATCAGAGTTTCAGAAACTCTTGTTTTCTGACTAGATCAAAGCACTAAATGACATTATTTTTTTCATATTCCTCATCAAGATTTCAAATTATGTCAACTAATTTGATTTTCAATATGATAATATTGATATATTTTGGTATTTTAGGCTCCTATATTATTTATTTCATGTGTTCCCTCTCTTTTCCACTTATCAACAATGATGTATGTTGTGATTTTTATCAACAATATAATCAAGGAGAATATCCGAAGATACTTCCTCATACTTCTCATTATAACAAGATTTTTGTAAAACATTTAAGGAACAATCATTAAAATATTAGATACCATTAAATTCAATATATATAGCCATTATAATGATATAATTAAAAACCAAATAAGTGAAGTAATATAAACAATGATGGTGTCTTAAGATCTGGAGGTGTCTCATGTTCTTGAGGTATGATATTTATGATACGTTTCCCTGGTGGTATTTTTTCTGTCAGTGTCTCAGACTTAGAAAATATTTCAGAAAGCTGGTGATGTGACACTGGTGGTGTCACAGGTAACAGTGTATGGTTTGGTAGTGTATGTTTTGATGGTGTCTCAGACTTGGTAAATATTTTAGTCTTAGTGGTATGAGTCTAACACAATGACATTGATGGTGTCTTGTATGGAGGTATCTCATAATTCTCTATTTTTCTGTTTTGACCGCGTGACATTCTAGAGGTGTGTCAAACAACATTGTCTCATACTTTTTCAAGTCTTCAGTCCAGCGGTATGACACTATGATGGTGTGATTTCCTTGTGGAATCTCAGACTTATATAATTTTTGTAAGACTAGTGTGTCATGACCAAAAGTGTCTCATACTTATAGATTTATCACATTCTCTTATAATATATATTTTCTTACATTAAAACATGAAATTCATTAATAGTATTAAATACAAGATTTTTTTATAATTAAAACCAAGAGGTCAGAAAATATAATTTCTATAACATTTCCAAAGTGTAATGACCGATAATTACATCAACTTCAAAGATAAGATAAAACCTAAAGGTTTCCAATACCTTTAAACTTATGACCAAAAATAGTAAGTTCATTATACATTAAATAATTTTTTCACTAAAATATATACTAAACCAATGGGTTTTATTTCCATAAATATATCCCAAAATATTATAAATCATGGTACACTCTCATCACAAAAAAACATAAAAATGATGTTTAATACTTTTAACTTATGATAAATATTAAAGTCATAAACACATGATAGTATCCACAAATATTGATTTAATGAAGACACATGTGCTTCTAAAATTTAACACAATCCTTATATGCTTCATGATTATTATAACTAAAATAAAATTGGTAAAAATGCATCTACAATATAATTCCAGAATCCCAATATAAAAATACTTCAACTGTTTTATTTCAATATAGTTCCTTGAATGGTTTGGGGTTAACCTTAAGAAGAGTGAATTTAATGAGATAATTCCCATGTCCCTAACATTTAATAAAACAAACTATGAATGGATCCTTAAGATGAAATTTATTCCCTTCTATCATAATCTTAATTTTTCCTTGGCAATTCATTTCTTTTTACCCTTATTTTCCACACAAAAAACATTTTACCATTCCTTTGATTCACTTTCCTGGGTGCCTCATTCATTATTTATGACATGAATGAAGTTGAGTCTTCTTTCTTATATGGTCCCCACCACTTGATCTCTTAGCGAAGTTGATCCTTCACTTATTTGGTGAGTTCGAGATTTGGTTAAGATATAGGTTGTTAATCATATTTAGGATAACTGATTAAGAATAATAATGATATCTTTCACACCAATCATCATCCAATTTGGTTTCTTATAGAAACAAAATTTTCTTATATATTCAATACTAACATGATTCCTTCGATTTCAATCCATTCACTAAAACCAAAAATCATAGTGTTAGAAACAATAATTATTATGGGAAACCACATAATCTTAAATAATCACTTAATGAATTTTTATATCATGAAACCATCTTTTCAATATAAGACAACTTAGTTTTAACCTAGGTCATTCATTTTAATCATCTATTTAAATCCTTTATATTGGGTTGTAAAGAAAATGTGAACTATCAAAAGCATATCCCCCAAGAGTGTAAACCCAAGTGCATAGTAAGGACTATTTTCATGTACCAGGTAACACTCAAGTCAATAATTAAGCACCTTTTAGGATTTTTTAACCCTATATATATCTATTATAGAAGCACATTCACTTGTAGTATCTATAGAGTGTTGTATTTATAAGAAAAATTGTGTAATGTCTAGCTTACCAAAACATTAATATATTCTTATATACTTATCATCAAAGTCATTCATATGGTTGTGTTTCCTAATATTTGTTTTCCTAAATCTAGTTCCTAAGGTTTCCACTAAACTTCTTCAGATACCAACTATAAAGACCCCAACCCCAATAGCCTAGAGACAGTGGCTACTTCATTAATTGGAATTGGATACAAGTGATCACATCCCAAAGGACTGAATAGTTTTTTAGTTTTGGTAAATTAAATATATAAATGATTCTCATATTACATTTGAAAATTAAAATTTAAATATATTTTTTTGTGAATATCATTATTCCCTCTATTGTATTGATTCATATCATTCTTAGTACACTTCCTAGATTCCTAAGAAAGGAAAAAAATAAGGGAGAGCTCAAATACTCATTAAGAGTTGTGTAAATAAGAATCTATCAGGACTAACTGAAGAATAATCAATATGTCAAAATCAATATGTAAAGATAAAAATTTGAACAAACATTCCATTTAATCAATAACTTAAGTATCCTTATTAGAAAAGGTTTAATCATTATGACTATGTAAATAATTGAATACACATGTCATTTAATCAATAAACTAATAATGAAATGTATATATAGATAATATTATTGAAAAAATCTAATTTATAATAATAATTGAATTATTAATGAAGGAAATTCATAATTATTGGACGTCATGATCTCAAGAATCACGATACCTTAACTATCAAGGCCCTTCACAAGACAGTTTAAAACCTATGGGTATATGTACACCATAAACCCATTTAACTAAATCTATCCAACTAATTTACCTCATGAGAAAAATAATTCATCAAGGGGTTATATATAAGCATTCCCCGCTTAAAATGGCATGTCCAACACATTCCTTATATATCAAATGATTGATTTAATTTATGAATACTATTCTTTATAATTAAATATTTGTATTGAGTAGAGGATGTGGATTTATAAATATTTTACAATTCAATAAAATAAAATTCAATGTAAAACATCATATGTATAAATGATATACTATTTAATAAAAAATCATATCCATGATGGATATTTAGGGGAAATTTAATGTCCAATGATCATAGGAAAGTAAATATTTCAATGGAAAGCTAAAAACTACAAAATTAAATCAAGAAGTAGAATTTCAAAACATTACTTGGTAAAAATTATCATGAACTGTACATGTGAAGAATAAGGATAGTATTAATACAATATATCATCAATATATTAAAATTAAAATAAATGATTGTTGTAGTTGATGAATAGAAATACCCTAAAAATATATTTAAACACATTATTGAGAAAAATATCATTTTAACTTTGAAAATATTTTTAAAAATAAAATATCATAAAATATTTTGAAAATATTTTTCTTTAAAAACAACCATTGAAAAAAAAATAAACTTTTTTAGAAAATAATGTTTTGGAAGAAAAAGGATTTTTGACTGAAGAGAAAAATGAGGTCATATTCTATTAAAAACATTTTATCGATCATTTTAAGTACCAAAGAGTGGGAAAATGATACTATTACTTGAAAAAATTAGAAATAACCATGGGAGAGGAAATTTAAATGGGTTTATTATCCAATTATCAAATAATTTCCTTCAATATAAATTTAAACATAAATAATTCAAATTAAAATGGGATTGTGAAATAAACTGTTCAAAAGATAATAAAATTGGAGTGAGAATTAAACAATTAATTGATTATGTGTATAAAATTTAAATCCACATAAAAAAGTTGATATAAAACATAATATATTAAAAATTAATTACAAATATTCTTATAAAATCAAATATAATGAAGAAGTAATATAACCCAATGAATAGAAATTGAGTTATGAAATTCTTTATCACTTAGTACCTTTTAAACTATACCCTATGAAAGAATATACTTTAATAGTAACTTTAAAAAAAAATAATAAGTTTTTATTCATGTTAAATATATCCAAGGGGTAGTATATACACCACATAAAAGTTAATAGGTTCATATTAACAAATTTATCACAAGGAAATTGAAATTGAGATGAAATCCATAACCCCATGCTTCCTTTTGGTTTAATGTTATTTAAACTTATGTATATTGGTTTTAATAAAGTTATTAATTTATAATAGAAACATATTTATGTTTATAATATTATATATTATCCTATTAAAACATTTTATCACCCATTTGTTAATAAAATTTCATTATTTTTATTGTTTCATGTGTTAATTGCATTGTTTTATCATGTGTGTTCTATCATGAAGGTTATGGTTATTATGTATAGAATATAGATTAATAATATTTAGAATTATATTAATGTTATAAATATAAATATTTACTCATTAAATACATTTTTAGAATCATTATTGAAGTTTGGACAAGGAAAATGAATCACATTCTTTATGGAGATAGCATGTCAAACATACGAATGAACGATAATATCATTCCATTAACGAGTGAAAGGGTAAGAAATTTAGTAAAATATTAATTTTAAATAATAAAAATAATTTAATATATATCTCATATATTCATTAAATTTATACTTATTACTTTACATGTAAATCATAAGTTAAAAATGATTCACATCGCTTTGTGAGGTGGTAGTCTGCCGTACACACGAGTGACATAATCGTATTGTAAACAGAATGGAAAGTAAGAAGGTGTATGGGATATTAAAATTTAATAAGTATAATAATATCATAAATATTATATATATATATACTTTAAATACATATTTATATTAAATCATCAGATGTGTGGATGGAAAATGAGTCACATCAGTTCACGAGGTGGCAGTCCAACATCCATATGATCAATGATTTCATTTCCCATTTTGATGGAGGAGGATATGGATAAATATTATTTCATCAACATAATAAAATCCTATTTTATGGTATAAAATAATTATATTATATTTTTAGTTTTAATACAAAATTTAAGGTGGAAAAAAATGAAAGAAAATGAAGGATCTTTGTTAAGACAATTACCTTTTCTTAGTGAAATCTCCATTGAATCTCCTCTTAAGGACCCTATGGTTTGAATTATTAGAATAAAATAATCTCTATAATGTTTATAAGGATTTAATTAGAGATATTTTTGGTATGGTTTTATAAATATAAATGTATTGAGAGGTTTTAGGAAGCGAATTGAGGGAGTGTTCTTTTATAAGTGGGAGGAAGGACACGCATGGATGTTTTGAAAATAATAAAGTGTACCCACATTCTTCACATTCTAAAAGGATCCAAAATGTTCCATTATGGAAAAATAGATTTTATAATGTCATAATATGTCCATAAAATAATATTTTACAAGTTTTAGATCAATTTTAATCCTTATCTTCTTAGTTTAACCCTTGGTAAACTCGTTTTTACCTTAATCATGACAATTAATTTTTACTATTTTTATTATTAATTATGGTAAAAAATTAATATGAATCCAAATATAGAGTCTATTTTTCCAAATTAAATTCACATAATTGAAAAAATTAAATTTAAAATTAAACGCGTAGACATGATAAAAAGAGGTTTTCCAAAGTGAAAACTTTTATAAGTTTAAAAAGTTCTTATATCAAAATTCAGTATGAAATTAATTAAAAGGATCTAAATTATTTATATTTTAATATAAATTGACTAATTTTAATTTAAACCAATTTTAATATTTAATTTATCCGTTTAAATTATTTAAATGGAAATTCAATTTTCAATAAAAATTAGTACTTTTCACTATTCATCAAAAAAATAACATTTTTTGAAAAATCCCAAAATTTTAAAAAAAATATAATTTTAACATGTATATTTGAAAAATGAAGTTTATTTTTTCGAATAAATTTTCTAAAAGTGGTAAACATTAATTTTAAATTATGTTTGAAAATCGAAACTAAACGGTCTTTTTGAAAAAATAGTTTTTCATAAAACATTTATTTTTCTTTTGAATTATTTTTATTTTAATTTATAATCAGTAGATATAAATTTAATTTGTTTATATATGTGTAAACCAAATAATTTTCATAATTTATTTAGTCTTATTCATACCCACCAACTTAATTGCTTGGTTATGATGGTCACATTTAAAAAATAATATTTTAATAGAGTATTGTGTTTTTTTAAACTAGTGTTGTGTACAGTGAAAGATATCAATGAGATTAAATTTATTAAAAATTAAATATATAATAATGTCTTAGGTTGTTAAATTCTCATCTAAGCTCAGTGTCACATGTTATATATTCTATCGAACCCAATTTTCTTCTTTTAAAATATTAGGGTGTTATATTTCACGCCCTTAAATAAATTGTTTCCTCACAATTTAATCTTGATCTAAAAAAATAAGGGTTTAATATTTCAAAATACCTTCTTTTTAAACCCACATCATAAAAAATTGGTAATAAATCACCCTCTTGATAAGAGAGAAATGAAAGAATAAAGGTTATCTGGAATAACACATACTATGTTTTCAAATAGGGGAACATTGTGGGAAAGAGAAGATATGGATATGGAAGAAAAGTGTAAATAATTATATAGAGTGATAGATATAATTGATCATAATAAATTTAATGATCAATGGAAAATGAAAGACCAAAAAACCATAAATTTGTGATGATTTAATATTATTTGATTCATTGGATATGGGGGTAATAGGAGAAGATTTTTGTTTCGAAATCATTTTTCCTAAAGTTAGGGAATTCCTTTACCATATTGAATATGAACATAAGGAAATATACTTACTGGATAAATTTATATTTCATAATCAAATTTTTATCCTTTTTTGTGCTTTGATCAATTTTCACTCCATCTCTGTGCCCAATAAATTAATATCCAAACAATAATTTTTTATTCTTGAAGCACTAAAATTAACTTTTAACTTATCATAAAATCCATAAAAGAGTGAAAATCCCTTCTATCTATCTATAAATGTTTTCCAAAACCGATATAGTTAGCACATGTTATCCAATATAATAACATGAAATCTAATCCTCAATAGTAGAAACACTAGTTCAACCTTAATATTTATACATAAAATCATTTAAGTAAAAACAATAATGAATTAACAAGAACATTATATAGGCCAATGATAGGTGTATCACCCTTGTCACCCTTCAGTAATGGATTCAAGCCCGGTGGCCTTACCGGATGTCATGGGTTATTAGCATGTATATGGGTTTCCCTTCTTCTAAAACCATATTATTATAATTCCTATAAAATTACCAAAGTTTGATATCCTATAATAAACTCAATATCAAAGATACGATAAACCATAAATGTTGCCAATACCTTTAAATTTATTCCCAAAAAAGTATGGGCATTCATCCTTAAATAACTTTTTTACTAAAACATATAATAAAAAATATATTGAATTTCCATAAATTTATCCCAAAATATATTTAATCTAGGTATCCTCTCATCACATAATACCTAAAAGGGGGGTTTTAATACTTTGAACTTAATATCAGTCTTAAATTCATAAACTCATGATGGTATCCCAAAATCTTAAGTTAATTAAAGCATATATTCTTATAAATTTTAACATAATCCTTATATGTTTCATGATTATTATTATGAAAATATAATTGGTGAATATAATTCTATAATATAATTATGTAATTTCAATACATTAATACGTCATCCATTTTCTTTCAACATAAGACATTCCTTGTTCAAGGGTATAACCTTTAGAAGGGATCATTGACTTTAATAATTACCAGGTTCCCCCCATTTAATAAAATAATCTATAAATGGATCCATATGATGAAATTTATTTCCTTACATCAAACTCATCATTTTTTTTCTGGGAAATTCATTTCTTTATTACCTTGTTTTCTATGAATAAAACTTTTTATCATTCCTTTGAGACACTTTCCAGGGTGTCACTTTCCATATTTATGACAAGAAGGAAATTGATCCTTCTTTCCTCCATGGTCTCTACCACTCAGGCTCTTAGTGAACTCTATGCTTATCTTCTTTGATAAGTCTACGAGTTTGTTAAGTTTTAGGTTGTTAATAAGATTTCAAGATAACTTATTAAGAATAATAATGATATCTTTCAATCCATTCATCATCCCATTTGGTTTCTTATAATAACCATATTGTCCTTCATAATCAATGTTAACTTGATTCCTTTTGTTTCTGACCATTTACTAAAATCAAAACTTATAGTGTGATAAACAATAATAATAGTTGAAAACCCCATAATCATAAAGATTTACTTATAGAATTTCTAAATCATGATGAGTGATTTTCAATCTAAGACACCATATGTTTAACCTAGGTCATTCATTGTCATCATCTATTCAAATCCTTAATAATGGTTTGTATAGAAAATGTTAATTATCCAAAGAATATCCTACAATCAAACTGAGTGTGCATTAAGGGTTATTATTTTGTATTGAGTAATGATCTAGTCAATCCCAATGTGCCTTTTGTTATAATTATTACACCTTGGTGCATATGTTCTAAAACCATTTCGACTCATAGAATCTATACAGTAATGTATTTCTAGGAAAAAACACATAATATCTACCTTATCAAAACGTTAGGATGTTCTTCTTCATTTATCATCAAATTATTGGATGTCTCCCTTCTCTCAGAGTTATCCACTCTTCCGCAGCTCCACATATGGTTTCTTCATGAAACCCTCTGATTCATATTTGACGGCGCATCTGTGTGACATACCTATTCCTATTCTTTTCCCTCCCCTCCTTTTACCTCCTGCTTCTTTATTTCTTTGCGGAACTCCTCTGGTTTTTTCAAGTCATCACTCTTTCTTCTCGTGCGCTTGGGCTACCGATGATGGTTTTCTTTTTTGTTTTCTATTGGTCTCTCATTTTTTGGCTCTAACCTCATTATCCTCATCACCTCTCTATGTTGGATTTGGTGTTGTGGTTTAAAGAGATTTTGGGTTTCACAATTCAACAGTCGATGATCCTCATAGCACTACCCGGGTTGGTCTGCCCCTGCTTTCTAGGTTCCCAGTTTTCTTCCTCATCAAAGATTGATGTCTCCTAGTGTCCTCAGCCACTCTACTACTACTATGAACTCACATTCCTCTACTCCTCTCATTTTTAGATCTGAAGCAGTGGTAACATTTAAGTTTTGGGAGGTGTGGTTTGGTGGATGTCAGGGTTCCTAGCATGCATCCCCTGATAATGGATTTGGTCTTTCAGTTTGTTCTTCATGATTTTGGTGATGGTTTGTTTTCTTATTATCTATGGTAGATATGATGATTGATGTTTTTTGTTGTTTCTATCTATGGATATGGTTTGTTTTTTCTTAAGTCTAGTTAGGGTGGTGGTCGTCGAGTTTCTCTCAACGGTACTATGGTGATGTTCATACTCTTCATCTCTATATTCATGGTATGTTTTTTTATTCATTGGGGGATGACGATTATTTGGGGTGGTGAGATGTTTCAAGGTGGGTTTGGTTTCTGATGATCTTTTCCAACCAGTTTTCATAGTGGTTGGAAGATGATGTTGATGCAGTGATGGATATTGACGGTGAATGATGATTACTAGTGATAGTGTGACGTGTTTGATCTTCAAGTGTGATTCTCAGATGTGGTGTGATTTTTGAATTTTGAATTTTGAACTTGGATGCAATTTTTTTGGGTTCCCACTTGGTTTGTAGGTTATCTCTAATCCATAAAATTGGCATTTGGAAAATCAAACAAAAATATAATTTTCAGCCATTTGTCCTCAAATTATATCATGAGGTTATTTTTCCTAATCTATGTCTTCTTAATTATAATTCTAAAGGTTTCTACTAAACTTCCATTGAAATATACTATAAGAAACCCGACCCCAGTATCCTAGATCTAGTGGTTACTTAATTACATTGTAACTAGATACAATTGATCATATCTAGAAGGATCGAATAGTTTAGTAGTCTTGTTAAACTAAATACATACATGATTCCATTATTACATTTGAAAAAAAAAATTATAACATTTTTTTTTGAGAATATCATTATTCCCTCCATATATCCTTTCATATTATTATTAGTACACTTCTTGGATTCTTGATAAATGAAAAAAATAAGGGTGAGCTCAAATTCTTATTAATAGTTACATAAAGCGGATGATATCATGAGTAGATGAATAATAATAAATAAGGCATAATAAATATAGCAGGAAAAATATCTGAAAACGCATTTGATTTAATCAATAACTTTATAATCATGATTAGATAGGTCTTAATAAATATAGAAATGTAAATAAATGAATACACATGAAATTTAATCAATAAAGTAAGAATGAAATGAATCTTGGGATAATATCATTATGAAAATTTCATGGATAATAATAATTTAATTCCTAATGAAGGAAAATCTTAATTATTGGACATTATGATCTCAATAATCTTGAAACCTCTAATCTTGATACCTTTGACAAGATAGTTTAAATATAATGGGTGGTTATACACCCAAAACACATTTAACTAAGGTCATCTAACTTATTTATCTTATAAAACTACTCATTCATATTGGGGATATCGATAATTGTTCCTCACTTATAACTAAATATCCAATACATTCCTCATATATCGAATGATATATTTAACTCAGGAAAAATATGTCTTATAATTGAATGTATTTATTGAGTAAAGGATAAAAATTTATCAATATTTCCTCGGTCAATTAAATAATTTTCAATTTAAAATACTCTATGTAGAAATTATATACGGTTTAATAAATAATCATATCCACGATAGATATTTATGTGAAATTTAATATCCAATGATTATTTTAAAGTGAATATTTTAAGGTAAAGTTAATGAATACAAAAATAAATCAAGAAAGTGAATGTAAATTCTTTACTTCGTAAAAGATATCATAAAACATCCATAAAAAGAATAAGGATTATATCAATACAACATTTCCCTAGTGGATTATAAGTAAAATAAAGGGTTTTTGTTATTGATGAATAGAATTACTATAAAAAAATATTTAAAATATTCTTGAGGAAAATATCCTTTTAACATTGAAAATATCTTTAAAAATTAAAGTTTATAAAATATATTTAAAGTTGTTTTATTTCAAAGTAACTTTTGAAACATATGAATAAATCTTTAAAACATTGAATGTTCATGACAGTGGTAGATTCCATACATGTCATACGCATTAAAATAAAGATTCCTTTCACATTTTCAGTAAAAACCAAACGGGCCTTGTTTGGAAAAAGACATGAAGATTCCTTTCAAAAATAATTATAAAAATTAAAAAATGGGTAAATTTTTTTAATAAATCATTTTTATAATGTTAACAAAAAATTTAAAATATTTTTAGAAAAAATGTTTTTGGAAGAAAAAGTACATGGACCAATGTTGTAAATGAAATCAGATTTTATTAAAAACATTTTCTCAATCATTTTATGGATCAAAGAGTGAAAATTGTACTATTACATGAAGTATTCATCAATAACCAAAAGACAAAAAATTAAAAGTTTTTATGATCCAATGATCAAATAATTTCCTTCAATGGAAATTCAAGCATAAATAACCTCGATTAAAATTAGATTGTGAAATAAACCCTTACAAAGACATAGAATTAAAGTGAAAATTAACTAATGAATTCATTTTTTGTATAAATTTAAATCCATATAAAACAATTGGATATAAAATATAATATATTCAAATTTCATTACACACATAATCTTATAATATCAAAGATAATGATTAAGTAATATAACACAATGAAAATAAATTGAGTTATGAAATTATTTACCACTTGATAACTTTTAAATTGTACACTATGAAGGAATATAATTTAATTATAGAATTAAAAATTAGTAATAAATTTTTATTAATGTTAAATGCATACAAGGGGTATTATATACGCCATATAAAAGTAAATAGGTTCATATTAACAAATATGTCTCATTGAAATGGAAATTAAGATGAAATTCCTTACCTCACGCTTAATTTTAGTTGAACATGATTTAACCACATTTATAATGGTTTCAATAATGTTATGAATTTATAATGAAACCATTTCATATTTATAATATCATATATGATCCTCTTATAACATTTTACCACCCATTTGTTAATAATATTTAATTATTTTAATTATTTTCATAGTTTTGGTTGTTAATTGTCTTGTTTTCTCAGGTGTGTTTTTTTAGGAAAGTTCTTATTATTGTGTATAGGATATAGATACATAATGTAAATAATGATATTAATGTTATAAAAATAATATTTACTTATTACATACAATTTTATAATCACTCTTAAATGTTGGAAATGTAAAATCAATTACATCGCTTCGTGGAGACGGTAGGTCATACGTATGCACGAGTCACGATATCATTCCATTAATGAGTGAAAGGTTAAGGAAGTGTGTGATATATTAATTTTAAATAATAAATATCATTTCACATATATCACTTATATTCATTAAATTTATCCTTATTACTATCCATTTAAAGCATAATTGAAAAATGAATTGCATCACTTCGTGATGCGGTAGTTCATCATACACACGAGCGACATTACCATATTTTGAACGGCATGAAAGTAAGATGGTATATAAGATATTATAATTTCATAAGTATAATAATATAATAAATATCATATATATTAATTAAATCCATAATTATATACATTCTTGAGATGTGTTGATGGAAAATGAGCCACATCAGTTTGCGAGGCGGTAGTCTGCCATACACACGGTCGACTATTTCGTTCCCCATTTAACGGAGGAAGAGATTGATAAATATTATTTCATAAACATAATAAAATATAATTATATGTTAGATATTGGTGTTATTATATTGTAAGTTTTAAAACATAATTGAATTTGGAGATTGAAGAAATAAAATGAAAGAGCTTCTTTAAGACAATTACCTTCTCTCAGAGAAACCTCTTTTGGATCACCAATTAAGGGCCCTAGGGATGGTCATTTTGGAAGACCAAAAGCTCTTAAACGTGGATATGAATGTTGGGGATATATTTTTGTAGGGTTTTGTTGATCCAATTTTCTTGAGAGATGTAAATAAGTGAAGGGGTAGTGGAATTGTATAATTAGAGGAGATGACACATGGAATTTTTGAAAAGAATAAAGTGTATTGTTGGCATTGAATTCCACATGAAGCTACAAATGGACATATTTGGGTAAACTGAAGAAACAATCTAACTTAATGAAACATTATGATAAATCCAATGTATGTGTGTGCAAGTTTTGAGGTGTGTGGCTAATATGAAATTCCATTATCAAGACTCTTGTGCGCACAATGCGACATATCTCGCACCCCTTCCATGAAAGCCACTAAAAAAGTTAAGGAAAGTGCATGTAAGATGGAAAAATTGTGTGAAAGAAGCTAATATGAAAGAAAACATCTTATATTCCCAATGGGATGTCAAACCAAGCCTTTCTTGCTCGCTCACTCTCCATATCTAAGGGAAAAGCTGCATGGAAGACCTCTTTTGTGAACAGACTCTTATATGTTGTTACTGAGGGATTTATCTATATATTAATGGCCACCCCCTTCTTTTGGGAGATCCTCTGAAATTCAAACCCCTACTCTTCTGTGTATAAGACAAATCCTTCATGGCATCATCAAACGATGTAAACTTAAATGTAGAGATCATGTGTGACAGTTTCCCTATAGGTCCTCCCTTGAGTGGGCCTATAGTTGTGTAATCCTCACCCAATCTCTTTCATCCCAAGTTAGGTGTGTGCAAGGTATTGACCTTTTCCCAACCTTGAGCTTTTCCCAACACTCCAAAGTTGCACTCAAGAATTTCTTTGCATGTAAGCCTCAAATATTTCTCTCACCTCTTATTTGAAGATCCATGAATTATCTCTATTCTAAATCACCATGTTTGAGATCCTCTTGCATGAAACTCCTATATCTTGAATGCACCACTTATGCATTTCCCTACAATCTTGTGTGTAGAAATTTCTTGGTACCTCATGAGACATCTCCTAGGACTATACTTCATGTGTTTCAATACCTTTTTCTTCTCAGAATAGGTAAATTAATCCCCCTTTCTTCTCAGTATAGGGACACTAACATGGACCTCATAACTGACCACTCATCCATACCGTTAAAACCTACCATTTCTAAATCTATGTCCCTCTAAGAGGTGCATGTGTGATGGTTATGTAAGCCCAAGGAGTAAGGAGTGAGTCCCCTACTTCTATGATGCATAACATAAAACTTCCTAGAACCAACATCTTCAGCACATGATGTTAAACTATAGTCTTACCTTGGGCAATGCCCATGGGACACCACATATAGGATTATCACAGGATGCCTCCTTTTCCCAACCTATGGTATATGAACACTCTCATGGGAACCTTTCATGCGTAAACCCCACTCACCCTTGATAGGATGATTTGTGTATGAGTGATAGGGAATGAGATATTCCTCATAAGGAATGAGATTCACCTCACATGGAATAACATGATCCTTAGTCAGCTCTCTTGTTTAATCCCCATACCATCTCTTATTGATGAATATTTCATGGCCTGAGAATCAGGTCTACTGCATCTTCTTATTTCTCACACCATACATGACTCACCGGATATTATAGGTTAGGAGTGACCACAACATCCAACCTTCACTTTCATGTGATGCTCCTATGCGTAAGCCTCAACATTTCTCATCTAAAGGAATCATACTTAGGTGTGATACCTAATAATAAATTCTCCATAGGAAGCTTTCATGCATAATCCCCACATCATACATGCTCCATGGATATCCTCTTAGATATAATCACCTCCACGTCCCCTTATCAGGGAAGCTTCCATGCATAAACCCTAACAATTTTCTCCACTTCAATGGACCTCCTCCTCATGTGTAAGCCCCAACACCCCTTCTTTAACTATGGGGGATTTGATTCCAAACTTACCGAGATATGTAGGAAAACTCTCTGAAGTCCAAAACTAGTGTTACATCCACTCTATCCATTTCACACAAAAACTCTTCCATATCCATCTGGATTTTACCCAAGCTACCTCATAATTGTGAGATCATTCCATCCACTTGGGATGCTCCTATGTATAATCCTCATCCACATCATCACCGCTCCTAGCAGCACTCGGGAGACTCTCATGCATAATCCTCGCACAATCCAACCAATATAAATCCTATTACAAAGGGTGGATTCTATACATAATCCCCACACCATCCATCAAAATATAAGGGTTTTATCCTTTCTTCCTAAATAGGATACATTGGATGCCTCTCTATGGTTCAATCCCAACCAATGATAAACCTTAGTTCCCTCCTCCTATGTGTGTACCACATTGATCTATCTTAGAAGGAATTTTGATCAACCTTCACAATGTGACATCTTCCCTTTATGGGACACACGTCCTATATCTGCATCCATAGGGAGTTCTGATCCATCCATTGGTAAACCTTTTAGGTTCTCCCTCCTAGGGGTGCACCTCCTTGATCCACCTATATAGGGAATTCTGATCAAACTCATCCCGTCTCTATAAGATGTTAAACTTGTGACCAATCAAATGATTTTACCTCATGATAAAGATGGGATTAATAAGGTAAAATCCTAGGAACATATGCCTTTGGTATCGGATAAATCATGATCAAAATGATATTCCTTGGGTTCTACGCCCAAGACACCACTATGAGATTCCCTCCTATGAGGAAGAATATAGGTGACCAATGTTCCCAGTGTCTAGATATGCCAACAGTTCCCAATGTGACTACTCCCCTGACCAAAGGTTACTTCCCTATCAAGACCCCTTGGAATTTCCAAACATAAGTACCATAATTAACAAGTGTCTATAAAGATATGGCACCAAGAATGAGTTTCATGAACATGACTTAATATATGAGGGAGACCCAAACTAGGAGACAAATTACAAGGAGGAATACATGGAAGGAGGAACCAAAATCCCATAATCCCATTTATATCAAGGAGTAGATATCACTGATGAAAATTTTGAATGATTTCCACCTTTTAAAAGTATAAATGTGAGGTAACAATGAATGCCAGCATAAAAATACATGTAAGGAAGTACATGATAACAAAAGAGTTAGAAATAGAAATGGGGAGCCCAATATAGAGATTTTCTCCTTCAACCATGGTAATGGGATATGTTTTTCATAAGATCAAAGATTGTACTTAGACATGGATGATGTCAAGCCACTAATAGATATAGTGAACCTAATGTGAATCTATTCTCCTCAACCTAGGGAGTATTATCATTCGAGACATAAAAGTATTAGCATGTCACTAGATCCAATTTTTGAAACTAGTTCCCACTAAGTTAATAGTGATACCAGAATGGAACTCACTAAGAATTGGGGCAGTTGAATATTGGAAATCCTGGTTTGAAACATTGTCAGCATAGACCTATCTCTCTGACTATGGAAGGTTGGATGACATGGGGGCATTGGGCATTTCTTTCCCAATATCTGTATTGACGGGTGAATCTTCCTGGCATCCAGGATCCAATATTCTAAAAACCAATAACCCAAAACCCACCAATGTAGGGGAAGGATAAATGTTAATGTGGAAATCCCGCACAACTCCAACTCCACTGCAACTTCAGACGTGACTATGCCTACCGAGCCCCCACGCCCCATCTCACCCTTAGGGATCATTCAGATCAGGGTGATGGACACCCTAATATGATGGTACAAGACGGAGGGAGTCATTTCCACGATGGATATGGCTCTCTAGGGACTGGAGGCTTCTTCACATCACTGACTCTACCACCCCAAAGAGTCTTGTAGGGAACCCCTACAATGAAGAGGAAGGGGATGGCCAAGTTATCCTAGTAATGAATACCTCCCGGGATTCACCCAGGAGGGATCCCATCAATCCCCATGAGTTCCAACAATGATTGTTTCTCTAGGTTGAGGAATATGTGCACTATTTCCCAGCTCTTTAGGCCCCAGTCCGAATGATCTAACACCAACATATCCCCCTAGATAAGGAACATTCCCATCAAATGGAATCATCTTCAATAGCTTTCATAACTCCATACACCATTAGTACATTCCTTAAAATCCCTAACACTATGTAGAAGGGACCCATCAATGCCCAGTTGGGATCTAGACCCCAGCTTCCCTATAGGCTGGTTGGTTGACTCTATCAACTGTCGGCGTTGACAGTAGCAATTAAAAACCATTATTTGATGAGGAGATTCAGTAAAAAGTCCCTCCCCATACAATATCCAACCATAGTGGAGTTCCTCTCCACTCTCACAATCAACATGGATGTACTCTCTATGTTATCATCATCAGCCAAAGTGGAGGTCATCCCCACTTCATCGACACCCAGTTTGGAGGTCATCCTTGTACTTATGGTTCTCAATGTGTAGGTACTCTCTGTGTCACATACCATTAGTTAAAAGGACCTCTAAATGCTATTCCTAGATCAAGAGGATGTATTCCCCACTTCTTCACTGATCAAAGTGGATTCCCTCCTCACTTCATTGATGATCGGTACGAAGGTCCTCCTTGTGTTGTCATTGTCGGCCAAGACAGAGGTCCTCCCCATGTAATTGCCATCCAGAGTGGAAGTCCTACCCACTCCTTCAATGTTAAACATGTAGAACCTCCCCACGTTTCCATAATATTATGTGGAGGCCCTCCCCAATCCATCCCACATTATATTGGAGTTCCTTCCCGTGCATCTAGAAACATGTATGAAGGTCCTCCCCGTACTCATGCTTCTCAAAACAGGGGTCCTCCCCATGACCAGTTTGATCAATGAGAAGACCCTACTCACACGTAAACCCACCAAATAGGATTTACTCAATATTCTTACTCCCAACATGGAGGTCCTACCCATGTTACTAGTGACAACGGAATAGGTCCCCCCTACTATGTTAATATCCATAGTGAAGGTCCACCCCACTTCTATGGTAGTCCAACCAGAGGTCCTCCCCACTCTAACAAAATATGATACAGAGGCCCTCCTCGCATCCCAAAAAATCAAATTAGAGGTCCTACCCACATCATCACTCAAAGGAATGAAGGTCCTACTCATTTAGAAGAAAATAACTTTCTTGAAGAACCATCTCGAAGAAGAAGGCAGAACCATCACTACCAAAGCGAGAACCATCACTGTCGAAGGCAGAACTCCAGGAAGCGCCAATTCATTGTCAATATTGTTTGATTCTCATAATAAGAAGAATAATAAGATTAAATGATGGATCCTTAACCACATACATCTGTATCATAATCTGGGGAAGGATCCCGGCAGGTGAAGTTTTCCATCCCTAAAGGTGAGATCCAAAAATTTCTCGAATCCCTTTGTAGGTATATGTAGGTGAAGGAAGATTTGGCCTGCTTTTAGGGTCTTATGGTGCAGTCATTCCTGGAATCACCAGTGTCATTCTCTACCTATAATTGAGATCACATAGAGTTATTATGGATCATGATAGAAAATGAGCATCTGGTAGACACATAATGGCTTATCCACTGGCCTGCCCATCATCACACAAACCAGCATCCATGTCGTTGCCCGTTTCTCTACCAACACTGATCGGATATTGGTCCAACCAAGATTCAGGCCCCATTTCTTAACAAGGAAGACTATTGGGTACTCTATATGCTGACCATCTATCTGTGGTGATCTGGATTAATGTGGTTCCCAACATTGACATCCTAGAGTCCCTCACCTAGGACCACATCACGTGCTTTCACCGGACCATCTGGGAAACATTTTTTCACCTCTGTGACTGTCAATTGGTCTATCGAAGGAGTTGGGAGAACTTTTATTACATCTATTAGCAATATCGCATGGTTGAGTTAGCAGCACTACTAGTGGCCAAGAATCTTGTGTCACGTGTCTACAACTATACCCTACAATCTAGGGGCGTTCAGAGACTTACAGTATTCTCAAAAATCGTTGAAGAAGCATCTTCAAAAATTATGATCCACTATTGTGGTTAGCACGATACTCTCCACTTTAGTCATATCCTGTGACAATCCAATTTTCCAAGTGATATTGAGGATACACCCCCAGGTGTTTTCACAGTGAATATGGATAATCTCTCATTTCCTAAGGATGGGGACACTTGCGTAGGATCCAATAGAGAGAACCCACCCATGAGGGTAGCACAGTATCAGGTGGACTCTCATATAGGTGTTCCCACACACCTATAAAGGCATGAACGTAGCCTTAGGGAGCCCTCCACATCGTTTCCCACTAGATTGAATCTAAAAAATAGAAAGGGGAAGCTTGATCCCTCATATCCATATAATGTTGTACAAAAGACATAGGTTGATCTCGCTATGGTCACCCTACAACAGCATATTTCATACTATAAGAGGATCATCAATGATCTCATTGCTGATTGGTGCCCAGATTATGGTGATCCTTGATAGGATCATGTTCCTCCTCCTCTAGGGCAATAGGGGAATACATAGTTACTTCGTGGCCAATTACCCCCAATTCATCCTGGTGATCCTACGCAGTTAAATAGAGAAGAGGCTGAAGTTTATGGAAAGCATCCATGGTGTATGTTGTCTGATCCACTTGATCAGCATGATATCCTACCTCAAGACCCAGATCAAGATTCTCCACAAAGGTGCTCCATGAGTTGTTGAGCCTTCTTACCATGTTGACGAGCCTATCAATTCCTTTTTGGTTAGTAATCCTCATCAAGATAGTAATACCTACCAAAATGACCTACTAGCTACTCTCACCACTCGCCTCGAAGACCTGAAGACTCAAAAGGTGAAAATACCACCTGATGGAAAGTTGTATCTGGATTTTTTGGATGGAATGAGAGCACCCCCAAAATTAGGGAATCCAAATTATGTCTCCTTCAATGGTATGGGTGACCCACTGTGGTATTTGGTCCACTTCATCTCAATGTGAGGACCCATGTTGGGGACCCTAGAGGAGTATGAGGAAGCCAAGTTCTAATGATTTTTTCATACATTCAAGGGGTTTGGGTAATCTGGTACATCCATTTACCCATTGGTTCCATCACTGGTTGGAAATACCTTTATAGGTAGTTTTTCTACCAGTTAAACTACACCACATGCATGATAAAAATTGTTTACCTATTCAAGTGAAATAAACTTCTAGATGAGTGTGTCATAGATTTTGTTAGTATATGGAAGGGTACCATGTATTAAATCGGTATGTCACTAACTCAATATAAGTTAATAATGATGTGTAGTAGGAACATCAAGACAGAACTGGTCCCTACCCTCATCACTCTGAACTTACCAAGAGAGTTTCAATATTTCTCTGATAAGGATTAGTACCAACAGGAAGACTTTTAGAAGGCCAAGTTGGGACGTCCATTGCCTTTTCCAGCTCTTATAATAAGAGACACCAAGGTAGACTCCTTCTCCATAGTGAAAGTGGAGGATTGAGAGCTGTTTTCAATAGATCCTTGCCAAGTGTAACCTCACAGAGTGTGGCAGCCTCATCAACCTCAACCTCATCCAGGGCAGCACTGACAGACACCTCCTCATAAATTATCGATGCCTACGTAGGAGAATGTGGCTTTATCCCCTCATCATGATCCATCCCCTCATTAGGTACAAGAACCCAGAGTTCCCTTACTCTATAGTATAAACCATACCTACTCATTTAAAGAAGCACAAGTCCCTAGTTACTTCCACTTTCTCTTGGAATATGGGGTTTTGAAGTTGCAAGAGTGCAAGAAACTCCATGAGGATGAGCTCACTGATCACCCTGACCAATTCCCTTTTCTATATAATACTTGGATATAACATCAAGAAATGAAATTTTATCATGGATTAGATCAAGGTCCATGTGGATAATTGTGTGGAAATTTGGATCATTTACCTTCACAAGTGGAAAACATATCTCCTACGACGGATGTCGACAATGAGGATTCAGATGAATGGAATATGGTTTTGAATTGTGGGACTCAGAAGTATCATGATTGGTTGGATCTAATGGAAATTTATCATGACCATGGTGTCATCTGTGTCTACTTAGGCTAGGTCAAACATATTGAAGTTGTCATTCCATCTCTAGCTACTCCTTTTTTAATTTCACCACATCCTTCTACGTCTGAAATTAGTAGGCGTTAAAGGTGAAAGGGAATGAAAATTCCCCTACCTATGCCAAAACTTTCCCACACCCTTAGCAATTTCATGACTCCAAAAATGATAATTACACCCAAGGACTACCCCACCTTGGAATACACCTATAAAAATGGATAGGGGTATGCCTCTATGAACATCGTTGAACTAGTGGAACCCTACATATCCCTTAATGATGAGAAATATTAGGAAGTACCTTTAAATTATCCTAGATGATGTCATCAAATAAGAAGTATAGGGAATACACATCACCATAATACTCAGTCTACTACTTCAATCCAGACCATGCATGCTACTAAGACTAGATAGTAGGTTCTGTATACAGCTCAGTAGGCATAGTCCTCCCAACCTATTCTATCAGACTCACATCCACAACTCACCAAGATAATAGACCAAGAAAATAGCTACAAATGCATCATGCCCAACCAATTATATCTAAATATATATCCCATTTGGTTGTAAGTCATCCAGCAGTGGTTCTGGGCGAGTTTTATGATGAGCACTGGGATGTTTCTAGAACTACTCAGAATCTAGTGGTTTAGCCATTAGTGCTTCTCATGTCTCTTTCCAAAGAGCAACTGCCTGTGGGTAGAGGTTTGCACCTATAATGGAAGTGCAATATGCTAAAGCACTTCACCAGTATTCCTACAAAGAAATTAATCCTAGATTCCCTCCTACGGTCTAAATAGATGTGTGAGGCCCTCGAATAGGCTTTGAGAATCCCCCTATCATTCAAAATAGTGGTATAATCCATAGATACCTTCTATTTTGAGGAAGTTGAGAAAGTAGAATGTTAAGACATCATCACTTTCTCTAGAGAAGATGAGGGTTCCCTTTTGTAGGGGCATATCCACCCACTGTACGTCACTAGCCAGTTCAACATCATGGAGGACCATCGTTTCCTAGTTGACATGGGTTTTGGGATCAGTATTTTCCTAGCCAAGAATATTTTCAGTCTAGGGTTGGCTAAATCATATTTGAGTCCCTATGACCTGAAGATATAGGGTTATGATAGGACCGAACAGAGGTCGTGTGGAATAATTCATTTTAAGTACCAATTCAGTGGCTTGATAGCAAACACAAAATTCATGGTTGTCTCAATGGATGCTGCATACAACACATTAATGGGTAGGTCCTATATCCATATCTATGTTGTAGTCTCCTCCTTGTATCTAAAGTGCATTAAGTACTCCCTTAATGTTTTATTAGGCGTGCTTCAAGGTGATGTGTCCCCCATAAACTCCTTAAATACCATTATATGAATTTTGAATATTACTAGAGAAAGGAAAAGTAGGTTCATACCAACATGTTCGAGCACACCATCATCACATCCATCTTGTGGAATGATTTGGATGATGCATATGTCCAACCAATTCATTAGTTTGAGGACATGATTCTAGAATTGGGAAATTTATTTTTCATTTATAGGTGAAAATGTAATTTTTTCCCTAATTATAAATAATTTCACAATATTACCTCATACTCCTACACGATCTAGGCTTGGGTGATACCAGAACTCCAACCCCAATTAAGTGTTGATATGTTCACCCAATGGTTGTAGTTGTGCGCCATACCATCTTGTTCTGCTAAGCTAGGTTGAAATGAAAAAAACTAACCCATCATCATTTCATTGACATTAATAATGGATCTCATGGTCAAACGATTGATGGAATTGGCATGGAAGCCTCCACTACCATGATTTCTATAGAGAAGGAATCCCCTAGTGGAGATTCCATCACCACCCAAGAAGGAACCAGTGGTCCTCTAGAATTAGTTAGTCTAGAATAATTGTCTCCTCCCACTATCCCCTACCTTAGATGATTAAAAGGATCTGGAATATAATCCCTCCTCCTTCGAAGAGGGTGTCTCCACCACTGATGAGTTGGTTCAGGTGAACCTTGGTACTGATACAGATCTGAGGTCAGTGTTGATTAGTGCATTCATTCCTCAAGAGGAACAGCGGAAATATGTTTATTTCTTGAAGAAACATCATGATGTGTTTTCCTAGAGCTATGATGAGATACCAGGGTAGAAACTTAGGTCGTTTTCCACCATCATGTTCTTCTAGTGAGTCAACACGGGTTCAAGAAGACTCTTAGAAAAATACACCCTTATCATGGTGACATGGTTGAGGATAAAGTTGATAAACTTATCAAATCCATATTCATCAAGGAAGTTCAGTACCCCAAGTGGCTAGCCAACATCATTATAGTCAGGAATAATAACTTGTAGACTAAAGTTTTTATTGACTTCTGAGATCTCAATCATCACTTCTAGAATGATGATTTCCCCTTTTAGTGATAGAGTTGTTGATTGATTCCACAACTGGGTTCCAGGCTCCCTCTTTCAGGGATGGATAATCTATACACAACAAAATCTGAATGGCCCCAAAGATGAGTATTCTACCACCTTTAGAGCAACACAAGTAATGTTCTACTATAATTTAATACCTTTAGTTATAAATAATATAGGGGATAATTATCAATGATCTATGCACCATATATTCAAACCGATTCTCTAGATGCTAGTGGAATGTTATTTGGATGATTTGGTGGTTAAATCCCACTAGTGTCAGGGCCATCTCAGAGATATAAATAATTTTTTTTTGTTCTTATTGTCCCAACATTTTAAGATTAACCCCTTTAAATTTGATTTTAGGGTTACCTCTAGTAATTTACTCCGCTTCTTATTTAGATACAGAGGCATTGATATTGATCCAAAGAAGATCAAGTCCATCAACCTTATTCCTCCTCTGAGCAACCTTTGAGAGCTTTAACTCCTTTAATTACACTTAGCCAACATATTACAATTCATTGAAAATCTATCTAGAAAGTGTAATTCCTTCTCTATGATCATGATAAAAGGTGTTTTCTACCAGTGGGATGATGAGTTCCAGACCAAATTTGAGGAGATCAAGAAGTACCTTCTATATCCTTCAGCTCTTATGCCACTAATCTCAAGGAGTCCTTTTTTCCTTTTTGTGACAACACTAGAACAGTACCTTATTTCCCTACTCACTCAAAGGAACAATGAAGGGAACTAAGATAGTTTCTACTATCTCAATCGTATGATCCTTGATGCAGAGTTTAGAAACTCTCTAATTGAGAAGAGCTTCCTCACACTAGTTTTGGAGTGAAAAAGTTATGGAATTATCTAAATCATCATGAGATATAGATGGTGTCCCATGTGGATTCATTAAAGTATATCCTAAATCAACTAATGTTGAAAATCCATCTATCACACTAGGCTGTGATACTTTAGCAGTTAGACATCAGCTTTATTATGTATAAGGCCATTAAGGGACATGCGTTAGCTAACTTTCAAGCCACCCATCTAGCCTATGAAGAAGTGCCTCTGGATGTTTATTTTCTTGATGAGGCCATGCTCTCAGTGGGCCAAGTCTTTCCATGTTGGAAGATGCATTTTGATGGAATATTCTAGAGCCCAACTAGTAGAAGGATTAATGATCCCTAACTCAACACAATAGGCTTGGGGATTTTTTTTCATCACTCCAGCATAAGCTATTCTACCCTACTCGTTCCTAATATCAGAAGGTTTCACCAATAATGAGGCAGAGTATCATGCTCATGCTCTCATTACTGGTCTCAATCTGGACCTCGATATTGACATTCCCCACTTGCATGTAAAGGTAGTCATTGATTTATTCATCAAGAAAATCAATGGTTATTACATCGTCAAGAATCCAAAAATTATGCCCTTGCCCAATCACACTTTCTATATCATGGAACAGTTACCTTTTCATATGTAGGTGACTCATCCTCCCCAGTCGTAGAATGGTCAAGCTAACTCCCTATCCAGTCTAACTGCATCTCTTGCAGAGCCTGGATAGGGTGATCTATTCATTCATGTGGTACATCGGTGAGTCATTACTCTCATCACCACAGATGAAAATTCTAGTCAGTAGGTAAACCACCTAACTTATAGTTATTCCACATTGGGACATCTATATTTCCCTACGGATGAAGATACATCCAATTGGACAACCCCTTTCATTATGTGTCTATGGAATGTCACTCTCCCACTGGATAGAGCTAAACGCATGTGAATCTATCATCGTGTAGCACATTTCACCCTCCAAAGTGGGCCTAACCTTGAACAGACTCTCTACAGATGTGAATTTTATGGAATTATCCTCCATTTCATTCAAGGATATGATATTCCCTATGTTGTGTAGGAGTTTCAAATCGGGTCATGTGGTCCCCATCAGGCAGGGTTGAAGCTCTCCCACCATATTCGATGGTTGGGCTACTTTTGGCCCGCCATGGTCCATGAATGTATCAATTTTTCCAAGAGGTTTCACATGTGTCAGATTTATACCAAATTTTTCCATCATCCAATGTATCCCCTTCATACTAACAAGTATTCTTAGTCATTTTTAGTCTGAGGACTCGATTTTGTGGGACAATATCCTCTAGTGATAGCTCACCAATGTAGGTTCATTCTGACTATGATAGATTTATTTTACAAGTAGGAAGAAGTGACTCCTCCTAATTCAAGGGCCGATAAATTTTCAAATTCATTAACTCTAATATCATCCATCAATTCAGAGTCCTTCCCACTATTTTTAGTTACAAAGACACCAACTTCTAGGAAAATGAGTTGAAGAAGTTGTATTTCAAGTACAACATTGGGTACAACCATACTTCCCACTACCATGTGCATGATAATGGATAGATCAAGATGTTTAAAAAATCTTATCCAACATTTTGGTGAATATAGAAGGTCAAAATAAGAAAATTTGTCAAAAAAATATCCTCAACACTCTCATGGATTATCATAAGGCAACCTAAAATTCCACCCATGTGACTCTATATTCCCTTGTGTATTGAAAAGAGGTAGTAAATCCCATCGAGATTTAGTTTCCATCTCTTTAAATGGCTATTTATGACCAAAAGACCCTAAATGGAATGAAAGAAGTCCGTCTAGCTAAGATGGATTCCCTTAAATAAAAAAGGCTTCAGGATTTTCATAATCTAGAGAGGAATCATAACAAGATATCTAGAGAATTCAATAAAAAAAAGTTTTTTTATTTTCCTTCCTTTAGGGTGATACAGTGGTGGATATCGGAATACCAATGATACCCATCACAAATACACTGAATTTGGAGCCCAAATGGGAAGTACCTTACATCATCTATAAGGTATATCTCAATGGAACATACTCTTTGATCACTATGGATGGAGAAAACATCACTCATCCAACAAATTACAATCTCATCAATTAGTACTTCTCATAAGGAGATGACGACATCCCCACAACATGATGTTAAACGGTTCTAATATTGTCCTAGTTGTAGGAATTTAAATTTCATAGCCCCAGTCCAAGCATCGTGACTTTAAACTATGTGTGAGTTCTTCTCTAGAATGTTTTTTATAGTGTTGGGACTCCTTCAACCTCATTCAAATCGATTTTTTCATGACACCGCACTAAATATATCTTCTCTAGAATCCACATACCTTCTTTTTTCAAACTCTATGACCCTAAACTAAGAGCCCATGGTCCAAGTGACATGAACCAAAACTGTTTGCAGTAGGTCCAAGTATTATGACCTTAAATAACTTTCAGCCTCTACAGTTTGAGTTTTATGATATTAAAATACATATCATTAGTGCCTGAGGAACACGATGTTAAACTGAGAAGTTTCTCCAATATCTATGACACTAAACTAAAAGTTAAATTCTAGGCATCATGACTTTAAAATGTGTGAAATCCTTCCTTGGGAGTGTGTGGTGTGGCAATGGGCCTCCTTGGCCCTTATTCACATTGAGTTATAGCTATCATTCCATGAACATCACCCTTAGAATGATTTATCCCCATTATCCCTGCAACATGATGTTAAACTGTGTTGTTATTATCTTATTCATATGACAAAAAACTTCGTAGAACCGGTGTCCTGGTTTTATGATGTTAAATTGTGTAATGAATATCATCCTGGCTGTATGATAATGAACTGCACAACACCATCATGTTCTCGCCCAAGAGGACATCGCCTCGGGCATCATTCATCAACCATTCTACGTTCAAGAGCTATATACAGCTTAATTCTCATCCTTATGGGATACGTAGTGATGCCTTTATTTTTTACATCCCAATCTAGCCACCCAAAAAACAACAAAAATACCCTCTCTCTATACACAGATCAGACCTGTAAAGGTATATGTTTCTTTCAAGAACTACGTGTGTCTTTATTCTCATCCTTATGGGATATGTAGTGATTCCTATACTTCTCATATCTAGGACCAACTACAAATTCGTTAAAACTATCATCCCCTTGGCCTTCGCTTAGTCCAATATTCATGACTCTAAACTGTATGCAAGCCTCCTTAGGAATGTGTATGTTGTGTTAGGCTCCTTAGTACTCATTCACATTGCGGTTTTTATTCCACCACATTACACACATCCATTTTAGAAGTACCCACCCTGTTGTCTAAACTCTATGACCCTAAACATAGAGATAGTGGTTTATGCAACATTACCTTAAACTATCCACACTATGTCCAAGCATCACAATAATAAACTATATGTGGGATTTTTTTTTGAGCTGTTTCATGCAGTGTTGGACCTCCTTGGACCACATTCACATCATGTTTATTACAACACTACACTACACATACCCATTTGAAACATTCCCCCATTATGATCTAGGATCTATGTCCCTAAACTATAATTTAAATGTCTTTAATGCATGAATTTAAACTGTGACCTTACCTTGAATAAGTTTAGGATTCCTCACGATAATCATGGGCTTCCATGGTTTTCTCACTAGAGAGTATTTCTCCCAACATATTTAGTCTCTTACCATGATGTGTTCAAAACTACATGTGGATTTATTCCCATCTTTATGGGATACATAGCGATGTCTAGACACCTTGTCCTTAGGCCCAGCCACATTTTCATCAATATTTTGTCCCCTTGGACTCAATTATAGTCCAAGAATTATGAATTTAAACTATATTAAATTTTCCTAAGGAATGTTTTGTGTGATGTCAAACCCTTGGTCCCCATTCATAGTAAGTTATTCCCCTCCCATACTGCACATATTCCTTGGAAATTGACCATTCATAGCCCATAAATCATGACTTAAAACTGATTTCCCCTTTATTATCTATACTGCATAACCATAAACTATGTGAATCTAATTCAAGAACTATGTTTGTCTTTATTACCATCCTTATGGGATATGTAGCGATGCCCATACATTTTTTCTTCAGGCCTAGCCCCAGGGTATTCAACCTTTCATCCTCTCATCCATAGTTATGATCAATGCAATACGACCTTAAACTATCTACAAATCTGGGTTTGAATCCCACTCTCTATTTCACCCCATTTCACACATTCATCATTTCTCAGTTTGGGTTTATTTCATATTTAAAATCCAAACAAACCCCCTAACGGTGATGGTATCATGCCATTTTTTTCTCACCTCCCTTTTTGATCCAACACCCTAATGGATATTTGGCAGTAAACAGCAGGTCTTGTGCAACAAACTTGGTTAATGGTTGATCCTACATTTGATTTCTCTATTCTTAACTAGTGTGGTCATGGTCCCTGGGATTTGAACATGGTCAATAGTTTATCCCTACTAACCGGTCTCCCCTTTATCCAAATCATGAAAGTATCGACTTGCCACCTTTATAATACCCTACATCGTGGTGCAATTCCAAACCCTTAGCATCATCCCTATGTGTTCCTGCATATCAGGAATCCCCTGATACCACTCCTTGTTCCCTACACCGAGCATAGATCATGTGGGATTAGGAGTTCCGGTGTGGTGTGTTTTGATGTGGTCGAGCCACAGTAAATCCCTTATGGTCCAAACTCTATGAACTTAAAATAAGAACCTCATTTGGAAAATTTTGTGTGGTGATGGGACTCCATGGTCCTCATTCAAATTAGGTTTTTCACTCTTCTATGCCCCATACACCCATCTTAGGAATCACCTTCCCTAGGTCTTCATCATGTCCAAACTCTATGACCTTAAACTAAGAGCCTATGGTCATTGTAACATGACATTAAAATGTTAGTCAAGGTCCATGTAGTACATCCTTAAACTATGCACAACATCCCAATCACAGAAAATTAAAACTATGAGATGTGTCCTTACCGTATTATTTTAAAACTATGTGACCAACATCCTCAACATACGATGTGAAATTGTGTTCTTATATTCCTTAGTTGAATGAAGTAAAACTACAGAATTCCCCTGGGCCCTCTCCTGAGATGTCCTCTTCCTCGACGTTGGTCATCTACCACATTGTTCATATTTTCAACTATCACTCGACATATGAGAGAATGATTCCTTGGAATATGGGTTTGGTATTTGTTCATACCAATTCACCTACCAATGTTATCTAAGACATGGTGTCATAATTTCTAGAGTTTTGGCATTCATTAGAACATTCCATTACTCTATGTCCATGTTTTGTGTTCCCCTTGTTTGGATTCCTATCCTCTTCCATGTCGGAATGGATCCCCTAACAGCCTGGTCCCATGCCATTTTTGGATCACCTACTATCTTGGTCCAATGTTCTTGATGAATTCAGATGACATTTCAAGATAGGATCTATTTTTTGAAAAAAATAGTTGTCAAACATTTTTTGTTTGTCCTTATTCTAGGATAACATTATATATGTTGTGCTTCCAACACAGTTAATAGTTACCATGTATCACCATGACACTATCCTTGCATTTTGAATGTTGGGCATCATGATTCACACTCCACATTCCCCTATGTGCGAGTCAAATCCAACACCCCTTATATTATACCATTTCTTCACCAATGCATATTAGAAAATAAAAAAAAATGAAGGCCTTCGGGAGGATAAGGGCCCTATTCTCCAGCCACAACCTCTCTCGACCCAAAAAAAATCTTAATGTTCAATCAACAATAACAAACCATGATCGATTAATGGTTATCTTACACTCTCTTAAAATGTTAACAATCATGTGGTATTCTCTTGTCTCTCAAACCAAGAATGACCCACATGAGCTTAGGTACTGGTCATTAGTTTTCTCAAAAATATAATTGAAGTGTGATAATTAAAGTAAGTAAAGAAATGTGTTTATGTATTCAGAAATGTTCTAAATAGAAAAAACAATTCAAGGCATATCAAGGGGTCATCCACATACTGAATTCTCTCATGATCCTTGGAAAAATAGACCCTATGGGTTCTCTCTAATTATCAAGTTCTCCAACTCTGCCAATCACTAGGGGGTGACCTCTAAGATTTTTTGCCTCTTACTAAGCTCTACTTCCTCATCACTAGCTGTTAGACAAAGCTCATCATCTCTTATCTATGCTTGACCCCACTCAACATGGAGATCATAAATTTGAGTATTTACCTCCTTTATTTGTTTCTCGTACTCCTCTAATTGATCCCTCATATTTCTAATAAACTCTAATTGAATTCTGAGGAAGGTAGCATGCTCATCCACATGATCTTATAGCTGATGAATCTCCTGGTTGAATTCTTGAATATTGCACATGTTGTTGGAATTCTACTGAATCCAGGAAACATCCATGTGTTTTATTCCATTAAAAATATTTTCAAAAATTAATTCATGAATCAGTGCAAGAAGACCTTGAGCATCTGTCCCTCTAGCATATAGGTTGCACATCCAATGGATAAGGGATCCCATCTGGATCACTAGTTTTGGTTCTGGAGTTTGATCGATAAAGTGTTGGATGCACTTACATTTCCTATGTCTGATGATGTGATTCTATTCAACTGCATCAAGATCAGATTCATCCAGTTTTTTAGGATATACAGTCTTATACTCCATAAAAGAAACAAGGAGTTTAGTAGTAGGATCTTCCTCCAACAACCTCTCTGATGGAATAGGATCTAGGTCATGGGTACGACCATCCTCACTTGATTCTTCTTCTACATCCTCTCTCTGGTTAGCCTCGAGTTCTGTCCCACCAATGGAATCACTCATAGTTGTAACTTCCCACTAATCTTGAGCTAAGGCCAGATCAACATGAACGATTGGCTCCTTATGAAGAGGATCATCCATCAAAAGAGATCACATGGATGGCTCAGCCTCATCCACTAATTGGGTTCATAGTTTTATGAGTAATTCATGGAATAAGAGAACCTCAGACAATATGACCAGAAAATGCTGGGTATGACTTCATTAATATAAGTCCTTACAGAAGATAAGTTCTACTACATCAAGATCTTGAGTCACTGTGGGGACTTCCACCACAGGAGACCCTTCAGTACTGGGTATTTTGATGATCATCACTAGTTTTACTAATGCCTTTTTGGTGGAATATGCATGGGATAGGAAACCTCATTGATGAAAAAGATCCTTGAAAACCTAATTATGACTAGATAATTAAAACATTTCACTAAACATGAGGAAGAGTAATTTTAATGATGATCCATCTTGGTATTCCCACCTTGATAGAGGTGGGTACCACCGTGGGAATGCCAAGGAGTGTCCCCCCATAGATGACAGGAATAACCTAGGGTTTTGAGGTTTTCACCCTAACCTCCTTGTCCATCCAAACAATAGCCTCTTCAGCCTTGGGCATAGCCCCAGGGTGTGCTCCTTTGTACTGTTTGTCACACCTTCAACCCCTACAGTGGGGTCCCTTGTGCAGTATCAAGGCGCACTTTTTTAGGACAGGCTTAAGTTATTTAATATCAACAGTAAGAAGAGAGGTCAAATATAATTGTGAGCAAGTTAAGGATTACTTAAAAGTACTCATTCAAGTCACCTTCATAGCCTATGATCTCACCACTCTCTTATGGACTCCTTTTATTGGAAACCATCCCTTGGGATTCCCCATCATTGGACTCCTCCTCCTCCTCCTATTCATTATTTTCTTCCTTAGTAAGTGTCTACTCTTGGTCTAGATCTTTAATAAGAATTACCTTTTCTAGGGTGGGAGGTGCTTTGTACTATCCCCATTGGAATTCATAAATATCTCTAGTTTTTATGTATGTGTGTCTCTAATAGAAGTCCACCATCTCTACAACCTGAAGGTGCCTAGTGTCCAGCAATTCAATTCCACCCTACTTTAGCTTTTTCTATAGTTCATATTTCATCAGGGACATATGAAATGTCCTTTTTTAGGTGTCTTTCATAACAACCCCCCCCCCCCCCACCCCAATTATTTATTGGCATGGACCTAGGTTTTATAAGTGTGTGAAAAAGGTTTTACATGCACATGGATGAGTTTTACATATACATGGATGAGTTTGACATGCACCCACATGAATCAACCCAGGGATTTTGTGTTTCCCTCAAAACCATAACTTCTAGTACTCTTTCATCATATATTCTGAGGGGGTAATTTGATGGTACCTAATTCTAAATGAATCCAAAAATTCCCATCATTTATTAAACCAAATCCACCATCTTACTCAATAGAACATTCTGAGAAATACTTGGTAGGTGCGCACAAGTTTTTAAGGTGTGCATGTAATATAGAAATCTACACACAAGAATATTGTGCACTCAATGTGGAGTATCCCACATACCTTCCACATAGGCTACTCAAACATTTAAGGAAAGTGTGAGTAAGATGGATACATTGTGTGTAAGAATATGATCCATGTGCAAACCTCATACGCGCCCAATGTAATGTCAAACTGATTCTTGCATGCTCACTCATCATGTCTTAGGGAACAACAATGTGGAATACCTCTTCCGTGAACATAATCTTGTTCACCATTTATGAATTCTTCATATATATTTTGATGGATAACCCCCTTTTTCAGGGTGATCCTCTGAAATTTGAACCACTACTCTATTGCACGTAAGATGGATCTTCAGATACATCGCGAAAGGATAGAACCCTCAAAGAAGAGATATTTCATAAAAGGTTCTATGTGGGACCTCTATTGAGTGGTCCCATAGTTATTTAATCCTCACCCAACCTCTTTCAACCCAAGTTAGGTGTGTCCAAGGGATCGAACTACACACAACCTTGACCTTGCATGAAACACTCCAACATTGTGTGCAAGCCTTGATTTGCAAACAAGCCTCCAATATTGCATGCAACCCTTCTTTGAATATCCATGGATTGTCTCTATTCCAAAGAACCATGATTGAGTACCTCTTTCATGAAATTCCTATTCCTTGCACACACCCCTTGCATGTAACCCTCTAATCTTGCACGCAACAATTTATTTGTCCCTCATGAGACATCCCCAAAACTTCTAGTGAATGTGTTTCCATACCTTTTACTTCTTAGTATAGGTATACTAATCCCCCATGCTTTTCATAATAAGGTTGCTAATTTTGACCTCCTAACTAACAACTCCTCCACACCATTAAAACCTGGCATTGCTAAATCCATGCCCCTCCCAAGGGTGCATGTGCAACGGTTATGTAATCCGAGGGGGTAAGGAGTGAGTCCCCCATATCTATTTTTCATGTCGTAAAACTACCTATCACTAATGTCATCATAAAATTATGTTAAACCATAGTCTTTCCCCAAGAGATGCACATGGGATTCCCCATGTAGGATCATCATGGGATGCCACCTCCTCCCACCCCAAGGGACATGACCACTCTCACAGGTATCTTTCATGCTTAAGCCCCACACACCCTTGTTAAGATGCTTTGTGTATGAGTGAAAAGGAATGAGATCTTCCTCACATAGAATGAGATCCTATTCACATGGAATGACATCCTCCTCGGGCATCTCTCATGTGTAAACCCCACACTATCTCTTATTGGAAAATCTTTCACAACCTGAGTATGAGGTCTATTGTTTCCTATTGTTTCTCACACCGATCATGACTCATGTGGTCTTAGAGGTTATTAGTGACAACGACATCCAACCTTCACTTTTATGGGACACTTTTATGTGTAATCTCTAACATTTCCCATCCAATGACATCCTCCTTAGGTGTAATCCCCAATCATACATTCTCCCTGATCATCTTCCATGCGTAATCCCCACACGATACATGATCCACATGAATACTCCTTATGTATAAGCCCCATAATGTCCCCTTATCTAGGAAGCTTCCATACATAAGCCCCAACCATTTTCTCCACTACAGTGGGCTTCTGCCTCAGGTGTAAGCCCCAATTCCCATTCCCAAACTATATGGTCTTTGATTCATGGCTAACTAGGATACGTAGGAAGCCTCTATAAGGTCAAAAACTAGTGTTACATCCACTACATCCATTTAACCCAATAATTCATCCACATCCATCCTGATTTTAGTTGGTATCTCATATATCAGTGATATCAGGCCACCCACTTGGGCTGATCCTACACATAATCCCCATCCACATCATTAATTATCCTAGTAAAACCCAAACAGGTCTCATGTATAAGCCCCACAAAATCCAACCAAGATAAATCCTCTTGTAAATGGATACTTCCATGTTTATTCCCAATACCATCCATATAACTATGTGGGTTTTGATCCCAGTCTCCTAAACAAGGTATGTTGGATGTCTATCTGAGTTTTAATCCCAAACAATGGTAAACCTTTATGCCCCCCTCCTAGGGGTGTACCTCCTTGATCCACCTTCGAGGTAATTTTTTTCAAGTTTAACGATGTGTAATCTTCATTTTATGTGAAATACCTCTTGGATCCATCTCTATAAGGAATTCTGATCCATCCATCGGTAAACCTTTCAGGTGCTCCGTTCTAGGGATTCGCCTCCTTGATCCGCCTCCACGAGGAATTCTGATAAACTTCATATCGTCTACACAAGACATTAAACTCATGACCTGTCACATAATTCTACCTTATGATAAACATGGGATTCCTAGGGTGAAATCCTTGGAAGATATTTTTTTGGAATCAGATACCTCGTGATCAAAATGGGATTCCTTAGGTTCTATGCCTGATATGCCTCTATGATATTCTCTCTTATGAGGAAGAATATTGGTGACCAATATTCCCAATTTCCAGAAATTCTATCAATTCCCAACATGACTAATATCCTAATTGAAGTGTGCTTCCCTCTTAAGACCCCTTGAAATTTACAGAAAGAGGTATTGTAACTAACCAGCATCCACAAAAAGATGGCACTAGGAATGAGTTTCATGAACATAAATTAATATATTAGGGAGACCTAGACTAGGAAATTAATTCTGAGAAAGAATACATGGAGGGAGGAACTAACATCCCATCATCCCATTTAGATAAAGGATCAAACATTGCCAATGAAAGTGGTGAATATCTCCCACCTTTGCAAAGTGGGAATGTGAGATAGCAATTTAATGACCCAAACATTCATTAATGAAAATTACTATTGAATATAATTAAATGTATTATTATGTAAGATGGTTATTTAACATATGAACTTCCTTGGTTTTATGTTTTTTAATTTTAAAATACCATTAAGAATTGTGATTATTGATAATATAGATGTTAAACAGTGATCACATGATTAGTATAAATATAGGGCTTTAAAAAATCCAATTTACTCATACAAAGGAAGAAATGGCCTCATCCAGTAGAATTTCTTCATAAAAAGCCCATTTTTCAGAGATTGAAAAGGAGGTGGCATCACTAGTCTTTTATCTTGACCAAGCCCAAGCCAAGATTAAACATGTTAAGCTCGATCGGAACTACCTACGGGAGAAGTGGAAGTTAATAGATATTATCACCCGAGGATGTTATCTGAGACACCCTAGGAGTCTGTTACCATCACACACCTTAACCTTAATTATTATGCAGGTTTTGTAATGGGTTATGTAACAAAAACCTAGAACTAAGATTATTTATATTATTTTTTATAGATAATATACATTCATTTTATTAGTGTTACTTTGTAAATATTTTTTATAGAAAAAATACCATTTTTTAGTTAATATTCAATTAATAAAACTATTTTTATGAATTAATGGATTTTTTAATTAAAAAATATTTTAGTGAAATATTATTACTAAATTACTTCTTATTAAATATAAATGATAATATAATTTTTATGAATACAATTGAAATTTTTATTAATGTTTGAAAACTGTTTTTGTCAGAACCTATGAATTTTTGATAAATGTCGGTTTTTATTTTAAAAATACAAATTAAAATATTTAAAAAATTATTTATATAAAAATAATGTTATTTTTGGAATCAGGATGTCGAAAATATCCAATGGTGAATTTTTCATAATTTTCTGAGATAGTCGAATTTTGGGGTAAAAATTAAATATTGTTTAAATATATAATTTGTTTTATGACATCATAATGACCCAATAGTGATGTAATAAAATACTATAAACATTATGTTCGGCCAATATGTGTTTTAACATTAAAATAATGTGATTTTAGGGTTTTTTGATCTATTTTTACAAAGATTTAGTCAACCCTCCAAGACTTATAAAACATTTTAAATTTTTAAAATGATTTATTTAAAAGTGTGACTCAAATCCACATAATCAAGACTAATATTTTAGGAATTTATAATATTGGCCTTATAAAATAATTTTATCCACTTCCCTTTGGAAAAAACCATGGGAAAAAACAATGGGATGGTTTGTGGTTTTGATTAGTTTAATGTTTGGTGTCCGAAACCTAAATAATAAAGAATTCCCTCTCCTTTCCTTTATAAACCCAACCAAGCTCCCACTTCCCCTTCACTCAAATCATTTGGATCTCGACCAACCCTTTTCATACTCTCTCTTTAATCCTTCCAAGGCACCCCAATCTCCCAATAAGCCTCTCTCAAGCCCCACCCAATCCTTTGGGATCACACTTCCATGTAAGGGATTTATTCCTTTCTCAGTTTTATCCAAGTTTATTTATGTTGTAATACCCTTTTACTTTCAATTAAAAATACTGGGGTATTATTTCACACCTCCCTTATATTACCATAATTATGTTTTAAATTATGATATACCTCTTTCTCTCTCATTAATGCCTCTCATGTACACCTGTTACCATGTCGAAATTCCGTAAGGAATTTCTCTCTTCTCATTCACATTCAAAAAATTGTTTTGTATTATGAATCTAAATTCCATTAAATTTATTGGGACATGTATATATATGACTCCCTTACTTTCCATTTCATTTATATATTATGAGACACCCTTTTCTCTCTCATCAACCATTTTTATGAATTCTTATGTCACGTCGTTATGCTGCCAAAATTGCACCGCGATTTTTCTCAATCCAAAGTCATTATGTAGTGAATATCATGCCCATTTCTCTATCAATGGTATTAACCTTTATAAACATTTACTTATTGATTATATATTTTCATGTATGAATTAAAAATTCCTTTATCGTGTAATAAATGATGATTCTTAATGAATCAATGTTGTATGATCCATGTGGCACACTTATGCATGAAATGAAATGTTTAAGGAGGGTACACCCTGATAGCAGTCCAATGCATTGGGTAAAGATTAGTATCACGATAAATCAAGTAAAATGAGGTTTTACTCATGCTAATTAAATTTTAATGAGGGTTTACTCATGCTCCATGTTCAATGATCATTGTATTATGCTAATACCATGTTAAGTGTTGTTTCCACATATCCATGTTATGATAATCATGCTATATCATGCCTTTATGTTCATGTTTCTCTTATGATACTTTGATATGAATATTTCCTAAAATGTATTGTATTCGTCATGTTATGCCTTTTTTACTCCCTTAATGGGCTTTATAGATCACCATTTTCTTATGCATATCCTCAGGTTATCCAATGCAATGCTAAGTACAAGGGAATGTAGTGGTCATGTAAAGGAATTTTTCAATATAGATGTTGTGTTTCGTGTTTTAAGTCATTATGTAATGTTACAAAGACCAAAAGACACTAGAACTCTCAATATTATATGATGTATCAAGTGAATTTTTTTGTAATAAATCAGGTTTAAGTGTGTAATAAAAAGTAGGGTTTTTATAGTTGGTATTAGAGGATAGGTTTAGTTATTTTTGGAATTATGATTAGAAAACCCTAGTAAAGCCTTAAAGATAAGAATAAGTATAACAAAAACATCCCTAAATTTTGGTGAGTATTGAGTAAGTGGTTTATCAAGAAGATACATCCATGTCTGGATATGAGCAGGTATAGACAGCTCTGGCACAGATGTACCTAGGAGTGAAAGCTACAACAAGGAGTTTTGGGCTTGACTCGGGGTATCCTGGTGCACAACAACGGGCCTTGCTGCACTCTTGGTTACAACACTCCCAAGGTATATGATTTGTTGAATTCACAATATTAGTATGAACCATTGTGAAGGGAATAAAAATAATTCACCTAATAATAAATGTTGGGAAGTAGATCATGGATAACAAGTATTGAAGCCTATATATTCAAAATTTAAGAAAATAAAAGTTATTTATAAGTCAACCATTTTTTTCCTTTGACTACCCTTTGTGTGTTACCCCTAACTTTCCTTCTATTCCAAATAATGGCTGGTAATAGGAGGAATTAAGTTAATAACCGATGTTAAGATAAATGTAATGACTATTCTAATGAGATGCCCAATTCAATGGGAGCGGTAATTGAGAATGTTTTCAAGATAATCTCTCAGTTAACTCGAGATTTGAATATAAACATAGGTCAAGAGGAATGTTTAACTCCCCTAAGAAAGAACAATTCATAATTGAGAGCTTCATGAGACAAAGTCCTTCTACTTTTAATGGATCATATGATCCCTCAATTATCAAACAATGGATCAAATCCATTGAACATATTTTCTCCATCCTTAAATTTTATGAACAAGAGAAGGTTCTTTTGGCTGCTTATCATATGGTGGGTGAAGCCGATCAATGGTGGACATTGATCAAAAATAAGAATCCTGAGGAGGAGACCGAGGTGTTGGAATGGAAGGATTTCCAGAAAATGTTTTTTGAAAAATATTTTCCTCACACCCTCTGACTTAAGATGGAAAGGGAATTCCTTTCCCTCAAACAAAAAGACAATGAATCCATCAGAGCATATGAGGAAAACTTCACAAGTCTTGCATGATACACCTCCATCTTTTTCATTTTCCCTGAATTCAAGGCCTGCCGCTTCTTTGGTGGGATAAAACCTAGCCTACAGAAAGCCCTGGCGATCCATGACTTTGATAGCTATGAAAATTGTCTGATGTGCCCTCAAGGTCGAAATAGAGATTGGATAATCTTAGGGATATCATAGGGATAATAAGTTTAAAGAGGGATTTTATTTTTCTGATCTGATGGATAAATCCAAAGGTTTTAAAAAAATACAGCACCCCGCTAGCCAAAGGTGTGGAAAGAAGAACCTCAAAAATTTCCTAAAGGGAAAGAGGAAATGATTTAGGTGTGGAAGACAAGGGCACCTAGCCATTAACTTCCTATCAGAAAAACCCATATCTGTGATAGAGGATAGTAATTCTCCATTAGACCCTCAACTCATTGTTCATTACTTCAACTACAAAGAACCACAGAACCTTGCAAATTAGTGCCCTAATCCAAGGGTTTTCAGAGGAAAACAAAAACCTCCAAGGTAGTAAGGGAGATATTTTCCCACTACTACTACCAAAGTAAAACCTGAAAACAATGTTGTGACATGTATTCTAGTTAGTAATTCATGAATAGAGAACATACTTTTTGATTTTGGTTCTACTCATTCTTTTATATCTCAAAAGTTTGGTAGAATAATCCCAACACCACCACAAATCATCGAAGTAAAGATTTCAGTGAGAATAAAAAATGGGGAAATCATTGTATCCCATGAATATAACTCCTCCTTGGTCACAATTTGTGGATTGAACTTTCTGGAGAACCTCATCATACTCCCATTGGTGTAATTTTATGCAATTCTCAGCATGTATTGGCTTTCCTTATATATATGCAACATAAATTTCCATGATAGGGAAATCACTCTCTATATAGAGAATCGACCCCCAATTCTATACAAGTAAAAGAAGTAAGTTGAATATTCTTTAGCACCATCATCTCAAGCATGAATATTACTGCCCTATAAGCACATGTATCTAGCTCCGATGATCGAGTCTAAGGAAGAAAACATCCTTGAAGACACGATTATTGTGAAGGAATTTATTGAAGTTTTTCTTAATGAATTTCATGGTGTTCCTCCTAGAAGAGATGTTGAATTCTCAATTGACCTTATACCTGGGGAATTTCTGATATCCAAGACTCCATATAGAATGGTTGTTGTGGATCTTGAGGGGCTAAAGAAACAACTACAAAAGAATATTGATAAAGGGTTTATACACCCAAGTGATTCACCAGGGGGTGCACTAGTCCTCTTCATTAAGAAGAAGGATGGGTCAATGCGCCTTTTCATTTATTATCATGATCTCAACAAAATCATGATAAAGAAAAATTATCCTCTTCCCCTAATTGATGAGTTATTTGATCACCTACATGGAGCACAATAATTTTCAAAGGTGGATTTTTGGTTAGAATATTACCAAGTAAGGGTGAAGAAGGAGGATATCCCCCTTATACTGCTTTTTGTATAAGGTACGGTCACTATGAATTCATAGTAATGCCTTTCGGACTCACTAATGCTCCAAAAATATTCATGGACATGATGAATAGATTATTTAGATATTACCTCAACAAATTGGTGGTAGTCTTTATAGAAAATATTATAATATACTCCAAAACCAAGGAGGAGCATGTGGAGCATCTAAGCACTGTACTAGAGACCTTGTGAAAGGATATGCTCTAGGAAAAGTATAGCAAGTGTGAGTTTTGGTTGAAGGAAGTATCATTCTTGGGTCATATCATCACAATAAATGGGATATCTATGGATCCCTCCAAGATAGCTGCAATTGAGGGATGGTAGAGGCCAACATCGGTAACAGATATCGGTAGCTTCCTGGGGTTAGCTGGATATTATCGATAATTTGTGAGAAATTTCTCACAATTATCCAACCCTCTTACCAAGATAACTCGGAAGGGAGTAATGATTTCTTAGAGTGATAAATGTGAAGAGATCTTCAAGGAGTTGAAAAGGAGTCTTATCACTACGTATGTTCTCACAATACTCACAAGTAGAGAACTTTTTTTGGTATTCAGTGATGCTTTGAAGAAGGTCATGGGCTGTGTGTTGATAAAAAATGATAAATTCATTTCATATGCTTCAAAGAAATTTAATGTTTATGAGAAAAACTATCCAACTCATGACCTGGATTTGGCTGTAGTGATCTTCACTTTGAAAATTTAGCAGCATTACCTCTTTGGGGAGATTTGTAAAATATACATAGATCACAAAAGCCTCAAGTATATATTCACATAGAAAGAGTTGAACATGCGCCAATGAAAATGTTTAGAGCTGATCAAAGACTATGACTACTCAATCCATTACCACCATAGGAAAGCGAACAATGTCGTGGATACTCTAAGTAGAAAGGACCTATCTATTCTATCATTGATGATAATTTAAAAGGATCCTATCTTCTTAGATTTAATAAAGATGTACATGGGAATCATAAAGAAATGAACATCATCAATCCTTTCACAAATGATTTCTCAACCATCTCTTTTGGAAAGTTTAAAGGATGCTCAAAAGGATGGTGTGGGAATTCAGAAGAAGGTTTAAACTCTCAGAAAAGTTAAATCCTCGGATTTCAATATCAATGAAGAATGAATTATGAGATTTGGGTCAAGACTATGTGTTCCATAGAATCCGAAGTTAAAGAAGGAACTTTTGGATGATGAACAAAGTTAAAATTTCTCCATTAACCTAGGAAACACAAAGATATATTGAGATCTCTAAGAGCATTATTGGTGGGATAACATGAAGAAGTAGATTGCTGAGTATAAATTAAAGTGCTTGGTATGTTAGCAAGTGAACGTAGAGAGGTATAAGTCTAATAGGATGACACAACCATTACCCATACCAGTATGGAAATGGGAGAACATCCCCATGGACTTTTTCACCAGAATTCCGAAGACATCCAAAGGAAATAATGCTATCTGGGTTGTTATGGATCATCTTACAAAGACAAAGCATTTCATTACAATTCGGTAATATTTTTCACTGGATCAACTAGCACGGATATACATCCGAGATGTGGTAATGCTTCATGGAGTACCACTATCGATTGTATCTGATTGAGATCCAAGATTCACCTCTATGTTTTAGAAGTGTCTTCAACATGATCTGGATACTGAGCTTAACTTTGGTACGGCTTATTATCCTTAGACTAATGGCCAATCTAAGTGAACTATCCAAACAAGTGAGGACATTTTGAGAGTGTGCTCAATGGACTTCAAAGAAGGATGGGATCAACATATTCCTCTATTTGAGTTCTCTTACAATAACAGTTTCCACTCAAGCATCAAAATGGATCCTTATTAAGCCCTGTATGGGAAGAGGTGAAGAACACCATAATGTTAGGATAAATTTGGAGAGGGAAAACTCCTAGGTCTGTAAATAGTCGAAGAAATGGTGGATAAGGTTAAGACCATCCATTATCACATTAAAGCTTCTCATATTTGAAAAAATATCTATGTTGATAATCATCTATGAGACTTTGAGTTTGATTTTGGAGACATGGTATTCCTCCACATATCACTGTGGAAGAGAGTTATGAGATTTTGGAAGAAGGTAATGCTTATTCCAAGGTACATTATCCCTTTTGAGATCCTTGATCGCGTTGTAGAAGAGTTTTATCGACTATCACTCCCACAAAACCTATCTCAAGTACATGATGTATTCCATTTATCACTCTGGAGGAAGTATATACTTGACCCATTGCATTTACTCAATCCAGAGGTGGTACCATTGGACAATGACCTCTCCTATTAAGGGAATACGATGAAGATCATAGATTAATGAGAAAACATTATACAAAATAAGACAATGCCCCTCGTCAAGGTGTTGTGGTGAAACCACAATTTTGAAGAGGCAACATGGGAATCAGAGGAAGTGATGAAGCATACTTACCCACATCTATTTTAGTGTGGGAAAAGGAAATTTCAAGGGATAAATTTCTTAAGGGGGGAAGATTGCAACGACCCAAAAATTCATTAATGAAAATTCCTCTTGAATCTAATTAAATGTCTTATTATGTAAGATGGTTATATAACATATACACTTCCTTGGTTTTATGTTTTTGGATTTTAAAACACTATTAAGAATTATGACTATTGTAAATATATATATTAAATAGTTATCACATGATTAGTATAAATATAGGGCTTTAACAAATCCAATTTACTCAGACAAAGGAAGTGATGGCCTCATCTAGTAGAATTAATCCATACGAAGCCCATTTTTCAGAGTTTGGAAAGGAGGTGGTGTAACTAGTCTTTTCTATTGACCAAGCCCAAGCCGAGCTTCAACACGTTAAGTTTGAGTGGAACCAACAACAGGAGAAGTGGAAGTTGATAGAGATTACCACCCGAGTGATGTTATCTGAGCCACCCCAAAAGTCTATCACCATCGCACACCTTACCCTTATGTCTTATGTGGGTATTATAAGGGGTTATATAACAATACCCTACCACTAATATTATCTACATTATTTTTTTATAGAGAATATACATTTATTTTATTAGTGTTACTTTGTATACAATTTTTAAAGCCAAAATAGCATTTTTTTAGTTAATATTCAATTTGGAAATATATTTTTATTAATTAATAGAATTTTAAATTAAATAATATTTTAATGAAATATTATTACTAAATTACTTTTTATAAAATATAAATGATCATATGATTTTTATGAATACAATTGAAATTTTTATTAAGGTTTGAAAGCTATTTTTGTCAAAACCCCTGACTTTAATATAAATGTTGGTTTTTATTTTAAAAGTAAAAATTAAAATATTTAAAATTTTATTTAGATAAAATTAATATTATTTTTGGAATCAGGATGTCGAAATTATCCAACAGGGAATTTTTTATAATTTTCTGAGACAGTTGACCTTTTGGGTAAAAATTAAATATCGTTTAAATATATAATGTGTTTTATGACATAATAATGACCCAATAGTGATTTAATTAAATATTATAAACATTATATTCTGAAAATATATTTTTTAACATTAAAATAATGTGATTTTAATTTTTTTTGATTTATTTTTACAAAGATTTAGTGGACCCTCCAAAACTTATCAAACATTTTAACTATTTAAAATGATTTCCTTGAGAGTGTGACTCACCTCCACATAATCAAGACTAATATTTTAAGAAGTTAGGTCATTGGAATTATAAAATAATGTTTTATACTCCCTTTTGGAAAAAACCATGAGCAAAAAACATGGTATTTTTTGTGGTTTTGATTAGTTTAATGTGTGGTTTCCAAAGACAAAACAATAAAGAATTCCCTCTCATTTTCTATATAAACCCACCCAAGATCCCACTTCCTCTTCACTCAAAGCATTTGGTTCTAGACCAAACCCTGAAATCATCTCTCTAGATTATTTCCAAGGTTCCCCAAGCTCCCAAGAAGCCTCTCTCAAGCCCCTACCAAGCATTTGGGATCACACTTCCAAGTAAGGGATTTCTTCCTTTCGCATTTGTATCCAAGTTTCTTTATGTTGAAATACCCATTTAATTTGGGATAAAAATGATGAGGTGTGATTTCCTACCTTACTTATATTCCCCTAACTATGTTTGAAATGATGATAGGCCTCTTTATCTCCCATTAATGCCTCCCAGATACACCTGTTACCATGCTGAAATTCCATAAGGAATTTCTCTCTTCTATTCACATTCAAGCAATTATTTTGTATTATGAATCTAAATTCCAATAAATTTGTTGGTACATGTATCAATATTAATACTTTACTTTAAATTTCATGTATATATTATGATATGCCCATTTCTCTTTTTTCAACCATTTTTATGAATTCTTATGTCACATTGTTATGCTGCTGAAATTGCACCGTGATGTTTATCAAGCCAAAGTCATTGTGTAGTGAATACCATTCCCATTTCTCTTTAAAGGGTATTCACATTTATGAATATTTACTTATTGATTATATATTTTCATGCATTAATTCAACATTCATTTATCATGGAATAAATTATGTTGTTTAATGAATCCATTTTGTATGATCCATGTGGCACACTTATGCATGAAATGAAATATTAAAGGAGGTTTCACCCTAATATCACTCCAATGTGTTGGGTAAAGATTAGTATCATGATACATCAAGTGAAATGAGGGTTTAATCATGCTAATTCAAGTGAAATTGTGGTTTACTCATGTTCCATGTGCAACGAGCCTTAGCTCATGCTTATACCATGTAAAGTGTTGTTGCCACATTTCTATGTTATGATAATCATGTTATATCTTGCCTTTAGGTTCATGTTTCTATTATGGTCCTTTGATATGCCTATTTCCTAACATTTACTATATTTTTCAGGTTATTTCTTGTTTAATCCCTTACGGGGCTTTATATCTCACCATTTTCTTATGCATTTACTTAGGTTATCTCATGTAATGCTAAGTACAAGGGAATTTTGTGGTCATATAAAGGAAGTTTTTAATAAATATGTTGTGTTTCGTGTTTTAATCCGTTATTTAATGTTCCTATGCACCAAATACACCAAACCACTCGATCTTATATAGTGTAACATGTGATGAGTTTTTGTAATAAATCGTGTTTAAGTGTGAAATAAAAAGCTGGATTGTTATAAATGATGCACGCCAGCATACAAAACATGCGAGGTGGTGCGCCCTAGTGAAAGTGTTGGAAACATGCACCCATGTTTTTAAAATTAAAAAAGCCTCGAAAATATTTCATTATAAAACTTTATAGGATATAAGTTTTAAATATGTTAATAAAATTATTTTTTTAGAGGTTTTAAGTCATTTTTAACCCTTATATTATTAGTTTAACCCTCTCGTAAATTTGTTTTTAACTTAAATGCGGTAATTAATTTTTATTGTTTTCACTATTCATTATGATAAAAAAATAAGTTGAGATTATTATATAGTATAAATTATTTTTATTACAAATATGGAATCCATTTTTCTACATTCAATTTACATAATTGGAAATATTAAATTTAAAATTAAACCAATATGCATAATGAAAAAGTGGTTTTATAAAGTAAAAAACATTCAAAAGTTCAAAACGTTTTTATATCAAAGTTAAATAATAAATTGATTACAATGACCTAAATTAGTTTAATTAAATTATTATTTAAATAATTTTACTTTAAAACCAATTTAAAATATATTTTCACCTTATAAATAATTTAAATGAAAATACATTTTTATTAAAAAATGGTATTTTTCACTATTCTTCAATAAAATAATATTTTTAGAAAAATCTCAGAAAGTTACCCAATTATAATTTTAAAATGTAGATTTAAAAAATGATTTTTATTTTTTCAAATATATTTTCTAAAATTGAATAAAATTTATTTTAAATTATGTGTCTCGAGTGTGACTAAACTACCTTTTAGAAAAAATACAGTTTTTCATAAAACATTTCTTTTTATTTTGACTAATTTTTATTTTCATTTATAATAAATAGATATATTTTTAATATTTTTATACATGTGTAAGCCAAATAATTTTCATAATTTAGTTAGTTTTATTCATACCTTTCAACTTAATGACTATGTTATAATGGTTACGTTTAAATAATAATATTTTTATCAAGTATTGTGTTTTTTTAAACCTAGTGTCATGTGAAGCACAAGCTGTAAAAGTGATTTAATTTATAAAAAGATAAATATATCATAAAACATAATGGTTTTGCGTTCCCATTTGATCTTAAAATCATTTTTATATATTCTATTGAACTTAATTTTCTTATTTTAAAATCTCAGGGTGTTACACCACACCTCATTGCTCATAGGTTCGGTGTCGTAGGGTAGCATGGTGAGTTTGGTGTTGATTATTCCAATTTGGGTTAGTGGTTTTAAATTTTTAATTAAATAATTTGTTTATTTTTATCGATAAGATAGGTTATCATCAACTCAAAGGAGGCATGTATGAGCTCATAATGAATTATTTATAGATCGTCAGTTCAGGTGGGTGGTCTTTGCATTTCCAGGATTCTTGTTCATTTAGTGATTTTATGTTCTTGTGTAAAAATTATATTATCAAGATACATATTTTTATGAATTGTTTTACATGTTCCCAATAATTTTGGGATGCTATCGCATTGGTCCAATAGTCTACATGGACCACATAGCTTGCTAAACAATTCAATGGTGGAACCGTGGTCAAACGAGTATCAGTATCCCTCCTTATAGATTATTTGGAGACATTTTTTGGATTTAGAAAGTAAAATGGTTTCCCTTTTAAGATGTTATTTTAAAAGAGACTCAATTAAAATTTTAATTCAAGGAAAATGGGTGATTTGATTAATGGGTTTTGAAATAGTATTTAAAAATGACAATGGGGTGTTTCTAAATAATTTCTTGATGGGATTTTGTATAATGGTCTAATGTGAGTAAAATAAGGCCCATGGTTCATTTTCTAAATGATTTGAAGAGGTGGTTTAGATTGGTTTTAAAAGGAATTCCATAGGATTTGTTTGAGTTGATTTGGTCTATTTGACCACGTGTGGGAAATTCCATTTTTTCTAGCTCATGTTTTCTTTTGTATATGTCCATTTTCATGATTGTCCTGTGTGTTGATTGTGGTATGTTGATTCATAATAAAGTGTGTTGTGTGTTTAAATATGTGATAAATTTTATTTTGGCATCAAAATTGTGGGATAGTCTGAGTGGATGGAATTGAATTCTTAAAGATTTGAGAAGGGTATTGGGATGTGTTCAAGAAGCTTAACTAGGTCACAAGGGACTAGTGATCGGGTGATGAGCTAGTGAGCTATAAGACAGGTTGTATGCCCTATTTTTTTAATGCCTATGTGTGTGGTCTGCCCATATATGGAGTCCTTGTTCATTAATTAGGACCTTTCTTTGAGTAGGAAAGGGTTGAGATAATAGACCTTGTCGGGGTGATCAGGCTTGGGTCATTGACTTCTCATGAGAGGGATAAGTCATGGTATGATGTGGATAAATGGAAAATGCACTTCCCTTAAGTGATAAGGAATGGATTGAGGCTTGAGGATGTATGATTGATCCCAATTACTTTGGGTAGTGGTTTGAGGTTTGGACAACTCCTTACTCAAACTCTTTGGGTTTGGTCCAAGACTCAATGGATACTTGGCGTAAGACCTTCCTCCAATGGAAGGGATGGGTCAAGGTTTTGGCATGTAACCCTACCATACATCTTCGGTTATGGATAATATATGTATGAAACCTACTATATGTATTCAATTATGGATTAGGTAATGGTATGAGGTGATATTATTCCTTATAGTATAGAGCCAAAGCAGGTAGGGTTAGGTGTCGTGGTGGCTTTGTTAGCACATGAACACCTAACTTGTATGATTATATAATAATTATGTGTTATGATTTCCAAGTGGGTGTGTTGAACATGCACAACCACAATTATTTATATGTAATTCATGCGCATCCATAGGATCAAAAAAACATAGTATTATTGAGGCATTTGAGATTATTACTTGGTTGTTGGACTCACCCTCTGCTCGCATTAATGGAATGAGTTTCGATGTTCATGGTTAGAATCTCTTGATTTCTATCAGGACATAGGTATTTCGTGGAATTGGACACATGATATAATTCTGGTGGGTCATGGAGATTGAGGACTAGGTAGGTTTGATTATGTGAGTTGGTTTGGAAGCCAGTGTATTTTATTTTCTATTACGGTTCATCAAGTATAGGCTAGTTTGCCATTTTTTATGTTTTATATAATGCTTGTTGTACCATGTTATGCATCATATAGAATATATTTATTGCTATCTATTCTGGACTTTGGGGGCCCATGGGACTCTCTTTTTTGTACATTGGTATTTTTGAGATGTCCAATATATGTATTAGTCATTCTGAATTTTTGGTAGAATTTCATCATGAGCCTTGGCTTTATTTTGAGAGTATAGTCACCCCATGACTATGATTGGACTTTTCCTCTATTTTGTATCATTTGGCATATGGAGAGGCATGTTTGAGGTCATGTGGAAATCATTATTGAGTGTTTTTCAGATGACCTAGGATGAGGCATTACAATTTAAATGAATGAATTGATGTTTTTTTAAAATATATCATTAATTATGTAAATGTATAATTATATTAGAAATTAATTATATTTAATGAAAATGATTTAAAAATATATAAAAATTTACTTAAATACATTTATTAATTAAATATAGTATCAGATGTAATAAAACATATGTGTTTTATTCATTATTATTTATATTTTAAAATGTTTTTAAATTATATATATAAGAAAATGTAATATTATAGTTATATGATCAATAATTGTTCATATTAAAAATATATCACTAATTTCATAATATATACTAATATATAAAAAAAATTCAATAATTTTACTTTGAATTTTAATTATTTAATCTCACCATAGTGTTATCTTATGGGTAATTGTTACATTTTAGGGTTTTAGAAGCATTTTGAGCTCAATTATAAAAATGACCTATTTTTGAAGTTTTAATTATTTTATATTGTTTTTGTATTTAGACCATAAAATTATATTCAATAGTATAAATTGAAATTTTGATTTTTTTTTTTTTTGGACTATATGTTTGTCTAGATTCATTTCATTCAGCTAGACCCAAATCTCAATCCAAAATTTTAAATCCCAAATCAAGCTCACAAGTCATGGCTTAGAATATGTCCGCAAATCTGGTGAATTTTTAAGATAGGCTTGTATCTCACAAAGTGCCAACCCGAATGATCTAAAAAAATTTATAGAGATATAAAACATTCCAAGAATGATTTTTCATAATTGTTCCTGTGCATGATTTAGCCTATCTCAAGGTTATCTATTCAAGGGAACTTGGTGCATTAGAATACAAATAGTCATCAAGTCCAAAAAACATTATGAAGTAAATTACTCATAACTACTTCTATACATATGAAATAAAGCTGAAGTTTTTCTATTGTAAATAAAATAAATATTTAAATAACATTGCAAAAGAAATATTTTTCTAATTCAACCATTATTATGTCTACCGCACATAATATTTCAGAGGAAAACTTCTGGAGTGAAAATGATCCACCCTCATGGTTATAAATTTGTAATCACTCTTCATTTTGAAGGAGTTAGAAATTATAGTTGTATATTATAGTAGTTTTGTAGATTATTTTATATTTTAATAGAAATATTAGTTTTTAATATATATTTTTATTTTTCATCATCACTTTATCTTTCATTTTTATCTTTTGTGTTTCAACCAATGTTTCCCCTTCCTAAATCCATTAAAAATAGAGAACTAACCTCAGTGATTATTTGAGGGAGGGATCAATGATTTTATTGAGTTTCATGGGCATTTATTTTTATATTTATTTAATTTTAAGAAATTAGGTGATGGTTAAATTGATTAGGGTGAGTGATTTCCCCTTTTCTCTATCACCTGGGTTCTTATTCTCATTCATCTATCATCCTTCCCTTAACTATCTAAGTAATGCATATTATGGATCATGACTTTCGTAGTGATGGTCGATGAAGAGATATCCAAGATATATTTAATACAAGTATTTCCCTAAATGTATAGATCTCAGTGTGATGTAATAAAAATTCAAATGAGTGGGTGAAATGTGACAGATCTTTATCACTATATTGAATTGAGTATCATGATTATTTTAATGAACACTGATATCAATCACTGTGATCTCCTAAGAATGACTTCCTTCTTTCTTTCTTTTTGACTTCAATCTATTTTCATTGAATATATATATATATATCAATATTAAATGAATCTTTCAAACACCCCATATTTATATTATTTAGTTTTATATTAGTTAGAATATAAATAGTCACAATAGAAATTTGGTGTTGTATGAGATGTCACCTTGAGACCGAACCCTAGGTGTTCACTATATTTCATGCTTAGGTAATTAAAATATTGACTAGGGATCCCTTAAAAATCCTCACATGTAAATTTGAAACCATTTCTAGGGATTTAAGTCATCTTCACTCGCTATTTGTATCCATAAATATATAAATCTTTGATTTCATATAAAATAAATATAACAAATCTCTTTACATGATGTATTCAAATTGTGATTATTATGAAAGGACTATATATTCTTAGGTTCCACAAGAAGAAGAAGTTTAAAATGATGAAAAATATCAATTTTAAGGATTTAAAGAAAAAATAAAAAACCAAGAGAGTAAAATAAAGTGAATGACTAAATATGTAAGCACATCCAAGGAGAAGCGGTTGCGGAAAGAATTGATACAATTTGTGGATGAAATATCCATACTCATTTTTTCAAGTTGAATAACTTGGGGTTCCTGGGAAGTAATTACATTATGATCCATTAAATATTTATCAAATATTTATAGAGGTGGATTCTAGAGAAAATATGTCAGTTGATGCAATAATGAGAGATCAAGATGATTTGGATGAGTACTACGAAGACTTTGTAGAAGATAAAATAGTATGTGATTCTATCACGTGTGATAATGAAATATTTGAACTTATCTACCTCTATATTTCTTTGGAAGAATATGATGAAGATGCACCTGATGAGATAGAGTTTCCAATTATCTTACCAAAGGAGATCAATTTCTAAGATTTCTTGCTTGAAAATGAGTATTTATTTATTTATTCTTCATGTTTAAATATTATTGAAAATATTTTTTTATAACTTCTCCTTTTATGAAATTTTTGACATAGTACACATGGATAAGTCTTTAGACATTAATATTAAATAATAATCCATTCAAATTTTGGTAGAAGAAGAATAGTTGGATGAGAATGTGGTGATGTGACTACCTCCTCTACATCAAGTTTCATACCTATGGAGGAGAACACCATAAAAGTCAATAGGGAGCACCCCAATATCGGTTTACCTCTCTATCTAGACCTCAAATTATCTATTTATTCTTTATTGGGGTTTGGAACTTTTCTTATCTTTTTTGGTGGTCAACATTCTTGGTATCTACTCATGTACACCTGGAAAATTCACTTGTTTTCGTTCATCTCAAAGAAACCACACCCACCATCGAATTTGAGATATAATTTTGCAATTTATTTACTAGGGTCGGTAAAAACTAGCACCCACTTGGGGGGTCAAAATCAAGATTTATCCCTTTTATTTCCCCTTTCACTTTATTTTTCTTTATTTTCCTAGTGTTTTTTCCTATCTTTGTCTTAGGTTTAAAGTGAAATAATCAAAGATCATGACTTAAGGCTACCACTAAAAAATTAATCAGGTTGTATCTCTCCTTTTATTTAGTTAATTTGTTTCCCAATGAAAATTATATATTCAAAGAATTATTGATCTAATTTGAACTAAAAAGAGGGTAGTAAATGGAGTATGGGGTCAAATTGTTTTTATGATTTTTTTGTGTGTACTTCCATTTTTTCATGTTTTTGTGATTTTTTCATTTTTATTATGTTTTTAGGATTCTTGAGCTTAAATTGAATAATTTTGAAAATCAAAACCATATTAGTATTTTTTTCACATTTAATTATTTGAATGTTTAAGGATTTAAATGATTTCTTAATGTATTTTTTTTCCTAATTTCCAACCTTTTAATTTAAAGAAGTTTGATTGATTGTGAAACTCATGTGAACTAGTGCTATCCAAATTGAAAAATTTTCCCAAACTGAGAGGTTTCTAAACCTTTTTGAAATTTTCTTTACATTTATATTTTTCTTGAGTATCTTGAGACATGTTTTTTATCCATAACCTATTGTTTTTCTCTTTTTAAAATCTACTATATTTAATGGAATGTGTTATGTATGATTAAGGAACCACATTGAAATCCCCTTTTTATATGCAACTCTAATTTTGGACTACATTTAGATATGAAATTTTTTAATCCCTTATTATTTATAAAATATTTTATTAGGTATCCAAATAATAATCCATTTATCCCTTTCCAACCATCTATTTAAGTTAAATACATGATTATTGTTGAAATCAAGTGTGGGGGAGGGAGAAAATGAGTTGTATTTTTCTTTCCTGTATAATTTGTTTGAGAATAAATAAAACTAAAAAGTTTCAACTTATTTATTACCTATTTTTTAGAAGAAATATCATTATTGAAAGAAGGATGAGTTCTCCAACTATCATTACAAATACAGGTCATAATTTCACTAATACTTGAAGATAAAAAGTTGTTTCTCTTTTCCTAAAAAATATGATTATGAAGATAAATTTGAGATCTGAATTCACGAAGAAACAATGATATAAATGGTAGAAAAAAGGGAAGAAAATTATAATTGATGCTAAAATTACAAGTCGTGAGATATCCATTAATAGTAATAGGTTTTTGGAGGTTGTTCATTTTCAAGTTTATTGAGGAGAACACCATTCTTGAGAGAAAAAATTATGCATTTACTTCAATATAGAGCTTAAACATCCTCATTTTTCCTCATATTTTTTATATTTAAAACCTGCCAACTATAGCCTCAGAACAACTCTTTTAAAAGAACTCATGATTATCACATTTTTTAATATATGAAGTGGAGATACTGGGAGGATGATAAGCTTATGAAGATCACACATGTTCTTGACAATGAGAAAAACTCCACATAAAAAATTCTTGAGTGAAGAGATAAATATTTTTCTAGGGAGGTAGGTATGATTTTCAAATGAGGATTAACATGTGATTAAATGAATTTTAAAAAAAAATTGAGTTAGAGAATTTTGATCTATGTGGACGTATGATATTTTCTTTTAATGTTATAATTGATTAATGTTGTTGTTTATTCTTTAAGAAGTTCGTTTTGACCTTAGTATAGATGATTTCCCAACAGTGCAATGTTTAAATGCAGGAGAATTGTTAGAGAAAATATTTTCAATAATTTTACTTTTAATTTCAGTGATTTAATCCCACAAAAGTCTTATTGTATGGTAAATTGTTACATTTTATGGATTTAGAAGTATTTTGTTCTTAATTATCAAAAATACATATTTTTTAAATTTTAATTATTTTAAATTCAATTTGGTATTTTATCAATAATTTTTACAAAAATAATAAAAAATTAAAAATTCCTTTTTTTAGGATTATATTTTCATTGGGAATCATTTTATTCAACAGGACTCAAAGCTCAATCCAATATTTTGAAGCCCAAATCATGCTCATAATTCAGGCCTTGGAATATGGGCCCTGATCTGGTGAATTTTGAAGATGGGACTATAACGCAAAAAGTACCATCCCAATGAGAATAACAATCACATGGAGATAGAAAACATGCCAAGGAATATTTTTCATAATTGTGGACATCTGTGATTCTTGGTCCTTGAAGTCCATAAACGCATGGTAACTCAGTATATGGGAATGCAAACAATCAGCCAGTCTAGAAACGTTTCATGAAGTAAATAAGTAATAAATCATTCTATACATGTCCAATGAAGCTAAAATTCTCTCAGAGCATGAGAAAGATATAGGGGAACAACATTCCAGAATATAACTTTTTCCAATTCAGTCATTTAATTTTTCTACTACACGAAATATTTCTGTGTAAAAATCTGGAGTGAAAATGAGCCACCCTCATGGCTATAAATTTGTACTCACTCTCCATTTCAAAGGAGTTATCAATTTTAGTTGGAAATTTGGATAGTTTTGTTGATTATTTTTTATTGTAATAGTAATATGAATTTTTAATATATATTAGCCTTATTCTTCATATATTTATTTTTCATTTTTCCCTTTTGTGTTTTTCCCACTATTTTCCCATCTCAACTCTACTAAAAATGTAACTAGCCTTCACAATTGTTCAAGGGAGGGATCATTCATTTAATTGAGTTTCTTATGCATTCATGAAATTATTTATTCAATTCTAAGAAATTAGTTGATGGTTAAATTGATTAGAGTGAGAAATTTTCCCATTTTTCCTATCTTATGAGTTCTTTTCCTTGTTCATCTCCATCCTTCCCTTCACTATCTAAGTCATGCATACGATGCAGTAGGGCCTGAGTGATGGTCGGTGAAAAGATCTCCTAGCTCACTGTAAGAAGAGTATTCTCTCGCATGCAGAGATCTTGGTGTGGGTTAATAACAAATTAAATAAGAGGGTGTGGTGTGACAGATCTTGATCACTATATTTCATTGAGTATTGAGAATATTTTAATGGAGAATGATATCAACCATTATGATCTCCAAAGAACGATTGTCGTTGTATACACACACACACACGCAAACAAACACACACACACACACACACATACATATATCAATATGACCTGCATCTTTCAACCCCCCCCCCCTCAAATTATTTATTTTTATATTAGTTAAAATATAAATTATGACAATAGGTATTTGGTGTCGGGTGAGCTGCCCCATTGAGACTGACACCTGTGTGTGGATTGTATTAGATGCTTAGGTAAATAAAATGTCAACTGAAGATCCAAGACAAATCTTTTCACATCATATAAATATATAATATTTATGTTATAATTTATATACAAAATAATATTTATTACATTTTAATAATATATAAATATATGTGTGTGTGTGCACGCATGAAGAACCCAGGAAAATGTATCTGTGTGTGTGTAATAGGTCAACCAACACACATACGTATATCCAACTATATACAATGAACATAATTTTTATTTCAATATAATTTAAATATAATAAAATATTAATTACATTAATATTAATTATGATAATAAATATTACATATATAAAATAATATCAATAATATATAAAAATTCAAATGAAAATCTCAAAAAAATAAATTTTTTATTAATTTTTATTAAATATTAAAGTTGCATATCTTTCATTGAAAATAAAAATAAATCAATATTTTACCTTAAATAAATATATAAATATGTTATCATAATACTTGTCACGACCTATCCCAGTGGGGCCCACGCCGTGACTCCCCAATCCCACCTCCAATAGGCCAGGGGCTGGTGACTAGCACTGAGTAGACATATTACTAAATGGGAGACATTGCCTAAGAACTTGTACACACACACACATCTCCAAGCCCACAAATGATGAAATGTAAAAAACCACTAAGGAACAAAATGCATGCATACAACTAAACCCAACCAATAGAGTATGATGGAAAGTAAAGTACTGAAAGTAAACTATGCCAGAATACAAGCCCACCAAAAACAAGAGTCTGAAAACTGCAAAGTCCAGCCTGTAAACACAAAGAGGTACTAGGACTGTTGCTCATAGCCGAAGGAATGCCTCAGCCTATAGGGGACTCAGAAAGCTCGGTCATGCCCCGGTCCTCCCTGGACTCTGTCGAAAGGCTGCTCATCTGCACAAGACATGACACGTGTGGGTAGAGCTCGTGCAGGGGTGAGTATAACAATACTCCGTAGAGGACCCTGAAAAACACAATGCAGTACGCAAATGAAAGGCACGGTCATCTCTACACAGTATATGTCTATCGAACATATAATAGGAGAACACAATCAAGATATACTAAAAACCCAGACCCGTAGTCCAGAGACAAGTCACACAACCGTATACCCATACTAGGGATTCAGTTCAAAGATTTCCACGAAGTACTCATTCTGGGAGAACACACTCCACGAGTCTGGTAGCTCTGATGACGTTCGTCCGAGAAGTACTATTTGTCAGGAAATGTCACGAGAGATAGTTCCACTCATTATGAGAGACACACTCCTAAGTGGGAAGATCACGATAGATAGAAGCACTCATTATAGGTGACACACTCCTGAGTGGGAAAGATCACGATACACAGATGAGGATCACTTCCACGGTCATGGCGGATACCGCGACTCATCCTGATTCACCAGCTAGGTGATTCACCAGCTAGGTAGAGGATCAACGCCCGGTAGATTTGGTCTCATCGATTCCTGACTCTACCGAGGGTCAGGAATGGATAGACGATCTCACTCTGGGCCTCTCGGAGGGATTCCGACTCTATCACAGAAAGTCTTGTTGAAGGGATCATACTTCTGTTGAAGGAAAAGATGCCTGACCTTTAGGGGAATGAGAAGAAGGAGCACTAACCCAAATGAAAGATGTCCAAGATACGGTGAAGAGGAGGACCATGCCATTTTTTCAAAAGTACACAGCGTGTAGAAAAGTTACACGCTGTGTTTTCTGACCCCAGGTACTGCCCGTGTACAATGGCCCATGTCGTAAGGCTGGTCATGTAGAAAAGTGAGTACATGTCATGTAGTACGGTGTACACACTATGTCCGAGTGACTGGGGTTGGCTCCGTGTACACTGGTCATGTGCCCGTACACGGTCCTCAACTCGTGTACTCCAACCCGTGTAATCGGTACACGGGGTGACCCGCGTTACTGGCCTCACCTGGCCGGGTGATGGAGTACACACCGTGTACTTCATCCCATGTCCATGTATCCCTTGGATACATGCCGAGTCCCACATATCCACTTCTATCATGCTTCGTAGAGAGTGCATGTCGTGTCGTTTGAAGTTGTGTAGTCCATCCCATGTCCATGTACTTCCCAAAATACATGTCGAGCTTCGAGGAAATTCCAACACACTGTGTGACCAGGTTCACACACCGTGTGATTCCTCTCAAACCCCTAAAACCCTATCCACCGCCGCCAGTACTACACGGCGTGTTCTTTGGAAGTACACACCATGTATTCTAGAAATTTCCAGAAACGTGAACCTCCGCCGTCGCGCCTTCCGTGATGTCATGTTCGTCGATCCAGCCTTCCGATCACCATGAAACTCCCAGGTTTTGGTCTCCCCAACACCAAGAATTTGATTCCATTTTTTTCAGACCTCCGATCATCTCTGAAAATGTGCAACGATCCACCCGCGTGAAGAACACTCGAAGAACGGCCCTTCCCGATCATGTCTGATTCGTCATCTGTTATCGTCGTCGCACCACCACAAGGTCATTGTGGTGTCCAATCTTCAATTTGGGATCGTTGCATCGAAAAACAGATGTTAAACGATCCGTTGTTCCCCGCTCCATGAAGAACGCGAAGAACTCATGAAGAAAAGAAAAGGGAAGAAATCCAATGAAAAAATCGAGGAACAAGCCTCCACCGTTGTTCTTCACGACATTGATCTTCTCCCGTTTGTAGGATTAAACGGAGAAAAATAAAAAAAATAATTCAACATGGATCAATTCCCTGAATCTTCCAAATAAAACCCTCCTGCAAGAATGTATGAATCTGTGGATCAACTTGTTCATGGTTGATCTGCGTTCGTCGTTTAAATCAAAAGTGAGGAAAAGAATTTAAATAACAAACCCCTACCTCAACTGGGATCGATTGCTAACGAAGGGGTCGTGCTACCTTCGTCATTGAGATCCTCCAACCTCATTGGCGTAGCTATTCTCCAATTCAATTTGTCATCATTCATCGCTAAGAGTTTTCTCCAAATCTCCATGGATTTTCTAGAGTTTCCTCTCAATCCTTGCCAACGAGCAATATTCAATTATCCCAATAAAAAGGGAAACGTGATTGGAATTCAAAATACGATGTGGTATTAATGAGTCTAGCTTGCCATTTATGATTCATTATGATGTGGCATTTATTAAAGAAACAGTTGCCCTATCGTCGCGCTGTAGTGGATGTTTCCATAAAAAAATGAACATTGAGATTTTTTTTTATTATTTTACTAAAAACTTCTAAAAAATAACTTTTTCCCTCGACCCGCGTCGGTCGAGGTTAGACCTGTTCTTAGGTAAAGTCGTCGTCCTGGACGCAACGGTGCCCTCAGATTTTTAATCTGAGCATCCATTTGGAAACTTCCAGAACCGCGCACTAGTGCAGACTCACGTAACTTTAAAAAAAAGTTTGAACCACCATTTTGGGATCATCGGGCCTCGAAATGATGTGTCGTCTCTGTGCCTGGTCTCATAATAATTCCATATAATATTCAAAAATAATACACGGAAAAATCTGAGAGACTACATTCTCCCCACCTTGGGGCTTTGCGTCCTCGAAAAACCAAAACAAGACTACTCAAAAAGATGTGGGTACCGGGAATGGATTTGAGCCTCCTGCTCCCACATGCTCTCCTAAAGATTCTTGTGCTGCCACTGAACGCACACCAAGGGAATCGATCACCCATAAAGGATCCTCTCCTGCCGATCCTCGATCTCCACCAGGTACTCATCAAAGGTCACTCCATCCTTGATGTCCATCTCTCCCTAGTCGATGACGTGCGAGGGGTCATGCACGTACCTCCTCAACTGTGACACGTGGAAGACATCATGTACCCGATGAAACTGTGGTTGTAGAGCTAGGAGGTACGCCACCTCGCCAACTCTATACAATATCTGGAAAGGTCTGATGAACCTCGGAGATAACTTTCCGCCTCATCCAAATCTCTGTAACCCTCATCGTGGTGAGACCCGAAGAAAGATGTGGTCTCCCTCTTCTAAATCTATAGGTCTCTGTCATCTATTATCATAAGAGTTATTCCAGCTCTGTGCAGTTTTCATCCATTCCCGGATGATCTGCACCTTCTCAGTGGTAGGTTGCACCAACTCTGGACCCATGAGTGCTGACTCTCTGGGGTTGGTCCAGCTAAACGGTGACCAGTAGGGTCTCCCATACAAGGCCCCGAATGGTGTCATACCAATGGTAGGGTGGTAGCTATTATTGTATGAAAATTCCACAAGTGGTAGGTGGTCCTTCCAACTGTGACCAAAGTCCTAGATACATGCTCGCAACATATCCTCCAGAACCTGAATAGTCCTCTCCGTCTGACCATCTGTCTGGGGATGAAATGTTGTGATCAAGTGTAGCTGAGTCCCAAAGGCCTCCTGCAATCCCTTCCACAACCGGGATATAAAGAGAGCATCTCAGTATGAGACTATCTTCGAAGGGATAGCATGAAGCCAAACTATATCATGCACGTAGAGGCATCCCAATCTCTCTATGGAACTCTTCTCCCTGATAGATAGAAAGTGGGCCGACTTGGTGAGTCGAACAATGATCACCCAGATGGAATCATGCACCTTGGGAATCCGTGGTAAGCCTGTCACGAAGTCCATCGATATTCCATCCCACTTCCACTCTGTAACTTCAAAGGGGTGAGCTAATCCCACTGTAACCTGGTGCTCAGCCTTCACCTGCTGGCATGTGAGGTGTTGGGAAACGAACTCTGCTACTGCCTTCTTCATGCCTGACCACCAGAACTGTCGTCAGAGATCCTGGTACATCTTTGCCACTCCAGGATGTACCACCAAGGGGGATGTATGAACCTCCCTCAGGACCTCCTCCTGAAACACCACTTGTATAACAGTGCATCCTCTAAAAAGAAGTATGTGTTTCTCACCTTGTTAATATCCATCAGGAGCATGTCATGTGGATAACTAAGCACGTAAATCCACACAGTCAACATCTCCTAGTTGTGCCTCCCTAACCCACTGTAAGAGTGGAGGGGAGAAAATGTAACGCCCCGACCCTAGTTACCCAGAATCGGTGCATTATTACATAACATTGGCATGATCATGAGAAAGATCAAGTCTCGAAAGACCGATTAGTTTAGTAGCCTTGGAATAACTAGATACATCCATAAATTTTTACATTACATCATAAAAAAAACATCTTGTCTTCATATCCCCTCATACTATCCCTGCAGGTCATTCATAAATTACTTCTTCATAATCCTGGGAAAAAAAACATTGAAAGGGGTGAGCTCGGATGCTCAGTAAGGATAACATTATAGCAGAAGCTTTCATAAATAAGCATAAACACTTAAGGCAATTTATAACTAAAACAAAAGCCTTTTAAACTTGAACTTCAGCATAAAATGGCAAAGGTAAAATGAAATAATGCCATTTACTTACTCACATGGATATTCTACTAGTCGAATGATCACATGCAATATCAATAACCACTTTCATAATGATGGAATGCATAATGCCAGGCTATCATAACCACATAGCCAAGGCCTCGTGCCAAGACTACAAATAAGATTTTGCCAAGGCCTTGTGCCAAGACACTAGTTTGTCTCATGAGACCTACCGATGCATCGAGGAGCTATAGCGGGCTCCACCCGTCACTTATTAAGTCCAATGCATTCCTCATATGAACATGTTTAAACGTAACATAAACATTCGTATTAAAACTAGCATACGAAATGTCAATACTTTTACCACAAACCATGAATGGTATAAAAACAGCACATCCACAGTCAAACATAACTCATTCGATACAATATGGAAGATTGTATTGTATCACATTAACCTCAATCAAGAATAATGAAGGATGTTGACATAGATGAAAATAATCATCAAAACTATTTGAGAGAAATATCCCCCTTTTCTTGAAAACATTTAAAAGTCACACTATTTGTCAAGAAGCCATATAAAAATAGATTTTTGAATCAAAGTGTCCCATACCACTTTGAAACTTTTTAAAAGGAGTTTTAATTTGTAAAATTTAATGTCCATATAAATAAATCCTTAAAACCATTTTTTTAAAACATGGACATTAATGAGAAAGATTTAGATGAATAAGTCTTTAAATCATTTTAAAAATGGTATTTTAGTTAGAGATTCCAACCAAAAGAGACACTTGAATACAAATAATTGTGGTAATCAAAACTTTGTAATATCATGAGAATAAAGGGATTCATGATATACTATGTCAAAGTACGTTATATACACCACATAAAAGTGATTTGGTGTATATCAACAAAGAAGTCTCAATGGAATGTAAATTGAGATGAAATCTCTTGTAAAGGTTGTATCCTTAGGTTAAGGATAAATCAATGACATAATTATGTGTGACAAATATAAATACAGTAAATATGATTGGATATTCAGTGTAAAACAATCAAAGGACATTCACACGTATTCTTGTAAAAACAATACCAACGAATTGGATGTTTAACTCAACAAATGGAGAATGAGTTAAAATTACTCTTATCAAATTCATATCAATGACTTGAGAATTACCAATGGAGTGATTATGTGCATCAAACTTATATCCACAGGAAGGGGAGTGGAAATTATGACATAATCAAATGAATAGTGATTCCACACATAATCTTGGGGTAATATAATCAATGAAATATGTGTAAAGCCAAATGAGTGGAAATTGAAATCTCAAATTCCCTTATCGATTAGGTAACTTTCGAAACATACACCCATGAAAGAAGTATCATACCATGATGATGTAAATACCCATAAATTAAAGTATATTACACAATGAATACAATTATGGGCACTACACATACACCACATGCAATAATTAAGTGGTGAACAATAGAATTCTCACGAAATTAAAAGTGAGATTAGAAAATCCCTTACATTGTACTTTTTCCTTGGTCGATGGTAGGTTTACCTCCTGTATAATGGTGAAATAATTGTTATTGAATAATAAAAGAATCATTTACTTTAATATGATATCATATATGATCTTTTATCATTGATTTGTTAATAATATCTTAGAATTATCGTCATTTTGGGTGTTAACGGGTTCATTTTACTTTATATTCTTTGTTATGTGAGCCATATTCGTTATTAATGGGATGTATATTATTCATATCCAGAATGGTATCAAGTTATTAAAAATCATTTTTAAATCATCAAATGATAATTATACTTGAATGGATACGATGGAGAATGAATCTCATCGCGTTCGTGGAGACGGTAGTCCGTACGTACGCACGAACGCTACTTCCATTTAATTTTTATTTTAAAAGAATCGAATCCAAATGATACATAGGTATATTACTATTCCAGTATAATATAATATTTTATATATGTTACTTAATTTCATTAACACCATCCTTTATACGTTCCATGTGTGGTATGAACGAGTCATATCATTTTAAGGGGGCGGTAGTCCGCACTTCCTCAAATGAAATTATCGTATGTATATACAACATGAAACGAATAATGGTATGAAATAAAATGGAATTACAGAAGATTATATATAAAATATATATCATTAACATCATATTTAATTACAGTGCCATCATAATGGCCACCATGAGAGGCGGTAAGATGTATTTGAACAATCATCGTTTCGTGAGGCGTTAGTTTGCCATCCACAGAAACATTATGTTCATCATCCATTAGATGGAGTTGTGTGTATGTGTAGTTATAACAACATCCTAGTATATTGAGGATACTGGTGTTGTTACAAAAGAAAGGAAATAAAAAGATTTTGGGGGTTGGAGAAGGAAAATAAATGAAAATAATTTAAGAGAAAACGTTACCTTTAATTTAGGTAACTCGCTTTGGTTGGAACCAAAGGACTTGTTGAAATGCTTTCTGCCTAAGGGGAAGCTTCAAGGAGGAGGAGAGGGATGTGGGGAGCTTAGTTGGGCAGAGTTTGGACGAGCCAAGTGGCTTGAGAGGTGTGAAGAAATGAGAAGGAGGAGTGCCCTTTTATAAGAGGGGTGAGGTGCACCTTTGGAAAAGCTAGAAATATTAATTTATAATAAATTCATATTCGGTTTCCAATGGCTCCAAAGTTGATTATTCAAAGGCTAAGGTGGGGATAGGTCGAACACCACTCAACCAATAGAATTTAGACAGGTTTTGGTACTTATATTAACCTTATCTTTAAGTATTAACTCTAAGTTAATTAGTTTCACTTTTACAATGTCTCTTCGTATTTTTATATAATATGGTTAATAAACTTACTATATACATCCAAGCGACCCACAAGTGGTCCATTAATGATGAACCTATCCTGATATAAGTCTTTTGGCCGAACCTTAGATTTTTAGGAATTTAATATCAATTAATAATATAATATTTGTTTTAAGAACTCTTTTATGTCAATTTTGACACTATTCAATAGTTGATTTTTGTGAAACTCATAACAGATTGATTACTTCGAATAAAGTCAATTAAATCAATCCTAATATATCATATTATCCTAGAAAATTAGTTTAATTCATTAAAAGTTTCATATTATATTTTTTTTGGGTATTTATAATATCAATTATTTTAATTTTTCACTATTATAGTAATTACTGCATCATCATTGTGTCATAAATAAAATAAATTATTTAATGTCTAAAAATTATAAATAAAATATCATCATGTAGGAAATATTTTTAGCTTTCTAATGAATATTTATAATCGAAAATCCAACATGTATAACCCTATGTAAAAATTGTTCTTCTAAAAGATGTAAGCTTATTCCTTTTTTATTTTTATTTTAACTTTATTAATATAATGTGTCCCTACCACATACAAGTGGCTCCAAGGGGTCCCCAAATTGACCCAAGGATGCCCATGGTCGGGTATGTGTCCACCAATAAGGTTAGGACACGTTTTAGGGTAATTTTGTATTATTATAATATTATTTTTTAACCCTTATTTACCGGATTTACCCTTTAACCATGGTAAATAAAATATTTACCACAGTAACTATTCAAAATGTCTAAAAATAAAAGTTACCTATTTACACAATTTGAACATCCTGATTCCAAATATGGAATCCATTTTCCTAAATTCAAAACACAGAAGTGGCAGAAATTAATTTAAAATTAATTCCCGCTGTCAAAACAAAAAGCGTGTTTTTAAGAGATAATAACTATCAAAAGATTGACACTTGTTTATGTTCGGTTTAATTGTAAAATTATGTCCAATGACCAACATTATATTAAATGGTAAAAATATATTTTAAATATACTTTAAAACCACTCAAATTCATAATTTATCACTATTAATTATTTTGATTAAAAAAGTTGTTTTTAATTAAAATTTAGTAATTTTCACTATTCATCAAAATATGAAAGTTATCCGAAAAGTACCAAAATTTCACCTTAGGCTAAATTCGATATTCCGAATCCAAAAATGAAGTCCATTTTAAAATATAAAATATACATAATTTCAAAATTTAGGTATTACTATCCATAACGGTTAGTTTGATCGGTTGTGGTGTGTGTTAAAACTCGAAGTTGCGTACAACACACGCTACTGTTTTATTCAAAGGAAAGTGTACCGTGTAAGCTTGGGATGTTTCATTTTAAATTTTTTGATGTCCCCATTTAGTCAAAAAGTTTGAAATAATTTATTTAAAAAGGGTTCACTATTAAAAGTTGGTAAAACTACAATACTGAAGATGAATTTGTTCTTACATTATGTCTAAGAAACTCATAATATGGATTCTAAAATTATAAGGATTATATAAAGTTTAAAATTTAGTTAATACTATTCATAACCTTTTTTGAACGGCTTGTTTGGTGAGTCATGGTGCGCTTGAACTCGGTGTTGCGTGTAGTGCATGTTATTGAATTATTTTGAAGAAATAACACACTATGAAATCTTGGGGTGTCACATTCTCCCCTCCTTCAATAAATTGCGTCCTCGCAATTTGAAATTGTTCTTAGAAAATAAAAGGTTGAAAATGGAAAATATATTTGTGGGAAAACCCACATCGGAAATTGGTTTACTAAAATTTAGTCTTAATATGAGGAAAAGAGAAATGAAAGGGTCACCACCAAATTATGATCTCGATTAGGAGAACATTGGTGGCAATTAGAGACATATAATTGGAGGAAAAACGTAAATATTTATAGGTAGTGGTTGAGGTCATCAATCACAAACAAGTATAAAATTTAGGTCCTTAAACTCATCAATCTATGATGATTTGAAGTACCATCAGTTCAACAAAATATAGGGTATTGGGATCACACATTTTTGACATTTCAAAATATCTTAGTTGAAATCCCACATCGAAAAATGAATTAATGAGGCCTCTATTTAAAATAAAGAGTGGAAAGTATGAAGATTACCGAACATAACACATAATAGGGTTCCATGTAGGAAAATATGGATATGGAGGAGAAATCTAACCATCAATTATCTGATGGAGAGTGGTAGAGAACATGGCTATGAAAAGGCCAACAATCCCAAAGCCATAAATTAGTGATGATTTAAGGTACCATCTAGGACAACATTTTTTTTCAAAGTTACATTACATAAGGAAGAGGAATTCATTTATGATATTGACTAAGAACATTATGAGATATACTTAAATTTTAAGTAGATTTTCATTCTTTAATAAATTTCCACCACTAACTCAATTTTTTTTAAACGATGAGTATTCAAGAAGACTTGGTCACACTGGAAGAGCTAGAATAAACTTCTATAGAATCACATGATCCATGCAGGATAAACCATATATTTACATTGTCTTTGAAGATTAATCAAAACCAAAATGGTTAGTGAATGATCTAATGATCCCCCAAAAGGATATTCATTGAGATAAATATGCACTAATCTTAATTTCTAAAATTAAACCAACAATACCCCAAAGTTAAATAGATACCATTCAATAACCAATTGTCCTTAAAATCCTTTAATATAATCCAAACTAATATTGAAACCCAAAACATAGAAGAATTTGATTATGTAGTCTCCCATGTTACATTGTATCTCCAAATTACATCAAATACTCTTAAAGTCACATACTTAAAAGTAATCAACATCATCACATATTCTCTGTTATAGGTTAATCATTTCCATAAATAACCCAAATCACTATAAATCAACAATAAAAATGTAGATAAAAATCCACCATTACTCTACAAATGAAACCTCATTGTATTCTATTTTCCTTGGGCATATAGTGTTCCTAACAAAACGAACATCTTCCAAAATAACATTTATCACTTAATAACCAAATCATTTTCCTATACCAAGGGTATTCATTTGATAAGACATAAGAACCCAAATCATCTTATTATTGATCAATAAAATCATTTAACAAAAAAAAATGTCACACTAACCAGGGACTTCACGTAGTCCAGTGGTAGGCGATAAATCCCAATCACACTTTGGTTGTGGGTTCGATTCCCACAGCTTTGTCCGACGCGACGGGTTGTCACACGGTCTACGTGTTGTCCTTTTTCAAAAACTATATTCTATAATATTACCAAAATGAGATAAATTCCTCAAAATAACAAAATTTAACCACAAATGTTATATCATACTTTGCATTTTCATCCCAAATTATAATAACTTATCATTTTCTCAAACCCCAATGATCATATAAAACCAAATGGTTATTTATATCTATATCCACAAGGGAAGAGACAATTCTTCCTCAAATATCATTCTCACATGGAAAACTGTGGGGTTACAAATACAAGAGAAAATTATTCCAAAGTAAACCCATCAACAAGGAGTGCTAATAATTTTTAAATTTTTATCCAACCATTTATTTCCACATATCATCTTCTTTGACCAAGAAAATATCCTATAGAATAGGACATTCACTCGGGTAATGGTCAGGTCCCCTACATTTACGACAAATGACTGTAAATGGACTCTTGGGACCATTTTTATCTTCTTCCATAGTACTCTTCATTTTTCTTCGGCAATTCTTCACTTTATGTCCTTCCTTCCCGCACGTAAAACATTTCGTTGTCCCATTGAGACACTTTCCTGGGTGTCTCTTTCCACAATTCCTGCATGATGAAAATTGAGGTTTCTTTTCTCCATGGTCTCCATTGCTGGAGATCTTATCATTTATCACCTTTCTCTTCCTTGTTGAGTCTGGGAGTTGGTTAATATATATGTTGTTGATCATATTTTTGGAAAACTGATTTGGCATAAAGACGATATCTTTTACGCCTATCAACATTCCATTTTGTTGCTTATTGCCACCACTGTTCCCAATTTGTACATCATTCTCAAAGTCACTATGACTTCCTTGGAATCCAGCCATTGACTAAAACCAGAAATCATTGTGTGAGTAATAGTAGTCGTAAAATCATTTAGAGATTAAAATGTCACCATATTCTCAATTTGAAACATATTAGGATTAACCAAGGTCATTTACTCTCATCTTATGTATATATTACTTCAATCGGTTTGTAAAGAAAATGTAAATTATCCTAAGCATATCCCCCGGGAGTGTCGTAACCAAGAGTGCAGCAAGGCCCGTTGTCGTGCACCAGTTCCCGTTCGAGTCTAGCTCAAAGCGGTGTTTTCGGGTTTTACCCCTAGGTACATTTGTGCCAGAGCCGCCTCTACCTGCTCGTATCCAGACAGGGATGTATTGCTCAGAAAACTCACAAAATCTCTACAATACCAAAATTCTAGGAAGTTCTTTTATACTAATCCTCAAAGTTCATCTTAGGTCTACGTGCTCTAATCAGAGTTTATCTAAATCTAGCTACCAAGGTTTGTACTAAACTTCCTCTAATACCAACTGTAACGCCCCGACCCTAGTTACCCAGAGTCGGTGCATTATTACATAACATTGGCATGATCATGAGAAAGATCAAGTCTCGAAAGACCGATTAGTTTAGTAGCCTTGGAATAACTAGATACATCCATAAATTTTTACATTACATCATAAAAAAAACATCTTGTCTTCATATCCCCTCATACTATCCCTGCAGGTCATTCATAAATTACTTCTTCATAATCCTGGGAAAAAAAAAACATTGAAAGGGGTGAGCTCGGATGCTCAGTAAGGATAACATTATAGCAGAAGCTTTCATAAATAAGCATAAACACTTAAGGCAATTTATAACTAAAACAAAAGCCTTTTAAACTTGAACTTCAGCATAAAATGGCAAAGGTAAAATGAAATAATGCCATTTACTTACTCACATGGATATTTTACTAGTCGAATGATCACATGCAATATCAATAACCACTTTCATAATGATGGAATGCATAATGCCAGACTATCATAACCACATAGCCAAGGCCTCGTGCCAAGACTACAAATAAGATTTTGCCAAGGCCTTGTGCCAAGACACTAGTTTGTCTCATGAGACCTACAGATGCATCGAGGAGCTATAGCGGGCTCCACCCGTCACTTATTAAGTCCAATGCATTCCTCATATGAACATGTTTAAACGTAACATAAACATTCGTATTAAAACTAGCATACAAAATGTCAATACTTTTACCACAAACCATGAATGGTATAAAAACAGCACATCCACAGTCAAACATAACTCATTCGATACAATATGGAAGATTGTATTGTATCACATTAACCTCAATCAAGAATAATGAAGGATGTTGACATAGATGAAAATAATCATCAAAACTATTTGAGAGAAATATCCCCCTTTTCTTGAAAACATTTAAAAGTCACACTATTTGTCAAGAAGCCATATAAAAATAGATTTTTGAATCAAAGTGTCCCATACCACTTTGAAACTTTTTAAAAGGAGTTTTAATTTGTAAACTTTAATGTCCATATAAATAAATCCTTAAAACCATTTTTTTAAAACATGGACATTAATGAGAAAGATTTAGATGAATAAGTCTTTAAATCATTTTAAAAATGGTATTTTAGTTAGAGATTCCAACCAAAAGAGACACTTGAATACAAATAATTGTGGTAATCAAAACTTTGTAATATCATGAGAATAAAGGGATTCATGATATACTATGTCAAAGTACGTTATATACACCACATAAAAGTGATTTGGTGTATATCAACAAAGAAGTCTCAATGGAATGTAAATTGAGATGAAATCTCTTGTAAAGGTTGTATCCTTAGGTTAAGGATAAATCAATGACATAATTATGTGTGACAAATATAAATACAGTAAATATGATTGGATATTCAGTGTAAAACAATCAAAGGACATTCACACGTATTCTTGTAAAAACAATACCAACGAATTGGATGTTTAACTCAACAAATGGAGAATGAGTTAAAATTACTCTTATCAAATTCATATCAATGACTTGAGAATTACCAATGGAGTGATTATGTGCATCAAACTTATATCCACAGGAAGGGGAGTGGAAATTATGACATAATCAAATGAATAGTGATTCCACACATAATCTTGGGGTAATATAATCAATGAAATATGTGTAAAGCCAAATGAGTGGAAATTGAAATCTCAAATTCCCTTATCGATTAGGTAACTTTCGAAACATACACCCATGAAAGAAGTATCATACCATGATGATGTAAATACCCATAAATTAAAGTATATTACACAATGAATACAATTATGGGCACTACACATACACCACATGCAATAATTAAGTGGTGAACAATAGAATTCTCACGAAATTAAAAGTGAGATTAGAAAATCCCTTACATTGTACTTTTTCCTTGGTCGATGGTAGGTTTACCTCCTGTATAATGGTGAAATAATTGTTATTGAATAATAAAAGAATCATTTACTTTAATATGATATCATATATGATCTTTTATCATTGATTTGTTAATAATATCTTAGAATTATCGTCATTTCGGGTGTTAACGGGTTCATTTTACTTTATATTCTTTGTTATGTGAGCCATATTCGTTATTAATGGGATGTATATTATTCATATCCAGAATGGTATCAAGTTATTAAAAATCATTTTTAAATCATCAAATGATAATTATACTTGAATGGATACGATGGAGAATGAATCTCATCGCGTTCGTGGAGACGGTAGTCCGTACGTACGCACGAACGCTACTTCCATTTAATTTTTATTTTAAAAGAATCGAATCCAAATGATACATAGGTATATTACTATTCCAGTATAATATAATATTTTATATATGTTACTTAATTTCATTAACACCATCCTTTATACGTTCCATGTGTGGTATGAACGAGTCATATCATTTTAAGGGGGCGGTAGTCCGCACTTCCTCAAATGAAATTATCGTATGTATATACAACATGAAACGAATAATGGTATGAAATAAAATGGAATTACAGAAGCTTATATATAAAATATATATCATTAACATCATATTTAATTACAGTGCCATCATAATGGCCACCATGAGAGGCGGTAAGATGTATTTGAACAATCATCGTTTCGTGAGGCGTTAGTTTGCCATCCACAGAAACATTATGTTCATCATCCATTAGATGGAGTTGTGTGTATGTGTAGTTATAACAACATCCTAGTATATTGAGGATACTGGTGTTGTTACAAAAGAAAGGAAATAAAAAGAGTTTGGGGGTTGGAGAAGGAAAATAAATGAAAATAATTTAAGAGAAAACGTTACCTTTAATTTAGGTAACTCGCTTTGGTTGGAACCAAAGGACTTGTTGAAATGCTTTCTGCCTAAGGGGAAGCTTCAAGGAGGAGGAGAGGGATGTGGGGAGCTTAGTTGGGCAGAGTTTGGACGAGCCAAGTGGCTTGAGAGGTGTGAATAAATGAGAAGGAGGAGTGCCCTTTTATAAGAGGGGTGAGGTGCACCTTTGGAAAAGCTAGAAATATTAATTTATAATAAATTCATATTCGGTTTCCAATGGCTCCAAAGTTGATTATTCAAAGGCTAAGGTGGGGATAGGTCGAACACCACTCAACCAATAGAATTTAGACAGGTTTTGGTACTTATATTAACCTTATCTTTAAGTATTAACTCTAAGTTAATTAGTTTCACTTTTACAATGTCTCTTCGTATTTTTATATAATATGGTTAATAAACTTACTATATACATCCAAGAGACCCACAAGTGGTCCATTAATGATGAACCTATCCTGATATAAGTCTTTTGGCCGAACCTTAGATTTTTAGGAATTTAATATCAATTAATAATATAATATTTGTTTTAAGAACTCTTTTATGTCAATTTTGACACTATTCAATAGTTGATTTTTGTGAAACTCATAACAGATTGATTACTTCGAATAAAGTCAATTAAATCAATCCTAATATATCATATTATCCTAGAAAATTAGTTTAATTCATTAAAAGTTTCATATTATATTTTTTTGGGTATTTATAATATCAATTATTTTAATTTTTCACTATTATAGTAATTACTGCATCATCATTGTGTCATAAATAAAATAAATTATTTAATGTCTAAAAATTATAAATAAAATATCATCATGTAGGAAATATTTTTAGCTTTCTAATTAATATTTATAATCGAAAATCCAACATGTATAACCCTATGTAAAAATTGTTCTTCTAAAAGATGTAAGCTTATTCCTTTTTTATTTTTATTTTAACTTTATTAATATAATGTGTCCCTACCACATACAAGTGGCTCCAAGGGGTCCCCAAATTGACCCAAGGATGCCCATGGTCGGGTATGTGTCCACCAATAAGGTTAGGACACGTTTTAGGGTAATTTTGTATTATTATAATATTATTTTTTAACCCTTATTTACCGGATTTACCCTTTAACCATGGTAAATAAAATATTTACCACAGTAACTATTCAAAATGTCTAAAAATAAAAGTTACCTATTTACACAATTTGAACATCCTGATTCCAAATATGGAATCCATTTTCCTAAATTCAAAACACAGAAGTGGCAGAAATTAATTTAAAATTAATTCCCGCTGTCAAAACAAAAAGCGTGTTTTTAAGAGATAATAACTATCAAAAGATTGACACTTGTTTATGTTCGGTTTAATTGTAAAATTATGTCCAATGACCAACATTATATTAAATGGTAAAAATATATTCTAAATATACTTTAAAACCACTCAAATTCATAATTTATCATTATTAATTATTTTGATTAAAAAAGTTGTTTTTAATTAAAATTTAGTAATTTTCACTATTCATCAAAATATGAAAGTTATCCGAAAAGTACCAAAATTTCACCTTAGGCTAAATTCGATATTCCGAATCCAAAAATGAAGTCCATTTTAAAATATAAAATATACATAATTTCAAAATTTAGGTATTACTATCCATAACGGTTAGTTTGATCGGTTGTGGTGTGTGTTAAAACTCGAAGTTGCGTACAACACACGCTACTGTTTTATTCAAAGGAAAGTGTACCGTGTAAGCTTGGGATGTTTCATTTTAAATTTTTTGATGTCCCCATTTAGTCAAAAAGTTTGAAATAATTTATTTAAAAAGGGTTCACTATTAAAAGTTGGTAAAACTACAATACTGAAGATGAATTTGTTCTTACATTATGTCTAAGAAACTCATAATATGGATTCTAAAATTATAAGGATTATATAAAGTTTAAAATTTAGTTAATACTATTCATAACCTTTTTTGAACGGCTTGTTTGGTGAGTCATGGTGCGCTTGAACTCGGTGTTGCGTGTAGTGCATGTTATTGAATTATTTTGAAGAAATAACACACTATGAAATCTTGGGGTGTCACAGAAAACCATCGACTATAGGTAATTTGTAACCTCTCTTTCCATGAAGGATAACTGCAACGTGGCTAACTACTCTATCGCCTCACTCAACAGCTGAAAGATCAACCTTTTTCTAAGAGAATCTACCACCTTGTTCCCCTTCCTAGGAGTATAGATGATCTAGAAATCATAATACTGGAGGAAATCTAGCTAAAGCCTCTACCTCAGATTCAGATCTTTCTACGAAAAGATGTACCTGAGGCTCTTTTGGTCAGAGTAGACAATGAACCGATCGACCATAAGGTTGTGTCGCCACATCTTCAATTCGAAGACTACCGCAGCCAACTCGATATCATGGGTCACATAGTTCTGATAATGTGGCCTATGTTGGCGTGAACCATAAGAAATCACTGTCCATCCCTATATTAGGATGCAGCCAAGCCTGGTCCCTGATGCATCACAGAAAACTACGCACTCAACACACTCCTCCGGTAATCTCAAGATTGGGGTGCTCGTCAAACTCTATCTCAACTGATCAAAATCCTACTGGCACTTCTCCGTCCACATGAAGGGACTCCCCTTCCTGGTCAAGGCTGTCATCAGTGTTGATATCAGGGAGAAATCAAGAATGAATCTCTGGTAATATTCTGCCAACCCAAGGAAGCTCCGCACCTCCGTCACGCTTCGAGGTGGATCCCATGCTAACACATCATCCACCTTGGTTGGGTCTACAACTACTCCATCTGCTGAGATGACATGTCCCATAAATTGGACCTCCTGAATCCAGAACTGGCACTTTGAGAGCTTCCCATAAAGATGGTACTCATGAAGTACGTCTAGAACTATCCACAATTTTCTCACATGCTCCTCCTCTAACACCGAGTACACAAGGATGTCGTCGATGAAGACCACTACGAACCGGTCCAAGTACGGCTGGAAGATCTGGTTCGTCAGTCCCATGAACATTGCGGGGGCGTTCTTCATGCCAAAAGGCATCAACAAGTATTCATAGTGACCGTAGCGGCATCTGAAAGTCATCTTTTATATATCCTCGTCCCGTACTCATAGATGGTGATAGCCTGATTAAAGGTCAACCTTCGAGAACCAATGTTCCCCTCTCAACTGGTCGAAGAGATCATTGATTCTCGGTAGTGGATACTTATTATTCACCATCACCTGGTTCAGGCGCTGATAATCCATGCACAACCTCAAACTCCCATCTTCCTTCTTGGAAAACAGGACTGGGGCCACCCAGGGTGAAACGCTGGGTCTTATGAAACCCTTGCTCTACAAATCCTCCAACTGTTCTCTCATATTGCGAAGCTCTGTGGGGGGAATATGATATTCTAGTGAAGAAATCAGTGTCTTCCTGGGGTGTAAGTAGATGAATAAGTCGATTTCCCAATGGGGATGTAATCCTGGAATATCTTTGGGAAAGACGTCCCCGTACTCCACCACTACTGCTGGGAACTAAGAGCTCACCACATCTACTGCTCCGAGGGTAAGGCTAGCCATCTCATGAGTGATTGGTTGCACCCACCTATGAATGATCCAATTCTATGATGTCTGGGTCTCCCTTTCTATGACAAAGGAAAACCTCATTTCATCATGGCGGGCACACCGCACTCTTCGCCTAAAACAGTCAATCTGGGCATGGACCAAAGATAACCAATTCATACCGAAAATGACGTTGTAAGGCCTCGATGCTACCACCAAGAGGTTCCAACCCAAACTCTCGCCTCCAAGGGTAAGATCACACTGTCTGCAAAGGTGTGTGATCGTCGAGTCTCCTCTTGTAGGTGTATCCAAGCGTAAGGATCGAGTCAACGGTTTTACCGGAATCTCAAGGTTTCACACAAGACATTTGGCAATGAAGGAATGACTGGAACCTGTGTCTATAAGTACAGCAGTTAAAGTAGAGAAGACACAGAACGTACCTCGTATCATCCTTGTAGTCCCTGGGTCGTATGCCTCGACCGCATGCAGTTGTCCTTGCCCCTATCCCCCAGCTCTCAAAGCCTGGTGCGGACCTCCTGGGGGTGGTGGTGGAAGTAAGTCGAAGCGTATGCCACCACCTGCAGCTCTCCCTGCTCCTCTTCCACGTCTGCCGCTTGGAGGGTGTGTCTGCTCCACTCTTTGCCTCTGCCTCGGTGGTCCATCCATCATTTCCCTATCAGCAGCTTGATAGGTCGTACAATCTCTAGCAAGATGTCCCCTACCATCGCACGTGTAACACCACTTCTCCCTGAGATGACTGGACCCAGCCTGAGAGCCTTGTACTATCGATACCCTGTCTTGGGTCCTCCTCTAACGTCTCTCACATCCTAATCCCTGTGTCCGACGTCAGCTCTCTACTGTCGAGGTCTCTACACCTGTCTGCTTGCTGTTGACTATCGTCGGCTGTCTCTGCTCTGCCAAGAATCTCTCGATCACCAAAGCCCGCTCGAGCACTCCAGTATAAGTCAGAATGCATAGAGGCACAACACTAGCTCAGATGTCTCGTCGTAGACCTCGCTCGAAGGTCCGAGATCTGAAGTACTGATCTTTGACCATATCCATCGAGTACTGGGTGAGGTTGGTGAACCTCGATGAATAGTCAGCTACCGTCAAACTGCCCTGCTAGAGCTGAAGAAGCTCCTGGATGCATACGGCTCTCAACGTAACTAGAGAGAACTCCTCCCTAAAGAGTTGCTCGAACTCTTTCCACGAAAGAGTCTCCTCATCGTGAGTCTGTATGGTCAGACTCCACCATTGTCCTGCCAAACCCTAAAGAAGGCTCGCCCCTAGGATCACCATCTGGTCTGCCGGTGTCCTCACTTGACAGAAAACTCTGGTCACCACCTCAAGCCAGTCCTCAGCCGCCTGAGGGTCGGGCTCACCTCGGAACCTGAGGGGTCTCTATCTCTAGAACTCATGGAGCGGGCTAAGCCTGCACTTCTCGTCGGTCGATACTACAGGTACCACGGGTTGCTCCACTGGTGGTGGCATAGCAGGTGCACCACCTGGTGGAAACTCCTGGGGAATTGGTCCCTGTATCGAAGCCTTGTCATTGAGGGGGTCATCCTTGTGATCGTGTTGCAAAATCCTAGCGGGTACACATCGCGAAGGCATCCTGTAAAGAAACAAGATGTAGCATGAGTATATCTAGATTGCTGACTCAAAGGACATGAAAACACAACTCATTCCTATATGATGCATGTACCTTTCTTTTATTTCCCCGCAACCAGTATTTTCGTGTACCGAGTCGAAAAGTAGGTTATCAGAATCCTGGTGTATGGATACGTCATCTGCCGTACCAACACTGGAGTCTCTGGCCTGAAAGCCGAGCTTGAAACACTTAACATTGTTGCCCCAAACCAATCTCACAGACTCTTGGTCCTAAGGTAGAACCAACCACCTCCGATACCACTCTGTCATGATCCGTCCTAGTGGGGCCCGCGACGTGACTCCCCAGACCCACCTTCAATAGTACAGGGGCTAGTGACTAGCACCGAGTAGGAATATTACTACATGGGAGGCATTGCTTAAGAACCTGTACACACGCACACATCTCCAAACCCACAAATGTTGAAATGTAAAAACCACTAAGGAACAAAATGAATTCATACAACTAAACCCAACCAACAGAGTACGGCAGAAAGTAAAGTACTGAAAGTAAACTAGGACAGAATACAAGCCCACCGAAAACAAGAGTCTGAAAAACTACAAAGTCCAACCTGTAAACTCAAAGATGTACTGGGACTGCTGCTCGTAGCTGAAGGAACGTCTCAGCCTGTAGGGAACTCAGAAAGCTCAGTCATGCCCCAGTCCGCCCTGGACTCTGTCGAAAGACTGTTCATCTGCACAAGACACGACACGTGTGGGCAGAGCCCGTGCAGAAGTGAGTATAACAATACTCAGTAGAGGACCCTAAAAAACACAAAGCAGTACGCAAAGGAAAGACACAGTCATCTCTACACAGTATATGTCTACTGAACATATAATAGGAGAATGCAATCCAGATATACTCAAAACCCAGACCCATAGATCAGAGACAAGTCACACAACCGCATACCCCCGATAGGGATTCAGTTCAAAGATTTCCACGAAGTACTTGTTCTGGGAGAACACACTCCACGAGTCTAGTAGCTCTGATGACGGTCGTCTGAGAAGTACTGTTCGTCGGGAAACGTCACGAGAGGTAGTTACACTCATTACGGGAGACACACTTCTGAGTGGGAAGATCACGATAGATAGAAGCACTCATTATGGGAGACACACTCCTGATTGGGAAAGATCACGATACACAGATGAGGATCACTGTCAGGGTCATGGTGGATACCGCGACTCATCCGGATTCACCAGCTAGGTGATTCACCAGCTAGGTAGAAGATCAACGCCCAGTATAGTTAGTCACGTCGATGCCTGAATCTACCTAGGGTCAGGAATGGATAGAGGATCTCGCTCCGGGCCTCTCAGAGGGATGCCAACTCTATCATAGAAAGTCCTGCTGAAGGGATCATACACCAGTAGAAGGAAACGATGTCTGACCTTCAGAGGAATGAGAAGAAGGGGCACTAACCCAAATGAAATATGTCCAATATATGGTGAACAAGAGGACCATGCCATTTAACCAAAAGTACACGGCGTGTAGAAAAGTTACACGTCATGTTGTCTAACCCCGGGTACTGCCCGTGTACAACAGCCCATGTCATAAGGCTGGTCGTGTAGAAAAGTGAGTACACGGCGTGTAGTATGGTGTACACGCTGTGTCCGAGTGACTGGGGACGGCTCCGTGTACGCTGGTCGTGTGCCCGTACACGGTCCTCAACCCGTGTACTCCAACCCGTGTAATCGGTACACGGGGTGACCCGTGTTACTGGCTGGGTGATGGAGTACACGCCATGTACTTCATCCTGTGTCTGTGTATCCCCTGGATACACGCTGAGTCTCACGTAGTTGCTTCTGTCATGCCACGTAGAGAGTACACGTCGTGTTGTCTGAAGCCGTATAGTCTATCCCGTGTCTGTGTACTTCCCAAAATACACGTCGAGTTTCGGGGAAAGTCCAACACGCCGTGTGACCAGGGTCACATGCCGTGTGATTCCTTTCTAACCCCCGAAACCCTAGCCGCCGCCGCCAGTACTACACGGCGTGTTCTTCGGAAGTACACGCCGTATATTTTGGAAATTTCCAAAAACGCGAACCTCCGCCATCGCACCTTCCGTGATGTCTCGTTCGTCGATCTGGTCGTCCGATCGCCATGAAACTCTCAGGTTTTGGTCGCCCCGACACCACAAAGCTGATTCTGTTGTTTTCGGACCTCCGATCGGCTCCGAAAACGTACAACTATCCACCCGCGGGAAGAACGCTTGAAGAACGGCCCTTCCCGATCTGGTCTGATTCGTTGTCTGTTATCGTCATCGCACCTCCGCAAGGTCGTTGCGGTGTCGAATCTAAATATGGGATCGTTGCAAAAGCTAAACGTATTGCAAGAATGAGAGGGTATGACACCTTCCATCGGGACAAGCCTGTACATGCATGGGAAAGCCTAGTCGAACAGTCATGCGAAGGTGGAGAGCTGATTTCACGATAAAGATGTTGCGGAGGAGCAGTTCCAAGTAGTTAGTCTGGGTTGTATGTAATGTTTGAAGCCTATGGGCATTGAATTCATCTAAGGCCTACAGGCCATGTAATACTTACGCCTACGGGCCTTGTAAGGGTTCCACCTCACCCCTTGAAAGGTGGATTGTCAAAATCAATAAAAAAATGAAGGTTTTTGGGCCATTGGAGGGATCGTTGCGTCGCAAAATGGATGTGCAACGATCCGTTGTTCCCCACCCCATGAAGAACGCGAAGAAAGCACAGAGAAAAGAAAGGGGAAGAAATCTAATGAACAAATCGAGGAACGAACCTCCACCGTCATTCGTTACGGTGTTGATCTGCTCCCGTTAGTAGGATTAAACGGAGCATAATCAAACAACAACAATTCAACATGGATCAATTCCCCGAATCATCCCAATAAAACCCTCCTGCAAGAACGTATGAATCCATGGATCAACTTGTTCGTGGTTGATTCACGTTCGTCGTTTAAATCAAAAGCGATGAAAAGAATTTAAATAACAAACCCCTACCTCAACTGGGATCGATCGCTGACGAATGGGTCGTGCTACCGTCGTCGTCGAGATCCTCCAACCTCGTTGGCGCAGCGATTCTCCACTTCGATTCGTCATTGTTCGTCGCTGAGAGTTTGCTCCAAAGCTCCACGGATTTTCCAGAGTTTCCACTCAATCCTTGCCAACGAGCAACATTCAATTATTCCAATAAAAAGGGAAACGTGATTGGCATTCAAAATACGATGCGGTATTAATAAGTCCAGCTTGCCGTTTCTGAGTCATTATGACGTGACATTTATTAAAGAAACACCTGCCCTGTCGTCGCGCTGCAGCGGATGTTTCCATAAAAATAAAATAAAAATAAACATTGCGAATTTATTTTTATTTTTATTTTACTAAAAACGTCCGAAAATTAACTTTTTCCCTCGACCCGCGCCGATCGAGGTTAGACCCATTCTTAGGTAAAGTCATCGTCCCAGACGCAACGGTGCCCTCAGATTTTTAATCCGGGTATCCGTTTGAAAACTGCCACAACCGCGCACAAGTGCCGACTCACGTAACTTTAAAAAAAGTTCAAACCACCATTCCGGGATTACTGGGTCTCGGAATGATGTGTCATCTCTGCGCCTGGTCTCGTAATAATTCCATATAATATTCAAAAATAATACACGGAAAAATCTGAGACACTACAATACTTTTGTTAGTACTAAATAAAACGTTGTTAAAGGTTATCCTTTATTGGTGTTAAAATAAGTGCTTCTAAAAGTCAAAGTTTTTGATCACTTGTTTTTAGTGTTGATAATAGTCAGATGTTTACAAACAATTATAAGAAGCGCCAACAAAAGTGAATGTCTTTTTTCCATGATTTTGTAGTAGTGAATTCCCTTCCATTACCCCCATGTTCCCAAACGTTCTTTTTGGTGAGTACTAGTGTTGAGTAAAAGTCATTATCATATCTTCAAAATGATTCGCCTGCAACACATAGTAGTGCCGATTTGGTGGTGGCGAATCAATTCTAAGGACACCTATATCATAACCTACCTTGACGGCCTCTATCTACTATCATTCAAGTTGTCCATTTCATAATTACCCTTCCACATTCCTAACACAAAGGGTGACATAAACATCTATCAAGGACAATTATTTTTTCTAAATTCACATATGACATATTGATTTAAATGTAAGTGGCCTCTTATCAATCGAATCAGCTTGTTGGGTTACTAGTAAAATTTTCATGGAATTTGAACTATATCCATTATTTAATATGAAAGTAATTGTCTTCAAAAGGAGAATAATAATAATAAAGCCCCAAGCCAGAGGGGAGGTCAACATAATTAGTGGAAGGGAAACTGCGGAGGCTGAGGCATCGGTCTCCACGGGGACGGGCGGTTGGGAGATCCGATCCCATAGCCTACTCTCCGCCCTCTATTCCTCTTTAAAAGCCTCTCCCTGTAATATAACTTGAGTTGCAGGAAACACAGATCAGCGAGAGTGATAGATCGATAGAGAGAGAGAATGGGAGACGATGCGGCGGTGCAGGCGGAGAGGGAGAGGATATTCCGGCGGTTCGATGCTAACGGCGACGGGAAGATCTCTGCGGCGGAGCTGGGGGCTGCGCTGGGGGAGCTGGGCACGGTGACGCCGGAGGAGGTGCGGCGGATGATGGGGGAGATCGACACCGACGGCGACGGCTTCATCTCCTATGACGAGTTCGCGTCCTTCCACGCCGCCAATCGCGGCCTCATGAAGGACGTCGCCAAAGTCTTTTAATCCTTTTGCCCTCTTCATTCCTTCATACCACACAAGGACGCACAGTTGTGGGTCTAACCATGGAAGTTTTCCACATCGGCAACTTGGCACTCTTTACTTATTAGGTCAATAATATTTATTGATTATTTGATGGTGATCCACCTCCAATCCATTAATACTTTTTGTCAGATGAAATAAATTGAAATGCGTTGTTGATGGTAGAATCTACTATAAATATTATGCTCTTGCATCTGGTGAATAAAATTGAAACATAAATCATCTACATCCACCATACAGAGTGTAGAAAACATTCAAGTTTTGATCCATCCATTTCCTACGTTTTGCAATGGAACGAGGTAAATAATTACTTCTTTTGTTTTAAATAAATTAAAAAGATTGTGCAATTAATTTTATTAAAATTTCTAACATTTGATATCAAAAGGAAAATATACCTTTTACTTGTAATAAAACTCCATACAATCTGTTTTAACAAAACCATTACATAATTTCATGCTTGGAGATGACCCTTTTTTTGTCGGCATCATCCTCTTCATTTTTTCATCTTCAATTATTAAAGATGTTTATTGATTCTATAGTACAATATTCATTTAATTGTGTTTTTTTAATAAATTTTATTAAAATTTGGTTTTTCTACGGTACTCCTAATTAAATAAAATTCACATATTCAGTAAAATCACATTAAAAAATACATGCACTTGTTGCAATTTCAGTAATTGAAGATATTTATATATCTCTAATTTTCATTCAGCAAAATAATTATTTAACTATGTTTTTTGTAAATTTTATTAAAAAATGAGTTTAGTCACAACATTCCTAATTAAATAAAATTTAAAAATTCATTAAATTGAACTAAATAATATATGTGAAAAATATAATAATTTTTATCCCACATGGATTTTTATTATACTTAAATAGGATGAAATATTAAATTTAATTTTCTTAATTTGCCTACAGGTATTATGAATGTTAAAACTTTAATATTTTATCACATGGTTTGTTGAATTATCATATTATAATTCATAAATTTATGAATTAAAATTTTAATTGATTTCATAAATCTTTTAAATTTAACATTTCACCCACATACAATTTCATATTTTTTATACTTATGTTAACATAATTTAACATGTAAATTATGTCATTTGGACTCACTACTACAAATATGGCTTATAATAGTGCTAAAAACGGCCTTTAACAGCGCTAAAAAAGCGTTGTTAATCTCGGCGAAGATAAAGGGGGGTCCCCTTTATCAGTGCTAAGTGAACGCTGATAAATATATAATATATCAGCGCTATTTTGAGCGCTGATAAAAACTACCTTTATCAGCGCTCAAAATAGCGCTGATATATTATCCATTTATCAGCGCTTAACTAGCGCTGATAAAGGCCAAAGATCCTATCCAAATCCAGAACCTGCACAGAACCTGCCCAGCACCTGCACACATTACAGCACCTGCACAGTCCAAACAAAACCTGCACACAGCACACACAACACCCACACACAAAGCACAGAAGAACAAAAAATGATACATACATTTACTTGAAATCATGAATACAAAATAACACACTTCTATATACATTTCAAACAATGTTTAATTTGGTTACAATTACATTTATCCAACAACAGTTAAAAAACAATGATGTTCCATCCTTTTTGCATCTATCCGCTCTAAAAAATTGTCGTCCATGGCGGCGGTTTCCGAACAAAGCATTCGAACTGAGGAAAAAGATTTCACCCATATAATAAAACAAATATTATGTTACACTACTGGAAACCAACGCTATACCAACACAATGTTCCCAACAGTTTAATAAAACCGTTGGGAATAGTCTAATATACCAACGGTTTTAATAAACCGTTGGTATAAGTTGTAAATTTTTATTTTTCCCAACGGTTTAATAAACCGTTGAGATATTGTTTTACAAAATCCCCAAAAAAACATCGGGGCTGACCTTCACCACCCATTTCGACCCTCCAACCCTCTATAAACCGTCTCGAGAAGTTTTCCCTAAATGAGAGCTCGACACACAGGCCTCTAGAACCCATCTTCGAGCCTCCAGAATCCATCGGATTTTTCCATAAACAACATCTCGACGCCCCATCTCGAAGATTTCTGCCGAAAGCTCGACGCGAACCCTACTTCCCAACCGGATCTCAACACGAACCCTACTTCCCAGTACAACAGGTTTGGTTTCCGATCGATTTTATCGTCCACTATAAATCAGTATGGTTGTCTCCATTTAATTTAGATTTTTTCTTTCTATTTCGCTGCAATTTAGTTTTTATTATGATACCCCACAAGGAATATATCATTTTAGGATATGGTTCGAACCCTACTTCCCAACCTGTTGTTGAAGGTGCTAACTCTACATTAAAACTACCCATCTATCTTTGATTCAAGTAATTTTTGTTCTACCACTTTAAATTGTTTCTTATGCCTTCATTTATTTTTGATTTTTTGGTTCTATTTAACTGCAATGTACTTTGTATTAAGATACCATTTTTTGTGATATTTCAAGAACCAATTTGGTATTAAAATGTTGAAATATTTGAGGAATTACAGTGATTAGAGGTGTTTATATATTATAGGGAATATTAAATTAAGGCCATGTGTTTAAGAGGCATGAAATATGATTTAAAGATAAAAGAATATGATATAACATAAACACCATACATATGTTTTGTAATCAAACATAGGTTTAAAAAATACAATAAAGTCTTCAATGAATCAGTACATGTTAATGGAGATTCTTCTCGATTTATTTCAATGAACAGTTTATACTATTATGTAAAATCTAAGCTGAAAACATATACTTCATCATGTATAAGAAGTCCTATAATCATTATTCCATCCATTCAAATTTATCTACCTTCTATATGTGAATAGTACTGGATACTTCTTGGTAAGAAAGTCCTGAATGGACCTCATGTATTAGTCATAAATCCCAAGGAAACATTTTGTTTCAGACACATTCCCTAATCCGTACAAATACATAACTGTATCTTCCTTAGATCTACTGAGATTATAGGTTGGAAATCCATGTTCCCATGAAATCAGACCTCATGCATCTAAAAGAGTCACTTTAAACACTTTGAGAAAAGGTGATTTTCTCAATTTATATTGAATATGTTATAAATTTTTCTAGATTATCATTCCAACATCATAGAATATATAAATATTTCATAAAAAATAGAACAATTAGTGATTCCATGTAGGAGTGGAAGATTAAGTGTTTAATGGATCATGGATAACCACTGAGTGTGATGGATACATTTTACATCATCCGACTAATTCTCTATATCATGATAGTAACAACATGATTTTTGAAATAGAACACATGGTGGAATATCTCATATTGGCTATGGACATTCATACATTTGTAGATGAATTTCAGTAACTTAGCAAGAAGCCTGAAGACTGTAATTCATCATCGCTTATACTTGTCGGATCATCTCTCCACATGACATGACAACTTTGTCCTTATAGCTCATAAGACTCTATCTACAGAAAATATAGCTAGGATGATTCTTTGATGATAGATTATAAATATCTCACGTCTTTTCATAGAGAAATTGATAACCCAATAACTGGACAGGGTGGACCCTTCCAACCCACCCAAAGTGGTCCACAATCATTTCCATAAAGGACAACCTTGCTTGAACACACATGCTCAAAAAATTGAATAGGTGGTTTTCATGGAAGGGGGTTAGGATCCAATGACCAATCAAGTTTAAATAAGATGTGATGAAATCCTAGAAATGATAGATGACATGAAAATGAGAATATTTAAGGTACCTACCATGAATAGTGAGTAACCACCTACTGGAGAATAAATCTAGGGTGCTCTATCGGCATGTGATTACACAACTGAAGAAAAAAGCTATCCAACATATGTGGGGGTACTTATAATACCTCTACATTACTTCGGTATTCATTGGATGATGTATGATTTTTTTGTTCCACTTTTTTCATTAGTATCTCAAAAAGAGGAACATGCTAAGAGGGACACCATACTAGTATATCAATCGCCAAAGAATTTTGAAGCTGAGATTGTTCTACAACCCAAAATATCAAAGAGTGGTGTAAGGATGACCCCTACTATAGTGTGTTTTCTATGTTTGTAGTGCAATTTTATTTTATTGCAGGTTGCAGTGTCCTCGAAACACACAGAATGAGTGTGTTTTTGTGAGATTGTATGTTGCAGGGTTTGGTAAACAAACAAAACGAGTGTGTTTTTATGTGTTTGCAGTGTGTTTGTAGTGTGTTTTGGTGTGATTGCAGGTTGCAGTGTCCCGATAACACACAAAATGAGTGTCTTTTGTGATTGCATGGTGGTTTTGTGTTTTTTTTGTAATTGTAGTTTGTTTTATGTTCGTGAAAAACATAGGATAAAGTCTGTAGTTTTTTGTGATTGCATTGTGTTTTCTGTCCATGAAAAATACAGGTTGTAGTATGCATTTTTTGTGATTGCAGTCTACATTTTTTGCGATTGCAGTATGAATTTTTTATTACAGCCTCTGTTTTACTTTAGTTTGTTTTATATCCATGAAAAACATAGGATAAAGTCTGTAGTTTTTTTGTTATTGTATTGTGTTTTCTGTTCGTGAAAAATACATGTTGCAGTCTGCATTTTTGTGATTCCATTCTAATTTTTTTTTTCAATTGCAGTATGCATTTTTTACTGCAGGTTGCAGTTTTTTTTGTGATGGAGGGTATATGCCAACGGTTTTAAACCGTTGGTATAACCCTATTTATTATTTCTGGCCTACTTTATACCAATGGTTCATCTGAACCGTTGGTAAAACATAATTCCCATTTATGCCTACGGTTCATGAGAACCGTAGGCACATTGAAATATGAGGAGGATTTTCCCAACGGTTCATAGTGAACCGTTGGTATAAAGCTTTCCCTACGCCCCGCATACCAACGGTTCTTGAAACCGTTGGGATAAAATTTCCCAACGGTTGTACGCCTTTTCCCAACGGTTGTAAACCGTTGGGAAAACATGCATTTCCAGTAGTGTTAGTAATACAATAATGAAATAAAGAATGGGGTTGCTAAATGAAATTATACTAGTGAGGCACAAAACATAAAATAACCAATTATACTAGTGAGGCACAAAACATAAAACAAATATTATGTCCCCCCATTCCATAAAAAAGAAGCACCCCTGCCCCCTTCCCCAGCACACCCCTACACACTGCCCACCCCCGAGCACACCCCCTACCCCTGCACACTCCCTGCCCCCTGAACACCCCCTGCCCCCTTCTCCAGCACACCCCTGCCCACTGCACTTCCCCCCTGCCCATTGCACACCCCCTGCCCACCCCCTATATATTTCAAAAGAACCCAGCACACCCCTACCCCTTCCACTTACCACTTTGCCCCCTTCCCCCTCCCCCAGAAAACCACCCCTGCCCTCTCACCCTGTCCCCTGCACATCATAAAAAAAATACCTTGTATGAAAATTGTGCTCAATTTACATTATACACATCATATATATCAACACATTCTCATGTACTTTCATTCAATGTAAATACACATATATAGAATCTCTACATCTCATAAGAAAACCCTCTTTAAAATTCACAAACACATTAAATCCATTTGAAAACACCCATAACACAACTTTCTCATTTCTTCAAACACATTTAAAGGACTTAAGCATGAAAATCCACAAGAAATACAACTGCATTCATTTTAAAAATAACTTTCAAGTCTATACACACCCCAAATTCCTTTGATAACACATTTTTAACCACACAAACATTTCATATAGTACACTTAGCAAGCAAATACTGGATAATAAAATCATCATATAATGTAAAAGCATGGAATTACCTACATAAAGCGTGTAATCTTCCGAAATCTGCTGGAAAACATAAAACCACACCTCCACAATACCTTAATAAGGACTGATTAAACATTAATATTGAATATATTAATGGAAACCCATGCTTAACTTGTGGTATTCCATGAGTTTAGCATCCCACAAGGATAGAGGGTCATGATTTAATGTCTTACAGAGATGTAAGACCTGGGTGGATCAAAACACTTATAAAGGTGGATTAGGTAGGTACATCTCTAGGAGGGAGCACCTGGAATGTTTACCTGATAGATGGATCAAAACGCCCAATGAGGTCTGACCCAAGTGTGGTGCATCCCATAAAGGTAAGGTTTCTCATTTTGAAGAATTATTCGGATGCCACTAAGGGAAATACAATAGGGAAAATAAGCGAAGGTGTACCCCAGTGAGGGGGTCACCATGGTTTACCATTGGTTGGGATTTAACCTCATGGAGGCTTCCTACGTACCCTATTTAGAATACAAGGATCAAAACCCATATATTTAAAAGAGGTATGTTGTGGGTATTACCCATGGTTAGCTTCCCTTCACACTAGGAATACTCTTGGTTAGATGAGTATGGGTCTTTTGGGGCTTATGAATTGTCAGATTCTCAGGTTCTTCCAAGAGTAGCAATGGGCTGAATGGGACATACGTGCTAAGATGGACCATGTGAATGGCGTGATCCTTGTAAAGAGGCATGAGGCACAAAAAACACGTGGAACTGTCTGTAAACATTATTTATGGTGGCCATGTGGCTTATCAGACTCCCCATACCTTCCATAAACACCTCAAAACATCACGAGGACCAGATTCTACATGATGGTGCATCACAGGGTTGATTCTTTTGATGATGTACTGGTCGTTTGAGCTTGGATTTCATCTCAACTAGCCTTTCCCTTACTTGAATTATCCTGGGACACATATTTTGGTTCCAAAAAATCCCTCAACGATACTGATTATCTCATGCATCTACCTAGAAATAATTGTGCAAGTCAAACAACAACACATGTGCTCAAATACAAGTTCAAACAAACGAGATACAGAAAATGGATTTTGTTGATCCTCGGTGGTTTCGTCGTTCACCCCATACACACTGCACACCATCACGCCTTACTTCAATATTGATTTGTTCAAAGATCAATAATATGAATCTGGGGATAGAAAACATTGAGTAATAAATTAATATTTCAATACATCGGAGCATTCTCAATTCACCAAAGAAGGTTGGAGGATAATCAATGATCATATATAGATAACATAAGTGGTAGGAATTCACCTTCATCCTATTTGTGTACAATCTTCCATCAGGTATGTTGCCCATTTGTTTCTAAACACATGTATATCATCTTCTGAATATGAGTTTTTGTGACAATCATGGTAGTACTGAAAAAATATAAATACACAAAGGATTAATAAATATTTTAAATGAACTCATAATTATTTTCAAAAATACCTCATCAGGGATGCTAGTTTGTTGATGAAATACGATCTCTTTCATCAATTTACAAACATAATAACCACAGTCCTTTCCGTTTGTTTGTTTTGGACACTACAGAAACATCGACAACAATAAGTAATTTGTTTTGATATGTGTTTGGATAGTGAAATGTTATTATATATACCCGGATACTTTTCCAGTTGTAGATCTTGTAGGCGTGCATATCCTTATGCCCTGGATTCATTCCATGCATTAGACGATATTGATGCACCACCCTATCATAACAGAATCCTCATTAAAAGATAAAATAAATTATATAACTAGATGTTTAGTTTTAAAATGTTGGATCTAGTGCATTACAAATTAACAAACGCCATCATGCGTGGTCGGTTTGTTGGATATCCATGCGTTGAATCCAGAAAATAAATCTTTGGAGTATCCAAATTGACTGCAATCAGCATCCAATGCTCCCTGAAAATACAAAAAGGAATAAGTAAAGAAAGAAATGAAAATATAGTTGATATGATTAAATTGTAGAGTTTTACCCCTGCATCGTTGGTATTAAAAAGAGTCTGTCATCCGTAATTTTGTTTTCAAACGATTTGACCAGGGATGACATTATTGCAGCCTCTTTAACAGAATCTATTTCGTCTTTTGAAGATGTGGTGTGAGGACTAACGAGTCCAAATTTTTGTTCATGGGGAAATCCCTTCAATTGTTTTTCATATATACATCTGCGACAAATATAAAATGTATTTAGTCAAAATTATCAGAGTATATCATCTTTTGTAAAATCAAATCATGAAAACTTACCTCATGTATACATTTACAACTGAGGCGCCTATCCATTCATACTTGAGGAGTTCATTTACATTTTCAGCACTAATGAAATATGATATCTCCTCTCCATACATATCTTTTTCGAAATCAACTATGTGAGTACTGCCGTCTTTCAACTTTGTATCCACATGAGCCTGCAATGATATTAACTGTGGATATAGAACGGGCGGGGTGAAGGTGCTCTCAGTAGACCGTTTCAATCGGTTGGTTGATCCTTGAGATAGTTTTGAGCTAATATTTCGTTTCACCCCACAGTCTTTGTCATTCTGTAATAACATTCCTCGGTTCATACCTTTTTTCATTAAATGTTAAAGGTCCAGGTTGAAAAATAAATAAGAAATGAATACCTTTTTGTCAACATGTTTTTTTACAAGAACTGTCGGCCATGCGATGAATGTTCCAACAGCTTGTTCAACCGTATGAATGTCGTCATCATCATTTGGAACAGGTAGCTCGGCACTCGTCTCATTAGCTACGTTAATTGACACTCTAAGATGATCTTTTGGAAGCTGTTTGTTGTGTAGCATGTTGTTTTGCGTATTGAACACCGTAGCCCTCGCTACAAGGCGATAGGTGGGAGTTGATAAATATAAATCACAGTCATTTTCACCCTATGGAATATTAGTACAGGAAAGGTATCAGTGTCTATGTAAATCACATTTCACAGAAACAATTATTAAAACATTGATTACCTCATCTAAGTCGGGTTTTTTAGGGGAATGGCTCGCCTCAAAGCTGGTGGGGGGTGGGGCAAGATCGTCACACACAGGTTGTTGTTGAGTTGTTTCTTCTCTTTGCCTCTCCCCCATCAATTTTGCTATCATCTCTCTCTGGTATTGTAATTATTCTTGAAAAATAGATAATTGTTCTTGCAGCTTTTCCATTTTTTCATTTTGATCCTATGCTTGTTTTTGTTTTTGAAAATATGTTCGGGGTGTCACCCCAAAACCCGCACCTCTGACACGGCCATACTTTTCTGGCTGCTTCAAGGTTGCTAAAAGTATGTCTGCATCTGGTGCGGTTGTTGTTCATTCTTGTGACTATTTCAGATAGAAAATATAGAAAAATAAGTAGTTATTGTAATATAATAGCGATTTAAAGCAACTCAAATTTATATTATGTCATACTTACACATGTTTCCCACACTTTTTGTGTGTTTTCATCTATCAATGTCCCCTCTTTATTTACATGAGCCTCCTTCCATAGCACATGGCGTGGGATGAATATGGATTTCGATTTTGATTCATCAATCTGCATATAAATAGAGAAACATGGTTATGGTGTTGTTTTATGTCACATACTAGTAGTAGGGTAGATTTAAAAGACGTACCAATTTTTTCTCAAGTTCAGCGTACCCCATCCTTGCTTTACGGTAAGGGTACGCTGGTTCTGTTGTGCGTTTTTTATTTTCAGCACTCAGTAGCTGTTTCATAAATAAAAAACTGTCAATCAGAGTGATGAATACAAGCAAACGTCAAACAACTTATTACCCCACACAATGTACCTGAAAATTATGCTCCCCACGACGGTTGCTAAACGCATCCCACGCTCCTTGGGATATCAAGTGTGCGTAAAGAGGAGGTGGGTGCGGCTTGATTTTCCCTTCTGCATCTTTAAGATGATATTTCGTTAAAATTGTGCGGAAACCTCTATGAATCCTTCCTGCAACTCTTAATACATATTCCTTGTGCGAGACATCTACTATAAATGCACTCTACAATGGATGATGAAGAGTAAGTCAATGTTTTGGTATTTTATTTTATTTTAATAAATTAAAAAAATGATATCATAATGTTACCGTAATCTCTTCCCACATTAGTGCCTTCATCCCGGTGACAACATGGTGCCAGGACTGTACATCAATCGGCACGCGTTGCCGAGTGATGATTCCAATGTAGCTACTAAAGATGGCTTTGTTGGGGTTAATATGTTGGCCTCGCTTATTCCATCCCACCTCAAATTTGATGCCTTTTGCTTTTGCCTTAAAGATTTTGGCCAACATTGTCAAACTACGATGCTCTTGTTTTTTTTTGTGCTTTCATGGTTTCATTTCCTACCATTTCCTCAGAAGTAACATCAATATCTTCCCCTGGAGCGCTATCATCGGCAATGGGACCAGCAGCAACAGGTTGAGAAACCTGTTGTACCTCAGCACTGGGACCAATAACAACAGGTTGAGAAACCTGTTGTTGCTCTGCACTGGGACCACAGGCATTTGGTTGAGAAACCTGTTGTTACTCTGTAGTGGGACCACCAGTTGCTGGATGAGAGACCTTTTGTGCCTCGGGATTGGGTGCATCAGCAGGTGCAGAAGTCATTATCTGCAGAAGTGGTTTAATATTTAATTTAGATTATATAAAAATGGAAGTGAACAGATAATAACATAACGTAAGACAATGTATGTTACAATAAACAAATAACCTGATTATTGTACTCTCTTTTTTCTTTAAATGCTGAAGTGATTTGACTCCTCTATCGACTATGTAAATTCCTTCATTGTGGTCTCCTATGACATAAAAAACACCGTCTACATTTGGACCGCTGCGAAATGATTGTGAAGTCCCTATAAAAGGGTCAACCTCCCTTGAACTTTCATCTGACCCTTCAGTTGTTTTGGTCGATAATAGAACAATTGAACAAATTCGGTTTGCGGGGTCTGGAACATAAAATACTTGTACTGTCTGTGATGCCATTATAAATGGTTCGTATTTCTCCCCTTCCTTACTGAAATCAACTTTCACGAATCCTAATTCATCTATTTTAACAGCAGTCCTGTTATCAACCCGCTTGCATTGAAAAATCAGCACTTTGAATTTCGTATAATCCAACTCCCATATTCGTTTGATGATGCCAAAGTATGACATATTCGCATAAATTGGATTTTTGTCCTTAGCACCGAAAACATGCATCGCCTCATCCATAAGTGTAACCCCACTATTCTGCATGGTACTATCTTCATCATGTTCATTAGTATAGAATGTATAACCGTTAACTGCATAAGCATTGTAAGATAATACATACACACTTGCTCCTCCAGCCAGCCATCGAAGTCATTCTGAAATTGACTCTGGATTTTTATCTAACTGCTTAAAAATATGGTCTCGAAACTATCCTATAAACTGTCGATTATGTGTATCTGATATCCATTTTTTATCCCTAGAAGGATTCAAATGCCTAAGAATTTCTTTGTGGGTTTGAACATATGGGTCAACGTCGAAACTGTTATGAAAAACGTAAAGGTGGGCATGCTCCCGATCTGTAATATTGATTATGACAACCTCTCTTCCAAAAATTACTTCACCCTCAAGCCACTCAGTGTGACGAGATTTCGGTAGGCCAACGATTTCCACACCAGACAGGTATTCGGTACAAAATTCAACAGCTTCCTCAACAATATATTGCTCCACAATACAACCCTCTGGCCGACTTTGGTTTTTGACATACCCTTTAAAAATCTTCATATACCGTTCAATGGGGTACATCCATCTATAATGTACAGGACCACATAGTCGAATATCTCTCACCAAATGAACCATCAAATGAACCATCATATCAAAAAATTTCGGTGGGAAGAACATTTCCAATTCACATAATATGACGCCAATTTCTCTTTCCATAGTTGGAAATTTCGCCGGGTCTATAACTTTGCTACATATAGCTTTAAAGAAGAAACAGAGCTTCGTTAATGTATGGCAGACATTCTTGGGCAAAATGCAACGTAAAGCTATAAGAATTAGATCTTGCATCAAAGCATGGCAGTCATGTGATTTCAGACCCTTTAATTTTAAATCGCCCATTGACACGATGTTCTTGATATTTGATGAATACCCCTCTGGAACCTTTACGTCATTCAAGAAGTTGCAAAACTGATATCTCTCCTGCGTGGAAAGAGTGTAAGCAGCAGGAGGAAGAAATGTTCATTTTTCACCCTTCACTGGTGCCAACTCTTCTCGTATTCCCATCTCAACCATGCCCAGTCTAGCTTTAATTCCATCCTTTGTTTTGCTGGGTGCATTTAGCAACGTGCCGATGACACTATCACATACATTTTTTTCAACATGCATAACATCAAGAAAATGTCTGACATACAGAAAATTCCAGTATGGTAATTCAAAAAAAACTGATCTCTTTTTCCAACCAGTTTTCGTAAGGTTTTTCAAAAATGGTTTACCAAAAGTAGTGTCCAAATCTTTCACTTTCTCAAACAATTGATCACCTGTTAGTGGAGACGGTGCTGTGCGTTCCTCTGAAATTTTGTCGAATGATGTCGTCCAAGATCGGTACTTATGTCGTCGGGGTAGAAATCTGCGATGTCCTAGAAACACGGTTTTTGATGAATGTTTCAACCTAATTGAATGTGTACCTTGTTCGCAAACGGGACACCCTTGAGTTCCTTTAATGCTATATCCTGACAAATTTCCATAAGCAGAAAAGTCATTTATCGTCCCGTACAACATGGCTTTCAAAGTGAACTATTCATTTTTGTAAGCATCATACATCGTAACACCTGAATCCCACAATATTTTCAAATCCTCGATCAATGGGGCCAAATAAACATCAATATCATTACCCGGTTGTTTTGGTCCTGATATAAGCATAGATAACATGATGTATTTTCGTTTCATGCATAACCATGGTGGTAAATTATAATTTACCAACATAACCGGCCATATACTGTGACTGCTTCTTTGAAAACCAAAAGGATTCACCCCATCTGTAGATAACGCCAGACGAAGGTTTCTCAGCTCGTTCCCAAATTCAGGATACTCGTGATCAATTCTCTTCCATTGAGGAGAGTCTGCAGGGTGACGTAGTTTCCCATCTTTAATTCTTGTATCTGCATGCCATGTCAATTGTCTTGCAGTCTCCTCACTTCCATATAGGCATCTAAACCTAGGAATGATTGGAAAGTACCATACAACTTTCGTAGGACTAGAATCATCTTTCTTGTATCGGGAAACACCACACTTTGGGAATTCTTTAAGTGATTTGTGGTCCTTGCGAAACAATATACAGTCATTCGGGCAAGCATGTATTCTTTAAGAGATCATACCCATCAATCGTAGCATTCGTTTAGAATCATATGTTCGTCTTGGGAGTTCATTATCTTCTGGGAGCATGTCATTCAGTAGAGCAAGTAGTTCCGTAAAACTGGCGTCACTCCACCCGTTTCCTGCTTTCAAATTATACAGCTTCAATACTGCTGACAATGCTATATATTTAGTGCAACCAGCATACAATGACGTTTTTGCACAACTCTTTAACTTCTCAAACAATTTTGGGAAATCACTAAGTTCATCTTCAACTGTCCTTGTCATTTCCTCAATACGATCTTCATCATCGTTCGCATCTGTAATCACACCCTCCATACGATCGTCTTCACTGTTCACGCTTCTAATCATATCAGATGATCTATAAAATGTCGTGTTCTCTGAGTCACTACCTACATTGGTTTTTTCCCCGTGTTTATTCCAACATGTATAACTTTGATCTATTCCATGATAGATCAGGTGTTCTTCCAACTCCTTTGGACTAATTTGTCTTGAATAAAAACAGCGTAAACACGGACAAAGGATTTGAGAAGGGTCACATGCATGATCTTCTGCAAACTTGATAAACTCTTTCACGCCATCTTCATACTCTTTTGTCAACCGATTGGCATTCATCCATTCTTTATTCATATTCATCGACTTTATGGGTTCGATCTTGATAACTTTCCTAATATTATGTTTTAATTAATCAGGTAGCATTTTTTGGGTTTTATAAAAACAAATCATGGTACAAATGCCTTTAAACACATGTGAAATCCATATAAATGGTGTGTCCAGTAGGGTGAACATCATGTATGTATAAGATACCTGATTTAATCTGACATATATCAAATTTATTCCAAGTTAGTCTTATAAAGACTGAATGATGCCTTAGAAAATACATGACATGCGAACAAGAGGAAACCAATGAGTAACAGGAGAAAACAGTAATAAATATGATGTTATCTCAATGTAATCAAGGTGATGATAAGATGTTGGTCAAGATCAACTATGGGTTGGGAGTACACTAATATTTAATTGAAAAAAACTACTAAAAACTGATCCATAAAAGGATGAAATATCCTATTCATCAAGTCCCTTAATACAACCAATGCATTAGTTAAACCAAAAATCATCGCTAAAAATCATACAGGCCATAACTACTCCTAAAAGCAGTCCATGGTAGGTCCATCGATGTCCAACTCATCTAATGGTATCCTAATGTCAAATCTATCTTGGAGAAGATCATAGAACCTCATAGATGATCAATGTGACTATCAATGCGTGGATGAGGATACATATTCATGACTCTCATCAGGTTCAATCTCCAATAGTCCAACAAAATAATAAATACCAATCAACCATCTATTTTAGAGAACTATAAAACCCCATGGTAAAGTACTATGCCATATGAAACCATTATATTCTATATCATCAAATTGTAATTCAAACAACTGATGCTCTTTTGGTGTTATTTTAGAAATTTTGATAGAAACTGAATTTTCTCCCAAAACTAACTAGATTATAAAGTTTATCTCTTTATTAAGAAGTAAATTTTATACCTCATCAGTGAAAACATCCTAAAAATGTACTACCATTGGGGAAAAAGAATCCTACAACATTCTAACAACATCTACAATATGCCTGACTATTTGAGCCATTAGGGTACAGTAAATATATAATTATAACATGCTATTTAAAATGAAATGTGGAAACAGGAAATCATACAGACTCCTGATAAACCCATAATACAAAACATATCACCTAGTATGTCTGTCACATATACAAATAAATAAATTAGAAAAAACATGCTACAAAGCATAAAGGTACCATTAAATACTTACATAGGTCAACATGTATTAGAAATTGTTTATCTTCATCCGTGCCTTATACTTGCACCCATGAATTTGAAGGTGAGTATGCGTACATGATAGTTGACCTTCTTAGAGAAGATTTTCTGGAAGAGTATAAGAGACATGAAGCAATGAAGATCTTGTTATTCATTGTGGCAATCGGCTTGTACAACGTGGCCTAAGTTACAATACCTGCAAGTTGTAACTTCGGCCGCATTGCACAAGCCGATTGCCACATTGTTTGTAGCAACCACATTTGCTCCAACACTATAATGATCTTCATTGCATCATGTCTCTTATACTCTTCCAGAAACTCTTCTCTAAGAAGGTCAACTATCGTGTACGCATACTCACCTTCAAATTCATGGGTGCAAGTACAAGGCACAGATGAAGATAAACAATTTCTAAAACAAGTTAACCAATGTAAGTATTTAATGGTACCTTTATGCTTTGTAGCATGTTTTTTTTCTAATTTATTTATTCGTATATGTGACAGACATACTAGGTGATATGTTTTGTATTATGGGTTCATCTTTGTCTAATCATATAACTATGAGATTACGCTATGTGATGAAAATTAATATGGATCCATCATCATTTCCATTGGGATAATCTTTGGGAATCCATATAACCATAAGATTAAAAACTATTTCCTTTGTATCTCATACATAAATATTCAACTCGAAGGGGTAGAACTTACCGCCCATGGTAACTCAAAATAAAAAAAATGAAAACAAGGGTTGGTTATCCACAGAAGTCATCACACATAACCTTGGTAGACCTATCACACATGTGAACCATGATAACTAAACAATTATCATATACTTCATCTTAGAGTCAAGATATCCCTATGGAACCTATAGGGTATCCAATTCCACATCATTCACAAACAACCCACTTGTGTTGCTAAATATCAATAACATCTCTTATTTCAACACTCATCACTAATTATGAATCACATCCCTAGGCATAATCATAATCACATTAAGACCACACTATCTATTATGGAAATCCTTACTAGAATTAGGCTCAAGATATGGTATTATTTCTATCTCACATCTATATTCACTATTTGGTCCTCACACACACAATATATAAATAATATACCAAGGGAATACCATCCATGGAACTCACCTCCCACCTTGAGAGCACGAGGAGGAGGAGGAAGAGGCGGCGGCGGTCGTGGCAGCGAGGGTGGAGGCGGCGGCGGTGGCTGAGGCGGAGGCGGCGGTAGAGGCGGCGACGGTCGCGGCAGCGAGGGTGGAGGCGGCAGAGGCAGAGGAGGTCACGGTAGCGGGAGCGGGGGCGGAGGCGGCAGCTACGACGGAGAAGGAGGAGGAAGAGGAGGACGAGGAGGAGTAAGTAGGAGGAAGAGGAGGACGAGGAGGAGTAAGTAGGAGGAAGGAGGAGGAAGGAGGAGGACGAGGAGGACGAGGAGGACGAGGTCACGTGGCGAGGGGTCTGGTTTAGCTTCCGTGAGAGCTTGACCGCATACAAGCGAGGATGGCCTGTTAGGGTTATTAAATAAAAACCGACAGAACCATTATCAGCGCTCGTTAAAAGTGCTGATAAAGGTATGTTTTATCAGTGCTGAAATAAAAGCGCTGATAAAACATTCATTTATCAGCGCTTTTTTAGCACTGATAAAGATATACCCTTATCAACGCTAAAAAACGCGCTGATAAAGGCATACCCCATTATCAGCGCTTTCTGTTTAGCGTTGATAAAGGGCAGCGCTGCCCTTGCCCCGTTTTGTAGTAGTGACTCATAAGCACGTATTTAATTTGTAGTTATACCGTAAGGATTTTCTAATATACATTGTGAAATTCCTAAATTAAAGGGTGACAATTAGAAAATTTGGAAGGAAATAATTCTTCTTATCTAGGATGGATGGACATTGATTATGTTATTCAGAAAGATGAACAACCTGTAGTTAATAATGATATCACACAAGATGATATAACATTATATGAACATTGGGAGTGGTCAAACCATCTCAGTACAATGTTCATAAAAATAAAATTATATGCTAGCATTTGTGGTTCTGTCGACAAGTATAATAATGGTTGTGACTTACAAAAATCTATAGATGACCGGTTCACCTCTTCAGATAAAGCATTTTCAAGCACAGTAATGATGAAGTTCTCGTCTATGTGACTCACCCCATGAAATGTGCGCATGAGCACATCATGCTGGTGAAAAATATTTCGACTCAGGTTAAAAATCAAGAGTTTGATAAATCTGAGCCATTTTTAGTGCATTATATTCTTAATATTCTTCCACATCAATATGGGCCATTTAAAATCTCTAATAACAAACATAAAGATAAATAGTCAATTAATGAATTAATGATTATGTGCATTCATGAGGAGGAAAGATATGTTGTAGAAATTGGAGGAACTAATATTGTAACAATGCACCAAAAACAAAAGGATCATATGTGTCAAGACAATATGAAGGGGAAATATAAATTACTACCCAAACCTAATATTAAGAAGGAACTCATCTATTTCTTCTGCAAAGGAAAAGGACATGTGAAGAGAAGTTGTCCTAAATTTTATAAATGACTTGAAAAGAAAGGTATTTCAACCTCATTGGATTGTTCTGAATATAATATAGTTGATACAATTTATAACACTTTGTGGATTGATTCCGATTCTATAATCTATATTGTGAATACCTTTAAGGGTATGAAAACCCTAAGAAAACCAATGAGTACATGCATATATTCTGGAAATAAGTTGTGCTCACATGTAGAAGCTATGGGGACATGTTTTATAGTGTTAATAACTGAGTTTAGTTTATTTTTTGAAGAAATTTTATATTCCAAGTTTCTCCAGAAATTTGATTTTAGTTTCCAAACATGTATCATTGGGTTTTACATTCAGTTTCAGTAAAATTAATTTTTCCTTGATATATGGAAAATACATCATTGGATATGGTCCATTAAAGGATAGTCATTCCTCTATTGTTTTTAAAAGTAAAATTGATAATGATAACATGCATGTTCATAATGGTATTAAAAGAAGTGTTATAAATGATAATTCTTTTTTGTTATTGCACCAGATATTATGTCATATCTCAAAAGAAATGATTCAAAGATTAGTTCGGGATGAGGTATATAGTAATCTTGATTTCACTAATTCTGAAACCTATGTGGATTTCATTAAGGGAAATAAAACCAATAAATCATAGAAAAGTGCTAATAGAAGTTCATCCATATTATAAATCATACATAAAAATATACATGTAACTTAGACATGGATTCACATAACCATGAATTCTTCATTTTATTCATTGATGACTATTCGTGTTATATGTATCTCTATTTGCTTCATAATAAATATTAAGCCCATAAGGCCTTTAATGCTTTTAAGGATGAAGTAGGGAAAATATGGTAAATAAATTATGATTGTGAGGTTAGATTGAGGTGGATAATATTACAAGAGATACACTAAGGATGGACAATTACCCTGTCCATCTAGGTTTATTCAATAAAATTGAATAGTTTCATAATACTCTACATCAAGTTCACCAGACTAAAATGGTTTTGTTGAAAGAAGAATTTGAATTTTAATGGGCATGTTATGAAGTATGATTATTAACTCTAAGTTACCTAAAATTCATGTGGAGTAAAGCACTCAAAATGTCATCATACATTTTGAATTAGGTTCCAACAAACAATATTTCAAAAACACCTTTTGAATTGTTTAAGGGTTGGAAATCGAGTTTGTGGTATGTTTGTGTTTGGGGATCTCCTTTAGAAGTGAATTTTTATAATCTACATGATTAAAATTTGGATCCCATGACCATTAGTGGCTACTTCATTGGATATTCCAAAAGGTCTAAAGGATAACATTTTTATTTTCCATCATTGAACACTCGAATTATTGAATCAAGAAATGAAAATTTTCATGAAAATGACATCATTAGTGGGAGTGATCTCATAAAAAATGATGAAGATTATTCAGAAGCTCAACCCTCTAGATCAAGTGATAGATTGATAATTGTTCATAATAATCCTCATTTATATATTGATTTTTGAACAAATATCATTCCAAAAATAATTGATAACCATCCTTTGGATCAAATTTTTCAAGAATTAGAAACTCTTGAACAACCACTTGAACCACAATTTTCTCAAGAAAATGATTGTAAAATATTTATAATATTCGAAAGGATGAGAAATACATTAATTTCTACTGATTATATATTGTCTCTATAGAAATATGACTAAAATATTGGATTCTAAAATATTCCTGAAACATTTTCACAAGTCAAGAGTTGTAAAGAGTCAAATATATGCTACAAAGCCATGTTTGAGGAGATGAATTCCATGAAGATTGATGATGTTTAGGACCTTTTGGGTTTCCACTTCATTGAAAACCTATTTGATGCAAATGGTGTTTTAAAACCAAGAAAAATTAATTAGGAAACATTGAGAGATATAAGGCCCAACTATTTTCTAAAGGGTTCACTCAAAATGAAGGGATCTATTATACTAATACATTTTATCCATTATCCAAAAAGGATTCCTTACTCATTATGTTGTAATTATTAGATCATTTTCACATGAAATTACAAAAAATGGATGTGAAAACTGTAGTTTTGAATGGTATTCTAGATGAAGAGGTTTACATGAAATAGCCAGAAGGATTCCTCTCTAGTAATGGCGAGAATTTATCTATCGTTTAAAACAATCATCCTGGTAGTGGTTAAATGATTTCATGATGTAATTACATCTTTTGGTTTCTAAGAAAACATTATGGATCAATGCATATACTAGAAGGTGAGTGGGAGTAAAATATGTTTTCTTATTCTATACATATATGACATTTTACTTGCTACTAATGGTAAGAGTTTTCTATATGAGGATAAATATTTTTTATTAAAAATCATTGAAAAGAAAGATATGGGGGATTCATCCTATGTCTTTATCTTAAATAACCATAGGGATATGTGAGATTTATTCTAGACTTTACTCAAGAAACCTATATTAATAATGTCTTTGAGATATTTTTTATGAAAGACTCTGTGCCAAGTATTACACCCATTGTTAAGGGTGATAAAATCAGTTTGAACCAAAGCCCTAAAAGTGATTTTGACCAAGAAAAAATGGAATCCATCTCATATATTTTCATTGAGGGTAGTTTAATGTATGCTTAGATCTTTATAAGTACTGGTATTTTATTTGAAGTAAGAATGTTGGGGAGATATTAGAGTAATCCATTTATAGATCACTAGAATTCCATGAAGAAAGTATTATGATACCTTAAAGGGCCTAAAGACTACATGATTACATATAAACATGCTCATAATTTGTAAGGAATCAAATTCTTAGATGCGGACTTTTTTGGTTGTGTTGATTCACACAAATCAACTTCATGACATGTCATTATGATGGCTGGTAGAGCTTTTGTTGAAATAGTGGGTTCCCTAAACCCAACCATGTAATACTTTTTGTTACCATATCAAGCATACAGTTAGTTATACATGATGTATTCTTACCATTATAGTGTAGACTTTTTTGCATCCACTATTTAATGGTAATTTCCTAGATTAACTTTTGTATCAAAATGTTATAATAGATCCCAAGCTATAATGAGAACCTTAAGATACTAAGACATTAATCTTAAACAAAGGTCCTATAGTCTAGATGCATCATACTAACTTGATATAATTTATGTCTGACTATCAGGAGTTGAAGGCTCATAATCACTGAGACTTCTTCTCATGAAATTAAAACTTGGTGATCTCTAGTTGTGAGATCATGAGGACAAATCCGCTAATAGGAACACCACATGTTTTGGGTGTAATTGATTGTTCCTATCTACAGACATGTGTATTGGTCTCCTGACTTAAGATCATTACCAGTGTGTACCATTTGATTTCATACATTGATGCAAGGAAAAAACCATGATATTGAAACCATGGCGAGGTAGCTTATGTTGGGTGTGTTATTGTTGGTATGACATTGGTTGAATGATCAAGAAAGGATTTATCGCTTTCAAGTTGTGGATGTTATATATCTTAGAAATGGTTGATCATGATGGTGCTACATTCATATGTATTTGGACAAAGCAATCGAAAGGTAAATCCATCTGGACAAATCAACACATAATAAAGCTAGAAAAGGACTATGGCACATGTGTGCGTCCTACTTTATGATATATTTAAAGACAATGATATTATAGTACACAGTACGTGTTCGTAGGTTGGTAGTCGTTGCTATGACTATTATTATCTCTTTAGGGACTTTGATGGATTGCTAGACACCACTCTTGGTCTGTAGATTTTATTTATTGCTATCGAGATAAGGGAATAGAGGGTCACACACAATAACCTATTCAAGAATCCGTCCTATTCATTTGAATAGGTATATCAGACATGGTGGGCCCCACCACAAGGTCCAAGTGTTGTCTAAGGTTTTGATCACCAAGGGAATTAATAAATTCATTATTATTCAAGTTAAGAATAATTGAGATTTAATTTATTTAAAGTATTTACAAGTTAAGTAAATACGAGAAAATATTTTTTAGATGAATATTATTTTAATATTCAAGGTTTCGTTTAATATTAATTGTGATTGGTGACTCGAGTTAATTAACTTAGTTTTATCACGTAATATGTTATATATATATATTACAAGTATGTGATAAATTATTAATAATATTTATGATACAGTTTAGTTAATCATAATTATTATTTAGTGGATGTTAAATTTTCGGGGCTGGGGAATCCTACTTGGTGTTATGTATCATCCACTATAAATAGAGAGAGAGGGTCTCTCCCAATGAACTATTCATTCATTTAGAATGAGAGCCTCTCTCTCCTCCCAATTCCTAGAGAGAGGGTCTCTCCCTCTCATGTGGCGATCTAAGTTATACCTTCATGCATCAAAGACAGAGGGTTGTGGTGATCGTCGGGACCTCGAAGACATCGTTGGATCACCACGCTATCACCCAGAATTTGATGATCGGTGCTCCTGAGGATTTTTTATGTGCATGTGGATATTCTAGAGGGATCCCACTATGAATCATTCCAGCAACAATCGATTGTGATAAGTTGCAGTCGATTGTGGATTCAGATATGAAAAAGGGTATGGTTTCATTTAAATTTTTGTGCTCTTTTAATTTACATGAAATCCTCAGACCATACTGGGACTCAAATATTTAGCGACGACATGTTTCTCCATCTTTTCGATGAAAATTTTAAATTCCCCAGCCCACCGGCCCGGTTCCTACAATTTTTATCAAATGGAATCTTTTAAATTTTATGAGCCTAGAAAAATCAATTTGCATTAAAATCAAGTAGAGGGTAAGAATACAATTTCAATGGTTCAGACCGTGTGTCGATCTGATTTCAAACGGCTAAGTTATGATCATTTGAAATTTTAGATATAGATCGTGTTTGTGTTTTGATCTCAGGTATTTTAAAATTTAATGGATTATTTATGTTCATCCCGAAGATCCAGCCAAGGTTTGGTCGGTTCCAGTTCATTGGAAATAATTCCAATTATGTGAAAATTATAATTTGACAATTTTATAATTTGTATAATAATTTTATAATTATTACAATATTTATTTTATTATTATAATAATATTATAATAATAAATTATTATTTTATTATAATAATTTTGTTTTTATTATATTAAGGCTAATTTAATAGCCTTTTGTTTTATTAGGCATATGTGTTAATTCCACACATAAGAAAAAAACCAAATGGGTGGGGCGGGGCGGCTCGATCATAGACAGAAGTCAACAAATAAAAAAAAGGAATCTAAAAAACCAAACAAAGGGGACCCCCTTGTTCCCCTTTCCCTGTCAGGCGGACCTCCCCAGCCAGCTCCAACGCAGCACAGGTGTCTCCTCCCCTCCAGCTCGGCCGGCTGTCTCCCCCCTTGGAAGCCACTAAGGCCGCTCGACCCACCGGTGGTCTAGTCCTCCGCCCTTCACCGACCAACCTTCCCAGCAACTCCAGCACGAGGCCGCTCCGCACCCCGCCGGCCAGATCCGTAGCCAGCTCCCTCGTCCCGATGCCCCTCCACTGGCGATAACCCTCAACTGGTGCCCGACTAGCTCATCTCGGAAGCTGCTCTGCCCCTCGGCTGCACCCACCTCGGATGGTACCCTCATCGGCTGACCTCCTACCTGCGGTGCACTTCCTCTCTTTTGTGGATCTACAGTGGAACCTTCCTCCTACTTAGAGTGACGCCCGTGGACCCCCCGACACCGCCGCAGCCTCGACACACCATCTCGGCTGAGCCACAACTGACCGACCCCTTTCGCGGCTTGCCTCAACACTAGCGGTGCGCCCTCTCTCAGATCTGGCCAGATACTATTCGCCGCAACAACCGCACCTCCTGGCGGTATTGGGTGAACCAGGTAGCCGACCTCCCTTCCTACTGTGAGCACCCAGATCCATGCTCGACTGGACTTCTCTTTATTGAGTGCGGTTGATCTGCCACCCTTTGCACCGCCAGTCGCGGTGTCTCTCGGCAGCCGATGTCGTGCGGCACCCCGAGGTACCCTCTACCAGGTCATTCTCGACCCAAATTACCTCAAATCTGGCGAGAGCAGGTCTGCCCAACCTGGAATGGGTCTAGGCGGACCTGCGTGGCCTAGACTATTCAAGCACATGTTTTTCTTGGGTTTGCGTGGGTACGGCGTGACCCGTTTTGTACCGGCATGGGTTTTTTCGGGACCTGGGTTAATTAAATTAATTTGATTTTAGAATTAAATTAAATTAAATAATATATTAATTGTGGTTTAAAATTATATATTTTAATACATGGTGATAAAATTTAGTTTAATTTTAGAATTATAATAAAATAATTAATTAACATAATTAAAGGTATTAAAATTAAATTAATTATTTGATTGAAGAATAATTAAATTGTTTGAATTATGAAATTCATTTAATTTAATTAGTTTACCCACATACTTATTTAAGGCAATTTAATTTTTATCACGCTGTATTTTTACCCGCTTACTAGTTGTGAGCACCAACCCATGTATGTCTGCATTTATTTATGCATTTAATTAATTATCATAACTGTATGTGATGTTTGTAATTAATTAAATGTCAGTCTATGTATCGCCATTATTTTCGGTTAATTTGTATAAGGTCTTGAATGTCCATTCTCTTTGATGAATATTTACACCCTTAGTTTCTCTCGCCTGCGCGCGAGTAATTTTGTACTTCAGATGAAGACAGTGTATGACGTGGACCCTACCAAGATGAGGCAGCGAACGTTGACCAAGATGATGCAAGACATGACATGAACCCCGTCAATACAAGGCAATACTCCAAGACGTGATGTGAACTCCACCAAGATAAGGCGATGCTCCATATAAGAAGCAGACATACATGACAGGGGTGAGCTACATCACGAGTCAAGTGACAACTCGGGTATGATGCCCCTAGGTCGTTTAGATGCTAAAAAATAGTCAGGTAACAGTTTACCTTTTTCATTTATTTATTATTTTTTGAATTTTTATAATGGTGGGAAAATACATAAAATAATATATAATAAAATGCATAAAGAAGCGACCTGTGTTTTTCTATTAATATTCAGTTGTGAGTGCGACAACATAGATGAACAAGATTAATAGAAATAGATTTCATTCGTCGAGAGAAAAACAAAAAAACCAACACAAAAATATTAAGTCGTTAATTGTCTTCCATCATTTAAATTTGAACAAAACAGGGTGTTTGGGGTGTCGGTCATGCCATAGCTGAGGGTGCCTCTTACTACTAGGGAGTTCTTATAATAGTGGCGGGTCAACTTAACTAAAGTGGTAGTGAGGATTATCCATAGATAACTTGCTATCATTTTAGAGGCAAGCATTGAGTAAATCAAGTTAAGATTTTGGAAGTTGGGACTTCACTTATCAGATCACGGAACCACGAGTTAATATGGTTGGCCAACCAAAATCCCACCTGGAATCCTTTGATTACTGGTGTAGCAATAGATTGTAGACTATGAGGGGAGGTTCAGAGATCCTTGCTACTAGAATACTCAAGCAACAGAGTGTTCCAATTCTTATACGGAGGGTTCCTAGAATTCAATAAAATAGTGGGAGTCATTTAATGATTAAATTAATCATTAATGTCTAATTTGGTAATCAATATAAAAGTACTAATCATCGAAAGTTCATTATTTTAGAAAAATGGAAATTAATACCATAATAAAAATTGTGATAAATTTTGGACAAAGGTTATGTGCAAACTAACATGAATTTCAAAGTGTAGTACAGACACTTGCACATAATACTACTGTATTGGAAATTCAAGGTGTTGGTGTCCCTATACCTGTTTAGCAACCTTAGGAAGCATGGGTATAAAATTGCTTACAGGAGACTCATGAATCAAAAATACAATGGTTCTATCATAATGATATCATCAACATACAATGTTAGTTGCAGTCACTACATCATGACATGGATGATATCACATATAGTCTCATCTTCAAGAAGTATGCAAGGAGAACACGAAGCACAATTTTAATGTGATGATTACACTCGCTTTGTGTAAACATGAAAGAAAGACTATGATCTTTCATGGAATCTCATTATTATATATTTTCACCCAATTATTCTAGTTTTGTTTAAGGATAAACACGAATAGTATGAAGTAAGCGCTTCATTACCTTTTAGGTAAGGTTCTCCAAGCAGTAAGAATATTAAAAATAACACCATATTTAATTCTTATGGTGAACAAATTGAGAAGGAGATGCGAAAAGGCCAATGGAATGTCACACTAGAAGCACATTCGCAACATTTTTTTGATGAATATAGGTTGGTTATTAAACAGAAGGTTATTTTCATCATATATTATGAAATAGATTTATGAAAGTTTAAATCACAAAGAACTGAATTGAATAAGAAAGAACCCGCCTCTTCTTCAATTTATATTCATCAAATAAAAGTATTATTTCTGACATACTTCTTGGGTATTAAATACAATATGCCTTTAACATATGTTTATTGAAATATAGTAACCATGTAAGTATAGAAACATTACAAGAAGTAAGGTGTCTTCTCTAAGAAATTGAGAAAGGGTGATTCCCATGTCATCAGTGAGAAGCACATAACTTCTATTTGTCTAGTGATTGATTCTAGTTGAACAAGTTGTTGAGTATAACCAAAACATTTATCTCATGTGCCCTTTGGACATAATGATACATTATTCCAAGTTTAGGAATAATGTTGTTTGTGGTAACATACTCAAAAAATAGTTCAGTGATACTTAAATCATAGACAATAAACGATGAATATAAAATGTAAGACTTATTTAATCAGTAGTGGAAAGATAATTCTTTGTCAAGAAAAAACTAAAAGTATACATCAAGTATAACCTGGTATGGTATTTAGGCTTAGAAAAACTAAACACTTTTGGTATAATTGACGTATTTATTTTGGACAAATAAACCTTTATAAATAAAGGTATGTCACAAATATTATGGAATTAGTTCAACAAGTGAATGTAAACTATTTCGAGGGAAATCTAGTGGTAAAGATACATCCTAAGATTCCTTTAAGTTATTAAGGAATGTGATAGTGAAGTATAATCATGGTTAGAAGATATGAGTAGCTTCATATCGGTATGATGAAGAATATCTTGACCAAGCCTTCATCAATCATGATAATGTATCATGGAGAAATTTCTAAACACACATTGCCTTATCTACACCACAACATTGATGTTCATAAGGAGGATCGATGACCAGTCTTACATGTTTACATTGATCAAAAAAATGTAGTGTGGGAAGATTCCCAAATGCACATTTTATACATCATAGTTATGATGTAAGTAGTATCAATGTTACAACTTGTAGTAACATTCATTATATTTCAAGATGTGTTTTTCAAATAATGGTGTAATCCCATAACTTTTATGAAAACTAAAAATAAAAAATGTATATCATACAAATCATATAATGATAAAAATACATTATTCAATAAGACATGTTTTTAGATGAAAAGATTTTGTTAGGGAATAAACAAACTAGCATCAAGATAAACATTGTGCATCTAAGTAATTATCGTAATAGTTTCTTAGGATATTATATAAATCCCTAAGATATAAAAGTGGTAGTCAAGTGATAGACTAAATTTCAAGATAAGGATGAAAATCACTACTTGAGATAGTGGGAGCAATATTGACTTGGTTCTAGTCAATGCTTGAAATGCATAGATGGTTGGTATAAGAACTTGTTCCACAACTTTTGTAGAATATGAATGTTCTATAGACACATACTGCATAGGATGGTTAAAACCATGGTGATGGTTTTGAATTCACCACAGTTAGTGATACATCATTCACTGAGAATAATAATACCTATAATCAAGCATTATATGACAATAATATAAGATTGGAAAGACCAATTAAGATTCAATAATTGATTCTGTAACATCCCATATCCGGGTGCCACTCAACGGGTGCCCTGAACCCGATTGGTCACATGACCTCAAGAGTATTTCTCCAAATTCCATAGGCTACCAACAAGCAGCGAGGGCCTAGGCCTGATAGTGGGAAAACTATGCCCTCATTGGTCAAAGTGTAGTGCAACAGAGAAAATACAAACATACTAAAAGCGGAAGCAGTAAACAATATCAAGCTGAAATGGACAACAGTACTGAAATAAAAGATGACCAACAATCATATTTAGGATGATGCAATATGTCCCTAATTCTATTAAAGTAGACAGAACATGTTACACCACAATCTATAACAATACAGTACAAGGTACAAGTACAATAAAGAAAAACAGTGCAGCAGGAACTCAGTAGCATCGCAAGACTACGCTCGGTCCCATGCTCTCCTACTCCTTTGCAACAATCAAGTACCTGTATAGGGACTCTTGACCTTATCAACACATGTAGCAATATAACCTGTTTGGGCCCAAGACATGAACCAAATAGGGTGTGAGAAATAAATCCCAGTAGGCAACCACCAAAGGCCCGTGCCTAACTATCAGTGAAAATGTGCAACAGCAGTGTGCAATAATGAAATGCAGTAAACTAAGAAGTACTCCAAAGTAAACATTCCTACTAGTTATATTTCCATTGAAATTATTATTTAACAATTCAATATAATTGAATTATAAGTTTTCAAGACTCAGCCTCAACCAACAATCTCATATACAGCGTCGCAGCAAAACCACAACAGGTTATCTAACAAGTTGAAGGTAAAACAATACCAAGCCTGTGCTTTAGCTTTGTAGGTATAACATAAGAAATAACCACAGTGAATATTCAAGTACACAGTGTCCTCATACATGCAAATACTTACCCTCAGGTAAATAGAATCGAAACCCTCATGTGATTGCCCTCAAGCATAACAAATATTTCCCTCAGGCGTACAAGATATTTCCCTCAGGCACGGAAGCTACTGCCCTCAGGCATAAGAAACGTTGCCCTCAGGCTAAACAAAGACTTTTCCTCAGGCGAAACAAAACACTGCCCTCACGCTAAGCAAGTAAACAGGCCGAGCCCAGCACATAAGAAAGCAATTATATACATTTTATCTCAAGAAAACTCAAAGCATGCTATAATCACACCATACCCATGGGTATCCTGGCCAAACGACTAAACAAGGGAAACACACCCACAGGGTGGCCCTGGATCAATGCAGCCATCCTAAACAGTAGTTTATACATATTCATTAAATTACCTATGCAATTCTTGGTATTTTATCAATCAAATCCTCAACCATATGACACCCCAAACATTGACACGTAGCACAACGGTACACAAAAACAACTTGGCAGTTGAAAATAAACACCAGACCACCTACCTCGATCTCCTCTGATCAATATACTTGAACGACGCCTCCTGAAACAACTGAGAATGAAATAGATCTGGGATAAATTTTTACCCATTCAAACTCAAATAACATCCTCTTGGGAAATAATTTGAAGGGGAGGTTCAAGAAGAGTGAACAACTCACCCGCGCTGTTCAAACGATATCGTCGGTGAAGGAATCAGAGTCCCAGTGTGCGGTCAGGAGCTCTTCCAAGATCCGGCCGTCTCTCCCGCGCTCCAAATGAACCCACTACCTCCTCTGCCGAATGAGGAGGATACTTCCCATTTATAACAAAAAAACCAAACTACAAGGCATGTACTCTCAAGTACACGACATGTACTTTTCATTTTTTTAACTCTTCCTTTGGAGGCCACTTTCCACCACCTCACTATTCATCTGTCGACATGATTACACAGTGTGTATTTCTGAGTACACGACATGTAATGTCGTTCCACTGGCGGCTACTCCCACCGCCTTACTGTTCACCTGCCGACTGAATGCACGTCGTGTATATATTAAGTACACGGCGTGTAGTCAGTTTTTACACCCTTCGTCGCTGAAAGGCCTACACTCCCTATGTACTCATCCCACACGGCTAAAGTACACGGTGTGTGGAAAAGTACACAGCGTGTACCCACAAATTTTGGTATTTCCCCTATTTTCTTCATTTTCTCAAAAACACTTAAGGAAAAAGGAAAATAAGAAACTCATACCTCAAGAATAAGAACCGGGTTCTTACAAAACTTCCCCCCTTAAATCAATTCGTCCCTGAATTTCCCTTCCAAGGGTGGTGAAGATAAAGCTGAGAACAACTCTGGCCACTGAGCACATACGTCAGTCTCCCACTCCTATGTTTTTTCCTACACTCGACCATGCTGCCATATCACTCGTACGAGAGGAACTGACCAGCCTCAGAGAACCTTCGTGCTTCTATCAACAATACGAATCAGATGCTCCTCGAAGGATGCATCGACCTAAAACTCAACCTCCTCAGGCTGAAAAATGTGAGACAGGTCTGAGTGATAACGGCGCATCTGAAATAAGTGGAATATGTTGTGCATGGCCCGATACCTCTGTGGTAACTACAACTGATAGGAAACCGGCCTGACTATCTCCAGAATCTCAAAAGGCCCCACATACCTCGGTGAAATTTTACCCTGTCTCCTGATCCACCTGTGTCCCAACCTCGGTGAAACATGCAAGAAAACCTAATCCCTGACAAAAAACACCAAGGGTCTTCTACGACAATCAAAATAAGATTTCTGATGAGACTATGTAGTAGCCATCTACTTCTGAATCAACTGGACCTTCTCTGAAGTCTCCTGCACGAGACGTGGTCCCAGTAAAGCTACCTCACCTGCCTCCAACTAGCACAAGGGTGATCGGAATGGCCTACCATATAAAGCCTCATAAGGTGACATCTCAATAGTTTCTTGAAAACTATTATTGTAGAAAAAATCGACCAGGGGTATGTGCTTCTCCCAAGAGCCCCCAAAGTCTAGGACGCATGCACGCAACATGTACTCAAGCACATGTATCATATGATCTGACTGACCATCGGTTTGAGGGTGGTAAGTTGTGCTCAGAAGCACCAGTGTACCCATCGCCCACTGAAAACTCTTCCAGAAATGAGACATAAAACAGGTGTCCCTATATGAAATGATAGAACAAGGGACCCCATGAAGGCGTACTACATCTCAGATATACAACTTCCCGAGCTTTTCAACACTGAAGGTCTCCTTGATCAGAAAAAAGTGAGTTACCTTCTTAAGTCTATCCACAACAACCCACATGACATCATTGCCTCGAGGCAACCTCGACATCCCGGTCACGAAGTCCATCGTGAAATCATCCCATTTTCACTACGGAATGGGTAACTGTTGTAATAGTCCGGCTGACCTTTGATGCTTCGACTTCACCTGCTGACAGGTTGAACATCTCGTAACAAAACCAACTACCTCTCTTTTCATACCTGGACACCAATACTGACGTCTCAAGTAATGGTACATTTTGGTAACCCCAGGATGCACTGCCCAAGATAAATCATGAAACTCCCGCGTCAAATCCTCACGTGTATCCCCTGGAACCCACACTCATTCATGGATACACAGTACCTCATCATCACCTATCATCCAACCGGGAGGAGGGTCCTCACTTTCCACTGACTCCTATAGAACTAGGCCTTCTGAATCTGATAAATGTCTCATCCTCACTCTATCCATGAGGGTAGAAGTAACAACTAAGGATGAAAGATAGTCTCTCCCCTGACTATCATGCACCTCCAAATGCATCTTAGAGAACAAATCCATGAGCTGCCACTCACCACTGGCCTCCTGCACTTCCTGTATCTGAGTACTCCTACTCAGTGCATCAGCAACTGCATTACCCTTACCAGGTGTATAAGCAAGCTCAAAGTCGAAGTACTAAAGGTATTTAACCCACCTCCACTATCTCAAATTCAGGTCACGCTGGGTAAAGATATATTTAAGATTTTTGTGGTCCGTAAACACCAAAAAATGTTCTCCCAAGAGATAATGTCTCCAACAGCGTAACACATGAACATCTGCAGCCAACTCGAGATCATGCTTTAGGTAATTACTCTCATGTGGCCTCAACTGCCAAGATCCGTACGCAACTACTTGATCGCCTTGCATCAACACTGCACCCAGTCCAATACCTGATGCATCACAATAAACTGTATAACTCTTCCCTTGATCTGGAAGTACCAGGACTGGTGCTTATGTCAACCTTCCTTCATCTCCTAAAAGGTTGTCTCGCAAGATTCTGACCAAACAAACTTCACACCCTTCTTAGTCAAACCTGTCAATGATGATTCTAAGTGGGAGAAGCCCTATATAAAGTGCCTGTAGTAACCAACCATCCCCATGAAACTTCGTATCTAAAACATGTTCTTAGGCTGCTCCCAGGAAACTACTGCTCTCACTTTCTCCGGGTCCACCACAACTCCTGCCTCTGAGATAATATGATCCAGGAAGTGTATCTGGTCTATCCAAAAGTGTCACTTTGAGAGCTTAACATATAACTGATGCTCTATCAGTGTACTCAAAATGATCTCAAGACGGGTAGCATGGTCATGTCGTGTGTGATAGTACACCAAGATATCATCCATGAAGGCTACCACAAAATAATCCAGATATGGGTGGAACACACGATTCATCAGATCCATGAATACTGCTGGTGCATTCATGAGTCCGAACGGCATGACCAAGTACTCGTATAGACCATATCTGCTCCGAAAGGCTGTAAGCGGTATGCCCGATGGTCTAACACGAAACTGATGATATCCGAATCTCAAGTCAATATTTGAGAACACTCGTGCTCCTCAAATTTGATCAAAAATATCATAAATCCTTGACAAGGGATATCGGTTCTTGACCGTCAACTAGTTCAGCTTCCGATAATCCACACAGAGACTGAGGGTACCGTATGCCTTCTTCGCAAACAGGACAGGAGAACCCCAATGAGAAGTACTGGTCCAGATAAAAACCTTTTCCTACAACTCCTCTAACTTCCTCTTGAGATCCTTCAATTCTGGTGTAGCCATCCTATAAGGAGGAATGGACACCGGTGCCACTCCTGGAACAAGCTCAATAGAGAAATCCACCTCTCGCTCTGGAGGTAGACCTAAAAAGTTGTCCGGGAATATGTAGTACCCCCGATTTCCAGTATGTAACCCTTACTTGATACTTTTCATGGTTTTAAAGTTAAGGGTGATGAATGGGAGAGTAGGAAGAGCTTTGAATGAAGTTTTTAGGAAAATGGGAAGTCGCACGAACGACGCACAGTTTGTCTTAACCGTATGGCAAAACCGTACGTAGTTGGTCTTGGAGGCAGTAGCTTCCGCATGGGCGGTGCACAGTTTGTTTAATCGTGTGACCAAACCATGCATGGAGGGTCTACCAAGGCAGTGTCTAATGAACTATTAGCGCATGGTTCGTCTAACCGTGCGAGCAAACCATGCAACCACTTAAATGAGATCCTATAAAAGTGGATATCACTCGTTTTTTTCCTCTAAGTGCCTCGTTTAAGCTCCTAAGCATCCATAACTCGAGATTTTGCTTCACCTAAGGTCAAAGAGGGTTATCCCATAATTCCGGAGGTGATCCAAATGCTTATCTTGGCGAATCAAAGCTGGATTCTTGAGGTATGTGATCGTTCTTCTTCGTTCTTGATCGGTTTCTTAGATCTACTTCTCCCATTCTCTCAATTTCTTTGATCTACACCCTTTATGGGTATATCTAAGTGTGTGGATGCCAAATATGATGCGTTTTTGTCTTGGTCTTTCTAGGAGAAGAGATCTAAGGAAGGTTTTTGAAGAAACAACCTGGTTTTCTTGTGCGTTCTTCATTCCTTGTGGTTTTCGTCAAAACCCTAAAGGTAGGAGGCTTCAATCTCGACTCCTCTTGTTAGAATTGTTTGTCTTAGTTTAAAATTGGGTTATTTGAATGGAATTTATTGTGAAAAGCACTGAATAGATCATCTTTAGTGATGTTTTATGGTTTTAGTGAAATTGTGAAATCTTGGTGAATTGTTGTGCAAGTGGTTTGGGCTTCTTGAATTTAAAATGTTGATTTTAAATTATGGATTTTCTGAAATTGTAAATGGTTTGATGAAAAATTGATTTTCAATAAAAGGTCATTTTATTGAAATGGTTTGATATTGAAATGACTTTGATGGAATTGGTTTTCAATAAAAAGGGAGTTTTATCAAAATGGTTTGGAATTGAAATGGTTTGGCATTGAAATGGTTTTGATGGAAATGGTTTTCAATAAAAAGGTGTTTTTATTGAAAGGGTGTTTTGAAATGAATGATGGGCATATGTAGTGTGTTTTCATGTTGCATGTACAAGGCTTGGTTGAAATATGACCTTGTGCTTGGTTCTAAAGGTGTAATGGCACATTGTAACTATATGTAAGAGGCTTGGTTGAAATATGACCGTGTGCTCGATGCCAAACGTTTAATGGAACATGGTAACTATAAGTAGGAGGCTTGGTTGAAATATGAACCTGTGATCGATGCCAAAGGTGTAATGGTACATGGGAAACAATTACCTTGTGGAAACTTGGTAATTCGACGAGAAACCGCTCATGAGTATGGAACTGTCATAATGAAGCATGCATGATTGGTTACACAGGTTGGGAAATGGTTGCGTATGCCAAAATGGGATGTTTGTAAAATGGTTCTAAAGATTTTTTAGTTATTTCTTTGGGAAAATAACTCTCTGGAAAATTGGTTTCGTTTACATTTGAATGATTTTGGTTATAAGTGGTCTTGTGAAACTTGTTTATATTTAGTTATAAACTGCTTTTGAGAAAATGTTTTATATAAACTGTTCTTATATAAATGTTTCTAACTCTTCTATCCTAGTGGCGTGAGTAGGGAAGTCATTGGGGAAACCTACTGAGTTTTATACTCACCCATGTTTTGGCACTTTGGTGCTTTTTTAGATGTCATGTACCAGGATACAGGTAAAGGTAAAGCATCTTATTGTTAGTGGCTCGTGGTGATTCTAGGGAGATGTTGTTGAGATTGGAGCTTGTGGAGCATGGAGTTTTGGTGTCTTTTGAGAGTCCTGAGTTGTTCTTCCGCTGTGTACTTTGATGTATGGTTTGGTCTTCCACTATTGTGTATTTGATGTGGTTTGAGATAAATGAAGTTGTTTAGTTTTCATTTATTTCTTCATGCATCATATAGTGAATGTTTGGTTATGCTTGGTTGGTTTATGGTTTTTTTCTTAAAGGTTAAATCGTCCCCCAAATTGTATTTGAAACCCTTCGACATTTATTGCCAGCCTTTTCCACCTTGGGGATGTTGCTTAAGGATTAGTAATGAATCATTGTACTCTCAAGCCAATGAGAATTGGAGGGTCATTACAGAAGACATCCCTGAAATGATCAACTACTCGAGGGAAATCCTTCTAACAAGTTCCCTGGTCATCCAGATATAAACTCACAATCTAGGCTATCACTCCACCTCGCCCACAATGCTCGAGTCCAGCTCAGCTCACCTGAACATCCCATTATCCTTTGTATAGAAACTCTCCACCCTCTAGTGACGTAAAACTCACCCTACGGTGATAAAAATCCACACAGGCTCGAAAGGGTACCAACCAATCCATCCCGAGAATGACGTCATAGCTCGTTATCTCTAAGAAATAGAGGTCCCACAAAAAGTGACACCCACCAACCTCTAGGGGGAACTCCCTAAAATGACACACACCAGCCGTTCTAGTCCCCAAAGGAGTGTCTAGCGTCATAATATCCGAAGAAGAAGAAACACAGAGCCCAAGGCTCTCCACAACGGGCACAAATATAAAGCTATGTGTAGCACCAGTATCAAAAAGTACTGAAGACAAAATAGAAGCAACTAAAATAGTACCACTGAAAGTAGAAGGTTCGAGATCCTGCTCCTATTGGGTCTGTTGCACTGCATATGCCTTCCCCATGCCATGGCCCTGCGACACAACCTGGCTACCCTGAGCTGACCTGCCCTGCTGTCTTTGAGATCCTAGTGTTTGGATACCACGACCACGACCACCACCTCGGCCTGAATGTCCCGACGTATTCCAATTCCCTAACTAGTAAGAATCCGCTGGCCCTGATCCTGCATGTGGAGTGTGCACAAAACCCCTCTCAGTAGCCAATGGTGGAAATGCCCTGCAAAAGCGCTGCAGATGACCCATCTAGCGGTAAGCTCGACACTCCACTGGGTCACATAAACATTGAGGTCTCTTGTGCCCCTCTTTACCACACTGGTAGCACATGACCTAGCCACTTGAAGAATTTTTCTAGCCAGTACTTCCACTGTGAGAAAAATCCATCTACCTCTTCCTGTTACTGGTAGAAATAGTACTAGAAACTGGTGCCAAACCGCCATGGCCTGCACCACTAGCTTCCCATAGGTTTCACTTAGTAATCAATGCCTGGTTCACAATAGCATGCACTGTAGGCAACCTAAAAACATTCACCAGCATGCAGATATCATATCGAAGACCATACTCAAAGCGTCTATCCCTCAACATCTCATCACCTACTAGAACAGGTGCAAAATGCTAAAGCTCGGTGAAGCGGGCAGAATAGCCCATCACTGACATGGAATCCTGCTGCAGACTCATGAACTCTCGAGCTCTATCTGCCCTCAGCATCTCTAGAATGAAAAATTCATAGAAGACTGCCTGAAAATATTCCCATGCCATGTCTCGGTGATGATCAGTCTGGGTGGTAACATCCCACCGTCTCTTTGCAGAATCACGCAACATGTAAGCAGCGAGCTTGAACCTCCTCCCTGGAGGCGTCTTCAAATGCTCGAAGATAGTCTGTATAGAACCCAACCAAGACTCCGCAGCCTATGGTACACCATCCCTTGAAAATGTAGAGGGATGTTGCTGCTAGAATATATGTGTCAACTCTACCATAGTTGTGGCAACTGGTGGTGCTCCCTGGAAGGTCTTCATGAACCGCATGAAGCCTTCATGGAATTGCACATTCGCGCCTGCGTCTGGTGTAATGGCTGGCGCCACATCTGGCACTGCTAAAGGATCCATCGGTAGCCCATGGCCTACTATCTCTAGAGTATAATCATTGCGCTCTCTTAGAAAACAACTTGAGGTAGTCTCGACGGCATGACTCTACAAAGTCAAACACACGCCTTAGTTTAAGATTATCAGGGACTAAGAACTAGAAGTGTAAGAAGGGAACAAGGAAAATAAAACATTCAAGTTTTACAAAACAAGAACACACAACATGTATAAGGTCTACACGGCGTGTACTAGACGATCTTAACTAACTCGTGTTGTCTGTTACACGGCCAGGTACATAGCTCACTCTACACGGCGTGTTCCAAATAGACACGGCATGTACGACTTAGATTCCAACTGTCCGTGTTGTTAGTGACACGACCGACTACTCGGCTGATACTACACGACGTGTTACACCCACACACGACGTGTACACCACCCTGTTTCCCCAGCCACATGGCCATGTCCACATGGTCTTTCACCAGTCAAGACTACACGGTGTGTCCCACAGGTACACGACATGTACTAAATGAGCTTCACCGACCTGTGTTGTTCGAGACACGACCGGTTACACGGCTCACACTACACAGTGTGTTCCAGATAGACACGGAGTGTACTAAGAAAGATAACACTGACCCGTGTTGTTCGTTACACATTCGGATTCCCAAGCTACACTACACGCCATGTATAAGGATTACACAACGTGTTTAAGCGAAGATTTCTCCGTCTGTGTTGTTAGTGACACGGTGGACACAGGGTCAACACGACTCGGCGTGTGCAAACGGTACACGACATGTTCCATATAGAGTTTTCCCATCCCATGTTTCTACCTACATGGCCTATGACACTGTTAGAAACTACACAACGTGTACATAGGGTACACGACGTGTACTTAAATTTTTTTCATTTCTTCCCAAACAGAAGAGTACATGGCATGTGTTAATAAAACCACACACCATTTTGTCTGGGTTTCCAAATAGTAGACCTTAGAAACTACTCCGGTGCCCCTTTCTCTTAAATTTCAAGTGTCGGTATGCCAAATTATGATCCGTTGGGGCCTATACTCCCCGCGAATCAAATTTTAGCACCCGACCTTCACAACAACAGTCTAGATCATGATCCGTTAAATTCCAGTCCAAGAGAGCCCATACTTCTCAGGAACCCAAGTTTAGCATCCATAAACCCAACCATAACATGTACAAATACCCTATCAATAACAGGCGTATCTATCAAGGTACCTATCACAACATCATGCATTTTCTAGCACAACATCTATCACAAAAACATGCAATTTCTAATGCACCTACATGGCATGGAAACTATGCATGGAATGTGATTCTAACATGTGCCTAAATGATGCATGAGTTGGCATACCCTCGTCTCATCGGGTAGCAACTAAAAAGAACCAAAGTATAAAAACATAAACAACACACAACAAGTGCGTTAACTAATGGTGAAAATCAAATCAATTATAATAATCATAATTAGAAAATCACAATTGAATTCTAGGAAATCCGACCTTTAACTGTACACGGGGTAGCTACTCCCGAGCACAGTTTTTCCCAGACCCCTTAAAAAACTATCTCTTTCCATCATCTCTAAATAATAAAATAACTCAGAGAAAAGAACAAACCATTTGATACAACTTTGTAACATCCCGGATTTGGGTGCCACTCAACGGGTGCCCCGAACTCGGATGGTCACATGACCTCAAGCGAATTTCCCCAAACGCCAGAGGCTACCGACTAGAAGCGAGAGCCTAGGTCTGATAGTGGGGAAACTATACCCTCATTTGTCAAAGTGTAGTGCAGCGGAGAAAATACAAACATACTAAAATAGGAAGCAGTAAACAATATCAAGCTGAAATGGACAACAATACTGAAATAAAAGATGACCAACATTCATATTTAGGATGATTCAATATGTATCTAATTCTAAGAAGGTATCCAAAACATGTTACACTGCAATCTATAACAATATAGTACAAGGTACAAGAATAGAAAAGAAAAATAGTGCAATAGGAACTCAACAACATCACAAGCAGAATCTCAGTCCCATGCTCTCCTACTCCTCTACAACAATCAATTACCTATATAGGGACTCTTTCCCTTATCAACACCTACAAAAATATAATATGTTTGGGCCCAAGACATGACCCAAATAGGGTGTGAGAAAAAAAATCCCAGTAGGCAACCACAAAAGGCCTGTGCCCAACTATTAGTGAAAATGTGCCACACCGGTGTGCAGTAATAAAATGCAGTAAACTAGGAAGTACTCAAAAGTAAACATTTCTACTAGTTATATTTCCATTTAAATTATTATTTAACAATTCAATATAATTGAATTATAAGTTTCGGAGACTCAGCCTTAGCCGAAAATCTCATATACAGTGCCGCAGCAAAACCACAACAGGCTATCTAACAAGTAGAAGGTAAAACAATACCAAGCCCATGCTTTAGCTTGGCAGGTATAACATAAGAAATCACCATAGTGAATATTCGAGTACACAATGTCCTCATACATAAAAATCCTTACCCTCAGGTAAATAGAATCGAAACCCTCAGGTGATTGCCCTCAGGCATAACGAATATTGCCCTCAGGTGTACAAGATATTGCCCTCAGGCATGGAAGCTACTGCCCTCATGCACAAGAAACGTTGCCCTCAGGCTAAACAAACACTTTCCCTTAGGCGAAACAAAACACTTCCCTCAGGCTAAGAAAGTAATTGGGTAGATCCCAACACATAATCAATCAATTATATACATTTTCTCTCAAGAAAACTCAAATCATGCTATAATCACAACATACCCACATGTATCCTGGCCAAACGACTAAACAAGGGGGAAGCACCCATGGGGTGGCCCTAGATCAATGCAGCGATACCAAACATAAGTTTATAAATTTTCATTAAATTACCTATAAAATTCTAGGTATTTTATCACTCAAGGAATTAGCCATATGACACCCCAAACATGGGCGCGTAGCATAATAGTACACAAAAACAACTTGACAGTTGGAAATAAACACCAAGCCACCTACCTCAATTTCCTCTGATCAATATATGTGAACGGTGCTTGCCAAAACAACTGAGAATGGCATAGATCTGGGATAAATTTTCACCAATTCAAACTCAAATAACTTCCCCTTAGGAAATAATTGGAAGGGGAGGTTCAAGAAGAGTGAACAACTCACCCGCGCAGTTCAAAAGAGATCGTCGGTGAAGGAATCAGAGTTTCAGTGTGCGGTCAGGAGCTTTTCCAAGATCTGTCCATCTCTCCCATGCTCCAAATGAACCCACTGCCTCCTCTGCCAAATGAGGAGGCTACTGCCCGTTTATAACAAAAAAACCCAACTACACGGCGTGTACTCTCAAGTACATGGCGTGTACTTTTCATTTTTTTAACTATTCCTCTGGCGGCCACTTTCCACTGCCTCACTGTTCATCTGTTGACATGATTACATGACATGTATTTCTAAGTACATGGTGTGTACTGTCGTTCCATTGACGGCTACTCCCACCACCTTACTGTTCACCTACCGACTGATTACACAACATGTATATACTAAGTACATGGCGTGTAGTCAGTTTTTACACCCTTCATCTTCTACAGGACTACATTCCCTGTGTACTCATCCCACACGGACAAAGTACACGTTGTGTGGAAAAGTATACGGCATGTACCCACAAATTTTGGGATTTTCCCCCATTTTTCTCATTTTCTCCCAAACACTTAAGGAAAAAGGAAAAGAAGAAACCCGTAACTCAAGAATAAGAACCAATTTCTTACAGATTCTATGTATTAAAGTGAAAAGGGGAATATAAATTGAATACTACAGTGACTATTCAAGAGATTTGATACATGGGTGGTACAAATATAGATCGATTGGTAATACCAAGCCGGTATGCCTAAATCTATTATAATTTTACTTTTCATTGATAATTTCTAATATCATTTAACTAGACACTGTATTTTAAGATCAAATTTCATAGAAGGTGTATTACAACACAACCAGAAAAGGATGATGACGCTATTGGATTCTAATAAGGGTTGAAAGTTATTGAAATATTATTTAGGATTAAAGTAAGTCACACGATCTTAACACATTCATTTAGAATGAATATTTGAATTTTTTTTACCATTGGTTAGTGGGAGTTCCAAATTTTTCCAAGTGAAATATGTTCGACAACATATGGAAAACAAATATTGGCCTTACAGTTAGTTAAGAATAGGATGAAAGTAATTCTCTAGTGATTGAATTAAACTAGAAACCTAAAGAGCATGATCTACTGAGGTATATCTAATGGTTGATTGGACCTAGTCAATCATAAATATAGTGAAAAAGTATTCAAAAAATAAAAATTGAAAAAATTCAAGATTAGAATTGTTGCTAGTGTCACATGGTATAATCTCTCCAGGTTGACATGTTCAAAAAATGGGAGGAGATTCACGTGGTGAGTTCAAATCCATATGCTTCAGTGATGGATCAGTCACGTATGTCATGACATGTACAAGAATTGATATTTCTAGTATATAATTAATAGTAGACAGATAAAAATTATATCCAAGAGTACTGCAAGTGAAGAATTCAGATATATTTGATTGTACTTTGGTATGTTCAAATGATATGTACCTAGAAAGTGGAGAAGAAAAGATACTAGTCATGGCAGGACACAAACTAGTCTTCATTTGATCATTTTTATCTAGAACCATAGTTAGGGTAATGTTGTTTAGTGAGACAAGCTCATATGATCCACTGGTAGGAACACCAACAAATACTCAGTACCTTGCAGCTTCTGAGGTAGCTAAAAAGCAGTGAAACACAATGTTTTGTTCTAGTTTTTGGAATCGCACATAGTAATAAAAGTATTATCATAATGTAAATTATGATATTATTAATAGCCAAGATTTCATGTTATGACAGTGGGAAAAAGGTATATACTCGGGGATACCATCACTTGAGAAGTTTTACTTAAGGAGATGAGGACACATATAATAGAATTTTCATGCGGCATAAATATGGAAGAACCACCAACTAATGTTGTGAATGAGAAGAAACAAGATCTTAATCATGTGAGTAGCAAGCAAGTATGTTTAGAAAGTTTGATATAGTGAAAGTGTGAATGTTGATATAGTGGGTTCCCTAGACTCAAATCAGCAGTAATTTTGGTTACCATATCATGTATACAGTTAGTTATATGTGATTTATTCTTAACATTATAGTGTTGAATTTTCTTCTTCCACTATTTAATAGTAATGTCCAAGAATAATTGTCGTATCAAAAGGTTATAGCCAATCTCATGCTATAATGAGAACCTTGAGATACTAAGACATTAATATTAAACAGAAGTCTTATGGTCTAGATGCATCATTATGAATGGACACAGTTGATGTCTGGCTATCAGATGTTGGGGGATCATAATAATTGAGACTTTTTCTCATTAAGTTCTCACTTGGTGATCTCTAGTAGTGAGATCATGAGGACTGACCCACTAATAGAAACACCACTTGTTTTGGCTATCATTGCTTGTTCCTTTCTACGTACATGTGTATTGGTATCCTAACTTGAGATTATCACCAATATGTTCCATTTTATTGCATACTTTGATGAAAGGAAAAACTATGATATTGAAATTGTAGTGAGTTAGATTGTGTTGAGTGCATCATTGGTGGTATGAAATTGGTTGAATGGTCAAGAAGGGATTTGTTGCTTTTAGGTTATGAAAGTTGTATATCTCAGGCTTGGTTGATTAGGATGGTGATAACTTCATAAGTCTTTAGCCAAAGCAGTATAAAGGTAAATCCATCCAGATAGATCAAAAAATAATAAAGAAAGATAAGGACGATGACATAAGTGTTTTTCATGATTTATGAGATATTTAAGGATAAAGAGATTATAGTACACAATACGTGTTTGTAGGTTGGTAGTTGTTTCTATGAATATCCTTATATCTTAAGGGGCCTTGATGGGTCACTAGACTTTGCTCTTGGTCTTTGAATTTTTTTTCACTACTATCAAGATAATGGCTTAGAGGGTCACACACAAAAACGTATTTAATAATTCTCCATATTCAGTTGAATAGGTATATCGAACATGGTGAGACCCACCATGGGGTTCGAGTGTTTTACAAGGTATCAGTCACCAAATGAATAAATAAATTCATTATTAATCATGTTGATATTAATTAAGATTGAATTTATTTAAATTATTTACAAGTTAAGTAAATACGTGAAATTATTATTAGAACAGATATTATTTCAATATTTAAGGCTCGTTTCAAATTAAGCGAGATTTACAAGTCATGTTAATTGGCTCAGTTTTATTATGTAATATATTTTATATATATTACAAGTATGTGATAAATTATTAATAATATTTATGGTGTAGTTTAGTTCGTCATAATTATTATTTAGTGGATGTTGATTTTTCAGGGGCTGGGGAATCCTACTGGGTGTTAAGTATCATCCACTATAAATAGAGAGAGAGGCTCTCTCCCAACAAAATATTCATTCATTTAGGATGAGATCTTATCACTCCTTCCACTTCCTAGAGAGAGTCTCTCCCTCTCAAGTGTCGATCCAAGTTCTGCTTTCAGGCATCGAAGGTATAGGATCGCGGTGATCATTTAGATATTTTATACATCGTCACATCATCGTGCCAGCACCCAGAATTCGACGATCGATGTTCCCATGGATTTTTGAAGCACGTGTGGATGATCTAGAGGGGTATTTCAATGCGTATTTTAATAAATGATCATAGAAGATGAGTTTTAGTTGACCACATCTTCAGATATGAAAAAGGTTATGTTTTTAATTTAATTTTTGAGATCTTTTAATTTATGCAAGATCCTAGGACCATACCGGGCTTGGATCGTTAGCGAAGGCAAGTTCCATCATCACATAAATGACAATTTTAAATTCCCTAGCCCACCAGATTCCACTGTGGGCCCTAGTTCCTATAGCTATGTTATAAAAAAGTGTTAAATAGAAACTAACAATAACTTCTACTATAGAAGCTATGTTCATTTCATATTTTGAGGCCACTTATCATAGTGTATGTGAAGGGTTTTAAATGAGTATAATAAAAATTATTAGATTAATAAAAGTAATTAATACCATTTTCCAAGGATCTCTCATACAAGATATATGAAAATGTATAATTTAAGTGAATAATATTGTCAAACATGTGTACCACACACTAAAGAATCTATTGCATCATCTTTTAATTACATCACTTGATTTTGAGTGAGATCACTATGTGGCATCTAAATGACATCCCACCTCCGATGGTATCCACAGGATAAACTAAATCATCTAATTTTTGTATGGGATTCACATTTTATATTGTGACTCAAGACTTTTACACATATTATTACATGATTTTTAACATAATCATCCATTAATTTCAACCCAAAAATCATGATTTATAGTGTATTTGGAAGACTAGGTTCATAATAAATCATAGTGACATTAAAATAAAACTTCTTTATTTTATTCTCCATAATGAGATCTTAAATCATTTTGAGCTTCTAAAACTACATGGGATAACCTGGGGAATACATAAAAACAAGGGGTGAGCTGAAAATCCTAGAAAGAAAATAAACATGATAAGGAATCAAAACATATGATTCAAAGGTGTATTATGATATCATAAAAGATAAGGCACATGAGTAATCACATGGAATCATATCATAAAAAACATGGTATCATAATATCATGGAATCATAAGAACATGTAATTATATGAAATATGGAAGGAATACAAAGCATGAAATAAACATGAGTCAAGACTAACTACCTGTAGAATATCACATGGTGCACAAAGTCCCATAACAGATTAGGTTTACCCCTAAATTCCATACATGTCACCTCATGAGTCTAAAATTTTACCCAATGCATTAAAGCATTATTTGAGCCCAACCATCATTGATTGTTCATTATATATGTGTTCCATATAAAGTAAATCAATCATAAGGTATAACATAAGATTTAACCATGAAAATAAAATTAGTTTCATAATCTTGATTCATATCATAATCAAAAGAAGTTTCATAATGAATGCATCAGAGAAATGATCACAAAAGAATATATTACCCCCTTAGAGGAAGAGAGAATAAGCTAGGTTTATATGTGAGAGATATATACAGATAATTTAGAAGTATTCCATAGGATTAAAGGTTATTTTTTTGATGAATAGATGTATTTTAAAAAAGATAAAAGACATTCTTGAAGAAAACACCCTTTCCCCTTTGAAAATAATTTTTGAAAAAACTAAAAAAGCACAAAATATTGTGGAAATAATTTTATATAAAAATGTCCCAAGAAAATTATAAAGGAATATTCAAATAAAATAATGTTCATGATGGTGGGTAATTAGGTATATGGAATATAAGTTAAAAAACATTCCTTTCACACTTGGCTACAAGTCAAAAAGTATCTCATTCAAAAAATTGAAAGAAAAATCCTTTTAAACAAATTTTGAAAATGTAAAAATGGGTAATAATGACTTTAAAAATTCATATAATAATATGAAAATATTTTTGAAAATATTTTAAAGAAATCACGAACCTATAAGAGAAAGGGTTTTTGACTGAAGAGAGAAATAAAGTCTATTTTCCTTAAAAACACAATTTCTCACTCATTTTAAGTACCAAAGAGAGGAAAGTGGTACTATTAATTGAAAATTTCACTAATAACAAGATTATAAAAAAATGAAATATTTTTATTACACACTGTTAAAATAATTTCCTTCAATGTAAAATCAAGCATAAATAATCTTGACTAAAATGAGATTATGAAATAAACCCATACCACATTGGAATTTTTTGAATCATAACCCCCATTAATGAAGGAAATTAATTGTATCATAAAATACCATGAGTTATAAATTATTAATTATATAATATGTAAATGGTTAGTATATACACCATATAGAATAAACCTGGTGCATAAAATAATAGGTGTCTCAAAGAAGGAAGTTTTGAGATGAAACCCTTAACTTGCACCTTAATCATCATGTGTGTTCCTTATCTTCCAAAATAATAAAATTATTTTAATTATTTAATTTTTAAAGAAAAAATTTCAAGTTTATTATTACTTTTATTTTATTTTTTATCACTTCGTATTCATTTACTTAACCAATTAATTTCACGGTGAATGTTTTAATTATAAACGACTCATATATCCAAAATCAGTTTGGTTAGTTGAATAAGGCTGAAGATATTATTATTTAATCATATCAAAAATTGTAATAATGAAATAATTATTATTTTATACATGAATTATACTTTTAAAACCATACATGAAATATGGTTATGAGAAATGATCTACGTTGCAATCATGGTGATAGTAAGTCGTACGTACGCATGAGTAACATTTCCATTTTTTGGAGATCATGATGAAAATAAGGTTAGTGATATTTTATCCTTATATAATGATAATTATATAATAAATATAATATTATTTATTTAAATAAGCTTATATATACCATCCATGTTATGCAATAATAAAAATTAATCACATCGCTTTGTGAGGCAGTAGTTCACCGTACACATGAACAACGTTATCATTTATTTAATGGATGGTAATGTAATAAAGTGTATGATATATTTATTTTAAATAATTATTAATATTTCATTAATATTATATATAAACATTAAATTAATTTTCATTACCTTCCATTTAAATCATAAGTTGAAAATGAATCACATCGCTTCATGAGGCAGTAATCCCTGATACACATGAGCGACATTATTGTATTCCCTACGAAATCAAAATTCATAAGGCATAAATGATATGATAATTAAATAATAATAAATACTATTAATCTCCCATGCTATTTCATGACATCATATATTAATGGTTTCTCTTTTAATAAGAGATTAATATTTATAATAGTTGAGAAGAAATTGTAATGTTGACTAAAATTTAATTTGAAAATAATGGTGTATTATAATGAAATAGAAGTTTATAAAATATGAAGAAACCATTCAAATAGTTGACAAAGAAAAAGGATTGAGTAAAATTATATGTTTTTTTATATTTTGAGAAAGAATATATGAATTCATTTACAATTTCATTAACATTAACTAAAATGCGGGCACTGAATTAACAAGTGAAAGAGAAATCAATGATAAGAAAGTGGTAGAAATAATAAAAATAAGAAATATGAAAATAAATGAAATAATAATAAATTGAATGAGCGGGATGTTCGAAAAAAATGATAACTGAGTGAAACTATTCATGATGTATATAGAAAAATATAGAAAAAGGGACGTAGAGATAACAATATATAAACGTAGGATGTTATAAAATGCATGCCTACAATATACAAACTATTGGAGGAAAACAGTTGGATAATAATATGTAAATATGAAATTATTTATTTATATAAATATTCAATGTCAAATATCATAAACAGAGAAGAAAATATTTAGTTGAATAAATAATAAATACAAATTTATATTGGGAATTCATGATGGAGAAATAAATTACATGAACACCAAAATGATTCAAATGGATAATTCAAATTATGATCATTATAATATTTAATGTTGGATTGAAAGTCATGTAACTAAAAATAAAGAAATCAAAGGGTTAGACAAGAAGGCTGGGTGATGTCGAGTGAGGAATAAGTAAATAGAGTTTAAGGGACTAACATCACAATGAAATGGTTGGTGTATAGATAAACATTGAGGAAAAAATACATAAAAAAAGTAGTAATTTCTTTATTTGTAGAACTGTATCAATCATTGAGTATAAATTTATGTTATAGGATGTAACCCAAAAATCCTTTCACGTTTACAAATATTCATTTTCAAAAGCTTTGAACATAAATTCCTACATAGAAAAAAATGTTTAAATATAAGAATACTGTAATGAATTTTCAGAATAAGAAAATGAATGTTAAAATAAAAGAAATAATTGGAAAACAAAATAAAAAGATATAATTTTGTACCGTTTCTCTAAACCATGATTTTCTCAAAATCCCTTTTATGTATTCTCTAATTAAATTCACTTTACAGTGATGTGGTAACCATTACAGGAGAACTAGCATGACAACAGAACATCAACCATAACATCACATTTGAAAAAGGAGAAATAGTTTACAAATGCAGACTACATTTTTAGATATCATACGTACACAATCGCACCACATTCATCCTCTATTATGATTGATAAAAAACACTACCATGAAAAAAGATACAATTAAAATTCTCTTGAAAATTTAACAAATCAAAACATTCAACCATTTCAATAATACCTTATTTTCAATCAGCCTCATTTCGAACAAAACCTACAAAATATTAAAGCTAACTAAAGCAGTGCTATTTGTAGGATCACTAAAACACCAAGAAAACATTTTTAATACACAACTGCTACACTGAGTAAAAAATAAGGCCAGGAAAAACCAGCTTAACCAAAAAAACCCATCCATGCAAGAAATATTCTCAGTTGCAATCCAGTGAATGCCTGGATGGACCCACCTGCAACAGGAAGGTAACTATAAAATATCGAACATGTTTTTATATATTATAAAAAAAACCATTAATAAATCAAAGAAAAACAAAACTTAAGTGATGACCTATGAAATCTGTGTAAAATTTTGAGAGCTGGAGGAAATTGGAAGAATAAATGAAGTGATTGGGCTTCTAGACAAATGGAAACAGAGAAAAACCTGATGATTCTATGTGTAGTTAAGACGAATAAAATACTGAAAGTTGAAGTAATTCACACTAAAAGACAATTAGAATGAATTATTACCATATTTAGGTCTCTTAATGCTCTTCAAATCAGAAGCATACATCATTAAACATTACAGATTATGTAACAAAAATCCCTCGGGTGGCATTAGGAAGAAAGGAAAGGAATGGGAAAAATAATAGCAAAAGGAAATGACTAATAGACTATTATTTGGTACTATACCAAATATGGATGTTGAAATTGTGATGTAAACTCTCATCCCCACACCCTTGATTCATAAAAGGTACTGAATACATAAAATTAGAGGTCTAGTTTCATGTATTGCCTAGGGAATTTTTGTACCATATTCTGAAAGCACAAGAACAAAATGGATTTGGAAGGGCCTGTCTATAGTTTTAACATACAAAATAGATGTAATATGTAGAAAATGTAATAAAAAATGAAAGATTGATTACCAAAACATATAAGGTATGTACATTTTATTTTTCAAGAACAACGTTAATGCACAGTTTCCCTATGTGGATAATAATCGTGCAACACTTCGCCTTGAGAATTCTCCTCACAAAAAAATCATTTTCTATATGAAAAATGATATAGACGAGTTAAATTTATCATTTATCATTTTGGGATGACAGGGGAAAAGGAGATTTAAAATATGAATGCATCCATATAGAAAAAATAGAACCCATAAATGGATCTAAGAGAATGAAAGTAACCCTAACTCAAATGTAGAGGAAGGGAAGTGAATAGTGGTTTGCAGTCAAAATGAGAAAAAGAGATTGGAGACATACCATAATCCTTCAATGGAAAACTCTATAATGTAGATCTTCTCTATTTAATATATTAATTTTTATGGAAGAACACCTGCGTCGATAAAAAAAAATCAAAATTAGAATGATGAAAATCATAGTCAATCAAAACATACCACATAAGAAAAAATCGTAGGGTGACATGAGTAGATGGAAACATCATAGAGTGGAGTGATTAAATCTGTTTGGGATGTGAGAAACCCATAGGGAAGAGATGAAAAGTTTATATAAGATTTTATTTATATATTCATATCTCAGAGATTTAAAATAGCACATCTATGTTATTTATATTGTTATAAACACTTGTTTTTATTTATAATGTAAAACAGCACATCACACAAATATTTAAGTCGATACAACAGATCACGGAGTTAGTTTTTGTTAAAAAACACATCTATGATAAGCATAATATTATAATCATGTGTTGTAAATGTCAATAAATATAAATAAATTCACCTGTTGAAATGTAAAACAACACATGATTATTATTTGTGCGCTGTTCTATTTGGGTGATGTGCTATTTTAAAAACATATTGTTGGAAGAAAATATATAAAATAGTACATTCTGAACAATTACAAAAATATGTAAGAGTGTACTATTCAATTTGTACAACATATTACACATTTTGAACATCACATCATAATGTGATGTGATGTTTTACATAATATGTTAAAGGTGTGATGTGAAACATCACATCCCAAACAGTATACACACTTACATTTCTGAACAACAATAGTCTATAAGAATGTGATGGTATTTTTTACAATTTTTTTAAAAGTATTGTTATTTCAGATTTTTACCATTTGTGAATAGAAGAACAATGTAAAACAACACAACAATACTCTATTAAAATGTATCATTGTATTTATTATTTTTTCACATTTTTATAGATATGTAAGAGTATTTTTCAAAAAAATAATTATGTAAAAGTACTGTTTGAATAGAAACAATTTCATTTGAATGTGAAAATAACAATAATCTATAACAATGTGAACAAAAATAATCTTATAATTTTTTTAATAACACAACAATACTTTCATTAAAACATAGACATCACTTAATATTTTAATACTGGTTATGAGGCGAGAAGCAATGACAAAAAAAAAATACCTTAAAACATTGTATACTACATGTTATAAAATATAAAATGTAAAAAAATTGAAAGTATAAAAAACATGTCTAAGAGGTGGTGGAGTACATGTATATAATGTCCTCATCCCCCTCCACTCCTAATTCCTGTCCCCTTCCTGAACCGCACATAAACAATGGATTAATATGGTCCATAGATGTCATCAATTAAAACTTAGGATATAGATGAAAAGAAAAAAAGTTACCCCAACCAATAATAAATATGAAATCACACTTGGAGTGTTGTATATCATAAATAAATGATAAAATATAGATTCTAATAAGATAAAATTAAATTATCCTGGATTGATTTTAAGAAGATAAAAATAATTTCATACAATATATTCATGGATAACAATTCCATAGTAGCCATGAAATGGAAATTATGAAAAATGATTTATTATTATATTCATCATTAAGGGACAGTTTTGGAACTATTAGGAAGAGTAAAAAAATAAAAGATAAACCAATCCAAGATGAAATTACATCAAATTATGAAGAAATCTAATATAGGAATGGTAAATTGTCAAGTACATAAACTCTATAAAGACCTGATTTGGTCCAAACATCGTAGAAAGTAAATTTCCACCAAAGAATACAAATTTTACAGTAATGGATGATATTAAAAAAGGTTATGGATAATATTGAGAAAAGGTCAAAATAATATATGTGTGGGTAAACCCGTTTGGGAGGAAATTAATTTAATAAAAGATCATACATTGAATTGAGTTATGAAACATACATGAAAAAGAACATGATATGTTGCATAGCTGATTTGGCCATTTTTCTAGAGATAACCAAACACAACCCATTTAGAAACTATTTGTATGGAATAAGCATTCTAAATCATAGATAAGTTTGAACTACAGGTACTGAACTTTGTCAATGTCAACATCTTCAAATCCAAAAAGTTGGATCTTTTTACCAAGCTCCAGTTAAACAGGATTCTATTGAACATTGAATTTACAAAGCTACAAAATGTCATTAAAATTATAACGGGATGATCTTTTAACATATTTAAATAAGCACATATACACCCTTAAACTAAACCAACTCTTAACTTTCTTCAGTAATTCATTGAATCCATTATTAATAGTGAAACTGTGGGTTTTAAATGTGACATAGAGCTCATAAGTGTGTCATGTTAAAAAATAAAACCATTAGTTCTTATTGGTTTATTATCCAGCAGTGGCCATGTAAAATACCTTACTTCACGTTACATTTTCGTCAACTGAAATATAAAACCTTTTAGCCTAACACCTGTATGTATATTATACAGTAACGTTAAAACAGATACTACCTTCTGCATAGAAGTTATGAATCTTGAGAGAGAGTATGGTATCAAATCCTTTTTTAATCCCCCAAAGTATTCTCAATTGAAATGAATATAGTTCAACTTATCCATCATTGAAAATAAAAATAGAAGTGGCACATACATACTAATTTAGGTCATATAAGTAAGAATAAAAAAATAATTAACAATGTAAGGTAATTCAGGAAATTTTGGCTCTATGCTATGTTTAAAAACACATTGAAAACTGCTTATCCTATGAGAATGAACTGTATGAAAAATTGGTGTAGGATTCAGTACCTTATACTATAAAAAATATCTGGTATAAACTATATGGATATAAACTTGAGCAACATTTAAATCCAAACTACAATCCTATAAATTATGGAGAAAGAGAACCAAAACTCATTAGGTCAAAATTGAATTATACAATCAAACACATTTCCAGATATTTTTAATATATTCACATGCACTAAGAAAATAAATAATAAAGTTACAATTTAAACATTAGTGGAGTGAACCAAGAACTAAAAGGTGTAATAGTGGATTTAATACATAAAAGGTGATCAGATTTTATGCCCATATTTCATGTGAAGACCTTTTTAAAAAATAAGTATACAATATCCATGCCAGGTTCAACTTTTGGGAGAATGTCAGATGAGAGTTGATAGAATTTTATAGTATTCTTGAAATTATTTATTTAACTATACTCGATTGAGATGAAGTCAGGAAACCCCAATTGAAACTGATTCAAGATATGAACCGTGAATCCATATGGACTTTGAAATATGAATATAGAAAATTGTATGGATTCATAAAATGAAAAATCATTCACTAAGATTTCCATAGTAAAAGATGATAAGATACATACCTGTATGCACTTATTCAGCTGGTTCTAGGGGGTAAGAATAAGAAAAATAAAAAAGAATTAGTGTATTCATGAATACACATTCCTGGAAAATCCACTGAGGTTTCTTATGATTTACTGTTTGCACTGTCTATACCTATTTGCACAGTCTATACCTTTCTATACCAAATCTATATTAAGTAATGTGAATCATACTAGAATATTAAGGTTGGGAAAATATAGGGAACATTATGCGATACCAAGGAAGAAGGACATGGGTCAAATCCCATTGAAGAGAAAAATTGGGGATTTCTTTGGAAGCCTTCACCGATAGAACAACCTTCGGGGATGCCATATCTACCCCATTCTACACCTTCCTATTCTTCTCCTCCCGAATCATCAACATACACTATAATGATATCATGATTTCAGAAACCTCCATTATCTACCACTCAAGACATACCCTCCCCTCACAACTACCACATCATTTGAATGAAAGGTAGTGCTTTCTCACTTTATCATTATGGATGTGGCACTTTTTTATAATGCGATTCGAAATTGCACACCTCCAGCTTTGGGATTCTGTACCTGCATAATAATATGAATTTAGTAGAATTGGTCAAGATAGAGACATGTTCAAACTCCTTAGTTCCCCACACTTTAATTATCTACATCGCCCAATAATATATCATGACATTTAAATAAATTTTCGTGTGTGAAATGCATCATGGACCATATTTGGGGAATGTTTCCTTGTAAAAAAGTGGAGAGAAAAAAACAAATCCAGTATATAGACACAGAAAATAATGGGTATAGTATTTTCCATGAATTAACATTGTGATGACTCATAAGAAAGATCCATATTCTAGCATGTAATAAATGAAAAAAGAAGAAAATCCAGCAACAATCTTCATTATTTTAACACCAGAGTCTCCCTGATACTTCAAATTAGTGGTCTGAAATTAAATTAGGATGTAGAGTGAGGATAACCCCTTCTCTATCAACAGAATGTTCTATGAATTACTAAAATCAGAGAAAGATGATGTGCCAGAAACTAATCCTCTATTTCTATAAAAAAACCAGTCAATATCCAGAAGATAATAAAATATTCAATCATGAATAATAATAATAAGCAGAAATAATGAAATATATAAATTAAGAACACAATAAAAAAACATGAAGAAACCAAAACAGTAGGGATGCATTGAAAACTACCTTCAATTCTTCTACAAGGTTAGTCCCTAAATAAGAATTACGGTGCTGATATTAACTCACCATGATTGAGTAGAATGTGTTAAGTATGCCATCAAATGAATATCCTTCATAAACCCAGAGCACATTCACTACACTCTCCACCGACATGTCAAATGTTTCCAAGTCGTCCGCTTTCGATCCAGCAAGGGCCGTGGTGGTTCGACGTAAAGTGTGAAACGTAAGGAGGGGGGGGGGGGTCGGGGAAGGGGTCGAGGAAGGGGTCGGGGAGTGAGGCGGTGTGAGAGGGAGATGCAGCGGAAACCCTAGATTGGGGTGTAGTAGTGGAAACCCTTTTTTGGGAGATGGAAGGAGGTGAATCTAGAGAATGGAGAAGCAGCAGGAACCGTAAATTGGGGAGATCGAAGAAGGTGCAGGTGTTGGACGGTGAGTAAGGAATAATGGAGGATCAATAGAAACCAGAGAATGGGGAGAGGGAAATCGCGAAGGGGAGACCGATTTCAATGGAAGGAAAACCGATGGAAGGAAACCCTATGATGGAGGGTTGACCCAAGGACCCGTGGGAAAATTTGGAAGGCGGTAGAAGAAATCGTGTTATCGGAGGGAGGATGGACTGGTTACTACGAGGAGGGGGGACGCAGAGCATTGAAGGAATGGAACGTATGGAGTAATTGATGTAGAGGATCATGTGTGAGACACGTGGCAGAAGGGAAACCAAAATTAGTATATATATTTGATATCATAATTATAATATATATACATTTAATACATTATTATATCTAGGCGGGATATGTGGTCATGGAAAATGAATTACTATTTTGCGAGACAGTAGTCCTTCGTACACAAAAATCAATAGTTTTGTTTCCCATTTGAGGGAGGAGAAGATTGTTCTAGGTCCTGAAAATGAAATAAAAAACTCAGTATATTGAATATAAAAATTTAATTATATCATAATTATTTAATAATATTTTAATGATGTGTAAAAATAAAAAAAATAAAACAATTGTTTAAGGATGTTACCTCTTCTTTAGACAGCTTCTTTAGGTTTGCACCAAAAGTCTTCCTCGATTGAATTTATGATTAAAAATGGATCATAGGATGAGTGGAGGTAATTAATAAAGTTATTTGGGAAGTAATTTTATAAACCAATTCTTTTTTAGTGTGTAAAGTAATGGATAGTGGTTGGCCTTTTATAAGTTGGGGAGAGGACACATTTGGAATTTTTGAAAAGAAAGATGTACACCCCCATTTTTCACAAGACAATGGGCTCCAAAATGGAGTATTTTAGAACATTATAAAATATAAGGTCAAAATATAACCATAAAATAGTAATTATACAAGTATTATTCCATTTTTAACATTTATATTTTTAGTTTAACCCCCAGTAAACCAGTTTTTACATTAACTACAATAAATATTTTTTTACTATTTTCACTATTTATTATAGTAAAAAATTATTTTGAACTTACTAGATAATATTTATTATTAGGATTTAAAATATGGAATCCATTTTTATTAATTCAACTCATATAAGTGGTATAACATAATTTAAAATCAAACCCCCATACGTGTTGAAAAAAAAGTTTTCTTTTCAATAAATACATTTATCTCAAGCATAAGATGATATTATAATAACTATATAAGAATTAATCATATTTAAATGAATTTAAATTAATATTTATAGGTATATAATATATAAATTTCATTTAATAATTTCTTATTATGTATTATTTTATTTAATTAAAATGGAGATACATAATGTACTTTAAAACAGTTTAAAAAAATACGTTCTTAAGCTTAAGAATAATCTTATGATAAAATATAGTATAAATATGATTTAAATGTAATTAATTGGATTTAATAAAACTAAATAATACATATATTAATTTTAAATCAAATTAAAATAATAATGAGACTTTTAAATTACTTAATTAATTAAAAAACCCTGTATTTTTAACTATTTATTGAAAAATTAATATTTTTTGATATATCCCAAGATTTCACCCTAGGTTTATATTAATACGGTGATTTAAAAATCGAATTACATTTTATCAAATAAATTTTATAAAAATGAAAAAAATAATTATATTATTTTCCCATAGAATTCAGTAAAAATCATTTTTTGAAATAAATAATTTTATTAAAAACTGATTGCTTATTTTATAAGTGTTTATAAATACATTTATATTTATTGGAACCTTTATGTTAATTTAAGAATGTAGTTAATCCTATTCATATCCTCAAAATTAACAGTTAGGTTAAATGGATCATATTTAAATAATAATATTTTAATTATATGTCATGATTCTTTTAAACATAGTGTTGCGTGTTGGATATGTTATCGAACATAGTTTTCTTTTAAAATTTTGATGTGTTACATTCTACCCCTTAAATAAATTTATTCCTCAAAATTTAAAATCTTTCTTCATAGTCAAAGGTTTAAAATTTGAAAATTTCTATGTGTAAAATCCCACATCATAAAAATGGTTAATAAAACTTCTTCTTAAAAGATAGAAAGGGAAATAGTAAGGTCATTTGGTATAACACCTGAATAGGTTTCCAAGTAGGATAACATCAGTGGTAAGTGAAAATATTATCATGGAAGAAAAGTGTAAATAATATTGATAGTGGTATATATCATTGATCATAAGAAAGTGAATGATCAAGAGAAATTTAACAACCAAAAAACCATAAATATATGATGAATTAAAATACCATTGATTCATTAGGTAAGTAAGTAATAGGATAATATTTTTGTTTCAATATCCTTTTCTTAGAGTTTAGGGATTCTTTTTCTATCAAGATAGAGAACCCCAAAAAATATACTTACTTTATATATTTTTATTTCAAAAACACATTTTCATTCTTTGGTTGTGCTTCAATTAATTTCCAAATCACCTATTACTCTAAGGGATGAATATAAAATATGAATTTTTTTATGACTGAAACACTAAAAATAACTTTTAACGGATTATATTATCTATAAAATAGAAATATTATATTCCCCCTGTCTTTAATAAAAAAATGGTTAGAAAAATTAATGTTAATAACAAAAAGGAATATGATTATATTAATCTCCAAATTTAAATAATGAAACTCAAGGTTTAACATAGATCATTACAAAAATAAATAACCCTATATCCCAAATAACATTAATAACCTCAACATGAAAGAAGGTTGAAACATCAAAGGTTATCTAATATCCATTCAACTTACATATAATCATTCTTCCCAAATAATCCTTTACGTTAAACCTAAAGTTTTTATACATCTCAACCTAATAAAATGTTTCCAAAAATATGATGAACATCCTCAAAATAATATTAACCATCAAATGAGTTTGTAACCACTAAGGTTTTTTATACAACTTTTTTTACCACAAAATCAAATAATATTAATTTAATAGTATTACCTTAACATCAAATATAGGATAAACCTTAAAGGTTACTAATACCATTAAACTTATTTCCATAAAATAAAAGGAATTCTTCCTCAAATAAATTCTTTTTCTAAAAACCAAACTAATCCTAAGGGTTACATTACCATAAGTGTCTTCCAAAATACTCTTAATAATATTATATTTCTATAACTAAAAACCTAAAAAGGGTATTTATTCCTATAAACTTGCAATCAAACCTAGAATTATTAACCCAATAAACTTCAGGTTTAACCTAGTTCATACACGATTTTCATCTATTCTAGTCCTTCATGATGGTTCATAAATAGTCTATGGATTTAAAAAAAATCCCTTAGGAGTATCATAGTAGATGTGTAGTAAGGCCCATTGTTGTGAACCAGGTGAAAATCGAATCAAGATAAATGTTACCTTTTTAGAGTTGTTACCCCTAGGTATAAATTTTCCAGAGCCACACCCACTTGTAGTATTTAGAAAGGGATGTAATTTCTTGGAAACCACTTTCTCTGAACTTCCCCAAAATTCCAAGACATTTTCCTATACATAGAATTTTCCTTATAATTATCCTTAAACTTATTCTTGTACTTATAATTATACATATACCTAGGGTTATCACTAAATATTTCTCATCCTAGTTTTCAAAGGTTAAATAAACCTTTTCAAATATACCAATTATAGCGACCCAAGCCTTTTTCACATATTATTACACGATTTTAGACATAATTATCAATTAATTATAATCCAAATATCATGTCTCCAAGTATATTTAGAAGACTAGGTTTATAATACATCATAGTGAGACTAAAATAAAACTTATTTATTTTTTTCTCAATAATGAGATCCCAAATCCTTTCCAAATCAAAAAATTTCAGGGGATAACTAGGGGAATGCATAAAAAAAAGGGGTGAGATAAAATGCCCAGTATAGAAATAAACATGATAAGTAAGCATAACATGTGAGTCAAAGGTATAACATGATATCATACAATAGAAGGTACATGAGTAATCACATGGAAGCATAACATAAATAAAATGGAATCACACGACCATGGAATCATAAGATCATGAAATCATATGAAATATGTAATCAACACAAAAAATTACACAAACATGAATCAAGGTTAATTGCCTAAACAATATCACATGGTGGACAAAGTCCCATAAAAGATTATGTTTACTCCATAATCCCATTCATAACGCATCATGAGACTAAATATTTTGATGAATGAATTAGAGTGATATCTAGACGCACTAATCATAACATGTTCATGATCTATGTATTTCACATAAATAAAATCAATCAAAAGGCATATATAACATAATAATTACCCATGTAAAGAAAATGTGTTTCATAATCTTGCTTCATATCATAATAAAATAAAATTTAATAATGAAGGAATTTGTTAAATGATAACAATTCACCTATTACCCCATCATAAAATGAGAAAATAAGATAGTTATATATTTTAGAGACATATATATAGAATTTATAAGCATTCCATAACATTATAGTTCGTTTTCTTTGATGAATAAATATACTTTTTAAAAAGATAAAAAAGCATTTTATAGGAAAATAATCTTTCCACTTGGAATATAATTTTTGAGAAAACAAAAAAATCATAAAATATTAAATAAATAATTTTCATTGAAAATAAACCTCAAAACATAAAATTGAATCTTCAAAGCGATTAATGGTTCTGACGACAGGTAATTCAGTACATGTCATATAAGTTAAAAACATTCATTTCACACTAGGGTAAAAATTCAAAAAGAACCTCATTCGAAAAACATAATAGGATTAATATTAAACCATTTTTTAAAAAGGTAAACATGTGAAAATATGGATTTAAATATTCATAGAATAATATTAAATTTTTTTTAATTATTTTATAGAAAACATGGACCTGGAAGAGAAAATGTTTTCATCTGAAGAGATAAATAATGTCTATTTTTCTTAAAAAATTTTTCTCACTCATTATAAGTAACAAGGAGTGGAAAATGGTACTATTAATTTATAATTTAATGAATAAATATAGGAAAATAAAATTATTTTTTCATAAAATTCTTAAATAATTTCATTTAATGAAAATTCAAGCATAAAAAATTCTGGTTAAAATGAGATTGTGAAATAAACCTTTACCGCATTGGTAGTTTTTGTATCATAACTAACATGACTAAAGGAAATGAATTGTAACTTAAAATACCATTAATTGTGAATTATTCATGATATAATATGATAAGTGTTAGTGCATACAATATACTAAATAAACTTGGTACATAAAATAACATGTGTCTCAACGAAGGAAGTTTTGAGACGAGACCCTTACCTCGAGACCGAATCATCATGTGTGTTACTTATATTTCTAAATAGTAAAAATATGTTAATTATTTAATTTATTAAGAAAAAATTTCAATTTTATTATCATTTGTTTTACTTTTTACCATGTCATATTCAATTACTTACCAATTAAGGTCATACTGGATGTTTTAAATTTAAACGACTCATATGTTCAAAATCACTTTAGTAAGTTGAATTAGGTCAAATAGATTATTATTTAAAAACATATAGAATTTTAATCATAAAATAATCATAATTTTATACATAAATTATACTTTCAAGACCAACCATGGAATATCATTATGTAAAATAAACTACCTTACAATCATGGAGATGGTAAGTTGTATGTGCGCATGTGTAACGTTTCCATTTTTTGATGATAATTATGGAAATAAGGTAAGTGTTATTTTTTCATTAATTAATTATTAATATATCATAAATATAATATTATTTCTATAAATATACTTACATATACAATCTATTTGATGTGGTAATAAAAACGAGTCACACTACTCTGTGAGGTGGTATTCCGTCGTACACATGAAATTCGTTATCATTTATTCAATGGTTGGAAGGTAGGAAATTTTATGATATATTTGTTTTATAGAATTATTAAAATTTAAATAATATAATACATAAAAATAAATTTAATACCTATTACCTTCCGTGTAAATCTTATGTGAAAGATGAATCGCATCGCTTCGCATGGGAGTAGTCTGCCGTACACACAAGCTATGTTATCTCATTCCATACAGAATGTAACTTAATAAGTTTTATGTGATATTATAATTATATTAGAATAATAATATCATATATATTCATAATAGGATTTTGAAAACAAATTCTGTCAGTTCGCGAGGCAGTAATTCATCGTACACACTATCAATGCTTTCATTTCCCATTTGAGGGAGGAAGAGATGGTTTTAGGTAATTTACTTGACATATAAGAATATCACTACATGGAATATACAATGGTTATTATATCATAATGTCTTAATAATATTTTAATTAGGTTCAAGAAGAAATAAAATAAAATTCACGGTTAAGGATGTTGTCTCCTATTCGAACAACTTCATTAGATTTTCACAAAATTCATTCCCATGTTAGATTTTTTATAAAAAAAATGATTATAGGGTTAGGGTAGGGAAGTAAATAAGTTATTTGGGTAGTTAATTTCTGAACCAATGGGTTTTAGAATTATGGAAATTAGATGAGAGTGTGTAGCCTTTTATAAGTGGGGGAGAGGATAGATTTGAAATTTTTGAGAAGAAAGAATGACACCCATATTTTTCATAATAAAAAGGATAAAAAATAGCTTATTTTATAAAATTATAATATATAAGGTCAAAATATTACCATACTATAGAAATTAGATGAGTTTTGGGTCGTTTTTAACACTTATTATTTTAGTTTAACCCCTTGTAAACTCATTTTTACATTAAGTGACATAAATAATTTTTATAATTTTCATTATTCATTATGAACAAAAATAAATTTAAAATTATTAGATAATATAAATTATTATTATTTAAAAAAATTAATCTATTTTTACAAATTAATCTCACATAATTGGTAGAATTTAATTTAAAATCAAACCTACAGACGTGGCCAAAAAACAATTTTTGTTTTCAAGAAATGCATTTTTCAAAAGCATAAGATTTCCTTATAATAACCATGTGACAAGTAATAATATTTAAAAGAATTAAAATTAATATTTATAGATTTATTATCAATAAATTTAATTTAAAACATTCTTCATTTGAGGTTATTTTAATTAATTAAAATGAAGAAACATTATGCACTTTAAAACAGTTTTTGAAAAAAATGTTTTTTAAGCCTAAGAATAATCTTATAATAAATTACAGTATAAATACAATTTAAATGTAATAAATTTGATTTAATATAATTAAATAATACTTATATTATTTTTAAATCAAATTAAAATAATAATGAGACTTTTAAATTAACTAATTTATTAAAAAAACGATATTTTTTACTGTTCAATAAAAAATCAACATTTTATGAATAATCCCAAATTTTAATGCTAAGTTAATATTGATTTTTTAATTTCCAAAGTTATGTAAATTTTATTAAATATATTTTCTAGAAATGGGAAAAACTAGTTATATTATCTTTTAATGGAAAGTAGTAAAAACATTTTTTTTGAAATAAATGTTTTTTATTAAAAATTGAGTGCTTATTTTCTAAGAGTTTATAAATAAATTTACATTTATTAGAAGCTTTTATATATATTTCATAAAATATTTAATCCTATTCATACTATCTAATTTAATGACTAAGTTAAAATGGTCATATTTAAATAATAATATTTTTATAATATGTTGTGGTACGTTTAAACTCAATGCTGCGTGTTGAATACACTATCGAACATAATGTTCTTTTAAAATATCATGGTGTTACATTTTTTTCAAGTTATTCTAGTACCTATATATGAAAATTAGGAATATTATAGTGATCAATGGTTCAGGGAGTATCAAACAAGCATGGGTAAGTCACACACACCTTTTCCATTATATGGAAATAGTTTATATATGCAATCAACGATGCTCCTTAATTTTTGCCTCATTTATTCATTCATTGAAACACATGGATAAATTCCATGACTGGTTCATGAATGAATCATATTCATCCATTCACAAACTTTTTATCAAATGAAATTCAATATTAAATGATAGTCGTGTGGATGAACAAACTACCCAAATTGTTAACATAGTCAATATAAATGATACACCCATAATGCATGAAAATATATATATTTTTTCATGAAACAAATACTCCAAACACAAGAATATATATATATATATATATATATATATATATTATACATATTAATGGGTTTAGGTCATATCTCCTTCAATTCCCCACTTACACAAAATCCTTATGAAATTTTTTCCATTTCAACTTATATTGTACTATATACAATAACTAAGGAAATCATATCCAAAAATCTTTTGTAAATTTTCAAAAATACTTCTAAAAAGCTATCATTCACTTCACCTTATATCATATCATATTCATTACCTTGAGAATACCCTTCCAAAACACTTTTGTATTAACTCTAAAACACATTTAGAGTAGCTCTATGAGTCAGCCTCAATCCCCATTCTTTCAACAACAAAGTGTGACTCCATAGTCCTTTATATCATTGACAAAAAATATGAATCTCTGTATCAATTTAATCAAAGAGTGGCATATAAAAAATATTTAATTCTACACAAGCTATAAAGGGATATAGAATGGTCTATATAAAACACATGTATCTCAATACCCATGTTTTCTAGTTTACATCATATGAAAACATATATTCTCACATTTTACCTTTTTCCAAATCATCGATTGATCATGGGACATGGAGATCCACAGCTAGGTTTATGACTTGGAGATATTTTTTCATAGTTAGGTTTTTATTTCTTCATTACTATTTTCTATTCTTCATTAACATTGGATGATTTTTAGTTTCATTACAATCTATTTTCATCAATATATTTCAATATATTTCTCATTTAATCAATCTACTATGGGTATTGGTTTATTCATCGATAAATATCACCTGATGAAGATTGACTATATGACATAGGGGAGAGAAGAATCAATCAAAGTGGGTGCATACTGATTCTTTATATTTATTTCTTCACTTTAATGATGGTTTTATCCCATTGGTATTGTGTTTTGATTAATTTTTATCATATTTTTTATTTGATCACTGAACTAGTGCATTTGATAGAAGATGAATCCCAACACGATAATGGTAATTAACTTATGATCATTGAGTTAGGTTATTCTTCTACAATTTAAATATGATCATAAATAATCTTAGTTATTTTAATTCTTCAAACCTTGATGAATTGATATTATAGGTTTGTTTTATTTTTATTTACCATTTATCATATTGATAAAATTGGTTTATTGTGAAGAAAATGAATATTATTTATTTGAAAGTATAGATGAAATTATTATTCTGTAAAACCAACCATAGAAATGCATTTATCTCTTTTAATTTTTTCCATTTTAACATATTTATTTAATCCACATCATTAATTTAGTTTAAATAATTCAATTACAATTAGGATATCCCAAAATGTGGTCAAAAGTTGTCACGGTGTTCCCCACTCTTCATGGAATAGACCTCATACTACTACTATGCTATACATTTGCAATTTTTGTGGATCAATAATAGTATAAATTTTAAATTTTATCACCCTTGTGGAATTAATGACATTGTGAAAACACATAAATTTTTTGTGTTATTTTTTGGGAGCAATGGATCATAGAAAATGATTGAAGACCAATTGTTTATATCAAAGACTTTTCTTATCCCATTTATGTTTACTAATTTTAATTTAGTCAACTTTATATATTTTTTATTTTTTCAATTTTACACGCCCAATAATTATTGGTATTGTGCATGATAGAATACATGATATATCAGTTTTATGCCATTCCACCATCATAATATATAGAATATCAAGAGTAACTAACCACATGGGAAGCAATACATTTAATTGGGTGGTCATGTCATGAAATGAGTTGGAATGATTCATTTTCTTATGAATATGATGAATTTAGACATCAAAAGTGAAGAAAAACCTATTATCATCCCTATGGAAGTTACCCCAATTTTAAAGACTACCAATGAAAATAATGGGATGAGTAGTATGATCAAGAAGTCCCTCACATACTATAGCCAAAAGAGAAGGATTCAAAAGGCAAACTAACCTCATTGATCACAAAGTACATGCATGTGTCAGATAATAGGATGTATGATAATGAAGAACAACTCAATGAATATGTGTAATTGACTAATAAAATTTCTCAAATTATTACAAATATAAATTCTATTGTAAGTAATTTACCATTGATTACCAATATAGGGATATAATGGTTTGAAGAAGAAGAATATGAAGAGATGGTTGACGAGTTTAAAGGTGTTGAAGAAACAAAGAAAGAAAAGATGTATGGTGATATTAAGGAAAAGTTATTGGAACACAAGGATGAAATTTTTGAAAATAATATCCCTAGGTTTATAGAGAAGAAGAAGAGGAACCTCAAGAATCCCATCCACACTTACAAGAAGAAAATAAGAACAAAAAGAATACATTTTTCAACTGTAAGAAGAATAAGAAAAACAACACAATGGAAATTATTTATTAGATGGTTGAGGAGAAATAGGTGTCAATGGTTGAGGTAGTGAAATCCATCAAGTAAAATAATAAATAAGAAAAATTGAAGGAAGAAGACAACACACTAAAACACTTTAACCACACTGATATTATAGAAAAAGAAAAAGGTTAAGACTCCTCACTGATCATATAAGAAGGAAAAGAGAAGACCATGGATGATCTCATAAATGAGATTTTGGAGAGGAATAAGAAGACTAGTGTTGTGATAGAAACCATATTTGAATAAGTAAAGTATGAATAAACTCTACCAATTGAAGTAAAAGATGAAAAACCAGTGGTAGAACAAGTGAACTAAAAAATATTTTCATATTTGAATTTCTTCATATTTCCCTTAATTATATATTAAAGTTGCAGCACACCACAAGATCTAGTCAAGAAGAACCAATTATGGATAAAGTGAATAAAACCTCATATTCAAAACATAGTAAGAATTAGGTAAATCCAAGATGATTAGCTCTATTTCATGTTCTAATTAGATAAAGAAGGTAAAAGTTCTAGTTAAAGACCTTAAACTAGCACTACAAGGAGGTAACCCAAAATTTAAAATTTCATTTTAGGACTTAGATTTTTTTTATTAGATTAGTTTAATAACTCTCCCCATGGTTTATCTCTATTAACTACTACAAAATAGGCCTTTAATAGTTCTAAAATAGATATTATCAGTGCTATAACATCGCTAACTACCGAAGATTGATTAAAATCCATAGGATTTTATGAGCTCTAGAAAAGAATAGACAAAAGGTTCCTTTATCAATGATAAATAAAGTGATGATAAAAAACCACATTTATTAGTTCTTTTGGAAGCATTGATAAAGGGGGATATTTTAATGTGCTACTTAATTTATAACACATTATAGCACTATAAAAACAGATCAGAAATAGTAGATCACAGGTCAAAAATATAGATTAAAAATGAAATAAAATTCACAAAACAAATTCAAGGAAAAAAATATATTATAGAAATTTAAAACATTGGTTTATACATTTACACGAGTAAGTAAAAATTATCGGAGACATTCAAATACATCAATGTTCCTTTGTCTTTGGACCATGACCCCCACTCATGCTATTAGTAAACAAACCACCCTAGCTTGATAAAAGAATTCACATGTATACTAAAAAAATTATAATGTCATTGATACTACAATGAAATAAATTGAATATAAAATGTTAATTCTAAACTAAACTTTGAGTCATACCTGGATAACTATGTATCATATTGAGTTTTAGTTGATTCTTGTACATCACATTATTTCTTGTTCTCCATTAAGTATTATCTAAGTTAAAGTTATATTAAAAAGTATAATAAATAAATTATAACTAAATTAATTAGTTAATAGCATATATAATGATGAGAAAACAATCTAGGCTCATTTTCTTGGTTTTGGCAATGCGATGCGAGTTTTTAAGTAAAATGACACCTATATATTGAAAACACATAGCTTGGGGAATACTAGTCACATAGTGAATCAAATTAATGTTTGAATTATCCCTAAAAATCTAAAATGACTTACATATTTTTATCCTAAATTATCAAAGCAATATAAATGTTTTTTCTTAGTTTTGAGTAGGACACTTGTGTTTTTTAGTAAAATTTTGTTTTAAACTGGAAACATAATCTTTTAGTCATATCAGTCACATCATGTGTTGATTTTAAATGAGGTTTACTCATAAAAATAAAAAATTACTTATGAATCATTTTTCTAAATTTTCAATATAATTTGAGCGTTTTTTCTTAGTTTTTAGTGAGTGACACTTTTTGAGCTAAAATATCAATTTTAAACTGATAACAGACACTTTGAGTCATACTGGGAACATCATGTATCAAATTGAGATGAAGATGATTCTTACACATAAAAAATTACTTATGGATCATTTTCCTAAATTATAAAAATAATATGAATATGCTTTCCTGGATTTGTGTATGTGAGTTGTCTTTTTTACTAAAATTAATGTCAATTTTAATGGACAACATCCATTTGGAGTCATATTGGTCACACCGTTTGTTGGATTGAGGTGAGAATGATTCTTAAACAGCTCCAATAATTTATGAATATTTTTAATAAATTATCAAAACAATATGAATGAGTTTTATTATTTTTGGGTATTTAATTGTGTTTTTTATTAAAATGTCATCTTAAACTGAAAACACACACTTTTAGTCATACTAATCACATCGTGTGTCAGTTTGATGTGATATTTATTCCCACACATCAAAAATGACTCATTAATCATTATCCAAAATTATCACGATAATAGGATATTTTTTTCTCAGTTTTCAGTGAGTGATACTTTTTTAACTAAAATTTCAATCTTAAACTGATAACAAACACTTTGAGTAATACCAGGAAAATCGTGTATCATATTGGTGCATGGATAATTCTTACACATCAAAAATGAATTATGGATCATTTTACTAAAGTATCAAAATAATATGAATGAATTTTCTCAATTTTTAGTTTTTTAGTTGTATTTTTTACTAAAATTAATGTCAATTTTAAATAAAAACACACACTTGGAGTCATACCAGTCACACTATGTGTCATATTGTGTTGAGGATAATTCCTACACATCGCAATTGACTTATGGATCATTTTAATATAGTATCAAAACAATCCAAAAGTTTTTTCCTTGTTTTGAGTATAGCACTTGTGGTTTTTACTAAAATGTCATTTTAAAAGTGAAACACACACTTTCCATCACACCAGTCATATTGTGTTTTGGTTTGATGTGATAATGACTATTACATATAAAAAATGAATTAGGAATCATTATACTAAGTTCTCAAGACAATACAAGTGTGTTTTCTTTATTCTTAGTGAGTGACACTTTTTCAACTAAAATGTTAATTTTAAACTGGTAGTGAACACTATGAGTCACACTGGACACATCGTGTATAAGATTAAGGTGTGGGTGATTTTTAAAAGTAAAAAATTACTTATAGATCATTTTCCTAAAGTAAAGAAACTATCTAAATGTGTTTTATCAGTTTTGAGTATGTCGTTTTTCTTTTATACTAAAGTTAATGTAAATTTTAAATAAAAACGTACAGTTGGATTCATACCGGCCACACCATGAATTGTATATATGTTAGGATAATTTATAAATATCAAAAATGACTTGTGGATCATTTTAATAAATTATAAATACAATATGAATGCATTTTCTCAGTTTTTAGTACGTCACTTGGGTTTTGTTACTAAAATGTCCTTTTAAAATGGAAACACACACTTTGAGTCATTTCAGTCACATTGTGTGTTTTTTTGAAATGAGAATAATTATTATACATCAAAAATAACTTATGAATCATTTTACTAAATTATAAATACAATTCAAGTTTATTTTATTAGTTTTTAGTGAGTGACACTTCTTGAACTAAAATATTAATTTTAAACTTATAACAGACACTTTGAGTCATACCGGGTATATCATGTATCAAATTGAGGAATGAATAATTTCTACATGTAAAAAATGAATTATAGATTTTTTAATAAATCATAAATATAATTTGAATTCATTTTCTTGGTTTTGAGTATGCCAATTTTCCTTTTTATTAAAATTAGTGTCAATTTTAAATAAAAGCACGCACTTGGAGTCACAACGATGACACTATGAATCGAATTGAGGTGAGGATAATTCATACGTATCCCAAATGAATTATAGATAATTTTTATAAAGTATCAAAATAATCCTAATTTTTTTGTCAGTTTTGTGTATGTCACTTGCCTTTTTTACTAAAAATAATGTTAATTTTAAATAAAATCACAATATTGGAGTCATAGTAGTCACAAATTGTGTCAGATTGAGGCGATTATAATTCCTACATGTCTAAAATGAATTATATATTTTTCTAATATAGTATCAAAACAATACTAATGTGTTTTATTAGTTTTGAGTATGTCACTTGTGTTTTTTTACTAAAATGTCATTTTAAAATAGAAACATAGACTTTGAGTCATACCAGTCACATCGTGTATCAGTTGATTCCTACACAACAAAAATTAATTAGTAATAGTTGTAATTTATTATCAAGAAATTCTAAGTATTTTTTCGTAGTTTTCAATGAGTGATACTTTTTGAACTAAAATGTCAATTTTAAACTAATAACGGACGGTTTGAGTTATATCAGGATCATAATGTATTAGATTGAGGTGTACCCGATTTTTAAATGTCACAAATGACTTATATATATTTTTATTAAATTAAGGAAGAACTCCGAATATGTTTTATTGGTTTTCAGTATGTTAATTATCTTTTGTACAAGAATTAATGTCAATTTTAAATAAAAACATGCACTTAGAGTCATACCATCCACAACATGCATTAGATAGGGTTTTGGGTGATTCCTACATTTAAAAATGACTTATGGATAATTTTTATAAAGTAGAAAAACAATCCGAATGTGTTTTCTCAGTCTTGATCATGTCACATGTTTTTTTACAAAAATGTCATTTTTAACTGGAAACATGCACTTTGAGTCATACCTGTCACACCATGTGTACATTTAATGTGATAATAATTCCTACATGTAAAAAATGAATTTTGAATAATTTTCCTAAATTATCAAGACAAACTGATCTTGTTTTCTTGGTATTTAGTGAGTGACACTGTTTGAACTAAAATGTCAATATTAAACTAATAATGAGAACTTTGAGTCACGTTGGGAACATCATGTATCAGATTGAGGTGTGACTAATTAATATATGTCAAAAATGACTTATGGACCGTTTTAATAATGCATAAAAATGATACTAATGTATTTTTTCAGTTTTGAGTATTCCACTTGTATTTTTTTACTAAAATTAATGAAAATTTTAAATAATGACATGCACTTGGAGTCATACCTGTCATATTGTGAATAAAATTGAAGTTTAGATGATTCCTACACATCCCAAATTACTTATGGATCATTTACCAAATTATCAACACAATTTGAATGATTTTTCTCAGTGTTGATTATGTCATTGGTATTTTTTTATAAAATAAATGTCAATTTTAAATAAAAACACGCACTTAGATTCATACCAGTCACACTATGTGCTGGATTAAGGTGCATATAATTCTTACATGGCCCAAATGACTTTTGGTTCATTTTCCTAAAGTATCAAAACAATATGGATTCATTTTAATGGTTTTGAGTATGTCACTTTTTTTTCACAAAAATGTCATTTTAAACTAGAAACATCCACATTGAGTCATACCAGTCACATCATGTGTCAGTTTAATGTGAGACTAATTACTACACGTAAAAAATGACTTATAAATCATTTTAATAAATTATCTAGACAATGTGAATTTGTTTTTTAGTTTTCATCAAGAGATATTTTTTGAACTAAAATATCAATTTTAAACGGATAATGAACACTTTGAGTCATACCCGACACATCATGTATCAGATTGAGGTGAGGTTGGTTCATACCGATCACAACTGAATTATGGATCATTTTAATAAAGTATAAAAATTATATAAATGTGTTTTATTGGTTTGTAATATGTTAGTTGTATTTTTTACTAAGATTAATATCAAATTAAAATTAAAATATACACTTGGAGTTATACCGGTCACACCATGCATCGAAATGAGGTGATACTAATTCCTACATGTAAAATAATACTTATGGATCATTTTAATAAAGTATCAAATCAATATGAGTGTGTTTTATTAGTTTTGAGTATGCCACCTATTTCTTTTTCTAAAATGTCATTTTAAACAGGAAACTTATAGTTTGAGTCATACTAGTCACATCTTGTGTCGATTTGACATGATAATGATTCCTAAACATCAAAAATGACTTATTAATTATTTTTTAAAATTATAAAAATAATCCAATCATGTTTTTGGATTTTCAATGAGTGATACTTCTTGAACTAAAATGTCAATTTTAAACTGATAACATACACTTTGAGTCATACTGGGAACATCATGTATTGGATTGAGGTATGTTAAATTAATAAAAATCAAATATTACATATGGTTTAGTGTACTAAAGTATCAAAATAATCATAATGTGTTTCCTATGTTTTGAGTATTTTAGTTGTATTTTGTTTTCAAAAATTTACATCAATTTTAAATGAAAACATTCACTTGGAGTTTTACCAGCCACACGGTGCATCAGATTGAGCTGTGGTTGATTCCTACAATTCAAAAATGACTTACGAATCATTTTACTAAATTATCAAAAATAATTTGAACGTGTTTTCTCAGTTTTGAGTATTTCACTAGTATTTTTTAATAAAATCTCATTTTAAACTAGAAACACACACTTTGTGTCATATCAGTAACACTATGTATTGAATTGAGGTGCATCTAATTCTGACACATCATTAATGACATATAGATAATTTCTCTAATGTATTAAAAAAATATAAATGTGTTTTCTGATTTTGAGTATGTCAATTGTCATTTTTACTAAAATCAATATCAATTTTAAATAAAAAGACACACTTAGATTCATACCGGCCACATTCTACATCGTATTGAGGTAAATATGATTCCTACATGTCACAAATGACTTATGTATTATTGTACTAATGTATCAAAACAATCTTAATGTGTTTTCCTAGTTTTGAGTAAGTGATGTGTGTTTTGAACTAAAATGTAAATTATAAACTAAAAACAGATTGTTCAATTAATACAGAGCACACAATGTATCATATTGAGGTACAAATGATTGATTATATGATATGTATTTTTATTTTAACTATCTGTAAAAAGCTATACAAGATAGAAAATGTTACATTCTAATGGAAGAAGAAATATCATTATCATGGGACTTGGCCTTCACCAATCACTGATGCAACACTTGACTAGCCTCTTTAATCAAATCCTAGACATGATATGACTTTCAATACTCACATTATAAGTAACGATTATAAGGGAAGTGCTTGAAAATCTTACAATAGACAATTACAATAAAATATCTCAATTTGTTTCAACTTTTATGTGTCTTTACAAATGAGGTACCCCTCCATTTATATAGGGTTCAGTGGAAAATTCTACAAATTTATATAATATTACATATCAACGAGATTCTATAAAATTAAAGCTTGCTCAAATATACCTGGATCATTCTAGAACCTGTAGATTTATGCGACATTCAGTAGATATCTAGAATATTCTAGAGCCTTCAAGGCCTAAGAGGGTGTTCCTCAATACTCCAGGTAAGTCAAGAATATTTCAAAACCTGGTAGAGATGAAGACATTTCTAGAGGATTATAGAGAACCTTATCACCATACCTCCTCTCCATATGGCGAGGTGTGACATCATAATACCTTAAACACTTTACATTTTAGGAAACATGGGATTTCCTCTTCCATCATAAAGGAACATGTTTTCCAATCTCTCAAGATAATGAACATATTCAACCAAACCACCCCAACTCGAGAAAAATATTCTACCTATATAATAATTTTTTTTATGTTAGTAATACTATAAATAAATAAATTAAACATAAATATGAAATACCACATTCTTAGTCCCATTATTTTAAAATATTATTCCAAACTATAACATTTTTGATTCACCCACTATGGAAACATATGAGATATTTTAGAAGTTCAATACCAACAACATTATATATTTAACCACTTTTCAGCAACATAACATTCAAATATTAAAAAAAATTCCCATAAATTTTTTTATCATTTTGGGTTGGTGTAAAAATCATATATAAACATTTTCATTCTTATTTTCTATAAAAAAGTGGCATAACACATTATATATTTTTAGATTATAATAAACATTACTGTATCCATTTATTTATTCTAAGAAAAAATTAACCATCAGTGTAAACATATTAGCATTCATTGATTAAACTAAAATAAATATTTACATTTGAGTTTTTATGGAACATAATTAAACCTTTCTTTCCCTTTCAACATTATAGAGAGTACAAACTCCATGATAAACCATTTACCTTCTTTGATGGAAAAACACTTCAGTGTGACAAATTATGTATTTTTAGAAGAAATTAAACTCCATTATAAACTCAATGAAAGTTGATGGTTCAAATGGATCCCTACTTGTATGGGTATTAAACTCAATGTTGATGGTTTTTGTGTGGATGGGAACATGAGAGGAGATGGTCTAGTAAGGGATAATAGATGTTCCATGTTACTGGGATTCAATTATTTTTTTGGTCCTAGTAATTACCTTGGTCTAGAGACCAAATATATGGCTCTGGGTATTTCTATTTGTAGGTTTTTCATAATTATAATCTTGGAATCTGAATTTGACTCGATTGTTCGTGTTAGATTTCTTCAATAGAAAGATGATGTTCCCTAATATCTAGTTTACTCTATCAGCTATTGAAGAAATTGTATTAACCAAAATTTTCTTTTCCCTCATACCTAGAGAGAAGGGAATTAAGTTGTTGATTCACTTACTAGTCTAGGAAGTCCATGAGAGATATTGAATCTCTACTCTAGATTGGGGTCTTTACCCAATGATTTCAAACCTTTTGTTAAGAATGATGTTTATAAATTCACTATTTCAGCCCCCTGTGTTTTCTTGGTTTTTCTTCTTGTAATGTTTTACATTTTCCTTGAATAAAATATTATTTTTCACTAAGTTAAAGTATTAAACATCAATATATCTATTTATAGCATAAAAATGACACTAAAATCTAGCACATATGTTAAGTATTCCTAGATATTACTATATATTAGTATTTAATTTTGAATATTTTGGGTGATGATAAACTATAACATAACACCACCATTATTTTTTCATTAAAAATGGTAACATCCATATTATCATGTATTCTTTATTGATAATGATGATGAGTTTTTTTATTAATGATCTTGTGAACATGGATCATTTTATATAATGAATGAGTACATGCATACTAGTGAAGAAATAGTGGACACATTATTTGATGGTGAGAAGGTGAACAAATATATATATGAATAATATGGATAGGTTAAAAATATCTAATCATGTAATGATTATGATATAATGGTGGGATGATTTAATTTCAAATCATGTGAATTAAAACAAACCAGTTTTAGTCAATTCATTTCACTAATATAATCTTGATGTATTGATTATATGAATATAACAATAATTTGAGATATATATCTGCATCAAATTGTCGACCAATTATACTAAATAATTCTACCACCCAGCAAAGTGAAACCAATACATTTTTCTTTTCTCCTATCATTTACCACCACCCATGATAGAACCCAAAAGAAGGAAATATTCAAATTTTATTCTAAAAATGATAAAAAAATAACTATAAAATGTAGATAAAATTACGATAAAATTAACTAAATAAGTATTAGGAATTCACCTCTTCATGAATCCGATATACATTCTTGAACCATATTTTATGCTTGTTTATAAATAAATTGATTTCCTCCACTATACTTCTCCTTGAGAAATAGATCAGAAATAATATGCGAGCATTCTAATACAAATGTTTCACACCCCAAATATATTAATAAGGAAATATCCAATACCAGATCACAAACATAGTAGGTAATCACCTAAATTTTTTTGTCGAAAAACATTCTGACATAATGTACACCACCCACTCATTGCTACAAATATTTACTTCTTAGTTTGAGTATGAAGGATGTTGGAAATCTTAGTAGTGCTAATAAAATATTGACAAAAAACGATTAAGAAACATTTTGAATGAAATTTTAATTCCCTTTTGAATTACCTATTTCGGGATATTTTCCATTTCATGGTTTATTACATATCTCATAAACTTTCAAAAATAATATCCACAATTGTTTCCATTATCTTACTTCAGACACAATAGAAACATTGACCAAAATAAGTAAATTGTTTTGAAATATGTTTTGAAAGTTAAATCTTTCTATACATAACTTAATATGTTTCCATTTTAAATAATCCATAGGATTTTTATGTTCAGTCACCGACTTCATTCTATGATTTATCATATATTTATTGATCACCCTATCCTAACAAAATTATTGTTAAAACATATACTGAAACATATAATTCAAATTTTATCTTTAAAATGTTGATTGTAGTGTAAAAAATTTACAATACAGATCATGTGTGGTCATTTTGAAGGATATCCATATATTAGATCCAAAAACTGAATATTTGGGGTATCTAGATTAAGTTCCCTTAATATACAATTCTTCCTAAAAAAATAAGTAATGAAAAAAATATGTGACTAGATTGCAGAGTTTTAACCCGAAATTGTAGACATAAAAAAGAGTCTCTCAACTGTTATTATTTTCTCAAATTCATTATATAACCCATATTTATTCTTCTAAATTTCTTCATTATTCAAAAAAAAAATCTATATAAATAATATAAAGAATAATTAATCAAAAATCATACTTCACATAGTTTTCCATATATAGAGTAGTAATATAAATGCCTTTAGAAAATATAAATATCTATTAACTTTAATGAACATATAATATCACTATTTGGATAGTCGTATTATGAAAATGCACCATATGTATGTATTCACAACTAAGGCTCCTAGCCATTCAAGCTTGAGAATCTCATTTATACTATTGAGATAAACTATGTCTATAATGATAGTTCCAAATGTTTATTCATAATATGAAATATAGGAAAAATTTTCATCTTTAAATGTGGTCTCTATATGAAGTTGTAATGATAATAAATGTTGATGTGGAACTGATGGGGAGAAGGTATTCTTGGAAGTTCATTTTGATTTCTTGGTTGATTCCCTAGATTTCATTGATTCAACTTTATGTTTTTTCCATCGAATTATCCATTTATAATACCATTCCTCACTTTAGAAACTTTTTTATCCATTGTTACAAGTTATTCAAAATATTTTTTTAAAGAAACACCTCATGTATCTTTATAAGATTAGACAACCATGCTATGAAAGTTTCAATAGCATTATTTACCATTGTAATATCTAGATCATCAAGTGGAATAGTAAACTTAGTGGTCGACTCTTGAGCTACCTAAATCCCTACCATCATGTGATATTTTGAGAGTTATTTATCGTGTAGATCTTATCCTTAGATATTATACACCATACCCCTCACAATAAGGCAGTGCATGGGTGTAGACAGATAGAAATCACATAAAATGTTACCCTGTATAATTTTCGTAATATAAAGTTATCCGAAGTTGTTTGATACAAATTTAGAAGAAATTTTAATGATGAAATTTATTACCTCTGGTAAGGTATGTGGTTGAGGATAATGACTAGCCTCAATGATTTCAGGGTCATTTGGTTCTTCATGTGTGGATCTTTGTTCCACTACTGGTTTGCTTTGATCCTTTCTCATATATTTGTCTATCAAACCCAATAGGACAATAATATCATGTAAATCATATACTTGTGCATGAAATAACTTCATCATCATAAATGTATCTTCTTTAGGTTTTATCTTCTAAAAATATATTTTGGGAGATACTCCAAAACATACTCCTCTAACGAGACCATATTGCTTCAGATGCTTCAAATCTACTGAAAGTAGTTTTTATTTTAATATGGTCACTGCCAATTCTTATGTCTCAACTATATAAAAACATAAGAGCATAAATATACATTTTTACGTAACACTATTATAAATAATAACATATTACTTTTATCTCATACTTACACACATTTCCCATAACGCTTTTGTGTTTTCACCAACTAGTTTTCCCTCATTATTTACACTAGCCTCCTTCCATAGCACATGATATGAGATGGATGTGGCTTCATATTTTGATTCATTCAATATGAATATAAAAAAATGAACATATGTTGTTTCATATCACATAAAAATTTTATTTTTATTTTAAAATACATACCAATTTCTTCTCTAGTGAAGCATACCCCATTATTGATTTGTGATAAGGGAACATTAGTTTTAATTAACATTATTTATTTTCATCACTTTTTTTTAATATTTTATAAATTAACAATTTTAAATAAAATTGGATAAAATAAATATTTTCAAATAATATATTATCTTCTATAATGCACCTAAAATTATTTCTCATCATAATGAATGATGAAATCATTCAATGTTTCTTACTTTATAATGTGTGCATAAATAACTGGGGATAGAGATTTACTTTCCCCTCAGCATCCCTAAGATGTAAATTGGTAAGAAGAGTCTATAATCCTTTAGGGGATTTTTCAGCATCCATTAAGACAAATTTCTTAGGGAAATATTTTAAAATAAAAAACTCTTTTAAGAATGATAAAAATTAAACCAGAGTTTCATTATATATTTTTTCAGTAAAATAGAGAATGTATATTATAACATTACCTTTATATATTCCCAAAGGGTTTCTTTTGTTACCGACTAGATATGGCACCACGAATCTAAATCAATCAGCAAATTTATCTTCATCATGACCCCAATATAACTAATGAACATTGAATTATTAGGGTTAATATATTGGCCATGCTGATTCCATCCAACCTCAAATTTTATACCCTTAATTATTTTCTTGATAATTTTATTAACACTCTTATGTTGCATTGTTATTTTTTTCATCAACATGATGTTTATCCCATTTAAATTCTTCAGTTTCAGCATAAAGAATTTTTTCTTCCTTGAGATTGGTAAAATCATCATGTGAAGAAGACATTATCTTCATGAGTAGTCAAACATTTAATTTTTATTATGTTAATGTAATAGATAATAGATAATATTATGAGGAAAATAAAATTATATTAAAAACACTTTAACATTCTAATTGTACACTCTTTCTTTTATAAATGTTTGATGGGATGTGGACCCTATATAAAGAATCTAAATCTTCTCTTTGTGGTCCCCTCTAATGAACAAGACATTGTCTACATTAGGACTAACATGAACCGACTGTGATCTCCCAATGACAGGGCCATCATCGATTGAATTTTCTTATGACCCTACAATTGTTTTAGTCTCCAATAGGAGAGTAAACTAATTCTTGTTTTCTAGATATAAGACCTAAAATACTTCCATTTATTGTGATTACATTATGAAAAACTTTTCATTTTCCCCTTCCACACTGAAATTCCTCTTCACGAAGCCCATTTCATCAACTTTCACTACATTCATATTGTAAAACCATTTGCATCAGAATATCAGTAATTGAAATTTTGTACAATCGAACTCTTCTATCTATTTGATAATGCCTAAATATGACATATTATCATAAATTGGATTTCTATCATTGGAACAAAATATGTGAATAAATTCTACTATAAGAATAACTCTATTGTTTTTCATAATACTTTAGAGATCATGCTCTTTTTTATAGAATGTATAACCATTGATTATAAAACCAGTGTAAGATATAACATTTTGAATTTGGTCCCTTGGATAGTTGTTACAATAATTTAGAAAATGAATTATTATTTTTATATAACTTCTTATAAATTTTTTATTGGAACCATCCTATGTACTATTTATTATGTATATTTGATATCCATCCTTCATCCCTTGATGGATTCAAATCTCTAAGAATTTCTTTGTGGGTTTAAACATATGGATCAATATCTTCACTATTATGTAAAATATAAAGGTTCACTTTCACCCTATCTATGATGGTAATTATAAAAACATTTATTTAGGAAATACCTCTACCCATAAGTAATATATTGTGATAGGAATTTGGGAGACCGATGTTGTCAATATCTGATAAGTAATCGGTATAGAATTCAACAGCTTCTTCCACAATATATCATTATGCAATACAACATTTTGGCTGGCTTTTATTCTTGACATACTCTTTAAAAATCATCATATACCATTTAATGGGGTACATACATCCATATTTATATCATTGAGGTAAAACTTTATGATGTATTAAAAACACACTCTTTGAGGAATGTTTCAACCGAACTGAGTGTATGCATTCTTCGCAAATGGGACACCCCAACATTTCTTTAACTCTTTAGGCTGGGAAATTTAAATAATTTGGAAAGTGATTTATCATCCCATACAACATGAACCTCTATGTGAATTATTCATTTCAAGGATCATTATACATTATAACACCTGTATCCCACATCAATTTCTGATCTTTGATCAATGGATTCAAATTGACATCAATATCATTAATGAGTTTCTTTGGTCCAGATACAAGTAAAGACAACATAATGTATTTGTGTTTCATGCATAACCATGGAAGAATGTTATAATTTACCAGCATGAAGGGCCATGTTCTATGAGTGCTACTATGTAAACCAAAATTATTTATTCCATATTTAGATAATGTTTGTAAAAAGCATGTTTACTAATTACCAAATTTAGGATAATCATAATAAAGTTTATTCCACTGAAGAGAATATATTGGATGACGTTGGTTTCTATATTTAAATGTTGTATCTACATAAAAAGTAAATTGTATCACAATTTACTGATATCCATATAATATTCTAAATCATGAAATGATAGAAAATTACTATATAAAATTCAAAATACTTAATTCATTTTTCTTGCATAGTTCTATCTCACACATAGGTAATTTTATGGGTGATTTGTAGTCCTTACAAAACAATATGCAATCATTTGGATGCACATTTATTTCTTTAGAGATCATTCCCATTGAACATAGAATCCATTTAACATAATATTTTTGACATGGAAGTTAATTTTCATCAGGTATCATATCATTTAGAAGACCAATTAGTTCTTTAAATATGGTATTTGTTCATCTGTTGTCATCTTTCAAATTATTTAACTTTAATACAATTGAAAATGTTCTGTATTTTGTATAACCAATATATAATTTTCTCTTAGCACAACTATTTAACATGTTAATTTTTTTTCACAATCATTAAGGTCTTATTAAATTTTCATTTTCATTTCTTTCATGTGATATCCATCATCATTTATAACATATCAAATGATCCATAAACTGCAGTATCATCTCAATCAGTGTGCATGTTCAGTTTTTCCCCATGTTTAATCCAACATTTATAGTTATGATCTATTCTGTGAAAAATCTAATGTTCTTCAAACTCATCTAGACTATTTTTTCTTGAATAAAAATAACATAAATATAGACAAAGGATTAGATAAGGGCCGTATGCATGCTCTATTTCCAACTTGATGTAATATTTTACTCCATATTCATATTTTTTTATATATGATTAGAATGCATCCATTTTTGATTCATATCCATCCTATTAGGTTCATAAAATGTTTATTTTTCATAAAAAATAAATACATACATATAAGATATTCATTAGAAAATGTGAAAGTAATAGATAATAATAATAAAGGGAACCCAACATTTGATTGTTTCAAATAATTTAAATATTTTTTAAATGAAATGGGTAATCTAATTTAATAATATAATTACTCCAATATGGTAGGTTTTATCCAATTAATTTATCCAAAATGATCATCAGTACCTGATATGGGATGACTATTACTCAATGTAGCTCAAGAAACATAGGTGTATTTCCAGAAGGTACGGGGGATTATCCTTAAGCAATATGATGCAATAATAGCTATTCGAGAGATGAAGATGATGAGGATGATAACTATCTCCTTCAAACTTTTTAAATTATCACATCTTAATTTAAAATTTCAAATATAATCTCAAAATAACTTTCAAAAATCAAAAGGCTTATTTTTGAATTTTTAAAACCTTTCTTAAAAAATGTTTTTTTTAATTCCACACAAAAATAAACCCATTTTTTTCAAAAACACTTAACGGGATAAGGACCTACTTTTCTATAAAAACCGTTAGCATTATGTGAACATTTTAAAATCATATTTAAAAACCATTAACAATAAATGAAAAGTTTAAAACTATTTCCATGGAATGATTTACAATTTTAAATGTTTAAAACATTAATGGATAACTTTGAAATCACTTCATGAGTTTCAAAATACCAAATCCATTTTAGATCATTTTAAGGAAAAATATCATTTTTTCATTTCAATACCCACTTCAACATTTAAAACCAAGTTTCCTTTTTCAGAATTAATATTTAAAATAGGAATGACCATAAAAATTCTAAGTATTCCACCACCCAATTAGAATAAAATAATGATTATTAAACATTTCATACAAATTTAATAAACTTGACATGACTAAAACAATTTTTAAAATAAATTAGTAAATTAAAAATTTAAATATTAACATGATTATCATGGACTATGTGCTTAAATACCATGGTTTCTATGGACTTCTTTAAAAATTAAATCAAGTGACTATTCATTTATCAAAAACCAATTTTATTATATATCAGTGAGAATCAAAAAATCTAATATTTCAAATTCTATACAGTTTATTCAAGAATAAACATCAACAATGTTTTACAAATATTCATGAAAATGAAAAATGTTTTCCAAAATATCATGAGGCGTTAAATAGAGTTCGTGTGTGAAATCAGACTTAAGTTTGATTTGAATTTATATGTGTGTGAGTCAAAGAGGAGGTTCTTTAGTACCTGGGGTGAGATAAAAATAATAGATTTGTTTTTTTTTTCAGGGAACCGACCATGGAGTTACAGCAAGTTTTGAGTATGGACATTTTTGTGTGTGTTTAGAAGATAATGGGATAATTTGGGTTGTTTAGGAATTGTGATAGAGTAATGAGAAAGTGCATCAACGAGTGAAACTAATAATTTTCAGTGAAAATTTATCTAGATGAGGACTGAATAATGTTTTTTCATGAGATTGGGTGTGGTGAGATTGAAAACACATCATGTGTGTTGTTCACATTATATATTTATGCTTGGTTTATTGTGTAAATCCAGTTAAACATGTTTACTTATTTTAAAATTATTTATTCTATGAAATTAAAGTTTGGACTTGTGTTCATTAATTATTTAAATTCTTTAATTTATATAAGTTCATTATTATAAATTCTATATGCTCTAAATAACTTTAAAATCCATAAAGTAATGTAGCTATCATATGTTTGGGTTATGTTGCCTCAATTTATTTTGATAAATTAACCTAAATATTTACATGTCTTAGACCTCTGTTCAATAAAAAAATTACTATTTTGTACATATTTATGTTTTGATATCTTGAATACTTTTATTAAACCTTAATTTAGTTTTAAATCTTGAGTTTAAATGGTATGAATAAACTTTGTTGAGTAGAAAACTTTGTACCTTTTCTTGTATTACAAAGACATTCATTTCTTTTTAATACACCCTCAATAAATTATAAGTCAATGAAAAATACATAAACTTTATTTAGTGATTTAATCAATTATGAGATAATTTATGGGTTTATTAAGTGGGAAGGAATGATTTTTTATGATAACTTATTAATTATCATCAACTTGTTAGATTTTTGAAACAAAACTAAAACAATTAAGTAGTAAATGTGTCTATTTTCCTAAATAATTATGTATGGATTTGGTTTTATATAAATACCATAAATAAATAGTTTTTTTTTCATGAAACCTCAACCTTAGTTATTTTCATTCTTTAAAAAGTTGTACTAAATTGTAATTTTTCAGTACTAACAAGACTTGTGATTCTATCAGTGAAAGAACCATGGAATCAATATATATATAATTAGGATTGATTTCACAATTTAGTAACATTAAACAAGAATTATAAATTTTTCGGAGTATCTGACATGGTGTGCCTATACATTTGACATCCATGTATATAAACTAAAAAAACGATTCAAAAAATTGAAGCATAAAGGAATGAAAATCATACATTTATCTTTTTTTGAAATCCCAAGGTAAAAACTTTTTTTAAAATAAAATAAAACCATGATTAAGACCAATACATTTATACTCATGTAGATAAAAAAATTATTTAAAATAATTCTTTTAAAATCTATTTTTTACCAACAAATGGATGGAATCACACATTTAAAAGTTAAAACACTTTAAAATATTAACAATTTGGACTTCAAAGTTTATGAAAATAAATCAAAATCAACATTATTCATTAAAAAAATTTCACAAAACACATTTTATAATAAAAAAACATAAAATCAACCATAAATTAAAGATGGAATATAGATCAAATGATATCCATTATAAAAATGATGTATAATACTGGTAAAAATAATTAATTACTGCAACATTTCCATGAAATATAAAAACAGATGAAAAAAATTTGTGTAGAGGAGATCTATAAGATAATATCATCAAATAAAAAACATCATGAGAATCTCAGTAGATCCTGGGGGTGTGACAATATTAAATATGAATTAGTAGAATTAACCAACCAAGGGTTCCCATCTATAACAACACCATTGGAAAAGAAATATGGCTATAACTTCCCTAACACTATAGGTGAATCAATATGGATATTAAATCACTAACAGTATGTGTAAAGAAATAAGAATATAATGTCTATATACTATGACACACAAAAGTTTAGTAGCATAGTTAACTTGGGTCCCCATGGAATAGTAAAAGTATATGTGAGAAAATCATAATGAAACTTTTTTAATAAAGTGACAAGAAGCCTTTAATAACTAGATGGGTGAAAATCTTGTTACAAGAACATGTTTATTATAAACTAATGATACCATTTATCAATTAGAAAAATTCCAAAAAAATAATGTAAAACCATGTTATAAATATCCTTTAAAAACATAATAGGTATCAACACATTTAAAACAAAACATCCCACTCATAAGAGTCATCTAATAATCATAAAAATTATATTTTTTAAAAAACCCCTTAAACCATTGGTTAAGTCATTTGGAACTCAAAATAGGGTTAAACCAATTTTTTATTCATCTTATTCATTAAAAATATCCTCTTATGTATTAAAAAAATAACCTAAAATCATAAATTAATATTTTTATAAATAAGGTTTTAATCCCCATGGAAAACTCTTATTTCATGCATAAAAAGATTCAATTTTTTTTATGAACCCATAATGGGTATCAAATAATTATTTAACTTCAATAATCCATTTAAATCCATTGGAGGAATACCCAGAAAAATGGAGAAAAAATGGAGGAACCTATAAGAGACCTCTTCTACATTGGTCATGTGATATAGTGTGTAAATAATATCCAAATTGAGATATATCGAGTGGAAGAAATCATGAAGCGACTATTGAACAAAATAATGAAAAAAAAGAAATGAATACAGAGAAAACAATAAATCTACCATATGATGGAAAATATATAGGAAAAAACACCTTACGTGAAACGAAAATAAGAAATCAACAAGTGAGGAGGGGAAGAAGATAATATAAATTAGATTCAAGATTTGATTTTTCCAAGAGAAAGTAGAGGTATCACGAAATATGGGATTCAATTGAGACTTGTATTTGTTCGAGCATTGGATTTATTTGTGTTCAAGCCTAAATTCAAGCCTTGATTCGAGGAGGAGGATCATCGACAGAAGGTGACTTCTGCGAAATCTTGAGAAATTGTGACTGAAATATGTGCGTTAAGGTTCTTTAAATTAATTGGTTAGACTTTTATCAGTATCTAAAAAAAACAAACAGATAAGAGTCCTTTGGGACAGTACTGTAGCAGGCACTGTAGAAGTACTGTAGCAAGCATTATAGCAAGAACTGTAGTAGTACTGTAGCATGCACTGTTCGGTACTGTAGCAGTTGGAACTATTCATCCATCTGGGCCTTCGGGCCACTGGTTTGGTCCTCGGGTCCTGCAAGGCTTTCGGGCCACCCAAGGCCTTTGGGCCAGTTGATTATCAAGGGCTTCAGGCCACCTTAAGGCCTTAGGGCCATCCCAAGGCCTTCGAGACACATGAATGCAGGCCCAGACACACTACAAAAAAGGAGCAGCCCCAGAAGAGGATTCAGAGCAGGTACACTCACCAGAGCAGAGCCAAATGGATTGTCAGAAAGAGAGGGTATGGCTATGCCATCGGTACCAGCCTGTGCTTGCACGGGAATCCTAGCCAGACGGTCATGCAAAGGTGGAGTGCTACTATCAAGATGCAGATGCTGGGGAGGGGAAGCTCCTTGTAGATAGTCTGGTTGAATTCTCTAAGACCTTCGGGTCATGTAATCTCTTAAGCCTACGGGCAATGTAATCTCTGAGCCTACGGGCCTTGTAAGGGTTCCCTCTCATCCCTTGAAAGGGGGGTTATCAAAATCAATAAAAAATGAAGGCCTTCGGGCCATTCAGGCAGGTAATGCTAAAACTTTACCAGTGATAAAGGATAAATATATTTATATTATTATATATTTATTTATTATAATTTAACAATTATTTAAAAATATGATTACTTATTTACAATTATATAAATATTTTTTTTAAAATTATAATTTTTATTTATAATTATAAATATATAATTTTATAAATACAGTAAAAATACATTTAAAAATATATTTATAAATAAATTTATTTGTAAAAATATTTATAATTATTTATTTATGATTGTAAATATATTTACACCATTATATATATTTATATAATTATATATATATATTTAATATATATATATAAATATATTAAATATATTCATTATTTAAATATATTAATCATAATTCTATAATTATAAATATATTTATATCATTTTATATCTTCATATAATTATATATATTTAATTAATATACATAAATATAATTATAAATATAGTAAATATATTCATTATTTAAATGTATTTATTATAATTTTATAATTATAAATATATTTATATCATTATATATTTTTATATAATTATATATATATATTTAATAAATATATATAAATATAAATTTAAATATAGAAAATATATTCATTATTTAGATATATATATTATAATTTTATAGTTATTTAAATATATAATTATTTATTAAGTAATTTTTTAAAAAGAATATTTATATATTTATATCATTATATATATATTTATATAATAATATATATTTATTAAGTAAATATAAATATAAATATAACTATAACTATAACAATAAATATAAATATAAATATAAATATAAGTATAAATATAAATAAAAATACAGTAAACATAGTCATTATTTAAATAAATTTAATATAATTTTAAAATATGTTAATATTTATAATTAATTATTTATAATTATATAATTACTTTAAAAAAAACAATATTTATTTATTTACAATTTTCAATATATAAATTTATAAATACTGTAAATATACATTTATAAATATATTTAGTTATATATATTTAGTTACAAATATATTTTTAACATTATTAATTAATATATAATTTTAAATGCATTCATGTTATGAGTGAAATTGAGTGATAAAAAATTAGTACACTTTAAAAATATTGAGAAAATGGATAAGTTGAATTAATTAAATATAAATTATTAAAAAAATATGAATATATATTGAAATAAAGATGTATAAATATTGAAAATATTAAAGCGTAGTAAATAAATATATAAAAATAAATAATGGACAATGATTAAATTCTAAAAAAATATAAAATAAAAAATATTAAAAAAGGAAAAAACAATACCTAATTAATAATATTAAAAATAAACATATAAAATTTACTAATTAAAAACATAATATATTAAAAGTGTCATGTTATAATGAAATTATTAAGTGGAAACTAAAATTTGAATGAATTATAAAACTATTAGGTGTATGCGTTTCTATAAAAGATTTCATTAATTATGTAAATATTTGTATGTGTGCATGGTATATTAAATTACATTAATTACATATATGTTTGTGAAATAAGTTAATGTAAGACACATTTGATATATTTTAAATTGAAAAATTTAATTTAATTCAATTATATCCATTACTCAATGCAATAATAGTCAATATTTTTAATTAATATTATTTTTTAATTATAAACTATTCTTTACTAAATATATGACTTATTTAATGTAAGAATAAATATATTGTACTATATAAATCGTATTTTAGGAAATATTATATACATTGATATATATATAGACATACATATGAATATATTTCTATATTAAATATATTAATGAATAATTATGTATAAAAACATTAAAAATGAATAAGAAATTAATATGATTTTAATTATTACATTTTATTCATTCTCTATATTTGTATTTAATATATATTATTTATTAATATTTATAATATATATATATATTAAAATTATTCATTTTTATAAATAATTATTTTATTCATATTTTTTAATACTTTTGTAGTTTATTCATTTTTAATTTTTTAATTGTTATAATTTATTCATTTTTATTTTTTTGATTAATTATTACAATTTATTAATTATATATATATATATATTTAATCTATACTATTTATTAATATTGATAATATATATATATATATATATATATATGTATATTAAAGTTATTCATTTTTGTTTATAATTTTTCAATTTATAAAATGTTTAATATTTTTTATAATCAACACATTTTTAATTTTTATTTGTTTAATTATTTCATTTTATTTATTTTACATATATATATATATTTAATATATATTATTTATTAATATTTATAATTTACATATATCTATATTAAATTTATCCGTGTGTATCAATAGTTTTTTTTAATAATTTTTAAATTTACTCATTTTTCGTTATTTATTTATTTAATTATTTCATTTTATTTAGGACTTTATCAGTGCTAAAAATAAAGCACTGATAAAGGGTGCCTTTTATCTATCCCAAAGAAAAGTGCCAATAAAGGTCATACTTTTTTAGCGCTAAAAAAACGTTGATAAAGGGTGCATTTTATCAGCACTTTTTTAGGGTTGATAATAGGCACCCTTTATCAGCGCTTTTTTCTAACGATGATAAGAGACAACATTGTTAAAGGCCATTTTTTGTAGCGACTTAGATAAATTTTTTTAGATCATATACTTTCACATGTTTGTTTTTTGATTTTTTAGGGTCAAAGATAGAAGTCATAATTGGAAAAAAGTAAAGGTAATAAAGAACAACGGAAAAAACTCATGGAAGGGGAGTACTGTTTGTACCTGTTTATATATTTTTTTGAAATACATAATTTATAAATCACTTTTTTTATAAGGTCCCAACCTTAAACATTACATAATCTAGTAAATTCCTTTATGATTCTCTTCTTTACATTCCTAAATATATTTTTAGTTTAGAGTTTTAAAAAATTAGGGAATAATTCTTACATATCAACCCATAAGAATACAAAGTGGGTACTACTAAAACAATATCCATTTCTTCCATAATATAAAAGTTTTTGATAAAATCATGAAATATTTTCATGAAAAGTATTCACAACATTCATCTTAGCTTCTCTTTTTCTCTTACCCATCCTTAAATCCCATGGAAAACATTTTAAAACATGGTATGAACACAAAAATCTCAGTAAGTCACATAAAAATAAGGATATAAACCACTAGTACATGAATACATAGAAACATATGGAATCATTTTTCCAAAGATATACTTCTCACCCAAAAAGTATCATATCTTTACTTTTTAAATACATGAGATTTTGATAAAACATAGATAACATAAATAATACCATAAAGATAAATTAAAGAATTACTTAACAATGTAACCCTAACAACTATCATTTTATTTGCAACCATCATGGCTACCTTACAATGTAACACTCACGACTACTTTATAATGTAACCCTCACAATTACCTTATGGTGTAATGATCGCAGTTACACTTGGAGTAACCATAAGTTAGACCTTCAACATAAATATACCCAATGCATTAGAGTGAGATATAGGCCCCACCCTTCATCATAAACAATTCTCAATAAATATAATCATAAAATAAGAATACTTTCATAAAAAAAAAATCCGTTTTAATTTTGTAAAAATATAAATCTAAAAGAGGTTTATTAGAGAAACATCCCTTACAAATATCATGTAATTGAAGTGAGAATTAATAAAATGAATGGAGTATGTGTATAAAATATAAATTCAAATAATGAAAAATAATATAAAGAAGATTCGTTTCATAAATAATCTTAGTACCAGATAATCAATGAAGTAGAAGGTTAACCCAAAAAATGAAAATTGTGTTAAGAATTCCCTTACCATGGGTTTTTCTTACTTTAAACGTGTTTAAACCTCATGTATAATGGTTTAAATAGTGTTATTAATATATTATAAAACCATATTAATATTTATAATTACTTATATGATATTTTTATAACATCATTCCACCCAATTATTAATTATGCTTTTTTTATTTTCATTTTTTGAGTGTATTTATTTAATTGTTTCCAGGGTTGGTTCATTATAGATTTTCTTATTTAATGGAAGAAAAAATAAATAATAGGAATTAAATGGTGTTAATATGTTTTAAGAATTTTAAATTATACCATATATCATTTTTTTCTGACATTATGACGAATCATTAGATAAAACATTAATGAGAATGATTTAATTCATTGTGGTGGCTTTTATAATCATTGCAAACTTATATCATTTTATTCAAGATCATGTTTATATATTGGTTTCCAAATATTAAATAACTTATAATATGTATAATAAAATATAATTTCACCATAATATTCATTTTATGACTAGCATTGATGATGATAATGAAAAATGAAAGTGTATCATCCATGATGGCGGTAAATCGACACATCGCTGAAGATGTTCTCATTTTTAGAATAAAAGGGAGAGGAGAAGAATTTTGATGATGAATTTTTGATAAACAAAGTAAAATTATATTATATATAAGATACTAGAGTTTTCATGCCACTTATATAATGGGAGGTGAAGAGAGTATAATAAAAGAAAAAAGAACCGAGAAGAAAATAAATGAAAATGAAATAGGATTTTACCTCTTGCATTCTCCTCCATGAGAACCTCCATAAGGACTTTAGTTTTGGCATTTTCGTAAGACCAAACGATCTTGGAAATGAGGAAGATTCTTGGGAAGGAAATTAGACATAAATAAAATAATATAAAAGTCTTTTAGGTGTGAGGAGAAGAGGTGGGGGGGGGGGTAATATTTATAGTGGTGGAGATTGGTGTTTTCTCATTATTATATTCATTAGTTTATTATTTTGGATCAAGACTACGAATAGTCTAAGAATTATCACTAAATATTTTAAAATAATCAAGAATATTATGATATTTTGTTCTTACATCAGCCTTAAATAATCTATGACTCAAGAATGCATGAATGTTTTAAACACTGTAAATTATTGTATTTCACTATTCACAAAAAATTCATGTATTTCAGAAAAATTCTAAAAATTCACTCTAACCATTTTTTGATGTGTAGAATTCAAAAATGAACACAATTTTATGAAAATAATTTTCCAAGTATGAGAAATATTATTTTTAATTAAAATTATAATTTATTTAAAAAATACCAATTCTAAAACTAGAACAGAATTTTTAATACATTGAAAAATTAATTAAGGTCTCATAAAATTATATTATAATCATGAGAAAATAAAATATTAATTTATGTATTTATTTTATTAAAATATATTTTCTTTTAAATCATTATATTAGTTACAAAATTATAAATAAACATTTATATTTCACAAAAAAATGAACACTTAATTTATCACTTTCAAAAAATTTATTTACTTATTCCATGATATAAATATATCATATTATCACTTTTAAGATACACAAATTTCATTTATATTTTCATAGGTGATGTTAATATTATACTGGCCAAATTACTATTCCTAAGGGCAAGTTACTATTCCATCAGTATAAATTCCTTAATTTCTATAAATACCACTTATTTCATTATACATTTATAAGGAATTTGACGATTTAATTCCAAAATGAAAAGAAATTATTTTATTAGTACCAGGGTTGTTACATTTCTAATAATAAGCGGAATCATTTCATGAGATGAAATGAATTATATTCTCCCATAAATGCTTGAATCTTTGTCTTGTACTCCCTAATATAGGAGATACCAAAACATAGGAAAAATATTTTTACATGTTAGAAAATATTAATTTATCATGCCCAAAAATGTTAAACATATAAATGGACATTTTAAAAGTCACATTATTTATTCAATTTAGAGTTTCTTGAAAATGATTTCTAACGTGATTTCATTTCTTGATGTTGATCCATAGAAGCTTGAATTAAAAAAACTAATTATTTATGTTCATGAAAAGACCTAATTGACTATTTTTATATTCCCATTCTTGAGGGTATTTTGGACCAATTTATTCTTATTATTTTCTGTACATATTTCTTGAGTGATACTTGTGAAATGTCAACCTACTAGAACGTGCATTGTTATCTTTTCAAAGCAATAACTAAAAAAAGTCACTTTTAAAATGATTAAGACATTTTATTGATGATACCTTTATCATTGAGACTCATATATACATTTATCCTTCTTAGCCCATAGAAGTCATAGATGACTTTATTAGGATTGAGCCACATTATAAGCTTATTTATCCCTTTGCACCAAAATCTTTGTATTTTTCATGATATTCAATTGAATGAGTGGGAGAGGGGTCATGGTGGAGATGGGTTGATATTTCTTGAGAAGAGAATGTAGGGTGTTTCCAGGGGATTTCAGGAAGGTTCATTAATTTTAGGGAGGTTCACTGATAAAGCTATATCATTATCTGTGCTAAAGAAGCGCTGATAAAAAGCATCTTTATCAGTGCTAAAACTTTTTCACTGATAAATGATAAATATATTTATATAATTATATATTTATTTATTATAATTTTATAATTATTGAAATATATAATTACTTATTTACAATTATATAAATAATTTTTTGAAAAAATTATATTTTTATTTACAATTATAAATATATAATTTCATAATTATAGTAAATATACATTTATAAATATATTTATAAATAGATATATTTTTAATTATATTTTTAATTATTTTTTTTATAATTATAAATATATTTATATCATTATATTTTTATATAATTATATATATATTTAATATATATAAATATAAATATAAATATAGTAAATATATTCATTATTAAAATTTATTTATCAAAATTTTATAATTATAAATAAAATTATCATTATATTCATTTATATAATTATATATATATATTTAATGAATATATATATATATATATATAAATTTAAATATAGTAAATATAATCATTATTTAAACTTATTTATTATAATTTTATAATTATATAAGTAATTTTCTTTAAAAAATATTTATATATTTATATCATCATATATATTAGGTGATTTGGGGGTATAATTACATCAAACACACATACACACCCCACATAGAGACTGGTAAGGTAGGTCATAGCCACCCCAAGGGGATAACCCACACATAAAGACTTATTTATTTAATATTTATGGCCTGAAGGCCCTGTGGTCATGAGACCCTTTTATTTAATTCCAAAAGACCCACCATCAACACCGGGTATGGGTCACTTTTCTGGACGTGACATGCATCCGTGTTTCGTCACTCCACCAACCAAAGGTCACCGCCACACTGAGCGGTCTGCCGCTACTCCAAGCATTGGTCATCCCGATCAACACTGAGTAGTCCCATTGACAACTACTCCACCGATAAGGACGTCACCACATGTGAGCACTACGTTCGCATCGTCCGCTCCCCTCTGCTCCACCGAATCCATCCTCGTTCGCATTGCCCTGCCCAAAGATGCCACCACCTCTCCCCATTCACAGTGCCCACCACCCGCGGCTCCACCGACCAGACACATTACCACTACACGCACCGAGCTCACCATGAGGGCTGCTCATTATATATATTTAATAAATAAATATAAATATAAACATAAACATAAATATAAATATAAATATAAATATAAATATAGATATAAATATAGATATTAATATAGATATAAATATAAATATAAATATAAATATAAATATAAATATAAATATAAATATAAATATAAATATAAATATAAATATAAATATAAATATAAATATAAATATAAATATAAATATAAATATAAATATAAATATAAATATAAATATTATTATTAATACATATATAAATATAAATATAGTAAATATTTTCATTATTTAAATTAATTTATTAAAATTTTAAAATTATTCAAATATATATAATTATTTATTTATAATTATATAAATAATTTAAATAAAAAATATTTATTTATTTATAATTATAAATATTATAATTTATAAATATAGTTAATTTATGTTTATAAATATATTTATTAATGAAAATTTAATTAAAAATATATTTTTAACATTATTAATGAATATATAATCTTAAATAGATGTATGTTATGGGTGAAATTGAATAATTAAAAATGAGTACACTTTAAAAATATTGAGAAAATGGATAAGTTTAATAAATTAAATATAAATTATTAAAAAAATAAGGATTTATACATAGTAGGTCCAGGGGAGGGGAACAAAGGAAAGAAAATCTGCAGACGCGGAGGCTCGAAACCAGGACCTCCTCAACTCACCACCACAGGTACAGCAGGGATGGAACCACTGAACTGCGCCCTATAGGGCAAAAAAATAAGGATTTATACTAAAATAAAGAAGAATACATATTTAAAATATTAAAACATAGTAAATAAATAAATAAAAATTAATAATAGAAAATAATTTTTATCAAAGAAAAATTTTAAAACTATTAAAAAAGAATAAATAATACCAAACTAATAATATTAAAAATAAATAAGTTAAATTTACCGAATAAAAACATAATATATTAATTGTAGCATGTAATAATGAAATTCTAAAATGAATACTAAAATTTGAATAAATTACAAAAATATTAGTTGTGTGTATTTCTATATAAGATTTCATTAATTACATAAATTTTGGTGTGTGTGTGCAATGTATATAAAAATTCATTAATTACGTATATGTATGTGAAATCAATTAGTGTAACACATGTTTGATATATGTTAAATTGAAAAATCAAACAACATTCAATTATGTCCATTACTCGATGCAGTTATAGTCAGTATTATTTATTAATATTAATTTCTAATTATAAACCATTCTTCTCTAAATATATGACTTATTTATTGTAATCATAAATATTTTGTATTATATAAATCATATTTTAGTAAATATTATATACATTGATATATATATATATATATATGAATATATTTCTATATTAAATGTATTAATGAATAATTTTGTATAAAAACCATTAAAAATGAATAAGACATTAATATGTATTTAATTATTACATTTTATTCATTTTATATATTTATATTTAATATATATTATATATTACTATTTATAATATATATATTTATATTAAAATTCTTCATTTTTATAAATAATTGTTTCATTAATAATTTTTTAATAATTTTGAAATTTATTCATTTTTAATTTTTGGTTTAATTTTTAAAATTTATTCATTTTTATTTTTTTGTTTAATTATTACAATTTATTCATTTTATATATGTAAATTTAATATATACTATTTATTAATATCTATATAATATATATATGTATATTAATGTTATTCATTATTATCAATAATTGTTCAATTAATAAGATGTTTAATATTTTTCTTAATTTACTCATTTTCAGTTTTTTAATTATTTATTTTTATTCATTATACATATATATATATATATTTAATATATACTATTTATGAATATTTATAATATATATATATATATATGTATATTAAATATATCCATTTTTATCAATAAATTTTTTAATATTTTTTTAATTTACTCATTTTTAATTTTAATTTGTTAATTTATTTAATTTTATTTCAGACCTTTATCAGGGATAAAAAAACAATGATAAAGGATACCCTTTATCGTCACTAAAAATAAAGCACTGATAAAGCGTACCCTTTATTATTGCTAAAAATAAAGCGTTGATAATGGATACCGTTTATCCATGCTAAAGAAATGTTTTGATAAAATTTATCATTTATTAGTTCTAAAAAATGTTGATAATGACTACATTTTATCGGAATTTTATTTGGGTTGATAAAATCTACCCATTATTAGTGATTTTTTCTAGTACTCATAAGGGACATTGTAGTTAAAGGCCTTTTTGTGGCAGTGATTGAGCTAAAGGTTTTGGATCATGTATTTTCACAGGTTTGTTTTTTAATTTTTCAGGGTCAAATGAAGAATTTGAAGTTGAAAAAAAGAGAATGAAATAAAGAAAATTTGAATAAATTAATTGAAGGGGGAGTATTATTTGTACCTATTTTTTTTTGACATCTATAATTCAAGAATAACATGTTTTTAATAATAAGCCGAATTATTTCATGAGGTGAAATGATTTGTATTCTCCCATAAATGCTTGAATTTGTTTCTTGTACTCCTTGATCTAAGATACATCAACATAAATGAAATATAATTTGAAATGTTGGAAAATATTAATTTATCATGCCCATAAATGTTAAACATATAAATGGACATTTTAAAAGTCACTTTATTCATTTAATTTAGATTTTCTTGAAAATGATTTCTAATGTGATTTCTTTTCTTGATGTTGATTCCAAAAAGTTTTCATTGAGTAAACTAATTATTTATGTTCATGAAAAGATGTGATTAACCATTTTTATATTCCATTCCTGAGAGTATTTAGGACCAATTTTTTCTTAATCATTTTTATATATATTTTTTGAGTGATACTCGGGGAATGTCAACATAGTAGAACTTACACTGTAATATTTTTAAATATATGACTGTGGAGATTCTGTTTTAAAATGATTAAGGCATTGTATTTATGATCCCTTTATCATTGAGACTCACATATACATTTATCATTCTTGTCCTGTACAATCCATGGATGACCTTGTTAGGATTGAGCCACATGGTAAGCCTATTTATCCTTTTGCACCCAAATATTTGTATTTTTTATAATATTCAATTGAATGAGTGTTGGGGAAGGGTTTTTCATGGTAGAGATGGGTTGTTGTTTCTTAAGAGGATAATAGAGGGTATTTCTATGGTATTTTTAGGAAGGTTTATGATATTATTTTTTATATTTCAATTGTTTATCCCAATTGTTGTTAAAAAAATAAAATAGAAAACAAAGAAGGAGAAGAAAAATTAATTAAAAAAAATGGGTTATTTCTTGGGTGGATAAAAAATCAACACTACCTGAATGATGATCTTTAAAAAAAACATGTGGTTAGGTAGTGGATGTGATATTTATCTCGTGTATAGATTAAAAAAAAATAGAAGAAGAAAAATAAAAACACACAACAATAGAGGATCATTTTTCATTATGCTTACATAGTTTTTGATCCTTTACTTTGAACTTCGGGGTTGTGCAAGATGATTTTTTTAGTGATGATCATTTCAATACAATTTTATTTTGAATATCATACACTATACCTTCTAATTTATCCTCCTCCTTGGACATTACTTTATTTTTAACTTCATTACCTACCTACCAACAACATTAAAATCATTTGATCATATTTTTAAATTCCTCATAACTAATTGTGATATTTGTATTTATGGGGTAGAGAAAGTAGATTTAGTGCAAGACTATAGTTATAAGCATGTAATTGAGGTATAGGTATAACACTATTAAATTGTTATATTGTGTGATGATAGGAAAAATTCATGGTGAGATAAATCATAAGAGGCATGGATATTTATTATAGGTTGAAATTTATATGTGAAAAGGGGAAATGTATTGAATTAAAAATTATTTATGAAGTACGATTCATAAATTATTTATTTAGTATGTTTGTTCTTTTAAAATCATTAGTAATAACTTATTTTTTATGAGCATAACAACTAGAAAATTTCCTTGTTAATTTATGTAACCTTGGTGTTTAGATGTTGATATTTTACTTTAGGATAAGTAATTATTTGATTGTGGGGGTATTTAATATCTTGAAAATACATACATATTTTCATGGTTTTATAATGTATTTTCACTAAATATCTATTCTTTAAACAAGGAAATCATACATGATGTTATTGTTTATTTATTTTTATGGAATCATAATCATTAAAGTGAATTAAAAAATTTCATGAAGGAAAACACAGAATACTGGAAAGATGTACAGTGTGACGTGACACTAAAAAAACATGGATAAAGTCATAAATGAAGTCAATATGAATTCCAATGGATGCCACAAATCATTACCCAAGTCATAAACCATAATATTGAGTAATGAACAATGAGAAGAACTAAAAAATATATCATTATATGTATTTATTTCCTGTAAACCATTCACAATCTGAATGAGATGAGGCTGATTTATACTGAAATACGCATTGACCGTTCATGCTTTAAAATGAGGATTCACTCCTTGTATGAAGATGTAGTAGAAAGCTATATGTCTTGTAAATAATTTTGAATTTATGTTTTATAAGACATAAAATTTTCATTCCATAATCATCATTTACATTACGTGGTTTTCAAGATAGAAGAAGAAGTTTCACCATTCACAATGTATAAAATATGTTTACATAGAGTAGAAAAAGTGAATATAAAAATTTTATATAATATATTTTTGGTATTTAGGGAAATTAATATCGAGTTAACCCTCAAACATAGATAAAACTAATAGTCTTAAATATATAGAGAATCATACCATGGATAGTGGATCATTTGACCATCATAGGAGAGCTTCTACTAGGGTTCCGACCTAGGGATTGTTCATCATAGTTAGGGTTTTCATTGTTTTTTTATATTTTTCTCTAATGATGGATGATACTTATATTAATTCCAATCAATTTACTTAATTATATTTCCTTTTCCTTCCTAAATAATCTCTCCACTATGGGTATTAGTTTATTCATCATCGGTGATCACCTGATGATGATTGGCTAAACCCCATATGGGGGAGCATAATCTGTCAAAGTGGGTGCGTACCAATGTTTTTTATTTCTTTCTTCACATGATGATTTTATCTAATTGGTATTGTGTTATGATTCATTTTTATCATATTTTTTTATTATATCACTGAACAAGTACGTTTGATATTTGGAAAAACCCAACACGATAAATGTAATTAACTCATGATCATTGAGTTGGATTATTCTTATGTAATTGAAATCTAATCATAATTCATCATTATCATTTTAATTCACCAGAACATGATGAATTTATTTTCTAGGGTTGTTTATTATAGATTTAACATTTCTCATATCGACAAAATTGATTTATTTCATAACTAATGGATATTATTATTTTTCAAGTGTATTTGGAATTTTTATTTTTAAAAATTTACCATGGAAAATTATTTATCTCTATTTTATTTCTCCATTTGAATTTATTTATTTAATTATCATAATTAATTTAGTCTAAATAATTCAATTTCAATTTAGGTGACCCAAAATTTGGTCAAAATTTGTCATTGTGTGCCCTTATCTTCAGGGGATTGACCACATACCACCAGTATGCTACACATATACAGTTAGTGTGGTTCGAGAACAACATAATCATATAATTTGATTGCCTATGTGGAATTAACAATTCTATGTGGGTGTATTAATTTTTTTCCCATTTCTAGTAAGTATCAGATCATAATAGACTACTCAAGCATGATTGGTTATGTCAATAATTCTCTTATCATATTTATATTGAATGATTTTAATTTAGGGTTTTTATTCAATTTTTCATTTTTATATTTTAAAATCCTAGTAATTGTTGGTGTTATATAGGATAGAATACATGTTATATCAGTCTTATGTCATGCCACCATCAGAATACATCGCATGATAGGAGTATTTGACCACATGGGTAGTAGTGATTTCTTGATGGTGGTCATGTCAAGAAACTAGCCAGAATTATTCTAATTCTTATGAATATGATGAATTCAAACATCAACAGTGGTGATACACCTATTGTTATATCTATGGGGGAGACACAAATTTTCAAGAATACCAATGAAAATCCCAAGCTCAGTAATATGAATAATAATACTCTAACATCCCACAACTTGAAGAGAAGTATTTAGATGAAAAACTAACAATATTTCTCTATAAGTATATTCACATGTCAGATAAGATGATGGATGATAATGAAGCTTCAATCAGAGAATAGGGAGAATTGATTAATAAACTTTATCAAATTATTTTATATCTAAATTCTCTTATACAAAATTTACTATTAATTACCAATACATGGATAAAATGGTTTGAAGAATAGGAACAGGAAGAGGTGGTTGAAGAAGTTAAAGGAATTGAAGAAACAAAGGAATAAAATTTGGATGAGGAAACTAAAAAAAGTTCATGGAACATAAGGATAATTTTTTGAAAAAGATAATCCCTAGGTTTATGGAGAAGAATAAGTAGAAACTCAAGAATCTCTTATATGCATACAAATAGACAAATAAAAAAACAAAAAAGAATAAACAAACAACATGATGGAAATTATTGATTGGAAGGTTGAGAATAGAGAGGTAAAATAGCTTTAAGAAGAGCAAGTCATCAAGTTAAATAGTAATGAAGAAAAATTTAAGAAAGGGGACAACAACTAGAAACACTTTGAACTCACTAATATTCTAGAAAGGATGAAAAATGAGACTTAATGATAAATATATAATAAGATACAGAGAAGAACACATATGGTCTCATGAATGTAATTAACGAGAGGAAGAAACAGTCTTATGTTGAAATGAAAACCATATTTGATGATGTAAAGGAAGAATAACCTACAAAAATTAATGTAGAAGATGAAAAATTGGTGGAAAAGGTGAACTAAAAAATCTATTAAGACTTCAATTTCCTCCTGTTTTCTTAAATATATCCTCAAGTTGTAGCACACCACAATCACCAGTGAAGAATACCCAATGGGGGAGAAATAAAAGAGCTACCTTAGATGTGAAACATAGTAATAATTGAGTAAATATGATACAGTTATCTGTATATTAGGTTCTAATTAGCTAATTAAGTTAAAGGATCAAGCTAGATACCATAATGGAGCATTAATATGAGGTGACCTAGATTTCAAAATTGCTTTCTAGGATATAGATTTATTTTATTATATGAGTTTAAATAACTCTTTCCATGGTTGATCCCTTTTAAGCTAAATGTTTTGGATCCTGTACTTTCACATGTTTTTTTATTTTATAGGGTCAAAGAAAGAAGTTGAAGATTTAAAAAGGATTAATAAAGAAAAAACAAACAAAAAACTTCATGGAAGGGGAGTATTGTTTTTACTTGTCTATATTTTTTTAAATCTATAATTATAATATAATTTTTTTAATAATAAGATGAAACATTTCATTAACTGAAATTAATTATATTATATGATAAATGCTTGAATTTTTGTCTTGTACTCACTTATCTAGGAAACATCAATACATAGGAATAATATTTTTGACTTTTTGTAACGTCCCGGTTCTGGAAGCCACCCAGAGGCACCCCATACCCGGTTGGTCACATGGTCTCAAGCGCATTTCCCCAAACGCCAGAGGCTACCGACTAGCAGTGAGGGACTTGGGTGTGATAGTGGGGAAACTATTCCCTCAATTGAAGAGTACACAACGGAATAAATAAACATGCATATCGGAAGCAGTAATAACCAACAATATAAACAGCGGAAGACTAAATCATCAAACTGGAGCACATATGTATATGTATGAAATGATGTATAATACATAACTAGGAAAGCATCCCAATGAGTCACAATGCTGGAAAACACTACAGTACCAAAACAAGTACAAAAGAAAAGTAAATAGCTCCTCAGCATCGGAAGCCAAAGCTTGGTCCCATGCTCCCCTGCTCCAAGAAATCAAGCTCCAGAATTCGAAGGGCACTTTCCCTTTTCTATACCAGTAGAAAAAAAGTTTTCTTGGGCCAAAAAGCATGGCCCAAATAGAGTGTGAGATAAAATCCCAGTAGGCATTCACCTGAAGATCTGTGCCTAACAATCAGTGAGTAAATGGAAGGTAAAAGTACAATAAGCAGTAAACAACAATAGCAAGCAATAGGTAGTAACAGTAAGCGGTAAAACAGGATGATAAAACAGTAATCAAACCACAACCAACAATAGCAGTGAAGCACAAAGCTAACAAACAGGAGCCCTATAGGAAGTACTCGCAGCTATCCCCTATGGTCCTATCCAAGAAGTACCACAACCCTCTGGGCAGTGCACTTAGCCTAACCCCTCTGCCTTGGTCATACACATTTATGAGACTCTTTTGGGAAGCTCACTCGGTCAATTCCCCTTATAGTCTAGGGTAGTCAGGGACTCTCTTGAGGAAGATCACCCGGTCTAACCCTCTTAGCCCCAAGGTCTAGAGACTCTCTGAGGAAGCTATCTCAGTCAATTCCTCATATAGCCTCAGGTATACCATAGACTCTCTGAGGAAGCTCACTCGGTCAATTCCCCCTCTATCCTAGGAAGGTTCTTAAAGAGATTCAAACAAGGTAAGACTCTCTGAGGAAGTGCACTCGGTCTACCCTCCTGTAGTCTATAAAATCCAAGACTCTCTGGGAGCTCACTCGGTCCATCCCCTCTGTAGTCTATAATGTCTAAGACTCTCTGGAAAGCTCACTCGGTCTATCCCTTATAGTCTATAGCACCAGGTCCTCTCATCCCCATGCTAGTCCGTGCATAATAATTCTATAAGGCCAAAGTACCTATAGAGATACTTGGATAACCAAAGTACACCTATAGAGATACTTATCTAAACAGTCTACAAGGCAAAAAGCATGTCTTGAATTCCACTTCAACCTATAATCGCAAGGCATAAAAATAGGTGCAGCAACCAAAGGAAAACGAGACCCAAAGGTCATAAACAGAAGATAACAAGGGAAAAAACATCCAAGCACAAAAAATTTATCCTATAAAAAGGTCAAATTACCTCTATACAAGCATACAAGCAAGGCATAAAAACAAAAAGGGAAAAAATCTAAACACGCGATACCCCGTTCATGGGTATCGATGGAAATTCGCACATAAACTCAAAGACTTTGAATGGGAAGGCACAAACCACCTACCTCGATCCTAGGAGATCGATATACTTGAAACACGATGACTGATTCTCCCTAGAACATCATAGATCTGAGAAAACGCACAAAATGTTCAACCTTAGATAACTTGAGAAGGACGAAGAATTGAAAAACAATATTCAAGAAGAAGGAAGAACTCACCGCTGCACTTCCAACGCAATCGACCGTGCGCGAATCGGATATCGGACGAAGAGGTGGGAGCTCGGGGAAGATTCAGTTGTACGGGTCACTGTCAGATGAACCAGACCTAGAACAAGACAAATATTGCGATGAGGCGTGACCCCGGTCTGTTTATTAAAAAAAAAAGAAAAGTACACGGCATGTAGTGGGTTTTTCCATACTCTGCTAAAATCAGCCTCCATGTCACCCCTACACACCGTGTGTGTGGCCCGGGCACGGACAACACACGGCTTCGAGCCAGAGAAGAGTACACGACGTGTACTTCAAAATTTTCCAGAAACTCCAAAAAAACTCAAAAACTCCAGAAAAGGAAAGGCATACTTGAAACGAAGATCCTGGTTCTTACAAACTTCCCCCTTAAAGAAATTCGTCACCGAATTTCCCAAGAGAGGCGTAGAAGAAGAAACCCCGAACATCTCCGACCACTATGATCGAACCTCGACCTCCCTCTCCCAAGTCTCGTCCTGTACTCGCTCGTGCTGCCATAACACTCGTACCAGAGGAACAGACCGACCTTGGAGAACCTTTGTGCTACGATCGACAATCCAGATAGGATGCTCTTCAAACGACGCATCCGCTTCGAGCTCAACCTCCTTGGGCTGAAAGACATGAGACGAGTCTGAAAAGTAACGTCGGAGATGAGAGACGTGGAAGAAGTCATACATAGCCTGGTACCTCTGAGGTAGTTTCAACTGATAGGCAACCGGCCCAACTCTCTCTAATACCTCAAACGGACCGACGTACTGTAGTGAAAGCTTACCCTGTATCCGAATCCTCTTGTGTCCCAACCTCGGTGCGGCACGCAGGAAAACCTAATCCCCGACCTTGAACTCCAGAGGTCCTCTCTGCTGATCAGCATAAGACTTCTGTTGAGATTGTGCTGTAGCCATCCTCTTCCGAATCAACTCTATCTGCTCCGAAGTCTCCTGAAAAAGACGAGGTCCCAACAAAGATTCCTCTCCTGCCTCCATCTAGCATAAGGGTGATCGACATGGCCTACCATACAAAGCCTCGTATTGTTCCATCTAAATGGTTGCCTAAAAACTGTTGTTGTAGGCGAACTCCACAAGAGGTATATTCTTCTCCCAAGAACCGCTGAAGTCTAGAATGCAAGCTCGGAGCATATCCTCAAGCACCTGGATCGTGCGCTCAGACTGGCCATCAGTCTGGGGATGGTATGCTGTACTCAAAAGTACCTGTGTACCTAGAGCCTTCTGAAGTTTTTTCCAGAACCGAGAGGTAAATTGCACATCCCTGTCTGAAACAATGGAGTGTGGAAATCCATGTAGACGTACAATCTCTCAGATGTACAATCGTCCCAGATCATCAACACTGAATGTTTCCTTGATCAGCAAGAAGTGTGCAACCTTCGTAAGCCTTTCGACGACAACCCAAACATCATCATTTCCCCGCGGTGACCTCGGAAACCCAGTCATGAAGTCCATTGCGACATCGTTCCACTTCCACTACAGAATGGGTAACTGCTGTAAAAGCCCTACTGGTCGCTGATGCTTTGCTTTTACCTGCTAACAAGTAGAACATCTCATGACAAAACCAGCCGCATCTCTCTTCATACTTGGCCACAAATAATGGCGATGAATATCTCGATACATTTTGGTGACACCAGGATGAACTGTCCAAACAGAGAAATGAAAATCCTGCATCAGCTCCTCGCATATGTCTGATGGCACCCATCCTGGAAATGCAAGATCTCATCCTTGCCCACTATCCATCCAGGAAGAGGGTCCCCTCCTGAAAAACTCTCCCGCAGGACCAAGACCTCTGAGTCTGATAGCTGCCTCATTTGTACCCTATCAATAAGTGTAGAGGTAACAACCACAAAAGATAGGACAGTCTGTCCCTGCCTGTCATGCACCTCCAGATGCATCTCAGAGAACAGAGCCATAAGCTGCCACTCACTGCTGGCCTCCTGAACTACATGAATCTGTGTTCGTCTGATCAACGCATCTGCCACTGCATTTCCCTTTCCCGGCATATAAGGAAGCTTGAAGTCAAAGGACTGAAGATACTCGACCCACCTGTGCTGTCTCAGATTCAGATCACACTAAGTGAAGATATACTTGAGACTCTTGTGGTCGGAGAAAACCACAAAGTGCTCTCCTTGAAGATAGTGTCTTCAAAAGCGTATGGCATGAACAACTTCTTCCAACTCCAAATCGTGCGTTGGGTAGTTCCTCTCGTGTGGCCTCAACTGTCGAGACCCGTAAGCAACAACTCCATCTCCCTTCATAAGCACAGCTCCTAGCCCGATACCCGAAGCATCACAATAAACAATGTAGCTCTTGCCCGGATTTGGAAAGACTAGTATCAGTGCTGACATCAACCTCCCCTTCAGCTCCTGAAAGTATGACTCACAAGAATCTGACCATAAAAACATAGCCCCTTTCTTGGCCAGGCCTATCAACGGTGCTACTAGGCGCGAGAAGTCCTGAATGAAGCGTCTGTATTACCCGGCCTGCCCCAGAAAATTCCGTACCTCAAAGAATTTCTTCAGCTGCTCCCAGGATACTACGACTCTCACTTTCTCTGGGTCCATAGATAATCCATCCTCTGAGATGACGTGACCAAAGAAGTGAATCTGATCCATACAAAAGTGGCACTTCGAGAGTTTAGCATACAGTCGATTCTCTCTCAGTGTACTCAGAATGATCTCAAGATGTGTGGCATGGTCGTGTAGAGTGTGAGAGTACACTAAGATATCGTCCACGAAGACCACGAAAAAGGAGTCCAAGTACGGATGGAACACTCGGTTCATCAGTTCCATGAAGACTGCATGCGCGTTCATAAGACCGAACGACATGAATGTATATTCGTAAAGACCATACCTGTTCCTGAAAGCTGTCAGAGGTATATCTGATGGTCTAACGCGCAATTGATGATAATCGGACCTCAAGTCGATATTCGAGAACACCCAGGCTCCTCGAAGCTGATCAAAGAGGTCATCGATCCTAGGAAAGGGATATCAGTTCTTGACTGTCAATTGGTTCAGCTTCCGATAATCCACACAAACCTGAAGGGTACCATTTTCCTTCTTTGTAAATAGGACAGGCGAACCCCAAGGAGGAGTACTGGGTTGGATGAAACCCTTCACTTACAACTCCTCCAACTGCTTCTTGAGCTCATGAAACTCAGGTGTAGCCATCCTATAAGGAGGAATGGACACCAGTACCTCTCCTGGTATGAGATCAATCGAGAATTCTACCTCACGATCCGGAGGTAAACCTGAAAATTCTTTTGGAAAGACATCCCTGAAACGATCCACCACTGGAGGAAAGTCTAACTGTGAAGTCCCCTGGTCATCCAGATAAAGACTGGAAATCTGGGCTATAACTTCCCCTAGCCAATGATTCTCTAGTCCAGCTCTACCCGCCTGGACATCCCACTCACCTCTATGAAGGACAGATCCACCCTCTGGTGATGTGAAACTCACCCTGCGGCGATAGCAATCAACAACTGCCAGGACGGGAACCAACCAGTCCATCCCGAGAATGATGTCATAGCCTGTTATCTCTAGGACATAGAGGTCCAATAAGAAATGACACCCCGCAACCTCAAAAGTACACCTTAGATTATAAAAACAAGGACAGGAAACACAAGAGTACAAAACTAGGACAGGGGGAAGAAACTATCAAATTTTACAAAACACGACTACATGGCGTGTATAAAAACTACACAACGTGTCTTCTTTATCCATTAAAATGGATGTGTACCCCTATCCGACAGGTTGTGTAACACCCCAAACTACATGGCATGTTGTTCCCAAACACGGCATGTACTTGAACTCTAAACCCCTGCCCGAGTCTCCTTACACGACTAACTCACATGGCTCAAACTAACCTCAGACTATATGGCCTGTTCCCTTGGGACACGACATGTACCGGATATTGACTCGGTGGCCCGTGTTGTTAGTTACACGACCGTCTACACGGATGGAATTTACACGGTGTGTTCCAAACAAAAATGGAATGTATAAGTGAAGGTGACACCGTACCATATTGTTCGTAACATGGCCGGGTACATGGGAAAGACTACATGGCGTGTTCCGAAAGCAACACGATGTGTCTTAGAGAAGGTCACACCGACCCGTGTTGTTTGTGAAACGGCCAGATACCTGGACATAACTACATGATGTGTTCTCTTACAACACGGCGTGTTCTACTCGAGCTTCCCTGACCCGTGTTGTTAGTGACACGGCCGGGTACAAGGCTCTACACTACACAGCATGTACATACCGTACACGGCATGTTCCTAAAGTTATCTTCACAACACCGTGTTCCTGCACACACATTCATTAACACGACCTAAAAACTACACGGTTTGTAACCAGAAAGTACATGCCGTGTATTCTGGGTTTTTCTAGGTAGTAGCTCAGAAACTACACAGAAGCCCAGAAACACAGAAAACAAGGCAAAGAGGTGCCAAATTTCGATCCGTGAGGGCCCATACTCCCCCGCGAATCAAAGCATGGAATCTCCAACAGTCATGTACAAGAGAAAAAGGATCATGATCCACCAACTCCCGATTCAAGAGGGCCCATAACACCTCAAGAATAAAAATTTGGCGTTCATTTGATCAAAGTGCAATACAAACAATTCTCTAACAAAGAAGCAGAGATTCTATCAAGCATCTATCACAACAGCATGCATAATCTACAAAAGTCTATCACAATAGAATGAAATCACTAATGCACCCTAGATGACATGGAAATAATGCATGGCATGTGATTTCTACCAGTGCCTAGATGATGCATGATATGGAATACCCTCATCTCACCGGGTTGCAACAGAAATAGAACCTTAATATCAAAACAATAGTAGTACAAATCATGTGAATCACTCTAGGTGAAATCGTATCAACTGTAAAATCTCAAAAACCAGAAACTGCAATAAACGAGTTAGTATGGATTTTCCCTATACACGGGTTAGATACTCCCGAGCACAGATTATCACCAAGTACTGAATCCGTCCTATCCCTGGATAATGTCTCCCAACAGTAAAGCAAGAGAAAATAATTCCTCTGACACCACTTTTTAACGTCCCGGTTCGGGAAGCCACCCAGAGGCGCCCTATACCCGGTTGGTCACATGGCCTCAAGCACATTTCCCCAAATTACAGTGGCAAACAACTTGCAGCGAGGGCCTTGGGTATGATAGTGGGGAAACTATTCCCTCATTGGCATAGTACACAGCGGAATAAATAAACATGCAATACCGGAAGTAGTAATAACCAACAATATAAACAACAGAAGACTAAATCATCAAACTGGAGCACATATGTATATGTACTAAATGATGCATAATATATAACTAGGAAAGCAGCCTAACGAGTCAAAATGATGGAAAACACTACAGTACCAAAACAAGTACAAAAGAAAAGTAAACAGCTCCTCAGCATTTCAAGCCAAAGCTTGGTCCCATGCTCCCATTCTCCAAGCAATCAAGCTCCAAAATTTGAAGGGCGCTTGCCCTTGTCTATACCTGCAGCAACATAGTCTTATTTGGCCCAAAATCCTGTCCGAAACAGGGTATGAGATAAAATCCCAGTAGGCATTCATCCGAAGATCTGTGCCTAACAGTCAGTGAGTAAATGGTAGGTAAAAGTACAATAAGCAGTAAACAACAATAGTAAGCAATATGCAGTAACAGTAAGCGGTAAAACAGGATGATACAACAGTAATCAAACCACAACCAACAACAGTAGTGAAGCACAGAGCTAACAAATAGAATCCCTATGGGAAGTACTCGCAGCCATCCCCTCTGTTCCTATCCAAGAAGTACCACAACCCTCTGGGTAGTGCACTCAGCCTAACCCCTTTGGATTGGTCATACGCATTTATGAGACTCTCTGGGGAAGCTCACTCGGTCAATTCCACTTATAGTCTAGGGTAGTCAGGGACTCTCTTGAGGAATATCACACGGTCTAACCCTCTTAGCCCCAAGGTCTAGAGACTCTCTGAGGAAGCTATCTCAGTCAATTCCTCATATAGCCTCAGGTATACCATAGACTCTCTGAGGAAGCTCACTCGGTCAATTCCCCCTCTAGCCTGGGAAGGTTCTTAAAGAGATTCAAATAAGGTAAGACTCTCTGAGGAAGCTCACTTGGTCTACCCTCCTGTAGTCTATAAAATACAAGACTCTCTGGGAGCTCACTCATTCCATCCCCTCTGTAGTCTATAATGTCTAAGACTCTCTGGGAAGCTCACTCGGTCTGTCCTTTATAGTCTATAGCACCAGGTCCTCTCAGCCTTGTGCCAGTCAGTGTATAATAATGCTATAAGGACAAAGTAAACCTATAGAGCTACCTGGCTAACCAAAGTAAACCTACAGATCTACTTAGATAAACAGTCTACAAGGCAACAAGAATGTCATGAATTCCACTTCAACCTATAATCACGAGGCGTGAAAATAGGTGTAGCAGCCAAAGGAAAACGAGACCCAAAGGTTGTAAACAGAACAGAGCATGAGAAAAAACATCCAAGCACAACAAAATTATCCTCTAACAAGGTCAAATTACGTCTACCCAAGCATACAATCAAGGCAGGAAAACAAAAAGGGAAAAAAGGTAAACACGCGATACCCTGTTCATGGGTATCGGTGGAAATTCACACATAAACTCAAAGACTTTGAACAGGAAGGCACAAACCACCTACCTCAATCCTAGAAGATCGATATACTTAAACCAAGATAGCTGATTCTCCCTATAACATCGTGGATATGATAAAACGCACAAAATTTTCAACCTTAGATAACTTGAGAAGGAGGAAGAATTGGAAAACAAGGTTCAAGGAGAAGGAAGAAATCACCGCTGTGCTTCTAACACAATCAACCATGCTCGAATCAAAGATCGGACGGAGAGGCGGGAGCTCAGGGAATATTCGGCCGTACATGTCTCTCTCAGATGAACCAGACCTAGAATAAGACAAATATCGCGATGAGGCGCGACCCCGGTCCGTTTAGTGAAAAAAATAAAAGTACACGATGTGTATTTTTAAAGTACACAGCGTGTAGTGGGTTTTTACGTACTCCACTAAAATTGTCCTCCACGTCACCCCTATACACCATGTGTGTGGCCCGGGCACAGACAACACACGGCTTCGACCCAGAGAAGAGTACAGGCGTGTACTTCGAAATTTTCCAGAAACTCCAAAAAAACTCAAAAACTCCAGAAAAGGAAAGGCATACCTGAAATGAAGATCTGGGTTCTTACACTTTTTATAAAATTTTAATTAACATTCCCATAAATGTTGAAGATATAAATGGAAATTTTAAAAGTCACTTTCTTCATTAAATTTAGTGTTTTTTAAAAATTATAATTGATGTTATTGCTTTTATAGACATTGATTCCAAGAAATTTTCATTGAGTAAACTAATTATTGAAATTCATGAAATGAACTAATAAAACATTTTTATTTTCTCATTCTCAAGATTATTATGGAATGAATTCTTCTTATTTTTTTGTTCATATTTCTTTATTGATACATGATGCATGTTAGCCTACTAGAACTTACATTAATATTATGTCAAATTTATAACTAAAAAACTCACTTTTAAAACAGTTGAGGAATTTTATTAATGAGAACTTTATCATTAAGAACAAACTTTACATTTATTCACTATATCCCATATAATCTATGGATAAACTTGTTAGGATTTATCCACATTACAAGCCTATTTTATACATTTATATCAAAATATTTGTATTTTTCATGGTATTCAATTGAATGAGTGTTAGTGAGGGGTTATTTATGGTGGAGATGGGTTATTGTTACTTGAGAGGAGAAATAAGGGTATTTATGTGGGATTTTTGGGATGGACCATGACTTTATTTGTTGAATTTAAATCTTTTATCCATATTGTTGGTAAAAAGTAAAAAGAATAAAGAAGATAAAAAAATTAATTAAAAATGGGTTATTTTTAGGGTGGGTCAAAAATCAATACTACAAGACCAATGATATTCAAAATAATATATGGTTAGGAGGTTTATGTGAGATTTATCCTTGATACAAGTTTTGAAAAAGGAAAAAGAAGAAGAAGAAGAATAAGAATAAGAAAAACACACATTAAGATAAGGTCATTAATCATTATGCTTACATAGTTCGTGAACCTTTACTTTTCTATTTTGGGGGTGTATGAGATGGAATTATATTTTGGTGAGGAGTATTTTATTACCCTTTACTCTTGAATATCATTCATTTTACCATTGAGTTTAACCTCCTCCTTGTACTCTAATTTATTTTTAACATCAATACTTACCAACCATCAACCCCAAAATCATTTGACCATAATTAAAAATACTTCATGATTAATTATTATATTTTTCTTTTTGATTTAGAGAAAGTAGATTCAATATAATCCTATAGTTATGATCATGTAGTTGAGGTATGATCATAATATTATTAAATTGTTACTTTGAGTGATGTGAGGAACAAATCATAGTGAGGTAAATCATAAGCAGCATGAATGTTGATGAGAGGTTAAATTTATAAGTCAAAAGGATAAATGTCCTAAATTGAGAGTTATATATGAAACCTAATTTATGAATTATTTATTGATTATTTATATGATTTTATAATCTTCTGTTATAACTTATTTTTTATGAGAATCATAATTATAAAATCTCCTTGTTAATTAATGGACCCTTGGAATTTAGATTCTAAGATTTTTTTTGAGGATGAGAAATGATTTGAGTGTGGGGGTATTTTATTTATATAAATTTCATACATATTTTCATGGTTTTATAACATGTTTTCATAGAATATTTATTAATTAAATAAGTAATTCCAACTTGATTTTATTGTTTATGTATTTTAATTGTATAATAATCATTATGGATAAATCAGGAATTTCATGAAGGAAAACATGGAATAATGGGAAGATGCATGGCGCAGAATGACACCAAAAAAATAAGGATGATGCCAAAAATAGAGTCAAGATAAATGTCATGGGATACCAAAAAGCGTTACCCAAGCCACAAACTAGAATCGAGAGCTACGAAATAGGGTAAGAATATCAATTTTTTTGTAATTATATAAATTGGAATCATGTAAACTATTCCCAAAATGAATTGGGTGAGGTAAAGTTTTGAAAAAAATTCATATCATTTATTCATGATTTAAAATGAGAGTTCACACCTTGTACAAATATACGAAGGAATAGATTTATGTCATGTATATAATATACTACATAAGTTTTATAGGATAATAAATTTTCAATCCTTGAACTTCATTTACATCGTAATTTTATCAAGACAGAAGAATAATCTGTACTATTCATGAAGAAAAACATTTATTTACATCATGAAGTCAAAGTCAATTAAGAAATTAAAGCACTAGTCCTTTTTATTTTATGAGGAATTAATCTTGGTTTGAACCTAGACCATATATACATCTTTTAGGATTAAATATAAATAGGACCATACCATGTAGTGGGGACTGTTAAGCTGATAGAGAAGATCTACTGCTAGGGTTCTGACCCTGAGATCATTCTTCATAGTTAGGTTTTTCAACCTGATTTACTATTTTATATTTTTCTATTTCATTTTATGTTTTTTTGGTTAATTAAAATATTTTTTTCTTCATTATATACACCTTTCTATAATGTCTAATATATTTGTTATTGGTATTAGTTGATACATCATTGGTGATCACCCAGTGATAATTGATAGAATCTGAAGGGGAGAGTGAAATTAGAGAAAGTTGGTGCATACCAATTTTTAATATCTCTTTCTTAAAATTGGAGATGGTTTTAACCAATTGGTATTGTGTTTCGATTCATTTTTATTATGTTTAGTTATTAAATTACCGAGATGGTGCATTTGATAGCAAACGAAACCCAATTTGATAAATGTAATTAATTAGTGATAATTGATTAAGATTTTTCTTTTGGAATTATAATATGATCATAATGAATCTTAATTATTTTAATTTATCAAACCATTATTAATTGAGATTGTAGTGTAGTTTAATAAGGATATACCATTTCTTTTATCTATTAAATTGGTTAATTTAACAACTAATGGATATTATTATTTTTCAAGTGTAGTTGGAATTCTTATTTTGTAAAAATAATAATGGAAATTTATTTTTTCCTCCTTTGTTTTTACATTTGAATTTATTTATTTAATTTTCATCATTAATTTAGTTTAAATATTTCTATTACAATTCTGGTGAACCAACATTTGGTCAAAATTAATATGTGTTTTCCCTACCCTTTATGGGATTAACCTTGTATAACCATTATGATACACCTTTATAGTCAGGGTGATTCAAGAATAATATAAATTTCTAATTTGATCACCCATATAGAATTAATGATCTTGTGGAGGCACGTAAAATTTTGGACTGGTTTATTTGGAGCAATGAAGCATAACAGATGGATAGATATTGATTTCTTGGGTCAATGACTTTTTTTATTCCATTTATGATTACTTTTTTTAATTTAGGTTTATTATTTAATTTTTATTTTTTCAATTTTAGGTGCCTCATAGTTATTAGTGTTATGCAGGATAGAACACATTCCATACGAGTCTTATTTCATGACATTATCTGAATATATGAAATATCAGAAGTATCCCACCACATGTGTTCAACTAAATTCAAGAGGGTGGTCACATCAAGAAACAAGTAAGAATTATTCATATTCTTTTGAATACAATGAATTACAACATCAATTGTACAGCCAGAACTATTAGTTTCCCAGTATAGGAGACCCCAATTTTCAATACTATCAATGTGAATCCTGGGTTGAGAAGTACAATCAAGAAGGCCCTTACATCGCACAACCTCAATATTAACATTTAGAAGGAAAACTAATCACATTTATCACAAAGTACATTCATGTTTCAAATTAGAGGATGGATGAAAATGAAGAACGTCTCAGAGAACAAGAAGAATTGACTAATCACCTTACTCAAATTATTTAAATTCTAAATTATATTTTTGAAATTTACCATTTATTAGCAATATAGGGATATAATGGCTTAAAGAGGAAAAAGAGGAATTTTTTTCTTAAGAAGTTAAAGGTGTTGAAGAAATAAGGGAAGAAAATATAGATGAGGATACTAAGGAAATGTTCTTAGAACACAAGTCTGAATGTTTGAAATAAATGATAACTTAGTTTATAATGAAGAAGAATTATAACATCATTCATCACTTCTATTCTTATAAGAAGAAAAATAAGAACAAAAAAATGCCTTTTATGACTGCAAAAAGAATAAATGAACAACATGATGGGAATTATTGATTGAATGGATGTGGAGAAAGAGGTGGAAGAGGTTAAAGATGTAAAATTTATCAAGTTAAATAAGAAATATAAAAAATTTAAGGAAGTGGAAAACACCCAAAAAAACTTTTACATCATTGATATTCAATAAAAGGAAGACGAGTGGGCCCCACTTCTTATCCTATAAGAATAAATGAGAATACCATGGATGATATCATCAATGAAGTTCATGAGAGAAAGAATCAGTCCTGTATTATGATGGAGACTCGATTTGAAGAAGTTAAGGATAAATAACCTCCATAAATTGAAGTAAAAGAAAAAAATAAGTGGTTAAATAAGAAAATCACAAAATCTTGTCAGATTTCAATTTCCTCATATTTTCCTTAAAATTTTCCAAAAGTTTTAGTGAACTAAAATAACCATTCAGGAGGAACTGATAGTGGAGAAAGTGAAGAATAATTCCAAATTCACAACATTGTAAGAATTGGGTAAATCTGAGACGATTAGATTTATATCATGTTCTAACTATAAATGAAGGTAAACGGTGTAACTATATATCATAATTTAGTACTACTGGTAGGAAAAATAGATTTTAAAATGTATTTCAATGAATTTAATTTAATTTATTAGATTATTTTAAATATGTGTTACTATAGTTGATATCTTTTGAGATAAATTTTTTAGATCTTTAATTTCAAATTTTTGTTTATTTATTTATCAGGGCCAAATAAAGAATTCAAATCTGAAAAAAAGAGAAAAGAAATAACAACAACCAAATTCATGGAAGGGGAGTACTATTTTTACTTGTTTATATTTTTTAAATCAATAATTTTGATGTCACATATTTTAATAATAAGTATAATAATTTCATGAACTGAAATAAATTATATTCTCCCATTAATTATTTAATTTTTGTCTTGTACTCACTGATCTAGGAGACATAAACACATATGAAAAATAGTTTGACATGTTGTAAAATTTAAATTATCATGACCATAAATGTTAAAGATATAAATGGAAATTTTATAAGTCACTTTCTTTCTTCAATTTATATTTTCATAAAATTGGTTTCTTATGTGATTATTTTTTGTGATGTTGATTCCTAGAATCTTTCATTGAGTAAACTAATTGTTGATGCTCATGCAATGATGCGACTAACCATAATTATATTCTTATTCCTAAGTGTATTCTCATATAAATTTGTTTTCTATTTTTTTTGTACATATTTCTTGAGTTATACTTGGTGCATGTCAACCAACTATAACTTGAATTGATATCTTGTCAAAGCTATGACTGAAGAATTCACATTTAAAATAATTAAAGAATTTTATTAATGATCAATTTATTATTGACACCAACCTATACATTTATTCTTCTTATTTGATAGAATCTATAGAATACCTTGTTAGTATTGATCAATGTTACAAACATGTTTTTTCTTTTCTTAACCAAATCTATGTATTTTGTATGATATTCAACTGAATGAGTGTGAGGGAGGGGTTTTCATTATAAGGATGGGTTTTTGTTTCTTGAGAGGACAATGAAAGGTGTTTCCATTGGATTTTTAGGAATTTATTCATTATTAAATTTTCTATATTTCAATCATTTTTCCAGATCATTGTAAAAAAATTAAAAATAAATAAAAGAAAAAGAAGAGGAAATTAATTAAAAATAATGGATTGTTTCTTAGTTGAAAAAAAAATAAATTATACCGGATCGATTATCATTAAAATAATATGTAGTTAGGTGGTGGATGTGAGATTTATCCTTGGTACAGTTTTCAAAAAAAAATAGAAGAAGAAAAAGAATAATTCACAAAATGAGAGGGTAATTTTTCATTATCCTTACATAGTTTGTGATCCTTTACTCTTCTCTTTGGGGGTTATGCAAGATGATATTGTGTTTTGGTGATGATAATTTAATTACACTTTACTTTTGAATATTATGCATTATACATTCAATTTTGGCCTCCCCCTTAGACCTTGCTTGGTTTTTAACATAAATACTTACCTACCCTCATCCTCAGAAACTTCTATTACTTCTTTTAAAGACCTCATGATTAATTGTGACATTTTTATTATGGGGTAAAGAAAGTATATTCATTGAAACACTATTGTTAGGATCATGTACTTGAGGTATGATCATAACACCATTAAATTTTTTAATTGGGTGATGAGATGAAAAATTCATGGTTTGGTAAATCATAAGTAGATTTGATATTGATGAGAGGTTGAAATATATAAGTGAAAGGGTAAATGTATTAAATTGAAAATTATATATGAATACTAATTTGTGAATTCATTATTGAGTATGTTTTTTCTTCTAAAATCTTGGATTACAATTTTTTTATGATCATCATAATTCTAAAATCCTCATGTTAATGTATGGACCCTTAGTGTTTAGATGATGAGATTTTTCTCGAGGAAGAGCAATGGTTTATGTTTGGGGGTATTTGATATCTATAATTTTCATAAAAATTTTCATGGTTTTATATTGTGTCTTCACAAAATATTTATTTACTAAATAATGAATTCCTACATAATGATATTTTTTTGTAATTTTATGGATGAGTCATCATCACAGTGAAATAAATAATTTCATAAAGGAAAACATGGAATAATGGGAAGATGAATGAGGTGAAGTGACTCTGAAAAAATGAGATGAATGTGTAAATGAAGTCAAGAGGAATGCAAAGGTATACTAAAAATAATTACCCAATCAACTAACTGAAGCTAGATCTATGAACCTGGAGAAGAAATGCATAAATACAGGAATTAGACGAATTTATGTAGTGTAAACCATCCACAATGTGAATTGGTTGAGGTCATGTTATGCCAAAATACACATCACCCATTCATACGTTAAAAGGAATATTCACAGATTTTATGAAAATAAAATCGAATAAATTTACATCATGTATATAATTTATGATCTATGATTTATGGGACATTAAATTTACATGATGTAAAATTCATTTATGCTATAAAATTTTCAATACAGAAAAAGAATACACACCATTCATGTTATAAAACATGTATTTGCATCATTAATTAAAAGTTAATAAAAAAAATTAAAGACCATATATTTCATATTTTTAGTGGAATTAATCCAGGTTTGACCAGGGAATGTAGATACAACTTCTAGCCTTATATATAAAGAGGATCAAACCATGAACATGGGATCATTCGACTGCTGAAGGGGAGATGTTTCTAGGGTTCTGACATGAGATCGTTCATCCTAGTTAGGTTTTTCATTCTACTATATTGTTTTATAATTTTCTTAAACATTGGATAATTTATAGTTTAATTAAAATCACTTTTATTTATTCTCTTTTTATTTCTTTCTCATATAATCTCTCAACATTGGTATTGGTTTATTCATTATCAATGACCACCTGATGATGATGTGGAAAACCCCATAGAGGAGCATAGAATCGATGAACGTGGCTGCATTCCAATTTTCTTCTATTTCTTTTTTTCACTTCTATGAGGGTTTTATCCAATTTTTATTATGTTGTGATTTATTTTTATCACATTTTTTATTAAATAAATGAACTAGTGCATTTGATAGTAGATGAAACTCAACATTAAAAGGTAATTAATTTATTATCCTTAAGTTGGATTATTCTACTATAATTAAAATATGATCATAATGAATCACATTTATTTTAATTCATCAGACCATGATGAATTGAGATTCTATGGTAGTTTGATTGGGAGTGGTCATTTCTCATATTGATAAAATTTTTTGATTGTGCAACCAATGGATGTTATTGTTTTGAGAGTGTATTTAGAATTTAATTTTTTTAAAACATCCCATGGAAAAAAATTTATATCTATTCTATTTTTTCATATGATTTTTTTTCACATCATTTATTTAGTTTGAATTATTTAATTACAATTGGGGATATCTAATATTTGGTCAAAAGTAATCTATGTATTCCTTTATCTTCATGGGATCAACCTTGTACTACTACTATTCTATGCGTTTTAATTTAGTGAGGTTTAGGAAAATTATAAATTTCTAATTTGACCACCTATGTTGAATTTAGGATGTCGTGAGGGAATATCAAATTTTGGCAGAATTTTAGAGGAGGAACTAAGCATTAAAAATGACTCATGATTGTTTTCTTAGGTTAAAGACTTTTCTTATCCCATTTCTGTTGACTAATTTTAATTTAGGTTACTTTTTTTCTATTTTATGTACTGGGTAGTTTTTGGTGTTGTTCAAGATGGAATACATTCCATATCAATATATTTTTATGAAACCATCAGAATATGTTGAATATCATGAGTATCTGACCATATGGGAAGCACTAAATTCCATAGGGTTTTCATGCTTAGAAACTTGTAGGAATGATTCGTATTATTATGAATTTGATGAATTCCAACATTAATAATGGAGTGACACCTATTATCAGACCTATGGTCGAGACCCCAATTTTTGAGACTGCCAGTGTGAATTCTAGGATGAGAATGAGGATAAAGAACACCCTTACATCATACAACCTCAATAGCAGCATTCAAAAGAAAAAATAACCACATTGTTGACAAAGTGCATTCATGTGTTACATAAGATGATGGATGAAAATTAAGCACAACTCATTGAACAAGGAAAATCAATTACTCACAGTTCTCAAATTATTTCAAATATAAATTCCCTTATTAGTAATTTTTCATTGATTTCCAATATAGGGATAAAATGGTTTAATGAATAATAAGATGAATAGGTGGATGAATAAGTTAAAGGTATTTAATAAACAAATAATGAAAATAAAGATGAAGATAATAAGGAAATGTTATTAGAACACAAGGATTAAATATTTTAAAAAACCCAACCCCTATGTATATGAAGAAGAAAAAGAATATATGGAATACCTTATACACTTATAATCATGTAAATAATAACCAAAATAATACCTTTTTCGGCTGTAAAAAGAAGAAACAGACAACATGATGGATATTATTGATTGGATAGTTGAGGAGAATGAGGTTAAGGAGGTTGAATAAGTGTAATATATTGAGTTAAAAAAGAAATAATAAAAATTAAAGGAATAGGAAAACACCGAGAATCACTTTGACCTCATAGATATTTTATAAAAGGAATAAGAATGAGACTCGCTATTGAATATATAAGAATACAAAGACAATACCATGGATGATCTTATCAAAGAAATATTATAGAGAAAGAATAAATCTTGTGTTACAATGGTAAACATATTTGAATAAGTAAATGAATAAGAACCTCAAATAATAAAATTAGAATATGAAAATGTAGTGGTGGAACATGAGAACTATTTTTTTTAGATTCTAATTTCCTCATATTTCCTATAAATTTTTCCTCAATTTGCAGCAAACGAAAAATCCTAATCAATAAAAACCAATGCGGGAGAAATTAAAGAAATATCCCAATTATAAAACATAGTAAAAATTGGGTAAATTTGAGGAAGTTAGCTCTATATCACGTTCCAATTATCTAAAAGAGGTAAAAGTTCTATCTACAGACCATAAAGGAGCACGATTTGGTGTTAAATTGGATTTTGAAATTAATTCCTAGGACTTATATTTATTTTATTCAATTAGTTTAAATAACTCTCCATATGGTCAATCACTTTTGAGATAAATATTTTGGATATTTTACTTTCACATGTTGATTTTTTTTGATTTTTTGGGGTCAAAGAAAGAAGTCAAAGATGGAGAAAAGAGAAATAAAGAAAGAACAATGGAAAAAGTTCACAGAAGGGTTGTACTATTTTTTAATTGTTTATATTTTTAACATCGCTAATTCTAACATGAGATATATTTAATAATATATGAATCATTTCCTGAACTAAAATGAATTATATTCTCCCATAAGTTATTAAATTTTTGTCTTGTAATCACTGATCTAGGAGACATCAATACAAAGAAAACTAATTCTTACATGTAGGAAAATTTGAATTATTTTTCCCATAAAGGTTAAATATATAAAAGGATATTTCAAAATTCACTTTCTTACATTAATTTAGAGTTTCTTAAAAATTAGTGTGGATGCGATTTCCTTTCGGGATGTTGATTCCTAGAATATTATATTGAGTAAACTAATTATTGATGTTCACAACATGAACTGATTGACCCTTTTTATATTATTATTCAAGAGATTATTCTAGTCTAAATTTTCTCTATTATTTTTATACATATTTTTTGAGTGATACATGGGGCATGAAAACCTACAAGAACTTTAATTGATATATTTTCAAAGATATTAATGCAGAAAATTACTTTTAAAATGATTGGTAAATTTTATTAATAATCCCTTTATCATTGATACCCACAAATATATGTATCCTTCTTAGCCCGTAGAATCCATGGATGATCTTGTTTGGATTTAGCCATATTAAAATCCTATTTTATCCTATCCTACCAAAATCTCAGTATTTTATATGATATTAAATTTAATGAGTGTGGGGTTTGGGTTTTTCATGGTGGAGATGGGTTATTGTTTCTTGATAGAAGAATCCATGGTGTTTCCATAGTATTTTTTGGGAAGGTTTATGATTTCATTTTTTGTATTTCAAAATTTTATCCATATTTTAGTTAAAAATTGAAAATGAAAAAATAAGAAAAAAATTAATTAAAAACAATGGGTTGTTTTTTGGGTGGTTCCAAAATCAACACTAAAAAAATGATGATATTTAAAATCATATGTGGTTAGGTGGTAGATGTGAGATTTATCCCTGGTAAAACATTTGAAATAATAAAAGAAGAAGTAGAATAAGAAGAAGAAGAGGAGGAGAAGCACACAATAAGAGTGGGTTATTTTTTATTATTCTTACATATTTCATGATCCTTTACTTGTTGATTTGGGGCATGTGCACGATGAAATTATATTTTGGTGAGTAGCATACCCTTATAGTTAAATTTTGAATATTATGCATTGTACCATCATGTTTACCCTTCTTAGAATGAAATTTATTTTTAACCTCAATACCTACCGACCGTCAGCCTCATAATCATTTGATCATAATTAAAAATCACTCATTATTAATTGTTTTATTTTTATTTACATGGAATGGAAATTAGATTCAATTCAAGAATATGGTTAATAACATGTACTTGAGGTATGATAATAACACCATTAAATTGAAACCTTGTATATTGAGACGAAAAATTTACTATGAGGTTAATCATAAGTTGAATGGATTTTTATAAGAGTTTTGAAATTTGTATGTGATAATGGAAAATGTTATGAATTGAAAATTATATATAGAGAATAATTTATGAATTATTTATTGAGTATGTTTTTTCTTTTGTAATCTTCTACTATAACTTATTTTTTAGGATAATCACAGTTATAAAATTCCCTAGTTAATGTAGGAATAGTTGGTGTTTATATGTTAAGATTTTACTTGAGGGTGAACAATGGTTTGAGTGTTGGGGTTTTGATATCCTTAAATTTAATACATGTTTTAATAGATTTACAATGTGATTTCATTAAAATTTTATTTATTAAATAAGAAACTCTATCTTGATTATTATGCATTTTTATTTAAGAGTTGTCATTGTAGTGAAATTAGGAATAACATTAAGGAAAAATAAAATAATAGGAATATACTAGGCATGATGAGACAACAAAAAAATATTTATGAAGACAAAAATGGAGTCAAGAATAATTCCAAGGGATAAAAAAAATAATTACCCAATCCAGGAACCAGAAGCTTGATCTATGAACTCAGAGAAAAACTACAGAAGTATAGGCATTAAAATAATGTTCATTTTGTAAATCAGTAACAATGTGAATGGTGTGATGAAAAATTATGTTGAAATACACATTTCATATTCATTATTTAAAGGAGTACTCACACCTTTTATTAAGATACAAAAAATGAGATTTACATAATGTATATAATTTATGATGTATTTTCTGAATGTAATCTGTGATGTTTTTTCTAATAAAGTTTTTAATCTATTGAAAATTAACTTTTGTTAAATATTTCTTATATTTATAGGTGAATGTTTTTTAATAATTTTTTTATTAAGTTCCTATAGAAGAAGAAAGTCAGAACACTGTAAAGTCTCATTAAATTTGTTATAGTAATTTATAACAAATTCAGATGATGATTTTTTGATCTCAATGTTTTGAACAACATGGAAGACCTTATGAGGATAACTTTTGATCAAAGGGGTAATTTAATTTTTTGGATGAACCATTCTAGATAAATAATTTTGATAATCTTTAAAGATTCATCACTAAATAAAAATTCTAAAGAAAACACAACATATAATTTTCTAAAGTATTTAATTTTTTCATCAAATACATATTTTCAGACAAACAATTCCGGAAGAAGTTGAGTTGTGATCGGATGAACTAGAGTTAAATTTTTTCTAAGTAAATAAAATTAGAGTAGAGTTCTATAAAAACATTATCTAATATATAAAATACAAGCTACCGAAAAAACCTTACTTATATAATTCTTGTAAGAATAATTTTTAATAGTAAAAATTTTCCAACGTTTGTACAAAAGAAACATATAATAGAAGAACATTCAAACTTTTTGTAAGTAATTCATATATTTTCATTAGAAGTATGAAATATAGATCACCAAACCAGTATTTTTTAGGAAAATTTGAAGTATTGTTGTTACTGAGTTTGTGTAGTTTTGAAAAATATGAAAGAAATAAAATGTGGATCTAGAAGTCATATTTGAATATTTGTGAACATATAAAGGGGTAGAAATAAAATAAGTTAACTACATAGTTTTGAATTGAATAATGTTACTTGTGAATAAATTATTTAGTAGTTGCAACAATATATTTAATCATCCCCACTAGGTTAAGAGAAACTGAAAGTGAAAGATGATTTTCTAGATCAACATTTTTTATTAATTTTTAAGATTAGAGTTTTGTTATAGGATTATTTAAGTTTTAAGTTAATGAATTTTTGAATATCACCACTGAAAAAGTCCATTGGATGAAATTATGTAAAAAAATACATCAGATGACCATTTTCAAGGAATTAAAATGGTCAAAAATTACTTAATCTGTTTAACATCCATCAAATGAACATAACATAGATGAACCTTTTCTAATAATATTGTTTAAAGTGGTTCATAATGTATGATAAGAGGAAAAGTAATCAGATAGAGGAACTTTGTTCCATTGAAAAAATATTTTCTAATCCCTTCGGAGAGAGAATTCTTGTAGAGTATAACAGGTTGAATAATAAGATGAGGAAAAGTGATTAGAAAAAAATTATCTAGATTAATAAAATATGGATAAGTCAATTTCTTGTGATAAAAAAAATGTTCCAAAAAAATTCTGGACAAACATTTTCTAGATGGAGTTTTCCAAAAGACTTTAAATAACATTATTAAATACAAAATGTGATGATGCTAGTTTTTTTTATTTCAAGTAACTTCTTTTCTAGATAAAATGAGTAAGTTTTTAAGATTCCCTTAACGTTTTAAGTTAATGAAATTTGAGAAAATTTAAAATTATAGAGAAATCAAGAAAATTTAGTTAGATTCTAGAAGAGTGGAGATGCATCCAAGTAAAATTCAAATGTGCAAGAATTTTAGTTTTTGAATTTTAGTGGTTGGGAAAATTATATGTATTTACTTCCCTTTCTACTTCTATATCACATATAAATATGAGTTAAAAAAGTACATCAATAATTAACAATATTTACATGTATGCAAAAGATGTAATGAAATAGAAGTTTTTTCAAAGGTGATTTTCCAACTAAATATCTGTATCCAATTGAAGAAAAGTTATGAATAGAGGAAACTTTGATCATAAGAATCATAAATAGTTTATGTTTAGAGTACTAGACATTAAAATAAAATAGAGCATTTATTTATATTTATGAGGCATTGGGTTTTAATAATTAGACAAAGAAAAATTTATATCTATCAAAGGTTTTTAGTGGGGTGCACCAAATAAACTTTCACTATACATATAAAGGGATAACCTGACATAAATATATTGGATAAAGGAAATATGATGCACTAGTTTTCTGGATAAACTATTCTATAGAACAATTAAAAAGTTTTACACTATTTTTGTGGCTTAATTTTGTATGAAAAATTTGTAAAATGATAGGATTCAGTATAATCATACCTATCGGGATATAAAAAGAGTTGAATGGAAGTTGGATCAAAGTTTTATTCACTTATTTATAATAGTGAATTTCTATAGACCCATGGAAGGGTCCATGGAATGGATTTTGGTTCTCACATTGAGTCCAATGATTATAAATATTTTTTTCCATCTTTACTTACTCATATTTTTATATTTGTGAATTTGTTATAAAATTTAATAAATAAAGTAACTCTAAATTGTTTTTGGGGTTAAATTCATAAACATATAAATTTGTGAAGAAACAAAAACTTATTCAACCCCATATCCCCTTATAATGGGTTCAACAATCCTTGTGAACTTAAATTAGTATTTGAGGGAGGGCTCCATTATTGATTCTTTATCATGGAAAATATCAATCTATTCAACAAGAGATTTATTCCTACATTTTATAGAAAAAATTATCATGGTTGGAAATGTAGAATGATACCCTATCTTCTGTCACTTGTCATAGAGTTTTAGAAGAAATAAAAATTGGATTTCCACGCGCAGAGAAAAATGATCCCATGAATTTCTCTAATAATATAAATATTTATGCTGATAGGAAATCTAAAAATAATATTCTTATATCTACATCAAAAAATGTTTTATGTATGTGATGGGCCTTAAAACATTTAAGAAAATTTGGGACAATCTCAAAAGTATCTTTAAGGGAAACATAAAAGTAAGGGAAGAAAAATTAAAACTATATAAAAACAAGTTCAAAGATATAATAATGAGAGGTAAATAAACTATTAATTAATACTTCATTTGATTTAATAAAGTTGTGAAAAAAATAAGTGATTTTATAGATATCTTGGAATATTCCACTATTTTTAAGAAACTTATGGGAAACTATCCCGATAGGTTTGAATCCAAAATCTCATATTTAGAAGATAAAGACAATTTATATCTTAATGAATTGCATAAATTTATTATGACTTATGAGATGGGAAAAGATCCAGTTTTTAAAAAGAATATAAAATATGAAATTTATTTTTAATCTGTGAGAAAGTTGAAAATCCATGATTCTGAGAGTACTAATCTCAGTGATTCATAATATAATAAAGTTGATGAAATTAATGATGATATCATGTATATTTTCTCCAAAAACGATTGGATAGTTAGGGGAAAGTACAAAGGAAAACTTCCACTCACATGTTTTGAGTGTAGAGGTATTGGGAAATTTTGTATAAATTTACCCAATAATAAATTTGGTGAATATAATTATCATTCTGTTGAAAAAACTTAGCAAAATAAGTCTAATAAATCTTTTAAGGAATATATAAAATCTACAGGTGGTTTAAAACATTTCACTAGAAATAGAATATGCATGTTGAGTATGAAAGTTTAATCTGAATCTTCTAAAAACCATTCTTCAAAAGATGAGTGTTTATAAAGATTTAGAAACTTATTTGAAATTATGAGAAAAAAAGATTCTTAAAATAGTTAAGAAGAAGATGTAGGTAAAAGAAGTTATATATAATATTAGCTGAGATCATAACATATTACATGTCTTGAAAAAAACACTTAACTAAAGAATGAAATCAAACTAATAAATATATAAAGTGGTAAGGATAATTAAATAAAGTTGTCCTTAAATTGGAAGACGAGTACATCGAGGAGATTCTAAAACTTAAAATAAAAGTTTCTAAATGAGAAAAGATAGTGCATGATCTTAGTACACAACTTGAAGCTTACAAATACAAGGTTTGTAAAACCCAATCAAAACTTATTTAGGTTGAAAAAAACTTAAAGAAAATGAATTATAGTTTAAAAAAACCCCAAAGGTAAAAGTTAAAAACTTATCATGAAGCTGAGAAAGTTCATACCATGAATCAAGTGAAAATCCTAATCCATTAAAATTAAAATATCATATAATTTTTCAATCTTTTTTGGGTTTGAGAAAAAGTTTAGAAAATAATGTGTTGAGAAATAAATTTTAATATATACCACATCAATGAAATTTTAAAAAACCATTTATAGGAATGTTTCCCCACATCATGAGAAAATAAAAATAAAAAATATGTTATAAACCCCAAGAAAATAATTAGAAGGAAATATCATATTTCTATATAATATGAATATTCAATGAATATTAATGCTGAAATGGTATTTTTGATCACAAATATTACGTTTTTCCACACACCATGTATCATCCCAGAAGTAGTTATTAATGGTGTTAAAGTAACATGATAATAAAAGTAAGTAACTTTCTTAAGTTGTATGAAGTTAGAAAATCAAAGACTCAAGATGTTATAAAATTTCTAACAAAAAATTAGCATGTGTTCCTAGAAGAAATTTATGGAATATGTGACTAACTAAGTCACATTGTGGAAGAATGATTAACACCTCTTTCAAGTTAAATTTATTATATGAGGGAAAAAAGAAGCTATAAAAAATAAAGTTGAAGAGAGAGAATTTTTTTAGAGATAGCTTTAAAAGTAAGAAAAAGGAACAAACCATGGATTATTTTTAGTTTTTTTCCTCACATATGACCAATGACCTAAAAATATTGAAATATGTTGAAAATTTTGAAGAATGAGAAGTTATGTTTTTCAATGATTGTTCCTTAGAAACCATAGGAATATGAACAATATATATTGAAGTTGAGAAACTAATGACTAAGGAAGTTTTTTATGTTAATGGTTTCAAGAACAACATACTTAGTGTGAGCCAAATTTGTGATTATATAAACCTTACATTTTCTTATATGACATTAACATCATTTTAAAGATAAACAACATCATAGTTAAACATTAAAGGATCATAATGTTTTGTATCTTGGGAAAATGAGGATTCTACATCACTTGTACCTAATTTAACAAAGACATTTACTTAAATTATTCTCCAATATCCTTTTAAAATATCATGTTATCCTTAGTACATGTAGTCACATGAGGATATGTATTAAGATAGAGGGTGAGCTAAAAGCCCAGTAAGAGAAGGAATAAGGGACATGATTCAATATTTCATGGGTGAAAATATTCATTATAATCATATTATAAGTATAGTATCACAATCATAATCACGAGGGAATCATTTGATAAAGTTATGGTATGTGTTAATGCATAAAAACGAAACAACATGTCATAGTGGTCAAATACCACACATAGTTATGAAAAAATATAACATCATGTTAACACATAACATACGTGTACACTCATAATGTCATCATTATGAATAAATCTATCATTATTTTAACACATAATACAGATTAACTCATGAGATACATCACATTACCCAATGCATTAGAGGGCTATATAATTCAAGGTCCACCCCTCAAATCATAATATTCACATTATCATGAATTTCACATCAAACATATAATAATTGTTTTCATGAAATATACTATATAAATGAATGAAATTCATAATTATTTTCATATAGAATAATTTTATGAATAAACATGGGATTACTTAATGAATATGGGAAGTCATATTTGGAATAAACATCATAATTCTTAAGTGAAGAAGAAACACCTCAAGAGGAGGGAAAGATGTGTTTTGGAAAGAAACTTCATTATAAAAATATTTTTATTTAGATTATAAATAAATGAAGTAACATTTATATCCCTAAATTAAAAGGGAATAATAGTTAAAGTTTATTTAATAAATATTAGAGGAATATCAATACTGAAATTGATATTAAAGAGGGATAATATAAAGAAAAAGACCTTGGTTTGGGAATCACCTTACCTTAAATCCTACATTATTTCATCACTGTTCTGCCTCCTAAATAACGAACTTAGGTTTATTAAAACATATATCAAGAAGTTAATTATCTTCATTTGTTTCAATATTTATCCATTATAATTATTAGATTCTAATTTATAATACTCTTTGTTAAATGTGGATTGTTTTTATCATGTTTTCATTAAATTTTCCCATTTTGATTTGATATCACTATTTTAGTTCATGATCATTTATACATTATTAGAATTAACTAATGGAGTTAAAAACATATTTATACCTTTATATATCTACCATAGGTTTGGTGAAAAGTAATTTTTTTTAATGTCCTCATTGGTGATTAACCGACCGTTGATAGGACATTGCTAAAAGAGGAGGAAAGGGAATTTTGAAATGTATATATTTTATAATTAAGATACCTCCACTTGGTTAAAATCATTAATATAATGTTAAAATAATGGATAATTAATTTTATATAATTTTTTTTATAAGGAATCGAGAAAAAATAAAGATAAGAAGAAAAATAGAGAAGGGTTGATAGAAAATTACTTTTTCCAAGGTGAAAATTAACTTCTATGATACTAAATATTCATTTGTGTTTGGATTTGGTTTACTTAAAAAAATCCCTAGGTATTATTAGGGGATTTATATGAAGTATTTTGGTAGGTATTTGGTTTTGTAAAGCGAGGGAGGAGTTTTTTTTCCAAGGGGATGGAGAGTGGTATTTATACTTGAGGATATGATTATTTTTTGAATAAAATATTTAATGAAATACTATATCTAAGGTTAACCTTATAATAGTACTATTTTTTACATTATAAACCATATTTTAATTAAATAACATGATTTTAAGACTTTTAATTACTTTATAATTATAATTCCTTAGTTTAATTAATTAAAAAGGGGGGAAAATGAGAAAACATTATTTTAATGTAATACTTTAAATTTTAGACTTCTCAAAGTACTTTTTAGGTTTCAAAATTAATTTTATTTTATTTTAATGAAATATTTATGGAATTAAATTTATTTTTTCTTAAACTTGAGTTTTATAAATTATTTGGTCATTATTATGTCATGAATGATGTAATTTAGGACACTAGTTACGTGAAAATGTGTATTTTTTCTATTCACCAAAAAATTGATATATTTCATAAAATTACCAAAAAATTAACCTTGGAAAATTTTGAAATTATGATTTTAAAAATGATATTAATTTTTTCAAAATAAATTTACAACATAGGTAAATTTAATTTTTAATATAAAATTTCTGTTTTTTATGAAATATTTTAAAATATTGTTTGTTAAAATTGTGCTTCTATTTTCTTTGAGTTTTTTAATTATGATATTTATTTCTTGGAATTATAATATTTATATTTAATTTAATTACACATGATAAATATTATTTATATCACAATTTATTATTTTTAGGTTAAATTACAATTCCAATGGTCATGTTACTATTCCCAACCGTTAGGTTGCAATTCTAATAGTCACATTACTATTCCAACGACCACATTAAATCCTATAAATACCACTTAATTATTTTACTAAATATTCAATAAAATTCCTCCCATGGTTATATATTTTTATTTTTTAAGATATTTATTGGTTTACTAATTTTTTGTTTCATTTATATAGTGTTGGTCATGGGGTGATGATTCCAACAGATTGGGACGATCAATATTTTCTCATTTTATCTTATCTATTATATTTTTTTGTACAGTTGTATTTTTTTTATTTTCATTGGTTTCATAGCTGACTGATGTAATGATATTTATTAGTGAATTAATCTTCTGTTGGTTTCTTTATTCTCTATATGCATAAAATACTTATATGATATAATATAACACACATTTAATTATGAAACAATTATCATTTGAAAAGTCTAGGTCATTACATTCTCCCCCTTTGGAAATTTCATCCTTGAAATTTCAACTCATATTCTTAGTTGATAAAAGGTGAGGGTACTTATGTTTAATTATATATTCTAGTTCCCATGTCACCTCTTCAAACTTATGGTTCCTCCACAACACTTTGACGAGTTGAGTTGTATTTTTTTTGTATATAAATTTGTCCATATGATCCAAGATGTTCATAAGATTCTATTTATATGAGTGCTCAAAATTCAATTATACCACCTCCAAATTTAGTACATGCAAGGGTTTGGATATGTGATTCATCAGGAGTGATAAGAGGAACACATAATTATCTTAAGAAATATTTGGTGGAAGTACAATCCAATCGGTCATTGATCCTATACAATTAAGGATCTCAAAGAGGACAATGTACCTGGGGTTAAGAATCCATTTTTTAAACCTCAAGAATCTCTTCCAAGGTGATATTTTAAGGAAACATTTGTATTTAAATTCAAACTCAAAGTCACTTAAATGGTTGTTATCATATCTTTTTTACTGACTCTGATTAGATTTTATATATTTTTGGATGGATTGAACCTTCTCTATCATCTCTTGCACAAGATTAGGTCCAAGTAGTTTTCATTTCCTAACTTTATCCTAACAAGAAGGAGTTCAACATCACTTCCCATATAGAGCTTCATATAGATCCATTTGAATATTTTAGTGGAAGTTGTTGTTATATGAGAAATTAACCAAAGGAAGGTGTTGATCCCATCCTCCTTTAAATCCCATTGAGCATACTCTTAGAATACACTCATGTATATGAATAGTAATTTTGTATTGGACATCATTTTGGGGTGATTGGTCGTACTAAAATTCAATTTAGTACTCAATGCATGTTGAAGAATTCTTTAGAATTTAGATATAAACCTTGGATCATGATCAAAGATGATCGAAAGTGGAACCCCATGAAACCTTACTTCTTCCTTCACATATACCTTTATAAGTTGTTTAAGCAATAAATATTCTTGAATATATATGAAGTGTGAAGTCTTGGTGAGTAGATACACCACAACCCATATAATATTATTCCCTTTCGACACATTAAGAGACCAGTGAAAAATTTCATAGTGACATTATCCCATTTCTATATGGGTATGGGCAATGGTTTCATCATCCCCTTAGACTTATATCGTTCTAATTTAACTTGTTGAGATACAAAACTCCCTGAAGTATACTCCACAATATCCAACTTCATGTTTTCCTACTAGAAGTTATCTTGAATATAATGGTACATCTTTGTAATTCCAATATAGATAGAGAAATATGAGATATGTGAATTATAAAATATCTCATTCTTTAACATAGGTGATGGAGTCACACAAATTCTAATTTCAAATAGAATCACAACATCCTAATCAATGTGGAACTCATGTAGATTCTCTTACTTTACTTCCTTCATCATTTTTGGAACCTCTAGATCATCCCATTGTGCATCCTTGATCTTCTATTTGATATATGGTTGAGAAATAATTTAGTAAATATAGGATTTATTCGCTAACATTAAAATTTCTAGATCCATACATTGAATATACCCAAATATAGGGTATTTTTCAATCCACATCATGGAAAAATAACAGTTTCCTTTCTTATAAGAGCATCATCTACCTTATTAGACTTTCTAGGATAGTAGTGAATAGAGAAAGTTTAGTACATGATTAACTCAAATAATCTTCTTTGACACATTTTTAGCTCATTCCATGTGAATATATACTTAATAATCTTATGATCAGTATATATGTGACACCTCTCACTATAGAGATTGTGTCACCAAATCCTCAAGGTGAAGATCATAACAGCTAACTCTAGATCATGCCTTGTGCAGTTTTTCTCATGTATATTCAACTTTCATGAGGCATAAGTAATCAATTTTCCAAACTATATGAGTACATAACCCAAGACTTTATTCGAAGCATCATTCTATGTCACAAATCCTTCTCCAATTTTTGGTAGTGTGAGTATAGGTGAATTTATTAGAATCTTATTGAGATCCCCAAATATTTACACACATTATTCTATCTAGACCAATTTTACACCATTATGTGTTAACTTAGTTAGCAGGATAGAAAATCATGATAAATTTTTAACAAAATTTTGGCAATACCCTACTAAGACATGAAAAATATAGTTTTCCATGAAACATGTGGTCCTGGGCCATTCCACAATTACCTTTCTATTTGAAGGGTCCAAATAATTCCTATACCTGTGGTCAAATTCCCCAAGAATGTGAATTTATGTATCCAAAAGTAATAATGGATGAACTTAACATACATTTCCTCCTTCCTTAATGTTGCCAACACAATCCTTATATTCCCTACATTGTACTCCTTTATCTTATAGTAAATGAATATATCATCCATAAAAACTACCAAATTTTTTTAGGTGGTATCTTAAGACTCTATTCATCATATCCATGAAGATTTCAAGGGAATTAGTACATTTTAAGTGAATAACTATGAACTAATAGTGTCCATACCTTGTACGAAAGGTAGTCTGATGAATATATTTCTTCTTTACCTTCACCTGATGATATTCAGAATGAATATCCACCTATGATAAGTACTAAGAACCTCATAGTTGATAAAAAAATCATTAATCCTTAGTATAAGACACTTATTCTTTACTGTGATCATGTTGAGCTATCAGTAATCTATACAGAACCACATTGATCCATCCTTTTTATTTATGAAGAGAACTACCGCACCCCAAGGTGATGCACTAGGTTGTATGAAGCCTTTGTCCAAATGATTTTCCACCCGATTATTTAACTCCTTCAGCTAGATATGGTCCATCCTATAGGGTCATTTTGAGGTAGGAGTGGATCTAGGTATAAGTTCAATTGAGAACTCCACCTAACGATCTAGGAGAAGTATGGGTAACTTTTTGGGAAATACAATAGTGTATTCCCTCACAATGGGAATTACATCCAGGTTGATAGCTTCCTTTGACTCAACTATTTGGGTGAGGTATGTTTCTTTACAGAGTATTGATACCAAAACCATTGATGGATTTTATAAAGTATATTCATGATATTTATTGAATTTATAGAGGTGCATGAGATGGTTTTGATTATGAAAGAGGTTTCTTTTTTTTGGAATTTGATGTGTTCTCTATATAATGAGATCTAATTTATTCCCAGTATCACATTGAATTTCACCAAGGTAATTATTACAAGATTCTCCAGAATAATATTCCCACATGCTTTAACTGGAGAAGATTCCAACACTTGGGTTGTAATGATTGAACCACTAGGTATTTTTGCAGATATCTATACTTCAATGTATCAGGGATCCAATTCAATAGTTCAAGAAAGATTATAAGATATAAAGTAATAAAAATAATGAAAATTAAAAAAATATTTTTATATTATTGAGTGAATTGGAATTATACCTTGTATTATTTCATTTTCATACTTCACATTTGTAATAGTGATGACATATTCTTTCCTTAGATCCTTTTTATTTAGTGGTTAAAGATTCTACTTTCCATTAAGGACCCATGGTTTATTGTACAGGATTATATAGTTCCCTTTCACACTATAGTTGAAGCATTGAACCATGGGTAGTAAATTAAGAAGTTCCTTACTTTACTCTATCATGTTGTTCGACTTTGTAATGTTTATATAACAATCATGATATTGGTGTAATTCTCTCCCACGCTTGAAGAATTCCCCCATTCTGTTGAGACAATTCCCATTATGATTCTTCCCACATTTTTGACATGTGGGTGGTTTGATCCTGTCTCGTCATTTTTTATTTAACCCACCAGCTTAAAGCTTCATTATTCAATACTTATCCTCATATTCAAAGGTACAATCTCCAAACTTCATCTCTGCTTTGAGATAAAATCTAACTACTTCTTCATAACTCTCAAATCCTATTGTTTTTAGAGCCTTTCGATGGAATTGTTTTAAATAACTAAAGAATCTATCTATTTTTCTATCATTATTGATAAAAAACCAAAGTCATATCTTGAAATATTTGTGAAGTTTTCCTCATAAGTTGTGATAGATTCACCTTACTTTTTCTTCAGCTCTATGAATTATCTCTCCATATTTTTGTAAATAGTTTGAGGGAAATAATTGTTATGAAATATTTTCTTAATGTATTCCCACCCCATATCCTCCATTTAATCCTATATCTTGGTGTTATTTATCAACACCCTCCATTGATAAACTTTTCTATCTAAATGATAGATTTACAGAGTCAACTTCTCCTTCTCAGAATAGCGGATAACAAAAAATATCTTCTCCATTATGTTAACCAACTATTTTGTGAAAAGTGTATTGGAAAATCCACTAAACACAGGTGGTTATTTCCTTGTAAATGACTCAATGGATTTTTTCTACTTCTTGGGTGAAGGTGGAAGTTCCACATGGTTCAGGTTATTGTTTATAGCTTGAGATAGCTGCTTAAGAATCACCATAATGTTTTAAAATCCACCTCCCATAGAATTGATAATGTTGTTTGTATAATCATTTAATTGTCCCTCACATGGGTTGTTGTCCTAGTTTCTCTTAGTTCCTAGAATTTTATAAAATATAAAAGATTTAAAAAAAAATTCAAAAAAGTATGAATATATAATTAATTATTTTAAAAAATTAACTATAAAGTCATATCTTATGGTATCCCTATATTTAGATTTTTTGAAAAAAATATTATTGGATATTTATATATAATTAGTATTATCCTAAGTGTTTTCACTAATGTTTTCTAATAAAAATTCCTAAATTAAATAATCCATACCTCTGATACTAACTTTAGTTACCATAATTTATATTACATGAATATTAAATCATTTTATAGATGAAAAACATGATGATTATACATTCTAGGATAAAAAGTTTTAGTATAGTGGGAAAATAAATATGATACATCACTTATATATAATAAAACAATAACATTTATGTATATACTTCTTTATCATTATAAAATCTCACATTCTTCTTAGTACATGTATCCACATGAGGATATACATCAATAAATGGAGTGACCTAAAATCCTAGTAAGAGGAGGATTAAGGGACATGAATCCATATAACATGTATTATCATAATAATCATGAGGTAAACAGTTGATAAATTCATGGAATGTGGTGATTCATAAAAATGAAACATCATGTTATAGTGGTCAAATACCACACATAGTTGTGAACAAATCTAGCTCCATGTTCATGCATAAAATATGTGCATAATCATAATACCATAATTGTTAAAAAATATAGCATCATTTTTACACATAATACACATTATCTTTGAGATACATCACATTACCCAATCTATTGGTGGTCTATATAGTTTTGTTTCAACCCTTCACTTCATAATATTCACATTGTAATGCATACCACATAGGACCTATAATAATCATAGTCATGAAATAACCCATGGAAAGGAATGAGTTTCATAAGGATTTTCATGAATAATAATTTCATGAATAAAAATAGGGTTACCAAAACAATAAAGGAATACATATTTTAAATAAACATCATCATTATTTAGTGAAGAAGAAATAACTCAAAATGAGTAAAAAATGGTTTTTTGAAAGAAAAATCATTTTGTAAAATCTTCATATTTGGATTATAAATCAAGGTGGTAAAATTTATATCCTAGAATTAATAAGTAATAATAGTGATATTATATTTAAGAAACATAAAAATAATATTAATACTAAAATTGATGTGAAAGAGGGATAACCCAATGAAAAAGAGTTGGGTTTGGGAATCCCATTACCTTAAATCACTCTTTATTTTGTCACCTTTCTGCCTCTTGAATAATAAACATAGGATTATTAAAAAATAAATGAGTGATTTATATAAATTGTTTACAATATTTATCCATTATTATTATTGTGTAATAATTTATAACACTCTTTGTTAAATGTTAATTGTTTTGATATCATGTTTTTATTTTCTAGTTTTGTTTCAATGATACTATTTTGGTTCTAGGTCATTTATAAATTAGTAGAATTAATTATAGAATCTAAAAAATTCATATATTTGTACCTTTATATATCATAAATAATTTATTATAACCAACCCTTGGATAGATGATAAGAAAAATATTTTCAATGTTCTCATTGGAGATTAACCGATCAATTGTAGGATGTTTTTGAAAGAGTGGGAAATGGAAGTTTAAAAATTATATATTTAACAATCATGGTACTTACACTAGGTTAACACCATTAATATAATGTTAAAATACTTCCTAATTAATTTAATATGATTTTGTTTTGGAAGTAATTGGGAAAAATAAAATAAAATAAGAAAAATAGAGAAGGGTTAATTGAAACTTACTCTTTCCTCAGTGTAACTTCTCTTATACGACACTAAAAATACATTGATGTTTGGAGTTGGTTTAATCAAAATAATCCCTAGGTATTATAAGGGGAATTAGATGAAGTATTTTGGTAGATATTTGGATTTTTAAAGTGATGGAGGATTGTTTTTACAATAGGTTAGAGAGGGGTTATTTATGCATGAGGAAAATGGTATTTTTAGAATAAAATATTGAAAAAATACTAAATCTAAGGTAAACATTGTAAGAGTAATATTTTTGACACTATAAACCATATTTAAATTAAATAAATTTATTTTAATTCTTTAAATCACTTTATAATTTGAATTCATTAGTTTAATTAAAAGGAATGGTGGGAAAATGAGAAAAACATTATTTTAATGTATTACTATAAATTTTAGACTTTGGAAAGTACTTTTTTGGTTTGAAAATTATGTTTATTTTATTTTAAAGACACATTTATGAAATTAAATATATTTCTTATTAAAATCAAGTTCTATAAATTATTAGGCAATTATTATATCATGAAAGGTGTAATTTAAGATACACTGGTTACGTGGAAAACTGTATTTTACTGTTCACCTGAAAATTTAAGTATTTTAGAAAATTATCAAAAACATAAATTTGGAAAATTTTGATGTTATGGTTTTAAAAATGATATTAATTTTATCAAAATAAATTTATAACATGGTTAATTTCAATTTTTAATATAAATTATGATTCTTATGAAATACTTTAATATATAATTTATTAAAAATGTGCCTATATTTTCTTTGAATTTTTAATCATGATATTTATTTTTTGGTATTATATTATTTATATTTAATTTAATTTCTCATGGTAAATATTATTTATATCAAAATTTATGATTTTGAGGTTAAATTACTATCCCAATGGTCAGGTTACTATTCCCAGCAATCATATTACTATTCACAACGATAAGGTTAGTATTCCAGTAGTCACATTACTATTCCAATGGTCACAATACCTATAATAAATAACAATTCATTTTTTCAATAAATATTCAACATAATTCCTCTAAAGGTTATTTTTGTTTTATTTTCTAATATTCCGATAGGTTTATTAATATTTTGTTTCATTTCTATAGTGCTGGCTATGGGGGTGATGATTCTTGCAGATTAAAGTAATATATATTTTCCCATTTTTGATTTAAATTTTTATATTTTTTATAATTATAATTTTTAGTAGTTTCATTGGTTTTTATCTCACTAATGTAATGATATTTATTAATTAATTAAAGTGTTGGTGGTTTCTCTATTTGATCTATTCATATAATAATTATATAGTTTAATGTTACACATTTTCATTTATGAAACAATTATAATTTAAAAATTATGGTCCATTACAATGATGATTGTACTTAAAGTGATTTTTAGAAATGATTCATTCACTATAAAAATAAGGGAATATGGTAATGTTGTTACTATGGGAAAAAGAACCATAAAAAACCTATTTCAAATTATATAACTTAGTAAATGATGTTATTTGAGTGTTAAAGATGAAAAAAATTTATTGAATCCTAAGATCAAGAAACTTGGCCCAAAAAGTATGAACAATCTTTATAAATTTGATTCTGTAAGAAACTACCAACATTGAAAAAAAATGAAGATAATGTTTGTATAAGATGTCAGAATGGAAACATGATTGATAAAAGTCCTAATAATGTTCAAATAAAATCAACTAGACCTCTTGAGATTAGTCACTCATATTTATGTAGACCTATGAGCCATTAATTAATGAAAGAGAATTTTTAATTTATCACTTTTATTGATGTATTCACTCGGATGATGAAAATTTTGTTGAAGAAGCATAAACCATGGGATATGGAAATGTTTATATTTTTCTGAATAGATTTGGAAAGAGGGTTGGGTGTTTACATACTAAAATTTCGGGAAAATAATGTAAATAAGTATAAATATAATGCTTTTCAATCCTACCTAAAGAAACATTGAATTAAACATCAATACAGTGATCCATACACCCCTCAACAAAATAGAGTAGTAGAGAGGGAAAATAAATGTTTGGTGGAAATGGGAAGATGTATGCTAGTTGATAATAAACATTCTATGTTTTTTAGAGAGAGGATATTAGTACTAGTGTACATATACAAAACATATGTTTGTTAAGGATATAATCAAACATGAGTTCCAACAAAATGTGGTATAACAAAAAAATATTAGAGAAATATTTCAAGGTATTTGGAAGTCACTGTTTACTAAAGATAAAAAATTTATATCAAGGAAAATTTGATGAAAAAGATGAGGATGAAATTTTTATGTGATATTAATCAAATTGAAGAAGTTATAAATGTTGGAACAAATGTTCACAAAATATAGTGGATTCTTGTGATGTCAAAGTTGTTGAAAATACATCTTTTTAACAATGGTTATTGAGAATGTTGTGGAAGATAAGTTAAATACATCCAATGAGAATACAAAAAGTAAATATAAAAGTGATTCAATGCAGATGACTAAAGATTTTGAATAATAATGTAGTGAGGAATGTGAATCTGAAAGAAAATCTATGAAATTTTATACCCTATAGAAACATGTAGAATCTAAAAATATAACTGGAAATTAGAAATCCCCATATCACACCAGAGGAACACTGAGATTAGAAAATCAGACATCACTTATCTCAAAGGTTGAACCATATTCAATTTGATAAGTTATTGAACACAAACAAATGGTAAAATCTTTGAATGAAGTGTTAGATCAAATTGAGAAAAACAAAACATGGGAACTTGTTCCATAACCAACAAAAAAAACATTATTGGTACAAAATGGGTTTATAGAAATAAGTTTAAATAACATGGGAAAGTTTCAAATGACTTGTTTGTAAAGGCTACTAATAGGTGTAAGGTATGTATTTTGAAGAAACTTTTTACCCTGTAGCAAGATTAGAGAATATTATAATGTCATTAGCTATTTATGAACAAAATTGTTTAAAATTTTATCAAATGGATGTAATTTAATCTTTCTTAATTGGGGAGATTGAGGAAGAAATTTACACTGAGATACATTTTTTGTTCCTACTTGACAAATTTGGAAGAAAGGTTTTTTAGTTAAATAAATACTTGTATGGGTTAAAGCTCCATGATCGTCATACTCCAAACATGATAGTATTGTAAGAAAAATGATTTTTTCAAAAGGAAAAGTTTATAACAACTTATATTGGAATGAGATAAACTTAGGTACCATAATTATTATTATTTATATTGATGAAATATGTTTTACATGGGATATAGAAAATAATTGTAAAACTTTTTTCTAAATAAATAAAGAATAATTTTTAAATTTTAATGCTTGTAGAATTAAATTTATTCACGGGGTTTATATGATTAAAAAAAGAGAGAAACATTTTCCTATATCAAGAAACATGTGTATGGGGATTTTAACACAATTTTATCATGGAGATTATAAATAAATTTCTACTCCCATTTCTATTGTGATGATATGAGTAAAGGTGAGTCTGGGAAAATATTGAATCAAAAATATTTATAAAAGTTGATAAGACGTTTTCTCTATCTTACAAATTCAAGGACTAAAATTATTTATAATGTGGGTTTATATACAAGAGATTATAGTGATCCAAAATAATCACATTTGTTTTCAGTAAAAATAATTCATAATATGTCAACAGAACATCTTCCAATGGGTTGTTTTATAAAATAAGCAGTGATATAAATCTTCAGGGTTACAAATATGATGATTGGGTTGGAGATTTCAATAATATAAAATCAACATTAAGAGAAAAATTTTTATTGGGAGAATATTGTGTGAGCATGCATTGTAAGAAATATATTTTAGTAACTTTGAGTACAAAAAAGAAGAATATGTCACCAACACCCTTTTATGGACACAAATTATTTATATCAAATTAAAATTGGAAAATTTGAAATTAAAAGTTTCAACACCATTGAAGATACCTTGTGATAATCAGAGTTCTATTTATCTTTCCAAATATACTGCATAATATTCAATATTAATGCACATTATCATTAAGTATCATTTCATTAAAGAAAAAGTTACTTGTGGATAAATCTTTCTTGACTAAAGTTCTAAAAAATATTAAATTACTATTGTTTTCACCAAATATATGATAAAATATAGATTTTTGGAATTGAGGTAGAAACTTCATGTTCAGACTCCACCAAATACTTCATAATGTTTGTAAGGAATCCCCCACTATGATCTGGATTATGTAGATAATGGGGGAGAGAATGTAATAACATTATAAGAATATTTTACAACTCTTTTGGTAATGAACATGAAGTTTTGGTTATCATAAAATGGGGTGAGAATAAAAAAGAGGGAGATTTGAAAATTTATATCCAAAGTGGAGAAGCTAAAAGTGAGTGGGAGTTTATCATAACATGGCCACTAAAATGACTGTCATCGATGGATATAATTATATAAAAAACATTACATTATCAAATAGTATAGTGTTGAGACCTTATCCTTGAGAATTTTTGTGTTTTGGTAAACTTTAAAAAATTTGAGGCATTACAAAAAAAGAGTTTTGAAGAAATATAAGTGATGAAAAATTATGTGTTATGAAAAGTTGTTAATGAAAGATTTCAATAAATCCAAAGAGGGAGATTGAAGATCCTTTTTTATGTTTTTTCTAACAATGATTTTTTCTATTAAAAATTTACTTTTTCTAAATATTTCTTTTTTTAATATGTGAATGTTTGTTAATAATGATAGTTAAGATGTTTCTAGAGAAGAAGAAAGTTATAAAGTTTAAAAGTTTCCTTAAATTTGTTAAAGAACTATATTACTAAGACTTGTGATAATTTTTTGATATCAGTGTTTCCATCATCATGGAAAACCTCATGATACTATATTTTGATTCCTGGAAGAGTTAAATTTTTCTTGATGAACATTTCCAAATATAGATTTGTGAATGGTTCAATGGAAGAATCACAAAAAATTGATCCTAAAAGAAAAAAAGTTTTATAATTAGAGACATTTCTCATTGGAAATATTTTTTAGACAAACAATTCCAGATGATGTTGAGTTTATGATTTGATTAACCAGATATAAAGTTTCTAGAAGTGAATAAAAGTTTAGTTTTTTTTGAGAAAAACATTACATGACATACAAAATATGTTTTACTAGCCAAACATTCCATAAAAACTTCTTATAAGAAGGGTTACTGACAGTGTAAAATTTATAAAGCTTTTACAAAGGGAATGTGGTATAGAACAAACTTCAAACGTTTTTTAATCAATTCATATATTTTCATTGAATGTACAAAATTAATATCATCAGATAAATATTTTTTAGAAATATATAAGTTTTTTTCTTTCTGAGTTTTTGAAGTTTTAAAAAATGTGAAAGGAAAAAAATACAGAGAAATAATTCAGATTTGAATATCTATACACATGAAAAGGGGGATAACTCAAAGAAGATGACACCAAATTTTTGAATTGAAGAAAGTTTATTATGACTAAATTTTTTAGATGTCAAAAAAATTTAGTCAACATCTTCACTGGGTAAAGGGAAATTAAAATATGTAGAAGAGTTTCCTCAAATCCATTTTTTATGAATTTATAATTTAAAATTTTTATTACATGTTGAGTAAATTTTTATGATTATGAAGTTATGAAGAGAGCTGCTAAAAAAGTACACCATATGAATGTCTTTAAAAAAAATCCATTAAACCACCTTTTTACAAGGAGGTACCATGGTCAAACATCCTTCATCATTAAAATAACCATAAAATGAACATGCACTGGACGAACATTTTTTAAGAATATTGACTCATGTGGTGTATAATGTTTGAGTAGAAGAAAAGAAATCAGATAGACGAAGGTTGGTCCATTATATAAACATTTTTGATGCCCTTTGGACATAGAATGTTTATAGAGTATAGTGAAAAAAATAAAAATATGGGGAAGCATTATTAGAAAAACAAAGAATCCAGATGAGCAAAAGGGAGAGAAGTAGAGTTCTTGTGATCAGGTGAAATTATCTTAAAAGGTTCAAATTTTTTTTTGAAAGGAGTTTTTCTATGAAACATTACATAACTTAGTAAAGTACCCAATGCGATGATTTTGGTTTTTTTCATTCAATTAGTTTTTATCAAGATGAAATGAGGAAGTTTTTAAGAGTTTTGTAACATCTAAAGTTATGGTAAGTTGAGAAAATTTAGAAATGCTGTAAGATTAAATAAAATCAATGAATATTGTAGAATAGTTAAGAAGCATCTAAGGAAAATTCAAATGCTTGAGAAATTCAGTTTTTTTTATTTCAATGAGTAAGAAAATGAAATATCTTTCCCATATTTTCCACTTATAGAGAATCTATAAATAGGATTGAGAAGGTAAATTGGCACTTAACACTGTTCACCCATATAAAAAATCAAAAATTATAAAAAATTTATTTCACAAGTGAGTTTCCAATTAAATATCAGTTTCATGTTGATTAAAAGTTTTAACGATACGATTTTTTTATCAAAATAATAAAACAATATTGAAGTTCATAGTTTTGAGAACAGAAATTGGAAAAAGTATTCATATAGAGTTTTGAGGCCTTGTGATTTGATAATCAAATATAGAATAATTTATAATATTATAAATTTTTAGTGAGGTTCACTAGATGGAATTTCATAGTATATAGAAAGGGTGCACCAGATGGACTTGTTTTTCAGATGAGCTTTACGAGAGAAGAATTACAATGTTTTTTAATTTTTTTATGGATCAAATTTTTATGTAAAATTTATAAACTGATGGTTTTCAGTATAATATTACTCATCAGGATATATAATGAGTCTAATGGGATCTTTCTCAATGTTATATTCACTTATTTTTAATAGTTAATTTCCATGGACCCATGGGATTAGCCATGGAAAGTATGTATATTCTCACATTGAGGATGAACATTTTAAATCTTGTGTGCCTTGATAAATTTCTCATATTTTTATGCTTGTGAGTTAGATATAAAAGTTTATAAGGAAAGTAACTCTAACATGTTTTAGGGGTTGATTTTCATAAAGTTATAAATTTTTAAAAATGAAACCACTGATTCAATACCCTCCCCTCTCATTGGTTCAACGATCCTTAGGAACTTAAATTGGTATCATAGGGAAGTTTCTCCCATTTAATCCTCATCATAGAAAATTTCAATTTAGTTAACATAAAAGATATTTATACATTTGATGGAAAAAATTATCAGTGTTAGAAAAGTAGAATAATGACCAATCTTCTATCACTTGGAATAGAGGTTTTATATGCAGTTAAAATTGGGTTTCCACCCATAGAGGAAAATGATCTAATGAATTTTATAGATAAGATAAATATTGAGGTTGATAGAAAGTCTAGAAATTCTATTCTTATTTATATATAAAAAATGATTTATGAAGGTTATGGGTCTCAAAATATATATGGGAATACGAGAAAATCTAAAAATTAACCTCAATGAAAACAAAAAAGTTAAAGAAGTAAAGTTAAATCAGGTGAATCATGGTCAAAGATATAAGAATAATAGATGAAGAAATTATTGATGAATACCTCACTAGAGTTAATGTTGTCATGTTCATAATAATAGGTTTTAAATATATCTTATAATATTATACTATTTTAAATAAACTAATGAGAAATTTCCTTGATAGTGTTGACTAAAAAATATTATATTTAGAAGATAAAAATGATTTACCTCTTGATAAATTGCCTAAAATTATTCTAGCTGATAAGATGATAAAAGATTCAATATTTAAGATAATATCATGGAAGAAATGTATTTTAAAGATATGAGAATTTTTAAAATATAATATTCCTAGAATATTAATCTCAGTGATTTGGAAGATAAATTATATGATAAAATGAATGATAAAACCATGTATCTCATCTTGAAAAACTATTATAGAGGTAGAATAAATTATAGAGGAAAATATCCACTCAAATATTTCGAATGTGGAGATAATGGTCAAATTTCTGTGAATTTCACCAATAATAAAGTTGGATAACATAAATATTATTCTAAATAAAAACCTTAGTGGAAGAAGTTTAACATATATTCTATGAAAGATAAGAAATATTCCAGTGGTATGAAAAAGTTTGTAGAAAATAGAACAAGAATGTTGAGTAAGAAAATAAAATATCAATATTCCAAAAACAATTCTTTTGAAGAATAAATTTTAGAAATATTCAGAACCATCTTTGAAAATGTTGAGAAAAATGGATATTCCTCAGACAGTCAATAAGAAGGAGGATAATAAAGTTATATGGAATATCAGCTGATATCAAATCTTGTTATATGACTTGAGAGAAACAATTAACTCAATAAAGAAATAAAAGTGATGAAGATATAAAGTGAAAAGGATAATAATGTTAGGAAATATGTCCTTAAATAAGAATATGATAACATCTATGAGATTCTAAACCTTAAAATAAATGTTACTAAATGAATAAAGATAGTGGGGGATCTTAGAATGAAATGTACAGCTAAGGAAGATGAGGTTTGTAAACCCAATAAAAACATCTTGAGTTTGAAAGTAACTTAATAAAGATAAAGGGGAGTTTAAAAAATCCTCCCAGGTAAAATCTAAAATTTTCTAAGTTACTGAGAAGGATCATCCCAAGAACTAGGTGAAATCCCCATCCACTAAAAGTGAAAGTTCATCTAATTTTACTAACCTTGTAGGTGATAAGGAATTTTTTTTATAAATCTTGGGTTGAAAAAGGTTGTGTAAAATTTACCACATCAATAAAAGTTGAAAACATCCTTTATAAGAAAAGTTCCCCATGTCAGGAGGAAACAAAAATAGAATGATGTTATGAAACTTAGTTATGTAATTATAGGGAAAGATTTGGTTTTTATATAAGATCGTTATTTAGTGGATATTGTTGGTTATATAGTATTTTTAGTCACCAAACATAGATTTTTTTGGAACAACGTGTATCTTTTATTATATATGTATAAAAATTTGGGAAAGTATTAGTAGAGGAAAAGTAATTAACTTTCTTGAACCACATGATTTTTGAAAATAAAATTCTAAAGATGTTAGAAAACTTCCAAAAAAAATAGTTTGAGTGCATGGAGAAAATTTGTAGAAGATATGACAAACCAATTCACATTTCCAAAGAATGTTTAAAAACTATTTCAATTCAAATATCTTATATAAAGAAATAAAAAGAAGATAGAAATAAGAAAATTAAATAGAGAACCATTGTTTTTTACATAGTATTGGAAAGAAGAAAAATGGCCAAACTGTGGATTATTGATAGTAGTTGTTACTCACATATGAAATGTGACAACAAAATATTGAAAGATATTGAAAATTATGAAGGAGGATTTGTTTCATTTGGAAATTATAGTTCCTTAGAAATCATAAGAATTGGAATATTGAATATTAAAGTTGATAAATTTAAATATAAAGAAGTTTTATTTGTTGATTAGAACAAACACAACATGATTAGCATGAGAAAAATATTTGATTATGCAAAGGAAGTGATTTTCAGAAAAAAAACTAGGCATCATCAGAAGTGTGGAAGATGGTAAAGTTGTCATTTTGTGAGAAAAAACCTAAATCTCTTTGAAATTGGAGAACTTGGTAACTCATTTTATTTGAGTTATGAAGATGATAATAATCTATGGCATCATAGGATCAATAATCTTGAAAAAAAAACTATGAACAAACTTTATAATGTGGATGTTTTAAGAATCTTAGAAACATTAAAATTAAATGAAGATGATGCTTTTATAATATGTTAAAAATGAAAAATTATTGGTAAAATTCATATGAAATTTGAAATCCAATCTAACATGCCTATTGATCTTATTTACTCAGATTTATTTGGAATTATGAGACATCAATCAATGAAATAGGATCTGTACTTTATCAATTTTATTGATGATCTTACTCATATGAGAAATGTTATGTCTATGATGCATAAATAATAGGCTATAGAAATGTATAGATTTTTCAAAAGTGATATAGAAAAAGAGTTGTGTGTTTACGTAGTGAAAATAAGAATAGATAACTGAAAAGAGTAAACATGTAGTGATTTTGAATTCTTTCTAATGAAACATGGAATTAAACATCAATACTACGCTCTACACACCCTCAATAAAATGGATTAGTGGAAAAGAAAATCAAAAGGTTGGTGAAAATGGGAAGAAGTATACTTCATGAGTATACCATTTCTATGCTTTTATAGAGATAATCTTTTTATACTATTTTAAATTTTCAAAAAATATATATTTTAAGGTTGAAATCCAACACGGGTTCTTATGAAATGTGTTACAAAAAAAAACTTTCAGTGAAATATTTCAATGTTTTTTTAAATTTCTCATTACTAATAATTAAAAATATGGATCTTGAAAATTTTGGTGAAAAATCGGAGGATGGAATTTTTATGGGATATTCATCCAATATAAGAAGTTTTCAATGTTTGAACAAATGTTTATAAAAGTTATTATATTCTAGTTATGAGAAATTTGTTAAAAATCCAACATCCTTAACAAAGGTTATTGAGAATTTTGTGGGATATAAGTTAAATATTTCCAATAAGAATACAAAAATTAAAGTTGAATGTGATTCAAAATAGGTGAATGAAGATTCATAAGAATAATGTGGTGAGTAAAGTGAAGTTGGAAGAAAATTTTAGAAATTTCATACCCTACAAAAATAGGTAGTATTTGAAAATATCATATGAAACCAAAAAGCCCCAGTTTAAACAAAAATAATGTTGAGATTATGAAATCAAACATTACTTATCTCACAGGTTGAACTAGAATCTATTTTTTAAGATATTGAACACAAATAATGGGTGAAATGTATGAATGGAGAGTTAGATCAAATTTATAAAAATGAAACTTAGGAAATTCTTCCACAACATATAGGAAAGAACATTGTTGGGATTAATTTAGTGTACAAAAACAATTTGAATGAACATGTGGAAGTTTCAATAAATAATTCTTGAATTGTTTCTAAAGTATACTCATACAAGGAAGGTGTGTATTTTGAAAATATGTTCTCCCCAATTGTAAGATTAGAAACTATTAAAATATTATTAGGTATAGTTTCACATCATTATTATAAATTTTATCAGATGGATGTAAATTCATATTTATTCAATAAAGATATTGAGTATTAAGTTTAATTGAGCAACCTTTTGGGTTTATACATGAAAAATATGGATGAATGGTTTATTAGTTAAAGTACACCTTGTATGGGTTAAAACAATCTCAATGATCTAGGTGCTAAAAACTTTAATGTTTCTTAAAAAAATTGTGGTTTTTCTAAATGAAAATTTAAAAACAACTTTTATGAGAAGGAGATGAACTCAGGTACCCTAATTTTTTCTATGTATATTGATGATATAATTTCTATAGGGGATAGATTAAATTATTTTTAAATGTTTTCAAAAGAAATTAATAATAATTTTGAGATGTCAATTTTTGTATAATTAATTTTCCTCATGGATTTACAAGTTCTACTAAAGGAGAGAAATATTTTACTCAATAAAGAAAAGTATTCCGAGGATTTTTAAATTTTTTTTAGCATGGAATATTTTAAATATGTTTCCACTACCATTTTTATTATTATGAATATGAGTAAATATGAGGATGATAAAAGAGTGAATCAAAAATATTTCTGAAATTTTATAAGAATTTTTCCCTATCTTATATCCTCAAGGCCCAACATTATTTATTCAATAAATTTTTGCTCAAGATATCAGAGTGATCCAAAGAAATCACATTTATTGGCAGTAAAAATAATTCCCAAATATATAAAGGAATATCTTCTTATGGGATTTTTTATAAAATATTTAGGGATATAGACTTTCATGGGTACATAGATGTTGATTGGGTTTGATATTGTAATGAAAGAAAATAAACATCAGTGAGGACATTTTTCTTGGTATAATGTTGTATGAGCTGGCATAGTAAGAAAAAAAGTTCAATAAATTTTAGAACAATGGAATTAGAATTTTTTACCACCACCCATTCTTGTACCTAAATTATTTTGATGAAAGCACAACAAGATAATTTTAATTTAAAAGTTTTTACACTATTTAAGATACATTGTGATAATCAGAGTACCATCGATATTTCTTAAAATTATGTACAACATTAAAGATGAAATAACATTAATATTTGAAGGTGTAGAAATCATTATTTAGTACATTTCTACAAAATTTAAAATTTAGGATGTTTTCAATAAAGCTATACCAATAGGGATATTTGTGGAATCGAGTCAGAAACTTCATGTTCTGCATCCACAAAATACATTCTAATGTTTGTAAGGATGAACGACCCCCATTATTGTTTTTATTATGATGTCAAAGGGGGAGATATGGTAATAAATTTGTGAAAAGTATTTTCAAATGTTTAAATAATGAATCTAAATAAATAGTTATCATAAAATGGGCGAGAGAACAAAAAAAAAACGTGGAGAGTGAAAAAATGAGAGTTGAAAAATTTGTAAAAATAGTTGAGAAGGTAAAAGTGAGGAGGATATTATTTAATATAGACACAAATTTTATTATCATGGAGGGTTTGGATTTACTTAAAAACAATACATTATATTCTAGTTTGGTTTCATGATCTTATCCCTGAGAAATTCTGTGTTGAGGTAAAAGTTTAAAAATTTGAGGTGCTATAAAAAATTGCTTGTGAAAAAATTAGAGGGAAGAAAAATGATGAGTAGTGAAAAGTTATTAAAAAAAGTTGTTTATAAATCCAAAGGTGAGATTAAATATCCTTTAGGATGTTTTTTCTATAAATATTTTGAATCTATTAACAACTAAATTTTGTTAATGTTTTTTTGAATAGGTGAAAGTTTGTTAAGAATGTTTTTTATGAATATTCGAGAGATGAGGAAAGTCAAAAAGTTGGAAAGTTTATTAAAATTTGTTAAATAAATTTATTTCTAAATTAGATTATGCTTTATTGATCTCAAAGTTTCTGCCATCTTGGAAAACCTCATGATACTATATTTTGATCAAATAAAGAGTTGAATATTTCTAGATGATCCTTTTCATGCATTTATTTGAAGAAGTTTCACTAAACAAAATTGTTGTAGATATCAAAAAATCGAAGTTTACAAACTATAGACTTTTTTATTTGGGAAAACATTTCTAAAAAAACAATTCTGGATGAATTTTAGGTACTGATTGGATGAGCCAGAATTGATGTTTCTAGAAGGGAATAAAATTGTAGTTGAGTTCCGAACAAATGTTACTAGATATAAAAAATACAAGTTACCGAAAAAACCATACGGATGTAATTCTTGTAAAGAGAGTTGATATCAATATATATTTTCTGAATTTTCTACAAATGGAAAGTAACATAGGGTAATGGTAAAACTTTTTATATATATTTCATACATTTTCATCTAACATAAAATATAAAGATCATCATACATAATTTTTTATAAAGATGGATATATTGTTGTTTCTGTGTTTTTTTATTTTTGAAAAATGTGAAAGAAATACAATCTGAAGTAGGAAGTAATATTTAAATATTGGTTCGCATATAAAGGGGTATAACTCAAAGAATTTTAAGACATAGTTTTGAATAAAATAAAGTCTCTTGTAGATAAAGTCTTTAGAATATTATAAAATGTAGCTAACCATCTCTATTATATCAAGAACAATAAATAGAGGTAGATGAGTTTCCATAAAAATAGTTTATATAAAGTTAGAACCTAAATTTCTTTATAGGATGATTAAACTTCAAATTATATAATTTTACGATGTGTGATATTGAAAAAGTCCATTGGACAAACATCTACGGAAAAATACATCAAACTCTATTTTTTACAGAAGTCTCACTGTCAAACATTTAATCATCAATAAAACATCCATATAATGAACATGAACTAGATGAACCTTTTCTAATAATATTAATCCCAAGTGGTGTATAATGTTTGGGTGGGGGAAAATTAATCTGATAGAGAAACATTGTTCCATCAGACAAACATTTACTTATCCCCTTGGATGGAGATTGTTTGTAGAGTACAATAGATTAAATAAAAAGATATGGAACATTGATCGTCAAAACAAAAAATTTTGATGAAGAAAATGCGTATAAGTGGAGTTCTTTTGATCAGAAAAAATGTTCCTACAAACTTATGAACAAAAATTTTCTAGAAGGAGTTTTTCCAAGAAACTTTACATAATTTGGCGAGGTCTCAATGTAATGATGCTGGTTGTGTTCATTTAAATAGTTTCTTATCAAGATTAAATGGAGAAGTTGTTAAGAGTTCATTGACATATAAATTATGTAAATTTGATAATTGTTGGAAATTATAGAGAATTAAAGAATGTTTAGGATGATTCTATAAGAGTATTGAGGTATCCAAGAGAAATTGAAATGTGCAAGAATTTTGATTTTGGAAATCTAGTGAGCAGGAAAATGAAATGTCTTTCCTACCATTTACACTTATGGATAACATATAAATAGGTGTGAAAAAGTACAACTGTACTTAAAACTATTCATATGCACAGAAAATTTAAAATTTTGTGGATATTGTTCCAAAAGTGTGTTTTCATCCAAATATAAGTTTCAAGTTAAAGAAAAGTTCATAATAGAATAATTTTTGATCAAAAGCATCCGACATAGTTTAAGTTTAGAGTAATAAGAAAATAAATAAGATATAACAATCATGTATATTTATGAGGTGTTGATTTTTGATAATCAGACAGAGATCAATTTATATCAGGAATATAATTTCAATGAGGTGCACTAGATGTAATTTCACTAGACATACAAAGGGTGCACCACCTGGACATCTACTCAAAGAAGGAAATTAGACAAACTGATTTTATAGTTGAACATTTATATAGTATAATTACAAATTTTCATACTCAGTTGACTCAAATTTTTATTCATTTCCTTCTAATTTTAAATTTAAATAGTCCCATGGGAGTGTCTATGACAAGGATATATGTTCACACACCAAGGCTAAAACTTATAAATCTTGATTACCTTATTTACTTTCTCATATTTTCATGCTTGTGAGTTTTCTATAAAATTTTATAAAGAAAGTGACTCTAAAAAGTTGTAGGGGATACATTTCATAAAGTTGTAATTTTTTAAAAAATCAACCACTGATTCAATACTCCATTCTCAATTGTTAAATAATATTTAAGAACTTCAGGTTTTATGAGATGTGAAATTTTTGTTCTATAAACATCATTTATGTTTTAATTTTATCGATACAAAAGAAGAACCCATTATATTCACTATATAAAATAAGTATTTGTGATGTGAAGCCAAAGGTAATAGAAATTTTAAATATCATATCTTTCATATTTTTAGTTGAATTAATCCTAGTTTCACCTTGGATTATAGATACTACTTTGAGGCCTATATATAAATAGGACTATACCATAGAGAGGATATTTTTTGACCACTGGAAGAGAGATTTTTATAAGGTTATGACCCGGGGATCATTCATCACAGTTATGTTTTTTCATTATGCTTTTTTGTTTTTTATTTTGTTTTGTAATTTTAGATGATTTATAGTTTAATTCCAATCTCTTTTATTTATCATATTTCCCGTTCTTTATTATCTAATATCTATGCTATGGGTATTGTTCTATTCATCACTGGCGATCATCCTTTGATGATTACCTAAACCACATTGGGGAGAGGGAAATTGGAAAAAGTGGGTGTGTACTAAATTTTTATATATATTTATTTACATGAATGCTTGTTTTATCCCTTCTTTATTATTTTGTGATTCATTTTTATAATATTTATTATTAAATCACTAAACTGGTGTTTTTGATAATAGATGAAACTTAACATGATGAAGGTAATTAATTCATTATCATTGAGTTAGATTATTCTTCTACGATTGCAATATGGTTATAATTAATTTTAGTTATTTTAATTCATTAGACCAAGATAAATTGTGATTATTAGGTAGTTGGAGGGGGACTGACCATTTCTCATATCAATAAAATTATTTGATTGTATAGCTGATAGATATTATTGTTTTAAAAGGGTAGTTGGAATTCTTATTTGGTAAAAATGCCCATAAAAACTGATTTATCTCTCTTATTTTTTATTTTGAATTGATTATTTAATTAACTTTATTAATTTCATTTAAATAATTCAATTACAATTTGGGAGACCCAACATTTAGTCAAAATTCATCACTATATTCCCTACTCTTCATAGGATTGACCTTGTACTACTAATCTACTACACCTATTTAGTTAGTGTGGTTTAGGAACAATATAAATTTCTAATTTGATCTCCTATGATTAATTAAAGATGTAGTGCTAGCACATAATTTTTTTCCCCTTTTCTGGGGATCTCTGAAGCATAGAAAATGACTCAAGACATATTTATTAAGTAAAATTTTTTTAATATCTCATTTCGGCTGATTGATTTAAATTTAGGATTTAAATGTAATTATTATTTTATCTATTTTACATGCTCGGTATTTATTGGTGTTGTTCATGATAGAATACATGCCATATCAATAGTATATCATGAAAACATTTCCAAGAAGACCCAGGATCTGTACATAGTATATCCCCAAAATTTATAAATAAAATTCAATAAAAGTCAGGCGTTACAAGAGGATTTAAAAATTAATGAATGTATCACTCCCCGCATATCTATCTCTACTAAAGGTGTACAATAATATAGGGTTCATAAAGGCCACATAGTGCTCATCTCCTTGATCACCCTTTTTGAAAAATCATCGTCCACATGATTAGATTCAAATTAGGCATGTAAAAAAATCCTATTGAGATACCTAACCTGGTTCATGCATTGAAATAAATAAAGAAATATCCTATAAGATAATTCCTTGGTTATTTGAATATGATTAATTCCAACATCAATGTTGGAGTGACCCATATTATCATACTTCTAGAAGAGATATAAAGTTTTAAGACTGATAATGAAAATTATAGATTGAGAAGTATGATCAATAAGACCCTTAAGTCTTATAGCCTCAAGAACAAAATTAATAAGACAACCTAACCAAATTTCTCCCAAAGTATATTCATGGGTTAGATAAGAGGATGAATATAAATAAAGCACAATTCAAATAACATGGAGAATTTACTAATATTCATTCTCAAATTATTTCAAATCTCAATTATCTTGTAAGTAATTTACCATTGATTACCAATACTGGAATAGAATCGTCTGAAGAATAATAAGTGGAAGTGGTGGTTGAAGAAGATAAATATGTTGAAGCAATAAAGGAATAAAATATAGAGGAAGATACCGATGAAATGTTTTTAGAACATAGGGATAAAATTCTTGAAAAATATGACACCCATTTTATAAAGAAGAAGAAGAAAACCTCCTACATCCCTTCTTCCATTATATGTAGACAAATAAGAACAAAAATAATAACATTTTTTATTGAAAGAATAAGAAGAAAACAACATGATGGAAATTATTTATTCGATGGATGAGGAGAAAGAGGCAGAAGAGGTTTAAGCAGTACACTCTATTTAGTTAAATAAGAATAAAAACAATTAAAGGAAGTGGAAAAAACACCAAAAAACTTTGAACTCACTAATATTCAAGAAAAGGAATATGAATTGGACTCATAAATGAATATATAATAATAAAAAGCGAATATTATTAATGATCTCATCAATGAAATTTTAAAGAGGAAGAATAAGTCTTGTGTTGAATCAAAAACTAGATTTGAACATGTGAAAGAATAAAAACATCAAAAAATTGAAGTCAAATATGAAAAAGTGGTGGTGGTATAGGAGAACTAAAAAATATCATTTGATTTAAATTTCTTCACATTTTCATTATAGATTTCCTCATGTTGTGGTGAACCATAAGAACCAATAAATAAGTACCAATGAGGGAGAAAGAAAAAAACTACCCCAGACAAATAACATAGTAAGAATTAGAAAAATTAGAGGTGTTTAGCTCTATATCATTTTCTAATTAGCTAATAAAGATTAAAGGTATAACTATATACCTTAAATAAGTGCTACTGGAAGTTAGCCAAGATTTAAAAATTCATTTATAGGAATTTTATTTTATTAGATTAGATTAAATAACTCTCACCATGGTTGATCAATTTTGAGATTTTTTTTAGATATTGTACTTTCACATGTTTTTTTTTGATTTTTTACAGTCAATGAAAGGAGACAAAGCTAAAAAAAGAGAAAGGAAGAAGGAAAAATAGACAAACATTATAGAAGGGGAGTAATGTTTTTCCTTGTTTATATTTTTTACATAACTAATTATGATGTCACATGTTTTTAATAATATCATGAATCATTTCAATAAATTAAATGATTTTTATTCTCCCATAAATTATTGAATTTTTTTCCTTTACTCACTAATCTAGGATACATCAACACATAATAAAAATACTCAGACATGTTGAAAATTGTGAATTATCATGCCCATAAATGATAAATACATAAATACACATCTAAAAATTCAAATTATTTCTTCAATTTAGAGTTTCTTAAAATAATTACCGATGTGATTTCTTTTATTGATATTGATTCCAAGAAGCTTGAATTAAGTAAACTAATTATATATTTTCATGCCATCAAATGATTTAACATATTTCTGTTTCCATTCTAAAGAGTATTATGGAAAAAATTATATTCTTCTATATAAATATTTCTTCAGTGATACTAGGGGCATGTCAAACTACTAGAACTTTCATTGATATATTTTCAAAGACATGATAGAACATATTAACTTTTAAAATGATTGAGAAATTTTTTTGATGACACCATTATCATTGAGAGCCACATGTACATTTATCTTTCTTATCCCAAATAATCCCTAGTTTTCCTTTTTAGGATTGATCCACATTACAAAAATATTTTATCATTTACTAACCAAGTTTTTATATTTTTCATGATATTCAATTGAATGTGTGTGAGGGAGGGGTTTTTCATAGTGGATATGGGATGTTGTTTCTTAAGAGGAGAATACATGGGTTTTCTATGAGATTTTTAGAATGTTTCATGATTTCATTTGATATATTTTAGTTGTTTATACCCCTTATGCTTTAAAAATGAAAAATAAGAAAAAGAATAAAAAATAATTAAAAATAATGGGTTGTGTCTCAGGTGTGTCAAGAATCAATACTACCAGACCAATGATCTTCAAAATCATATGTGGTCTGGTGGTTTATATGAGATTTATCCTAGGTATATTAAAAAACAAAAAAAAAATGAAGAATAAAAAACAAAAAATAAAAGAGTTTCATTTTTTATTTTGTTTATATAGTTCATAATACTTTACTTTGCTCTTGGGGGGTTGAGAGGTGAAATTCAATTTTTGTTAGGAAGATTTCATTACACTTTAATTTTTAATTTCATGCATTTCACCTTTGAGTTTAGCCTCCTCCTTAGACCTTACTTGATTTTTAACATCAATACCCACCTACCCTCATGCTCATAATCATTTGGTACTAATTTAAAAGTCCTCATAATTATTTGTGATATTTTTATTTATGGGGTAGATAAAGTAGATAAAATTATAGATTATATTTAGGAGCATGTAATGAAGGTATGATAAAAAAACTATTAAAATGTTTTCCGTGAGTTATGAGTGGAAAAATTCATGGTGAGGTAAATCATAACTTGCATGGATTTTGATGAGATGTGGGAATCAATAACTATGAAGGGGAAATATCATTAATTAAAAATTATATATTAATAGACATTTATGAATTATTTATTGAGTATGTTTTTGATTTTTAAATATTAAATTATCGATTAATTTTTCATGAGCATCATAATTTTAAATTTTTTTTGTTAATGTATAGAACCCTGGTTTCCAAATGTTTATAGTTTTCTTGGGGATGGGAAATGGTTTGAGTGTTGGGGTATTTGATATCTCTAAATTATATACATATTTTTATGGTCATATAATGTGTTTTCACTGAATATATTTTGATTAAATAATGAATTCAGGATTGATGTTAATTTTTTATGTATTTTTATGGAAGATTCATCATTTTAGTTAAATATTTAATTTCATGATGGGAAACATGGAATAATGGGAATATGAATAGTGTGGAATAACACTGAAAAAATGAGTATGAAGCTGCAAGCGGATTAAAAACGAATGCCAAGGGAAACCCTAATTCATTACCCTAGATTCAAAGAAAAATCTTGAACCACAAACTAGGATAATGATTATAGAAATTTGGGCATTATATAAATTTTCATTGTTTAAACCATTCACAATTTGAATAGGGTGAGGTTGAGTTACACCAAAATACGCATCACCAATTCATGCTTTAAAATAAGGATTTACACCTTGCATGAAGATGAAATGAAAGATATTTACATCATATATCATTTACGACATAAGTTTTTCAGGATATGAAATTTTCACATTGTAAAATTCATTTACCTTGTAAGTTTTTGAAGACAGAGGAATAATCCACACCTTTCACAATGTAAAACTTGTATTTACATAAAGAAGTCGAAGTTAATAAAAAAATTAATAACTAAATATTTCTTATTTTAAGGGGAATTAATCTTAGTTTTACCCTAGACCATAGATACAACTTTGAGGCATATATATGAGGAGGATTAGACCTTAGAGAGGGGATTTTTTGGCCCCCATAAGAGAGCTGTAGATAGGGTTCTGACCTGAGTATTTTTTATCAAAGTTAGGGTTTTTATTCTTCTATGTTGTTTTCTATTTTTATTTAATTTTTGATGTTTTATAGTTTAATTCCAATTAATTTTATTCATTTAATTTACCATTATTTATAGTCAGATATCTCGATAATGGGTATTGGTTTATTAATCACTAGTGATCTCCTAACAATGATTGGCTAAACCCTATAGGGGAAATAAAAATTAGTCAAAGTGGGTGCATACCAATTTAATCTATTTATTTCCTCACTTTAGAACAGTTTTATCTAATTGGTATTGTATTTTAATTCCTTTTTATCATATTTTTTATTAAATCACTGAACTGGTTCATTTGATAGTTGAAAAAACCCAACATGATAAAGGTAATTAATTCATGATCTAAGAGTTGTATTATACTTCAACAATTGAAATTTAATCAAATTATATCTTAGTTAGTTTTATTATTTTGATCATGATGAATTGATATTCTAGGGTAGTTTGATAGGTATTTTTCATTTCTTATATCAATAAAATTGGTTGATTATACAACTAATGTATATCATTATTTTTCAAGTGTAGTTGAAATTATTATTATGTAAAACCATCCATGGAAACCTATTTATCTCTCTTATTTTTTTTCATTTTAATTTATTTATTTAATTCACATCATTAATTTAATTTAAAAAATTCAATTATATTAAGGGTGACCCAACATTTAGTTAAAGTACATCTCTACATTCCTCGGTCTTCATAGGATTAACCCCATACTACTAATATGTTATACTTATGATGTTAGTGTGATTTAATAATAATATAGATTCCTAATTTTATCACCTGTGTTGAATTAACAACATCATGAAAATGTATAAATATTTTATATAATTTTCAGGGAGTAGAGGAGTGTATGAGATGAATTATGACCAATTTATTAGGTCCAAAACTTTTATTATCCCACTTCTACAGACTAATTTTTATTTAAGATCTTAATTTTTTTTATTTTTTCTATTTCAAATGTCTGGTTGTTATTGGGGTTGTACATGATAGAATACATGCCATGTCAGTTTTTTTCTACACCACCATAAAAATATGTCAAATATTAAGATTATCCGAACACATGGGAATCACTAAATTTAGGAGGGTGGCTATGTCATGAAATGGGATAGAATGATCCATATTCTTATGAATATGATGAATTACCACATGAATAACGGAGAAAAACCTATTATTTTTCCTATGGTGGAGACCCTAATTTTTCTAACTACCAATATGAATCTTGGGCTGAGCAGTATGATCAAGAAGACCATTATGTCCTATAGCTTCAAGATCAGTAATTATAAGACAAAATAAATACATTTCTCATAGAATAAATTCATGTGTTATATAAGAGGATGGATGAAAATGAAGCATAACTCAGGGAATATAAATAACTGACTAACCATATTTCTCAAATTATTTCAAATATAAATTCTCTTTTAAGAAATTTACCATCAATCAATCATTTTTTATTTTATTAATGATTAATATGGAATTATCCTAGTATAAACATGAAGGAGTTCACTAAGGGGGTCTAATGTAGTGTAGCCAGAGGGAATCCCCTGGGGCTAAGTCTACTCCTTCAAATGGTAATGAGACCAAACTGAAAAAACATGTGACCATTACACTTTGTGGGACATAGATGTAAGGAAATCTATGTATCTATTACCCTTAAACCAAGTATGAATGATTTCCATGCCATTTTGACAAGCCTATTACATTTTCATATGTAATAGATGACATTCTATAGGGTGATACATATCCCAATAAAAGAGTTATGAAGGGTTTTATAGTCAATTTATACCCTTGATAGGTCAATATTTTTACTAATAAAAAGCTCTAAACCCATAATTACTGCCTTTTCTTCTACCTAAAGAGAATATCCATATCCAAAGGATGCATTAAATGTGAGAAAATGGATTCCATAGTGTCACGAAAAACACCACCACCCCACATCAAACCCACACCAAAAGATCTATCTGTGTTGAGTTTAAATCCATTCATGTGGGGATGCCAGTAGATCCACCAACCCAAGGGGTTTTAGAACAAATGTGGGAAAACCTAGTGTGTTGATGAGGCTTGAATGAAGAGGAATCTATCTAGTTAGAAATGAGCCAATACATGTAGAGCAATAGACACCTCGTTCTAAAAACCAAGTCTAGTCTGGGGAAAGTGACACCCTCATAATGATATTTGTTTATAGCCTCCCATATACTCCACAAGACTACCACAAGGATACAAGATCTTACCTTCATATATAGTGTATTTTTATCATCACTTTGAAATGAAATTTTTAGAAAGGAGTAATCTTAAGACACTAATGTATGGAGCCTGGTAAGATGTAAAAATATCTACCGCACCTCACGAGCATAGTCTGCTTAAATGAATAGGTTCCTAGAAGTCTCATTCTAAGGGAAATCAAAACATGAAAAATTAGATGTAGGATATATGTTAGTGTGTTTCACTTGATCAATAGTTGATAACACAACATTTCCGATGCGCGAGACAAAGAAGTTCAGTTTAACAGGGATTTCTTTACACTAGAGTGATTCACCCCAATCATCCCTCTTGATAAGTGGAGACTAAAATTTTCAATACTCTCTTCCAAAAAAACACTCAATGGAGTCCCTATAAAACAAATTTATATGGTTATATAATAATTCAATGAGTTCAAAAAAGGGTGTGTTGGACCTCATCTAGGACTACTTGAGTGAATAATAGGTGATTCTTGGCTTGATTAAATTTCATGTCTAGAGTTAGGCATCCTAGAAAACACTGTTTGACACCTGAAAAATTGTGATTCCAAAAGTTGAGGTCTTTCCAACAATGATCCAGTGAGAATGATGGTGAAGATTCTGGATATGGTGGTCAAATGTGGTCCATAATAGAGATGTGGTTTTGATTAGGGTATTTGGGCTGCTTCCATATTCTTTCCCCTTGATTTGTCCCCACAAAGTGTAGGACCCCAAAATAACCTTAGTGGGGATGGGTGAATTAAGGTATCAAAATTTTATTCTTAGAGAGATGGTTATTGTTACCATGTAGGTAAGAACTTATTAAAACTATCACACAATCACATACAAAGAGAAGACACATCAATTTTACTTGGTTCACCACTAAGGGCTAATCTGAGGAGCATATGGCGATAAGTTTTCAATCATACTAAAGTTCAATAATCTTCACTGGTTATACAGTAAAATAGTTCAAACATAGTCAATATATGGCAGTTCCACTACCTTTACAATGATTTTAGGGATAATACACTGTGTCCCTTGGAACACTTCCATTGACTCCCCCTTTCTCACTATTTTGGGTGATGTCTTACTCAGTTTATCAACTTGAAGGTCACATTAATGTTTTGGAATTAAATTATTTTTCCCTAACTTTGCACGAGACTCTTATTTCACCGTAGATCTGAGTTGATGCACTCTGAAATCTATATTCACTAAAACCAAATTTTTAAAAACTTCCTTTCGTGAAGCTCATTCTTGAAACTCCCTTCTCGAAGCTCCCTTGAATTTGTGGACCAAACTGACTTCATAAATAACCCCTACCTTTATGGAGAAAACCCCTTTTCAACATTCACAAATTCAACATGGTAAACCCTATCACTGTGAAGCACCCTTTTCTCAAAACCACGGACATCAGTCAAAACTCTACAAGAATTTTTTTGAAGCTCAAGATCGAAGGGAATGCTAGTTTTGTGAAGATCCATTAGCTTTGAGAAATCAGAGAGATTCCAGATTTTTCGTGGAAAATTGTATATCAAGTTAAGAGGGGTAGCCTCATATTTATAGGCTCCATAGTTCACAATGATCCACCTCCCCTTCAAATATTTTCAAAATCTTTCAAAAACATATTCACATAGCTCTTGTTGTGAAGTTCCATAAAAATTTCCCATTTTTAATGCTCTTTATAATCATGGTGATTTCCATCAAAACCTTCACACCCCTATGCACCTCCAATTATTTTAATCATGGAGATCACTATCACCATTATCAATGCTCCAATTCATCACTATTTGTGATAATCATCCCCATCGCTTAGATAACCATAATCTTTCTTTTTTACTTTGGAAACCACAATTGGATAAGTCCATATTTTGGAAATTAATTCTTTTACCATATTTATATAATGCCTTTAAGAAAATACAATTTTCACCATGATATCGATCCTCAAAATTTTAGACTAAAAAATTTGGCTAAATTGGGAAATGATGCCACCTTCAATACTATTGTCATCTTAAATGGAAGGATATCTTTCCTTGAAAAATCCTTGATCTTCCATGTGAGGATTGACAAAAAAACCAAAACATACACAATTTCCTACCAATGATATCCTTGTTTCCAACACATATTTCATCGCTTGATCACCTCCCACACAAGCTTGGCATGCAACCCGATCATCTCTACAAAAACACTCTTAAAATTAATCCATCCCTCACTAATAATCCTTAGAATCCAAGACCATGACTACCATTGATGTTTACCTTACAAGTTGGATTACTAAATGAAGGTAACCATAATGTTTTTGATACCAATGATGACACTATTTTGAACCTTGAGGTTGGGGAGTATATGAATTGGGATTGAAGTAAGTACAAATTTTACCAATGTGATATGGCTACCAAAGGATAAAAACCGGTTTTTATAATTTTTGATATGACCAGTGATATTATCAACCACCTGGTTGAAGTGATGGATTCATGTTCTTCTTACATATATTGGTGCGCTGAGGTAATCTATCAGGAAGTGACACATTGGGATGCCCATACTACTTTCTATACTGTTAACCCTTCTATCCAAGAACTGGGAGGTGATATAAAGGATTATATTTTCATGACTAACTACTTGAACAATCCGTTTATTGTATTATTGGATAAGGACACTATAGATATTTTCTTGGAATACAAGGATTATTTTATTGAATAAGAAGAACCCCATGTTTTTTAAGAAGGATAATCAGACCACAAGCATCCCTTCCGCCCTTATAAGTATAAAAATAACAATAAAAAGAATATCATTTTTGATTAAAAGATAAAGAAACAAACTAAATGATATAAATTATTGATTGGATGGTCAAGGAGAAAGAGATACAAGAAGTTGAAGCAGTGCGATACGTTGAGTTAAATAAGAAAGAAGAAAAATTGAAGGAAGAGGACAAAACCAAAAAACACTTTGATCTCACTAATATTATATAAAATGAAGAATAATGGGAATCAATTATAAACATAAAATAAGACAAATAGGAGATCATGTATGATCCCATCAATGAAATTCAGGTGAGGAAGAAGAAGTCTTGTTTTACAATAGAAACCATTTTTGAAGAATTAAAGGAAGAAGAACCAATGTCAATTGAAGTAGAGGATAAAAAAGAAGTGGTGTAATAGGAAAACTATAAAATCTTGTTAGATCCTAGTTTCCTCATATTTTACTTAAATATTTCCTCATGTTTCATTGAACAATAAGCACCCGTCAAGAAGAAACAATGGGAGAGAAAGTAAAGAGCTACCCCAAATAAAAATCATAGGAAGAATTGGGTAAATCTGAGATGGTTAGATATATATCATGTTACAATTAGATAAAAAAGGTAAAAAGGAATACCTATAAACCAAAAAAAATCACTATTGATAGGATACTATGATTTCAAAATTGGTTTTTCAGGACCTAAATTTATTTTATTATATTAGTTTAAAAAACTATCCCCATGTTCAATCTCTTTTGAGGTAAATGTATTTGATCATGTACATTTAGATGTTCGTTTTTTTCCAGTTTTCAGGGTCAAATAAAGAATATGAAAATTAGAAAATGAAAAAAAAGAAATTACGATGGGAAAACATCATGGAAGGGGAGTACTGTTTTTACTTGTTAATATTTGTTTACATCCCAAATTCTAATATCACATATTTTTAATAATAACCTGAATCTTGAATGAAATGAAATGACTTACATTATCCCATAAATACTTTATTTGTTTTATTTTACTTACTACTATAAAAGAAATTAGTTCATAGGGAAAATATATTGGCATGTTAGAAAATTTTATTTATTAATCCCATAATTTTTAAAGATAAAATAGACAATTTAAAAGGAAATTTATTACTTCAATTTAGTATTTCTTAATAATTATTATTGAAGTTATTTCTTTTCATGATGTTGATTCCTAGAAGATTTCATTGAGTAACCTAATTATTAATGTTCATTCCATGACATGATTGACCATTTTTATTTTCCAATTACCATAATTATTATGGGGAAATTTTTCCAATTACTTTTAGTATATATTTCATGAATCATACACGGGGAATGAAAACCTACTAAAAGCAATTGATATGTTATCAAAGCTATGACTGAAAAATTTCAATTTTAAAATGATTGATATATTTTATTAAATACCCCTTTATCATTGAGACCCACCTTCACATTTATTATTCTTATCTCATAAAATCCATGGATAACATTATTAGGATTGAGCCATGTTACAAGTCTATTTTATCCTTTTCAACCCAAATCTTTGTATTTTTCATTATATTCAATTAAATGAGTGTGGGTGAGGGGTTGTTCATGGTGGAGAAGAATTTTTGTCTCTTTAGAGGAGAATGTAGGGTGTTTCTATGGGATTTTAAAGAAGTTTAATTATTTCATTTTTTGAATTTCAATCATTTATCCCACTTGTTAAAAAAATAAAAAATAAAAAAAATATTAAATAAAAAATTAACTAAAAACAATGGGTTGTTTCTATTGTGGGTAAAAAATCAAAATTACCAAACTGATGATCTTCAAAATAATATGTGGTTAGGTGGTGGATGTGAGATTTATCCTGGGTAAATATTTTAAAAGAGACAAAAAAATGAAGAATAATAATAAGAAAACACAATAAGTGATGTCCATTTTTCGTTATCCTTACATAGTTCATGATCATTTTCTTTTCACTTTGAGGGGTATACGAGATGAAAGTATATTCTAGTGAGGAGTACCTAATCAAACATTAATTTTGAATATAATTCATTATACCTCTGATTTTTTCCTCCTTCTTGGACCTTAATTGATTTTTTACTTAAGTACATACCTAACATTAGCCTTAGAATAATTTGATACAAAATAAAAAATAACCATGAATAATTGTGATATTTTTCTTTACGGGGTAGAGAAATTAGATCCAATACAATCCTATGGTTAGTATCATGTAGTTTAGGTATATTCATAACATTGTTAAAGTTTTTCCATGAGTGATGAGAGGAAAAACTCATAGTGAGGTAAATCATAAGTGGCATGGATATTGATGAAATGTTGAAATATATAATTGAAAAGGGGAAATTAATTGAATTGAAAATTATATATGAAGCATTATTTATGAATTAATTTTTAAGTATGTTTTTTCTTTTAGAATATTTATTTATAACTTATTTTTTATGAGCATAATAATTATAAAATTTCCTTTGTTAATGTATGGACCTTGGGTGTTTAGAAGTTTAGATTTTTCTTGTGGATGATCAATGATTTGAGTTTTGCGGTATTTGATATCTCTATGTTTCATAAATATTTTAATGGTTTTATACTGTTTTTTTCACTCAATATTTATTGATTAAATAAGGAAATCCTACTTAATATTATTATTTATGTATTTTTATGGAAGAGTCATCATTACTGTGAAATAATAAATTTCATGAAGGAAAACATAGAATAATAGGAAGATGTTGGGCACAACACGACATTGAAAAAATAAGGATAAAGCCACAAATGGAGTTAAAAGGAATGTTAAGGGATACTCCAAAGTATTACACAAATTATAAACTATAAACTTGAGATAAGAACAAGAAAAAGAACTATATAAATATAGGCATTAGAATAATTTTTGTCATATAAACCAATCACAACAAAAATTAGGCAAAGTTGAGTTACACCGAAATAAACATCAGTTATTCATGCTTTAAATGGATGATTCACACCTTGTACGAACATGCAATAGAAGAGATTTAAGTTGTGTATATCATTTACAACATAGGTTTTGTGGGATAAAATATGTTCATGCTCCAAACCTCATTTACATCATATGTTGTTGATTTAGAAGTATAATATATAGAATTCATGACATAAAACACATATTTACATCATGAATTTGAAGTTAATAGAAAAATTAAAGATTGTGTCTTTCATATTTTCCATGGAATTAATCCTGACTTGTCCTTGTAATATATATATATATATATATAAAACTTTGAGGCTTATATGTAAGGATAATTAGAACTAGAGAGGGGATCATTTAGCTTCCGAAGGAGATATGATTCTAGGGTTCTAACTTGGGGATCATTTGTCATAGTTAGGTTTTTCATTCAAATTTTCTATTTTATATTTTTTTGTAATGTTGAATTATTTTTTGTTTAATTATAATCTATTTTCTTCATTATCTTTCCCATTATTTCTTGTCTAATATTTCAACTATGGGTATTGGTTTATTGATCTTCAGTGATAACCTGATGATGATTGGATATACCGCATAGTGGAGAGAAAAATTAGTCAAAGTGGGTGTGTACTAATTTGTTCTATTTCTTTATTCACTTTTTTAATGGTTTTATACAATTGTTACTATGTTAAAATTAATATTTATCATATTTTTTTTATTAAAACCTTAAAATAGTGTGTTTGATAACAAACAATACCCAACATAATAAAGTTAATTAATTCATAATCATTGAGATGGATTATTCTTATTCAATTGCGTTCTGATCTTCATACATATTAATAATTTTAATTCATAAAACCATGATGAATTGATATTCTAGGGTAGTTTGATAGGGATATACCATTTCTCATATCAATTTTTTTATTTTATAACTAATGGATATTATTGATTTTCAAGTATAGTTGGAATTATTATTTTGTAAATCATATCATGGAAACTGATTTCTATCTCTTATATTTACCATTTGAATTTATTTATATAAATCATGTCATTAATTAAGTTTAAATAAATTAGTTACAATTAGGGTGGCCTAGTATTTGTTAAAAATTCATTGTTGCATTATTTACACTTAATGGGATCAACCTTTTATTACCACTATGTTATGCCTTTTTAGTTAGTGTGCCTGGGAACAATATAAATTTCTAATTTGAACACCTATGTGGAATTAATGATGTCATGTGGGAACATAAAATTTTGGTACCATTTTTTGGGAGAATTATAATTTAGTAAATGAATTGAGACAAATATATTAGGTCAATAAATTTTCTTTTCCCATTTCTGTTGAATAATTTTAATTTAGGATTTATATTTAAATTTTATTTTTTATATTTTACATGATTGGTAATTACTGGTGTTTTTCAGAATATAATATATTCCATATCAGTCTTATTGAAATTCATAGAATATTATAAGTATTTGACAACATGGGAAGCATTGAATTCAGGAGGGTGGTCACATCAAGAAACAAGATAGAATGAATCATATTATTATGAATATGATGAATTCCAACATAAATTTTATAGAGATACCTCACATATTCCCTATATAAGATACCCTAATTCTCAAGAAAAAATTGAAAATATTGGGCTGAGTAGTATGATCTAGAAGAAACTTTCATCCTTCAGCCTCAAGAGCAGTATTCAGAAGACAAGGTAACCACATTGCTCACAAAGTACATTCATGTGTTAGATAAGGAGATGGATGAAAAAGAATAATAACTCAAAGAATATAGAAAATTGACTACTCACCTTAATCAAATTATTTAAATTACAAATTCTCTTATAAGTAATTTAGAATTGATTTCTAATATAAGAAATGAATAGATTGAAGAATAGGAGGAGGAAGAGGTGTCTGATAATGTTAAATGTATTTAATAAACAAATAAAATATGTATGAGGATATTAATAAAAAGTTCAAGGAATATACAACTGATTTTTTTAAAAAAGATGATCCCTATGTTTTTAAAGAATAACAAAAATAAGAATTATCTTAACATCCCTTCTATGATTATAAGAAAAAAATGAATAAAAACAATAATAAATTTTTTTACTACAAGAAGAAGAAACAATAAACATGCTGGAAATTATTTATGGGATAGTTAAGTAGAAATATGTCTAGGAGGTTGAAGTAGTGGGATACATTGAGTAAAATAAGAACGAATAAAAATTAATGGAATATGAAAACACCCAATTTTTTTTGACCTAATTGATATTCTAGAAAATAAAGAATAATGTGACTCGTAGATGAACTTACAAGAATAAAAAGAGAATATGTAACTTCCCAAGTATTTTAAAAATATTATTACATGATTTTTTTAACATAAACTTCCATGAATTACAATCCAATGATCATAAGGCCTAGTGTCTTTGAAATTCTAGGTTAATAATACATCACAATGAGACTAAAATAAAATTAATTTATATTATTTTTAATAATAAGATCATAATTCCTTTTGGTCTACTAAAAATGCATGGGATAACCTAACGAATACATAATCAAAAAGGGTGATCTAAAAATACTATTAAGGGAATAAAGAGGATAAGGAAACATAAATTGTAAGTCAAAGATATAACATGATATCATAAAAGAGAAGGCATATAAGTAATCAAATGGAATAATAATATAAAGAAAACGGTATCATATGATCATGAAATAATAAGAAATGTGGAATAAAAAAACATGACATAAACATGATTCAATGATAACTTCTTAGATAACATTACATTATGGACAATGTCCCATAACAGATTGGGTTTACTCCCAAATCCCATACATGATGCCTCATGAGATTAAAGATTTACCCAATGCGTTGGAGTGATATCTAGATGCACCTATCATAACATTTTCATTATATATGAGTTCCACATAAATGAAATAAATCATAAAGGATAACATAAGAATTTCCTATGAAAATAAAATGGCTTTCATAATCTTTCTTTATATTATAATCCAATAAAATTTCATAATGAAGGCATATGAGAAATGGTAATTAAGAAAGTATTACCCTATCAATGCAAGGGATATAGGGAATGGTATATATTTAAGAGAAATATATACAATATTTAGAATAATTAAATATCATTAAATGATATTTTAATTTATGAATATAAATACTTTTAAAATCAATAAAAACACATTCTGGAGGAAAATAACCATTCCAATTTGAAAATCACTTTTTGAAAAACTAAAATTCACAAAAAATTATGGAAATAATTTTATTTGAAAATGAACATATAATTTTATAAAGTATGATTCAAGGTAAATAATGGTCATAATAGTAAAAAATTACATTCATGACATACATGTTAAAATAAATATTCCTTCACATTTTTGATAAAAATTAAATCATTTGTAAAAAAATTAGAATATTACTTTTTAAATAATTTTATAAAAACTAAAAAAGGTTAAAAACGACATTAAGAAATAATAGAATAGTATTAAATAATTTATTTTAAAAAATTTAAATAAAATGTGGAAATATCTGAGAAAATGTATTTGACCAAATAGATAAATGAAGTCGATTTTCCATAAAACCATTTCTCTATATTTTAAGTAAAAAAGAGTGGAAAATGGTAATATTACTTGAAAATTTCATTAATAACCATAATATAATAAAATTAAAATGTTTTGTTAGATAATTATCAAATAATTTCTTTTAATGTAAATTCAAGCCAAAATAATCCCAAAAAATGAGATTAAAGCATAAACCCATACTGCCTTGGTCACATTTGAATCAAAACATACATGAATGAAGTAATAAATTTTAAATTAAAATACAATATATTATGAAGGATTCATTATATAATATGTATAGTGGAAGTATTTACACCATATAAAATAAATTAATTCGGCTAATAAAGGAACATGTGTCTTAAAGAAGGATGTTTTGAAGCAAAACACTTACCTTGATCCTAAATTGTCGCATGAGTCCTTTATCTTCCTCAATAATAAAATTATGTTTTTTTAAAGGTTAGAGACAAAGCCTAATATTATTATTAAATGAGATACCTTTTTTATTAGGGTAGAGGGATGCCTATTACATAGCCTGAAGGCCCATGACCAAGTACCCTGAATACAAGTCCTGAAAGTGATTTTTTGGACCAAAGATCCCTTCATTGAATAGTACCTTATAATAATATTTACTTTATTAATAAAATTTTGGGTTTATTGTTTATTTTATTTTATTTTTTATGATGTCATATTCAATTACTTAACCAATTAATTTCTTGTTAGATGTTCTAATGATAAATGAATCATTTTCCTAAAATCACATTCGTTAGTTGAATAAGATAAAAGAGATTATTATTTAATCATCTATAAGATGGTAATTAAGAAATAATTATAATTTATATATATAATTTATTTTTTTAATATCAAACATGAAATATGGATATGAAAAATTAATTACATTATAATCATGGAGATGGTAGGTTGTACGTACGCATAAGTAACCTATCCATTTTCAACGATAATGATGGAAAGAAGGTAAGTGTTATTTTAACTCTCTAATATGATAATTAAATAATAAATATAATATAATTTCTTTAAATAATTTACATATACCATCAATTTTATGTAGTAATAATAATAAAATCACATCACTTTGTGAGGTGGTAATCCACCATAAACTTGAACTACATTATCAATTATTTAGTTGATGGTATGGTAATAAAGTATATAATATATTTATTTTATAGAATGATTAATATTTTATTAACATAATATATAATAATAAAATTAACCCTTATTACATTCCATGTAAATAATAAGTTAAAAATGAATCACATCCCTTCGTGAGGTGTTTGTCCTCTATATAGATGAACAACATTATCGTATTCTCTATGGAATGGAAAGTAAGAAATTATATGTGATATTATAATTAATGAAGTATAATTATATCATAAATATCATATATAAACATTATATAAATCACTAATCATGAGAAGCAGTGATGGAAAATGAGTTACGTCGGTTCGTGAGGTGGTAGTTCGCCGTACACACGATTAAAGGATTTGTTTCCCATTTGATGGAAGTGGAGATAAATTTAAGTTATTACATTAACATAAAAACATATAAATATATATAAAATAATAGGGTTATTATATCATTAAATATTAATATTATTTGAAGGAGTTGGAAGAAGAATTAAAACAAAATGATCAGTTAATAACGATACATCTTTTTCAAACAACTTATTTAGGTTTGAACCAAATCCTTCCTAGGATGGATTTATGATAAAAAAAGGATTTTGGGATTTTTGAAGAGATTTAAGGAAGTTATTTTCATATATATTATCCAAACCAATGGGTATTGTAAGTGTGAATAGGAGAGCAGAGTGGGTGGCCTTTTATAAGTGGGGGAGATGACACATATAGAATTTTTAAAAAGAAATAATTATACCAGTATTTTCACATGACACAAGGCTCCAAAATAGACCATTTTAAAACCTAATAAAAGTGATAATTTCAAAATATTACCATAAAATAGAAATTAGACCAGTTTTTGGTAATTTTTAACCCTTATCATTTTATTTTAACACTTGGTAAACCCGTTTTCCTTAACTGCGATAATTAATTTTTAATGTTTTCACTATTAATTTAGGTAAAAAATTATGTTGAAATTTTTAGATAATAAAAATTATTATTATTAAAAATATGTAATAAAATTTTCTAAATTAAACTCCTAAAAGTGGAAAAATTTACTTTAAAATTAAATCTGCAAACTTTTAGAAAAAATGAGTTTTCTCCTCCTCCAAAATTTCTGATTTTGTATTTTTAGTATAAAGCACTTTTAAGGGGTTAAGTGGGAACCCACATGCATTAAATATGGAATGGAAAATGACAAAAAATTATTACATAAATAGTCCCCATCAACCCATCTTGTAAATTAAGGCATTAAAAATTCAAATCCAAAGGATATCACCACCACCCGCTAAAGATTAGTCGCATCAAGCCTAGTTCAACCATTGATATCAACACCTCGATCCACTTAATTGACCTCATATCACCACTATTACTGAAACCCATCAATAACAATAGAATCACATCAACAAAATATTTTTCGGTGCAATCCAAACTCATTTGAGACTAAACCCTTCATCGAAAATAGCTCGTCAGTGAGAATTGTTGAACGAAATCCATCATCTCTACCAAAAAACACCATAGAAGTGTAACACATAGAAAATACCATCCACCCACCATCAACACTATCACTGAAGACCGCACCAACTAAAAATGAAACCAGTAATAATGTATAAAATAAGAAAAACCTAAAACTCCATTGTCAATGAGCTGGAATACCATCGCCAATCGAAATATTCATCTTTGAGGTTGAAAATAATGAACCACCAAATAAATCCCCAATAAATAAGGAAAATGAGTAACCAAACCACCCTAATGGGAGGCCTCTGAAAACAAAAAAGGCCTAAAACACAACCAGGAATGAAAACCCCAAGAAATGAGTAGAACTGAGGGTCAAACTCCATGAACAACGGTGAATAGTTAACCAAAACATCCAAAAACCCTGATGAAATCCCTTGAATCTCTCGAAGATAGTTCATAATGAAATATTTTTGGAATAAATAATAGATAATGATCTAGAAAATGGACTCAAAATTGATACATGACCTCATAGAAATGAGAAACTAGGAAGTGGGAGGAAGAGGATGGTCGAAAAAATACCTATAACAATGAAAGGATAATAAAAAACAATGCCCAAAATATATCTAATAAAACAGACAAAAAAATCACCAAATGCCACCACTAATAGAATCCCAACATCATTAAAGTTTCATTGAGGTAAGATCATTAGAAATTACCCCTTCTTTTGCAATATCGTATGTTATATAGCTGGATTCATGATTTTTATGAGTAACGAAATTGTTCATGGATGAGAGGGTCTCCATGAATTTCATCGATCTAGTTGTAAGATTCAAAGATAAATTAATTTCCTCATTCTAGATATCTTGAACGATGGTGGTGGAGTGACATTACATCCATATATTTCACCAATATCATTGTCTTGAAATTTTAACCAAATTGACAATGCTAATAATTTTAGCATCAAGAGATGTAGAAGTATTGCATAGGTCATAAAGATATCCCATAACATCACTATTATAATTTCTAAAAATTTCACCAATCACCGAAGGTATCAGATTACACAGTGATGATCCATCCATGTTGAATTTGATCCATATATAGAACATAGGAATCTATATTACTTCAAAGGTTATAAATGGTGGTTGGAAATTACCTGTAATGCCAAACCATCTCTTAACCAAAAGATCATGAACAAAACTGTTATATAGATCTGTTTGAAGTGAGTATTCATTTTTAATAGAAACCATGATATTCATAAGTTTTATATTGATTCTTAAAGGAGTATGATCATGTATCAGTTTATTTTGGCTATACCAAATAATTTGTGTCACCTCTACAAAGGCCATAAGAAAGACATTAAGAAATTACATTGTTAAATTAAAATTTAAATGGGATGTACCATGTTCTTGTATCAAATCTATCCTCATGAAATAAATTTTTCATGTTGAATATGCTATCAAGAATATTGTTCTTTTAAAATATTAGGGTGCTAAATTATACACACTTAAATTAATTGAGTCCTCTAAATTTAAACTTGTGCACTATAATAAAGGGTTTTACATTCATAAATTCCTTTGTAGAAAACCTATATTTAAATAAGATTTAATAAAACATCCACTTAAAAATATAGAATTGGAAATAATAAGGTCATCTAAGGAATGAATGATTTTTTTATACCCGAATCACTAAAGAGTAATATTTATAAAAGACTAAAAATCTATTCCTACTACCTTTATTAAAACTAAAATGATGAGAAAAAAGTAATATAATACCCAAAATTAATATTAATATATTAATATCCAAAATCCAAAAATAAAACCAAAGGTTTTATATTGATCGTTTTTTAAATAAATTACCCTATATCCCAAATAACTTCAATAACCTCAACATGAAATAAGGTTTCGGCCTCAACGGTTATCTTATTCCCTTCAAGTTACATATCTAAAAAAATAATATCATTATTCCCAAATTATTTTTTATGTTAAACTTAATGGTTATATATATCTCATCCCAATAAAAAATTCCCAAAAATATAATTAACATCCTAAAAATAACCTTTATCATTAAATAATTTTGTAACGACTATAGTTTACTATACATCTTATTTTTCCTATAAAATCTAATAATATTGAATATTATTACCTTAACATAAAATATATGATAAACACTAAAGGTTACAAATAACTTTAAACTTATATCCATAAATTTTGATGTCATTCTCCCTCAAATAACTTTTTTTATTAAAACCCATACAAAACCCAAGGGTTATATTTCCATAAATATATCCCAAAATACTCTTATTCATCTTAGACTTCTATAACTTATAACCTCAAAATGGGGATTTATACATTTAAACTTATGATCAAACTTATGATTATAAACCCTAGACACTTTTGGTTTAACGTAGGTAATCCATGATTATCATCAATTCAAGTCCTTCACGATGGTTCATAATGAGCCTATGAATTTAAAAAACAATTCCCTCAGGAGTGTGAAACAAGGTATACTTTAAGGCCCATTGTCATGTACCATGTAATTCTAAATTCAATTACAACATGTCTTTTTCAAAGTTATTACTCATAGGTATATATGTTCCAGAACCACATCCACTTTTAGTATCTTGAAAGGGATTTAATTTCTTTAAAACCATTCACTCTAAACTGCATGAAAATTACAAGATATTTTCCTATATATAGATATATACTTAGACATATCTATGGCCATTTATTTTTTCATTAGGTTGTATTACCATAAAAGGGAATCATATATTAACTTTAGTTAAGAGACAAAAGGGATAAATCATTTTTCGCATTATCCTTTAATACTATATCATTCATGACACACCCATAATATCCTACTTAACTATGGTCATATGTTTTCATGGTTTTAATTAATACATCAAAGAATGCAAGTCATGATATTTTTAAATGATAATTTTAAGGTCTAAGGATCAATACACATATTTATAGATAGGAACATACAATGAAAAATGGAAATTTGGACTCCTTATTCATGAGAATTCTCTCATAACCTCTTATCTTAGAGATTACCAAGAGAGAAAACCATGATACATTATCTCAATATCTTATGAGCCTCCCAATAATGATACCTTATATTGTTGGTGTCCTATAATAAAATATCATTCGTCTATAGAATAATGTTAATGAATAATATTGTGGGACATTTAAGTTCTCATCATAGTGAGAAACTATTATGAATTTTTAGTGGGACATATATTCTAAGGTCATTATCACATAAAAATATCACATATAAGAATATTCAAGATGTTATAAGTAAACTTCCTTAATAGGAGAAACATGTAATCAAGTAGAAACCAAGTTGGTTATTGGGTACCAACTCCAAATGAATCCCACTTAAAGTAGATCCAAATGATAATAGATTTTAGTTAACTACCTCTCACATGATAATAATGATTATATTAAGATAAAGGCTTCATTAAGGGGTCCTCTACATTTCCCCCCATGGGTACTCTGCTCACAAATAAATTCACCTTGTTGAGGAAAATCCCACAAGAGTTAAAACTTCCTAAGAATGTTATTTAACCTTTAGTGTGACCTTGGATCCTTAGAAAGAGCCACCATTTTGTTATTATTATATTAAAGTATGATAGGGTCTTTACTAGTAGGCACCACAACATTATTTTAGAAAAAATTTCAAACCCATATTTATTCCTTTGGTGCATATAAATGGACAATATAATTGGAATCTATTATATAATTAAAAAAAACTAGCTACTTTGAACTCTTCCAGCTTATAGATCCTCCATTGAGAAAAAAAATACATATCCATAATATGACTTCATATCATTATGATCTATTTAAAATATATAATTTTTATAAATCCTAATGACTAGTTCTTCATCTTCTCCATACACAAGGAACATATCCTTCATATGCCTTAGATGCCTAAGGACTGCCTTAACCATAATCCAATGTTGTTAACCTAAATATTCTTTGATATCTTCCTGACATTATCAAAGCATAAAATAATCAAGCCTTGTATATAACATTGCATAAATGATGGATCCAATCATAGAAGCATATCAAATCTTACTCATTATCTCTCTTTCCTCTTGTGTATAAGGATAGATATTCATGAACAGTTGTATACCATGTGACACTAAAACCAATCCTCTTTTGGATTTTTTCATACCTAAAATCTTTAGTGTGTAGTCAAAATATATACCTTTACTTAGTCTGAGCAGCCTCTTAGATCTATCATGCATGATCTTGATCCCTCGATTACAGATTTCTTCACCTAATTACTTCATAGAGAAACACTTTATCAACTAAACCTTAACCGATTGTAAGGATGGTATATCATTTATTTTTATTAATATGTCGTAAACATACACTACTATAAAAAAAACTGTACTATCACTAAACTTCTTATAAACACATGGATAACATTCATTCTTAATGAAACATGTAACACCCAGAATTCTTGTGAACCTTGTTTTGGAATAAAATAATTTTATTTTATAATTTGAATTTCCTATTAAACTAAGTCAAAATTTCTTTATACACTAAACTAATTTAATCTTGTGCTATATGCAACACCATATTATCTCTCATTACATGCTACACTGAGTTTCTATGAAACAACGTTTTTTTATTATAATTATTTAAAAGTGATATTTTAAACATAACCATTAAAATTAATAATATAAAAAGTAAAAAATAATTTGAAGTATTATTTATAATGGTTATATATAAATAATACATATTTATAATAATAAATACCATTTTAAGTAAAGACTTATATGTTTGAAAATACTATTTTCTTAAAAGAACTTTTTTCCTTGTCCTTCTGTGAAAAATAATAAAAATAATTTTAGAAAATTTTAGAAATTTAATTTGATAAAATAAATTTAATTTTTTAATTCATAATTTCAAAATTATCTTAGAGTGAATTTTTGGTATTTTTCTAATAAACATCATTTTTTTAATGAATAGTGAAAATACTAAATTTTAATTCAAAACTCGTTTTTCATCTAATTAATTTATATTGTTAAATTATATTTTACTCTAGTTTTAAAATTTAATTAGATTAATTTTATATCAATTAATATAATTTAGTTCATTGGAACTGATTACACATTGAAATTGGATATAAAAACATCTCAAAATTTTAAACATTCTTGCTTAAAAAACTCGATGTCACGACACGTTTGTGGGATTAGTTTAAAATAATTTCTGCCACTTATTTTATTATAGTTTGAAAAATGGATTTAGTATTCAGAATCATAATAATTTATAATTTATAATAAGTTCAACCTAGTTTTTTAACAAAAATTTTAGTGGAAGCAATTAAAATTAATTACAGTGATTAAGGTAAAACTTAGTTTACTCAATGGTTAAACTTTAATCATAAGGGACCAAATGACCTAAAAACATGTAAAAAATACGTTTTATGGGAATATTTATTTTAATTAACCTATTTGATATAATTTTTAGAATTATTATATGCCCATGATGTAAGGTATACCTCTTAATAGTGTTTACCATTTTATATTTATAATAATGTCACTCCTCCTCCACTATAAAAGGGAACTCAATCCCCTCACTTATTTACACATATAAAGCCCTTTATCTTAGAAATAAACCACAAAAATCTCCTCCAAAATCCCATACATTCATCCTAGAATCTTCCTTTTTTCATAAATCCAACTAAGGAAGCTCTTTGGTGCAAACCAAAATGAGTTACCTAAAGAATAGGTTACATCCTTCCTCAAGATCTTTTGTTTTATTTTCATTCTAAACCCCTAAAATATTCTTATTACAAGATTATATAAAAACCTAAATATCATAAATATAATAATATGTTGTTATTATAAGGGTTCTACCTACAATTACACATACATCTATCTAATTGGTAATGAACTTACCATTTTTGTATATAGCAAACTACTCGCTCATGAAATGATGTTGTTTATTTTTACTTTAACACCTCTCATGATTGGGAATTATGATGTAAAATATGTTATTATATTATATTTATAATATTTATAATGTATTTATATTTCTTTAATCATTATATAACACATAACTTCATGCTTTCCATATTTTGAAAATATGATAACTCCATTTGAGGAAGCATGGACTACCATCTCCTCAAAGCGATGTGATTCGTTCACACTCTACATGTAATGTATTAAGGATAATTTTAGTAAAATTATATGATATATATGACATAATAATTCTACTTTAATATATTTATACATATATTAAATTTATTTTCTTTCTGTCAAATGATAATTAAACAGAAACAACATTCATGCATACGTACACCCTACAGTCTCCATAAATAGTGTATTCCATTTCATATTTATATCATTTATTAATTATTATAAATATTTATATAAATAATATATATGATATTTATATAATTTTTTACATTTTTTAAATTATTAAACCATGATATAAGTAACAGGATCAAGAATAATAAGTCAAACCATGTATGGAAAACGAAGCAAATATTACGTGAAGCGTAACATTAACATGGAATTATTAATAAGAGTGTAATATAAATTCATATATGTTATTAGGTATAAAAATATATTTATTTAGTAGATTTATAATAAAATTATATTTATTATACATTATTTTCTAATGAGTATGAAGAAATTCAAGACATAAGGTTAAGATATTTCTAGTCTCACTTTTATTTTTGTGAGATTTATGCCTTATTCACCACTCATTTCTATTGCGTGGTGTATATAATGCCCCAAAATTTATTATATGATTATTATACTTAAATTTATTTTTATTTAAATATCCGTTTTATGATCTCTCTTTTATGGGGTTTATGTTCAAAATTTACGAAACCAGTAATGCAGTTTTCTCTCAATTTTCTATCTTTAAGACACACGTCATGATATACACCTATATTCTTCTACGAGGTGTATAAACTATCGTTTGAGATGTTATATTATTAATATAATTATTTAATTCAAATTTTAAGCTCCATGTAATTTCATTTTATTACATGGGGAGTCTGATTCAAGGTTACCGAGTTGTAATATTTTATTGCAACAATCTAATCGTTTATCGGGATTGTTTATGATTATGCTTTAATTAATGAAATATTATGATCCATTTTTCAATAAAAATCATTGAGTTTCTTTTCATCTAGTTATTAATGATTTATTTATGTAATAAAATCATTTCCACACTCTCTATTACTTAACATAATTAGGAAAATGTTTATATGAAAATATGACCTTATTTCTATCTTCGATCGGATACTTGTTTTATTTAAAAACAATGTTTTCAAAAATGTTTTCAAAAGGGTTTTTAATATTATATTTTGATATAATTTTAAAGTTAAAATGATTTAATTTTTTTTATAGTTTTCAATGCGTCCTTTATAAGTTTTAAAGATATTTTCAAAGAAAAATGTTTTCCAAAATGATAACGTTTTAAAAAGAATTTCTTAAAATAGAAAGGATATTTTTTTTCAAGAAATGTATTTAAAATATATTTCCAATTTTTTTTCCATACAATATAACATCCATTATTTTTACTCATTCATTTATTGGGAAATTATCTAAATGGTCCATTTATATTATTTCTATGAATGGTTTATGTTTTGATGGCATGATGGTTGTGAAACCTGTTTCTATTTTAAGGTTTATATGACTATAAAAACTTCTTATTTTCACAAGTTATTCTTTGTTGAAATTATTATGAAACCTATATATTTTCCATAGGTTATGATATGATGACATTTTTATGATACCCATTTCATATCATGGCTTATGATATTATAGTTTAAGATATTTTAGAACATGTATGTATGATTTCATTATGAGAGGGGTGTGACCTGTATCTCCCTAAAATACATTGGTTAAATATTTTTATCTCATGAGATAATTATGGTAATAAAGTAAAAGGGATTTATATACTATTGAATACATAGAAACATGATCCACTATAGGAATATGGGGGAACTCGATCCACTATGGGAATATGGGGAAACCAAATCCACTCTATGATGACGGGGAAACCCAATCCCTTACAAGGAAAAGACTGCGACTGGGGATGGTGGTGTGTCCCACCCAGTAGGTGTAGTCCTAATGAAGTGAATTGATAAGTTTTTGTCAATGAGACATGACTTATAAGGAATGATATTTCATGTTTATGTGTCTGCCATAATTTGATGTCTTATTACTATGTTATTCTTTGATGGATAATGATCTTGATTTCCTTATGATTCAGGTCTTATGAACTTCCAATATTTATTCCATGATTCATGTTAATGATCTTTTATATACAGGGTTTTATATTCTAATTCTATGATCACATTCTCATCCAACTATTCTCATGTTAATGCTTACATATCTCCCTAGTCTACCCTTACCAAGAATTTGATCTCACCCATTTTATATTTCCTTTCCCTAGGTTATGAAGATATTTATTACGTATGATGTCTCTATAATGGGTTTTTATTATGAAGAACCTAGTCAGGGATAATTTAGCTCACATATGTACCAGTTTTTATGTTTCCATGTTTCTAAAGGCACTAAACAAATGTGGTATTTGGGCGTCTGTTTGTGTAATGTATTAAGTATTCTACAAAAAATTATATGATGTTAATGTATGTTATGTAAGGGTTACTGTAGTTTGTATCAGAGAAAAATGTTAGTTAATCTTTGGAAGATAGGATGATAAAACTCTAGTGATAACACTAAGGACATTTTTACTGATAAGTCTATGGATGAGGAAAATTATAGGAAAATGTCATGGAATTTTGGTAAAGGATAGGGAAAGTGGGTTTTAATAAATAATTACCTATCTAGATACTACACATGGATGTTTATATAACATATATGTACATAGGAACAACAAACCTGAAAACAATATAATGATCTAGACTTAGTTGGGAACTGTTGTGTGACAATGGGTCTTGCTGTAGACATGGTTTTACACTCCCAGGGGATATGCTTTGGGAATTCAGAAAAATATTTATGAACCATCATGATGCATTTAAATATTAGTTGGTAATAAATAACCAAGGATAAACCAAATACATCATATATTAAATAAGGTGTCTTAATTTATACATAATATAAATGTTTTTTCATGATTATGTTGTTCCTCATTATGATAACTATTTCTTACTCTATGATTTTTGGTTTTAGTTAATGGTTGGAAGCTATAAAAACAAGTTAATGGTGATTAAAATAGATAATGTAATAATTGTCCTCCTGAGGAACTGAATGTTATGGGAATTGGAATGAAAAATATCATTGTTATGTTCACCCAAATTTCACAAGAATTGAGTCATGTTGGACATAAAAATGAGAAAAGTAGGGAAAAATATTCTGTTGATTCCTTCATGATGAAAAATAAAACTTATTTTAGTAAATATTATGATCTAATTATTACTTAACAAAGGATAAGTACCACTGAAAAGATATTCTCCATTCTTCAGTGTTTGGAACATGAGAATGTAATTCTATTTGTTTATGAGTTAGAAGGTGAAGCCGACCAGTAGTAGAGTCTAATCAAGAATACAAGGAAGTGAGATAAAATTGAATCCAGGGATTGGGAAGAGTTAAAGAACTTATTATTCAATTTTTACTTTCCTTGTGTTCTTCATACAAATATGTAAAATGATTTCCTTGATTTTAAGCAAAAGGTTAATGAATTTGTTGGTACCTATGATGCCAATTTCACAAGACTTGCGAGGTACACTTATGGTATTATCATACAACCCAAAAGTAAAGTTGATAGGTTCTTCAGTGGCTTAAATCCAAGTACCAAAAGGTTGTCATCCATAAGAAACTTTATTATCTATGAAGATATTGTTGCAAGCCAGCCCTAGAATTCCCAATGTTAGTGTCGTGATACCATTACATTGGTATAATATACAAGTAAATAACATCCCAAAGGAACAAACAATTTAGTAGTCTTGGTAAACTAGATACATACATGAGTATTGTGTTACAAATAAATACAATAATTAAAAAATATATATTTTTCTTTTTATTAAAATAAAATTATTCTATCTAGCATATCCTTGAATGAATTTTTTATTATACTATTTAGGTTACTAGGGAAAGGAAAAAATAAGGGTGATCTCAAATGCTCATTAAGTTTAAATTTAGAGGAAGAAATAATTAATCAATGAGAATAATAATTATGGAAAGATAAATAACTGAGAACTCATTCTACGTAATCAATAAATGATAAAGAAGTTCATGAACAATAGGACAAGGTAAATAACTAAAAACACATGCCATTTAATCAATAAACTGGGAATTAAATGCATATATAGATATTCCAACACAATAATCTCATGGATAACAATAATAAATGAATTATCAACAAAGGAAGTACTTCATTATTAGATATATTGTATCTATCACATGAACCAATACCATCAATAACTTTCATTGTATGGTTTAAGAATGTGGGTAGAAACTCATCTATTCTGCTTGGAAACAAACTCTAAGGGTTTTCACTAACTAATCTTGTCTCATGAGACTAACCATGAATCTAAGATATTAATCTAAATAGTCCCTAACTTGTAGGGATTTCATTAACTATTCCCCAACACAAATGGATTTCATTAACCAATACCCAACCGACATAGTGAATGTTTGAAGAATTCCTCATATAGTGAAATAATGAATTTAAATAATAAAAAATGTGCCTTATCAAATATCCGTATTGATTAAAGGATATGATTTTACTAATATTTCCTAGTAAATAAAATACTCTCAATATAAAAACCATTTATAAAACTGATATACAATTAAGGAAATAAACATATATACGATAAATGATATGGATAAATAGGGGAAATTTAATGTTCAATGATCATAATAATTTGAATATGTCAAAGGGGATAAAATAGGAATCAAATAAGTGAATGTCAATACCATCCCTTGAAAAAACAACCATAAACTATCTAGAGGAAGTATAAGGATAGAATCAATACAAAATAACCAAATTGGAGTAAAATAAATTGTTGTTGTTGTCGATGAATGTAAATATTGTAAAAAGATCTTTTAAAAATATCCTTGGGGAAATAATCCTTTTCATTTTCAAAAATATTTTGAAAATAAATTTATTTGAAAATAAATTTCAAAAAAAATTCTTTAAGAATTAACCTTTTAGTTTTACAAAGTAATATTTGAAGAAATTATGGTGGGTAAATCTGTACATGTCATACAAGGTAAAAAGAACATTCTTTTTTACGGTAAAAAGGTTAGAAAAATTCCTTGTTTTGAAAGAGATAAGAAGATTCCTTTGAAAATATTTTCAAAAGAAAAAAAGGGTAAAACTAATTTAATAAATAATTTTTGAAAGGTTAAAAACATTTTTGAAAACCATTTAAGAAAATAGGTGTTTTAGAATAAAGTAGGCTCTCAGACTAAAGAGAGAAATAAAGTTGTGTTTTCTTGAAAACAATTTCTAAAACATTTTGAGTACCAAATAGTGGTAAAATGGTACTATTACCAAGAAAATGTAATGAATAACCACAATAGAATAAAATTAAAGGGTTTATTTAAAAAATTATCCAATAATTTATTCTAATTTTAATTCTAGTGTAAATAATCCTGAACAAAATGAGACTGTGAAGTAAAAATTTGAAAAGACCATAACATTGATGTGAGAATAAATAAAAAAACTGATTTTGTGTTTCAAATGTAAATCCCAATAAAATAAGTGAAAATAAAAAAGTAAACAATAAAAATTTATAACTCACATTATCATAGAATATTAACAACAACGAGAATGTAATATAACTGAATGAAAAGGAATTAGGTTATAAAATTCTTTACCACTTGGTAACTTTTATCTCAAATTACCATAGACGAAATAATATAAATTGAAACTAAAAAATCATGAAGATAAAATAATTCATGTTATAATATATTAAAATGGTTAGTATATACACTACACAAAATAAGTAAGTGGTGAATATGACATTTATCTCACATATGTAAAAATTGAGATTAAAATCTCTGACATTGTGTTTCATTTTTATGGGAAAACCCATTAAAGTCCTATATAATAGTTTCAATTATGTAAATAACATATAAAATAAACATAATAAGTTTTATAACATCATTTATGATCTTTTTATAATATCTTATTACTCGTTTGTTAATAATATTTCATTATTTTCACTATTTCGGGTGTTAATTGCATATTTTTTCAAGTATGTTTTGACTTGATATTTTTTGTTCTTATTACTTAGATCATGATTTCATCATCTCAAGAATGTAAACAAGGATTTAATTTTCCTACATATCCATTATATTTGTATTTATAATATTCCATAATAACTGGGGATAAGAAATGAAATGCACAGTTCTTGGAGACGGTAGGTCGTATGTATGCATGAATGCTACATTAATTTCATTGTCATATTTAAAAGAATAAAAACTAATTTATATATATTAATATGAATATAATAATTTTATTATCATATTTATGACATATATTTTTATATTTTTAATAAAACCATCCTTTATTTCTTCCTCGTATAATGTGAACAAATCACATCCCTTTGAGAAGGGGGTAGTCCACACTTCAACAAACGATGTTATCATATTTACTAAAAATAAAAAGTATAATGGTATATGTTATAAAATAACTAAATAATAATAAATACATAATAAATATAATATATTTAACACATTAATAGTGTGTCAATAATAATTCCCACTATGAGAGGTGGTGAAGTAAAAAAACATCATCGTCATCATGCACATAAATGGAAAGTTCGTTACCCATTAGATGAAAGTGTGTATATTTTAGGTTGAAACCTTAATATAAAAACATATCATTATATTTAAGATATTATTGGTACTATATAAACATGGAATAAAATGTTTTTTTGGGTGGATAATGTAAATAAAACATAAGATCTTGATGAAGGAGGATACCTCTTCTTTGGGTAACTCATTTGGGTTTCCACCAAAAGGCTTCCTTGGTTGTCATTATGAAAAAGGAGAGGATTATATAATTAGGGGAAGGATTTTGAGGAGAAATTTATGAAGATATTTTTTTATCCAATGTGTCTTGATAGGTGTGAGTAAGTGGTAGGGTTGAGTGTCTTTTTATAGTCGGGGAGAAGTGATATTCTTGAAATTTTTTTGAAAGGGAATTACACCCACGTTTTTCCTATGTCAAGTCGCTCTAATAATGTGATTAATTATATAAAATGGATAATAGGGTCTATATATGGATGTAAAATGGATGTTTTAATGTTTTATAGGTATTTTTGGCTCTTAAGTTTAAGGTTTAGTGCTTTCTTGAGATAATTTCTCCTGAAATCATTGTAATTAATTTTAATCACTTTCATTAATATATTTAGTCAGAAACTAATTTGAAATTATTAAAAGTTATAAATTATGATGGTTAAAAATATGGAATCCATTTTTATAAATTCTAATCATATAACTGGTAGAAATTAATTTAAAATTAATCCCGCAATAGGGATGACAATGCAGGTTTTTAAAGTAAAAATGTCCAAAAGTTTGCTAATTTTTAATACCAAATTTCAAAGTGAAATTGATTAAAATGAAAAAAATTGGATTAATTGATATAATTTTACTTTAAAACCAATGTAAAATATAATTTTACCTTATTAATAAATTAGATGAAAACGTAGTTTTGAATAAAAATTCAGTACTTTTCACTAATCATAAAAAAATGAAACCTCACAAAAAAATTACCCAAAATGCACCCTAACCTAATTTTGATGTTTTTATTTAAAAAATAATGTATATTTATTAATATTAAATTTATAAAAGTTCCAAAAATTGGATTTAAAATAGGTTCTCCATTAAAAGGCGGTAAAATATCCTTTTTAGAAAAATATTATTTTTAAGCATAAAACATGATTTATTTTTATCTTATGCCTATAAAATATATTGGATTAATATCAAAAATACTTTATTGAAGATATAAAATATATATTTCATTAATATCATCCAATAATTGTTATTAATTTAATTTATTAGGATAAAACAACTTTGTGGTCATAAAAAAATTTCCTTTATATTCAATGGGTTATTATATTCATTTATAATTAATTAGTAACCTATGAATTAATTTTGTATTATTATAAACGACAGATTATTATAATTTATTTAATAATATTATTAACCACTAATTTAACAGCAATGCTATATCTTATTATATTAAATAATAATATTTTACTAATACATTGTTGTTTGGTAAAACTCAGTCTTGCGTGTAATGCATGTTATCGAACAAGGTCGTTATTGTATGTAAGGAAAGAAAAATTAGTGTCTGTATGCATTGAAATCTATATCCTAGATTGAATTTTTTTATGATATCAATTATAATGTAAATTCTTAGGATATTATATTCCCTTATGTGCTTGGTGTTGCATTTCATACACGCTATCGAATACAATGTTATTATTTTAAAATTTCCAGGTGTTACATTCTCCCCACCCTAATTAAATTGCATTCTTGCAAATTAAACACAACCTTTCTAATAAATTAGTTGATATTTATTATTTTTAAATATTGGATTGTGATAAAGGTTCATAAAACATCCTCCAGAAAATAGATAATGGGAAGTACAAAGGTTACATGGAATAACATATAACTAGGTTTCTAAATAGTATAAAATTAGTGCCAAGTAGAGATACATACATGGAGTAAAAGAATAAATATTTATATAGAGTGATTGGGATCATTAATCAGAAACAAGTAAATGATTAATGGAATTTTTAGGGTTTCAAATTGATAAATCCTTGATGATTCATAAAACCATCAGTTTAATAAAAATTATGGTATTAGGATAATATTTTATTTATAGATAATATCCCTAATGTTGGGTAATTATTTTACAACCAAAGAATATAAGGAAATATACTTACATGATACATTTCAATATCATATGAACATTTCCATATTTTGGTTACGCTTCAATAAAATTCTAATTAACCCCTTTCTCCATGAAATGGATATCCTAGAATGAACCCCTTTTTTAAAGAAATAAAATATTATTTTAACAAATCGTAAATCCAATAAAAGAGTAAAGATTCTCACTATTTGTATCTAACAATTCGCCAAATCCAAAATGGTTGATACAATAACCAATAAACATAAAAATTGATACTACTTGTTCATCATTAATATTTATTAATTAAATTATCTAATTAGAAACAATAATATATTAACAAGGAAATTACGTAGGATAGTTGTTGGCGTTAAACCCTTATTGTCCTTTGCTCATGGATTTAAGTCTCACAGATTTACTTGATTTTATTGTCTATCACCTAACATAATGGTTTTTATTTTCTAAAAACATATAATTTGAAAAATAAATATGATGAAAATTCTTGAATTTTAGTCATTAAAAAACATTTCAACTATGTTTTTTAATACAATATCAATATATAAATAATTCATCCGTTTATTTCCACATAGTACTTTCCATGGTTTAGGGTTTACCCTTTTGAAGAGGGAATTTACATGTTTAATGCCTGGGTTTCTTAATTTTAATTCAAAAAACCATAAATGGATCCTCAGGTTGATATTTATTTTCTTCCATCATACTCTTCATTTTACTCAACAATTATTTTATTTAAGTCCTACTTTCCCACACATAAAGCATTTATTCATTCAGTTGGGATTCATTCATGGGTGTCTCTTTCCAAATTTTTTTCATGATTGAAATAAATAATTCCTTTCTCTATGTTCTCCACCACTCAAGATCTTAGAAACCTCAATTCATCTCTTCTTTGGTGAGTTCAGGATTTGGTTAAGGTATATGTTGTTAATCATATTTAAGTATAACTAATTATGAATAAACATGACATATTCAACTCATATAAAACCTCATTTGGTTGCTCATTGTATCCTCCTTTTCATTTGTGTTTAATGTTAACTTGACTCCTTTATGTTCCATCAATTGACAAAAATAGAAATAATAGTGTGAGTTACAATAGTTATACTAAGGAAATCATACAATCATTTATAGGATATATAAATAATGACACCTCATTATAAATCTAAAACACATTAGGTTTAACCTAGGTCATTCATTTTCATTATATATTCAAATCCTTCATAATGGTTTGTGAAGATAATGTGAATTATCCTTAGAATATCTCATAGGAGTGTCAAATTAGGTGCACTGTAAACCCATTTTCATGTACCTAGTTGTGCTGAGTCTGGCCCGACACACCTTGTTAAAGTTGTTACCCCTAGGTGCTTATGTTCCAGAACCACACCCACTTCTAGTATCCAGACATGGATGTATTTCTAGGAAGACCCACATAATCTCTAACTATGTTATTATATACTTATCCATAAATTCAACCTTAGAGATATGTTCTCTAATCAATATCATTCTAAATATAGTTCCCAAGGTTTCTACTAAACTTGATCAAATACCAATTGTAGCAACCCAACCCGAGAAATCCTAGAGTCAGTGTCATGATACCATTACACTAGTATATGATACAAGTAAATTATATCCCAAAGGACTAAATAGTTTATTAGTATTGGTAAACCAGATACATACATGAATCTTGTGTTACAAATAAATACAATAATTACAATATGATTTTTTTATTTGAAGGATTATAACATTATTCTATCTAGAATATCCTTGAATGTCTTTCATAGTATACTTATTGTGTTCCTGAGAAAAGGAAACAAAATAAGGGTGAGCTCAAATGATTAGTAAGGGTAAAGTGCAACATAATAAATAATGAATCAATGAGAATAATAAATATAAAAAGGTAAATAACTAAGAACACATTCAATGTAATAAATAACTGATAAGTAAGTACATAAACAATATGAAAAGGTAATTAAATGAAAATACATTCCATTTAATCAATATGATGAGAATGAAATGCATCAATAGATATGTCGTCACAATAATATCATGGATAATAACAATATATTAATTCTAAATAAAGGAAACAATTAATTATTGGAAATCATGTAACTAGAACATGAACCACAACCATCAAGACATTTGAAAATATGGGTTAATTCTGTGGGTAGATTCCTATCAATTCTACTTGTAAACAAACTTGAAGGGCTTTTTGATAACTAATATAGTCTCATGAGGCTACTGATACCTTGAGGGGATTATTTTAAATAGTCCAAATCTACATGGATTGCATTAAGCAGTCCCCAACCCAAAAATATTTCATTTACCGGTCCCCAACATGTATAGTGCATGTCGGATGCATTCCTTATATCGTGAAATAATAAAATTAAATCATAAACAATGTGCCTTATCAAATATCCATACTGAGTAATGGATACAAATTTACCAATATTTTCCCAATGAATAAAATAACTATGAAAGTAAAAACCATACGAAAAAATGATACAAAATTTATGAAATAAACATATCCATGATAAATGATATAGATAAATAGGATAAATTCAATTTTCAATGATCACTGGAATTTGAATATTTCACGGAGACTAACAAAGGAATAAATGAAGATAATTTCAATACAATTCTACGAAAAAACAATCATAAACCATCTAGAGAAAGTGTAAGGATGTGATCAACACAAAATATATCAAGTGGAGTAAAATTAAGGGTTTCTTTCATTGATAAATGTAAATATTATAAAAATATATTCTAAAAAATTCTTTAGGAAAACATCATTTTCATTTTAATTTTTTTTAAAATCACCTCAAAAAAGTTTTCATTAAATATTAAACTCTTAAACTTATAAAGGAATATTTTAATAAATAATTGTGGGTAAATCCATACATGTCATATAAGGTAAAAATAACATTCCTTTTTCATGGGAAAAAGGATAAAATAATGACTTTTTTTAGAAAGAGACAATAATATTCCTTTAGAAACATTGTTAAAATATAAAATGGGTAAAACTTTGTTTAATAAATAATTTTTAAGGGTAAAAAACATTTTTGAAAACATTTTAAGAAAACATGGTTTTTAGAAGAAAGTGGGTTCTCTGACTAAAGAGAGAAACAAAGTTTCATTTTATTAAAAACACTTTCAAAAACATGTGGAGTAACAAAGAGTGAAAAATTATACTATTACTTGGAAAAGATCATTACTAACAATATGAGAGGAAAACTGAAGGTTTTATTTGAACAATGATCCAATAATTTCCTCGAATGTAAATTCATGTGTAGAAAAGCCTGAAAAAAATGAGATTGTGAAGTAAACCCATGAAAATACCATGACATTGATGTGATAATCAATAAAGGAATATATTACGTGTGTAAAAATCAAATCTACAAAAAAAGTTGAAATACAATAATAAATAGTAAAAATTGATTACACACATAATTTTAGAATATTGGAGATAATGAGAAAGTAATATGACACAATAAAAAGGAATCAAGTTATGAAATTTTCTCCCACTTGGTTGCTTTAACTCAAATCCACCCAGAAGATATAATTAAAATTTAATCTCAAAATATCATGAAGATAATAAATTCATGATATAATATATCAAAATGGAAAATAGATACATCACACAAAATTAGTAAGTGGTGGATATGATATTTATCTCCTGAGAAATAATTAAAATTTATACTCAAAATATCATTAAGATAAAAAAATTAATGATATAATATATCAAAATGTAAAGTAGATACATCAAAAAAGTAAGTAAGTGGTGGATATTACATTTACCACACATATTTGAAAAGTGAGATTAAATCCCTTACCTTGTGTTTTCTTTTTTGAGTGAATGTCATTTAATCTCTTTTATAATGGTTTGAAACTTGTAAATAAATTATACCAGAACAATAATAATATTTTTAATATTATATATGATCTTATTATAACATATTATTACCTGTTTGTTAATAATCATCCCTTATTTCACTATTTTGTGTCTTAATTTCCTAGTTTCTCGAGTATTCTTTGACTTGTTATTTGTTGTTAGAAATAATTAGATCATTATTTTATCATATCAATAATTTAAAAAATTATTTAATTAATATATATATATATATAGTATATATGTATTTATAATATTCCATAGTATTTGGAGATAAGAAATGAAATGAAATGCACTATTCATGGAGATGGTAGGCCGTATGTACACATGAACGCTACTTTTATTTCGTTGTCATATTTAAAAGAATTAATTTTAGATGACATATATATATATATATATATTATAATTAAAGTATCATATTTTGGTTATATATGCCGCATAGTTTTAATAAAACCATTCTTTATATGTTCTATGTATATTGTGAATGAATCACGTCGCTTTCAGGAGGCGGTAGTCCACACCCCCAAAAATGATGTTATCATATTTACCAAAGATGTAAAGTATAATGTTATGTGTTATAAAATAATTAAAGAAGTGTAAAGTCATAATAAATATCATATAGATCATATATTAATATAATTTCCAACACAATTCCCACCATGAGAGGTGGTGATGGAAAAATGATTGATCATTGTTTTGTGAGGCGGTAGTTCCCCGTATACATAAATGGTATGTTTGTTAACCATTAGATGGAAGTGTGTGTAAGTGTAGGTTTAAAACATAAGAGAAAAAATATCAGTATATTTAGGATAATTGTTTTATTATATAATCATGGAATAAGATGATTTGAGGGGGTGGGGATTTTAAATAAAACAAAAGAGTTTGAGGAAGGAGGTTACCTTTTCTTTGGGTAACTCCTTTTGGTTTTACCCAAAAGGATTACTTGAATTTATTTCTTCCCAAAGTAGGGATTATATGATGATGATGTATTTTTAGGATCTATATTTTTCAGATATGTTTTGAGACAAAGTGGCTTGAGGGGTGTTAAGAAGTGGGAAGTTAAGCGACTTTTTATAGTGGAGGAGGAGCGACATTCTTGTAAATTTTTGAAAATTAAATTCCACCCATGTTTTTCACTTGTCAAGTGGATCTAATAATGGAAATAAATCTAGAAAAGGGTTTATATTTTATAATCAGGAATATGAAATTTCTATTTTACAGCTGTATAAGTCATTTTCAATCTTAATTTTAATGTTTAGTCCATTGTTATGCTATTTTTTCTCTTAATCATTATAATTAATTTTAATATTTTTTACTAATAGTTTTGGTGAAAAAATAAGTGGAACATATTAGAAATTATAAATCATTCTTATTCCAAATATGTAATCTATCTTTCTAAATTCAAATCACATAAGTGGACGAAATGAATTTAAAATTAATCATACTGACGGGATAAAAATACAAAATTGTAAAATAAAAACGTCCAAAAGTTTGCTAAGATTTTATACCCAAATTCAAAGTGAAATGGATTAAAATGACCTAAACTGTATTAATTGATATATAATTGATATAATTTTAATTTAAAATCAATTTAATATAACATTTAACCTTATTAATTAATTATATGAAAAATAGCTTTGAATTAAAATTCCTTATTTTTCACTATTAATCTAAAAATGAAACCTCACAGAAAAATACCAAATAATCAAACTAACAGAATTTTAATGTTTTTATTTAAAAACTGAAGTTTATTTTGTCATATTGAATTTATAAAAGTTCCAAAAATTGGATTTAAAATAGGTTCTCTATTAAAAGGTGGAAAATTCTATGTTTTAGAAAAATATCATTTTTAAGCATAAAACAAAATTTATTATTATCTTGTGCCTATAAAATCTATTGGATAAATATAAAAAATATTTGATTGAATAAATAACATATATATCTCGTTAATATAATTCAATAATTGTAATTAATTTAATTTATTAGGGAAAAACACCTTTGTGATCATGAGAATATTTCTTTTATATTAAATGGAATTTTATATTCATGTCTAATTAATTGGTAACATATGAATTCATTTTATATTTTTATAAACCATATATTTTAATAAGTTGTTTAAAACTATTCCTAACCACTATTTTAATGGACATGTTATATCTTATTATATTAAATGAGAATACATTAATAATATATTGTTGTTTGGTGAAACTCAATCTTGCATGTAACAAAAGCTATCAAACAAGGTCGTTCTTGCATGTAAGAAAAGCTAAATTAATGTTTTTGTGAAGTGAAATATATATCATATATTAAATTTATTTAATATATTAATTATATTATAAATTCTTGGGATATTATATTCACTTACGTTCTTGGTGTTGTGTTTCATACACGCTATCAAATACAATATTCTTATTTTATAATTTTGGGGAATTATAGAGATTTTTTGTTGTTAAATAAAAGATTAAATGGATGTTGGAGTTATGTATAAATGTAATGGTTTTAGAAAGAAAATGAAATATAGATTTCAATGGAATGCCTAAAACCATAGAGAGAACAAGATGAGCCTTCCTTTATGCTTTATGTGTGGAATGGAGCATGGGGGAATTGTCTTAGGGTGTCTAATAAATGTTTAAAGTGTAGATGGTAATGAAATAGGGAAATGTATTTCTGAAATTATGGGAAAAAGTTTTCCACTGATGAAAATGGAAGGAAATATTAACAGAATTAACCTCCCACACTTCAGTGCTTCATGTTTAAGGAGGATGGTCACCATACCAACCTATGCCCAAACCTAAGGGTTGTTGATGGTGATTGGTGTTAGAAACATCTTATTTTAAAGTACAAGGGAAAATCTAATATAGTCATGGGTTTTGATAAGGGGTGAAATAATTATTTGGTTAAAGGTACACTTAACATCCACTCTATAACTATTAATGTCTTATTTTATTCAGGATCTACCCACTCATTCATATCTAAATAATTTTATATGGGTATTAATATTCCACCCAAATGATTAGATATGGAATTTTTAGTTAAAAATACTAATGGTATGATCAATTATCTCAATTATATGATTCCTCTCAATTTCAAATTTTTGGGAACGTTCTTCCTACAAATCTAGTAATTCTTCCTTTGGTTAAATCTGATGTCATCTTTGGCATGTATTGGATTTCTATGCATAAATACAAAATCAATTTATTCGAAAAAGAAGATAAATTTAGAATTAAAAACAAACCTATGATCTTCTATCAATGTTATTATATGTATTAACTCCTTATGGAGATTAAATCTAGTGTATGGGTCTTAATTCCCATTCATAAGGTATGTTTATCTCAAATGGCTGGGGATAAAATTGATATTGATGATATGTCTATTATTCGGGAATTTGTGGATGTGTTCCTAAAAGATTTTACTATTCTTCCACCATAACATGAAGTTGATTTATCAATATAAATCACAACTTATTCCACAAATATTTTAAATAATCCCTCTAAAATATCCCCAATTGAGTTGAATAATTGAAGAAGAAACTCTAAGAAAACCTAGACAAGGGATTCATTAAAATAAGTGTGTCACCTTAGGGTGTACTTGTTCTTTTTATGAAAAATAATATGGATCAACATGACTCCGCATTGATTATTATAGTGGAACAAGATCACAGTTAATAACAAGTATACTCTTACTTGTATTGATGACTTGTTTAATAAATTATGCGGAGCTCAATAATTTTACAATATTGAAACTAATTAGGTATATAATCAATTGAGGGTGAAGAAAGAGGATGTACCTAATATGTAATTCTATACAAGGTATGAACACTATGAATATATAGGGATTCCTTTTGTTCTAACTAATTCCCCAACTATCTTTATAGATTTGATGAATAAAGTTCTTAGAGATTACCTCAATTAGTTTGTGGTAGTCTTTATAGATGACATTCTTATCTATTAAAAAATAAAGGAAGACCATGAAGACCACATCCATATTTTATTAAAGACCTAAGGAAGGATAAACTATATAAAAAATTTAAAACATGTGATTTTTAGATATAGAATGTTTCATTTTTGGGGAATATAACATCAAAAGAGGTTATAGCTGTAGATCTATCAAATACAGAGGCTATTGAATGTTATCCAAGACTAACCATAGTGAATGATATCCATAGTTTTATAATATTAGGGGTATATTATAGAAATTTTCTAGATAATTTATCATGAATATCTAATCATTTGACCAATTTAACTCTTAAGGGTGAAAAGTTCCTCTGGATAGATGGATGTGAAGAAAATTTCAAGTAACTAAAGAGAAGGTCGGTTAGCACACCTGTGCATACATTACCCTATAGTAGATAAGGGGTTGTAATATAAAGTGATGAATACAAGAATAAAATTGGATGTTTTATTATGTAGAAGAACATGTTTATTAGTTATACATCGCGATAGTTGAAGATTCATGAGAAAAATTACTTGTCTCATGATTAGGAGTTAGTAGCGGTAAATTTTTAATTAAAAATAGGAAGTAATGACCTTTATGGAGAAAAGTGTGATATATATAACAATCATAAAAGTATGAAATATATATTCACATAGAAGGAGTTTAACATGCATTAGAGAAGATGGTTAGAGATGATAAAGGATTACGACTGGTCAATACATTACCAATCTGGGAAAGTGAAAAAGGTGGTTGAGGATTTGAGTCAGAAAGATAATTATAGATTATCCATGATGAGGATAAAAAAAGATCCAATATTTCTGGATTTTGAAAAAAATGGATCTAAAAATATCGATTAAAGCTTAAAATTATTATCTTTCTAAATTGAAGGCTTAACCCTCTATCCAAGTGAAGATTAAAGAGGCACAGAAGGAAGAATTAGAGCTACAAATGAAGGTTATCAATGTTCCTGAGTTTAATCTTGATCAAGATTGATTGATAATGTTTAGGAACCGTGTATGTGCTCCTTCCATATCGGATTTGAAGAAGTATCTATTAAAAAAATATCATAGTTATTCATTCTCTATTCATCGTAGAAGTACAAAGAGGTATAGATACTTGAAAAAAATTACTTCTTGTGGGATGGTATGAAGATGGATATCATATAGTTTTTATCTCGGTTCTTAGTATACAAAAAATTAAGGCTAAAATATAAAATTCTAAATGGATGTTGCATCCAAAAACTATACCATAATGGAAATGGGAGAACATCACTATGGATTTTTTCATTGGACTCCCCAACACTTCTAAAGAGAATAATTTTATATAGGTGGTACTAGATTTCCTTACTGAGGTATCCTAATTCATTACTATCAGAGAAGACTTCTCTCAAGATGAAATTTCTAGGATATACATTAAAGAAGTGGTAAGGTTGTATAGAGTACCACATTACATTATATATTATTGGTATATGGGGTTTACCAATTTTTTTTGGAGAAGTATTCAAACAAGAACATGATATAAAATTGAGTTTTATCTCTATTTATCATCCTCAGATGGATGGTCAGTCTAAAGGAACAATTCAAACCCTAGAGGATATATTGAGATCTTGTTAATTGGATTTCAATGGTGTTTGGCATCAACATTTTCCTTTAGTTTAGTTTTATTATAATTATATATTTCACTCAATAATTTAGAGGGCTCCTTTAGAATCCATATATGGGAAGAAATGTAAAGATCAAATTTTCTAGGATGATGTTGGAGAAAAAATATATTGGGACCTAATATCACTAAATAAATGGAATACAAGGTTAGAACCATTTATAAGAATATCAAGTCATATAAAATCCTATAGAAAAGTTATACTGATAAACGATGGTGTGATATTGAATTTGAAGTCAGTGAGAATGTGTTTCGATTATTTTCTCCATGGAAGAAGGTTATGATGTTCCAGAAGAAATGGAAACTAATCCCTAAGAATATTGGTCCCTTTGAGATTCTTGATCATATCGGGGTGGTATCTTATCACTTGTAACTTACTACAAATATCTCTAAATTACATGAAAATTTCCTTGTATCTATCTTAAGGAAGTACATACCTGACCATTCACATGCAGTGAACTCATAGGCCATACTGCTAAAGCATGATCTTTCTTATGAGGAATAACCCAGTTAAAATTATGGATCATACAGAGAAAGTTGTATAAAACAAGACCAATAACTTGGTAAAAGTATTTTGGAGAAATCACCAATTATAGGAAGCTACATGAGAACTTGAGTATTTGATGAGGTAAAAGCATACTCATTTGTTTGTATAAGAATAATGAATTTTTAGGGTGAAATTACTTTTAAGGGTGAAGAAATTAACACCTCAAGTATTTATAATTTTTTTTGAAATAAATTAAATTTATTTAATGTTTTACATTGATAACTACACTAATTAAAACTTTTTTTATATGATCAAATAATTTAATCTTGTGCTATATAAAGCACCGAATTAACTTTCATTATGCGCAACACTGACTTTCTATGTAACAATGTATTATTATTATAATTATTTTAATGATATAGTTATAACATAGTCATTAAACTTAGTAATATAGATATTAATAAATACTTTTAAAATATTATTTATAATGGTTTTATTTAAGTAAAAAATATTGATAATAATACATACATTTTTTAGTAAAGTCTTTATATGTATGAAAATACTATCTTCTTAAAAGAACAACTTTTTATTTCCTTTAGTGAAAAATAATAAAATTAATTGTAGAAACATTTGGAAAATTAATTTGAAGAAATAAAAATCATTTTTAATTCATAAGTTCAAAATTATCTTAGGGTTAATTTATTTAATTTCTCTGAAAAAATTCATTTTGGAATGAATAGTAAAAAATATTGAATTTCAATTCAAAACTGCTTTTTTACATGTTTTATTTATATAGTTAAATTAAATTTTTATTTGGTTTTAAAGACTAATTAGATTAATTTTACATAAATTAATACAATTTATGTCATTTTAAACAACTTCAATTTGAAATTGTATATAAAAACTTCCCAAACATTTAAACATTTTTTCTTAACAAACTAGTTGTTGTGACTTGTATATGGGATTAATTTTAAATTAATTTCACCCACTTATATGCTTAGAAGTTTTAAAAATGGATTAAATATTTTTAATAAGCATAATTTATAATTTATAATAAGGTCAATTTAGTTTTGGACCATAAATATTAGTGTAAGTAATTAAAATTAATTACAACAATTATGGTAAAAATTAGTTCACTCAATGGTTAAATTTTAATTTTAAGGGGTGAAATAAACTAGGAACATTTAAAAAATATATTTTATGGAAATATTTCGACTAATTACCATATTTTTATATAATTTTTAAAATTATAGGATTCCCATGATGTAAGAGAGACCTCTCAATAGTGTTTGACTTTTTTTATTTACAATAATGTCACTCTTCCTCCACTATAAAAGAACACACACCCCCTCACTTCCTAAAACCTCTTAATCCCTTTTTATTGGAAAAAAACTACCACAATATCCTCCCAACTATCCTATATTCATCATATAATCATACTATTTATCATAAAGACAACCAAGGAAGCCCTTTGATGCAAACCAAAAGGAGTTACCAAAAGAAGAGGTATCATCATTCCTCAAGATCTTTTATTTTATTTTCATTTTACACCACCTAAAATATTTATATTCCATGATTATATTATAAAATAAGTATAATCACTATAATTAAATGTTTTTATTCAAATTTTTCTATGTAAACGTACACACATTTCTATACAATGGGTAATAAAATTACAGTTTTTGTGTATGGTGAACTACTACCTCACAAAATGATATTGTTCATTTTTCCTTTACCACCTATCATGGTTAGACATTATGATTTAAACAATATTTTTATATGAAATATATATTATATTTATGATTTATTTATTTTTATTTAATTAATATATAACACATACCTTTATGCCTTCCATTTTGTGTAAATAGAATAACTTCATTTGTGGAAGTGTGGACTACCACCTCCTCAGAGCGATGTGATTCATTCACACTCTACATGGAATGTATTAAAGAATATTTTAGTAAACTTATATAATATATATGAAATTATAATTATATTTTAATTATTATATATATATATATATTAATATATACCACTTAATTTCATTCTTTCATAATAATAATTAAACAAAAACAACGTTCATGCATACATACGACTTACCGTCTCCATGAATGATATATTATATTTCATATTTATATCATTTATAGATTATTATAAATATTTATATATAGAATAAAAATTATATTTATATAAATATTTACATTATTTAAATAATTAATTCAGGATATAAAAAAGAGGATCAATAATAATAAGTCAAAACATATACAAAAAACAAAATAGATATTACCTAAAGCATAACATTAACATGGAATAGTTAATAAGAAGGTAATATAAATTAATATATGTTATTATATATAATAATATGGTTATGTGGTATATTTATAATAAAATTAATTTTATTATACATGAGTTTTTAATGAGTATTAATAAATTCAAGACATATGGTAAGAAGATTTATAGTCTCACTTTTATTTCTGTGATATTTATGCCTTATTCACCACTCATTTTTTGTGTGGTGTATATAATGAACATGAATATATTATATTATTATTTTAATTAAATTTATGAGTATTTACATATCTATTATATTATATTTCTTTCACGGGTTTTATGTTTTAGAAGTTACCAAATTGGTAAAGTAGTTTTGTCTCAATTTTCCTTCTTTGAGACACATCCCATGTTATGAACCTATATTCTTCTATACAATGTATGAACTTACCTTTGTTAAATATAATTATTTTAATTATATTTTAAGCTTAATTAAATGTCATTGTTTTTCATGGAGATTCTAATTCAATGTTACCAAGTGGTACGAGTTTATTGCAACAATCTCATCATTTATCAGGATTATTAATGATTATGCTTTAATTGGTGAAATATTACGATCCATATTTCAAGAAAACTCATAAATTTTATTATCCTTTGGTTATTCGTGATGTATTCATGTATTAGAATAAATTTTTCACTCTCTTTTATATAAGATAATTAAGAAAATGTTTTTAATAAACTCTGATCTGATTTATCTCTTCAGTCGAATACATGTTTTATTCAAAAACCATATTTTCAAATATGTTTTAAAAATGTTAATGTTTTAAAAAACGTTTTCCAAAATAGAAATGATATTTTCCTCAAGAAATGTTTTTAAAATATCTTACCAAATAAATTTTCATCTATGATAACATCTATTGGTGTTACACATTTCTTTCTTGGGAAATTATCCAAATATTCCATTCATATTATTTCTATGAAGTGTTTATGTTTTTATGGAATGATGGTTACAAAACATTTTTATCTTTCACATGTTATATTCCTTTGAAACCCACTTCTTTTCACAGGTTATTATTTGATAAAATGGTTATGAAACCTGTCTATTTTCTATAGGTTATGATATGATGACATGCTTATGATACCCATTTCATTTCATAGGTCATGATATGATTTTTTAAGATATTGTTTCATATGTATGTATGATTTAATTATGATATGGTTGGGACCTATATCGACCTATACTGCATTGGTTAAAGATTTAGATCTCATGAAATAATGATAGGAATCAAGTCGTTGGATTTGATCCATTATGAAGGATGTATAAACTCAATCCACTATGGGAAGATAGGGAAACCCAATACACTATAGGAAGATGAGTAAACCTGATCCCTTATAAGTAAAGGACTATGAATAGTGGTGGTGGTGTGTCTCAACAAGTAGTTGTAGTCCCAATGATGTTTCCTAATAAGTTTTTGGAAATGAACCATGACTTATAGGGAATGATATGACATGTTTATGTGTCTTCCACAATTCCATATCTTATTCCTATGTTATGATTTCTTGGATAATGCTATTGATTTCCTTATGTTTTATCTCTAATAAAATACTAATATTTATGACCTGATTCATTTTTATGATATTTGATATATAGGGTATGATCTTCTAATTTTATTATCACGTTATAATACCCTTATTATCATGTGTATGCTTACATATCTCCCTTGTTTACCCTTATGGAGCATATGATCGCACCCCATTTTATGTTTCCTTTCCCCAAGTTGTGAAGATATGTGTTATGTATAATGTGTCTAAGAATAGTGTTAGTCATGAAGAACATAGTGGGAGATAATGTAGCTCACTTATGAATTAATTTTTATGTTTCCATGTTTCAAAAAGCACTAAACGAATATGTTCATTGGGAGTCTTTTTTGTGAAATGTATTAAGTATTACAAAAAAAATTATGTAATGTAGATGTATGATATGCTATGGTCTCTATAAAACCAAATTATCTTATATCTTCATCAAATATAATGTTCCATGACCTGGATCATTTCTTTAATCTATAAATGGATCTCTACAACTTTCATACCTTTTTGGCATTTCTTGGAGTTACAAAATCTTCTAGTAACCCTATATACACATCCTCCTTAAGTTTACTATTAAGGAAAGCTATTTTGACATCTATTTGAAAAATATCAGAGTCTTGGTAAGATTCTACAAAAAACAAAATACTGATGGATATAAATATTGAAACCATTGAAAAGGTTTCATCATTTTATATTTCTTGAAATTTTGTAAACCCATTAGCCACTATCCATGCATTATAGGTATTTAATTTACCTTCCATTTCCATCATTCTCTTGAATATACATTTACACCCAATGGGTTTCACATTAATCAATGGATCAATAAAAACCAAAACATGGTTTTGATTCATGGAATCCAACTCCAAATTCTTGGATTCATCACATATTGAAACCTATAACCTCTACAGTAACTCCTTATAGGAGAAATTGTCATCATTGTAAATCAATAACGAGTCACCATCATCAATGACTAAATACTCATATATATTGAGGCATCATAACTAAATTTGTATCCTACATGGTACTTGTGTTTCAGGAACACTACCTTTTATGGGGACCTATGGAATTAGTTTCTATACATACTCTTGGGTATCTTGAGCATCAACTTCATCAATTTAAATTTTCCTCCCACTATCCTCTATGAGGATGTTCCCCCTCTCATGAAAGACGACTTTTCTTATGATAATTAATTTCCTGTTCGAAGGGTTTTAAAGATATTATCCCCTTATTTCCTTAGAATACCCTATAAAGATACACTCCATGCATTAGGGTGGTAGTTTTTCTCTTGATCTAGACTTAACGACTGCTTTATATCCCCATTCACGTGACAAAACAGACATAATTATACTCCATAACATGAAGGGAATACAAATTTTTTTCATTGGTTGGTTATTTATTAAGTAAGTATAATATTTTTTGAAATTTATATACCTAAAAGGAAAATGTAAGGCTTTCATGACTCATCATCGACCTTACCATGTCCAACAAGGTATGGTTCCTCATTTAACTAAAATCATTCCACTATGGTGTATGAGGTGGATTGAGTGTAGATTAAATCCCATACTCCCATAGAAAGTCGATAAAGTATGATTAAGTTATTCACCACCTTGATCTAATCGATGTTTCTTTATCTTCGGACCAAAATTATTCTCAAAATCATTCTTGATATCTTTGAACTTATAAAATTATTAAGAATTGTAACTCATTAAGTAGATATAACCAGACCTACTCAAGTCATATGCAAATGTAATAAAGTATGCATATCGACCTCTAGACTATACTTGAAATTGAATAAACACATCGATGTGTTCCAATTCTATAAGATCTATGGGCCTTTCACCTTGAATAAAGAATGGTGTTTTATAAATATTTCCTTGTAAACAAGAATGACATATTTCAAGTGGATTTAGCTCAAAAGAGGCTAACTAACCATATTGATAGAGCATTTTCAAATTATTTTTGTTTACATAACCATGATGGTGGTTCCACAACTGGGTGTCATATGAGTCACATTTATTAGTTTATTTTTTAATTTCCAATATTAGTTTTTCATAATTTAATACTTAATGTCTATTATTGAGTTGTGCCCTAATATTAAATATTCTATCTTTATAAAATTAGAAACCCTTATTTCCAAAGATGAAAACAAATCCATCCATATCTAAACATTAAAATAGAAATAATGTTCTTGGTAACACAAGTCACACAATAATTGTTATTTAAAATCAAAATAAATCTTATTAGCAATGTGAAATAGTAGTCTTCAGTGGATAGAGAACCCATCATCACTACATTTGAATCCCATATATCCACCTCATCTCTGGTATTCTTTTTAAATAAACTTTGTTCTTATATTTGGATATAAATGTGAGAACCATAGGTAGTATCTAATACCCAAATTATATACATGGAAATATCACACTCAATAATTTACACACCACAAGGTTCCCCTTTCCACTTTGTATGGGTGAAATTCCTCTTCCAATGTATTTTCTTTCAACATTCAAAACATACTGCATCTTATTCCTTTCGTTGCCTCTAGATCTTCTTCTTCCTTGAGGGATGGTGCTCAGATCCTTAGAAATCAAATAATTATTTAACCCCTTCTCCTTATTCATTTTCCTCTTATTACCCATAAAGATAGTTTGTTTATCACTCCCAATGACTTTATCAACTTGGTGAATAAGAGTAAGAAGTTATGAAAATGTCTTCTCATTATTCCTCATATTATAATTTATAATAAAAAAGAGACGTTTTTGGGTATTGGTGAAAATGATATCTATACACAAATCAAATGGGATGTTAAAAACTAAGATGTATATACACTCAATGTAGCCATTAATCTTGACTACATGTTGACCAGCTGGTGCTGAATCCCCAAGCATTCACGTGAAATGTACATTGGAGATCTCATATCTCTATAATCTCACCTTCTCTTATTAAATATTACAAATTGGAGAAACTATGTTATAAAAAACCATATCCTCATATTTCATTAAAATATCAGTAGAAATGGAGTATAATATAAAACATTGGATATCCGTTGCATCATCCACATGCTTTCCGTAGTGAGATACTTCTGCCCCACTAGCCTCTTTGGAAGGTGACATAATAAGTGGGGTTTATAACAAATATGATTTTTGTTCATGGTGTAGTATAACACCCAATCACCAATAACATTCCTAGAAATTAATGACGGTGATAAGGATATCCTTGTAAATTATGGATCATGGTTATATTGTCGAAGTTGTTTGATTTTATATTTTCTAAAAATTAAGATAAGATAATTAGTACTTGTTTTTATTATGAAAAATAGATTAATAAATTTAAAATAAAATAAATTATTATTAATATCACACTATTTTTTGAAGTCTAATATCCCTTACCATTAGTCCTTTAATATAATTTAACTTAGATATTATAGTGGAAAAGATCCATATTTCATTATAATAACCCAAAATTGGGCCCAAAAATCTATTTGAAGGGTTTTAGGTAGGTTTAACACTCCAACTACATTGATAGGTAGTTCCTTGATCTTTTTAGAAGACATACCAATCCTAAAATCATGTTCTCAGATTTCCACAACTTTTTTCTCTTATTTACACCAAGTCTTACTTTGAAAGTCAATCCATGATGTAAACTATGTTAATTCAATAAAACATTAAAGTGAAAATTTTAATAACAAATTAAATAACATCAACTTGGGTTGGTCATGTACTTTAAACAATGAGTTATATTCTAAATTCAGTAGTAGAAGGATAATCTTACATAGTATTTTCATTGAGGTATTTTTATCCTTTTGTGTAAATCCATTTTTATCCTTTCACATGCCTTATTAATATTATGTGTATTTTACTTAAGTGATTAACTATGTCTAACAAAACATTTAAAAAGAATATGATTAATATTTTATTGTATCTTTCATTAATTTATTAGGTTATTAATAATCATTCTCAAAAATAAATAATTAAGTATGCAACTAAAAAAAATGAAATGTAAGTGGTGTGATCATTATATTGTATAAAGATTAGTTAATCTAGAGAATGATAAAATAAAACTCAACCCTAGGGGAAAACAGATTGAATGATGGACTGGTTTATGTTGTATTATTCCACCTTGGCTCCTATGCATCACATAAATTGGTTTGACCATAACTCCTTGACTCAGACAACCTCCAATCACTTGAGAGCTGTATCCTTACATAATATTTTTCTCACATGCACATGGGGGGATTCAATGGTTTGGATAAAGGGGTTTACATAAATGAAACCACAAGATCACATAACCTTACATAATAAGGAGGAGGAGGTGAAACACATTCCATCAATAATTATTTAACCATAATAAATTAAAATAAACAAATCACACATGCAGGACAGTCTATTCTCATGACCATTCACACATCATGTAATGATCAAACATTTTAAATCTAATTATCAATTACTTTTATTATTTATTTATTTAATACATTGTTCCATGAATTATTCTAATTAATTAAAATTATCTTAATTCCATACAACCATCCTAAATTCACCACAATCTATAATTTAAAAAAATCATTTCAAGTTAATGTAGTATAAAAGGGTACTTAGAGGAAGCGTCATGTGTTAGTGAAAATTTTAACACATAAATTAATTTATCATATATATTTTTAATCCTATGAAATTTTGTGTACTATTGAATAAAAAAACATAGAATACATAATAAATTGGATTAAATATACATTTAATTATTCTCCTCATGAAAATTTTAGAACACTGATGGAAGTAGACTACATGACATGTACATGTATTCTTCCCATGTTCACAGCACACTGCTTGGGTCTAGCCTGTTTGCAGTCATGGTTGTCTTCAAGGTATACATCGTGTACTAGGGATACATGGCGTGTAACCTTGGATATTCATGGGATGTTTTTCCCATGTAGTGTATCTGATACACAGTTCGTTGATATACCCTGTGTTCTCATCCATGAGATGAAAATGACGACATATCATGTAAGGTACTTACACAGCGTGTATATAAAGCTTTGTAATCACACATACAGATTCAGTACTAAAACATGTTTCATATATTTTGGTATTAGATAACTAAAAAAATAAATAGTACATTATACAAATGAGGGACTTTTTCGGTCTAGGTTCTGGAGAATTAGACTACAACTTACATATACTGAATCAGAGTTTACAAAAATCACAACTAATAATAATAAAAATATTTATCTGCATTAGCACCTTAAGTTTCCATTGAAAATATAAGGACTACTTTGAAAAACATTTTAAAAACTTGGAATGAGCTCACAAATCTCGGTAAGGTACATAAATAATGAATTTTTTTAGTCAATTGGAAATATGAAAACCCTTTAAAACCCCTTTTCTTGAAAACTCATATTCATGAAAAGAAACATCATGTAGTTCCCTTGGGACATATTTACCATATCAATCATACAATCACCCTTAAACATGGAATAAACATTCAGTCAACTTTCATCTCTGGAGTAACCAATGCATTGGAGAGCTATAATGGGGCTCACCCATCACATCTTGAGCTATAATGGGCTCAACCCAACATATCATGAGCTATAATGGGCTCAAACTAACATATCTTGAGTGATAATGGGATCAACACAAAATATATTGAGATGTAATGGAATCAACTTAACATAACCATGTCCATGGAATATATCATGAATAAAACACCTCATAACTCATTTACACCCTTGAGAAAAGCACATTCAAAATTTCAAATACCCTTTTATCGTATAAAAAAAGTTTTAGAATATATACATCACACACATAATAATGAAATATTATTATTAAAAAATAACTATGAAAACATAAAATATAGATTTTATAGCAATAAAAAATCATAATTTCAAAATATAACACTCATGATATTAAGAAAAAGAACAATCTCTTTGTATTTCATAAGGGAGACATTTAAAAGGATTTAAGAGGAATGTTCTTTACGAATACCTCAACATTGAAGAGAGAATTGATTAAATGAAGGGATTTTGTATCTATACTATAATTATAAATAATAAAACATAATATATTCAAATTACATTTCTCAAGTCATCTTAGCATGACATAAACCATTGAAGATGAATGTTAACCCAAAGAATAGAAATTGGGTTAAGAATTCCCTTACGAAATTTCACCATGGTAATGGATGCACATGGGAGGGATTAATGAGATTGAAATGGGTTTTCTCATTATTAATATATCATGAGGTCGGTATGGGGAAGGTTTGAAAACATACACCATCATTAGGAATTTAAAATTAATGAGCATAACATAGGGGCGATTCTTGAATAAAAGTGAGAAAGAGAGGATCCCTTACCTCAGGTTTGACATACCTAAAATACGTTTAAACCTCTAGTATAAAGGTTAAAACAGTGTTATTAATATTTTACCAAAACATATTCATGTTTATAACACATTTCAGGATCATTTTATATCATCATTCCATCGATTCATTAATAATATTCAGTTAATTCCATTGTTTTTGGGTGTATACTTCACATGGTTTCCATGATCTGTTCATGATGGATATTACTGTAAATTGGAAGTGAAACTTTAGAATTCGAATGGTAAGGTATTTATATATTTAAAGAATAATAAATTCTACAATTTATAATTTTTAATTATTACATTAGGATGATTCCTAAGTTAGAACATTATTGATCTTTATTTAGGTCATTTTGGCGATTCTTCGATCATAATAAACTCATTTTGTTTTATAAATTAATAACATATGTAAAAAATGATTCCAGAACCTTATATAAGATATAATACATAGATTATTATATGGTTAAATCATAAAAATGGTTTCCGGACCAGTATTGAAGGAAGTAAAAGAAATTGAAATCACATCTTCCACGATGTCGGTAAATCGACACATCACAGACGATGTTTTAATTTATTGACCAAGTGGGATAGGAGAAGAAGTATAATGGTGAATCCTACATAAACATGATGAAATTCAGAATATTTAATATAATATATCATTCATGCCTCTTGTATAAGGGATGGTGAGTAAAGAAGAAGAACAAAACAGAAAATCAAAAGAAAAGAAAGAAAACAAAAGAGGATGTTTACCTCCTGACCTCTTCTCATTGAGATCTTTCTTAAGGCCCATGGTTTTGGCCTTTTGGTTAAACCAGAAAATCATGGATGTGGGTAAGGGATTTATAGGATTATTTGGAAGAACTTTGGAAAGGATCAAGGATTGATAGGTATGGGAGGAAGAGGGGGGAAAATGGGTGGTATTTATAGCGGAGGAGAGGAAGAGTTTTCCCTTATTTTAATCATTATTTAATTATTTTTTCACAAGACAAGAAATAGTTATAATAACAAGACAAAAAATTGTAATAAGTACATGTGAGTTCGAGATAAATGTGCTTACATTAGAAAAAAATCATCCATGACTCCATAAATCAATTATTTAGCTTATTTTTTTAATTATAGTATTTCATAATTCATAAAAATTCAAGTATTTCTGAAAATTACCAAATAATCAGCCCAACCATTTTTCGACATGTAGAATAAAAAAGGAACTCAATTTTACTAAATTAATTTTATAAACCTGATTAATTTAATTTTTAAATAAAATCATAATTTACTTTAAAAATACAATTTTCAAATTTTAACTTCTTTTCTAACACTTTGAAAAATTATTTAATGTCTCTTAAAAAATAATAATAAGTCATAAAAATTATTATTTATGAATAAATTTTGTGAAAATAAATTTTCATTTAAAACATTAAATTAATAATAAATTTTCAATTAAATATATATATATATTTATGACTTACAAAAATACCAATGCTTAATCAATAATTTTTAAAATATTTATTTACTTATATTATGAAATAATTATATCACACTAACACTTATAATATAGATAAATTCTATTTATAATTTCATTGGTGAATTTACTATTCATAAGGGTATATTACTTTTCATAAGGTTCAAGTTACTATTCCTAAGGGAACATTACTATTTAATAGGGCCAAGTTACTATTTATAAGGATACATTACTATTCAAAATGGTATTTCTAATCTTCATAAGGGTATGTTACTCTTCTTAAGGGTCATGTTATAATTCATAATGGTATGTTACTATTCATAAGAGTAGGTTACTATTCACAAAAAAATTAAGTTTGTTCTATCAGACTCTAAAAAACTTACAGATCACAACCGTGTATGTCTATTTTTCGAAATTCAAAACACAGAAGTAGAAAAATTATTTTTAATGGTCATTTTATAAAGTTCAAATATTATTTAGTAATTCATTTAAGCATATAGTGTTTCCTTTTAAAATATCAGGATGTTACAATGTAGTTCCACATGCACTGTGCCAACCTATTTGGATCTACACACTGATCCCCTTTTGTCGGATCTGAGATATTATTGGATATGATACTTGAAAATTTTTCATGTGATACACATGTGAAATAAATGTACACAACATGTATATAGGAAGTGCTCATTAAGCACTCTAGTTTTTTTTAGGAATGACCTTTGGCACCGCCATATGTTGTGAATTGAATTCTTCTTCATTTTTAATCATTTACCAATTACTGGTTATGTTAGTGAAAATTAAGAGAGGGATGATATGATGGTTTTAGATATTAAAATGAATCAATATAAGTAAAATAAACGGCAAATAAATGAATTCAATCAACCAATAATAAATTTTTATAAATTGAACATGTGACCGCTATGATACCACTTATAGGTTTTGGGTGATAAGGAAACATCCTTTTATGGTATTACCAACTCATATTTCAGTCGTAAATTTCATGTGATAGTTTCTTTACATGGAAAAAATAATGTACAAAAAAAAACAATACATTAATTGACTAGACAAAAACATTGGAACCGGAAGTAGAGGATCTTTACATGTAGTTCATAGTTAATTTATGAGCAGATATAGAATTACCACAACTTTTAATTCCACTTTTACTGATGACCTGGTTAACAAGAACTTGTCAAACCATCATTACAAAATATGATCCAAATATAGAATCCCTCTAGATATGATCTACGCATGTACCCAAATCTATGAGAAATGTCCTAAAACATTTGTGTTCTAGCATGGATGATCCTAATTTATTGCATTATTCATGGTTGATCACAATATAATTCTTTTTGAGAAGAATAAATCTTGACGATATCTTATTTTTTTGAGAGAGGTGGGGAGGATATAACTCTAGATATCTTGATCTCTATCTAGGGATTGAGATAGTCTCAATCTATCCACTTTTCACCCCAATCGTATTTTAGGAAAGAGATATAATTAAATATTTATTTTGGAAGGTTTATGGTTGAAAAATCACACACAATTACTTTCCCAATTCCCCAATTTTTATTTTACCCAGTGTCTAAAAATAATAATATAAATATTATTATTAAATTCATGAAATTTATAACACATAAAAAATATAAATAAATATCATTTGTACCTTTTCCAATTTGGCCATTAAACTCGCTCCACTTTCCCTCATCCACATTTACCAATCCTTGAATAATGACAATTTATTTAATGAATAATATCACTATATTATTTATTGATAAATATAATAATTTTTTTATTCGATAAGCAGGAAAACAAATATTTCTTATTATTATTTAAATCACTGATTCTTTCAAATAACTTGTGATTAAATTATTGAAATCAATGAAACATTAATAAATATTATTTATTCTAACTTGTTGAATGAGATACTAGAATTTAACTACGATTGCAGATACACTTGGTGTTTTACCCTCTAGGCCTATTTCTCAGTGGCACTAGGTATAATCACCTAAATTTTAAGGTTAATTTATAAGAACATGCAAAGAAATATACAAAGAAACAAGTTGACAATTAAACCATGTTCGGACTCCTATGAAATTTTACCATGTAATATAATCCATTTATCAAAATATTTTAAATTAATAAGTTTGTATACTCGTGTTATCAACTTATATGCTCGATGTCAATTTCATTGACTTTCTAGAAATGAACTCAACCATAGAACACCATGAAAATAGATTTTTTAGGTAGTTATCTTCCCATCAAAGGGCGTGAGATATTAACTTTCATCAAGATACCAAAGGGATAAGTCCTTTCTAACATTATATATTAATGATATATCATTTATGAAACACCCAATATTTTTTACTTCAACATGAACGTATGTCATCATTATTTTCATCAATACATTAATGTACACTTTTCATGATATCTGTTAATGCTAATCTCAAAGTATAACGATCAATACATACATCCATAGATAGGAATATCTAATGACTCAAGGAAATATGGATTTCCTATTGATGAGACTATTCTCATAAACTCTTATATTAGAGATTACCAAGGTAAAAAACCATGATAAAATTTAAATGTATTATGATTCTCTAACCCCTAATAGGCTATTATATATGTCCCACCAGACAATATCATCCGACTATAGAATAAGCTTCCAGAATAATCTCATGTCACCTCTAGGTTCTCATCCTACCTAGGAAATGTTATGTCCTTTTAGCATGTCATATATTATTTGGACATTATCACATAAAAATATCATATAAAATAGTAATAAAGATGTGATAAGAAAACACATTTAATAAGAAAAACATGTAATCAAGTATTAAACATGTTGGTTATAGGGTACCAATTCCAAAACCTTACATAGATCCATATACATAACGGTAAGGTGTTATGACCCTTAAATAGAGCACTATTTATAAGGGTAAATCCTTGGTCACCTTTATATAACCTAGTTTCATAAGGGAAAAACCGATTTTCCTAATTTTATTTAAACGTGGAAAACACCACTTTTTTTTATCCTTCTTAATTTGAATTATTTATTTCATTAATCTAAATCATGATCAACCTATTATTCCAATATTATGTCTCATATGAATCTAATACCACTTATTAAACATGGTGGAAGTAATTAAAAATCAAATCTAGGGATCTCTCAAACCTGATATATGAAATTGTATATAAAATACTAAAATGAATAATATTAGTAAACATGCATATAGTACATAGAAGAAGACACTGTATCGTCTTCATATGTAATCACATGGGTTTGAGATAGAATACTAAGTGGTAGCATAATAGCACCCCACCTCTAAAGGTATCCACTGGATAAAATAAATCATTCGACTTTTAGATTTGACTTTTCTCCATGGAATGTTAGTATCTAGATTTACAAAGGAGGAATATGTAAGAGATAAGTAGTTTAGGGAGTATCATCTAAGCATGATAAAGTCACCCACACCACTTCCTTCACATGATAATCATTAATATATGAAATCAAGGATGATATTTAATTTTTTTCTCATTTATTCATGCATTGAAACACATAAATAAATTCCATAGATGATTAATAAATGTATAAATTCATCCTATAAATTTTCACCCAACTATTTCATTATATGAAAAAATATATTAAATAATAGTTTTGTGGATAACCATATTGCATGAACTATTATCATAGGCGGTATAAATGATAAACCCATAATTTATAAATATATAAATTTACATGAAAAATAATACCCATTATATATTTCATATATATATATATTCATATTAATGGTTTTAAGGAATATATCCTTTAGTATAGATACAATGTTTCATTAATGGGATTCAATTTATGGATTCAATTTTTAGGTTATTGATTATATATTATGACAATTCTAATACTGTCTTTATAGATTATAATAAAAAAAGTGGGAGTCTAAGTAAACACATTGACATTAAATACTTGACCCTAAGGGAAAGTGATAAATAATAAAAAGTGTTCATTTATCATATCACCATTGAATTTATTATTTCATATACATTGACTAAAGGCATGCCTATATTTAAATTCATGGATCATGTAATATATATAGGATTATGTTCTAATTTTAAAATTTGTTGAATAAAAAAAAATATATGAAATCACATTTTTTTTAATATTTATCTCTTCAGTTCATGTGCACTCATTCATGACTTGAGAAATAATTTGGGGATATAAAATAAACCATGTGTTTAAGGGTTATTCATATGGAGAATAAATCATGTGGTTAAGGTTTATTTATATGGTTATTTAAGAAACATGATATATTGTGATTCATGGAAGGGAATAATTGTTATTTAGTGGAAATTCCACTATGATTCATCTATTATGGTTCTTTATAAAGAGAGATATTTAATTCATTTTCATTAATTGGTTTGGACCATGTGGGAGGACATAATAAATTTTCCATCAATTAATTATGAATATAATAAATTATTGTATAATAAATTATAGTACATAAAATTAAATTGGCACATTATGTTAAATATAATAAATCATTTCCCATGAATTTAACTTATTAAATTAAGTCTATAATATTTATTGATTATTTTATGTTGATCAATATCCCAGGCATTAATACTCATAGCTAACGAAGTAAATTGGGGTGAGTTATTAATAGTAGAACCCACTATAATTATTAATCTCCTTCCACTCAGTGGGTTAAAGGGAATGTACACCATATAAATCCACAATTCAAAGTGTAGAAGACATTCAAGTTTTGATTACTCAATTTCCTATATTTTAAAATGGCTAGAGGTAAATAATTCTTTCAATTTTTTAAATAAATTTAAATTACAATATAATTTATTTTAAAAAAATTATAACAACTCGAAGGTAACAACAACAATGTCAAAGAATAGAAAAAATATTTTGAGGTAAATCAAATATTAAAAATCAAAAGTACAATAATAACTACAAAAAATATTATAGAATAATTCTTATTTAGTACTACAATTTATAAACACCAAAAAAATTGATGATAAATGTGGGTTTTTCAGCGCTAGCTAAAAGCTTTGATAAAGAGAACCTTTATCAGTGTTTATACAAGGAAAAATTTATCAACACTACTAAAGGGTACCCTATATAAGATGTTTTTTTGCACTAATAGAGGCCATCATTATCATCACTTTTATTAGTATTGATAAAATTTAGTCTTTATAAAAAATTATATATAATTAAAAATAATATTTTATTAAAAAAATATAGTTATATTGATATATATATATGTATATTATTTTAATTAAAATGATTTATATAAAAATAAATATGTATTTACACTTAATATTTAATATATTTATTGAAAAATTATTTTTAAAACAACTAAAAACTAATATTAATTAAATATTTACAAAATAGTATCGATTTATAGTCATCTAACAATAATTTTAAGAAAAAAATCTTAATAAACCAATTAATCTCCTAAGATAAGTTAAAGACATGACTTGAACTTCAAAAAACCACTAATTTTAATCTAAACTATAAAAAATTCATCCATAATGAGTGATCAAAATTGGCTTTGTCAGTGCTAAAAGGCACTGACAAGCAAAACACCCAAAAAATCCTATGACCTTTATCATCACCAATAAGAGGTTTGATAAATAAACCAATTATCAATGATAAAAATAATTTAATGATAAAGGTCACCTTTATCAATATTTTTTAGCACTCATAAAAGGTGTATTTATCAGTGATTTTTTTAGCACTGATAAAATTCAGAAAATAATTTTTAAAATTCTTTATTTATCCCGGGGAAACAAAATCCCCTTCTATCAACACCACCAAACCACCTTTTGTAAGCGCTATATCCCCCCACAACCCCCAACTTTATCATGCTCCTCTCATCACCCCACCCATTATTATCACTTTCCCCACCCTTTATCAGTGATTTTATACAATCTTTATCACTCCTCGTTATTGGATTCGAACCTGAGTCCTCTGCCTTCATTGCACAATGACTTTACCAAAGCTTCATCTAGATATCTTTAATATTTTATGATATTTATATTTATATATACATATATAAATTATTATTTTTTATTTATATATTTATTTATATAAATATATACATTTATATAATAATTTTAATGCATTTTTAATATATACTTATATATATTTATATATAATGTTTTTAAAATTTATTTATAAATATTCATTTTAATTAAATTTATATAATATATTTCTATAATATATTTAAATGCATTTATTCTATGTACATTTATATACATTTATATTGTATATTTAATGATAATGATATATTTATATGATGTATTTACAAAATATTGACACACACATATGCATGTATATTTGCACATATTTATACATACACACATACACATATTTATATTCCCCCCACACAAACATTTATATTTATATTTATATTTATATTTCACACACACAGAAACACACATAAACACACACACATATAGTTATATACCACACACACATATTATATATAGTTCATATCAGTATATTTTATAATATATAGATGCAATTATAATTAATTATATATCTAATTCTAAAAAATTATAAAATAATATTAAAAGTAAATATATATTATATTTATATAGATATATATTTATTTTTAAATAATTATATTGTGGAATATATAATTATGTGTGTCTAAAATATATAGGCAAGTTACCCTTTATATATGTGTATTTATTTACCTATATTATAATATGCAGATTATATATTTTTAATTTAAAGACACATATTTTAATATAAATATAATATTACATAGACACTTTTATAAGTGTGTGTGTGTGTCTATTAATTCATTTTTTAAAGGTAAAAATGGACTATTTTTTTCTTTTAAATAAAATGAATAATAGATATTTACTTTCATATGGTTTATGTAATAAAAACACATTTTTATATAAATATGTTTAAATATTTATTTATATAATTAATTTATTATATGCACATATATGAAAATATTTATATATTTAATTATAAATAACCCTAAAATATAAAAAACAATAATATTTTAATATTATAATATCCACATGAATGTAATCCATGGTCAAAAAATTTAGTATCCATTGAAAAAGGGAAATAACATCACCTTAAATTCAGTATCCATGTATTACTTTAATATGGATATTAATGAAATTAAATTGTATCAAATTTTATATTTATATGTTATTTATAATTAAATATATACACACACACATATATATATATACGTATTTGTATATATTTATGTGTACAAATTTAATTGTATAAATAAATATTTAAACTCATTTACAAGTAAAATATATTTTTAAATATATAAATCATATAGAAATAATTATTATCAGATATATTTAAAATAATAATTCATGAATATATATAAATATACCTATAAAAATGTATATATAATGTTTATATATAAATATATGCTTGTGTGTGTGTCAATATTAACAAACACATATATATTTATGATTGTATTCTAAAAATATGTAAATAAATATTAATATATAATATATGTAAATAAATATAAATATTTATATTTTATATATAGACAGGTACACATATTTGTGTGTGTATATAAACACACACACAAATTCTTTTACACACATCAACATATTTTATAAATGCATTGAAAAATAATTATATAAATATGTGGATAAAAAGATGTATCTAAATATACATAAATAAAGAGATATTTCATAATATATAGAAAAAATCAACATGGATCAGTGGTACGGGCACAGATGCATGCAGGTGAAGGTTCTAGGTTTGAATCCCAGTAGAGGAGTGAGTGGGTGGTTGAGTAGGGGGTTGGGAAAGCATTGATAAAGGTAGGTCGAGCAGATGAGTGATGATAAAGGCATGAGGGATGTTGGGAGTGAGTAGGGGTTTGGGGGTTTCCAACACTGATAAAGGTGGTGGTGGGAAGGAAGCATTGAAAAAAATATTTATTTAGCATAGAGAAATCATAGTTTTATCATTTCATTTAATATCATGGTTAAAGGGTGTGTTTATCCATGATAAAAAAATCACTAATAAAAGAGACTAGATTTTAAATTAACTTACAACATCATCGGTTTTTTTATCATTGATAAAAGATATTTTACGTGGTAATAAAGATGTGATGTGTTACAATGAAAGTAATGATATCACCAATTTGTGTTAGAAATTCATATAAAATTTTAATCCTAACGAATTCTATCAATATGAAATAAAATATAAATTATAAAACTCATAGTTTTTTCAACCATATTAAATTATGTTTAATTTCATACAATCTTAAAATAAATAAAAAACTAATCAAATATATTGCCTTTAAAATTTATTATCACAAGATTACCTGAATTTTAATTCTATAAAAATATAATTGAGAATATGAATTAATAAAAAAACAATATTAAAATTTATTTTCCTAATAAAATAATAATTGAAAAATAAAATAGTAAACTAACAATAATCTTGAATCCTCCGTATGATTTTATTTTAACTCTGTTTTTATAGGAAATAAAAGGCATGTATTTTATTCAATATAATCATTTACCATTTACAATAATGCATGCATATATTTACATCATTTAATTTTAGAAAATCTATATGAGGAAATATAAGGTTTAAGAAACATAACTTTTTGAGTGTGTGAAGTATAAACTAAAGATGATTAAATCAAGTTTAGTTTATAAAAATTCATTTAAAACTCATCCAATTGATCAAATAAATTAGAGGGTGAGTATTTTATCTTTTATTCCTTAAATAATTTGAATTTTTCAAGGAAAATATATCTTCAATAATATTTTCACAAAAAATATCTTAATCAATCCATAAAATTCTATACATAATACATTAGTTTCATAAAAGAGTAAAATTAGAAGATAGATCATTTCAAAAAAATAAACACATACAATTCAATTCATTATATCTTTCTTTGAATTTTTTTTTTCATAATATTATACTTTATACTTCCTTTTACCAACAAGTTCAAAAGAAGTATTTGATGTTATTTTATTCAAAATTCATAAAATATATTGGTATTTTTCTTATTTCACTAAAAAATAAAAAATACTAAAACCAAACCATTGTTTTATATTTTAAATAAATTAAACCATAAAATGAACCAATTCTATTTTTATGGCCCAGGTGAGAGTGTACCACCACTAAGTGTGGGGTCAATCTATGGTTACCAAAACATCAACACTCAAACAATTTTCCCATAGCCAATTTGTGCATATGATCAGAAATGAAACAAATCCTTAATATGGAATATAGATAGATATAATTTTCATTATAGAAGAGTTTTTAAAGGTTTACTTATTATTTTTATCATGTGCATAATCCTTGTTGTCCAATAGTTACTATACCACAACCCATGTTCCTATCTAACCGTCAACAAAAATGAGGAATAGGAGTAGAAATATGTTCTTAAACTCAAATTATAACAAAGATAAAAATGAGTTTCAATAAAACAATCGATATTACACCACCTCCTCGAGTTCCTATTTACTTTGGATGATGTGTAATAACCTTATGTCCACCATAATAACCACCCACAAATATTTCATGACCATATTCCTTATAGAATAAAATATTCTTTTCATGAGCTTCCTCAAATGACATGATTGTGTTTAGGACTCCATATAGAATCAAATAGAAAAATCACAGCTTCACATTATAGTGTGAGACTTACCCCAAAAATCATCAAAGTGAACTCATCACGATACTTTATGAAGAGGATGTGATGTTATTTTTTCATATGTATAATCTCTCATTTTATTTCCAAAAAACATGGTATAATTTGAACTCCTTCACATTTTGGTGTTATCAAACTTAATACATCTTCATTCCTTTTTACTCCACTTGGCTTCAAACACATCTATGAATATGTTTTCAATAAATATAATAACTAAACCACTTTCAAAAATCCTGAATGAACCCTCTTAATAAAAAAGTGATAACGTGATTCCAATTTCAATGTTATCTAAACACCACATCATAGGATAAAATGATTTTATAAAATTACTCCTATTATCAATATCAAGATAAATAATATATTGATTTTTTCTTCAATTGAGATCAACCCTCCAGAACCCTTTTGTCAAATCACTTTATGAGACCTCTTCAATCAACAAGGCTCATTGATCACCATAATCATAAAATAATATTTAATATCTGATTTTTTATTTTTTGGAAACATATGAAACAATATATGTTCTATTCTTGTAACATAAGTTACAAACTTGTAACACCTCGATATATTTTGATTTTTTATTTTAAAATAGATTTAATATTTTGGGTATATTTTTCATTACATGAAACACTAGTTTGATCTTGCACTACACACTGCACTAATTTTAGCTTGTGTTATATTCAACATTGAGTTTATCTTGCCTTTCATTTCACACTAAGTTTAAAATAAAAGTGACATACTATTAAAATATTATTATTTAATATGATAGTTATCATCTAGCCGTTGGAATGGTGGGTATGAATATTATTAACTAAATAATGAATATATATGGTTTACAAAAGTATATAAAATTAATTTTTTGGTCACCAATAAATTATAAATTAAAATTAAAATTATTTTCAAATAAAATAAATCTTTTAATGACAAAATATTTTTATACACGCAAAGGCATTTTACCTTAATAAATAAAAAAATCACTTTTTACGAATGATTTTAATGAAATTTATATATTATTTATTAAATAAAATGTTTAACATTAATATTATGTATTTTCTAAGTAATTTATAAGAATAAATAATACTTTATTCTTAAAAACTATATTTTTCTAAAAATTAGTTTTGTCGCCTTTTGTGCACTTATTTTTAAAATTATCTTTATTAAATTTTATAAAATCTATTTTAAAAAATAATCTTCATTTTTTGAATACTAATTTCAAAAAAATCTTGGAATTATTTTTTTAGAATTTACTAAATAGATAAATTTTATGATAAATAGTGAGAAACACTGGTTTTTATTAAGAATTTTCATTTATTTTAAAGCACTTAGAAGCATCAAAATTATACTAATATGGTTTTAAAAGTAAAATTAGTTCAATTATATATATATTAATCCAACTTGGTTCATAAGAATCCATTTGATATTTATGTTTGATATAAAATTTTTTAACCTTTTCAAACATTTCTCTCTGGAAAGCCTCTTTTTTGTCACGTGTGTGGGATTTATTTTAAATTAAATTTATCCTCCGTTGTGAATGTAATTTAGAAAAATTAATTCAATATTTGTAATAAGAATAGTATATATTATAAAATATGTTAAAATTAATTTTTTACCATAATTAATAATAAAAAAATTAAAAATTAAATATTGCGGTTAAGGTTAAAATATGTTATTTGTGGATTAAATGAAAAATATAAGGGGTAAAATGAACTAAAAACTTTTAAAAACACATTTTATGGATATATTTAGAGCTTATATAATATAAGGTTCTACAATTAATCATTTATGAGCATTTTGAATTGTAAAAAATATGGGTAAACCTTTTTATTTTCAAAAATTACGATTGTGCCACTCACCTCACTTATAATAGGTCACCCCATCTATTCTCCCCTTCACAGTTACAAAAACATTTGTATTAAAACATAACTTCCCAAATGTATTACTTACTTACCTCCCAACATCCTAATGTGCATTTTGATATCAAAAATCTAATCTAGTATGTTTTTAAGTTAAACCTAAAAAGGTTGTCTCAAGAAGAGGTAATGTTTTTAACTATGCGTTTTGGTTTTACTTCTTATAACTCATAAGATTTATTTCAAAATACACTAAAATAATAAAACATATATATATATATTATATAATTATATATTATTATTTTATTTTAATAACCTATATAAATCTACACTTCAATCAAATGAGATATGAAATCATCATTCGTGTGTGTGAAAAACTGTCGCCACACAAACTGATATTATTCATTTTCAATCAACACCAATCATAAATGTATGTAATTATAGATTTTGTATTTATATGAGATATTTATTATATTATAATAATTATAGAATTATAATATCACATATACCTTCTTACCTTCCAACCCATTGGAAAATAATAACTTTTCTCATATGTATGGTGGATTACCACTTCGCAAACCGATGAGATGTATTTTTTTATTTTTGTTTTACATGGATGGTAATAAGAATATATTAAATTAATATATATTATATTTTCAAAATAATTATACTTATTTAATTATTATATCATAAATACCTTCTTAATTTCAATTCTGTGGGGGGATATGATAATGTATATTGTGTGTACATGGGATTACCACAACACGAAGTGATGTGATTTATTTTTCACTAACGCATTTCATGGAAGGTAATTATGGTAAACTGAATTAATATATGTTATATATATGACATAAAAATTATTATTTAAAATTAATATATTATTTACTTTTCTTTCATTTCATCCTTCATGTGTACATACAACCTACCGTCTCTATGAACGATGTATTTCATCTTTTATCTATAACTTTTTTGGATTACTATAAATATATAAAAACTGAATATATATGATATATATATCATGGTTATAATTATCTATATTATGGAATAATTATCAAATTAAGATTATAGAAAATAAAAAATCAAAACATACTTGAAAAACAAAGCAGTTATTACCCAAAACGTGATTATAAAAATTAATTGTTAATGAATATGTAATAAAAGATCATAAGTAAATAATATATGGTGAGATAAATATTAGTATAGTTATATAATATATTTATAATAAACCTATATTTATTATATAGGAGTTTCAAATTTGTATGGAGGAATTCGAGACTTAAAGTATGGGATTTTGTCTCACTTTTTACTTCTGTGATACACATGCCATATTCACCACCAATTTATTTTATGTGGTGTGCATAATTACCATGAATGTATTTTATGTTTATTATCATACAAATTATTAAGTATTATATGTCGATTTTATTATATATATTCCATGGGGTTTACTGTTCAAATGTTACCAAACCGCTAAAAAAAATTTTATCTCAAATTTTCTTCTTTGGAAAAAAAGTTATGTTATGCTCCAATATTCATATATAAGGGGTATATGATACCCCTTTAATATGTTTTATCATGAATATAATTATTTTTATGTTATTAAAAGTTTCATTATATGTTATTCTTTAATGGGTCCTATGATTCAAAAGATAACAAAGTGGTAAAGGTTTGATGTTATAATCTTGTTATTTATCAGCTTTGTTTATGATTATGATTTAGATAATAAAATATTATCATATATCTCTAAATAAAGTCATGAAATTTATTATTATATGGTTATTTATTAAGAACTTGTGTTTTTAAATAATTTTTCTCTATTTATGTACTCGTGATTCCAAAAATATATTTTAAAAATATTACAGACTTTATTTCTTTCTTTGGTTGAAAACCCGTTTCCTTCCACATCCATGTTTTTTAAATGTTTGTAAAAATATTTTAAAATTACTAAAAGTATTTAATAAATAATATTTACCCATTTTTGACTTTTAAAAATTATTTTTAAATGGAATCTTCTTATTGTTTTCAAAATTAGGTCTGTTTTCCTTTTACCAAAAATTTAAAAGGAATATTTTTTTAACTTGAATAAATTTTTTCACTATCATAGCCACTAAATATTATAAATTTTACTTTATAATTTTAAAAGGTTATTTTCAAATAAAATCCTTTTAAAAATGTTTTATGTTTTAAAAATAGTTTTTTAATGTCGAAAGGCTATTTTCTTCAAGAAATGTTCAAAGTGATTTTTCAAAATCATTTTCCATCTATAATGACGTCTTTTGATGTTACATAAGATTTACTAAGGATATGATCAAATAATACTATATTTATTATTTATCTAAATGATTTATGATTATGTTGACAAGATGTTTGTGAAACCTTTTTGTTTCCATGAGTTATATTATAATAATCTATTTATGAAACCAGACCCCTTTTCATGGGTTATGCTATGATGAATGTTTTATGATCTAGTGACACACAAATTTATGGATTCTATGATGAGTGGGGAATATATATCCCTTTAATTCATTTGGTAAAGATGGAAAATTCATTGGTAAATATGGTATACATGAACGTAATTTCATGTCCACAATGTTATGTGTAAAACTAATTACATGTTCACAATGTTATGTGTAAACCTGAGGACATGCTCACAATATTATGTGTGAACCTGATTACATGTCCACATTATAATGAATGGAACTAGATTTCATGTTTTTAAGTTTATTAATGTACATTGTTTCATGTATATAAGTTTATTTTAGGGAATTATTTCATTTCTCATTGTTATATTCTCATGGATCATATTATTTGATTCCCTTTTTTTCATTTCTTATGAACTACTAATAATTATTCCATGACATAAGATTTTTATATTTTATATGTAGGGTATAGTTTTCATATATTTTTCTCATGTTATCAAACCCCTATTATCACATTTTTTTATGTATTTCCCATGTTTACCCTTACTGATCATATGATATATCCCTTTCTTATTTATCCTTTCCCTGGTTATTAAGAAAGGTTTTAAGTAGGGTATGTTTATGATGATTAAAAATGGGGATATCTTTATTATAGATATTGAATATCTTTTGCTAAATAATAATATTGTGTTCACTATGAAAAAATCAACCTCTAGTGGCAGTTTAAACGACCGCTACATGGTTCTGTGAAGGTTTCCAAAAATTGATGCTAAATTTGGCATCGAAAGTCAACTCACATTAGTTCTAAACATTTAGCAATAGTTTTTGGAAACCTTCATGAGAATGTTTTTTAACAGTAGTTTAAACTGCCTCTATATACCACTTTAAAAAATAAATCTATAGAATTAGCATCCCGAAAATAGCCAAATAAAAAGAAAAGTAGTTGGAATTCTCTAAACGTGACTAGATTCAAAATAATTTACATGTATATATATAACAACATTCATTGGAAGTGACAAAGAGAAAAATGTGTTAAATTTAACCACTTAGTAAAGATTTAACCCTCATAATTCAAATAAAAAATTAAATAATTTCTCCTAGAATTTCAGTATGAAACATCCATACATTTGATATCCACACCAAATATAAAAAATATTTTATTATGATAAACAAAACCAAATAGAGTATAAGTAGAAAAAATAACCAATAAAATATGAGAACTTCGTTACAGTGATTACAAAATAGTATTCAACATCCATATACAATAGAAAAAAATCATTTTTAGGTCAATATTTGTCACACCCTGACCTTTTAACTCTTTTTATTTTATTCATTTCTTGATCTTAGAATCTTTGATTGAGGCTTTAGTTAAGCCCCAATTTGATATTTTTAGTTTTTATTGAAAAATTTATGTTTTGGGATTGGAATAAAGGAGAACACAATTATAAAATGGTGAAAGTAAAATATACATATTTTCCTAGGAAACAGTGCAAATTGAGTTTGGATCCAGGGCATTGGCGCGTGGCTTGCGCACAGTTAGGGAAACCGTATGACAAGCATGTGGTTCAGTTCTGGAATGGGATGGAGGTATTTGGAATAGTCAGTGTACATTTTGGGAAACCATGTATCCATCCCATGTGGGGTTACCCTCTTCTCTAGTAGAGTGCACACGGTTGACAAATTATTTACCAAACAGTATAGCTAAAACATGCGACTTACCCAGTTAATAAAAAATTTGAAATGAATCTTTTCCCCTCTTGTCGTTAAACCCTAATTTGGGTTTTCCTCCCTCTTTTATAATTTTTTCACCCAAATAGTCTCCCAAGATAGCTTCCTTTAGTTCATCTCTCCTTTTTGTGGATTCTCCTTCATATCTAAAGTATTTTTCATTGATTTTAGTCGATTTACACCCATTCTATTCCTCTTATATTGGTTTCTTGGTGGTTAATAGTGGGTTTTCTCTCTTGGTCGAACCCTAGAGGAAAGGGATGATGTTTGTGTTTTTTTATTGATGTTAGGGGGTGAATTTGTCTCTCGGGATTGGATTTTCCTTCTCCCAATGTTTCATTTCATTCTCACATCATTGAGGTAGTTGTCTCTATCCATTTCCTTTTCAGAATATTCCATTTAATGCTTGAAAATTCCTAAATGGTTTCAATATGTATTTCCCTTTCTTAATATGTGTTAGTATAAATTTATTTAGTTTTTTTTGATTAAATTGGTTCAAAATTGTTTTTAAGGGATTCTTTAGTTATAACTTATTTTAACGCACATAAGGTGTTTGATAAAATCTCATTTGAGTTTTTAAAGTGAAATTGGGTCCTTTCTGTAGTGTTTTCCATTGGTTATATTTTGGTAATATGGTTTTATAATGATTTGGGTGTTTTATGTGAAAATTAGTGAATTTTATGGAATAACACTTATGTGTGGTTCGTTGTATGGGTTTATAAACAATTAAGGATTCTTTAAAAGGATGTGTTTAATGTGACTTGAAATGAACATGTGTTAAAGTTGGTTATCCAAAATAAATGGATTTATTTTAAGTGAGTTTCTTTATTATGTTTCTTAAATATGTTCCACTATTTGTGTAAGTGGTGCTAATTATGTTTTAAAATCGATTTGGTGCGCATGTAGGTTTGTAAGAGGCGTTTCTTATGGAAATGGTTGGGTTTCATGTGTTCCTTTATGGTATATTTCCAAATGAGATTTATGATTTGTCCAAGTGGTGTGAAATGTGTTATAAATGCTTTGACTATTTGGAATATTTAAGATATGTGTTAATGAATGTTAGTAAAAAGGCTCATTTGGTTATTTAGATAATTTTGGTCTCTAAAATGTTTAAAGTCTCATTTTTCATTTTTCATGTTACAATGGTGTGTGATATTGGTTTTGTAAATGTTATGGAAAAAGGGATTTGTAAATATATTTATATTGTAAATGTGTTTCCCGGTTGTCACTTTGTGTTATTTTGAAAATTATTTGTGAGTTTTGTGATGTGAAAGATTGGTTGGTATCTTGAAAAATTTTACAAAATGAAATGAAAAAACAGATAGTGTGAGGCTCAATTGGCATTTAATAATAATTTTGAAAGAATTTACATTTCATGTGAGGTGCGATACTTGGATTATATATTGATACCATTAGACCTTGGGATGTATTCCCCTCTATTGGCTTGTACATAGGAAAATTGTGGAATTATGTCCATTAGACCTTGGGATGTGATCCCCTCTAATAGATCATGTTTGATTAATGATATGGGTTGGGGTTTCTATACCACGTCTTTCCATGTTTTATTATTATTATTATCACGGGATTCCAAGGAGTTATCTAGAGGGTCGAGTGATGGTTGAATTTTGACCCTGAGTTAGATAGGTTGGTACCCCCATTGACTTGATTGGGATAGGTGGGAAATGCAACTAGATTGGATAATTTAGAGCCTCTTGTTGGTTATTTACTTTGGAGATGAAACATATTCCAGCTGGTGAGTCTGATCTAAGTAATTCCAAGGATTTCTCTAGGGATGTTTAAAAAATGATCGTGACTACCTATCTATATGTCCTGTTTAGTTCTATTATTTATTGGATATTTTCCCTGCCAGTTTTACCTGCTTTTCAGTTTCCTCTATTTTCTCCACATCCAATTTTTGGTTATCTATTTTGTTTTTATATTTGGGTTTTGGTTTTGAAATGGTTTGTCGAAAGCGAAACCATTTTTAAAAAGGAGAGTTGCATGTGTTGTTTTAAAAATGAAATTTATTGAAATCTTTTCTTGGTTACTTTAAATGATTAGAAGACCATTTTATGAATGTTTTTCAAACTAATTTTTGTGTACTATTTTGGTAAAGGAAATTCATGGAATCTATGGTGATTAACTACTGAGCTATTAATCTCACACCCAACCTATTCTATTTGGTGTCAGTAGACCTGAGCTATTTTTTAGTTTCAGTTTTTGGGTTCTAACTTCTGGTCTGAGTACTCGTCATTAGAGAAGGCTTGTATTGAGGTTGGTGGTTACCAAGAGGTCACATGGGGATTGTGTAGAATGTTTCAGTCTTAGTATTTGTATTTGGTTTGTATTATTCATTAGTTATTTTATTCAGATATGTTTTTTTAATTTATAGAGATTTTGTTATTATTGGTTATTCCACATGTTCATTTTATTCATTTGATCCTAGTTTTTCATGGAACAATTAGTCCCATAGTGATTACTTAGAAGCCTGACACCAGTTTCTAGCCCGTAGGAATCAGGAATGCCCTTCAGACCATGTCTTGGACCAGGTTAGATATCAGATTGGATGGCATCCCGGCTTAGTTCATGAAAAAATGGTATCAAAGTAGGCTCATTTTATTTGGGGTTTAGGTAGTTGGAGACTAGGACTATTGGGGATCAATAGGTAGGTATGGTAAGGACGTCATGTACCCTTGCTCATTCTAATTCTCAAGTTTTTAGGGTGGTTCTTGTTTTGAGTCTTTTGTCATTGTTTTGGATGTGGAAGGATAATGGAGGAGATCCAGTGTTATGTTGTGATATCACATTCAATAGTGAACCATGTGGATTTAGATTACATAGTTCAAGGTCCTCTTATTTGTTAATGCTTACATGGGGTATGACCCAATAAACATGTTACCAGGTTAGGCATGACCACTAGTTCCCCATTCTGATTTTTTGGTGCAAGTTGTGTTTTTCTTTGGTTTTGGTTGGTATAAGTGAAATTTTTAAATGAAAATGGTTTTTGAAATGAAAAAGATATCTTTAAAATGGTTTTGTATTTTCCAAATGGGTTTTTAAATAAACAGTGAATGGGAATGAAATTTTGGTAAATGCTTTGATTTCATTATGAAATGGCACATGTGGCCTTGGTACTCTTTATGAACATTCACATAAGTGTGGGTATGTGTGAAAAGTTCATGTTAGAAAAAGTGTATTGATGATAATAAGAAGTGGAATTAATTAATATGTGGTGTTTCATAGGATACCATGGGTGAGTATTTGAAATCAAGGTTTGGCTTAGTTTTTTCAAAATAATTTTGAAATGGAAAATTGATTTTGAAAAAACGTTTTTTCTTCTGAGAAGTGGGTTTTGTTAGTGAAATATAGCCCTTGACATTGAAAAGTGACCTTGAAAGAAGGTGATTTTGAAATATTAATGAAATCGTGGTTTTTGAAAAGAGAATTTTGGTTGTGCTTGTATGTGTTTGGCTTGTGAGACAACTATTTTGGATCAAGATATTATTTCTAGTTTTGTTTTGGGTTGATGTTGATTTTGGTTTTGTATCCCTTAGTGATATTATGAATATTCTTCCCAAAATGGTCCCAAGATTTTATAGTGATTCTTTCCCAATTTATCATTATTCTTAGTTGTTTCTTATCTTTCATAGTGATCGAGGTCTATTAGAGGCATTTGAATTGATTGTGGAAGTTGAGCATGTCTTCGGATCATTGGGAACTCCAAAAGCTGTTAGAGTTCATTCTATTGTAGATTTTTTGGGGGTCCTACTATGGACCAATGGAGGGTTATTTCTCTATCATTGATTCAAGTTATGATTTTGTGGGAAGTGTTTAAGGCCACTTTCATCTGATGGTTCATACTAGAGGAGGTGAAGATAAAAAAAGAAGAAGAACTCTAATGTAATTAGAAATTCCAGTATTTAGTGAAGGCTTACTTTGAGAATTTTAAGGAGATAGTTTCTTTCTCTTCAAATATAGTGTCACAGGACCTATGTAAATAAACTTTTTTCATCTAGGGTCTTCATCCAGAGATCATGGAGTGATACCTATACTCAAAATATTTTCATTTTGATATGTTTGTGGATGAATTGTTCTTAGATGAGTTCGTTTTTGGAGCTCAGGAAAATAGAAATCCTATTTCTATTGCCTCTCATGAAGGTTCCCCATCTAAAGAGCGGTGTATGCTAGAGGAACATGCTTCTAGAAGGTCTATTTCATTAGTTTTGGCTCCCATATCGTTGTAAAAATTGCTTGTGTGCCACAAGTGTGGTCATTTTGATCATTTGAAGCCATTTTATCTAAATACTATAAGGGGGTTTTATCGTTGTGGATGTATGGCTTTAAAGGAAGATTTTCCTGAAACGAGGTACCAATTGAAGGATGTTAGCTTCTGGAAGCAAGGAACCAGATGCTTCAGATATTATGGCTCTAGCCACAGGCCCCAGAGTGAATCTCAGACAAAGTCAAAAATCACTTGGGGTGCAGGGAACCTTATCCCACATATTTTCTCTAGAGTTGGGGTGGTGATAGTTTAAGTTTTATATTGTAGTTATTACTTATTTTGATATTTTCGTATCTTTTTAAGAGGCTCGGTCATCCTATTTTCTTGTAGCCCTATTTTTGTAACTTGGATGTGGATTTTTTTAAATGGTTATCCTTTCATGAATCTATTTCTTGTTTTTTTGTTCTTTTTTGGAGAAATCTGTTCTTGTGGAAAATGATGCTTAAAGTCTGTGTTTGCGCTCATTGTTGGGATTGAATTCCTTTCATGGGTTTTCACCATAATTTTGGGGGCTTGGTTTATGTGGGGGTATTTCTAATTTTGTCAATGGTATTGTATTTCTTGGCTATAAAAGTTGAGTTAATTCATGTTCAGAGTCCCCATACTGGTCACCCTGAGGTGATGGTGTTGATAATTTCCATATTGTGCTAATCTAAAGTCGTTATAGGATGTTATTAGGGTTCTTGTGGTGGGGAGAACCTTCTTGTGTTCTATCGTTGTTTCACATGTTGTAGTATTCTTTAGATCTGGTCAGGTGTGACTTGTGAGGTGTGAGGTCACCCGGAGTTGTATGCCTTCACTCAGTTTTATCCAGTTTCATGATGGAGTTTTATTTATCTTTCGGTTTGGTGAATTTCAAGGGTAATAAAGTGTTTATAGTGGAGACAATTGTCACACCAAACCTTGTAAATCCGTTTATTTTATTATTTTCTTGATCTTGGAATCTCTGATTATGTTTCGTGTTGAGCCTTGGTTTGATTTTTTGAGTTTTTATTAAAAAATTTAAGTTTTGGGCTTAGTAATAAGGAGCAAAAAGTTAGTTAACCGTTAAGGGAAATCATGTAGCTTAACCCAAGAAACTGTGCGACTTTAGTTAGGTTCTAGGGGATTGGTGTATGGACTGCACACAGTTAGGGAAACAGTGTTGGAAGCATGTGGTTTAGTATTGGAATCGAGTAGAGGCATTTGGAATGGTTGACACATGATTTTGGGAAACCATGTAGCCATCCCTTGTAGGGTGCCCATTTTCTCTAGCATAGGGCACACAATTGGTGCATAGTTTACCATATCATGCATCCAAACCATAGAGCTTACCCAGCTCATTAAAAATGTGAAATGATATTTTTCCACTCTATTATTTTAACCATAATTTGGGTTTTCCTCCCTCTTGGATCATTTTCGTCACACAAAGGTGCTACTAAGCTCTACTCACTTGGTTCCTCTCCACATTTTTATGCTTCCCTTGTCACAACTCGACCCTACCCGGGCTCGAGCCGCAACTACCCCAAGCCCGCCTCCATAAGCCAAGGGCTGGCGACCAGCGCCGAAGGCACAACTACTCAGGGAGGCCTTTTCCTAAGTACCTGTACACACACATGCAACACACTCAATGAAAAAGTTCAGAGTAAAAAAGAAAAGAAAAGTACCAAATGCTATAAATAAACCACAATGTGCATCGACCTCTAAAAGTATAAAGCAAGTGCTGAAGGTAAACTGAAAAAGAAAAGGGGAAAACACGCACCCAACCAGAAAAGTGCCACAACCTGGCAACAGGTAAACAAAACCAAACACATGGGAGGGTCCCACACCTGGAACCTGACTACGACCACCACAGGTGGTCCAAGCTCCCGAACTCCTAAGCTCCACTGAAGTCACGACCAACCTGTCTGTCGTCTGTAAGGGCACACCAAGTGCGGGAAATGCCCAAGCAGGGGTGAGTAAAACAATACTCATTAGGATACCCCGAAGGCTCGAGGAAGAAACAAAGGAGGTACTAAAGTGTGAGAAGTAGATCAAACAGTGAAAAGTAGGGAGTACAACTGAGAGTGCAGTATAGAATAATAGTATAGAGTCCAACTCAACCCAACAAGAGAAAGGAGGTAGACTCGTCCAGACACAAGGAGCTGGAAATGGTGAGAAGATGAACTTCTCGTCGAGTCTTAGCTACCTATAGCATGAGAGTAGACTCATCTAACCACGAGAAGCTAGACACGAAAAGCATGTGGCATACCCCGCGCGTCTTCGCCTCTCCTGGAGGGAGAGTAACCAAGCCCAAGATGTGGGCACTGGAACAATGTATACGTATATTTATACTCAATCAAGAAGCCCATACAAGATCGTAAGGGGATCTCCATCCTGTAGCTCAGCCCAAGAAAGTGAGTATCCAATAGTCCCAGAAGTAAACACCATCGATTCCCAGCATCCTGTACGTCTGCCCTGGACTGCAAGTCATGGGGCTCAAATCACCGCACCTTGACACTATCTGCTTTGGGCAGCACTGACTCGCCCGCACTGTTTTAGGTCGTGTCGCAAGGACGCATCTCGGTGGGGAAATCACCCCTCATACTTGAGAGTTTTGGGGGGAACATAAAACCACACCTTGTCACTGTCCCACAGTCAAGAGGTTTCCTCAAAGTCGACAGGCGACCCCCTGCCCAGCCCCGCTGGAGGGTAATCCCTGGAAGTCGACAGGTTCCCACTGGAGGGAGACCCTGCAAGATTCGACGGGTGCCACACTACCCAGTCCCGTAAAAGGGTAATCCACTGGAGGGATACACAGCTAAAGTTGTCGACGAGTCCCAATGACCAGTCCTGTAAAAGGGTAATCCACTGGAGGGAGACTCAGCTAAAGTCGTCGACGAGTACCAATGCCCAGTCCCTTAAAAGGGAACTCCACTGGAGGGAGGCTCGGAACTATCATCGAGGACCACTTACCAGCCCAACTGGAGGTAAACCCAGCATCCGAGACCACTTACCAGCCCAGTTGGAGGTAAACCCGGCATCAGGGACCACTTCCCAGCCTGGTTGGTGTTAAACCCGGCATCGGGGACCACTTCCCAGCCCCGCTAGAGGTAAACCCGGAACCGCTCTGGCCATCCCTGCTGAATGGTACTGCTCGGTGAACACCATTGTACTGGGCATCCCTGCTAGATGGTAACCCACTGGCCATCCCTGCTAGATGGTACTGCTTTGGACACCCCTACTGGATGGTACCTCACTAGCCAACCCTGCTGGAAACAACCTCTTGGATAGCCCTGCTGGAAACAACCTCCTGGGTAGAGGATCAGTGCCCGCGTAATGGGTTGGTCACACCGAATCCACAAGAACTCTACTAGGGAACACGAAGCAACTCTATCGGCCAAACCATCGAGAATAGAACCATGGGAAAACCACTCAACCCTGATGGTCGAAACCATCGTGAATAGGACCAGGGGGAACCCACTCAACCCTGCTGGTCAAACAAACAAGAACAGAACCAGGGAAAACTCAACCCTGCTGGTCAAACAAATGAGAACAGAACCATGTGAAACTCAACCCTGCTGGTCAAACAAACGAGAACTGAACCAGGGGTAAACTCAACCATGTTGGTCAACCAAACGAGTGAAGAACCAGGGGAAACTCAACTCTACTGGTCAAACAAACAGGAACAGAAGGACCCTCTGCATCACGAGAGGTTAGGGGTACGAAAGAAAAACACGACACACACATGGGGACCAAATGACATGTGGCCCCAACTCAACCCCAAACAAGCGGACAAATGCTCTCATGTACAAACAAACACATGTACCTCCAAGCGTTCCTGTATACTCCCAGAGTATACCACGTTTCCATCCCAAAGGCTATCTTGCACATGACACCCAACGTCAACGCGAAGGGCATAAACGTAACAACTCCAACTTTCCACCTCAATGGCTGAGGCACGGCCAACCACATCTCTTCAAGCATTCAATTCACTCTCCCAAGAGTGAACGCGATCACACGTCAAGGGTTCTCTACAAACACCGCAGCAAGAACCTCCACCGGTACACCTTTCACGCTTCCACATTTAAATGAGATATGGAAGGAGTCTCTGTACATCCAAACGAATCGTACCATTGTATTCCTCAAGGAAAAACATGCAAGATAGACTAACTACTCGCCTCCAACGGATATCCGATGGAAAAGTCTCCAACACCACTTTATACCTGAACGACATCACGTGATCCCGAACCTCAGCCCCAAAAACAGTCGGGCACACCGTACCATTGCGATCCCCTCAGGGAAACACGTCAAAAGGACTTATCACTTGAGTGAAACAGATATCCATAGAAAAAGATGCATTTCACCGTACCGCACACGATCTGTTCTATGTGGGACCCACACCCGGGTCCCGAATTAGAACAAACTGATCGCACCGTTGCGATCCTCTCGAAAAAGTACACAAGTTGGACTATTCAGTTGTCCAAAACGGACACCCGGTGATAAAGCTGGAAATCACCATCAACTCCCAAAACGGCCCTCGTGGGGCCCACACCAGCGTGCAGAATTAAAGCGGGAAGATTGTGCCAATGCAATGACCTCAGAAAAACACCCATGATTGACTACTCGCATGCCCCGAACAGACGTCCGATGAAAATGTTACAAAAAGATCTGTGCTACTCAAAAGACAGGCCATGGGGCCCACGCCCAAACTTTGCCTTCAATGCCCGAAACCACACTGAAAAACTCCTCCTCAGCACCAGGGTCCCAACACCGCTGACGGTGCTCAAATCGGACGTCGGATGTGTCTGCGCCGCTCAAAACAAGGACCCCCGTAAAAACGCCAATCCACTTAACGTATGCATCGTGGCACCGAGCCCCTCATCTCGGGAATTAAAAATTCCCGAGACCATATCAAAAAACTGAGTCACCAGACTCCACCAACGCCAAGCTGCTCTGCAGAAAAGGTTGGCAGCCAAAGCCACCATATGATCTTCCGGCATCTGCACAAGCCTGAAAAGTAGAACCACTATCTCTAGACAAACCTATACTACCTGAGGGTCTACCTCACCACTGAACCTCAGCGGTCTCTGTCGCTGAAACTCATGGAGTGCGCTCAACCTGCGCTCAAGCTTGTTTTCTCTGCTGAAGCTATATGCTGCTCACCAGGTGGGGGCGCTGCTACCGGCCCACCCGGAGAAAGGGGCTCGCATGATGGGTCCTGGAATGAGGCCTCGTAGCTCACAGGGTCTTCGTCATGAACCAAAGCTGGTATCCTGGATGGCTGTCTTCGCGGAAACATCCTGAATATTATAAAGGAGTGTCGTGGTCAGATTTTCATATATGTATACAACCGTAACAACAATGGGGAGCTGACTCAAGAAGGACAATCAAAGACTCAATCTTATGTGATGCACGAACCAATTTTCCCTGCAACAAGTATCTCAACATACCAAGTCGACAAGCGTGTTATCATGGTCCGGGTGAATGGATACATCGGCCGCCACAATATCACTAGACTCCCTGGACTAAGAGCCGCTCTCAAGACACGTTAACACTGTTTCCCTAAATCCCAACCAATTCCTTTTTATGGATGTCCAAGCAATGTCCCAAGGAATGAACCACCTCTGATACCGCTTTGTCATGACCCGACCCTACCTGGGATCGAGCTGAAACTACCCCAAGCCCGCCTCCATAGGCCAGGGCTGGAGACCAGTGCCGAAGGCACAACTACCCGGGGAGGCCTTTTCCTAAGTACCTATACACACACATGCAACACACTCAATGAAAAAGTGAAGAGTAAAAAGAAAATCAAAGTACCAACTGCTATAAATAAACCACAATGTGAATCGACCTCTAAAAGTACAAAGCAAGTGCTGAAGGTAAACTGAAAAAGAAGAGGGGAAAACACATGGCCAACTAGAAAAGTTGCACAACCCGGCAATAGGTAAACAAAAGAAAACATCTGGGAGGGTCCCACACCTGGAACCCGACTATGAACACTGCACGTGGTCCAAGCTCCCAAACTCCTAAGCTCCGTTGAAGTAACGACCAACCTGTCTGTTGTCTACAAGGGCACACCAAGTGCGGGAAAAGCCCAAGAAAGGGTGAGTATAAAAATACTCAGTAGGATACCTCGAAGGCTCAAGGGAGAAAAAAAGGAGGTACCGAAGGGTGAGCAGTAGATCGAACAGAGAAAAGTAAGGAGTACAACTGAGAGTGCAGTAAAGAATAACAATAGAGAGTCCAACTCAACCCAACAAGAGAAAGGTGGTAGAATCGTCCAGAAACAAAGAGCTGTAAATGGTGAAAAGATGAACTTCTCCTCGAGTCTTCGCTACCTATAGCAGGAGAGTAGACTCATCCAACTACAAGAATCTAGACACGGAAAGCACATGGCATACCCCGTGCGTCTTCGCCTCTCCTGGAGGGAGAGTAACCAAGCCCAATAAGTGGGCACTAGAACAATGTATACGTATATATATGCTCAATCAAGAAGCACAAACAAGATCGTAAGGGGATCTCCATCCCGTAGATCAGCCCAAGAAAGTGAGTACCCAACTGTCCCAGAAGTAAACACAATCGATGCCCAGCATCCCGCACGTCTGACCCGAACTGCAAGTCAAGGGGAACAAATCACCACACCTTGACACTATCCGCTTTGGGTGGAACTAACTCACCCACACGGTTTTAAGTCGCGTCGCAAGGACGTGTCTCGGTGGGGAAATCACCCCTCGTACTTGAGAGTTCTGGGGGAACGTCAAACCACACCTCGTCACTAACCAGCAGTCGAGAGGTCTCCTCAATGTCGACATGCGACCCCCTGCCCAGCCTCACTGGAGGGTAATACCTGGAAGTCGATGGGTTCCCACTGGACGGAGACCCGACAAGAGTTAACGGGTGCCACACGACCTAGTCCCGTAAAAGGGTAATCCACTAGAGGGAGACCCGACTGAAGTCGTCAACAATTCCCAATGCCTAGTTCCATAAAAGGGCAATCCACTGGAGGGATACACGGCTAAAGTCGTCAACGAGTCCCAATGCACAATCCCGTAAAAGGGTACTCCACTGGAGGGAGGCTCAGAACTGTCATCGGGGACCACTTCCCAACCCAGCTGGAGGTAAACCCGGCATCGGAGACCACTTCCCAGCCCAACTGGAGGTAAACCCGGCATTGGGGACCACTTCCCAGCTCAGTTGGAGGTAAAACCGACATCTGGGATCACTTTCCAGCCCCGCTGGAGGTAAACCCAGAACTGCTCTAGCCATCCCTGCTGGATGGTACTGCTCGGTGAACACCGCCGTACTGGCCATCCCTGCTGGATGGTAAACCACTGGCCATACCTACTGGATGGTACTGCTATGGCCACCCCTGCTAGAGGGTACCTCACCGGCCAGCCCTACTGGAAACAACCTCCTAGCTAGCCCCACTGGAAACAACATCCTGGGTAGAGGATTCGTGCCCGTGTAATGTGTTGGTCACACCGAATCCACACAAACTCTACCAGGGAACACGAAGAAAATCTGTAGGCCAAACCATCGAGAACAGAACCAGGGGAAACCATTCAACCCTTCTGGTCAAAACCATCGTGAACAGGACCAGGGGGAACCCACTCAACCCTGCTGGTCAAACAAATGATAACAGAACCTGGGGAAACTCAACCCTGCTGGTTGAACAAACGAGAATAGAACCAGGGGGAAACTCAACCCTGTTGGTGAAACAAACGATAACAGAACGAGGGGAAAACTTAACCCTGATGGTCAAACAAACAAGAACAGAACTAGGGAGAAACTCAACCTTTCTGGTCAAACAAATGGGAATAGAAGGACCCTTTTCATCGCGAGAGGTCTAGGGCATGCAAAGCAGAACACGACACCCACATGGGGCCCACATGATTTGTGGCCCCAACTCAACCCCAACCATGCACACAAACATTCTCAGGTACAAACAACCACATGTACCTCCAAGTGTTCCCCTATACTCCAAGAGTATACCACATTTCCATCCCAAAGGCTGTCGTGCACACGACACCCAATGTCAATGCGAAGGGTGTAAACGTAACAACTCTAAATTTCCACCTCAACGGCTGAGGAACGACCAAACACATCTCTTCAAGCATTCACTTCACTCTCCCAAGAGTGAACGCAATCACACGCCAAGGGTTCTCTGCAAACACCGTAGGAAGAACCTCCACCAGTACACCTTTCATGCTTCCACATTTAAATGAGATCTTGAAGAAGTCTCCTTACATCCAAACGGATCGTAATATTGTAATCCTCGTGAAAAAACATGTGAGATAGACTATATACTCACCTCCAACTAATATCCAATGGAAAATTTTCCAAAACCGCTTTAAGCCTGAACGAAATCCCGTGATACTGAGCCTCAGCCCCGAAAACAGTCGGGCGCATCGCACCATTACGATCCCCTCGGGAAAACATGTCAAAAGGACTGCTCACTTGAGTGCAACAAATATCCAGAGAAAAAGATGCATTTTTCCTTACCACACACGAGCGGTTCTAAATGGGACCCGCACCCAGGTCCCGAAGCACAATGAACGGATCACACTGTTGTGATCCTCTCGAAAAAGTACGCAAGGTGGACTATTAAATTTTCCAAAACGGACACCCGATGATAAAGCTGGAAATCACCGTGAACTCCCAAAACGGCCCTCGTGGTGCTCGTACCAGCATGCAGAATTAAAGTGGGAAGATTTCTCCAATGCAATTCCCTCGAAAAAACACCCAATATCGACTAATCGCACGCCCCGAATAGACGTCCGATGAAAAAGTTACAAAAATGCTGCGTGCAGCTCGAAAGATGGGCCGTGGGGACCACACATCAACTCCGGCTTCAATGCCTTAAACCACACAGGAAAACTACGCCTCGGAACCAGGGTCCCAACGCCTCTGACGGTGCTCAAATCAGACGTCGGATGTGTCTGCACTGCTCAAAACACGAACCCCCAGAAAAACGCCAATCCACTTAACGTACGCATCGTGGCACCGAGCCCCTCATCTTGCGAATTAAAAATTCCCGTGACCATCTCAAAAAGTTTGCCTCACCGATAGGGTTCCACAACCACATACGTCTTGCAAAACGGACGCCCGTAGTGGAAATTACGGGCATCCGAGTCGAGGGGGCAAAGCCCCTTGGGCTGGACCGGGCTAGGACGGCCCGCGGTTCGGCAGCACGGGCCGCCCGTGGACCCACGGTCCACGGTTCCGCCGACCGGCCCCAAGGCCGGTCGGTCCTTCCACATGGAGACCTGCGTATGGCAGATCTCAGTCTGGCTGCGGGGTCGTACGGCGCGACCCCGGTCTCCGCTCCGCGCCGCGGAGCGCCCCCGTAGGTAGGCGCCCGACGCCCCTGCTGTCCGCCGTCGCCCTCGGCCTCCTCCGCTCTGCCTCACGCCGTTGCCACCGTAGCGCGCTCCGCTGCCGCCTGCGGCCGCCCTAGCTCGCCGCAGCCGCTCCGCCATAGCCATCCACCACCTCGCACCGACGTCCTCTGCCCCAGCCGCTCGCCTGCACCGTGAACCCACGCCGGACCACCGTCCCAGCTCGTAGGAGAACCCAAATCCGCTGGAAAACACCCTTAAACCTGCAAACTTCGGCGGACGTTTACGAGATTCTCGAAACTTGGATTTTAAATCCGAAAGATGCAATGGAATGATTAGAATTTATACTACATGACCATGAGCGTTTTTCGAAGATCAAAGAACAGTTCGACGCATAATTACAGATTCAAAGGAGGTGCAGAATTTAAAATGAACACGAAGAGATCCTACCTCGTTGGCGTAGCCCGACACTTCGCGACGATCCTCCGGACTGCTACGCCTCACTAGAGAGGTGGAGGAGAAGATGTAGCTCCTACTTCTTCACTGGGAGGGTTTGTGCAAGGGGGAAACAAAACAAAGGGGCGGGAGTATTTAAATAGAAAACACTTAAACCCCCACCCATAGGTCCCGTACCCGAACCCTCAGCAGGGTCGAGGTTAAGCCTCCCCTAGGGTGAACACCTCCTCCCAAAAAAAATGGCAGTCTCAGAATTTTAATCCGAGACCCCGTTCAAAAGTTATTAAACTCAACGCCTGAGGCTTCCAAATTACGAAAACACCCCCGGGGCCATTTTTCACTAACGGCCCATGCCCGTGAAACTTATACCCATCCAAGGGTAAACAAAATGGTCCAAAATCAACGGTGCCCTGAGTTTTCCAATCTGAGCCACTATTTAATAGATACTTGAGTTTAACCCTTAAACGAATAAAACAATTAAGTAATTTATCCGTTTAACGTTCTGGTAGCGGGCGAGGGGTGCAAACATCCCACACCGACATGCTTTATGTCATTCATAGGGTAAACACCCCATTTCAGACCCATCCATATACATTGATTTAGGATACAAAGCACCGTTTAGGAGTTATCCCATTTACTTGGCATTCTCAGCGTGAACGCACTGAAAACTTAATTCCGACCACACCGGGGCTCAGAATTGCACGCCGTCTAAAGGCACTGCTCTGGAATAACATCAAGAATATTACAAAGTCTTTTATAATAAAAACCGGGTTCTTAAATCATTACATAATTAAATCTTTTCATCCCCGAAAATAAAAACCAGGGAACATCTCAGGGTACTAAGCTAGCACCTGGCTATTCCGTACCCAGAAGAACTTTTGCACAGTCCCACATCACCGCACATAGACCAAAGGATTTGATTTGTTCACATGAGGTCTTCCCTCGCCGATGACGTGCATAGGGGCATGCACACATCTTCTCGAGTAAGTCACGTGGGATACGTCGTGAACCCACTCTAGACTTTGGGGTTAGGGCAAGGCGGTAGGGAACCTCTCCATCCCTTCGCACTGTCTTAAATGGACCGAAGGCTCTCGGGGGTAGCTCACCTCCCCGACCAAAACCCTACGTCGCACGCCGCGACTAGATTCACCGCTTGGACCTGGGACAACGCCCAGTGATTCCCTCCTTTAGAATATCCATATGGTGAAAAGCCTAAGATATTTGGTCATGCAAGATTTCATAGTCGATGTCTCGCAACCAGGACTCTCTTACATGCTCAGAAAGCGGAGGAGTCGAAACCATCAACTAAAGAAAAGGTCCTACACCTTTTTACCTTACCAACACAGGGCCATGCCGACGCCCCGCGTCACCCTGGTAACAACCCAAGCAAGGAGCAGGGAGAAAAATCATTACACACATAGATTCTAACAATTCTACTGCAAAAAGTAGAAGAGCTGTAGAGCGTACCTCTTATCACCTCATGCTCTATAGGATCATAGACATCCAAAGCTCGTGGCTGTCCGTGGTCCCAACTGTCAGCTCCCAGAGCCTGACGTGGACCACCTAGTGGTGATGGGAAGACCTCGTAAAGTCGTTCCCCACTACCAGATCCTCTCACTCATCTGCTAGCACCACCTCGCATGGCGCCACTCCGATCACTGCACTGCTTCTGCTGCGGTGGTGCGCCTGCTGCCTACCCGATATTCTTCATATGCCTAGTCGGGCAGTCCCGTGCCAAGTGACCTCGCCCGTCACAAGAATAGAACCGACCCTCTTTGGGTTGCACCAGTGCCCTACGACGCCACTGTGATGTACGACAATGACCCTGAGTCCGGTTATCAGAAAGCCACCTGCGTCGAGATCCTGTCTCCCAACACCCGCTAGCTGCGGCAGACATCTCGGCTCTGTCGAGCATGCTGCCACCACCAACTGTAGAATGCGACAAGAATCTCTCTATCACCAGAACCTGTTCTAGCACCCCAACATATGTGGGAATGCACAAGGGTACTATGATAGCACGAGTCTCTCGGCGAAGACCCTTCTCAAACTTCCGCACTCGGAAGTATTCGTCATGGACCAAGTCTAGGTAAAAGCATTCAGGACCTGTGAAACTAGCCACGTACTCGACCACCGTCATCCCTCCCTGCTGAAACTACATGTGCTCCTAAATCCGAACAGAGTGTAAGCAGGATGGGTAAAACTCCTCACAAAATAACAACTTAAAGTCACCCCACGAAAGCGATGACTCATCAAGAAACTGAGTCACCATACTCCACCAACGCCAAGATGCTCCGTAGAAAAGGTTGGCAGCCAAAGCCACCATAATATCTGCCGACATCTGCACAAGCCTGAAAAGGAGAACTATTATCTCTAGCCAAACCTCTACTGCCTGAGGGTCTAGCTCACCAATGAACCTCAACGGTCTCTGTCGCTGGAACTCATGGAGTGCACTCAACCTGTGCTCAAGCTTGTCTACTCTGCTGAAACTGTCTGCTGCTCACCAGGTGGGGGTGCGGCTACCGGCCCACCTGGAGAAATGGGCTTGCATGATGGGTCCTGGAATGAGGCCTTGTAGCTCACAGGGTCTTCGTCATGAACCAAAGCTGGTATCCTGGCTTGCTGTCTTCGCATAAACAACCTGAATATTTTAAATAGTTCCGCGGTCAGATTAGCATATATGTATACAACCGTAACAACAATGGGGAGATGACTCAAGAAGGAAAATCAAAGACTCAATCATATGTGATGCATGAACCAATTTTCCCTACAACAAGTATCTCAACATGCCGAGTCGACAAGCAGGTTATCAGGGTCCTGGTGAATGGATACGTCGGCCGCCACACCATCACTAGACTCCCTGGCCTAGGAGCCGCTCTCAAGACACGTTAACACTGTTTCCCTAAATCCCAACCAATTATTTTTTAGGGATGTCCAAACAATTTCCCAAGGAATGAACCAACTCTGATACCGCTTTGTCATGACCCGACCCTACCTAGGCTCGAGCCAAAACTACCCCATGCCCGCCTCCATAGGCCAGGGCTGGCGACCAGTGCCGAAGGCACAACTACTTGGGGAGGCCTTTGCCTAAGTACCTGTACACACACGCAACACACTCAATGAAAAAGTGCAGAGTAAAAAGAAAAGAAAAGTACCAACTGCTATAAATAAACCACAATGTGCATCGACCTCTAAAAGTACAAGGAAAGTGCTGAAGGTAAACTAAAAAAGAAAAGGGGAAAACACGCGCCCAACCAAAAAAGTTCTACAACCCGGAAACAGGTAAACAAAAGAAAACACCTGGGAGGGTCCCACACCTGGAACCCGACTATGAACACCACACGCGGTCCAAGCTCCCGAACTCCTAAGATCCATTGAAGTAACGACCAACCTGTTTGTTGTATACAAGGGAACACCAAGTGTGGGAAAATCCCAAGCAAGGGTGAGTATAAAAATACTCAATAGGATACCTCAAAGGCTCAAGGGAGAAAAAAGGAGGTATCGAAGTGTGAGCAGTAGATCGAATAGAGAAAAGTAAGGAGTAAAACTGAGAGTGCAGTAAAGAATAACTGCCGAGAGTCCAACTCAACCCAACAAGAGAAAGGAGGTAGACTCGTCCAGACACAAGGAGCTGGAAACGGTGAGAAGATGAACTTCTCGTCGAGTCTTCGCTACCTATTGCAGGAGAGTAGACTCATCCAACCACAAGAATATAGACACGGAAAGCACATGGCATACCCCGTGCGTCTTCGCCTATCCTGGAGGAAGAGTACCAATCCCAATCAATGGGCATTGGAACAATGTATACATATATATATTCTCAATCATGGAGCCCAAACAAGATTGTAAGGGGATCTCCATCCCGTAGATCAGCCCAAGAAAGTGAGTATCTGACAATCCCAGAAGTAAACACCATCGATGCCCAGCATCCCGCACGTCTGCCCCGAACTGCAAGTCAAGGGGAACAAATCACCGCACCTTGACACTATCCGCTTTGGGCGGTACTAACTCGCCCACACGGTTTTAAGTCGCGTCACAAGGACGTGTCTCGGTGGGGAAAGCACCCCTTATACTTGAGAGTTATGGGGGAACGTCAAACCACACCTCGTCACTGCCCAGTAGTCGAGAGGTCTCCTCAAAGTCGACATGCGACCCCCTGCCCAGCCTCGCTGGAGGGTAATCCCTGGAAGTCGATGGGTTCCCACTGGAGGGAGACCCGACAAGAGTCGATGGGTGCCACACGGACCAGTCCTGTAAAAGGGTAATCCACTGGAGGGAGACCCGACTAAAGTCGTCGACGATTCCCAATGCCCAGTCCCATAAAAGGAAAATCCACTGGAGGGAGACCCGGCTAAAGTCGTCAATGATTCCCAATTCCCAGTCCCGTAAAAGGGTAATCCACTGGAGGGAGGCTCGGAACTATCATCGGATACCACTTCCCAACCCAGCTGGAGGTAAACTCGGCATCAGGGACCACTTCCCAGCCCAACTAGAGGTAAAAATGGCATTGGGGACCACTTCCCAACCCAGTTGGAGGTAAAACCGGCATCTGGGACCACTTCCCAGCCCCGATGGAGGTAAACCCTGAACTGCTCTGGCCATCCCTGCTGGATGGTACTACTCGGTGAACAACGCTATACTGGCCATCCCTGCTGGATGGTAAACCACCGGCCATCCCTGCTGGATGGTACTGCTATGGCCACCCCTGCTGGATGGTACCTCACCTTCCAGCCCTGCTGGAAACAACCTCCTGGCTAGCCCCGCTGGAAACAACCTCCTGGGTAGAGGATCAGTGCCCGTGTAATGTGTTGGTCACACCGAATCCACACAAACTCTACCAGGGAACACGAAGCAACTCTGTCGGCCAAACCATCGAGAACAGAACCAGGTAAAACCACTAAAACCTGCTGGTCAAAACGATCGTGAAAAGGACCAGGGGGAACCCAATCAACCCTGCTGGTCCAACAAATGAGAATAGAACCAGGGGAAACTCAACCCTGCTGGTCGAACAAATGAGAATAGAACCATGGGGAAACTCAACCATGTTTGTCAAACAAACGAGAACAAAATGAGGGGAAAACTTAACCCTGATGGTCAAATAAATAAGAACAGAACTAGGGGTGAGACTCAACCCTACTGGTCAAACAAACGGGAACAGAAGGACCCTCTACATTGCGAGAGGTCTAGGGTACGCAAAGCAGAACACGACACACACATGGGGCCCACATGACGTGTGGCCCCAACTCAACCCCAACTAAGTGAAAAAATGTTCTCAGGTACAAACAACCACATGTACCTCCAATTGTTCCCCTATACTCCCAGAGTATACCACATTTCCAGCCCAAAGGATATCGTGCACACGACACCCAATGTCAATGCGAAGGGTGTAAACGTAACAACTCTAACTTTCCACCTCAACGACTGAGGAACGACCAACCAAATCTCTTCAAGCATTCACTTCACTCTCCCAAGAGTGAATGCGATGACACGCCAAGGGTTATCTGCAAACACCATAGGAAGAACCTCCACCGGTACACCTTTCATGCTTCCACATTTAAATGAGATCTTGAAGAAGTCTCCTTACATCCAAACGGATCGTAATATTGTAATCCTCATGAAAAAATATGCGAGATAGACTATATACTCACCTTCAACAGATATCCGATGGAAAAGTCGCCAACACCGCTTTATGCCTGAACGACATCCCATGATACCAAGCCTTGGCCCTGAAAACAGTCGGGCGCATCGCACCATTACGATCCCCACGGGAAAACACATCAAAAGGACTGCTCACTTGAGTACAATAGATATTCGGAGAAAAAGATGCATTTTTCCTTACCGCACACGAGCGGTTCTAAATGGGACCCACACCCAGGTCCCAAAACACAACGAACGGATCACACCATTGTGATCCTCTCGAAAAAGTACGCAAGGTGGACTATTCACTTGTCCAAAACGGACACCCGATGATAAAGATGGAAATCACCGTCAACTACCAAAACGACCCTCGTGGGGCCCGTACCAGCGTGCATAATTAAAGCGGAAAGATTATTCAAATGCAATGCCCTCGAAAAAACTCCCAATATCGACTACTCGCATGCCCCGAACAGACGTCCAATGAAAAAGTTACAAAAAAGCTGCGTGCAGCTCGAAAGATGGGATGTGGGTCCCACACATAAAATCCGGCTTCAACGCCTGAAACCACACAGGAAAACTCCTCCTCGGCACCAGGATCCCAATGCCTCTAACGACGCTCAAATCGGACGTCCGATGTGTCCACACCGCTCAAAACACGAACCCCCGGAAAAACGCCAATCCACTTAACGTACACATCATGGCACCAAGCCCCTCATCTTGGGAATTTAAAATTCATGAGACCATCTCAAAACATTCGCCTTGCCGATTGGGTTCCACAACCGCAGAAGGCTTGCAAAACGGACGCCCGTAGCGGAAATTACGGGCGTCCGAGTCGAGGGGGCAAAGCCCCTTGGGCTAGACCGGCCTGGGCCGACCCGCGGTTCGGCCGCACGGGCCGGCCGTGGACCCACGGTCCACGGTTCTGCCGACCAGACCCGAGGCCGATCGGTCCTTCCACACGGAGACCCATGTATGGCGGGTCTCAGTCTGGCCGCGGGGTCGTGCGGTGCGACCCCGGTCTCCGCTCCGCGCCGCGAAGCGCCCCCGCAGGCAGGCGCCCGGCGCCCCTGCTGTCTGCCGTCGCCCTCGGCCTCCTCCGCTCTGCCTCATGCCGCTGCCTCCGTAGCACGCTCCTCCGCCACCTGTAGCTAACCTAGCTCGCCGCAGCTGCTCCTCCTTAGCCATCCACCACCTCGCACCGATGTCCTCTGCCCCGGCCGCTCGCCTGCACCGTGAACCCACACCGGACCACCGTCCCAGCTCGTAGGAGAACCCAAATCTGCTGGAAAACACCCTTAAACCTGCAATCTTTGGCAGACGTTTACAAGATTCTCGGAACTTGGATTTTAAATCCGAAAGATGCAATGGAATGATTATAATTTATACTACACGACCATGGGATTTGTTCGAATATCAAACTACAATTCGACGCATAATTACAGATTCAAAGGAGGTGCAGAATTTAAAATGAACACGAAGAGATCCTACCTCGTTGGCATAGGCTGACGCTTCGCGACGATCCGCCGGACTACTATGCCTCAACGGAGAGGTGGAGGAGAGGATGGAGCTCCTTATTCTTCTTTGGGAGGGTTTGTGTAAGGGGGAAACAAAACAAAGGGGGGGGGGGAGTGTTTAAATAGAAAACACTTAAACCCCCACCCGTAGGTCCCGTACCCGAACCCTTAGTAGGGTCGAGATTAAGCCTCCCTTAGAGTGAATACCTCCTCCCAAGCACAACGACAGTCTCAAAATTTAAATTTGAGTCCCCGTTCAAAAGTTATTAAACTCAACGCCCGAGGCTTGCAAATTACGAAAACGCCCCCGGGGCCATTTTTCACTGACGTCCCACGCCCGTGAAACTTATACCCATACTAGGGTAAACGGAACGCTCCAAACTCAACGGTGCCCTGAGTTTTCCAATCTGAGCCACCATTTAAGAGATATTTGAGTTTAAACATTAAACGAATAAAACAATTAAGTAATTTATCCGTTTAACGTTCTGGTAGAGGGTGAGGGGTGCAAACGTCCCGCACCGAGATGCTTTATGTCATTCATAGGGTAAAAACCCCATTTAAGACCCATCCATACACTTTGATTTAGGATCCGAAGCACCGTTTAGGAGTTATCCCATTTACTTGGCGTTCCCAGCGTGAATGCACTGAAAACTTAATTCCAACCACACTGGGGCTCAGAATTGCACGCCGTCTAAAGACGCTGCTCTGGAATAACATCAAGAATATTCCAAAGTCTTTTATAATAAAAACTGGGTTCTTAAATAATTATATAATTAAATCTTATCATCCTAGAAAATAAAAAAGGGGGAACAACTCAGGGTACTAAGCCAACACCTGGCTCTTCCGTACCCAGAAGAACTTTTGCACAGTCCCACATCACCGCACATAGACCAAAGGATTTGATTTGTTCACATGAGGTCTACCCTCTCCGATGACGTGCATAGGAGAATGCACACATCTTCTCGAGTAAGTCACGTGGGATACGTCGTGAACCCACTCTAGACATTGGGGTTAGGGCAAGGTGGTAGAGAACCTCGCCATCCCTTCGCACGGTCTCAAATGGACCAAAGGCTCTCGGGGGTAGCTCACCTCCCCGAACAAAACCCTACGTCACACGCCGTGACTGGAATCACCACTTGGACCTAGGACAATGCCCAGTGATTCCATCCTTCATAATATCCATATGGTGAAACGCCTAAGAAAATCTGGTCATGCAAGATTTCATAGTGGATGTCTCGCAACCAAGACTCTCTTACATGCTCAGAAAGCGGAGGAGTCGAAACCATCAACTGAAGAAAAGGTCCTACGCCTTTTTACCTTACCAACACAGGGCCACGCTGACACCCCACGTCACCCTGGTAATAACCCATGCAAGGAGCAGGGAGAAAAATCATTCCACACATAGAGTCTAACAATTCTACTCCAAAAAGTAGAAGAGCTGTAGAGCGTACCTCTATTGACCTCATGCTCTGTAGGATCATAGACATCCAAAGCTCGTGGCTGTCCGTGGTCCCAACTGTCAGCTCCCAGAGCCTGACGTGGACCACCTAGTGGTGATGGGAAGACCTCTTAAAGTCGTTCCCCACTACCAGCTCCTCTCGCTCATCTGCTAGAACCACCTCACAAGGCGCCACTCCGATCACTACGCTGCTTCCGCCGTAGTGGTGCGCCTGCTGCCTGCCCGATATTCTTCATATGCCTGGTCGGGCAGTCCCATGCCAAGTGACCTCGCCCATCACAGGCATAGCATAGACCCTCTCCGGGTTACACCAGTGCCCTCCGGTTCCACTGTGGTGTACGACAATTCCCCTGAGTCCGGTTATCGGAAAGCCACCTATGTCGAGGTCCTATCTCCCGACACCCGCTAGCTTCGGCAGACATCTCGGCTCTGTCGAGCATGCTGCCACCACCAACTGTAGAATGCAAAAAGAAGCTCTCTATCACCATCACCTGTTCTAGCACCCCAACATATGTGGGAATTCACAAGGGTACTATGATAGCACAAATCTCTTGGCAGAGACCCTGCTCAAACTTCTGCGCTCGGAAGTAGTCGTTATGGACCAAGTTCGAGTAAAAGTGTGCACGACCTGCGAAACTAGCTGCGTACTCGGCCACCGTCATCCCTCCCTGCTGAAACTACAGGTGCTCCTAAATCCGAACAGAGTGTAAGCAGGAGGGGTAAAACTCCTCACAAAAAAACAACTAAAAGTCGCCCCACGAAAGTGACGACACGTTAAGAAACTGAGTCACCAGACTCCACCAATGACAAGCTGCTCTGCAGAAAAGGTTGGAAGCCAAAGCCACCATAAGATCTGCTGGAATCTGCACAAGCCTGAAAAAGAGAACCACTATCTCTAGAAAAACATCTACTGCCTGAGGGTCTAGCTCACCACTGAACCTCAGCGGTCTCTGTCGTTGGAACTCACGGAGCGCACTCAACCTATGCTCAAGCTTGTCTGCTCTACTGAAGCTGTCTGCTTCTCACCAGGTGGGGGTGATTCTACCGGCCCACCCGAAGAAAGGGGCTCGCATGATGGGTCCTGGAATGAGGCCTCGTAGCTCACAGGGTCTTCGTCATGAACCAAAGCTAGAATCGTGGCTGACTGTCTTCGCGGAAACATCCTGAATATTATAAAGGAGTGCCGTGGTCAGATTAGTATATATGTATACAACCGTAACAACAATGGGGAGCTGACTCAAGAAGTACAGTCAAAGAATCAATCTTATGTGATGCATGGAAAAATTTTCCTTGCAACAAGTATCTCAACATGCTGAGTCGACAAGCGGGTTATCAGGGTCCTCGTAAATGGATACGTCGGCAGCCACACCATCACTAGACTCCCTGGCCTGAGAACCGCTCTCAGGACATTTTAACACTGTTTCCCTAAATCCCAACCAATTACTTTTTAGGGATGTCCAAACAATGTCCCAAGGAATGAACCACCTCTGATACTGCTTTTTCATGACCCGACCCTACCTAGGCTCAAGCCAAAACTACCCCAAGCCCGCCTCCATAGGCCAAGTATGACAACCTTGCTTTTTATTACAACTTAAACATGATTTATTACATAAAACTTCACTTGATACAACAAAGAAGATCGAGAGGTTTAGTGTCTTTGGGGATTAGGATCATTACATAAAAACTTAAAACATTAAATACAACATCTTTATTGAAAACTTCCTTTACATGACCACTACATTCCCTCGTACTTAGCATTGCATGGGATAACCTGAGGACATGCATAAGAAAAGGGTGAGCTATAAAGCCCAGTAAGGGAGTACACATGGAATAAAATGAGGTGTAAAATACATGTTAGACAATAGGAATATCAATAGAGCATAAAATAAACTTGAACATAAAGGCATGATAAAGCATGATAATCATAACATGGAAATGTGGCAACAACACTTAACATGGATTTAGCATGAGCCAAGGATCATTGCACATAAAGCACGAGTAAACCCTCATTTCACTTGAAGCACGAGTAAACCCTTGTTGCACTTGAATTATCATGAGTCAACACTCATTGCACTTGAAGTATCATGATACTATACTTACCCAATGCATTGGAGCACTATAAGGGCGCACCCTTCTTAAACATTTCATTTCATGCATAAGCATGCCACATGGATCATAAAACATGGATTCATAAAACATAATCATTTATTCCACGATAAAGGAATGTGGAATTCAAACATGAAACTATACAATCAAAAAGTAAATGTGCATAAAGGTGAATACCCTTGATGGAGAAATGGGCATGGTATTCACTACACAATGACATTGGCTTAGAAAATCGGTGCAATTTCGGCAGCGTAACGGTGTGACATAAAAATTCATAAAAAAGGTTGATGAGAGAGAAAGGGGTTCCTCATAAAATTTACATGTAATGTATAGTAAGGAGGTCATATATATTCATGTACCAACAATTGAAAAGGAATTTAGATTCATGATACAAAAGTATTGCTTGAATGTAAAAGAAGTGAGAGAAGTTCCTTTTAGAATTTCGGCATAGTAACGGGTGTACATGGGAGGCATTTAATGAGAGAGAAAGGGGTATCCCATCATTCAAACAATAATAAGGCAATATTGGGGAGGTGAGAAACCATACTAAAACATTCATAATTGAAATTAAAAGGGAAATACAACTTAAAGAAAATTGACAAAAATGAGAAAGGAAGAAAAAAACCCTTACTTGGAAGTGTGCTTCCAAAGGCTAGAGAGAGGCTTGAGAGAGGCTTCTTGGGAGCTTGAGGAACCTTGGGAGGATTATAGAGAGAGTAGGGCAGAGGTTGGATGAACTAAAAGGGATTTTAGTGAGGAGGAAGTGGGATCTTGGGTGGGTTTATATAGGAAAGGTGAGAGAATTCTTTATTATTTAGGTTTGGGACCCCTTATATTAAACTAATCCAAACCACAAACCATCCCATGGTTTTTGCCCATGGTTTCTGGAAAAGGAAAGAGGAAAACAATATTTTACAAGGCCAAGGTCCGAACTTATTAAAATAATAAGGATTTTTATGTGGAGGTGAGTCACACTCCCATGTAAATTAATTTAAAAGGGCAAGGTGTTGAATAAGTCTTGAGGGGTTCATTAATGCTTTGAAAAGTAAGTCAAACAAACCCAAAACCTCATTATTTTAATGATAAAACATATATTGGCCGAACATAAGGATTATGGTATTTTATTAAATCACCATTGGGTCATTATGATTTCATAAAACACATTATATCTTTAAATGGTATTTAATTTCTACCCAAAAAATTGACTGTCTCAGAAAATTATGAAAAATTCACCGTTGGATAATTTCGATGTCCTAATTCTAGAAATGACATTTATTTTATCTAAATAAATTTCTAAATATGTTAATTTTCACTTTTAAAATAGAAACCAACATTTATCGAAAATTCACGGGTTTTGACAGAAATGGCCTTCAAACCTTAACAAAAATTTTAATTGCAATAATAAAATTATAAGATCATTTATATTTAATAAAAATTAATTTAATATTAATAATAATATTTTATTAAAATATTATTTAATTCAAAAATCCCTTAATTTAATAAAATTGAATTCTTAATTAAATAATAACTAAAAACACCATTTTTACTTTAAAAACTATTTACAATGTATCAAAAATGACTAGAAATTATATTCATTATTATATAAAAAAAATAATGTACATGAACATAGTACGAATTATTTGTTACATAACCCCCTAAAATAGCCGCATAAGACCTACGGGTAAGGTGTGCGATGGTGTCAGACTCTTTGGGTGGCTCGGATAGCATCGCTCGAGTGGTAATTTCAATAAAATTCCACTTTTCCCATAGACGGTCACGTTCGAGCTTGACATAATGAAGCTAGACCTGGGCTTGGTCAAGGGCGAAGCCCAAGGATGCCACCTATTTTCCGAGCTCCGACAAATGGGCTTCGTATGGGGCAATTCTACTGGATGAGGCCATCACTTCCTTTGTCTGAGTAAAATTGGGTTCATTAAAGCCTTATATTTATACTAATCATGTGATCACTGTTCAACGACTATAAAAGTAATAGTCACAACTCTTATCATAAAACCAAAGATGTTGACATCTTATAAAAACATTTTTTTTATAAAGAGACAATTAACTGGATCCAGAGGGATTTTCCATTAATGAAACTTTGGGTCGTTACACCAGGGCTGGCGACCAGTGCCGAAGGCACAACTACTCGGGGAGGCCTTTGCCTAAGTACTTGTACACACACACGCAACACACTCAATGAAAAAGTGTAGAGTAAAAAGAAAATCAAAGTACCAACTGCTATAAATAAACCACAATGTGCATCGACCTCTAAAATTACAAAGCAAGTGTTGAAGGTAAACTGAAAAAGAAAAGGGGAAAACATGTCCCCAACCAAAAAAGATCCACAACCCGGCAAGAGGTAAACAAAAGAAAACACCTGGGAGGGTCCCACACATGGAACCCGACTATGAACACCGCACGCGGTCCAAGCTCCCGAACTCCTAAGCTCAGTTGAAGTAACGACCAACCTGTCTGTTGTCTGCAAGGGCACACCAAGTGCAGGCAAAGTCCAAGAAAGGGTGAGTATAAAAATACCCAGTAGGATACCTCGAAGGCTCAAGGGAGAAAAAAAGGAGGTACCGAAGGGTGAGAAATAGATCGAACAGAGAAAAGTAAGGAGTAAAACTGAGAGTGCAGTAAAGAATAACATTAGAGAGTCCAAATCAACCCAACAAGTGAAAGGAGGTAGACTCGTCCAGACACAAGGAGCTGGAAACGGTGAGAAGATGAACTTTTCGTCGAGTCTTCTCTACCTATAGCAGGAGAGTAGACTCATCCAACCACATAAATCTAGACACGGAAAGCACATGGCATACCCCATGCGTCTTCGCCTCTCCTGGAGGGAGAGTAACCAAGCCCAATAAGTGGGCACTGGAACAATGTATACGTATATATATGCTCAATGAAGAAGCCTAAACAAGATCATAAGGGGATCTCCATCCCGTAGATCAGCCCAAGAAAGTGAGTATCCAACAGTCCCAGAAGTAAACACCATCGATGCTCAGCATCCCGCACGTTTGCCCCAAACTGCAAGTCATGGGGAACAAATCACCGCACCTTGACACTATCCGCTTTGGGCAGTACTAACTCGCCTGCATGGTTTTAAGTCGCGTCGCAAGGACGTTTCTCGGTGGGGAAAGCACCCCTTGTACTTGAGAGTTCTGGGAGAACATCAAACCACACCTCTTCACTGCCCAGTAGTCGATAGGTCTCCTCAAAGTCGACATGTGACCCGCTGCCCAGCCTTTATGAAGGGTAATCCCTGGAAGTTGATGGGTTCCCACTGGAGGGAGACCCGGAAAGAGTCGACGTGTGCCACACGAACCAGTCCCGTAAAAGGGTAATCCACTGGAGGGAGACCCGACTAAAGTGGTCAATGATTCCCAATGCCCAGTCCCATAAAAGGGCAATCCACTGGAGGGAGACCCGGCTAAAGTCATCAAAAAGTCCCAATGCCCAGTCCTGAAAAAGTGTACTCCACTGGAGGGAGGCTCGGAACTGTCATCGGGGACCACTTCCAAACCCAACTGGAGGTAAACCCTGCATCAGGGACCACTTCCCAGCCCAACTGGAGGTAAACCTGGAATTGGGGACAACTTCCCAGCCCAGTTGGAGGTAAAACCGGCATCTGGGACCACTTCCCAGCCCCGTTGGAGGTAAACCCGGAACCGCTTTGGCCATCCCTACTGGATGGTACTGCTCGGTGAACACCACTGTACTGGTCATCCCTACTGGATGGTAAACCACCGGACATCCCTGCTGGATGGTACTACTATGGCCACCCCTGTTGGATGGTACCTCACCGGCCAGCCCTGCTGGAAACAACCTCATGGCTAGCCCCACTGGAAACAACATCCTGGGTAGAGGATCGGTGCCCGTGTAATGTGTTGGGCACACCGAATCCACACAAACTCTACCAGGGAAGACGAAGCAACTCTGTCGGACAAACCATCGAGAACAGAACCAGGGGAAACCACTCAACCCTGCTAGTCAAAACCATCGTGAACAAGACTAGGGGGAACCCACTCAACCCTACTAGTCAAACAAATGAGAACAGAACCAGGGGAAACTCAACCCTGCTGGTCGAACAAATGAGAATAGAACCATGGGGAAACTCAACCCTGTTGGTCAAACAAACGAGAACAGAACGAGGGTAAAACTTAACTCTGATGGTCAAACAAACAAGAGCAGAACTAGGGGGGAAACTCAACCCTACTGGTCAGACAAACGGGAACAGAAGGACCCTCTGCATCGCGAGAGGTCTAGGGTACGCAAAGCAGAAAACGACACGCACATGGGGCCCACATGATGTGTGGCCCCAACTCAACCCCAACCAAGTGCACAAACGTTCTCAGGTACAAACAAACACATGTTCCTCCAAGTGTTCCCCTATACTCTCAGAGTATACCACATTTCCAGCCCAAAGGCTATCGTGCACACGACACCCAATGTCAACGCGAAGGGCGTAAACGTAACAACTCTAAATTTCCACCTCAATGGATGAGGAATGACCAACCACATCTCTTCAAGCATTCAATTCACTCTCCCAAGAGTGAACACGATCACACGCCAAGGGTTTTCTGCAAACACCGTAGGAAGAACCTCCACCGGTACACCTTTCACCCTTCCACATTTAAATGAGATATTGAAGAAGTCTCCTTACATCCAAATGGATCATAATATAGTAATACTCGTGGAAAAACATGCGAGATAGACTATATACTCACCTCCAACAGATATCTGATGGAAAAGTCACCAACACCGCTTTATGCCTGAATGGCATCCCGTGATACCGAGCCTCGACCCTGAAAACAGTCGAGCGCATCGTACCATTACGATCCCCTTGGGAAAACACGTCAAAAGGACTTCTCACTTGAGTGCAATAGATATTTGGAGAAAAAGATGCATTTTTCCTTACCATACACGAGCGGTTCTAAATGGGACCCGCACCCAGGTCCCGAAGCACAACGAACAGATCACACCATTGCGATCCTCTCAAAAAAGTACGCAAGGTGGACTATTCACTTTTCTAAAACAGACACCCGATGATAAAGCTGTAAATCACCGTCAACTCCCAAAACGGCCCTCGTGGGGCTCGTACCAGCGTGCATAATTAAAGCGGTAATATTTCTCCAATGCAATGCCCTCGAAAAAACACCCAATTTCAACTACTCGCACGCCCCGAACGGACGTTCAATGAAAAAGTTACAAAAAAGCTGCGTGCATCTCGAAAGATGGGCCGTGGTGCCCACAACTCAACTCCAGCTTCAATGCCTGAAACCACACAGGAAAACTCCGCCTTGGCACCAGGGTCCCAACGCCTCTGACGGTGCTCAAATTGGACGTCAGATGTGTCCGCACCGCTCTAAACAGGAACCCCCGGAAAAATGCCAATCCACTTAACGTATGCATTGTGGCACCGAGCCCCTCATCTTGGGAATTAAAAATTCCCAATAACATATCAAAACGTTTGCCTCTCCGATAGGGTTCCACAACCGCAGACGGCTTGCAAAACGGACACCCGTAGCGGAAATTACGGGCGTCCGAGTCGAGGGGGAAAAGCCCCTTGGGTAGGACCGGCCGGTCCGCCTGGCCTGGGCCAGCCCACGGTTTGGCCATGCGGGCCGGCCGTGGACCCACGGTCCACAGTTCCGCCAACTGTCCTCGAGTCCGGTCGGTCCTTCCACGTGGAGACCCGCATATGGTGGGTCTCTGTCTGGAAGCGGGGTCGCGCGACGCGACCCCGGTTTCCGCTCCGCGCCACGGAGCGCCCCGCAGGCAGGCGACCGACGCTCCTACTGTCCACCGTCGTCGTCGGCCTCCTTCACTCGGCCTCACGCCGCCACCGCCGTAGCTCGCTCTGCCACCGCCTGTCGCTGCCCCAGCTCGCCGCGCCCGCTCCGCCTCAGCCAGCCGTCACCTCGCGCCGACGCCCTCTGCCCCGACCGCTCGCCTGCGTCGTGAACCCACGCCGGACCGCCGTCCCAGCTTGCCGGAGAACCCAAATCCACCGGAAAACACCCTTAAACCCGCAATCTTTGGAAGACGTTTACGAGCTCCTCAGAACTCAGATTTTAAATCCGAAAGATGTGTTGGAATGATTAGAATTTATACTCCACGATCATGGGCTTTGTTCAAAGATCAAACAACAATTCGAGACATAATTACGGATTCAAAGGAGGTGCGGAATTTAAAATGAACATGAAGAGATTTTTTACCTCGTGGGCGTAGCCCGATGCTTTGTGACGATCCTACGGACTACTGTGCCTTGTCGGGGAGGTGGAGGAGAGGATGGAGCTTCTCCTTCTTCGTTGGGAGGGTTTGCGCCAGGGGGAAACAAAACAAAAGGGAGGGGGGGTTTAAATAAAAAACACTTAAACCCCTGCCCATATGTCCCGTACCTGAACCCTCAGTAGGGTCGAGGTTAAGCCTCCCCTAGGGTGAACACATCCTTTTGAGCACAATGGAAGCCTCAGAATATTAATCCGAGGCCCCGTTCAAATGTTGTTAAACTCAACGCCCGAGGCCGCCAAATTACGAAAACACCCCCAGGGCCATTTTTCACTGACGGCCCGTGCCCGTGAAACATATACCCCTCCTAGGGTAAAAGGAATGATCCAAACTCAATGGTGCCCTAATTGTTTCTATCTGAGACACCGTTTAAGAGATACTTGAGTTTAACCATTAAAAGAATAAAAAAATTAATTAAATTATTCGTTTAACATTCCTGTAGCAGGAGAGGGGTCCAAAAGTCCCACGCCGACATTCTTTATGTCGTTTCTAGGGTAAAAACCCCATCTCGGACCCATTCATACACTCAGATTTAGGATCTGAATCACCGTTTAGGAGTTATCTCATTTATTTGGCATTCCTAGTGTGAACGCACTGAAAACTTAATTCCGGCCACACCGGGGTTCGGAATCGCACGCCGTCTGAAGGTGATGCTCTAGAATTACATCAAGAATATTCCAATGTCATTTATAGAAAAAACTGGGTTCTTACATCCCTTTTTTATCTAAGGTAATTTTTGTTTATTTTGGTTGATTTACCCCTCTACCCTTCCTCCTCTCTTTGTTTCTTGGTGTTTCTTGGAGGGGTTTATCTCTTGGCCAAAACCTAGAGGAAAGGGATTATGCGTGGGTTTATTTATTTAATGTTAATGAGTTAAAAATAATCTCTCAGGATTGTATCTTCCTCCTCTTTATTTTTGGTTAAGTTTTCACATCGTTGAGGTAGGTGTTTCTGTCCATTTCCTTCCTAAAACATTCCATTTAATTATTGAGAATTCCTAAATGATTTCTAAATATTTTTACCTTTATTAAGATGTTTTAGTATACTTTTTTGGGTGTTTTAATTATGGTTAAAGTGGTTCTAAATGGTTTTCAAGGGATTCGTTAATTATGCCTACTTTTGAACACACGTACGGTGTTCGATAAAATGCCATCTGAGTTTTGAAAGTGAAATTAGGTGATTCGGGTAGTTTTTTCCATTGGTTATATTTTGGTAATGATTTTTTATTATGAGTTGGGTGTTGTATGTGAAAATTATTGACTTTAATGTTTTAACACTTATGTGTGTGTTGTTTTATTGGTTTATAAAGAATTAATTCTTATTTAAAAGGATGTTTTCAATGTGACTTGAAATGAAAATGTGTGAAAGTTGGTTATATAAAATAAATGGAACTTTTTGTAAGTGATTTTCTTTGTTATGTTTCTTAAATATATGCCATGATTTTTTAAGTGGTTTCAAGTTTTTTTTAAAACATATTTGGTGTGTGTGTAGGTTTGGAAGAGGATTTTCCTATGAAAATGGTTGAGTTTCACGTGTTCCTTTCTTATGTGTATCCAAATGGGATTTATGATTTGTGAATGTGGTGTGAAATATTTTTCCCAATGCTTGGAAGTTTTGGCATCCTTAATAAATTTCTTGATGAATGTTGAAAAAAAAACGCATTTGGATTGTTAGATACTTTTGGTCACTAAAATGTTTAAAGGACTATTTGGAATTGTGATTGTTACAGTGGTATTTTATATTTTTTTAGAAGTATAATGGAAAAAGGATATTGTAAATGTATTTGGATTGGAAATATGTTTCCCGGTTTTCACATTGTGTTATTTTGGAAATGATTTCTGACTTGCGCAATGTGAAAGCCCAGGTAGTATCTTGACATGTTTTTTAAAAATGCTTTAAAAATCCTGTATAGTGTGAGTCCTAGTTTTCATTTAATAATGATTGTGAAATAAGTATATTTTCATGTGAGTTGTGATATTTGGATCATATCTTGATACCAATAGACATTTGGATGTGTTACCCTCTAGTGGCTCATGCACAGGAACATTGTGGTATTGTGTCCATTTGGCCTTGGGATGGGATCCCCCCTAATTTATTGTGTAAGAGAAACACTATGGGTTTTGGTTGTTATACCATGCCTTTCTATGTGTTATTATTATTATTATTACTATTATCATAGGATTCATGGGAATCATCTAGAGGTTTGATTGATGGTTTTTTTAACCCTGAATTAGATGGGATAGTACCCCCCTTGACTTGATAGGGCTAGGTGGGACGTTCCATTTGATTGGCTAGTTTAGAGTGGCCAGTTGGTTATGGACTTTGGAGCCGCACCATTTGCTGAAAGGTGAGCCTGATCCAAGTACATCCATGGATCACTCTAGGGATGTTTAGAAAATACTCTCAATTTCTTAACTGTATAATTTGTTTAGTTCTATTGTTTGTTAGATATTATCCTTTTCAGTTTGAATTACTTGTTTGGTTTCCTTAATTTTCTACACATCCCCTTTTTGTTTATTGGTTTTGGATTTATATTTGGTTTTGTAAATGTATTTTTAAAAGTGAAAGAAATTTTAAAATGGGGAGTTATGTGTGTTGTCTTAAAATGAGAATTTATGGAAAGTTATTCTTGGTTGTTTTAAATGATCAAAAGACCATTTTTTTGAATCTTTTTCAAAATAGTGTTTGTGTACTATTTCAGGAATGGAAATTTACAGACTCTGTGGTGATTACCTACTGAGTTTTTAAGCTGACACCCTACTTGTTCCCTTCGATGTCGGTAGACCTGATCTATTTTTCAGGTATAGGTTTCTGGTTATAGCTTCTAGTTTGTGTACTCACTATTTGAGTAGGTTGGTCTTGAGGTTGGTTGTGACTAAGAGGTCATGTGGAGATTTTGTAGCATTGTTTAGTCTCAGTATTGGTATTCAGTTTGTTTTTTCAGAAATTATTGTATCCAGATCAGTTTGTTTATCTATTAAGATTCATAAATTATTTGTTCTTATAAATTTTCATTTTATTTATATGATCCCTGTATATCTGGGAAAAACCATTCCTATAGTGATTACATTGATTCCTGACAGTAGTTATCCGCCCGTAGGGATTAGGAACACCCTTCAGTTCGTGTCTCATGCCTGTTTGGATGTTAGGTTAGATGGAATCCCCGATTGAGTCATGAAAAAATTGATGTCCCAAAATATACCAAAATCACCAAGGATCATGAAACCCACCAAATGATCTCAACCATATCCTAACCCATGGGAACTAACATAAACATAATCACTAAGGTCGATGAACATCAAAAGGAGATGAAAATTATTTATAACATTTTCCATTACATGTATAAAACATAACTATGTCTATATATATACCAAAAGTCATAATAAATGTGTGAGGAAATGGCCCTTAGAATACCACCTTGAATTTATATAGTATATGTCTCCATTCAATCTTTATGTGTTTTTCAAATAAAATATTTTAATTTATTTTATTAAAATAATTTAAAAATACATTTTTTTAAAATATGGATTTATATTCAAAAATAAAAGTATAAAGTATATGTTAAAAAATATATGAAATATGATATAAGATAAATCAAACGATAAATCATGAAATCCTAAATAAGTAAATTCCACAAACCACTATGGGACTCTCTAATTGATCTGAGGAAACTAGGAATAAACCTAGAAACACTAGATGACATAAAGGAACCATGTAATCACTTCCTAAGAGATAATTATTCTATTCAAGTTATTAATACATCTATTTATAGAATGTAGTAAAACAAGGTCACTAACCATTGTTTCAAAAAATCTATATTATGGGGCTTATCAACCTAAGTTTCTCCCTCACCTAATATATCACATGTTCTTCTAATAATCTATTATATATATAAAATCAATACATATATTCAAATAAACATGTAATCCCAAACTCTATGTTATATTCAATTTTAAATATACTTTTAAAATTAATTTAAACCCATTTTATTCTTTAAATCATTACATCAACCATTTATTATGCACACAACTAAATTTTTATGATATTTATTTGAAAATCCACATAAGTTAAAATCAAAAAATGAATCACAAGAAAATATTACATAACATCTATCAATACATTATAACAATTATAATTCAAAAAATCAAACCAATATAAAACCAAGAAAGAATAGTATGTTATTGGAAATCCTCATTCGGTAGAGACATCTATGTATATGAAGATTGAATACCATCTCCATTTTCAAAATCCACTAGAAATGGAATAAAGAGATTATAACAAGCCCAAACCAATAATTAAATCCATTAACCCCAAATACATTACCCTTTTCTATTACCCCATGGTATTTTATGGTTAAAAAAACTTAATAGATATAGAATAATAAAGAATTATGGAGAGAAGGGTGGATAAATATCAATGAAATCAATCCCTGCCTTGAAGAAAACAATAATAACTCAATAAAGAAAAACATGGAGGCAATGAAAGGATAACACCATGGTAAGGATGGGGTGGATGGATTGAGTTAGGGAATAATTAAAACTAGAAATTCATCATCATCTAAATATTATTTTTAGGTTACTAAAAGGATATTGAGAAGAATGATTTTTTTACAATCAAGTGTTTAAGCTAAAAAAATATATCTTATCAAGGAATTGTGTCAAGAAACCATTATATGTTAAGTTAAAAATCATATCTAAATCCAAAGCGAACCATAATCACTACCAGATGAATTTTCATCAACACCCTATCCATATCCATCTTCACTTCCTGCTTCCAGAACTTACATGGCAATTATGCTTAAAATTAAACAGTGGTATATATTTAAATTTAAACTTCAAACGAATAAAATTTTCTGTACTCAATGATTTTGAATCTATGTGATTTACTTGATAACTACCATCCATCAATGAATTATCAGTGGGGATATATCCAATCATCTTTTGATATAATTCAATCAATTCTTTCTATAGAGCATAAACCATTTCATCTTGATTCATTATATGTGACCCATATCCAAAAATTTTATTTTGCATTTCTAAAAACTACCTCTATACATCTCAAAATAGGAAGTCAATATAACAAGGATTAAATGATTCTGCAATCCCTGGTGTCCTACCAAAGTCCTCATATGGTAATGGTCCCAAACTCATCCCGCACACTTGATCAGTATGCTCCTTCACAAGGACTTGACCAACTTGGTCATCTTAGGAGAATGACAAGGGCCACATATGATTGAAACCCCATAGTTATTTTATTTTTACCTATAATCAAATCTCATTCATATTTTAATCAATACTTATTAACTAGTGAAAACTGAAAATATGTTATATTTAATGAAAAGGGAATTCATACCCCAACTTCTTTATCTTGATCATTAACATAACTCTCATCAAATTTCTATGAGCATCCAACCATAGTTCTGTTCAGAAGACTTGGTGCCCTAAATTATTTGACTACATTAAACAAAGAAAAATCAACCATTTAATATATGAAATAGATAATTTATTTATATAAATATTTAAACTAATAATAATATTACTAGATTCAATCTATTTCTAGAAAAAAATCTATGATCTGACAGTGCGAGGGGTGATTTTTTTATCTCGACTAGATACATTTTTCCTTGAAGCATCCTGGAATAAATAAATTGTAATTTAATTGTAATGTATGAAATTTCATCTCATTTTCATATTCATTTATATATGTAAAATTATATTAATATAATAATATATATTTCAATACCCTGTGCTTCTTTGGACGATGACTATAAAAAAAACTTTTCATTTCTCTATAGGTACCCCTTTGGTACCTTATCATACATATTCTATCTACTCAATGAAATATAATTGAATTAATTCCATAATCTCTAATTAAAATCCTTCCATTTATTTACCAAAGCTTTTAATTTCAATTTTAATCCGTTCAAATCGAAAATAGTAAAGTGAAAAAACTTGTGTACACAAAGATTAATTTTTAAAATATTAGAATTTAATAATATAATCACATTAAATTTCATAATAATGTATTTAAATTACCTTTATATGTTAATCAAAAACTTCATTTTTCCAATTTTGAGGTACATGCCTCTAATCTGCATAGGTAATCCGAAGGGTCACCGACATCACTACCAGATGGCCAAGAATCTGGACAAATAATCCTATTGCATCAGCAGTGGGGACCCCACAATAGTCAAATGGGACAACTACCTTTATTCCATTAAGATTATAGCCATTTGAACTATTAATATCTATCTCCTTAGTAACATTTTATGCATCTTTTTGAAAAATAGTAATTAGTATAAAAAAGTGAAATAAATTTATTCACATTAAAATATGTACCTATAACTGTCATCCTCCAATATCCTTATAATATGAATTCTTCCCTCACTACTGAAGTATATGAATGGGTGGAAACTATCTCAGATGTTAATGAGATGCTAAAAGAGGGTGTTCTATATGATAATAGAACAAAGGGTGTGATAGAAGTAAAGGGGGGGGGGGGAGGATGGATGGTGTCTTAGATGCTACTGGGAGGGAGATTGATAGATTATCATCTATCATTGTGGTAGAGGGAAAGCTGACTGAGAGTCAATTGGGATTAGTGAAATTATTCCTCCTTGACATTCATATCATTTAATGCTTGGGTTTCATAAGTATTTTCATAACTAAACTAACCATACATAATAATTGTGTTGAATATGTTTTTTTATTTCCATTAAATAAAAACAGTGACATATAATACTATTTTCACTGGATGAATCATCATTTAGTAAACCACTGTTAAAATATTAGTTTAAAAACTATAAATAATCATTCATTTTTCCAATTAAAATTTTCATTCTAAAAGTGTATTTCACAATCAAATAGTTTTTTTATAGTTCCTTAAAAACCAATTTACAATTAAATGTGGCATAACTTCCAAAAAATCATGTTTTATAAATTACCCATTGGTGTTTGAAAAATAAATCAATTTACTTTATTTTTCTCCCTAAAACATTCTAAACATCCTTTTGAAAAATAAATACCCTTTCATTTTTAATGAAACAAATTTTTATAACCATTTGAAAGAAAAATAGGAAACAACACCTCGAATAGAAAATAATAAAAATCAGACACTACGGGTTCAATAAGAAGGCAAAATAATACTACCAAGAAAAATTATCCATGAAAACACATAATAAAAAAAGGATACAAAAAATAAAAAATACTGAATCCCCTAGAATGATCCTAAATAGGATCATAGATTCATAGGAAACTTCCTTAGAATCTATTAATAAGGACCTTAAGCGGTGATGTGGAGCTGAGGCTGGCACTTTTAAACCTATCATATCCTTGTAGCCTTAGAGAATCAATAGTGATCTATCATGATCAAGGAGATTAAAATTAATCTCCCATCCCGTCTAATACTTTTTGGTACCCTAAAAAATAACTTGTTATATCACTTGGTCGAACCAGGTCCTTACCCAAGGTAGTGTACTCTACACTTGGGAATTCAATCATACATATCACCAACTATCTTCCTAGGACTCCTATAACATGAAGAATTGAAAGTGATCAAGGAATGAACTACATTATCAACAAATGTATCTATTAAAAATATTTTGAATATACTTCAAACCACCTACAATAGCCTCTTAAAATATAATCATTTGTATACATCACTTATTATTCATATAAAAGAAGTGTCATTCTTTAAATGAAAAAATTAAAAAGTTCACAAAGAGGGTATAATAACTTTTAGAAAATATCTTTATCCTAATCTTCTATATAGTAATTTTCGAGATAATATTGGGATTCCAAGATAAATTTCACTCTTGGAATTATCATTTCAAAAATACATTACTACAAAATCCTAAATGAATCATTTTAAATGAATTTATAAATTAATAATTCACTTAAAAATATTTTAAAGATATCTAAAACCATAAAAATGCTTAAAAAAATTCACATAATTCAACACACCCCCTTTAAAATTGAACAACCTATTTAAGGAACTTTAAACACTTTAAGACTCCTCAAACACCCACTATAGAAATAAATTTATGTGAAAAAACCCATTTTAAAACCATTAACCAATGTTAACAATGTATTTTGAAACAATTTAAATCCTTTAAAGATCATTTAAGAATTTATACAAACACTTTTCATGGTACACATTCTATTCCAAGTGTTAAATACATTTGAAAATCAATTTACATCCTTCACAGGACAAACACATGGGAATAAATTTGATTACTAATAACATAAAAGGAATAAATAATCACATGTAATAGAATATAAAGTGACATAATATAAACACATTCCTCATTGTAGAAGAATGTAATTTTAAAATATCACCTGAATCATTCAAGAAGCAGAGCCTAGAAACCAAAAAAAGTTTAAGAAATCATTATTACAAAAATATAAATACACAATACATGATTCCTAGAAATAAAAAAAGTGAAAACAAATCCTGAGGACACATCAGTTCTGTAAAGAAAAATGACACACAACAATGTGTTAATTTTAACATAATAAATAAACAACTTAAAATAAATTTAAATTTAAGATATATAATCATGGATACATATTCAATACCCAGTATCAAGGAAACTTTCTTCCTTTGTTTTTATTCTTCTCATGGGGGGATTGGTTGAGGATCCATGATTGAGGGAGAAGGGTGAATGACAAGGGGGAGGGGTCGGTGATGAGGGGGATCAGTCGTGGGGTGGTGAAGAGGGGGGAAGTGGTAGCGAGGGTTCTAGGTAGAGAGGGGTTGGAGGCTTTGGCTCAAACTTGGGGGGGATTGAGATAGAATGGGGGATAGAGAAGAGGTACGAGATTTAGGGGAGTAGGGGAAGAAGGGGCCAACATTGATAGATTGAGGGAGAAGGTGGCTGATAGAGAGGGCCAGGTCTTGGGGGTCTCATGGAGAGGGGGTGGGGGTGGTGGGGTGGGGTTTAGGGGGGTGTAGAGGAGGAAGGGTAATTTCATAAAAACATCAATATTTTATTAGTATTTATTTAAAAAGTGCCACTAAATTTTGTCGATTTTTGTTTATAAGTGGTTTCTTAAAGCGCCGCTAATAGCTAATTTTGGTGTAGAGTTACCAAGTCTCTAAATTCACTAAAACATTATGATCCTCCGATGTAGTTTTTAAATTTAATGAATATTCATCTAAAATATGTAATATCTATGTATGAGAATATTGGGTGTATATAGTTGGTATTAGAGAATATGTTTCGTTAAACTTTGGAAACTAGGATGAGAATACTTTAGTGAGATCCCTAGTGATGTTTCTATTGATAAATCTAAGGATAAGTTAAAGGATGGGTAAGTATAGGAAAATGTCCTAGAATTTTTGTAAAGGATATATATAGTGGTTCCAAAAAAATTAAATCCCTGTATGGATACTGCATGTGGATGTGGCTTTGGAACTGAGGTATATAGGGTATGAAAAGGTAACATTGGGTTATACTCGATCATCTCCTAGTGTAGGACAATGGGCTTTACTGTACACCTTGTTTGGAACTCCTAGGGGACATGATTTTTAAATTCACAAACACTTTATGAACCATCATGTCATATTTAATTAGATGATGACTATGAATTACCAAGGATAAACATATTTCATCATATATTTAAATTTTGGTTTCACGATTTATACATTCTATAAGTTTTTTTCATGATTATGTGGTTTCCTACTATGATTATTTTTTCCAACACTGTACATTTTGGTTTTAGTCAATTGAGAGAACTAAAAAAAACTTGGTTATCATTGAATGTGATAAACAATGTGTTAATGAGAAACCAGATGGGGTTATGTGTAGAGTGAAGGAAATTATAATTATACCTAATCAACTATCATAGTATATGGTTAACAACATGCACCCCAACTAACACTTAGACTCACCAAATAACATAAGGATAGAGTTTGATGGGATATAGAGTGGTGGATACCATGGAGGAAAGAAGATTCAGTTTCCTATATGTTGATAATGTGGGAGTAAGTACTCAAGTGAATTTCTAAAAGGGAGAATAAAATGTTTTTAGAGGGGAAAATAAGGACACAAAAAAGTTATTTAAAAGTAAATATTAAAATTTCAATAAAAAATGGATGAGAATAATGGTCTCTATAAGGTATCATTAACAATTGAATGTATTGAAATTGGAAGATATAGTAATTATTAAAATCGATATCTTATGGTGAAATTTCATGAAGAAAATCGCCAGGTTTGTATGATTAATGGTGATATTGTTGATGGTAAAGAGAATATGAATAAAATATAAATGTTACGGGTTGTTCTAGAAAGATTTTTCAAGTTAAACATAAGAATCATGATTAAATTGAGGTTGACGAATGTTAAAAAAATATTCACATTTCATATTATAGAAAATATGTGTTAATGAATAAGATGATGAATCCTATTAAATGGTTTAAAAATAAATTAGGATGATTAAAGTTTTTATATTTTTGAATCCAAGAATTATATTATATGAATCATGAAATATAGAAGGATTATTTAGTATATGTTTTTCATTAAGGATTTTCAAGAACATGTTGAATAACACTATGGACCTAGAAATGTTATTTATTAGAAAGATGATATTTTATAGAAAACAAAAGTTCAATGGAATATAACCCTTAATATGTTCCTGATGTGGAGAAAATGATGTAGGGATAAAGAGATGATGGATGTGAATAAATTAAATTGGATAATATTGATGACCTTATAACTGATTAATGATTTATTGGCAAATAGGTTTATGTTATCATTGATGGGGTTTAGATCATTATTGTATTGATGAGATATATTTAATAATATGTGTTTTTATTCAATGAATGAGTAATCATGTATGTTTTTATTAATGTTTTATGGTAATAATGGTTATTACCATGTTTTAAGAAATATATGACCATGGTATTTAGATATTTGTTATATGACAATTAAGAGCTATTATATGATATTTTTGATATTAATTTTATGTTTATTTTCATATATTTAGTAAAATTATTTATAAATTTGGAATTTTGGAATGGTTATAAGGTTAACCATTTATGGAATGGTTTAATACAATATTTGGATGAGATTTTAGAGATTAATTTGTTATTTAGACATATGAGTATTCATATATATTGGATAACCAGTGCTAAACATTTTTTTTTTAAAATTATAGAGATACAAGGAATGAATTTAATTCTTTTATAGATCTTATTATACAGCAATACTTCAGGTGTGAAAAATTCAACTCTTAGAGTAATATATGAAGTGGAAAATGGATCAAACCAAAACCAAATTATTATATTTTTCTTATTAAATGTAATGAAATAATGTAGGTACATCTTCTCATGAAAATTCATCATGTTTTGGAAAAGGATCTAGAAATTAAATTTCATACATTTACCTTTATTTCTGATGAATTAATTGTCCTTTCACCTATAAAAAAATTATGGCTTTTTGGTTGTTTAATTTCTCTTTACCATGTTCACTATCACTCTCTGTTTGTATTTGGGAATTAGTTTTCTCTTCTATGTACATGTTTTCACTTCCCACCAATTTTCTCCAATATGGAAACCTGGTTGTGTGTTATTCTGGGTTCCTATCACAAATCCATTTATCTCTTTTAAAGAGGATGTGTTAAGAACCTTTTTTATGATTTCAGTTTCCCATAATGGTATTTTAAAATATGAACCCCTTGATTACCGAGAAGAAGTTCAAATTTCTAGGATGTGATTTATTTAAGGGGTATAATGCAATACCTATAGATTTTGTGATTATTTTTCAATTTTTTTTAATATTTTTGATATACTTTGAATTAAGTTCAACACCAATTTTAGTTTGCATTAGACACAAAATAACATTTATCTTTGTTTACACTCAACACCAAGTTTATCTTGTTGCATAGAAAACACTGAGTTTGATCGAATCATGACATACTATTGAAATATTATTATTTAATATGATAGTTATCACCTAGACATTTTAATGGTGGGTATGAACAATATTATATAAATTATGAAAATATATGTTTTACATATTTATATAAAACTATTTTTTATCGAACAATTAATTAATAATGAAAATTAAAACTATTTTAAAGTAAAGGAAATCTTTTTATAAAAAACTTTTTTTATGCACAGAATGGCATTTTACCATAATAAATTAAAAAAACCTCTTTTAGTGAATTATTTTAATTAAATTTATATAATATATATTCAATATTATTTTTAACATTCATCTTATGTTTTTTTTAGAAAATATATTAGAATAAATGCAATTTTATGCTTAAAAATGTATTTTTATAAAAAGTAGTTTTGTCTCCTTTGGGAACTTATTTTTAAAATTAATTTTTTCTACTTTTATAAAATTTATATTAATAAATATACTTCATTTTTAAAATCATTATGTAAAAATTATATTGTAGTAAATTTTTATAACTTTCTTAAGAGATAATATTTTCAATAAATAGTGAAATGTATAGGTATTTATTAGGAATTATCATTTCTTTTAAAGGGTTCAAAAAGTTAAAAAAATTAATAATGTTTTAAAAGTAATATTATATCAATTATATATCTATTAATAAAATTTATTTCATTAGAATCAATTTTTTATTTAATTTTAACATAAAAACATTTTAAAGTTTTTAAAATTTTCTCCTTAGAAAACCTCATTTTCTTCGTGTCTGCAGGATTAATTTTTAATTAAAATTTTCCAATTATATAAATGGAATTTAGAAACATGGATTAAATATTTTGAATCAGAATAATTTATATTATGTAGTAAGGTCAACTTATTTTTTGACCAAAATGAATAGTTAAAAAATTCAAAATAAATTACTATGGTTAAGGTTAAACATTTTTTCTGGGGGGCTAAACTAAAAATATAAAAGGTAAAATGACCTAAAAACACATCCAAAACACATTTTTATAGCCATATTTTGACCTTAGAAACTATAATATTCGATAATAGACCATTTTCAATCCTTTTAGAATGTGAAAAATGTGGGTACAACTTTTTATTTAAAAAAATTACAAGTGTTCCACCCACAACACTTATAAAATGATACCCCCTATCCTCTCCTATTAACACATAAAAAACCATTTGGTTTGGTACATACATGAAAAAATATCTTTTTTTACTTTCATCCCCACATACTAGAGGCCTTTATGAGATCCTAAATCTAATATAGAAAGGTTTTAGGTTAAACCTACAGAGGTTTTCTGAAGAAGTGGTATTGTTTTTAACTATGAATTTTTTCTTTACTTATTCTTATAACTCCTTCATATATTTTCTAAATATAATGAAATAATAACAAAATAATATATTGTATTATTTTATGTTATTATATTAATTTAATAGCCTATATAAATCTCTAATTTTTACATCCAAGCTTGGAGAGTCACTTCCTGCTAAGAAACATGTAGTCATGATGACTGGCTACATTGATCACCTAGGCATCTTGGATTTTGAAATACCTAATGAGTTGTATAAATATTTAATTCTATCCTCACTACCCAAACATATTTCCTTTTATATTGTAAATTATATTATGAGAAATAAAGAGAAGACACTATTAGAACTTCTTACTCCTATCTATCATTTTCATAAAGATTAGGGCATGAAAAACCCATTGTCCTTATGGTGAATAATATGAAAAGAAAAAAGGAAAAGGGGGAAAAGACTCATTCAAAGCCTAAGGAATTAGATAATTATCTATAGAATATGAATAGGATTCATAGACAAGTGAATTTATAGGATTCTGTATTTTTTTCATGAGGAATGCAGGTAAAATAAAAGAGGAATTACACCCATTTAAATAAGTAAGGGAAAGATTTAGGTGTGTTTAATATTGAGTGTAATATTTACATATGTAAAATATAGGTATTATATATTAATTTTTGTGCTTATATTTTTATCTTTAATGAGAAAAATGTATATTTTGGAAGATTATAGGGATGAGGTGGATCTACGGGCTACCAATAGGGTGAGGTTGACTGCTCTGGCCATTAGAGAATACCCTATCACATTTCTGAAAATATTTATTCAGGTTTCAGAGAACCGTTATCATGTTCCTAGTGTTAACAAGAACATTATTTACAATTCTTATTTAGATATGGATTTATTTGTTTTTGAAAATAAGGGTTTATCCCTTAATAAAGATATTACATGTTATGATATCGCACAGTTGAATAACAGTCTTTGCATATTATATTATGAAAATGAAATTTTTGAAATTGATAATGATAGAAACATGCATGACTCATATAACACCCAATTATGGTACCACCATCTTGGTCACACAAATGAGAAATATTTGAAAGTATTTACCAATATTATTACTTAGACTCCTTTGAGCTTAAGACACTTGAAATATTCCATGCCTCTTTACAAGGTAATATAACCAAACCACTATTCAATGGGAATGTTAAAAGTGCCATATAGCTTATAGATTTAGTACACACTGATGTGTGTGGACCTTTTCTAATAGAGGATAGATATGAATAATCATACTTTATTTATTTTACTGAAAACCTATGTAGGAATGTTTAAATCTATTTAATGAGGTGCAAGTATGAATCCTTTGATAAGTTTAAAGAGTTCAGAAATGAGGTTTAGAATAATATTGGTAAGAATACAAATAAACCTCAATCAGACTGAGTTGAGGCATATATTAACCATGAGTTTATTGAATTTCTATGGGAGTAATATATTTTATCTCAAATCACTCCACCAAATACACCACATTGAAATGGTGTTATTGACATGAGAAACCATATACCATTTTGGACATGGTAAGGTCGATGATGAGTCACACATAACTTTCATTATCTTTTTGGGGATATGTATTTTAGAAGAAGTTATACTTACTAAACCGAGTACAAAAAAAGAAAAAAATGGTATTAACTTTGAGTTATAGAGTTTAAAGAAACCCATTTTGTTACATGTTCATGAATGGGGAAGTGAAGCATTTGTTATGGCCATCTCAAGAAACAAAATACCACCATAAGGCATGAAGTGTATCTTTATAGGGTGTCTAAAGGAAACATAGGGATACTATCTATTAAACTATTTATACTAGAAAGTAACTATTAAAATATTGGTTGTCTGTCTTTATAGGGATCACATCCTCAAGGTGGATAGTGTAAAAAACATTGATTTAAATTAATTTAATGATCAAAATACATAAGAGTTAGTACAATAACTGATTCCATAGGTCACCATGGAAGAAACTATTCTGAAAAAACAAGTTTTATATAAGATTACAAGAGAGGATAGAGTACTATAGATATATGGTTTTCTTTTCACTAAAGGAATTTTTTCATTATTAGTTATCAATAATGATATTATCTCATATAAAGAGGAAGTAGAGTGATCAAAAGCTACAAGATGGAAATAAGCAATGAATTATGAGATGCATTTAATGCATCAAAACTAGTTTTGGGTTTTGATTGATCTATCAGTTGATGTAAAATAGGATGGGTGTAAGTGGGTATTTAAGAGATATCTAGACATGTAAGGTAAAGTGAATACCTATAAAGCATGGCTAGTGGCTAAAGGGTTTAGATAATTTCAAGGAATTGAATATGATAAAACCTTTTCTATAACTTCCTTATTTAGATACATCTAAATCATGCTTGTCATATCCGCTTACCATGACTATGAGATTTGGAAAATGGATGTCAAGCCCACATTCCTTAATTGGAACCTTCAAGAGGATGTGTACATGAAACAACCAGAAGGGTTTGTGATTCCTAAAAATGCCAATAGGGTATACACGTTATAGAGATATATCTATGGATTAAATAAAACATCCATGCCATGGAATAATAAATTTAATGAATCCATAAAATAATTTTGTTTCATTAACTACGAATGTGATCCATGTGTTTACTAGTGTTTTAGTGAGAGTATAGTTATTTTTATTGTAGTATATGTTGATGACATGTTACTAATTATAAATAATATACTATCCTTAAAAGAGGATAAGGAATTGTTAAGAATGTTCTTCTCAATGAAGGACTTGGGTGAAGTTGCCTACATTCTAGGGATCAATGTCATGTGTGATAGATCGAAGAGGCTACTTGGGATAAATCAAAGTACATAAATTGGTAAGATACTAAAGTAGTTAAGTATAGAACTATCCAAGAGGGTAATGGTTCCAACATCACCTGGTATATATCTTTTGATGAAATTTGTTTCCTTTTATATAGTTGGTAATATAGAGAATGACTAAGATACCATATTCTTCTATGATAGGATCCATAATGTATTTCATGTTATGTATGAGAATTTATGTTTCCTATAACTTGAGCATGGTAGGAATATATCAAGCAGATCAATGTGAACAAAATTGGACTACAGTTAAATCTATTTATAAGTATATAATGTGAACTAAGGATATATTCCTAGTGTATAGAGGATATGAATTTATAATCATCAGAGGTTATACAAATTCTAGATTTTATACAAATCGTAATGATCCTAATTCAAAAACTTAATATATATTTTGACTCAATGGAGTAACTCTGAGTTGGAAGAGTTCAAATCAACATTTTATTTATAATTCTATAGTGCAAGTATATCATGGGTTTTTATGTTGAAAAGGAAGTAGTTTGGATTCCCAACTTTTTTAAGATCTTAACATGGTTTTTAATAATAAATCCCTATAAAAAATTACTATGATAACACTAAATTGATGGATCTCTCAGTGGATCCAAGGTTAAACTAAAGGATAAAGTACATACATTAGAAGTTTCATCTCTTGAGGGATTTTTCTCAATGATGTGAATTTACAATGAGAATGGTATCAATGGAGTAAAAAGTATTAATCCACTTAATTAGGGATTTATCTTATTATAAATATAAGTATCGTGTGAGAGCTAGTAGAATGAAATTCATTGTCAGTTGGCTCAAGTGAAAGTCGAAGTATATTGGATTAGGTTCCCTCAAATCAACATTATTAGTACATGATTACATATTTTTCATAGTAAATAATTATTATTATCACATTATGATTATTATTCTGCATTATATTTTTATGAGATAATGTCCTTAGAATATATTTCGTGTTGAAAGGCCATAGTAGGTCTCTACTATGATTTGAACTTCAAGGTTCCACAACATTATTATTGAACCCAATTATATGGTTTAATGATATTTTCTGATGTAACATAAAAAATAGAAGATATCATGGGTAGAAGGATAATAAGACATTGAGATACCTTCTCACAGTGTTCTACCTTGGTAATCTCCAAGACAAAATGTTATGAGAATATAATCATATATAGGAAATCCATATTTCCATGTGTCATTGGATGTTCCTATCTAAAAACATATCTTTTTATCCTTATAATTTAATATTATAAATAATGGATATCATGACTCAGGTAATTTTATATATTGATGAAATCCATGATGACATATACTCATAGTGAAGTAGGATATGATGGCTGTGTCATGAGTGATATTTAATTAACGTATAATGTGAGAATAGATTTATACTTTTATTTGTTGATGGAATTTAATATCCTTGGAGCTTTTATAAGAATTAGACTACTTGAATAAATCCATGCACATGGTGTTTCATGGGTTTGTTTATTTTTGGAAAGTTGGAGAAAGTGACACTGAGCATATAGGTTGATGGAACCGGTATGTGTCCTACTTTATTTGAGAAATTATGATAAAGGGATTATATTACATGGTAAACATTCATAGGAGTTTTGGCATCGTGTTGATGTTAACTTATTTCTTTATAGATTCCTTTGAATGTTTTTATATTATATCCTTAGAATTTAGGCTACTATACCTAATTCTATTGAGAAAGAGTCCTAGAGGGTCACAAACTATGTGCATCCACAATCTATGCTAAATTCTAGTATTGAATTAAACAAGATAGAATAAATAATATTTATTTATATTGGTTGATATCCATAATTTAATCACAAGTTATTTGAATGAATTAGTGAGTTAAATAAATAAAATAAATATTTGTTTTCATGTTTGGTGAATATAATATTTATTATATTTATCAATGAATAATGTAGTTATATTTAAATAAATAATCATTATTCAAGGATCGATAAATGTGGATGAGGGAAAGAAGATCGAGTTTAATGCGATAATTAGAAATGGTTTAAATGATATTTATTTATATTCTTTATGTTCCTCACATTCCAAATGGTTAATAATAATATTTATATTATTATTATTAGGCATGGGGTTAACAATGAATTATTGAATTGGGGAAGGGATTGCGTGCGGTTTTCCAACCCTAAACCTACCAAAAGAAATATCTTATTATATCTCTTTCCCAAAACAACATTTGTGAGAACAATAGATAGAGTGAGACTTTATCAAGACCATAAGAGAGATAAAGAGATATAGATTTCCTTCCTCCCCTTATGTCTGAATCCAGTGAGAGATAATCAAGAGTTCTTCCTCTATTGAGAAGAATTTTGTTGCATTCAACCATGATCAATATAAGAAATCATGATATATTGGGCTATAGTGAGGTGATTCTATGGCATAGTTCATATATTTTGGTGTATGTATGTATTACCACTAGAGGGATTCAACACTTGGATCCTATAGCACAATAAATGTGTGAAAATATCTATTCTATCTGATCATAAAATAAATAGGAATTACAAGTTCAGTTAATTATATATCCTCTAAGATATTAATTATTAATGACATGTGAAGATCCTAACTTCTAGTTCTATGGGATTTAATCTAGTCAAGTTATCTACTATTTTTTTGAAAAAAATATTTTGTTCATGATAAGATATGATTACACAAGATTTAAAACTAAAGGCTGAGTTGGTCATACCATTATAGGACGCTTCAACTACACCCATAACCTATAAATTAGGTAATATGAATTCATAATAATAATATACTTCTAAATATATAATTGATTTTATGATACTGTATGTGATATACATTGACGGGTTAGTTCATATAATAAGTCCCAAAAAATTACATCATAAGATTAATATTTTCATTACATAAAAAACTCTCTGTATTGAAAATAAGATCTCACTCATCTTAATATTAACATATCATCACATCCTACAATACTCCATGATGACCATTGATTAGGGGAAACTCAAACTAAAACCTTGGGGGGGATATTATTATTCAACTATTCACGTAATATAAATACAACACATATGAACAAATGATAATTTGATATTTTTATTGTTATAAAACCATGATACATTTAATGACCACTACATTCAACCTCTCATGAATCTATTTCAAAGATATTTAACATGACCCTCATGATTCTTTTTCACTAGTGGTACTGTTAAATGATCTGCAATAATTTTATATGTAGTATCCCAACATATATTTAGATCTACTCACTTAATGATCTATCGAATGAGATGGTAATTTGATAGGATGTGTTTGGTATAATTGTGAGACTATAATATCTTAGGCTAAGTAATAACTCCATTATTATAATAGTAAAGTCTTAAGTTCTCCCACAATTATAGGAACTAACCCAATTTTAGAGACAAACTTCATGATCCAAAAAACTTCATTCATAGAATATGATATAATGATGTACTCTTCCTCTAATGTCTATTCTATTACAATGTCTCATTTTGAAATCTTTTAACTGATATCTTCACCACTTATGGAAAATAAAAAATAATATTAAGATATCATATCAACTTTTTCAGTTTGAAAACTGGAATCAATATACAACCTTACAATTATATCATCCTCTCCTCCAAAGACGAAGAATATATCCATGCATATTTTTATGTACTTAAGGACATTCATGAAAAAAATCTAGTGACTCTCATTAAGTTTGGATTGGTATCTACTTGTTAATATCAAATAATAAGAAACATTATGTGATGTAAAAACATGGAATACATGATAGATCCTATAGTGGATGGATAATGAATCATATCCATATTTTTCCACTCATTAGAAGTATTGTAAATATTTTTAAACTCCACGCTACATAACATTGGTAAAGAAACCTTCTTAGAGTTCCCCATGCTAAACCAATTTAACACTTTTAAAATATATGCATTCTTACTCTGTCTAAATAGCCTCATTGATCAATCTCTGTAGATATTAATGTATCATCCCATGTTTTTGAATCAGATGAATTTTTTAAAGGAGTTTGTAATTTTATCATTTAGTGGGCATGCCATTCCTTAAACTAAGTCTTGAAACGTGGTTCAAGTTTTATAAAACATAAATGCGTTTTTTAGAAATGGGTTTAAGAATGATATGTTTCATGGGAGTTCTATTGAGTTTTGGGAGTGTTGGGCCCTGTAAACTCATGTTTTAATGGACTAGCAAGGGCACAAAGTTTGCCTAAAACTGCATGGCCCACTAGAGGTAACTATGCATCCTTTTCAAGAGGGTTGAGGGTGTCACATGGGTTTTTTCTAATTGCGTGAACCATGCCACATAGTCGTCCACCTAAATTGAAAATATTTAATAGTGGTAAATTTATGTTTAGTGAATGGTTTCACAAATTATTCTCTTAAACAGTGTGATCCCCCTCAAAAATAAGTTTCACGAACACAATTAGTGCACAGTTTGGCCAATTGTGTGGCCAAACCATGCAACTCAATAATAGGGGTAAAATTACCCTTTTACCTTCTTTTATATAAACCTTATTCTAATATTTTTCTTCTCAGTTGTGCATATTCCCCCCTCTATCATAGAGGTCATCCTCTCATCTTCTAAGCATGGAGAGATATCCCTATTTTTTATCATAATCAGCTATCATATATCTCATTTGATGCATAACTATAATATCTTCTCTCCTATATATCCTTTTATGGATTATATTCTCCTTTTCTATGCTATTTTAGTTAAACCTAATTCAACCTATTTTAGAGTGTTTATCTATTTAATCGATTTCTCTCAAACCATACTATTTCAAGACTTGATATTGGGCATGTGATTATACTTAAGAATGAGGCAGGTGGTATATATATTTTCCCTCATGTTTTCCCCTTAATAAAATATATTCATTGTGTCATGTGTTGGACTTACCTAGTGTTGCTTCAAAATCATAAATTTCCTTGAATTAAATTTCCTATCTTTACTTATGATGTGTTTATACCCTTATTGGTGTGGTTGTTTATTGTTACCTCAACCCAAACCATCCCTTTTTTTTGGGTGAGTTCACTTAGTCACCATTTCTAAATTTTGTCTAATTTAGTTAGAGCCACCCCTTTGGGTGTTATTTTTATTTATATATTTTATTATGATGATTGCCTATTTAAAACCACATTTGAGGTGGATTTTTTTAAACATTATAATGGAAATTGATTATGTATAGTGAACTAAATGAATTATTTGAATAACAATTCATGTTTTATAATAAACCCCAGATGAGGTGTGTTGTATTTAAATTAGAAAAGTGATATATGTGCTTGGCCTTTCTTGAATTTATTTTATGGGTGCTTCCATGACCTTACTTAGTGTTCTTACTTCTAAATATGTATTAATTATAAATGTGGCCCTTTTATTCTAAAATGAAATGGAAAATGGGCATTTCCATATTAAGGCACACTTGTTTATTAATGTGGAATACTCACTAACAAGGACTTTTTTGTTGTTTAATTTAATTGATCAAATGAATTATAAACAATGTGAGCGATACTCGAGTTCCCTTCCATGAAAAAAAGAACGAGAACATCGTGTTTGTGAATATATTTGTTAATTCATTGTGTATACATCGAGGGAGATACTAGTAAACAAGGATGGGATCATCACACATTTTTTATTACCTCAACACGAGAGATAACCATTTCCTAGGGGTACACCGTGGGTGGTCTCAGTGCCTAGGTGGTTATACCAAGCCATGAGTGAGACTCAGTTCCCTATGTGATAAACTAGGTACATGATCATATTTTGTTTCTCAAATTATGTTGAGAGTGATACATGCGAGGCCATTCATGGATCACATTGGATGGAATCTGAAGAAAGTGATGATTTATGACACTCCAGGTGCGATACATGGGTTCCTTGTTAAGGTTCACCTCGTATGGGACCATAAATACGCCTATTAAATTTTGGTAATTAATTTTACAGTAAATTTTGATGAAATATATTTATTATCATTGGGACACATCCTACAAGACAAGTCACATGCCAAGGTTTAGTCCTTCTCATGACACATGTTTTATTACTTTTTATCATCACTTCCACCATATCTCATTATATAATTTTCTTATAGTTTAATTTTTTTTTCTTAGGCTAAAGAATATATAGTCAGGCTAGGTTTCCTTGAGGATCCTGAGCCTAAATTGGGTATTTATTTATTTGTCATTGCTTCTTTACTTTTTGTATCAATGTATGTTACTTATTTTATATGCACAAGACGGATTATATTTTAGAAAGCATTGGTGGTGGACTACTGAGTATATCTCACACCCTTATCGGGGCCCCATTGCACTGGCGTACATGAGAAAGCATATTTTTTCATAGGTATAAGGATTATTTCTTGTATTTTTCATTGTATATGAGAGCTTAGGAGCACAAGACTATGCTGGTACTCAGGATTATAATGAAGTTATCCTTTTGGATTCAATTCATTTTTTTAAATTTTTCTTCATGTTGATTTTTTTATCTTATAACTTTTCAGTTCATCTGTATATGAATTCATAGTTTTATATATTTGGAGTTGACTATTTTTATTCAGTATTTTTATTTGTCTTCCACGGATTGGTCATTAATTTATTACTGTTTTCTTTATTATCTGTTATTTCTTATTATCATACACTTTTCTAATCTAATCATGAGGATATAGTCTCCGCACCACACAACCATTAGACCCTGATTACTAGTCAGGAGTCTCTGGCGTACATGGATGCACACTTAAGGTCATGTGGTGACCAGTTCAGATATTGGTTTCATAGTTTGTCGGATTGGGATGTTACAAAATGGTATTAGAGGAAATACCTAGTTAGAAGTGTAGAGGCACATTGTGGGTTTGAGGTTTGGGGTCCACATCAATGGAGTTGTGATTTAAAGGGGTGGGGAGTGTAACACCCTTGAAAAAGTGAGACATAAAAAGCTAAATGTTAATACCCACGTCAACAAGGTGAACAATTCTATTTTGAAGGCTTACAAATTTTAACTCCATAATTAAGTGTTCTTGGCTTGGAGTAGTGACCAGGGTGGGTGAACTCATGAGAAGTTATACTAGGTGCGTTTGAGTGAGCACAAAACACACTGAATGAACATGTGTAGGCATGTGGGAAAATTCATTAGTTTGATAAGTGACCCTAGTGAGTAATAGATTATGGTGTGTCTGTAAGGAAACCAATGTATTACAGGAGACCTATGGGGTCATATGAATCCTTAAGTTGGGACATTAGTCTTAACCCTCATGTAATGGTAGCTTAAATGTTTTCATTAGTGTTTCCTTGAAACAGTAATGGGAGTGTTACCCATAGGCCACTTCTTATATAGTTTAAACATAAATCATAGGACCGTAATCTTGGTAGAATTTCAGGTGTGAATCCTCTTATAGGGTTTGTGATTTTATTTTTGTTAATGGTATTTCCTATGGTAGGTAGTTCCATCAAGAACCTTTTAAACCTCAATTAATGCTAATGAATCTTTTTTAGGCGAGTGGTACCATTTGAGTGTCATTATCCCATGTAGGACTTCTTATTTTCCAAAATGACACCTGGGTTGGGTGGGTGGTTGTACAGTATTTTGACCCTTGTTATGGGAGTGAGCATCATCTAATGATCTATTCTAGTGTGATGAGCATGCCTAGGTAATATTCATCTACTTAGTAGGTTGTGATTCCCTTCTTCTTCTTCTTCTTTTCATCTTTAGTGTTGTATGACTCGATGTATCGTCAGTCAGATTAATGGTCCTATGGGGTAATACAACATTAGGTTATTTCCTTATAAGGACCTCAAGATGATGGATTCATAGGGTCGATAATCCTATGGATGGTATCAAGTACGTGGTGTTTTTCTTGTTAGATATCAGTGATGTATGCATTGATACACATGGCACCCATATAGTTTCTAAATGGGTATAACAAACCGTTTGAGTTTGGCAGTGCTTGTTTAAGCATTAAGTTGTTATTATTTGAGCGCAAGACGATTTTGAGGTAGAGTGACCAAGGTGTTAAAGAGGAATCAAAATCATGACAATTACCGGGATAACGTTCCCAGTTGGATCATGTGTTTTTACCTACTGGTTGGTTGTTTGGGATTTTACACCTATTTATTTTGTTCATGTGAACGTAACCAGGGATGAGTTTCATACATGTGTTCAAGTGAAAATGAGTCAAGAATCTTTATAAGTGGAAAGTTTACTGATCCTTGTATTTTAATGCCTTCTAAAGGAATATCGGTCACCTCTAGAAGTTGTGTTAGTGTTTGATGAAGCATGCATTGTGGGATGAGTTCCTTTTTTTAGTAAATTTGATGGTAATGAAACTCCAAAGGTGAGGAGTTCATGTCAATTCTGGTTAAACGTGTCCTTCTATATAGAGGTAACACAACTGATGGGGACAATTTAAAGATGGTCAGTGCTACGTTTCTATTCCCATGAGGATGATAAGATTTCAAAATAGTCATCATTTGCATGGCATCCCAAAAATGTTATGGTTGGAAGTTTGTGAGACCTTTGTGAACATCGTTAATTGATGACGGACTTCAGTGGTTGTGATTGAAAAATAACAATATTCCACAGGTGGTATATGGGTCGTAATCGGTTAATTGATATGTTTCTATAGGTACTACTAAAATCTATTAAAAAGGGGTCAGCTGGTAGTAGTTAGACTTCTCTTCCTTATGTTTATAAAAGTTTTGGAGCCTTACTGATCATTTCATTTTGATGTATCAAAGGTGTCTCGAGTGATTTTTGTAAATAATTTGAATCCTCTTAGTGTATTCTTGGCCTAAAGATGATCATGTCCCATATTTTGACATCGTTCAGGAACACTAAGATACACCACACTATAATTAAATGCAACTAGACTCGACAAGTAATCTCCATCAGGTTTTCATGCCAAAAGCGTGGTTGTTGTTGAAGCATGGTTATTCCTGATTGATATATAGGTTCCCATGTTGGAATGCCTTGGATAGAATTGTGGGAGATGGTTGATTCCTTTGACTTGATTACTATGTTTATGATGGTTTGGGCTCATTCTGCATTCTTGGTATGTGGATGTTTTATCTTGTACTCGCATCACACTTGTGAATGTTGGGATACCAACTACCTTAGACAATCTCCTAAATGATTCCTAGATTTTCATGGATTTTAGTCAGGCTCAGATGATATGTTATAATGGTGAGAATCGAAGTGTTCTAGATTAGGCATACATCACTGGTCATGTTGAGGCATGAAAATGTTAATGGACTTTTGGGAAAGACGCATCATTGAAGTCCATTTATGAGCATTAGTGAAAGTTATTAGAGAAAATATCAAATTGAATTCACCCAAAGGATTGGGTGTATATTTTGAAATACACCGACCATTTAAGAATATTTTTTGAGTGAAGTCATCCAAAGAGGGTTTGAATTGATATACCTCTCGCTTGTTGTATGTGGTTGGTGAGGAACTGCTTAGTGGTGCATTGTCGGGTGTGGAAAGTGAAGCAGGTGTCACCCAAGGTTTTACCTTAAAATTATAATTGACAAGGATTTTGAGGTCACTTTGTATTTAAATTTTTTTATGTTAAGAATCTTGTTGTGAGTGTAATTATAATTATATGATCATACCTTTAGAGACAATTCCAATAGTGTTGATACTGTGAGATAGAAATATAATTCCAAATGCTTGAACATGTAGTAGTGAAGGAGACGACGATGTGATCATGTCTTGGGTAAGACAAGCTCAAGTATGATCCATCTAAATGTTTTCTTTTTTAAGTATGATAATTGGTAGGAGTTTCAATGGTTTTTATACTGCACGTGGAAAGTGATTCATGGAAGGTGTGTTGGGTGTTGGAAAATGTAATGTGGATTTTTGGAAAAAGTTTTTAGACCTACGTAGGTTGGTATTTATCTCATTATTTCCCCAAATATTCTTGGATATTAGAATTTATAAGGAGGGGAGATTGTAGCATCCATTGTTTTTTTTATCAGACGAATTTTCAAAATGAGCATGAAATTTTATCATTTCTTGGGCATACCTTTCTTTAAACTATGTCTTAGAATGGATATCTATGTTATAGAACACTTAAATGTGTTTTTTAGACATGTTTGAATTCCTGAGAGGTTTCATGGGTGTTCCATCAAATTTTAGGAGTTTAGGTCCCTAGTAACTCATGGTTTGAAGGATTGGTATGGGTGAACTATCTGTCTAAAACCGTGTGGACTTATAGAGGTTACCATGTGGCCTATTTAGGAGGACTGAGGGTGGGATATGGTTTTGTCCAATGGTTCCCACCAGGTCTAACAACTCTGTGCCTAAATATCAGATCATAGATAGACGTAAATTCATAGTTAGCATATGGGTTCCCAAACTGTGCACATGAGTCATGCGACCCCCCTCCTTAAATAGTGGCATGAGATTGGTTGGAACATAGTTTGGAAAAATGTTCATCCAATCCATCCACCTTATTAAAGGGGGAAAGTTACCCTTTTCCCCATGTTTTCTGTAAACATTTTCCTCATCTTTTTCTTCCTAGCTGTTTATAGAGCCTACCCTCTCCTGTGGAGATCCTCCTCTTTACTCATAGGCATGGAGAGATATCCCATGACCATTGTTAGAATAAACCACCATTAGTCTGGTTGGATTCATACCAGTAAGCTCTTCACTCCTCTAGCTCCTTTCTTAGTTTCTCTTCTCCTTGTCTATGCTATTTTAATGTGACCTAATTCAACCTAATTTTAGGCTGTTCATCTGTTTCTTCAATTTATCTTGAACTATACAATTTCAAGCCTCGATATTAGGCCTGTGGGTCATCATAATAATGGGGTTGGTAGTGTATAGGCTTTTCATCACATTTTACCGCTTAATAAAATACCACCATTAGGCCACACACAGGATTTACCCTATGTCTCATAAAAATCATAAATTTCCAAGCCTCGCTTCTAATGTGTTTAGGCCTCTATTGGTGTGGTTGGAGGTTATGACCTCATCCTAAACCACCACTTTTTTGGTTGGTTTCTCTTATTATCCCTTTCTAAAATTTGTATGGTTTTGTTAGACTAATCACTTTGTGTGTGATTTTTATTTATATATTATATTTTGATGATCGCCTATTTAAAACTACCTTTGATGTGGATTAATTTATGCTTTATGATGGAATTGGATTGTCTAAAGTGAACTAAATGAATTTTTTGAATAATAACATCATTTTTTCTAATAAAAACCCTCAATGAGGTGTACTATATTCAAATTGGAAAAGTGATATGTGTGTTTGGACTTGCTTGAATTTATGGTATGGGTGTTTCTATGGACTTATTTTGTTATCATTCTTCTTAATATGGATTAATTATGAATGTGTCCATTTTATTCTAAAATGAAATGTAAAATAGGTGTGACCCTCTTAATGCACCCTTGTTTCATATTATATCATTCTCACTAATATATGATTTTTCATTTTTAATTTAATTAATTAAGTGAATAATGAACGTCATGAGTGATACACGGGTTTCCTTCTCCAAAATGACAAGGAAGAGATCATCGTGCCTATGATTAGCTTTGTCGATACAATGTGTATACACTAGGGGTGATATTGGTAGGCCAGGATAGGCTCACCATTTTTTTCTTACCTTAGCATGAATGGTAATAGTTCCCTAGGGGAGACACCTTGGATATTCTTGATAGATAAATGGTTATACTAGAACACGAGTGAGACAGATTACCCTATGTGAGATAACATGTATTGGCTCCTAGGTAATTTCTCACATTAGTTTAGGAGTGACACTTGTGAGGACATTCATGGATTACATTGGACAGAATCCGATGGTAGTGATCATTTTTGGAGTTCTTTGTGTGATACATGGGTTACTCGTTAAGGTTAACCTCAAACGGGACCATGAAGTTGCTTATTTAATTTAGGTAATTAATTTTATTGTAAAGGATAATGATGTTATTTTTTTTATCCTCGGGATGTATCTGCCAATCCAAATCATATGCTTGGGTTTGGTTCAACTCATGACTCATATTTTATGAATTTTCATAATATCTACCCTCATATCTTATTGTAAATTTTTTCTATAGTTCATAAATTTTCAGATTAGGCCGAAGTAGGTACGGTCGGTCTAAGAGTGCTTGAGGAACCTGCACCAGACTTGGTTATTTATTTATTTAACATTTCTAGTTTACTCTTGATATAAATGCATGCTACTTATTTAATATTCATGAGATTAATTATCGTTTGGTCATTGTTGGTGGTGTCCTACTGAGTATATCTAAAACATTTATTGGGATGCCATTGAACTTGGGTTCTCGGGAAGACCTATTTGTTCGTAGGTCTATAGAATATTTTTTGTCTTTTGTATTGTACATGAGATCTTAGGAACACTAGAATGATCTTGTACTCATGATGCTCATGGATCAAGACATTGGGCTTCTATTCATTTTATTGTATTATACTAACTATTGCATTTTTATTTCTTATTCCTTGTAGAATTATCTTTACATTCATAAAAAGTTGTATATAATTGGTGTTGGCCACTTTTATTCAGGTTTTTTACTTGTCTTCAACTACTTGTTCTTTTACTTATTACTATTTAAGCTATTTTATGTTATTTATATATTATAATACAATTGTGATACTCTAATTATTAGAGTATAGTCTCCACACTGTACCACCATTAGACCCTCACCACTAGTCGGCAATATCTGGCATATATGGAGGCACACTTGAGGCTATGTGGTGACTGGTCTAGCTACTGGTTTCATAGTCAGTTGGGTTAGGATGTTACACTTCATACCAAGTATGTAGGATGCCTAGAAAATTTATTTCATTGAGAATAATTCTTATATCCTCATATTTAAAGAATTTAATGTTGGGTCATCATTTATAATGAGTAGTATTTCATCCACATTGAATATTATAAATACCACCATACTCCAACTAATTCTCTTGTATAATGAAGATTCATCAATAATTTTTTTGAAATTAATATCTTTAGTTATAGTATCAAACGAGATGTTATAACTTTGATAATATTTATTCAATACATAAATTTTCTATTGAAACTTTCAAACCAAAACGGATTCATTCGTAACATTAAATCCTTTTGACTAAATCTTATATACAACATGAAATAAATTCCTATTATGAAAATTTATTTTTGAAATCTATGTAATATATCTTATAAACATAATGAGTATCCATTTAATGAAGTATCTAAATTAAAATTATCATAAAAAATGGTAAAAAAATTTCTTCAAAATCAATAAAATGAATTTTTTATAACCCTTTTCCACCAAGAGATCTTTTTAGAAAGAAAATATACCATCCATGTTAGTTTTATTATAGAAACCCCACTTTCACCCAATGTATCTCACCTCTTTAGGTGCATCCACCAAGTTCCAAACATGGATTGTGTATATGAATTCTATATCAAATATAATTTCATTTATCCATGTCTTAGAATCACAACTTCTAATATAATTTCTCTATGTAGTAGGCTTATCATCTATAAACATTTAATAATTTGTATTTTCTATAAAAAATATGTATCTCTAGGTCTCTTAACAAATTTTAGAAGACTATCTTGGCACTCATGTAATTTTTGTTATTTATTCTTCCGTAACACATTATTAAAACAAATAAACTTCCATCTCAGGTTACACTTCCTATTTTTTTGGTCATGAGCTTCTCTAAGTTTAGAATTCCTCTCACTGACTCATCGACATATATATTCTATATCATGGAATATACCAGTTCAAGCTACAAACACATTGTCTTGAATATGATTATTGAAATAATATCCCATGGTTTACCTAGGATAACCAATAAAAAGTAATTTTTCTAACATGGGATTGAGTTTAAAATATTATATGAATTATATACCTAATTTATAATCACAAATATTTCTGAAATAACAACTGGAACATTTCCCATTCTACAACTCATATAGTTCCTTTATTACTACATTAGATAGAATGCAGTTAAGTAGAAATACATTAGTTTCCATAATATATCCCTCAAATAAAATAATCCATTCATAATGACTCATAATTGATCAAACCATGTTTAATAGGTTATAATTATTACTTTTATATTTACCATTCCACTATAGTGTTCCAAAAGAATTGATCTTAAGATAATTCCACAATATCAGAAATGATTAGTGTTGGGAAATAATCCCTCAAGGTATCATTGAATCATTTTTGACGAGATTGTGTTTATTGAAAAAGTGTACCACCATGTAGTGTTTGTTGATAGAGAATACCATGATGTCTAATTTCTTGAGAAAGGGGGTTTACATGGTGATTTTTAATGTTCTATAGATATTTCTAACAACCAATGTGGACAAATAACGATGACAAAGGAATGGATGATCTGGAGGTGGTACAAGAAGAATAGATCTTATGTGGAACCATTTTCCAGTGTTTGCCAAATATTTGTACCTCAAAATTGGAAAATGGGAAAACATGTTTTTGGAAAAGGATGTTGCGCGCAAGATCTAGTTTGGTTTGGAAACTTGCACACAAGGCATGTTTCGGGATTAGAACATTGAAAAATGGAAAAGGAATGAAGGGCATGAAATATTTGAAAATGTGCGTGACATATGGAGTTGCACAGAAGAATCTTGCATGCAAGGCAGGTTTCAAGAGAAGAGTGCTGAAAAATGGAAAAGACATAATGTGCACAAAATATTCATAAATGGTCGCAAAAGAGGAGGTTGTGAGAAAGAAACTTGCATGCCCAAGGCGACGTCAAACAGGGTTTTGCACGCTCGAAGAGGGACTTGCGTGACAAAAGTGGAATCTTCCGCATGGGGTTCAAGAACACCTATAAATATGAGGTGACCCCCCTCATTAGGTAGAGATAAAAACTTAGAAAACATCCAAGCACCAGACCATATAATAATTTCATGCAAAGGGAGTTGCGCGAAAGATTTTGAGTTGCGAGCAAGATAAGAAAATTGCGTGTAAGATTTGAGTTGCGTGAAAGATTGAAGTTGCACACAAAGGGTGATTTTTTGAAAAAAGTAGAATGTTGTGTTCTAGGTATTAATGTTGCACGGAAGACATAGTAAGGGTGGTGAAAAAGATTTTTAGTTGCTCGGTACTCATGGTGAATAGTGAGATTCATCTGTGGGTGAAAGTTGGACGCCAACAGAGCATCTATCAACAGTTAAAGAAGAAGACTTCATTAGAGATAATGAAGAGACATACAAGTCTATAAACTATGAGTGGATATTCTGAAGAAGCATTGATATCACTTCAGTTGAGAGAGCAGTGAGTTCTCAAACTGTGAGAGGTTATAAACCAGAAGGGATAGTGAGTTCGCTTCGAACTTGTAAACAACAGTGCGCTTATAGTGGATGTGGTACATCAGCACATTACCATTGTATGATCCTTGGATGTAGCCCAGTGAGGGTGAACCAATTAAAAATTGCTCTGTCTCATGCATGATTTAATTTCTGATTATACTTATCTACGTGAAAGAGAGAGAAAAAAGTTTTTCTTAACTGTGAAAGAAGATCAATTGGGGCAGTTTTTTTTAATTTTTCATACCCTGATTCACCCCCCTCTTAGGGTATCTAGCCTAGTGGACCTAACAATTAGTATCATAAAAAAGGTTAATATCATTAGTTCTCTCTCAAATGGAGGTCACCAATCTTAAAGGGATTCAGATCTTCGAAGGGAACAATTTTCAGCTATGGAAGAATCAGATGCATCACTACATCCGATCTTTGGTAATGGATGTGTTTACAGCCTCAATGCATGGTATAAAAACTTATATTAATAGTGGTGCTCTATCAAAAGTTAAGTGTAGATAATTGGATGCTGATTCCAAGGTAATTAATGCTTCAGAGGGAGCACTATCCAAAGCTATTTATATGAAGGTGATATCATGAAAAACCTCACATGCCATGTGGGAAAAGATATTAAATATATATAAAGTAGATACAACGGTCAGAGAATCTAAGTTTCAAGTGTTCTGGAACAATTATGAAGATCTAAGAGTAAAATCGAATGAATCTGTTGATGAATTATTTGATAGGGTAAATGTTGCAGTGGAGGAAATGCGATGTCTTAGATAAGTTATTGAAGATATAATGACTGTGAAGCACATAATGAGGAAACATCCACCTCGGTTCAATATGAAAGTTTTTATTTTGGAAGATAAAGACCCAAAAGAGCTGACATTGGGTAACCTGCATTGCACCCTTGTTGCATATGAAATGAGAAATTATGATAATGATGTTGTGGAAAAGGGTAAATAAAAAGATGTGGTATTCAAGGACATGAAGAATCTCACCATTTAAGATTCTTAGGAAGAAGAAGAGAAAGATGAGGTGATGTCATTCCTCTCCTCAATCCTTCAAATAGGAAAAGGAAAGTTTAAAGGGAAAATTCCACTTTCTAGTTTTTGATGTGGAAAGTTTGGACATCTTACGATAAGGTGCCCCAAAAATTTTCAAGAGGATGATGATGTTGATGAAATTGAAATTCCCAAGAAGAAGTCTTCAACCTATGGGAAAGGAAAGAAATAGTTCAAATGAATTTTCTCTAAGAAGAATAACCTTCTTTTAAAATAATGTGATAGTTTAGACAAGTTTGAGGTTGAGGATGTTGAAGTGTTAGAGAACTGTAGAGATCGTGGAGAAAATTCTATGGTGGAAGTTATAGGTAGTTCTGAGAAGAAGAATGAAATTGAAGGTGATGAAGAAGAAGAAGAAGTTGCGGGAAGAATTGACATGGAAGCTAAATTTGAAGTAGCTCTTGAAAAGATAGATGTTTGGAGAGAAAAAACAAAGAAATACAATAAGGTGGTACATGATTCCAAACTCTACATGCCACAACAGGAAGAAGTGAAGTCTGACCTGATAAAATAAATTGAAAAACATAAGTCTTTTAGGCTAGAGAGCTGAGAAAATGTTGATGAATATAAAATCAAGGTTGAAGAACACGAAAATGAGATCGATGGATTGAGTAACACAAGGAAAGATCAAATCAAGCATATTGATGAACTTAAAGGAGAAGTTATCAGTTTTCAGAAAAAGGAAAAGGATCAAGAAAAAATCTTGACTCTTGCTCGGACATCAGGAAAGAAGACCACATAGAAAACTGAGAAGATGAAAGTGGAGAATATTGTTATAGTATAAAGGAAGCATCTATTATGTTTATATGATAAGGCTGATGGGGGGCTTGATCGAAAACAAAAATATGTGAAAATTGAAGTGAGACCACAAGCACCCATTTCGAGATTGAAAGATTATTTGGGCACAATGAAAAATCAGAATATTCAAAGATCCCAAAGGGAACTCACATTATAGAAGTGACAGAAAGGAATGCACCTCATATCTGGTGTTACTGTTTAAGAAAGATAGGACATTCACATAATGTGTGTTCCATAGCCAATAGATATCGAAGGGAAAAAGAACAGAGGTGGTAGCCAAACAGAGAACAGTTCTACAGAACATATTTTGAAGAACATTGTTTTTAGTGTGGAGGATTTGGGCACATGGCTAGGTACTATACTTCGACCATACATAGAAATGTTCCAAAGAATAATCAAAATGTTCACAAGAAGCAGATCAATGAACCGATAGGTGAGTTGAAATTGAAAAATAGATTTGTAGTTTTCAATATGAAGCTGGTTCATAATAATCTGAGAGAGATCAGAAGTATCAATCCATGATAAATGTGAAGGACAAAATATGGACCAAGAAGAAGAAGGATGAGAAGGCAGTGGTGGATGAAATTTCCCTTAATGCATCAGATCGTTCTGGTGTGTGGATCCTTGACAGTGGTTGTACGTCTCACATGACAGGTAATGAGGATATTGTTACAGGAAAAAAATATGACAAAGAAGGAGTTCTAAAGTTTTGAAACAATTAAGGATTGAAGATTATTGGCTTAGGAAAGGCCAAGTATGTGGGCAAAGAGATGAGACATGAAGATGTCTTAGCAGATGAAGGCCTCAGTCACAATATTCTCAGCGTCAGTCAACTATGTGACTCAGGACATTCAATAAGGTTTACTAAATAGATGTGTATTGTAAAAGGAAGATATGGGGAAATAGTTCTACAGGGAAAAAGGACAAAGGAGAATCTATAACTTGTAAGTGGAGAAGAATATGCTATCTTTCTGTCCAGAGAGGAAGAAAACAAGCTACGATATAAATGACTAGGTCATCTATGCCAACCATCCCTGGATGATCTGGTAAAATTTGATGCAGCACGATACCTCCCTAAGATAGCACATGATTATAATCACACATGCGATGCATGCCAACAAGGGAAGCTCATCAGAAAGACGTATAAGGAATAGGAAAAGAAGTCAACAAGAGTGCTTGAATTGGTGCATGCTAACGTTTGTGGGCCTATCACACCAAGATAAATTGACGAAAAGAGGTACTATGTTCTTTTCATTGATGTCTATAGAAGAATGGCATGGTTATTTGTTATTTACCATAAGTAAGATGTGTTCAGCTGCTTAAAATAGTACTAGAGGGAGTGAGAAAGGTTTTTTGAATAGAAAATTCAGAGGTTTCGTACTGATAATGGTACGGAATTCACAAACAGTTAGGTGGAAGAATATCTCAAGAAACATGGGATAAGGCATCAAGTTTCCTTAGTGAGAAATTCCCAACAAAATGGAGTGGTTGAAAGGATAAATTGGATCATCAACAACATGGAAAGAAAGATGCTCATAGAAAAGGTCCTCTAAGAGAAATTTTAGAAGGAAGTATTTTTGACATCGGTCTACATTTTTAACAGGGTTCCGTTGTGTCCGAAGGAAGGAAAGGATCCGTATAAGACGTGGTATAGAAAGAAGCCAAAAGTGAAATACTTTTGAATATTTGGAAGTAAGTTCATTATCCACAACAAGGAAAAACACAGGAAATATGAGTCACGGGGAGATGAGGGGATATTCCTTGACAGCTTAGGAAAAAGAAAGGTACATAAATTATTTATCAAAAGTCTGTGAAACGTAGTTGAGAGCAATGGTGTCTCTGTAGTGGAGAATGAGGAGATCATTCAACAGCACATTGAAGAATTTACTGATGAGAGTGATGTGGAAGAAAGAAACACAGGGGGAGCATAAGTGGATGATATTAATTCAGAAGAAAATACTGATGATGATCATAAGGAAGTAAAATATGTATCTGCACAAAATCCATGGAGTCAAGTTGTAATTGATAGGTAGAATATCATTGGTGATCAGTCATATACAGTTGAGAAAAGAAGAATGAAATCACTGAAGTAGACATCTTCCCTATCTCTGGTTGAGCTGAAATGCTTCGTAGATGCAACTGAAGATGAAAATTGGGTTCAGGAAAAGAATGATGAGCTTGATTAGATTGAAAAAAATCAGACATTGGAGATTATTTTGAGGCCAGAAGATAATAATATCATCGAGAATAAATGGGTCTATAGCAACACGATGAATGAATATGGATCAATGATTCTGAAAAGAGAATGGATGGTGTACCAATGATACTCCCGGATAGAGGGAATAAATGTTGATGAGACATTTGCACTGGTTGCGAGACTTGAGACAATCAGATTATTCCTAGCCATTGTAGTGAAATGGAATTTCAATGTTTTCCAAATGGATGTCAAATCTTCATTTTTAATGGGGTTCTAGAGGAAGAACTGTATATCGAGTATCCAGATAGTTTTCTTATTCATGAGGATGAGAACAAGGTTTTCAGACTGAAGAAGGCATTGTATGGGCTGAAACAAGCACCAAGAGCATGGTACTCAAGGCTTGATCACTACTTTAAGAAACGTGGTTTTCAGAATGGGGGAGTTGATTAAAATCTCTATTTCAACAAAAATATTAATGAAAGGATGATAGTACTTGTTTATGTCTATGACATAATATTTGGTGGATCAGATGAAGCTCAGTGTAAGGAATTTTCAAATTCATAAAAAGTGAGTTCGAAATGCTAATGATTGGAGAGCTAATATTTTTTCTTGGTCTACAGGGGACACAAGGAAGGAATGGAACATTCATTTCTCAATCTAAATATTCCAAGGATGTTTTGACAAGATTTGGAATGGAAAATTCCAAGTAGATGAAGACTCCAGTTTCTACCCAGATGAAACTGTCCAATGATGAGGATGACAAGGCATTTAATATCACAGAATACATGTAAATCATTGGAAATTTTCTATACATGACTGTAAAAAGGCCTGATATTGTATTTTCCACATTCCAAGCAGCGAGATATCAGAGTAATCCCAAGGAAAACCACATTCTTGTAGTGAAAATAATACTTCGTTATATCAAGGTGACGATTGATTTTGTCATGATATATAGGGACAAATCTCGGTCAGAATTATTGGGATATACTAATGTATATTGGGACGGGTCATCAGATGACAGGAAATCAACGTCAGGTGGTGCTTTATATCTTGGTAGATTGTGTATTTATTCACTAAGAAATATGAAAGATTGCATTTCATTAAGCATAACAGAATATGAGTATATTGAAACTACTCAAGCTTGCACACATTTATTGTGGATGAAGCAACAACTTGATGATATGGGCGTTGAAGGGAAATATCCGATCAGAATTAAGCATGATAACTCCAGTGCTATAAATCTCAGCAAAAATTACGTCCATCACTCAAGGACAAATCACATTGAGATAAAATATCATTTTATCAAGGAGAAGGTTGATCAGGGAATTGTGAAGTTGGAGTATGTACCTACAGAACTACAGATTATAGACATTCTCACTAAGGCCTTAACCAAGTAAGATTTTAAGAGGCATCAACTAGCTCTGAGAGTTCAGTCGACTCCATGTACTTATACAAGTGTGGCTGTGGGACCCCCCTCTCCCTGAGGTGTGGTATGTTTTTCTCTATTGTGCTAATCTGTGTTCTTTCCAATGTCTCCGACCTCAGAAGAGTGATCTTTTAGTTTGTTAACAAAGGGGGAGAAATAGTGAGTCTTCAAGGGGGATAAAATGTGGCGATTTGCGATATCATGAATGATATGGGGATAAGCTGACAGGTGGAGCAGTGAGATCGGAGGAGTTGAAGTTAGGAGGAGTTAATTATAAATAGAAGAATAAATATGATGATGATAGAAGTGATCGATCAAGGAGTAGATATCACGATAGCTTAGGATCATGATAAAAGAAGCACAGTGATGTTGGAATAGTGTGAGAAATTTTCCAGCGATCCCCAATTGGTATCAGTTTAACAATTGGTATCAGTTTGGTATCAATAGTTATTGTCTGTAATGAAGTGATTCATTGACGATCATTTCATTTACTCTTTTTTCTCAAGGAGAGCATCTCTCATGTGGGCTTAGAGTACGTGTTATGTGAATCCTTGAACGCTATCAGAATCACAAGTGGTGAGTGGTGGTTGTGGTTGGAAAAATCTTTAATGAGGTATCAAAGTTCATAGAATCATTATGAGAAGAATTGTCAACAAACCCAAAGGGGGAGATTGTTGGGAAATAATCCCTCAAGGTATCATTGAAGCATTTTTGAGGTGATTGTGTTTGTTGACAAAGTGGACCTCCATGTTTTGTTTGTTGACAGAGCAGACCGCGATGTCTAATTTCTTGACAAAGGGGGTTTACATGGTGATTTTTTGTGTTCCATAGATATTGCTAACAACCTATGTTAACAAATAAGGATGACAAAGGAATGGACGATCTTGAGGGGGAACAAAAAGAATAGACCTAAGGTGGTTTTGTTTTCTCATGTTTTCCAAATTTTTGGGCCTCACAATCAGAAAATGGGAAAACATGTTTTTGGAAAAGGATATTGTGCGTAAGATCTAGGGTGGTTTGGAAAATTCTGCGTAAGGCATGTTTCGGGAACATAATTTTGAAAAATGTAAAAGTTATGAGGTGCATAAAATATTTCAAAATGTGCGTGAAAGATGGAGTTGCGCAAAGGAATCTTGCGCGCAAGGAAGGTTTCGGGAGAAGAACGCTGAAAAATGGAAAAGTCATGGAATGCATGAAAGATTCTTAAATGGGTGCAAAATAGGAGGTTGCATGAAAGAAACTTACATGGCCAAGGTGACACCAAACATGGTTTAGCACGCTTGAAGAGGAACTTGCATAACAAAAGTCGAATCTTCCACATAGGGGTCAAGAATGCTTATAAATATGAGGTGATCCCCCTCATTCGGTAGAGCTCAACACTTAGAGAAAATCCGAGCACCGGATCATGTAAGAATTTCACGCAAAGGGAGTTGTGCAAAAGATTTTGAGTTGCGCAAAAGCTAAGAAAGTTGCATTTAAGATTTGAGTTGCATGAAATATTGAAGTTACACACAAAGGGTGATTTCGTGACAAAAGTGGAATCTTGCGTGCTAGGCATTAAAGTTGAACGCAAGACACTATAAGGGTTGCACGAAAGATTTGCAGTTCCCTGGTACACTCGGTGAAAAGTGAGATTCATCTGCGGGTGATTGTTGGATGCCAACGGAGCATCTATCAACAGTTAAATATGTTGATTTAATTAGAGATAATGAAGATAACTATAGGTCTATAAATTATGAGTGGATCTTCTATAGAAGCAGTGAGCTCACTTCAGTTGAGAGAGTAGTGAGTTCTGAAACTGTGAGAGGTTGTAAACCAGATGGGAAAGTGAGTCTGCTTCGAACTTGTAAATAGTAGTGTGCTTATAGTGGATTTGGTACATCGTCACATTGCTGGTTTATTCTCCTTGGACATAGCTCAGTGAGGGTGAACCAAGTTAAAATTGTTGTGTCCTGTGTATGATTTAATTTTTGTTTATACTTTTCTACTGGAAAGAGAGAGAAAATAGTTTTTTAACAACAAAACATGACCAATAGGGGAAATTATTTTAATTTTTCATACCCTGATTCACCCCCCTCTCAGGGTATCTAGCCTAGTGGACCTAACAATTATTGAGTTATAGGAATAAGTTTTCACCACCTAGATCTGATCATGGAATCTTAATAATTTTGAATAGTTGATACTATGAATCATTTCAAAACTCTATAAACCTTTCAAATGTGTTATACTTATGTCTTATTAAAAAACATAACCATGTTAACTAAGGACATTGGAATAATTCGTGAAGTACATAAACCCACCACTTGATTGAGTACTCATTGACCCAAATAAATCACTATATATTAGATAAAATAGTCAAATATCTATTTCACATTTTCCACTAAAATGTTCTTTAGACATTTTAAATTACAAAAAAGGTTCAAAAATATCAAATGATTCCAACAATCCAACTCTATTGATCCATTGAATGTGATTCTCATTTATATGAACATGGTGACAATGTCAAAGATATTTTGTGTTAGAATCAATCATGAACTTCAGAGAATAAACATTATTTATCCTTATCTATAATTCATAAATTGTTTTCTATATTCCAATTCCGTAAAACATTTCATTCATACATATAGAGTAACTCTTATTTGTAATGATGAATGAAAATCTTGTCTTGTCAAAAAAAGATAAAAAAATTAATTTTTTTTGTTTTTTGAAGAAACATAATAAATTTTTTCTAAATCTTTATCTAATCCATTAGAGAGTTTTATATCATATGTGAGGACCTCAAAAGTAGATACTATTTCCCCATTTCTATCATGTATATCAAATTCACTTTTATTTAATTATTTCATATTTATGAGTCTTTTTTTATCAACACAAATGGGTTATGCACACCCAATATCTAATACCCATGAGTTTGAATTTTAGAAATTAATTTCTATAAAATTCCCATATATATACTCAGAATGGTTCTATTTGAGAACAAATCTAAAAATTATATACAAGTCTATACTTATTCTATAGGGAATATCAATACACTACTACAAATACGCCTTTTATCAGCACTAAAAATGGCCTTTAATAGCGCTAGAAAAGAATTTTTAAAGCCGACAAAGATAAGGGGGGGTCCCCTTTATCAGCGCTCAAAAACAGCACTGATAAAGGTCCCTTTTATCAGCGCTAAAAAAAGCACTGATATAAGTACCCCTTTATCAGCGCTTTTTTTAGTGCTGATAAAGGGGTCCTATATCAGCGCTTCCTTTATCAGTGCTTTCGTTTTAGCGCTGATAAAGGACCCTTTTAGAAGTGCTTTTAAAAAATCACTGGTAAAAGTAAAAAAATTAAAAAAATTAAAAAAAATTAAAAAAAATTAAAAAAATCAAAAAAATCATGCTAATTCGGGGGGGGGGGATTTTATAGCGTTTGAGCCCCACTTTTATTAGCACTTTCCACCCCTTCCAGTGCCCCGCACGCACCCCCTCCACCCTTTATTAGCACTAGACCCCCACATCCACCCCCATGCAGGCGCCTCTGCGTCCAATAGGTTTTGAACTCGAGACCTCCCCCCTGTGCGCCTAAGCCCTTACCACTACTCTATTTTGATTTGTTTACCATTTAATGATATCTCTATTTATATATATATAGTTATATTTATTTTTATAGTAATATATATTTATATTAATATATATATATAGTTATATTAGTATATATATAGTTATATTAATATATATATAGTTATATTAATATATATATAGTTATATTAATATATATATATAGTTCTATTAATATATATCTCTCTCTATATATATAGTTATATTTATTCGTATAGTAATATATATTTATATTAATATATATATAGTTATATTAATATATATATAGTTATATTAATATATATATATATATAGTTATATTTATTCGTATAGTAATATATATTTATATTAATATATATATATATAGTTATATGAATATATATATTTATAGTGATATTAATATATATATTTATAGTGATATTAATATATATATTTATAGTAATATTAATATATATGTAGTTATATTAATATATATATATATATATAGCTAGATTAATATATATATATATTGTTAGATTAATATATAGGTATATAAATATTCATGTATTTTTATTTTAAATAAAATAGATATTAGTAATTATTTAGATAAAGATAATATATTTTATATGTAAATATATTTTATTATTTATATTTATAATTAATTATTATGTGTGAATATATAAAAAATATTTATATATTGTTATATATTTGATTATAAATAGAAGTGAATTATAAAAAACGATAAAATTTCAGAGACATAGTATCAATATGAATGTAATACCTTGGAATAAATTCAGTCCCCACCAAAAAAAGCCAATAATATCCCCTTAAATGAGGCTGAAAATCCACAAAATGTTAAAAAATAGGGGTACCCCGACTAAAAACTTAGTTTTGGAGGCCTTCTGGGCCTCTTTTTTCCTCGAAAAACCCTTGACTGGGGTTTTTTTATGAAAGAGACGTAGAGATCATCGTAGGCTTCGATTTGATATGCTTTAGAGCTCAAACGGACACTCAGATCAAAATTTATGGTTGTTAGAAGTTTGAGTTCCATTTTCAACTTATTTTAGATCTTTTATTAATTGTTTTGTTTTTTTTGTGTCTTCAAATTGTTATTAAATGATTTTTAATCGATAATAATTATCAAATTATTAATTATTTTTTTTAATTTTTTAAGATGCCATTTTCACTGAATATCTTATATATTAAGTATATTAAGTGTAAATGTACATTTATACTTATCTAAAATATATTTAAAAATTATATATTATATTTATATCAATATAACTATATTTATATATTTATATATTAATATTTTTTTAATTTTTTTGAAGTCAACCCTTTATCAGTGCTAAAAGAAGCACTGATAAAGGGGGGGGGGCTTCATCTGCGCTAAAAAAAAGCGCTGATAAAGGGGTCCTTTTATCAGCGCCTTTTTTAGCGTTGATAAAGGCACCCTTTATCGGCGCTTTTTTGAGCGCTGATAAAGGTACCCCCCCTTTATCAGTGCTTTTTCATTAGCACTAATAAGGGGGGGGGGGCACTGGGAAAAACTGTTTTTGTGGTAGTGAATAAGATAACTCAAAATAATAAACATAATTCATTAAATAATCTATAATAAATACATATTTATGGGTGAGTTTCATGTTTTATATGTTTTCATTGAGTAATTTTTATGAAATTACTCCCACTAAAAATTATTACGCTATGAATCATATCTATTTAGTGGTCCAAGATATATATTTCACTAAATTTTGGATTTATTTATAATTTATTTTATCATAAATAAATTTAGGTATGAATCCATGAAAATCATATCACATATGACCATTAGATAGTTGATTGGAAATTTTTTCCTAAGTCCATCATATGGATAAACTCACTTTATTCCTTTAGTAACCTAATCCTATTTGTCTCTCCTTACCAAGTGTAACCCAAATATCATAGCTGAATATGAAAATATTATCCTTCAAGGGACACCTTTACTATAATACCTTACACAAGATAATCCATGATCATGGTGTTTCAACATGAATTATCTAGTTAGATGATCATGTTCTTTACATGGGTTTACTTCAAAAATAATCTCACACATATTTTTTGAGGAATTTTGTTTTTAAAATTTCAACAACATAATATACATCATATTCATATTTAATTGATAACTATTTCGTTCAATGAAATAATTATTATATCATGTTTTATTCGTTTATATATGTATTCTTATAATGATTTAGTTTTAGAATCTATATCAAAACCAACAAATAATATGTTCAAACAATATTCACGTGTAAATATTCACATAACTCAAAATTTCTATTACTCACTAAAAAATAGAAGCCAAACATACTTACACATATCCAAATTCATCTAATCCATAAGTTACATGAAATTTTCTTATAATGATTTAGAAATATATGAAATTTTAAATCTCCACATGTGTAAGACTGAAACCATAGATAGTTAACACCCATTTTTTTAGAACAAGGCATAAGCCTCTGGGACAGTTGGGAGTTCGAACCAAAGTCCCACTCCCTTGGGATACTTTACTCAAGAAATATTCTAATTCTATCATAAGTCTAACACCAAATATGAATAAACTAAATTCAAAAAATAAATTCAATATTATAACTTTAATTTAAAACCAAATTCAGAGTATAATAAAATTAAATCTTATGATATCAAACCTAGCATGTAACACATAACATTAAAATTTATAAGAATACATTTTTCACATAAATTAAAGAATATATAATATTCACAATTTATACACAATTTATAAACAAGAATATTTAAAAAGAATAAGTAAATAAGTAAATATTTTATTTATTTAATCAACATTTTATATAATTATGAACACCTAATATTTTATCTACGCATGAAAATCTCATATTTACAATTCCTAACAATTATATTTTATAAATATCTTATAAAACTAATAAATTTTGAATAAAAAATTATTATTATGGAATATCATGTTTTATTAATGATTGAATGACTATCAGTCATAAGCGGTGATATAGAACCTAATGTGAGTGTTTACTCTCCTTACACAACCACTAATTGTAAGCAGGGATACCTCCAATATCACGGTTACGATTTGATGCTCTATTTTTTCAAATAATTATGAATTACATTATCCCCTAACATAATATCATATCGAGCATCAAATGTTATGTTATACTATAACGAAATTTCAGGAAGTGAACAATAAATTATGTTATCCTATATCATAATGTTCGGAAGAGAATCATGTATTACGTTATCTATCATTACCCCTTCCATCCAAAGGTACCAACCTGGGTTAGTAATGAAGAAAGAGAGATAATAACCATTGAATCCCATCTCCAATAGTCCATGGGATGATGAATAACACTATTTGTATGTTAATCAATCACATGGGAGGTATTCTCATCAATATAAATTCAATGAATAAGAGAAAAGATGAAAAAAAACTAACCAACTCCATGCATAAAATAATAAGAAATATCAATATATGTAATGTCATATAGAAATTGAAATAAATAAAAACTACCAAATGTGAATCCTCTACAGTGATCACAAAGCTCCAAAAACTCCCTAACAACTACTCAAGCTTGCATAATCTAGATCAATCAACAACTAGTTCCTATGGAAATGTATAAAGATTACATGTTCTTAGGATGAGTATATCATGTTTACTTAGTAGGATCCTTCCCAAAACCTCTTATAAAAAATATGTAAGAATCATACTAAATCCCATTTAATAATCAAATGAAACTAAATCATCACCTAAATAAGTATAACTATTTTATCATCCACACCATGGATCACACAACATGTAAAAAATATAAGTAAACCATTGTATATCGAAATCATATATATGAATGAAGGTCCTCACTTCCACTTCTTGACTGTTTTGTGGCTCTCACACCCCAATTCCACACGTCATGTGATCATCCCTTCCATATATCATATCATTTAAAATATGTGTAGGGCCTCATCCCTACATTCCTCAATCCTATATAGAGCCCAACATCCCATGCTGGAATCAGTTTATAAAACCACATCATCATATCATCTCATATATAACCAAGTGTATATCAAGAATCCACTACATCCCACATAAATTCATTAAACCTCAATCTATCACAACCCATTCGTGTACACCAGTGGGAATCCAAATCCATCCTAACAAAATACAAGTATGTGTTATAAATTAATCAATTATTTCCCACCCATAAATGAATAATAGAACTATGATCCATTATAGCTTCAGTAGGAACAAAACCTATATCATGATAAAATATAGCCTGAGATATTACTACACATCAACAAGAAAAAGGAGATAAGGGTAGAGGGACACCTTATCTATATGTTCCCTCATCATCTTGTAAGTTTGAGAAAACACCCCAAAACAATTGGGTATCAGTTTCCCTACTAATGTGTGTGGTAAAGTTCGTAAAATCACAAAATATAGAATATATCACACAGAACCACACTAAGGGAAAATACCTAGCCCTAGAATCATATATTTTTATCATCACAAATGACACCTAGCTTCCACTACTAAAGTCTAGATCTCAAATTCATACAATAATAAATGATCATATTATCAATTAATCATCAATTATTTAATATTATTATATTTCCATTTACAAGATTTATATTTTGACCTTCTAATAAAAGTTTCATTAAAACCATAATTATTTTGGGATATATTCTCAAGCATGTCAACATCATCTATAGTATTAGGAACCATCCATATTTATTTGTTAAACCATGTATCATTTCATATTACTCTAGGTACTCTAGGAACATTCCTAATCTACCACAACAAGGATGCACTTATCATGTATAAAGTCAAACTACTTGAAGTGATTGGAAACCAAGAATATAACATTCAGATAACTATCCATAAAAAATCCTTGAGAAAAAATATATGTTGATGTGAAATACTCATTCTAAACTCATCCTAACCACCCAAGTGACTGCCTCACACCATTTCACATAGCATAATATTTCACACTATCATTTACATTGACCATCATAGTAGTTTGGGCTCTCAACCCATTAATCATCAACATCCCCAATCATTCCAGATAATTCAAGAAGAACATAATATCCTTAATCATAAACACATGGAAATAATTATTTCTAGACCCCAAATATAAGGGGTAACTACAACCATAAAACCAATACATTCTACCATTTAACAAAAAATGATGAGATCTCTCAGTCCCACACAATTTCCTTTAGAAAAAAACCATTTTACCACCCATTTTTAATTAACTAATTTATTATACACAAGATTTTCTCATCAAGAAACCTACAAGAAATAGATAAAAATATCTTGAAATAAATATAAATATTCTTCAAGCATTATTCTCATGTACAAACAATGTCAAGGGAGGTTGGAAATTATATTAAAATCCTATTTTATTGATTAAAAGAAGTTACCAAATTTACATTTTTAACCAATTTCTCATAATTTATGTCATGATACACGATAACAATAATGCAACCAACAAAAGATAACACACTATCTAGAAAATCAATAGGCAATATCATGAATATCATAAAACTCATGAAAACAGAGTTTCCTAACCATATTTTAAAACCCATATAATGAAATATTAATTATTTACATTTCGAGAGAACTCTTTTATTTCAATTCCTCAATTTATAGAATAAAAAATAATTCCTTATAATCAAATAAATTAAAAAATATAATGCAAATGTGATATTCCATCTGTTCTTTAAATTTCTATACTCTAAATTAATATCAAGTATTCTGTATGTGACTATAATTTATCTCGTTCCTAGATAATTTCCAAAATAGTATCATCATCCCACAATTGGTGATATTACACCTATTTCAATTCATGAAATAGTAATAACATTAAAGAATATTCCACTACATTCACTATTATCTTCTTCTTCTTCCTTTATAATTTCCCTTGATTATTAAATAATCATTCATGTGATTTCAATATTATTATATTTCTTAAGATTAATCACATCAAATTACCTAGAGAAACTAATTCATGATTAAATCACACCTTTCACATGAAAAATATAAGAATATAATCCTCTACATTAGGAGAAGATTTCATGATTTCACTGCATAAAACACATTGGATGAATAAAGGGATACACATAGGCTGAAAACTCACTAGAAGAACATTTAATGATTACATAAGGGTTCACAATACCTGTGAGGGAAGATTAGATCATACAGACTAAATAGAAAGAAAGTGGATAAGTTAAATAAAGAAACTCTAGTTTTTAGTAACAAAATATACAATTTCATATATCTCTAAAAAACTTGTCTTGACTTTCCTATTTTTATAAAAATTAATTAGTTTTAGATTAAATACCATTTAATATTATCTAAATGACTCATTTAGATTTTCCATTATTATGGAATTCAATAGTATAAACCATCTTGAATTATTTGGGTTTTTAATCCTATAATCTAAGATTTTATTTCCATTTTTTTTATTTTCATTAAAAGGGTATTTGACCTCATTCTAGGAAAACTAGAATTAATCTACTTAAGGGTATGACCGTTCATGAGTATTCACCTTGTGAAGTGACCTTATGGATTGACTGCATGATGCAGGTAATCAACTGTGAAGATCTTTTATACAAGCCAAGATAGACTGCATGCCCAAAATGAGTGACCCCATGCATCAACCATACAACATCAATTAACCACATAAAAAATTAAGGATTGATCACACAATTAAAGGATTTACTACCTAACCATGGATTAACCACATGATCAAAGTATTGACAAAAAAATAAAGGATTGATTTCCTGACCAAACGATGAATAACATGACCAAGGTATTGACTGCATAAACAAAGGATCTATCAACCGTATAACAAATCATGAATCCACAAGAAGAAACCAAGAGACTGCATAAAAATCGAGTGACCATAAAAATAAACCTAGAATTTGTAAGAATAATTAAAGTGACCATAATAAAAAACCAATCAACTTCAGGAACAAAATTATAAATTAATATTAGAAAATAATACAAACAACCACTAGACACATACAGGCCTCAAAAAACACAAAGGGTTTTTGGAATTTTTGACCTTAAATAAGATACCTATATAAAAATTATCAGCCTCATGAAGTTAAAACAAAACTTGAAAGAAAAGAAATAGTTTCAAGAAACTACCCCATGAGATATATCTAAAAGATCTCTCTACATCAAGAACAAAACTGTCCCACCAGTGGAACAAAGAGAATAACCACACAACTTCATCAAACCATCCTCAAAATAAAATCCTAGGTGTGATAACTCTCAAAAAAGGAAAAGGATACATATAATAATGACTTCAAAGAATAGAAACGATCCCATAAAACAACATAAGGTCAAGCACATAATACAATAGAAGGGATAAAAAACTCAATAATGAAGATCATCCCTAAAAAAACTCAGGATATATGGTATGCATCTACGATTCCAAATCCCAAGTAATCTTTTACAAGACACTAATCCATCAACTAACAAGAACCAAGGGAATAGAACACCAATGAAACTCCTTTTATCGATGGTCTAAAATCTCAAAAAGTCATTCCTTAAAAGTTTCACCGTCATCAATGTCGAGATCACCCCAATTAATGAGTTAGAAATCATTATGAAGTTATCGGTGAAGCTTAGATAGATGGAATATGTAATTAGTCTTAATCTTCCGTGGGATTATTGATAACAAAAACTCCATAGCTTCAATGTATAACAACACCTTGAAAGGTATACTTTTTCAGTGAGAAATATTATTCCCATGACCAAACCTCCATTTCCCATGACGAGGATATGCCTTTAAGAATAGATGGCCTCTGACATTAAACTCCAAATTCATTATCATAATATTGACATATTACTTTTGATGATCCTACTACACCTTCATTCACTTGTGGATCATCTATACCTTTTATGGTGTACTCTGTACCAATTCCAGTCCAAGGATAGCTGACTCTTCAACCTCAGTCTGACACGATAGATATCAGTAAGGTTGGCTATATGGTTCTTTGAAAGGTAAAATGATAATTGTTATTATTATAAATCTCTATGGTAGGTAGGTGCTTCACCCATAAGCCTCAAAAATCTAGAATTCTTACACGCAAAATTTCCTATATAGTATGGACAATCCACTTTTGTTGACCATCTTTATGTATATGAAAAGTGGTACTGAGGCATAATTCAAATCCAAATGCACAATGGAGGCCTCTCTAAACCTTATATGTGAACCAGGAAACATGATAAGAGATTATTTTCCTCGAAACCACATGAAGCCTCTCCGCCTCCTCCAGATACTTCCTTGACAAAACCTCTATGTAACTCGACTCCTTAATTGATAATAAGTGAGATGAAAACATCATGTGGTCCACAATCACCCATATAGCATTATAACCACACTAAGATCTAGGTAAAATGATGATGAATTCCATCAAGATTTAATCACAATTATACTAGGTAATATCAAGCGATTGAAGGAAAAAACATGTAACATGATTCTCAGTCTTCACCCTCTACAAAAATAAATACTGAGAGAAACATTATGCAACTAAGTGCTATTATTTCCCTCAGAACGTGTGTTATGGTAAGGAATCACTATTTTCGAACTATTTCCAATGGATTTTCTTATGGAACTGAAAACATACAATGGTTATTTATCCAAAGGGGACTTAATTTCCCAAGGCAGGCGTTCATTAGGAGTTTTGACCTATCACTCTTAAGAACTCGCATTGGTAGAGAGCATGGGAGGTCAGGCTTGTAATGACCCAGACCCAAACAGCCACCCGAAGAGTGCTAAATGGGTGGGGTGTTACTACCTTAGGTGCACCTCCCCAGATGAAAATAGTGTCCAAATAGCAGTGAGGGTCTTATAGGTATAGTGGGGAGGCTATACCCTCTCAAAGGATAATAAAGGTACTGGTCTGAGGATAATAAAAAAGGTGTAGCAGAATAAATGAATCAGCAGACTCAAACCAGACCTGCAGAGCATATGCACAATAAATATCAATATACAGCGGAAGCAATAAATATAGACAACTGCAACAGAAATAAATAAAACAACATTCCTGTCACTTGTAACTACTACTGAAAAACAAAACATACACCCAAATTAGGTCATATATATCCATATATAAAATTGGTGTCAATGGATAAAAAACTATAGCCACAAAACAAGTAAGCATGCGGCTACAGGAAAGAAAGAAAAACAAGGTAAACTCTAGCTAGGAAATCCCTCAAAGGCCCCTACCATCTCCATGCAACAACTAAGACAACCCATCTCTTGAAGCTGAACTCTTTCCTGTATGTAATTCTATAAAGTCTGCACACATCCAAATAGGCCCGTGCAGGGTGTGAGATGAATCTCAGCGGGATACCACCCAATGGTACGTAACTAATATAAGTGTTTATGCATGCAGTTATAAGGAAAATAGTAAACATTATGATTCAAAAATAAACATAAACTCCACTGGTGCTCAGAAGCCACCATGAAGTGTCACCTTCTTCGGCCAACACCGGAATCTCTATTACATAACTTGGAACCATGTTCCCCCTAACACCGCGTGTCTTAAGTACTGATGTCCCAAAGGCTCTCCAATGAAATAGGTACTTGGAGGAACAATGATGCCTGTCCTCAAATAAGTAACTGGAGTAACAACAATGTCATCCCTCAAATAATGTAACTGGAGGGGCAATGATGTCTGCCCTCAAATTATGTATCCATAGGGACAACAATGTCTTCCCTAAAATAATGGTGACCCTCTGCCCATAACCCGATAGCCTCAATGCTATCCCCTTAAAGCTCATCACCTTCTATGTGGCTTCCTATGATAAGCACCCCCAAACCAAAAGTACATAAACCACAACTAACGAGGTCCTATACCCACATGAGTGGTCAAACCACCTCATCATGGAGTTTCTATGTGTGCACACTACTCAAACTTCTGAGTGAGCGGTAATCACCAAAATAGTAACCAAGCCACAATGTCTTTGACACATCTTGTCCCTGCGACTATGTCACTCAATTCTGATGACCTTGCCGTCATAGTAACCCAGGACATGCCCAACCTAACAGTCACCCTACCTCAAGTCGATGTACATAACGCCCAATCCCGTGGTCAGAACCACCAAATGAAACCTGGACCAAGCTCAACCTGTGATTAGTATCACTCAAGAATATCCGAGCCATTCCCAACACAACCCAAAGGCTCTAGCATATACAATTCATCAATTACATAAATACACATTCAAAGAAACACATAAACAGGAAAAACAATCTAAATAGTTAAAATGAACTAACCAAGTGCTGTCCCATATTATCACTGAGGTCCTTAAGGTCTCCAAAAATTCATATCAAGGTTCAATAAACTAAACTCAACAGTTTTAATCAAAGCAATTCAGTTATATCCATTTCGGCATTCCCCAACCAAAACTCCCCGATGAGCAACGACAACTCGCCCGACCCTGCTCAACTAAAAACAGTAACATGGTATACCTAAGGGTATCTCATAGGTCAAATAACACAAAATAGAAATTACAAGTAAATTAGGTTCTCGCTCAAAAATACCCGAAAATGCACAAAAGGACATGCCACCGAAAAGTATGCAAAAACACAAAAGGAGGTATGCAACTTCTACATGAGGCTTGTATGATGATACTCCTATGATAACAACCTCTAATTAGGTCTAAAACGCGGTAGATCTACAAAACAATCAAAACCACTCAAACCCTTATAACTCATTCTAGAACAGAAATCAAGAAGAACAACTCAAGAGGAATCAAGGCCTTACCAATGTAGTTCTAATGGATCAGATGGTTTTTGAATCTGACTTCAGACGAAGAAACAGAAGAAAAAAAGGAGTTTCAGCAGCCTGGTTCTCAATACCCAGTGATCCCCTATGCCCTATGCCTCAAAACAAGGCAACTGCCCATTTTAACGAAAAAATTTACACGACGTGTACTTTAGGACTAAACTTCGTGTTTCATTTCACTTTTCATATAACAACAAGTATTTCACCAAGGATTTGTCGACTGACTACATAGTATGTACATAGGGGTACACAATGTGTACATATCTACCTAGATGACATCCCAAACACGCCATGTATATCCCCATACACGACCCCTCTACACGACATGTACAAATAGTACACGATGTGTACTTTCTAAAAACATTCTACCCAGCCAATAGGCTTACATTCCATGTATGACCTCCACATGGTCCATAGTACATGACATGTTGAGCAACACTACATGCCGTGTAGTAGTAAATTTCTAATCGGTCACGACAGTACATGTACTCGGCAAGCACATGGCCGGTATGCGCTTAACCCATACACGGCGTGTACTTTAGAGTACATGGAGTGTAGTCAATAAATTTTTAGAACATCCCAGATTTTCTCAGTTTTTTAGAACAATTCAAAAATTCAAACATGGTCGGGATTTTGACCCATTCTAAAAACTCAGGTTCTTACATTCTTCCCAACTTAACATAGCCCGTCCTCGAGCTATAAAACAAAAATCCTAGGCAACACAAAACATAACACCCTAATCAATGTAACCCAAACTTCCCCAGTATCAAGGTCCGGGATAAATTCCTTAAGGGGCTCCCCACCTTATAAATTACCTAACTCGGTCTCAACCCAACAAAACTCAACCAAACAAGGGTTCTCTAACCTGTTTCCAGAATCATGGTCCTCTCGTGATGCCCTATCACCCCTACGCCTCCTTGGTGCTCCCGCATTGTTTATAAAACCCCAAATGTCTCCCACACCGCATTAGTGTCCGCCTCCATGAGGTCTTGCATCCTATGGATGCTCAGAATAAATCCTGGTGCCTTACACCTCAAGTTACATGCATCCTCGATGCCCCGATGCACCGATTCCCACAACACCTCATGTAACCCATATCCTTGATTCCCTTGATGATACACATCTAATATATATATATAAATATATAAAACACATGATATGGAACCCATACCACTAAGTAGAATCTAATCAGTCCATAAGAATCTAGTGCACCTTGTGCACTCAAAATGAACATGCCTCAACATATCATGCCAAAAGAAAATAAAATGTCACAACCACACTTGTGGTGTACCTCTAACTGTTGTTGGTTCACCAAATTACTTAGCCCCTGACAGCTCCACGGTGTGTGCCTGGCCTAAAGTACGATTGGATGATGCCTGACCTCCCTATATTTCAACTCCTGTCACCGAACACTGACCCCTCAGCTAGATCTTGATGTCTCTGTCATGTCCTCCACATGCAACTAAACCTCGACTACCTTCATCTAGTACCAAACCTGAAGAAACTCCAGATGTCATTGTCTATCCTGGACCCTACCTACCGACTAACTGAGAAGGCCTCTTGCAGATCCTATCAAGATTCCAAATCTTTACACATTCCGAAAACTCCTTTGGAGTCATACCGCACTGAGTCTGAACATGTCCTAGCTATCCACACTAAAAGAAAACCACTGAATAACTACAATGAGGTGGTCTAACTGAGTCCTTGGCTTGACTTCCATGCTGGAACTCATCCCATACTTTCTTCCTGCTATTCGAAGCATCAAATGAAGTAGTTGCCTGACCAACCTGGGTCTTATCCCTCTGGTTACCCTCTACAATGAGTTCCTAATTTACCGCTTCTGAGAAAGAACCCATCTTGATGATATTCACCTAGATTTGAGTGGTGTGTCGTAATCCATCCTCGAAGTGCCTCATCCTTTCCGCGTCATCTCTTACCATACTTGGTGCAAAGCTCAAAAACTCAATGAAAGAAGCTGCATAGTCCATGAAGGACATGTATCCCTGCGGAAGACTCAAGAAATATTGAGCTTTCTATGCTCCCAGTGTCTATAGGTAAAAGTGCTCAAAGAAATTGTCCTCAAAGTCTATCCATGCTAGTCCCTTGTGCCTGTGAGCCTAAACCTATAGATTCCACCAATTCTTCGCTAGTCCCCTCAGCATGTACGTCTCCAGCTTAACCCTACACCCTAGAGGCATCTCGAGATACTCAAATATCATATTCATGCTCTCTATCCTATTCTCATCCGCTTGCGGACCACCCTCACCCTGAAAAAGAGGCGAGTGCTGCGACTGGAACTCCCGCGTCAGATATTCCATAGATGGATCTATACCCTACACACCTCTGCTAATCCCATGTAGGATATGTTCTAGGATAGCTCAGAGATACTAATCGAGCCACGGAAAGAACACTCATAAACCCAGCTGTTGTCCTCCCTACTCTGGATCCTGAACCTGATCCTATCCTTGAGCCTGTACCCACGGCTCATGCTCTTCCTACACAGGATCCTGAAGCTGATCCTATTCCTACGGCACTGTACCATCTTCCATCTGACGCTCCATCTGAGTCACCCAAAAAGGGTCTCGATGAATACCATAAATGGTCAGACAAACCACATATATAACAATATATAGATATATAACACAGATAAGGAAATCAGTAAAATGTAGCACATAACTACTACCCTAACTCTTCCCACCACAACCATGCCTCATGGAATCCCAGCCTCGTGGCCTCCTTAGCTACCATTTATAGAGAAAAATATCAAAAGTACCTCGGACCAACCCCTTCCTAACAACAAATGTTGCATCAAACCGATGACCGAGTCACCCAATCCTGGTGATCCAAATGACCTCAACCATAGTACTTGCATGCTCTCATAAGATTCAGACACAAATAACCTACCCCATGCAATTCTACAAATATAAAAATCATGGCATAACACATTGTAATAAACCAGTAATTTTATCAGGAATTTCACCTATTCACATTTCATAAGAATACAAAGCATGGTAGATGCTATTATTCATATGGTATTATCACTTCAAAAATCATACGTGCAGTTATGAAATTGAAATAACCTAAAAATGTTCCTATGAAAAGAAAAATAATCATGACCTGCCATATAGGAACAAGGTCTAATTCCCCCTTACCACACTGGGTCAAGGGTCACATATCAAAATCAATAACATCTCACAACAATTGAGCCACAAAGGTGGAGATCATATAAACTATAATCTGAGGAAAAGAAAAACAATAATTTCCCCCCAGGAAACTTGGACTATCACTCGTACCTGGGGCTATAAGCACCCAAGAATAAGCTAGAAACCCAGTTTCAGTAACCAACTATCTCCAGTCTATCATATACTAAATAGTAAAAATAGTAGAAATAAAAAGAGTAGTCTCAATCTCATTTGTATCCAACAAGACACTGCTACTAAATCCCTGTGAAGAACACCTACGATACCACTTTTTAACAGCCCGAACCATAACAGTCACTCGAACAGTGCTAAATGGGTTGGGTGTTACTACCTTAGGAACACCTCCCTGGATGCCAATGGCTGCCGAGTAGCAGTGAGGGTATTATAGGTATAATGGGGAGGCAATACCCTCTCAGAGGAAAATAAAGGTAATGGTCCGAGGATAATAATAAAGGTGCAGTGGAATAAATGACTCAGCAAACTAAAACCAGAACCGCAGAGTGTAAGCACAATCAATATCAATAAATAGAGGAAGAAAAAAATATAAACAACTACAACAGAAATAAACAGAACAACATACTGATCACTTGTAACTACTACTGAACAAAAAAACATGCATCCAAAGAAGGTCGTACATATCCATATATAAAAATGGAGTCAATAGATAACCAATTTTAGATAAAAAACAAACAAGCATGCTGATAAAGGAAAGAACTAAAAACAATATAAACTCCAGCTAGGCAAGACCTCAAGGTCCCTTCCATCTCTATACAACAACTAAGATAACCCATATCCAAAATCTGAACTCATTCCTGCACATAAATCCATAAAGCCTGAACGTGTCTCGAAGGGCTCGTGCAGGGTGTGAAATGAATCTAAGTAGGATACCACCCAACAATGTGTAACTAATATAAGTGTTTAAGAATGCATACAGTCATAAGGAAAACAGTAAGCGATACAATTTACAAATAAAAATAAACTCCACTAGTGCTCAGCATCAACCATGAAGTGTCACCTTCTTCAGTCAACGCTAGAATCTCTATTACGTGACCTGACACCATGTGCCCCCTGACACCACGTGTCTCAAGTACTGACGGCCTGAAGGAACGACCAAGAAATAGTAACTCAGAGGAACAATGATGCTTGTCCTCTAATAAGTAACAGGAGGGACATCGATGTCTTCCCTCAAATAAACTAACTGGAGGGACAATGATGTCTGCCCTAAAATAATGTAACCGGTGGGACAACATTGTCTACCCTTAAATAATGGTGAGCCTCTACCCCCAACCTGATAGCCTCAATGCTATCCCCTGATGGATCCTCAACTTCCACGTGGCTTCCTATGGAAACCCCCCAAACCAAACGTACCTAAAACACAACTGACGGGGCCTCTACCCACACAGGTGGTCAAAACCACCTCATTATGGAGTCTCTCTATGTGCACACTACTCAAAGTTTAAAGTGAGAGGTAGTCACCAAAATACTACCCAATCCCCAACATCTCTGACACCTTGGGTCCCTGCGACCATGTCACTCAATTCTGATGGCCTTTCCATCCTAGTAACCGGGGACATGACCATCCTGACAGTCACACTGCCTTAAGCCGAGTTCTATGATTCCCAATCTTGTGGTCAGAACCACCCAATGTAACTTGGCCCAAACCCAACCTGTGATCAGCATCACTCAAGAATATCTGGGCCAACACAACCCAAATGTTCCATCATATGCAATTCAAAAATCACATATATACACATTTTAAAAAACTCATAAACAGAAAAAAAATCTAAACAGTTGAAATGCACAAACCAAGTGTTGTCCCATACCAGCACTGAGGTCCTTAAAGTCTCCATCAATTCATATAAAGGTTCAATAAAATAAACTCAATAGTTTTAAACAAATAAATTCAGTTATAACCATTTTGGCATTCCCTAGCCAAAATTCCACGATGAGCAACGAACCCTCACCCGATCCTGCTCATGAAAAATAGGTAATAGATTATACCCAAAGGCATCCTATAGGTCAAATAACAACAAAACTGCAATAACAGGTAAATTAGTGTCCCGCTAAAAAATACTCGAAAACGCACCAAAGGTCGCACCACCCAAAAGTCCGCGAAAACACAATATGAGGTATGCACCACCTACCTGAGGCTCTTAAGATGATACTCATCTGGTAATAACCTCCAATTAGGACTACAATTCAGTATATCTACAAAATAATCAAAACCACTCAAACCCCTATAACTCGTTCTAGAACCGAAATCATGTAGAACAACTCAAGAGGAATCAAGGCCTTACCTAGGGGGTTCCAATGGATCATATAGTGTTTGAATATGACTTTCGATGAAGAAATGGGAGAGAAAAGGAGTTCTGGTGGCCTAGTTCATGAGACCCCGTGATACCCTATTCCCTCTGGCTCAAAACGAGGCTACTGCCCATTTTAATGAAAAAAAGTACATGACATTTATTTTAAGACTACACTCCGTGTTTCATTTTATTGTTCATAAAACAGTGGATATTTCGTTGAGGATTTGTCGACTGACTACACGGCGTGTACCTAGGGGTACACGACGTGTACTTAGCTACTCGGCTGACATCCCCAACACACCACGTATATCCCCATACACGACCCCTCTACAAGACGTGTACAAATAGTACACGGCGTGTACTTTCTAAAAACATTTTACCCATCCAACAGGCCTACAAGCCATGTATGGCCTCCACATGGTCAATGGTACATGGCGTGTTGAGAAACACTACATGCCGTGTAGCAGGAAATTCCTACACGGTCACCACACGACATGTACTCGGCAAGCACACGGCTTGTACATGCCTAACCCATACACGTCATGTACTTTAGAGTACATAGCGTGTTATCTAGAAATTTCCATAACATTCCAGATTTTCCTAGTTTTTCTTAGAACAAGTCAAAAATTCAAACAGGGTTGGGATTTTGACCCATTCTAAAAACCCAGGTTCTTGAAATCTCACCACCTTAACATAGATCATCCCCGAGCTATCAAATGAAACCCAGAGGTGACACCGAACATACCACCCTGATCAAAGTTAGCCATACTTCCCCAATCTCAAGGTCCTATCCAAATTATTCAAGGGGATCCCCACCTTAGGAATTACCTAACTTGGTATCAACCTGAAAAAACTCTACAAAAAGGGTTCACTAACCTGTTTCCGGACTCATGGTCCTCTCATGATGCATCGTCACCCCTGCACCTCCTAGGTGCTCCCGTGTTGTTTAAAACACCCCAAAAGTCTCCCAGATCACACCAGTGTCTGCCTCCATAAGGTCCTGCATCCCATGGATGCTCAGAATAAATCTCAGTGACTTGCACCTTAGGTAACCCGCATCCTCAATGCCCTGATGCCCACGACACATCAAGTAACCCGCATTATGGATGCCACTAATTCTACTCATCTCTTACATTTATATAAATATATAACACACCTGATATAGAACCAACCCCACTTACCAGTATCTAGTCAGTCCACAAGAATTTGTGCACCTCATTATCTAAAAAAGGACATGGCTCAGCAGGTCCTGCCAAAAGAAAACAAAAAGTCACGGGCACACTCGTAGTGTACCTCTAACCATCGTTAGCTCACAAGCCTGCTCAGCCCATGGCAGCTCCACGGTGTGCGCCTGACCTAAAGTATGGCTGTCTGATGCTTGACCTCTCTGCGGTGTTGCTCCATTCACCAGCCACTAACCCCTCAGCTAGACCCCACTGTCTCTGTCACATCCTCCGCATGTAGCAGACCCTCAGCTACCGTCACATGGTACAAAACATGAACCAACTCTAGATGTCACCATCTGTCCTAGTCCCTAACTACTGGATGTTTGAGAAGGCTTACTAAAGAAACTCACAAGATTCCCAACTTTTCCACATTCCCAAAACTCCTTTGGAGGCCTATCGCACTGAGTTTGAATATGTCATTACTGTCCACACTGAAAGGAAACCACTGAAGAACTACTACGAGGTGGTCTAGCTGATTCCATGGCCTGACTGCCTTACTGAAACTCATCCCATCCTTGCTTCCTGCTATCTGAACCATCCCCTGAAGCCGTCTCCCAGTCAACCTAGGGCCTATCCCTCTGGTTACCCTCTACTATGAGCATCTGATTTATCAGTTATGATAAAGAACCCAACCTGAAGATATTCACCTAGATTCATATGGCATGTCGTAAGGCATCCTGGAAGTGCCTCACCCTTGCCGCGTCATCACTTACCATACCCGGTGTAAAGTGCGACATATGAGGGGAAGTATCTTCATAGTCCACGATGAACATGTCTCTCTGCTAAAGAATCAAGAACTCATGAGCTCTCTCTACTCTCAGTGTCTCTGGGTGAAAGTGCTCGAAGAAACTGTCCTCAAAGTCTTTCCATGCTAATTCCCCATGCCTGTGAGCCTGAACCTGTACATCCCACCAACAATTTGCCAGTCCTCTCAACATGTATGTCACCAGCTTGACCCTACACCATGGAGGCATCTCAAGCTACTCGAAGATCATATGAATGCTCTCTATCCAGTTATCAGCCACTTGTGGAACACCCTCACCCTAAAAAAGTGGCGAGTACTATGACTGGAAATACCATGCCAGATATTCCATAGCTGGCTCTGTACCATGTGCACCTATGTCAATCCCCTATAAGATATGTACCAGGCTATCTCGAAGCTGCTCATTGAGCCACGGACCGAAAACTGCGAAACCTGGCTGCCATCCTACCTGCACTGGATCCTGAACCTGATCCTATTCTTGCGACACTGTACCATCTCCTGTCTGACGCTCCATCTGAGTCGCCCAAAAAGGAACCCACTAAATACCATAAATGGCCAGAAAACCAACATACATAACAATATATATATATATATATAATGAAGATAAAGAAATCAGTAAAAGGAATCTCATTACAACTACCCTTACTCTCCCCCATCGCCACCATGCCCCATGAAATCCCAGCCTCATGACCTCCATACCCACCCTTAATAGAACCATGTATCAAAAGTACCTTGGGCCATGCCTGTCCTGATAACTAATGTTTCCTCAAACCGACAACCGAGTCGCCCAACCCTAGTGATCAAAATCCCCTCAACCATAGTACCTGACTGCTCTCATAAGAGCCAGAACCAAGTACCCTGCCACATGCAATTCTACAAATATATAAATAACGGAATAACACATTGCAATCAACCATAAATTTTATCAGGAATTTCACCTATTCACATTTCAGAAAAATATGAAGCATGATAGTTGATATTATTCACATTGAATAATAACTTCACCAAGCATACGTTCAGTTATGAAATTGAAATACCCTAAAAAATGTGCCTATCAAAAGAAAAACAATCACACCATGACATACTAGACCAAGGTCCAATTCTACCTTACCACACTAGGTCAAGGGTCACATATCAAAATCAATAACATCTCACACCATGTTATCCACCGAGGTGGAAATAATATAAACAGTAATCTGAGCAAAAGAAAAACAACAATTTCAACCCACATAAACTTGGTCCATCACTCATACCTAGGGCTGCAGGCACCCAAGCACAAGATAGAAACTCAGTTCCAGTACCAACCTATCTCTAGTCTACCATATCCCAAATAGTAAAACCAGAAGAAATAAAAAGAGAAGTCTCAATCACATTAGTATCCAACAAGACACTACTACTGAATCCCGGTCAAGAACTCCTCTAATAACACTTTGTAACGACATGGACCAAAACAACCACCTAAATAGTGCTAAATGTGTTGAGTTTTACTACCTTAGGTGCACCTCCCCAGTCGCCAAAGGCTACCGACTAGCAGCGAGGGTCTTATAGGTATAGTGGGGAGGATATACCCTCTCAAAGGATAACAAAGGTATGGGCACAAGGATAATAATAATGGTTCAGTGGAATAAATAAATCAGCAGACTCGAACTAGACCCTTAGAGAAGATGAAAAATCAATATCAATAAACTACCAAAGTAATAAATATAATCAACTGTAGAGGAAATAAAGATAACAACATGCTGATCACTTGTAACTACTACTGAAAAACAAAACATGCATCCAAAGAAGGTCATACATATCCATATATAAAAATGGATTCAATGGATAATCAACTATAGCTACAAAACAAGAAAGCATGCTGATATAGGAAAGAAAGAAAAATAAGATAAACTCCATCTAGGAAAGACCTCAAGGTTCACACCATCTCCATGCAACAACTAAGACAACCAAGCTCGTGAAGCTGCCCTATTTTCAGAATGTAAATCCGTAAAGTCTGCATGCATCCCGAAGGCCCATGAAGGGTGTGAGATGAATCTCAGTAGGATACCACCCAATTGTGTGTAACTAATACTAGTGTTTAAGCATGAATACAGTTATAAGGAAACAGTAAGTAGTACGATGAATAAATAAACATAAACTCCACTAGTTCTCAGTAGCCACTATGAAGTGTCACCTACTTTGGCCAACACTGAAATATCTGTAATGTAACCCGACACCATGTTCCCCCTGACACTGCGTGTCTCAAGTACCGATGTCCCAAAGTAAATCCCAAGAAATTGTAACTCAGAGGAAGAGCGATTGTTGTCCTCAAATAAGTAACTAGAGGTACAATGATGTCTTTAATCAATTATGTAACCGAAGGGACAATGATGTATGCCCTCAAATAATGTAACCGGAGGGAAAAAAATGTCTTCCATCAAATAACGGAGAGCCTCTTCCCCAACCTGATAGCCTCAATGAGATCCCCTGAAGGCACGTCACCTTCCACATGGCTTCCTAAGAAAAACAACCCCAAACCAAAAGTACCTAAACCACAACTAACGGGGGCCTCTACCCACATGAGTGGTCAAAAGCACTTCATCATGAATTCTCTCTATGTTCACACTACTCAAAGTTCTAGGTGAGCGGTAATCACCAAAATAGTACCAAAGGCACAACTTCTCTGACACCTCGTATCCCTATGACCATGTCACTCAATTTTGAGGGCATTTCCATCCCAATAACCTGGGCCATGCCCAACCTGTCAGTCAACCTGCCTTAAGCCGACATCTATGATGCCCAATCCCATGGTCAGAACCACCCAATGTAACCCGAGCCAAGCCCAACCAGTGATCAGCCTCACTCAACAATATTCAGGCCAAGCCCAACACAACCCAAAGGTTCTAGCATATGAAATTCATAAATCACATATATACACACTTAAATAATCACATAAACATGAAAAACAATCTAAAAATTTGAAATTCACTAATGAAGTGATGTCCCATACCATCAATGAGGTCCTTAAACTCTCCAACAATTCATATCTAGGTTCAATAAACGAAACTCAACAGTTTTAAACAATGAAATTCAGTTATAACCATTTTGGCATGCCCGAGTCAAAATGCCCCGATGAGAAACGACCACTCGCTTGACCCCGCTCAAGAAAAATAGGTAATAGGGTATACACAAAGGCATCCCATAGGTCAAATAACAATAAAAACATCAATAAAATGTAAATTAGGGTCACATTCAAAAATACTCGAAAACAAAATGAAGGTCGCGCCACTCAAAAGTATGCAAAAACACAAAAGAAGGTATCCACCACCTACCCGAGGCTCATACGATGATACTCCACCAATAATATCCTCCAATTAGGTCTAAAATGTGGGAGATACACAAAAGAATCAAATCCTCTCAAACTCTAATAACTCGTTCTAGAACAAAAATCAAGAAGAATGTCTCAAGTGGAATCAGGGCCTTACAGAGGGGGTTCCAATGGATCATATAGTGTCTGAATCTGACTTCAGAAGAAGAAATGGGAGAGAAAAGGAGTTTCAGAGGCCTGGTTTGTGATATCCAGTGATCCCTATTCCCTCTGCCTCTAAACGAGGCTACTGCCCATTTTAACGAAAGAAAGAAAGTACATGACATGTACTTTAGGACTAGACACCGTGTTTCATTTTATTCTTCATATAACAACTGATATTTTGCTGAGGATTTGTCGATTGACTACACAACATGTACCTAGGGGTACATGGAGTGTACTTATCTACTTGGATGAAATCCCCAACACGCCATGTATATCCCCATACATGCCCCATCTACCCAACGTGTATAAATAGTTCACAACATGTACTTTCTAAAAGCATTCTACCTAGCCAACATGCCTACATACCATGTATGGCCTCCACACAGTCAAGGGTACACGGTGTGTTGAGAAACACTACATGCTGTGTAGTAGGAAATTCCTACACAGTCACCACATGGCATGTACTCGGTGAGCACACGACCAGTATGCGCCTAAACCATACGCGACATGTACTTTAGAGTACACGGCATGTAGTCTAGAAATTTCTAGATCTACCTAGATTTTTCCATTTTTTCTCTGAACATATCAAATATTCAATCTGGGTCTGGATTTTGACCCATTATAATAACTCGGGTTCTTACAAGGCTCAACACACCCTTTTGGGGGGAATTATTACATACTGCAGGAGTCTATTATATATTTAAGATATGTTCGTGAATCATTTGTTAATTCCCAAGTATGAGGTAGGTCATCCCAAAATTTGAAATCAATTATTAGCATGTATAAATTCATAATGATCTGTATATATTTTAGGTTCTTCATCAATGGAGATATCTGTATGTATTCAAGGTTCTCCATCAATGGTATCCTCTCATATACTACTTAGAGATTATTTTGAAATTATTACAACAATGTTGGTTTTTTATCCACTCAATGGGCTGCTCTAAAATTTATTATCATCCAGGTAGACAAAATTATTATAATTTTTATCATTATCTAGGGAGATGAAATGTTATTCTAGAGGTTATTTTTTTCTAAATATATGGTAGTTTTTTTGACGTTGGGATCAAACCCATATATGTGATTCCTATGTATCCTTATGAAAGAAATATGAATCCATGTAGTTCAGTGCCACTTAATGGGATACATCATACCTTTTAAGGTTGTGTGATAAGGAAACAACCCTATAGTTTAACGTCATGTTGAAAGGAAATCTTGGAGGAAGGTGCCTAGTTAAATATTGAGGTGGTACTTATATTGAAACATACCATGGAATTTGAAAGGAATATAAAATTACATTTTGAATTAGACGCTGTTGGGAATGTGGCCCAGAGAGAATAGGGTTGATTTGGTGTGTTGGGTTTGAACCTCTAGGAGGTTTTCTACGTATCCCATTTGGATGGGAATCAAAGCACACATATTTCAGTAAATCTCATCGGGGAATATGACCCTTTGAGAGAAATAGGTTGGGGCTTACTCTTAAAGAGGATGTTACTATAATAAGTTCCGTGAGAGATGTCTTAACTAATGGATATTTGAAGGGGAATTAATTAGGGGCTTACTCTTAAAGAGGATGCCTGAATTAAGGTAATTGAGGTTGGAATCCTGGGGAGAATGTCTAGTGAGATAAGGACCTAGGGTGAGGCTTACTACGTATACAAGTTATAGTGGGAATTAGAGTTCTCATAGTTCATTCAATATGGGGCATAAATCTAGGAGGGGGACCATTAAAAAGGATAATTTGAGGCTTACTCCCGAGATGAATGCCCTAGTAAATTGGGGATTTTAATTGGGGATATCTTTTAAAGAGGATGTACCTTAACCTCAAGCCTCAGGTAGGCATCCTACGTATCCTGGTTATGGTAGGAATTAGAGTTCTTGTAGTTTGATACATGAGTTGAATTGTATGAATGTTGTGATCATCACCAATCCGTATGTCCACATGAGTCATGATTGGTGTGAGAAACAAGAGGATGTGAAAGATTCAACAAACCACACACATTCTCCTCTGCTGATGGAAGAGGTTGGGACTACAACAAAATAAGATGGGGAGATGGTGGATGAAGGTGTGGAGAAATGAACCCTCCAATGTTAAATGAAGGTGAAGGTCATTAGGTCCGGCTCGAAAGGCTAGGGGCCTACTCCAGGAGGGATTCCATTTGATTGATCCCAGGATAGGGGGAATACTTTTCCTTTATTGAATGGAAAATGAAGTGCGATGCTCACTCTAATTATTGGGAACTAGAGGCTCTAGGGCTTAATGATGAGAAGGGGAGGACAATGTCACATCCTTGGAATACAAGACTGGGAACTCCACAACATTTTCCCAAGGGTAAGGGTCCATGTGACCGTAGATATTCAAACCTACAGATATCCTGAGGATCCTAACCCTTTGGTAGGACAAGTGTGGGAAACCGTTGACTGTATATATACAAACCCAAATTAGAGACACATTGATGTGTCTTTCAAAAAAATTTGGTAAATCAGGAGGTCTTTGTGGAGGTTTCATCATAACCCCTTTTAGGAAAGGGATCTAATAAAGGAGATGGCCTACCATGAATGTCTTTGAAAGAGGATTCGTAAAAGGCTCGAGAAGGCTGAAGTGGTGTGGTGAACCAAGAAAGGGGTTCTTAAGTAAGTGGCACGCATGTATGTGGTGTGTAAGTAGACTTGGGTGAATTGGTTTCACCTTAAGTGATGAACACCCTGGATTTATAGACTTGGTAGATACTTGACTAAAGCCTTCAATAGTATTTACATGTATTCTATAAAACGTGGTGCACAACTTCCTACTTGTATAAGGGAGGCTGCACAAGTATTCTTAAATTAAGGGGGTTGAGAGAATGATTCATGCAAGTTTCATTAATTTTTAACACATGGAGAACCTACGTCTCACTATCCCCCTTTAATTCCATATCTTTAGGTGTTATGAAACTACTATGGAGGTTTCAGTGGAGTTGGGTGAAGCACTAGATAGACCAGAGAAGCAATCAGGTTTTTAGAGAAATTAAACCATTCAAATGAAGACCCCATGGGTGAACATATAGGAAGAAAATTATATCTTGGGAAAATGAGACTTGGAACAAAAGTGGGTATCACACATGTGAGGGGTGCACAAGTTATTATGAGCCACCAGTGATTTGGGATTCCTTGGTCAAACCAAATTTCAAGCCTTTGAAATTTTTTATATTTTCTTTATATTTTTCTTACTTTATTTATAAGGAATGTAAAATTTTCACCTTTTCATTCATGTGATGAAACAAAGTATCAATAGGTACCTTGATCTCTTATGTTTTTGGGAATTTAGGTGAAATAGATTTTCCATATTACGGGGGAATTACCCCCGCACCCCTGCTTGGGATCATTTATGGGCTTCGAGCCTGTTCCTTCTCTACCATCACTAACCCATATGAAAAATATAGAGTCACACTGTGAACGTTTCGACCCCAAATGGGGTTGTTTTCTATCACGACATATCGAAATCCAATCTTCTCCTTCTTCTGACATACATATGTATTTCTACTTAAACTCATAATTTCTTAGTTAATTAATGTTTACATCTTCAATTAAGTGGAAAAGTTCATGGAACACATTTCATGATGTATATAAATATATACCACAATACAAAATTAGTCTCTCGTAGAATGATACAACATCACCACATCTAGATGCACCATTAAAGGAGAACTATAGAATTCATAGAGTAACACATTATCATCATAAAAGTGATAAAATATTTCCATAAAATAATAATCAATGTTTATCATTTTTCTACCATCCGTTATAAGAATAACCAAAAACAACAAGATTACACCAAACCTCCAACTTGGAACCCCACTGTTGAGATTCATCCACTTGTTACACCATATATGACAGCTTTTTCATCTGATAATGTTATCATCTTTCATAAACTGGTCCCTTGTGAAGTGATGTGGATTTTTACATAATTTTTCCACACCATTTCTTTAATTCAATTATCTTTTAATTGTCAAAATTATGTATTTAATTAAATAATTTACTTTTGTTAATTTTTTGTTTGACTAATTAAAATATAATTATTTTATTAAAATTTGTGTTTTATTGATAAATTTTAATTTTCTATTCATTTATTAGTTTAATGTGTAATTATTTTGAATATTCAATTTTATTCATGTTTTTTGGAATTATGGATTGATACTCTTTTATTGTCTTATTTAATAATTTCATTTTCTATCGTTTCTTTTAAAATAAAAATTTTAAGTGTTTAAATTTAATAATTTGGTTTAATTAATTTATTATTTCTTTTATTTTTTATTGAAAATAATTAATTTATCCTTGCTTTTATTTTAATTTCATTACTAGTTTTTTGTGTTTTGGAATTTTGATTTTAATTTACATTTTACCTTTGGTGTTATTTAATTTTCAGGTTGTAGTTTAATCATATAGATGTTTCAAATTATAATTTACACAACCAGTTATGTAGACAAATTTCTAAATGGAATCCATATAACCTATTAGGATTAAAATCCATAGGTAGATCCCCTTATGCAACCCATTTTTCTACTGATACATAGTCAATATGTAAGTAAAAAAACACGTAACATTTTTCAAGTAGAAAATCTCATGTAGGGGGCTTATTAAGAGGAAATCTATCCACATATCCAATTATTTTGGTAAGTACACAATTCTACCAACAAATATTGAGAGAATCAAAGCTCAACTAGAGTAATGGAATCGAGATGAAGACTCAGGAGATGTTCCCTTGACTAGTCGGATGACATTGTTGAAGATCATCAATGCCAGCAATGAGAAATAAGTTGAGTCATCATGACTGATGAAGTGTGAATCTTTATATCAGAAAATTTTCCACATATAAAAAAAATTTAAAATAAAAAAGGTTCTCAAAATAGGGTATATGAGAAACTATACACCAAAGTACCACAATTGTTTTATGGGAGGAAGAAAAAATAACCTTATTTTGACAAATAGTTTTCTTAATCCTAAAAAACTGGAATATATTGAGAAATATTTTCCCAACTACCCAATTTAGGAAATTTTATTTTTTATAATGGATGTATGAGGTGAATTTTTCTTTAGATGTGTTAAGGATTTCTACCTACCAGCTTGAGAAGATCCAAGCTGGGATGAGTCAAATAAGATGAAATTTGTAAATTGGAGGCCATTGTCAATGAAAAATATATCAATTCAAGTTTAAATATGAAAAATATTTCTTTTCTACACTATTGAGTTCATGGAAGATGGAAGAAACTTCTTGAAGAATCTTGAAACCTGAAGAAACCTGATTTGAGCCTAGATCTCTGGTGTATAAGAAACCGTAATGCCGCTAAGCATGTGAAACCTCTGAAACCAAGCGATGCTTGGATGCGGGTTCTAGCCTAGGTTGATAGGACACCGTTGTTCTTACCTATGGAACTCAAGTATGAAAAAAACATATAATATCAAAGAAATAGAGAGGATGATTGACACAAAAAACCTTAAAGATGAAGAAGGATAGTCGAATTCATCTGATAAAGATTCGAGAAGATCCATTTCCACCATGATGATGCTTGGAAGCCTGAAAAAGATAATATATTCACTCGAATTCATTAGATAAATATTTGAAATTCTATTTTAAGATATCGATACCGCTATGATGCTAGAATGAATTGATAATCTATGTTTGTACAGTCGAAAGTGATTCTGAGTTCAAAGATGGTTAATGAATTGTTGCATTTACTAGTTTATATTTTTTGTAGAAACAAAAGAGGAAGATGATGTGGATTAAATACTCCCCACTGATACGACTACTAGAATAGTGTGACATGAACACTAGGTGTTCAATGCAATTCCTCAATGAGTTCAGACCAAATGCCGATGAAGCACTGTTCATTGGAATTTTTGATCTTCGTATATAGATCATTATAACATCATCAAAAAGTGGTAATGAGTCTTTGAGGAAGTTAATAGAGGATAAATGTTTAAAGTGAAAAACGGGTCTCATGGTGGCGGGGGTTTTGGGTCATGGGGCATGAGGTTGAGTTTCAGGGTTGTTTATTTTCAGGTTTTCTTATAGCATGTGCAACCCATTATTTATGGTTGTAAGCCAATATTTATTTTAAAATTGGATTTTTTAGGTATAATGAAGACATTTGATGATGGTTTGGATGATTGGAAGTTGTGTAGCCTAACACACAACAATAAAAATTCTAGAAAGATAAATTAAATACTTTTATGAAAAAAGTTAAATTAAAAAAAAAATTAAATTAAAAAAATAATAATAAATGTTTGGTGGGCAGAGAATTAAATGCTAATTTTTAAGTAAGTGAATTTTTTTGAAGATTTGTATTAATGTTACAGTAGTGGCGACTATATTAGAGAGAATTAATTCTATCAGTTAACTGTCATGGAAAGAAGCAGTTTTGGGAGGCTATAACCATTGGGGGTAAATAATTGAGGCTCTAGGGACAATAGTGTAGAGGGAACTAGGAAACAAACACATCCATAATAGTTACATAAGGTGTGGGAGTATGGAAAGAATAACTAGAGGATATTATAGAGATCTTGAATAAGATCTATTTCTGATAATCCTGATAAAGATTGAGATTGGAGTTCACACCAGCACCTTGATCATGTCTAGTTAATTTTTTTGTGTCCTAGAGGATTTAAATAGTGACATATTTATGAGTTATCATTTTTTTTGAAACTATAATTATCACAAGATTTTTGAACTTCGAAATGATATCTCTGATTGATGTTTGATTCTCTTATCACTTTGTTAATTTTTTTCTTCCATTTTGAGAATGAAACATTACCGATTAGAGTGGAGAGTTATCTAAATTTAGATAGTTAGTTCAAGCCAATTAAAAGTTTGAAGTTAATTATTTCTATTTAAATTTACCAATCCCTGATCGAGGACTACGAGTACAGAGGGATTTGACCCTGTCTATGCACTCAATGATCTTTTCATAAATTGATGACCTTATACTAAAAGGATATCAAAGACTGATCGATTGGATGCTATCATAAATATAATTAATTGAATGAAAAACATGACTAAATATTTCAATATGTGCATTGAGAGAGTTATATTTGTTAAATCCTTTTTTAATAATGATTAAAGACTAATATATAAGAATTTCATGTTAGACCACTGTTCCATCTTTCTGTGACTTCATTGTTTTTTGTTTACATTTGTTTTCATATTGTATAGTTCAAACAAGTTGAAATAACTAATTTATTATTATAGAAATCCTCTAAAAAATATGTAAAACATATAATAATAATAATAATAATTGGAAAATAAACTCTATAGTGACAACCTCATCAAGAGACAACCTCGGGTTCGTCTATACAATAAAATTATGGGTTAAAACATTAAGAAATATTGTCTAGGTTACTTGGATATAACTAAAATATTAGATCTTATATCTATCATAATACATCATATGACCAAATTTCATGTGATTTTGGGAAAGAGATCACATAAGAACTTATAAGAGTTTCCCATGGTGTGAATCACCAATAAATCACAAGGGGTTAGCAAGGATCAAATCAAAATGAGGGCCTTACACTTTTCTCTTGATGACATGGCTATAGAGTGGTTTTACTACTACCAATCCATGTTAATTGGGGGTTGTAATTAACTAAATATGATTTTTCGAGAAATATTTTCCCATTCCCCTAGGATTACTACCCATATAAATGAAATATGTTGCATTAAGATGTTTCACAGGAAAACATTTCATGAGTATTAAGAAAGGTTTAAGAAACATTGTTCTAGTTTCCATCATCCCCAGATTTCCAATCAGCTTAAATAGTAGTATTTTTTCTGAAGGCTTAGTCTTGATGGATTTGAGCATGATAGATGCTCTTGTAGGAGGATCATTAGCAGATTAAAATCCCATTGCTGCTAGAAATATTATTTTAAACTTTCCCAAAATTCACAACAATTTTGTACTAGGGGCCTAATCTATGTCAAACTTTCCATGGAAGTATTTACTTATAATTCTGAAAATAACCAAATAGAATGTTAGCTGAGTGATTTTTATGAAAAAATGAGGCAGATTCTATCTAGCTCTGTCACACCACAAATTCGACTAGAACCATTTTTTCCAATGGAAATACATTGTTTCATTTTTATAGATTTTAATCATTTCAATGATCGATGTCCTAAGTGGAATGAAGCTCCTAAATATTTTAATGAGACATTCTATGGAAATTATTTCCAAAATAAGTCGAATAATCAATTTCCCAACCAGAACAATCTACCTAGGCCGTTTTCATTGAAACAAAATTTCAAATATGGAAGGAATTATCAAAAAAATCATAAGTTTATTCCCAATGATAAAATAAAAAGAAATTTTGAGCCACAAAACCTTAATCCATAGACTAGGTACAATTTGGAACAATTTGGAAAACAAGCTAGTGAAAATTTCTCAAATTTTCAGAATCAAGAAAATTATAACAAAAAAATAAACAATGACATGATTCACATCTTGAAGAAAGGATTAAAAATGAACATGAAATTTATAAAAAAATAACTTTATTTATAAAACATTATAACTAAAATTGGTCACATGGATACTGAAATTAGTGGATTGAAAAATTAATGGAGTGATAATTTTTCATCACAGTCTGAAGCGAACCTGAGGAGAAGATAGAATGCTAGTGCAACAATTCTGAGAATTGTAACAAAAATTAAAACCCCCCAATCCAAACTAAATGAATAAGAACACAAAAAAGGATATTTATACATATAAATATAATATAAAATGACATGAATATTAGACAAAACCACCCACTGAATCAGGTTTTGAAACTACTAAATATGTACATGAACATATTTTACACAAAATAGTAGAACAAGAACAAACAAATAGAACAGAATAAATGAATATTGAAAGATATTATATGAATTTTTGAAATTCAATGGTCTCTTACTAAGGTATGAATAAAGTTTATGATGACTTAAAAATGTACAAAGTGCCACTGCATTATCTTTTAGGTATTCCTCCTCTAAAAAATATAATTGAAACTAAAATGTATAATGAAGTGCTTGAAACATTTCTGAAAGTTTAGGTTAACATCCTTTTTCTGATAATATGAAAGTGTACTCTAGATATGATAAATTTATTAAGGAATTGTGTGCTCATAAAAGGAAGTTTAAGGGTGGTGAGAAAGTCAATTTGGGAATAAATGATTTATCTATGATCCAATATTCCCTCCTTGTTAAATTCAAGGATCCATTTATGTTGTCCAATTGGAGATTATCAATTTGAGGATTCCATGTTAGATTTAGGATCCTCCATTATTGTTATTCCTTATTCTATATTTCCATCTATGTAGGTAGGAGAGCATAAAGATTCTAATATTGCTATCTAACTACCTAATAAGATTTTAGGTAAACCAACTATAGTCATTGAAAAAGTGTTGCTAAGGGTAAAATATTTAGTTTTCCCTGCTAATTTTATGTGTTAACATGGTTGATAGTAGGTTTATCACACATGCACCTTTTATTTTAGGTAGAACATTCTTGAAAACTTCTAGAGAAATTATTAATGTTCATCGATGGAATTTATCATTATAGTTTGGAGGTAATGTAGTTAATGTTTGTATCGTTAAATCAATGAAATACCCTGTGGAAGATCATCTTTCATAACAATTTAACATGATTGAGTATTTTTCCATAATTTTTTTCCTAATTTTATTAAAAAATATCCAAACTTTTAATTATTTTGGAAATGAAATTTTATCTGATAATGTGTTTATTGGAATTAAAAATTATGAGATCAAATATAGTGATGAATTTAAAAAAGAATATTTTTTTTGAAAAATTTCGTATTATTATGGAATTTATGAACCAGATAAGGATACAATATTTTCTGAATATAATTTTTAAATGGATGTGTATATTTCTTAATTTCTTGAAACATGTAATGCTTCTAAAAATTATGAATTTAGGTTTGAAATTCATCTTGAAATGGATAAAATTTATTTAAATTTTTCTCAATATGTCAGAAATGGGAAAAATCATTTTTTCCCTAATAATGTTTCTTTTTAATCCACTTTTTCTAACTTAAAAATATTTTTCATATGTCATTGAAGAGTCGCCTCAATCTTGTGAAATTTATTTTAAATTTCTTTTGAGGATGAAAGATCTTTGTTTCTTGAAAATAATTTCAATTCTATACTATATGTTTTTAATTATTTTATTATTGGTGATGATTTAGCATATGAAAAGGAAGTCAGATAACCCTTATAACATATTGTGTACAAAGGGGACAATCCACTTACACATGAATTTAAAAATTTTCCATACAATTTAATGTATTCCTAATTTGAAGGAAATGAAAAATTCTTTATTATAATTTCATGTGGGATTTCATGTGAACAAGAGAACTAAATTTTATAGGTCTAGAGGGATAATAGAAAGGATATAAGATAGTCTTGAGATGACTTATAGAGAATTATTCCATTAGTGTGTATGAATAAGAATCTTATAGAGGAAACCCAAACCTTTCAAAAAATTCTAGAGAATATGGTATCCTATAATTTTAGATGTAGTTAAGAAGGGGGTGACTACATTGTTGGATGCATATATAACTATGAATGTCCAATGAAAGGCCAAAAACCTCTAACAATTTATTAAAGATAATGAAATTGTACAATAAGCCAGAATAATGATGAGTGTATGCAGCTTTACCACATCCAAAGGAAAAATACATCCAAAAAAGACAAATACATATCCTAATAATCATACCCCTCACCACATCCGTCATAAGGGCCTTCCTCTAAAGTGTTCGATTCCCACTCAGACTTCGGTTTGTAATGGTTCAAGAGCTTGGAGTACTACTTTCAAATTTTCAATTGATCCAACAAGAGCTGCTTCATATAGGATTTCTTGACAATAAGATCTTTTTAGGATAACGGGAATTCCCTATTTCCCTACTAGAAGAAGACCTATTATTCACTAGCTTAGGCAGGTAGGACTAGTCTTTCCTAGGCCTTCTATTTGTTGGAGTAGTCATATGTCCTTCAATCTCTGATATCTTAGTCTTTCCACCTAGAACAATATCACTATAGAAGGTCTGGAAATACCGCTATCATTTTTTTTATCACTATCAGAAACATCTCTCCACTTGTCAGTGATATTAACAAACCCATTACACTTGCATCCATCAATTTTCCCCAAGAAAATAACTCTCTAAATCATACAAAAGCCCACCTCCCATAAGCTAGGGATTCCTATTAATATTAATTAGAGCTAAACATTGAGAGTGCACCAAATTTTCATGACCATGATGGGACTCCGTGCCCATTACATCATATTCAATCTATACCTTCTAGTTATTGGAAACAATATTCCTACTGACATCTCCAAGATCTTGAGGACATTATAGCCCAAGGGGTACCTCCTCATGCTCCAATCCCTCAAACTGATTTCATGAAAGCGCATTCACTTTAACCTCCCCACCTGAGGTATGAAAACCCATGCTTGCTACACCATCTTCACAGACCATAATGCCTGAGGGATCCGTAGGACTGGCTTCCAACTAAAAAATATAGGGGACCATAGTATATCCTCCCACAAGGGAAGTTTTCCAACACCAAGATAACACTTTAGTCGATCAAATACCTACTTTAATAGTGTATTCGGTGACAAATACACCTCGTTTATTGCAATAGGAGGCACATAGGCCTATATGGGATCAGTATTCCTTGCCTCAATCACTCAACAAAAAATGATAGCACACCCCACTCTAACTTCATACTCAGAAGAGACGCCCAGATCAACACATGCCTTTAAAGAAGATATTTCCCCACTCCGCTCCTCTATGAGATCATCCTTGACCCCATTCTCAATCCCTCACTGGATCAGATTAGCCTCAGTATTCTCTTTCAACATCACATGAGCTACTCTAGTGTTATCAAATACACTTATTCTCATTTTTTCCACCACTTGTAAGGAACCACACACCCTTCCACTATAAAAAACCTATCCCAGATGACAAAAACTACTACAAGAAACACAATAACATATCCATGACTCAAAATGACCTCTTACTTCCAAAAAAATTATTTCGCATCCATGATACAGATCTATTTCACCGGTGACTGTGCAACATCATCCTCAAAAAAAAATCCATGGAAAAATTGGGTAACAGACAACCTTTGTTCGGAAACCAAAACATAGGCAGCAACCTATCAGATTTCCAATAACACATATAATGAATGGATTTTGAAATGAAAGAGGTATATCAGGATGGATTACCCATGTCACATCTGTCGAAGGATCCCACTGAATATAAAACTCAAATCTTCATCTAAATATGTAGAAGGTAGAACCATGGAAACTTTGATATTCCCGATAAAAGTAGTGATCATGTACTCCTTTGACCCAAGGCAGATCATGATGTGCCTTCAGTCAAATAATCTAATTACTACACGGTCCTATAGCTCCCAGGATTTGGAAATGAACCGGTTGAACTCTTCAATAGAAATGTGATGCAAACAAAATCGAGCCACTAGAGTGATCTTGCAGAGGTATGTGGAACCATTGAACTCCATTAAGAAGTGGGTGAGTTGAAAGAGATCCAGAACCTTCAGAGAAAACAAGATATTTGGGAAGGGCGTATGAAAAGTTGGGTTCGAAGATGAAAAGTAAGAACTATCCTTCTCATGCAGAGGAGGACGTGAAACTCCCCCTCCGATTGAAGGGGGGGGGGGTGAAAATCGCCACGACATTAGGATTAATACATCGTCAAGGAGAGAAACCTAAGTGCCATCACAAACCCTCCTTGGATGATAATATAATTTACCCCATTTATTATAGTCAATGTGTTAGTCAAGTAAAATTTGTTCTTAAAAATGGAGGGTTTATAATTGTTTAGAATTAGTTTATATAATTATTTTCTATTAGTGTTCTCAATAATTTTAGGGTGTGCATTAATTATAATAGGATAAACATATTGACTAGAAAGACCACTTTACCTTTCCTTTTTATGATAAAATCCTCAAAATATTAGTTGAACAATCCCATTATTAATTTTTATTGTTTTTTTGGATACTTCAAGATTGATATAACTCTAGATGTTTAAAATAAAATTGCTTTTATACTCCCTTTTGGTACCTTTAATTATCAATGAACACTATTTTGACTGTGTAATTCCCCTGCCACCTTAAAATGATTCATGATTATCATTTTTATGAGTTTCTTAAGGAATCTATGAAGGTGTTTATGGATGTTTTTTAGTGTATAAACCATATTATTAGATTTTTATATAATTTTTATGGGATATAATTAGAGTGTTCATCTATTATTACCTTTTATTTAACTTTTATAAATGTCATTTTATTGCTGAGAGTGGAATTATTCTTTGTCATGAGGTGTATAGAAATATAATTCAAGTGGAAATTTACAAGGTTCAAATTATATATTAATTTCATTTTATTACTATTATGAAAGATATTAGATCCTTTCTTGGCCTTGTTGGCTTCTATATGAGATTCATAAATGATTTTAGATGAATTTATGTTCTTTTTAAAAGATTTCAGTAAAAATAAATTCATTATTTTCTTTAATGGGAAGTATAAATAAGCCTTTAATGAACTGAAATGGAAACTTATTTCCCCACCAATTATTCAACCACCTAATTGGGACATTCCATTGGAGATGATAATATATTCTTCATAATTCTATTTAGGTTTTATTCTTGGGAAAATATAAGAGAGGAAATCATATGTCACGGCTTATGCTTCAAGGATTCTAGATTCTTCCCAGTCTAATTACTCCACAATATAAATGGAATTGTAAGACATTGTTTTTTCCTTGACATGTTTAAGAGATAAATTTTGGGATCTAAATTAGTGGTCCTCACATGACAATATAATATTAGATATATAAAAAAATTAAGAATGAAAACCAAGTCTGGTTAGATGTATATTATTTATTCAGGAAGTTGACATAAAGATCTAATATAGGAAATGACTAAAGAATACCGTGGATGATCATTTGTGTAGGAAACCGACTGAATTTTTTCAGGATAATCCATCTGTTGAACCCATTATAGTGTTTTTACCTAGGGATAAATTTTATTATATTACAATTGAAAATAGAACATGGTTTTCAAACATAATAAATTTCAGAGCTTCTGAAGTTTTCCCCCACTAGTTTTCTGAGTTGAAGGTTGGTAAACTAATTAGTGAGTCATTGAAATACTTCTAGGATTATCATTAATTATGGAATATGATAATTGTTTTTCTTTTTAATATAGGTATCCCTAATTCTAAGATTTATTTAGTGATGAAATTATTTTATATTTTTAGTAGTGGTGGCCACATTGGGCCACAGAGTACTTCTAGGAAAGTGTTAGATTCTAGGATATTTTTCCTACCATCATTAATGATTTTCATGAGTTTTTTAGGACTAGTAAAAATTATCAATTCTATGGAAACATTTCTCAAATACATGATATTACACAACAACATTTGTTATTTTGTGATGTATTTGACGTTTAGGGAATTGATTTTATAGACCCTTTCCTTAATTTCTTTGTATATTACTACATCTTACTTGTTATAGATTATGTGTCAATATGGATGAAGTTGTTCCCACTATGACTAATGATAATAGATATGAGTCCCAATTTTTCAAGAGAATTCTGTTATGTACATTTGGGATGAAAAAGATTATTCTTATAGACTAAGGAATTCATTTTTATAATAAGACTTTGAAGGATTAATTGAAATTATATGGGGTTATTCATTAAGTGTATACACACTATTATAATCAAATGGATGGTTGAAGTTTTATATGGGGTGATCAATTATATTCATGAAAAAAATAACCTGAACATGAAAGATTGGAGATTAAGACTTGAGGCTACTTTGTGGGTGTATAACACTGTCTATAAGTCTCAAATCTGGATGTCTCATTATAAGATAGTTTTTGGAAGATATTTACATTTGCCTATGGAAATAGAGAATACTTATTTTTGGGATGTTAAATCATGAAATTTGACTCTGTTTGGAGCTATAAAAGAGAGGAATATTTTTTTAATAGTTCAAATAAATAAGGAAAAAAACCAATGAAAATTCCAATATTTTTAAAGAGAAAATAAAGGTTGTTCATGACCAGTTTATTTTAGACAAATAATTTCAAATTGAAGATAAATTTCTAATTTAAAACTCTAGGATTAATCTCTTCATAGCTAAATTTCATTCTAAATGGGTAGATCCATTTATTTTGAATCATCTTTTACCTTTTGGTGTTGTGCATATTAGAGATATTGGGATGAATTTTCTATTCACTATAAATGGATATAGGACTAATCTATTTTGAGAAGGTATGAATGAACCCCCAAAAGAGGAGTTCCTTTTGAGAAGCTAAAAATCAATGAAAAATCGTGGTTGTTTAATCACATACTATTTTTTTGGTTTGGAATAAGTTTTAGGGAAGGTACTTGCTTTTATAGTGTCAATTTTTTCTTTTTGTTTCATAGTGTTTCTTTGTAAAGGATAATGTAAGCTTGATTCCAAGAGGTTGTTCATGTTTCTCACCATGATAGATTCACTTGGGGTCATTCTCATCTTTGTTGAGAAACAAATTCACAATATATACATTTTAGGAGAATCTATATGTTGGAGAATATTGAATCATAACCCTCTTATTCTCATAAAATCTAATTTTATTTTACTTGAACTGATATTTTCTAGACTTTAATGTTAACCCTTTTCTTCTTTTAGGATAATTGAATCTAACTAGAGGGACGTTTTAAAATTTAAGATGGGGTATATTGGAGTGGAAGTAAAGGATAATAGATCTTATAATTCTAGGGAGTTATTCTTTTAAATTCTACCAATTTTTATGCCTTTGAAATATTCATAATGCTGCAAGTGCTTTAGACTATAAATGGTTAAAAAGTTGAAATGGAAGAGTTTTTTCATGCTGAAATTATTATTGTTTTATATTGGTTGTTTATTATTTATTTGATTTTTTATTAATTACATGTCATGTTGAATAATATTTTCTTCACTATAAATCATTTTTACACTTCCTTGAACTTGAACTAATATAAAATTTTTAATTTTGAACTAAATTTTTGTAGTGGAAACTAGTAGGAAGTATTTTTTAGGAAATAAGTTTTTGATTGTATATGTTGTGTGAAAAAATTCATTGGAATTTCTTATAATCCTTCATACATGAATATAGTCTACTAAAATTCTAAATATTTTCAAACTGTAAATTAAATTCAATTGTTTCTTCACTATATATTCAAAATTAGGAGACAATGTTGAGTTTTAGTGTGGGGGAAAGGATATTTCTATATTTTAAAAGTTACCATAATACAATTTATATCATAAACCCCTATTTTTTTTAAATTTTATTGTTTTTCATTTTTTATTTAATCATTTTTCATTTTTTTAAATTTGGATGATGTTTGAAAGATGATTTTATACTTTAAGGAGGTTAATTATCTATGAACCCTTGTATTTTGTTAGTTATGTAACACCCCAAGATTTCATAGTGTGTTATTTCTTCAAAATAATTCAATAACTTGCACTACATGCAACACCGAGTTCAATCACACCATGACTTACCAAACAAGCCATTCAAAAGAGGTTATGAATAGTATTAACTAAATTTTAAACTAATATATCCTTATAATTTTAGAATCCATATTACGAGTTTCTTAGACATAATGTAAGAACCAATTCATTTTCAGTATTGCACTTTTATCAACTTTTAAGAGTGAAACCTTTTTAAATACAATATTTTAAACTTTTTGACTAAATGGGGACATCAAAAATTTAAAATGAAACATCCCAAGCTTCTACGGTACGCTTCTCTTTGAATAATGTGATAGCGTGTGTTGTACGCAACACCGAGTTCTAACACACCATAACCAATCAAACTAGCCATTATGAATAGTAATACCTACTTTTTGAAATTATATATATTTTATATTTCAAAATGGACTTCATTTTTGGATTCGGAATATTGAATTTAGCCTAAGGTTAAATTTTGGTACTTTTCAGATAACTTTAATATTTTGATGAATAGTGAAAATTACTAAATTTTAATTAAAAAAAACTTTTTTAATCAAAATAATTAATAGTGATAAATTATGAATTTGAGTGGTTTTAAATTATATTTAGAATAAATTTTTACCATTTAATATAATGTTGGTAATTGGACAAAATTTTACAATTAAACCAAACATAAACAAGTGTCAATCTTTTGATAGTTATTATCTCTTAAAAACACGCTTTTTGTTTTAACAGCGGGAATTAATTTTAAATTAATTTCTTCCACTTCTGTGTTTTGAATTTAGAAAAATGGATTCCATATTTGGAATCAGGATTTTCAAATTGTGTAAATAGGTAACTTTTATTTTTAGACATTTTGAATAATTACTGCGGTAAATATTTTATTTACCATGGTTAAGGGTAAATCCGGTAAATAAGGGTTAAAAAAATAATATTATAATAATAATAAATTACCCTAAAACGTGTCCTAGACTTATTGGTTGATACATGTTCGGACATAGGGATATTGGGGTCGATTTTGGGACCCCATGGTGCCACTTGTAGGTGATAGGGACACTTTATTTTAATTAAGTTAAAATGAATACAAAAATGACCCAAGCATATATCTTTTAGAAAAACAATTTGTACATAGGGTTATATATGTTGGATTTTAGATTATAAATATTCATTAGAAAGATAAAAATATTTCCTACATAATTATATTTTATTTATAATTTTTATACATTAAATAATTTAATTTATTTATGACACAAAGATGATGCAGTAATTACTATAATAGTGAAAAATCAAAATAATTGATATTATAAATACCCAAATAAATATAATATGAATATTTTAATGAATTAAACTAATTTTATAGGATAATATGATATATTAGTATTGATTTAATTGACTTTTTTCGAAGAAATCAATCTGTTATGAGTTTCAAAAAAATCAACTATTGAATAGAGTCAAAATTGACATAAAAGTGTTCTTAAAACAAATATTATATTATTAATTGATATTAAATTCTTAAAAATCTAATGTTCGGCCAAGAGACTTATATCATGATAGGGGTATCATTACCGGACCACTTGGGGATCTCTTGGATGTATATAGTAAGTTTATTAACCATATTATATAAAAATACAAAGAGACATTGTAAAAGTGAAACTAATTAACTTAGAGTTAATACTTAAAGATAAGTTTAATATAAGTACCCAAACCTGTCTAAATTCTATTGGTTGAGTTTTGTCCGACCCATAACCACCTTAACCTTTTAATAATAAACTTTTGATCCATTAGAAACCGAATATGAATTTATTATAAATTAATATTTCTAGCTTTTCCAAAGGTGCCCCTCACCCCTCTTATAAAAGGGCACCCTTCCTTCTCTTTTCTTCACACCATAAAAACCTTTTGGTTCGGCCAAAATCTGCCCAAATACTCTCCCAAAATCCCTCACTACAACCTAGACGCATTAGTTTGATCAGAAAGCCAACCTAAGGAGCCCTTTTGATCAAATCAGAAGGAAGATACCGAAGAAGAGGTAATGATTTTACCACCCTTTTCCAAGTTCCTTTCTTCTTCCACTTCTTCTTCCTTTGTTGTTACCATTATAAAATAATAACTCTAGTATCATATATATACTGTGATGTTATTATAAATATGGTACAACCATATTCAGTATTCTATTCACCCTTTGAATAACATGTCACCATACGTGTGTACGTACGGCTTACCGTCTCCACGTCGTGGTGTATTTGTTATTCAATATATTATTATTTGGATGGGTATAATAATGATGTGTAACTAATGTAAATAATAAATATAACATGTTAATGATTCTGTATATATTATATACCATCCATTTATATATTATTTTAATATCAAAAGAATGATATCGTCGCTCGTGCGTACGTACGGACTACCGTCTCCACGAAAGCGATGAGATTAATTCTCCATCGTATCCATTCAAGTATAATTATCATTTGATGATTTAAAAATTATGTTTAAGGACTTGATATCATTATGAATATTAATAATATACAACCTATCCTTTAAAAACATGGCTTGCATAACAAAACATATAAAAGAAAATGAGTAAGTTAACACCCGGAACAACGATAATACTAAGATATTATTAACAAAGCAATGTTAAAAGATAATATATGATATCATATTAATGTATATGATTCTTGTATAATTTAATAAAAATTATTTCACCATTATACAGGAGGTTAACCTAACCCAACCAAGGAAAAGTACAAGGTAAGGGGTTTTCATCTCACTCCTTATTCCCGTGAGATTCATGCCATATTTCCACCATTACCTTTTGTGTGGTGTATGTACTGCCCATAATTATATTCTTTGTGTAATACACTCTAATTTATGTGTATTTACATATTAATTGTATGATACCTCTTTCATGGGTTGTATGTTTCATAAGTTACCAAATTGGTAAGGGTTATTTCAAAATCTCTTCATTATCCGAGGTTGTTTATACGTAATAATCTACTGAGATCTCTTTATCATCCACATCCATGTTTCTTACTAATTCATTTCAAAACATTTTTACTATTTACAAGAATATGGGTTAAATTCATTTATACCCTTATGTTTTTCGAAAGGAATCTTTCCGTCGTTTTCCAAACAAGTCACTTTTAACCTTTTCGACAAATTTAAGGTAAGAATGTTTTTTTAACTTATACGGCGGGTGCGGCTATTTACCGCCATTATAAAATAATCAAAGCTTCCCTTGCAAGCTTATAAGAATATTTTAAAATTGAATGTATTATTTTATAATTATGTTACTTTTAAAATGATTAAAAAAAAGAGATATTTCTCTAAAATAGTTTTGATTTCATCTATGTCAACATTCTTTGATGGCTTTTAAGCTTATTTGAAGTTGATTTATTATGATACAAAACATCCATATTTTATTGAAGGTTTTGTGCTATTTTTGACTGTGGATAAGTTATTCTTATGTCACTCATGGTTTTTGTTTAGAGTATTGACATTTCATAAGTTATTTGTAATCTGAATGTTTATGTTATATTTCAACCTTTCATTCAGATGAATGTGTTAGACAAGTATGTTCCGGGTTGGGGACCAGTAAAATAAGCCCTCTGGTTTGGTATCCGGTTATTAGAGGAACTCCGGTTTGGTCTCCGGTTATTAGAGGAACTCCGGGATGGTGTCCGGTTATTAGAGGCACTCCGGGTTGGTGTCCGGTTATTAGATGCACTCCGGGTTGGGTTCCGGTTACAGTTAGCCCCTAGGTCTTGGGACGAGGCCTTGAAAAAGAAATTAAAGTTCATCATTATGCATTCCATCATTATGAAAATGGTTATTGATATTGCATGTGATTATTCGATTAGTATAATATCCATGCGAATAAGTAAATGAAATTATTTCATTTTACTTTTGCCATAATATGTTGAAGTTCAAGTTTAAAAGGCTTTTGTATTGGTTATACATTTCCTTAAATGTTTATGCTTAATTTTGAAAGTTTCCGCTATATTGTTATCCTTACTGGGCATTTGAGCTCACCCCTTTTCTATGTTTTATTTTTCCCAGGATGTGAAGAAGTAAGTTATGAATGACCTGCAGGGATATTATGAGGGGATAATAGTGTGGACTATGGAGACATTATGTTGTTGTGGTAGTTTTTCACTTTATGATGTAATGTAAAACTTATGAATATATCTAGTGTTTCCAAGGCTACTAAACCAATCGGTCTTTCGAGATTTGATCTTTCTTGTGATCATTCCAATGTTATGTAATAATGCTCCAACTCTGGGTAACTAGGGTCAGGGCATTACAGTTGGTATCAGAGGAAGTTTAGTACAAACCTTGGAAGCTAGATTTAGATAAACTCTGATTAGAGCACATAGATTTAAGATTAATTTTGAGGATTAGTATAGAAGAACTTCCTAGAATTTTGGTATTGTAGAGATTTTGTGAGTTTTCCGAGCAATACATCCATGTCTGGATACGAGCAGGTAGAGGCGGCTCTGGCACAGATGTACCTAGGGGTAAAACCCAAAAACACCGCTTTGAGCTAGAATCGAACGGGAAGTGGTGCACGACAACGAGCCTTGCTGCACTCTTGGTTACGACACTCTCGGGGGATATGCTTAGGATAACTCTCATTTTCTTTACAAATCATTATGAAGGGTTTATGAGTATATACTTCCTCAAAGGAGACATTTTTATGATTGTGGATTATATCCATAAACTATTCAATTTATGTTATGTGTTTTACAAGTTTGGGATTAGGTATTGTTATTAATAAACTAATCTAATGTATACCATTGTTTAGAAATGGCGCCCAGAAGAAGGAATGAGAACTCTAGAAATGCACATGATACAAATAGAAAGAAGGATCATATATTTTATGGTCTTAAGCCAGAATTTACAAGAGAAATAGTCTCGCATGTATTATCATCATATGAAGAAATAATATCATGTGTTGATAAGATAAGTAAAGAGTTTACTGAGTCCTATGGCTTTGAAGGGAAGTAAGAGAAGAAAAGGATGGAAGAGAGAAAGATGGATAAATGGAAGAGGGAAAAGAAGAATTTTCCCATATGTGATAACTGTGGAAAGAAATACCCTGGAACTTGCCTAAAAGGAATGGGAGTTTGTTATAAGTGTGGAGGAAAAGGGCACAAAGTACATGACTGCAAGTGTAAGAAAATGGTTTCAAATGTACAATTCTTCATTTGCAAGGAGTTTGGACACTACGCGAACCTATGTCCCAGTCATCAGACTATGCCACAAATGATGCTATTAGATAATAATCAAGTTATGATACTACCACAGATGAAGAGGAATGATTAGAGTTCTTATGTTGATTATGTCAATTGAGTGTTGTATCAAAAATGTACTTGTTATAATAATTATGGAGTATATAAGGATTGTACTGCAGTACTATTTAATTAAGGACTTGAGATTGTGTGGAACAAAGAAAAGTGACTCAATAGCAGGATAAATTTTTTGGAAAATATATGGTTGAGAGAATGATAAACCATAATATAGTTCTGATACCGAGGTAGTAATTTTGGAATAATACATGATTGTTTTGGATAAATTATATTGGATATTCTTGACTACCTTGGAACTGATTAATGATTTGTATATTCCATCATTGTTGGGGTTTAAAACATTTTTGGATTGATGAAGTATATCCAGCATTCTATATGGAATAAGGGAGCATGAATGTAATCATTAAGGAATATGGAAATTCAGGATGTTTCAGTGTATTAAAAGAATACATGATGAAGGTATTCATATTCTATTACGGGGTAAAAAGGATTTACATTATGTTTACCTTCCTTATAAATGTTGGACTGTGAGTTTGGACAGAAGTATTTTGGATATTTCTAGTTTGGATTATTTTGGATTTCCATAAAAGGACAACTCGGAGGTCGGGCGGCAACCCGTCGCATCCGGTAAGGCCGCGAGACTTGAACCCACAACCGAAGGGCAACAAGGGTGTATCACCTACCACTGACCCACGTGATGTCCGGGATTAAATAATGTAGTTTTTTAAAGATCTGGTAGATGAATTATAAATTCGTTTTTTTTGAACCCTATACGAATAGGATAAATAGAATATATATTTTTGGTTCTATTATATTTTAGAGTGAAAGATGAGTTTGTGGTAGATATTTATTAATGGATAAAACTCTAATTATAAAGTAAGTATATCTCCTTATGATCTTAGCCAATCTCATAAATAAATTCCTAAACATTAATAAAAGGAACTTTGAACAAAAATGTCGTCCTAGATGGTACCTTAAATCATCACTAATTTATGGCTTTGGGATTGTTGGCCTTTTCATAGCCATGTTCTCTACCACTCTCCATCAGATAATTGATGGTTATATTTTTCTTCCATATCCATATTTTCCTACATGGAACCCTAGTATGTGTTATTTTCGGTAATCTTCATACTTTCCACTCTTTATTTTAAATAGAGGACTCATTAATTCATTTTTCGATGTGGGATTTCAACTAAGATATTTTGAAACGTCAAAAATGTGTTATCCTAATACCCTATGTTTTGTTGAACCGATGGTATTTCAAATCATCATAGTTTGATGAGATTAAGGACCTCAATTTTATACTTGTTTGTGATTTATGACCTCAATCACTACCTATAAATATTTACGTTTTCCTCCAATTATATGTCTCTGATTGCCACCAATGTTCTCCTAATCGAGATCATAATTTGGTGGTGACCCTTTCATTTCTCTTTTCCTCATATTAAGACTAAATTTTAGTAACCCAATTTCCGATGTGGGTTTTACCACAAATATATTTTCTATTTTCAACCTTTTATTTTCGAAGAACAATTTCAAATTGCGAGGACGCAATTTATTGAAGGAGGGGAGAATGTAACACCCCAAGATTTCATAGTGTGTTATTTCTTCAAAATAATTCAATAACTTGCACTACATGAAACACCGAGTACAATCGCACCATGAATTACCAAACAAGCCATTAAAAAGAGGTTATGAATAGTATTAACTAAATTTTAAACTAATATATCCTTATAATTTTAGAATCCATATTACGAGTTTCTTAGACATAATGTAAGAACCAATTCATTTTCAGTATTGCACTTTTATCAACTTTTAATAGTGAAACCTTTTTAAATACAATATTTTAAACTTTCTGACTAAATGGGGACATCAAAAATTTAAAATGGAACATCCCAAGCTTCTATGGTATGCTTCTCTTTGAATAATGTGATAGCGTGTGTTGTACGCAACACCGAGTTCTAACACACCATAACCAATCAAACTAGCCGTTATGAATAGTAATACCTACTTTTTGAAATTATATATATTTTATATTTCAAAATGGACTTCATTTTTGGATTCGGAATATCGAATTTATCCTAAGGTGAAATTTTGGTACTTTTCGGATAACTTTAATATTTTGATGAATAGTGAAAATTACTAAATTTTAATTAAAAACAACTTTTTTAATCAAAATAATTAATAGTGATAAATTATGAATTTGAGTGGGTTTAAAGTATATTTAGAATATATTTTTACAATTTGATATAATGTTGGTAATTGGACAAAATTTTACAATTAAACTGAACATAAACAAGTGTCAATCTTTTGATAGTTATTATCTCTTAAAAACACGCTTTTTGTTTTGACAGCGGGAATTAATTTTAAATTAATTTCTGCCACTTCTGTGTTTTGAATTTAGAAAAATGGATTCCATATTTGGAATCAGGATGTTAAAATTGTGTAAATAGGTAACTTTTATTTTTAGACATTTTGAATAATTACTGCGGTAAATATTTTATTTACCATGGTTAAGGGTAAATCTGGTAAATAAGGGTTAAGAAAATAATATTATAATAATACTAAATTACCCTAAAACATGTCCTATCCTTATTGGTTGATACACGTTCGTACATAGACATATTTGGGTCGATTTTGGGACCCCATGGTGCCACTTGTAGGTGATAGGGACACTTTATTTTAATTAAGTTAAAATGAATACAAAAATGACACAAGCATATATCTTTTAGCAAAACAATTTGTACATAGGGTTATATATGTTGGATTTTAGATTATAAATATTCATTAGAAATATAAAACGATTTCCTACATAATGATATTTTATTTATAATTTTTAGACATTAAATAATTTAATTTATTTATGACACAAAGATGATGCAGGAATTAATATAATAGTGAAAAATCAAAATAATTGATATTATAAATACCCAAATAAATATAATATGAAACTTTTAATGAATTAAACTAATTTTATAGTAAAATATGATATATTAGGATTGATGTAATTGACTTTGTTCTAAGTAATCAATCTGTTATGAGTTTCAAAAAAATCAACTATTGAATAGTGTCAAAATTGACATAAAAGAGTTCTTAAAACAAATATTATATTATTAATTGATATTAAATTCCTAAAAATATAAGGTTCGGCCAAGAGACTTATATAATGATAGGTGTCTCATTAATGGACCACTTGGGGGTCTCTTGGATGTATATAGTAATTTTATTAACCATATTATATAAAAATACAAAGAGACATTGTAAAAGTGAAACTAATTAACTTAGAGTTAATACTTAAAGATAAGGTTAATATAAGTACCCAAACCTGTCTAAATTCTATTGGTTGAGTTGTTTTCTACCCATACCCACCTTAACCTTTTAATAATCAACTTTTGAGCCATTAGAAACCGAATATGAATTTATTATAAATTAATATTTCTAGCTTTTCCAAAGGTGTCCCTCACCCCTCTTATAAAAGGGCACTCCTCCTTCTCTTTTCTTCACACCTTCAAAACCTTCTGGTTCGGCCAAACTCTGCCCGAATACTCTCCCAACATACCTCACTACAACCTAGAGGCCTTAGTTTGATCAGAAAGACAACCTAAGGATCCCTTTTGATCAAATCAAAAGGAAGAAACCGAAGAAGAGGTAATGATTTCACCACCCTTTTCCAAGTTCCTTTCTTCTTCCACTTCTTCTTCCTTTGTTGTTACCATTATAAAATAATAACTCCAGTATCATATATATAATGTGATGTTATTATAAATATGGTACAAACATATTCAGTATTCTATCCCCCTTTTGAATAACATGCCACCATATGTGTATACGTACGGCTTACCGTCTCCACGTCGTGGTGTAATTGTTATTCAATATATTATTATTTGGATGGGTATAATAATGATGTGTAACTAATGTAAATAATAAATATAACATGTTAATGATTCTTTATATATGATATTCCATCCATTTATATATTATTTTAATATCAAAAAAATGATATCGTCACTCATGCGTACGTACGGACTACCGTCTCCACGAACGCGATGAGATTAATTCTCCATCATATCCATTCAAGTATAATTATCATTTTATTATTTAAAAATTATGTTTAAGGACTTGATATCATTATGGATATGAATAATATAAAACCTATCCTTTACAGACATGGCTTACGTAACAAAACATATAAAATAAAATGAGTAAGTTAACACCCGAAACAACGATAATACTAAGATATTATTAACAAAGCAATGTTAAAAGATAATATATGATATCATATTAATGTATATGATTCTTGTATAATTTAATAACAATTATTTCACCATTATACAGGAGTTTAACCTACCCCAACCAAGGAAAAGTACAAGGTAAGGGTTTTTCATCTCACTCCTTATTCCCGTGAGATTCAAGCCATATTGCCACCATTACCTTTTGTGTGGTGTATGTACTGCCCATAATTATATTCTTTGTGCAATACACTCTAATTTATGTGTATTTACATATTCATTGTATGATACCTATTTCATGGGTTGTATGTTTCATAAGTTACCAAATTGGTAAGGGTTATTTCACAATCTCTTCATTATCCGAGGTTGTTTATACGTAATAATCTACTGGGATCTCTTTATCATCCACATCCATGTTTCTTACTAATGTATTTCAAAACATTTTTACTATTTACAAGAATATGGGTTAAAGTAATTTATACCCTTATGTGTTTCGAAAGGAATCTTTCTGTCGTTTTCCAAACAAGGAACTTTTAACCTTTTCGACAAATTTAAGGTAAGAATGTTTTTTTTAACTTATACGGCGGGTGCGGCTATTTACCGCCGTTATAAAATCGTCAAATCTTCCCTTAAAAGATTATAAGAATATTTTAAAATTTAATGTATTATTTTATAATTACGTTAATTTTAAAATGATTTAAAAAAAAGAGATATTTCTCTAAAATAGTTTTGATTTCATCTATGTCAACATTCTTTGATGGCTTTTAAGCTTATTTGAAGTTGATTTATTATGATACAAAACATCCATATTTTATTGAAGGTTTTGTGCTATTTTTGACTGTGGATAAGTTATTCTTATGTCACTCATGGTTTTTGTTTAGAGTATTGACATTTCATAAGTTATTTGTAATCCGAATTTTTATGTTATATTTCAACCTTTAATTCAGATGAATGTGTTAGGCAAGTATGTTCCGGGTTGGGGACTGGTAAAAGTAAGCCCTCCGGTTTGGTCTCAGGTTATTAGAGGAACTCCGGTTTGGTCTCCGGTTATTAGAGGAACTCCGGGATGGTGTCCAATTATTAGAGGCACTCCGGGTTGGTGTCCGGTTATTAGAGACACTACGGGTTGGGTTCCGGTTACAGTTAGCCCCTAGGTCTTGGGACGAGGCCTTGACAAAGAAATTAAAGTTCAGCATTATGCATTCCATCATTATGAAAGTGGTTATTGATATTGCATGTGATTATTCAATTAGTAGAATATCCATGTGAATAAGTAAATGGAATTATTTCATTTTACTTTTTCCACAATATGTTGAAGTTCTAGTTTAAAAGGCTTTTGTTTTGGTTATACATTTCCTTAAATGTTTATGCTTAATTTTGAAAGTTTCCGCTATATTATTATCCTCACTGGGAATTTGAGATCACCCCTTTTCTATGTTTTATTTTTCCCAGGATGTGAAGAAGTAAGTAATGAATTACCTGCAGGGATATTATGAGGGGATAATAGTGTGGACTATGGAGACATTATGTTGTTTTAGTAGTTTTTCACTCTATGATGTAATGTAAAACTTATGAATATATCTAGTGTTTCCAAGGCTACTAAACCAATCGGTCTTTCGAGATTTGATCTTTCTTGTGATCATGCCAATGTTACGTAATAATGCACCGAATCTGGGTAACTTGGGTCGGGGCATTACAAGATAAATCATTTTTAATTGCAATCTTAAAAAGAGGTTGACTTTGGTAAAAGATAGGTTGAATATTATACAATTAAAATTTTCCTTTAATTATTTTATCTATCTTTAAACTCATAAAATATGCATTCAAATGAATTCCGAAATTAAAATCTTAATTCAAATTTAACTCATTACTTTATTCTTTAATATTTTGGATGAGTTATTTATGCTTATCTGTTAATTATTAAGAATTATTATCCAAATAGATTGTTTAGTTATTGTGTGTTCTAATTATGTGATTCAGTTCTCCTTAAGGTAAAAAGATATATGGGATTAAATTTGAATGAAAATTAAATTTAGTTTAATTTTTTATCAAATATTTAAGGTCAATAATTTATATAAAATAGTATTATGATTTTTCATTAACAATAGTTATTTTCTCAAGGTCAAATCATTCACTTTTTGATGAAAATTTATGAGTGGAAATCATTTTGATAACTATTTTTTTGTGGCCATATATTATTTCATGATTAATATTCATTAAATTTCACTAAATTTGAATCATTATTTACTTTAGGATAAACAAAAGCTTAGGGTGGAGGAATTTGATGGGTATTTGTTTTTTATATTATTTTTACACATCATTTTTTAATTTAATTATGTTCTAATCATCAAAATTATTTACTTAATTGAATAATTTACCTTTCTTAATTTGTTGTTTTATATTATAGTTGGAGTTTGGCAGATTGGAACAAACCCTGTAATCTTACATGAAAAAATGGGGGTTCAAAACCCATTGGGAACATGTACTATAGCTGTAGTTTTGCGTTAATGTAACAGTGTAGGAACTATAGAAATGGTAGGCAATATAGTGGCGGAAGACATTGTAGAAATGGCAGGTACTGTGCGGGTACTGTAGCAGCATGGGTACATTAGAAGTAATATTCATTGAATGGGGCTTAGGACAAAAATTTGGGCCTACTGGAAGTGTAATGGACTACATGTTCACTGTGATTTCAGACTATTTAACGGGTCTCCCTCTACCCAGTCAAAATAGGTATTTGCTTTGCTGTAACAACAAAATGAGGTTTCGATCCCAACCTTTTAAAAACAATGTGCTGTTTTATTAGTCATACTCTTAATATTTTTTTAAAATATGAGTTTAATTGTTAATTTTTATTTTCTAATTATCTCTTAGTTGAAGGAGTAATTGTTTTGAACTTTCAATTTTATTCTTATTCATTTGAATTATGGACTAACAATATTTAAATGTTTTATTTATTTATTTAATTTTCTATTGTTTCTTTTAAAATAATAAATTTATGTTTTCTAAATTTAACTGATTTTTAATTAATTTATTATTTGTTTTATTTTTTATTGAAAATAATTAATTTATCATTGTTTTTTATTTTAATTCAATTACTAGTTTTTGTGTCTTTGAATTTTGATTTTAATTTACATTTTACATTTGTTGTTATATATTTTTCAGGCAGTAGTTCGATCATGTAGTAGTTTTGAATTTTAATTTACAAATCCAATTATCAAGTGATACTACGAATCCAAATTTCAATGTAGCCAAATTTCAAGATGGAAAAAATGTAAAAGAATCTTTGTTTTAGCCACAAGTAGATCAATATAGTATAATATTAATAAAAACCTAGAAAGAAAATTTTCCAACTACTACATAGACAATTTTAAAGCAGAAAACAATGTAGGTGTTCTAAAGTTGTAAATCTCATGTAGGGGATTTCTTAAAAGGTATTCTATCCATATATCCATCTATTCAGGTGCATGAATATTTAAACATACAATTATCCTTGAAACTATTGTGAGAACCCTATTGGGATTGAAAATGATTGGCCCACCAGTGCAGCGATAATCACATCATAAAATAAAGTGACAAAAGTAAAAAAAATAAACAACACCAGATGCAATGTGGAAACCCCCCAAAATGAAAGGGGTAGAAAACCATGTGAAAATAGAAGGAACACTATAAGTAAAAGTGGGAACACACTACCTCACTATTAGAAGAATAAAACCTCCAGAATATATCTCTTGAGTACGTGGTGAAACCGCCTCAAAAAATATTGATCAAATAGATGAAGAACCAGTGATGATATTGTCGATGAAGCTGATGAGATGAGATGATGTTCTAGAGGGGAGAGCTTCCTTTTTATAGGCCGCATCAATCCCCTACTTCTCTTCCTTCATTAGTGGGTTTTGTGTAGTTGGCCACCAACTTGACACCTACCACTGTATGCCCCCTTTGGAAAAGTTGGGGTGAAACCATTTGTGGAAAAAATGATACTGACACATCTCGCACATAGAGATTTATTGATAAACAATCGCATCTCCACACATCCTTTCAATATACCAAACCACGCTTCCCTTGCCTCTATGAGTCCACTTAAGAATTTTCACCATCTAAACTTATTAGAGTCAATCGCCTTCATCAGAAAATCTTCCGGAATTTTCAGTGTGTATTTTTTTGCATCTCTGTACTTAATTTATCCACTACATCTCATACTAAGTGATATTGTTCCGCAATGTGTTTAATCCTAGAATAAAAATATGAATTCTCTGTATTGTGAAAGGTTTTATAACTGTCAAAAAACAATGGAAGCTTCTCATGTCTGTGCCTGAGATCCTCAAAAACTTTCTCATCCAAATCACCTCATTAAAAGCCTATGATGCTTCTATGTACTCTACCTCAATCGTGGATAAATCCACAATTGATTATAACTTCTAAATTCACCTCACAGTTCCTCCTATAAGAGTAAAGAAATAAACAATAGTGGATTTCCTCTAGTAAGATTCACCTATAAAATATGAATCTGCATAGTCTATGATAGTGAAATCTTATCCTTTGTAACATAATGCAACATCTCAGGTCTCCTTGATGTAACTTAAGATCCTCTCCAATCCTCTCCAATGATCCTGTCCTAGATTCTCATTATACTGACTAAATGCTCCCACTATATTGCAATGCATTGCCAAGAATAAACCATAGAAAACATTAGACTCCCCACTACTGAAGCATAAAGTACTCAATACATATCCATCCTCCATGATTCACTACTAGGAATTATCAAAAAGGATAACATGAAATTAATAAGAATAATGGTAGAGATTTTATTATAGTCTTTCATGTTGAGTCATTTCATGTTTTTCTATAAGTAATTATTCTATGATAACCAAATCATCCCATTAATTTTATCTCAGTAAGTCTTTATTCTATGAATCTTGTTTTCTAGTACCAAGTCCTTTATATCAAACTCTATATCCAATTATGCCTTCATCTCCTAGATCTGATCATTTTTGGGGATTGAATCCAACATATCATCCATATACAACAGTAGGATGATGAAATCATTAACATACAAAAAACTTAAATATGAATAAGGATCTAAATGAAGTCAATTATATCCTTGGATCATGATATAAGAATAAAATCTCTTGTACCAACACCACAATGCCTACTTGAAACCATACTGATATTTCTTCAACCTGAAAACTAGGTTAACTTTTCTTTATTATACAAAACATTTTGGTTGGATCATATGTATCTCTTCATCAAGATTAGTATTGAGAAAATCAGCCTTCACATCCAGATACTCTAGATGTAAACTATATATTGAAAACATCTCCAGAACAATCCGAACAGTCTTCAGTCCAACAATGGGAGAAAATATTTCAATGAAATAAATAAATTATTTCTAAGCATATGCTTTGACCATCAGTCTTTCATGATATCTTTCCACCAAGACTTTTCTATCATGATTGACTTTAATGAAGCAATTTTTGTCGATAACATTACTTATATGAGGTAATGGAACAGTATCCCATGTCTTGTTCTTGTGGAAGGTGTCAAGTTCCTCCTACATCAATGCCATCTAGGAGGATACATCTGGACTCTGGGTTTCCTCCACAAAATAAGATAGATCTCTATCCTCCTTAAACAAGTAGTATGAAATATTGTTCTTAGTGACAATGTTTTATTTTTGTACTTGTTATATTTTCTACTATGTTGACCATTGTGGTCCATACTAAATCAGTATTTGATTATCATGCTTTGGTAATTACTCAGAGGAAACCGGTTCTTCCTTGTATTTGTCCTCCACATTTACTATTGTAGTTTATGCATTATATTTTTCCATTTATCCGTAAATTTTCATTTGCAACTTGTATTATAAGAAAATGACATCTCTTTTGATGATAAGTTTATGGGTTGTGGGGCCCCAAAAACAATACCCCTTCACACCATCAGCATACCCCAAGAAGATACATTTCCAGGATCTTGAATCTAACTTCTATTTTTCATGGTCATTAAACGATTCATATATGAGACTTAAAAATGTATGTAACTGTGAATAGTTAGTAGGCTTAACAGTTCACTTCCCATTGGTGTCTTCAGATCAATCGACATCGAAGGATATCTATTGATCACAGAATAGGAGATATTCACTACTTTTGCCCAAAATATTTTGGAAATTTCTATAGCCTTCAACATCAACCTTATTTTTTCCAACAAGGTCCTATTAATATTCTCTGTTACTCGATTTTTATAAGGAGTGTACACCATCGTGAACTATCCCTTGATTCCTTCATATTGACTAAAAGTATCAAACTCCTCGCTTGTATATTCTCCACCATTGTTATTCATCAAATACATGATCTTGTTTCTATATTCAAGTTCCTTCTATGATTTGAATGTTTTGAAGACTTAAGAAACATATTATTTAATATTTATTGGGTACACCCAACATCTCTTATAATAATCATAAATAAATGACAGCAATTTACTTTCTATTCCCAAGGATTTAACCAGTTCTTTCCAAACATCTAAATGAATAAACTTTAAGATCTCCTTATTCTTTCTGTTGACGTCCCGAACATTAACTAGTTTTGTTTCCTCAGACAAAAATGCACACAAAATGGTAAGGATACATTCATAATCCCAAGCTATAAATTATGATCCAAAGAATCTTTAGGGATCATTATAACATATGGAGAAGCATTCATTTCCATAACATCGTTTACTCTTTCATCAAGGTAGTTGATTCAATAAGTATCACTGCCTACTTATACGTTCAACCCATAAGAAAGTACATGTTAATTGAGATCTTATTTTACTTTATCACCAAAAAAACACCCTGAACAATTCTTATCACTCTATTCTAGGTGTGATTCTTGAATACAATGTAATCAAATTACCCCAAAGACATATGTTCTTTAGGCCCTTCACAAGGGGTACTACTTATATTATTTGAACAATACCACCATGCATCTTCTGTTGGATGTTAATGTACCCAATGATCTTCAAGGTGTGATAATTCCCCATGTTCAGAATTCCTTCTAGGATAGTTTCATAAAAATAAAACCATTCACATTGATACATCATATGAAATGTTACTCCCTAGTCAATTTTCTATGCTTTGTTAAGATGTTTTATGGTTCCAAGAGTCTTTGTCGTTTCATTGACTAGTATATTTCTAGAAGTACTCACCATATTTCTATCTAGGTAATAATCCCGGCTCCCACTGGAACCCCACTCCATCATCACATCTTCATCTATTTCATTAATTTCCAGTAGACAATTATCCTTCAACAACATTGATTTTATCTTCATTTTACACAAAGGAAAATCATTGGTATTGAAATTATTGATCTCAAATTTATCCACCAAATGGAAACGCAATCAATCCAAAACCTCTTATATTTCAAAACAGTGTATTTCATAACCTCAATAAATTTTTATTCTTTGAAAGATCAACCGGAATCAAAATCACAGAAAATACTCAAATTAATGAAAATTATTAATACCTAAAAAAGTGAATAGAATAGGCCCAGAACCATAAAATGATACCACTTGTTCGGACCAAAAATGATTGTCCTACCAGTGTAGTGATAATCACGATATAAAATAAAGTGAAAAAATTTGGAAATAAATAACACCATATGTAACATAGAAAACCACCCAAAATTAAAGGGGTAAAAAACCACATGAAAATTGAAGGATAACTATGGGTAAAAGTGGGTACACACTCCCTCACTATTACAAGGATAAACTCTATAAATATTTCTCTTGAATAAGTAGGGAAAACACCTCAAAAAATATTGCTTAAATAGATAAAAACCCAATGATGAGATTGTTGATGAAGATTATGAGATGATATGATCTGCTATAGGGGAGAGCCTTATTTTATATGCCTCTTAAAACCCCTAGAACTCTTCCAATACTGGTGGGTTTGGAGGATCTGGCCACAAAACTCACACCTACCACTGACTGTACCTTTTGACTATATGGGGGGGGGGAACTATTTGTAGAAAAAATGATGCAAAAAAACCCAAGATCGACTAGAAGATTGGAATCGAGAAAAAGAGTTGATCAAAGTTTGATGTACAACCATGAAGGTTGAATATTCTCCCTTGATAGGTCTGAATCCATTGTTGAAGATCATCAAATCCACCACAGAGAAATAGGTTGAGGCATAGTGGGTGATGATGTAGGAAGCTTTATATCGAGTGATGTATTTATGCTCATCATACTAAGGAAATAAAAGTCAGAATGAACTGTAGATGTTGAAATCAAGAACTCTTGAGGTCTATATTTAAGATCAATATCCTGATCCAATATTGAAGATGACGCCAAATTTATTTTCAATGTTATTGATTTTGTAGAAGCTAAAGAATTATTCTTGAGAATCTCGAAACATGAAGAAACCAGATCTGAGGCCAAATAAATACAATAGTATCTAAGGTGACACTAATGATCTTAAAAATACACTAATACCAATCCTATCCAATCTATGGGTTCCATCCATAGTAAATAGATCACTGCTTTTATTTCCAGTTGATCTTGATTCTGCAAAAATTCACATAATGTCAATGAAATCGAGAAGGCAACTGATAGTGATGAACTTGAAGATGAAGAATGCCTCTAAAAATCATTATATGAAAATAAAATAAGATTTATTACCACCATTATTAATGATGAAATCCCAAAAATAAATAATATTCACTGAAATTCATATGATGAAGATGAAGAATGCCATTTTTAGATCTCAATGCTGTTTTGGCACCCAAATTTGTTTATGAATGTGAGTTTGTAGAGTTGAAAAATATTTTGAGTTCGAAGATGGATAAAGATCAATTAGGATTAATGGTTTTGATTTTTTGAAGGTGTGAATGAGAATTATTATATGGGTTTGATAGAATCCACTAATGTGGTTGCTGTAATGGGGTTACATTCACACTTAGTGTTCGATGGAATGACTCAACTAGTTCAATTTGAATGCCGCTAAAACATCGTTTAGAGGCCTTTTAGCTAGTTGGTTCGAACACCATAAGAAGGTTTTAATGGGTATTTGAAAGGGATAATTGAGGCTTCATGTTTGAATTTAAAAATAGAATTTTAAAATACAATGATGAAGATATTTGATGTAAGTTTGGATGTTTGGATATTGTATAGACTGAAACATGGAAATCAAAATTATATAAAAAGAAAAAATACCTTTGAGAAAGAATTTAGAGTTAAAAAAAATTAAAAAAATAATAAGAAATTATAGCTGGTTAGAGCATTTAATGCTCTCCTAAAAGTTGGTGATGTATGTTAATGAATTTCTGTAAAGATACAATGCCCATGACTCAAGAGGAGAGAATTAATTATCACAGGTGACTATCATGGAAAAAAGTTGAGTTGGGAGGATGCGACCCTTTATTGTAAATAAAAGAAACTCCAAGAACAATAGTGAAGGGAGGAATTCAGAAACACACACATTCATAATTGTGACGTCAGGAGAAGGTGCATTAAATAAGAACTCGAAGATATTATTGAGAGCTCAACGAGGATCTTTTTATGGTCATCTTGCTTAGGATGAATATTGGAGTTCACTAGAACACCTTGATAATGTCTAGATAGATTTTTTGGTGGTTGTAGCTAGCATATTTGAATGTTGGTGTATTTTTGAGTTATCATTTCTTATTTTTAACAACTATAATTATATCAAGACTTCAGAACATTGAAAAATGATCACTAATTAATGTTTTATTATCTTATCACTTTGTTAATGTTTTTTCTTCCATTCTATGAATGGATAACTATATATTGGAGTGTGTGTATCTATTATTTATTCTTGTTAGTGAAAGGAAATTATGATTTTGAAGATGATTTTTTCCACTTTAATTTCTCAATCCGTGATTGAAGGCTATGAGTACAGAGTGAGTGGAACATGTTAGTGTTCTCATAAATCATTGAGTACCTTTGTTGAGTCGTACTAAAAGAAAACCAATGACTAATATCTTAGATGTTATCTTAAATTTAATAAAATAAATGAGATGAATGCTTATAGATTTCAATTTACGCATTAAGGGAGTTATAGTTGTGAAATACTTTTTGAATGACAATGGAAGACTAATGCATAAGAATTTATAGTCAATCTTTTGTTCCAACATTCTATAAGTTTTAGTATTTGTTTTTTTTACTTTTGTTTTCATATTAAAAAATTCAAAAAAGGTGAAATAGTTAATTTACTATCATATAAATCCCACAAAAAATATTAAACACACATAACAACAACAACAACAACAATAACAACAACAATAACAACAATAATAATAGGTGACATAGAAACTCCACAGTGGAAACCTTATTGCGATATAACCTTGGTATTTCCTATATGAAACAATTGGTCGATAAAAAATAGAATAAAACATACATATGTACGTCAAAAAATTCGAGTCTTCAATTAGCACCATTTATTGAGAGGCTTTTAAGGAGTTCACAAATTTTTAATCTAATAAAAAAGTTATTTTTAAAAAATTGTATGTTTTATGACAACTAATAAACGTAAATATCTTGAATTAAAAATTAATATAATCTCAAAACTAAAAAAAATTAAAAAAAAAATAAAAAAAATGTCGTATTTAAAAATTTATAAATATTTGAAATATTAAAAAAAGAAATACAAAAGAAAATTTCATCAAAATTCAAATCTTTTAAAAATTTGAAAAAATGGTTAAATAAATAATATTGTAGGAGATCACTGCTCATGAATTTTAAAACTAGAAATACACTCTACGTTACTCAGACACAGCCCCATTATTTGAGACTAGATCTATCTCGACACTTAATCCACCCAAATTTCATGGGATACTGGGTGAGGACCCACACAAACACCTGAAATAGTATTACGTGGTGTGTATCCCCATGAAACCAAAAGTGTTATGTGATGCTCAAATCAAAACCATGGAATTCCCATTTTCTCCTAATATGGTGGATAAAGTGTGCTTCTACGACACCCATTCCACGTCAATTGGGAGTTGAAAATAGTTAAATAAGATATCTCTAGAATTTTTTTCCAACCCCTTGGACTAATTCCCCTAGATAAGATATATGTTGCATTAGACAGTTGTAATGGAAAACTATTCATGAGTATTAGGAGAGGTTTAATAAATTTTGTTCTAGATACAATCATTACTACATTTTATATAAGATTATAATCTAGTATTTTTATGAAGCCATAGTCTTTATGGATAGGACCACGGTAGATACTGCAGTAGAAGGAATATTGGTAGTTAAGTCTCCTAAAGATTCTAGAAATGTCATTCCAAACATGGCCCAAAATTCATAGCAATTTAGTACTAGGGTATTAATCTAAGTAAAACAGACTTTAGAAGTATTTACATCCAATTTTGAATGTAGTTAAATATAAATCCAATAGATTGATCTTGTTATAATGATGAGGTAAATTCTATCTAGCTATATCCGTTCATAAATTCAACAGAAAATAGTTTTTACAATCCAAACACAATGTGTAATTTTTCATCTTCTAGTCATTTCAATGATCAATATCCTTATTTATAAGTAGGAACTGAATCTTAAAATAATATAGTCCTTAAAAATCCTTTCTATAATAAGTTGAATAGTTAATTTTGCATAACAAATATTTAATTGAGTTCTTTTAAATCCAATAATAATTTAAAAAAAGGCTAGAATTACCAACAAAAAATATTCTTAGATATAATGGTCAACCAAATTTTAATTTAAAGCCCCCAAAAATTAATCAACATGCTAGGTACAATGAATACCAAATCCAAAACCATTTTTTTGGAAAATTTCCCAACATTTTAGAATCAATAAAATCAAAAATTAAAAAATAACCAAATAAATGATTAAAATATTCATTAAATGGATTAAATGAAATAGGTCATTTCTTAATAATAATATGTATTGTAATAAAACTGGGTAACTCAAATGGGTCAAATGGAAATCGAAATTAGTCGATCGAAAATTCAAAAGAGTGGTAATTTTACATCACAATCTAATGTGAACCAATGTAGAAGAGTGAATATTAGTGTAACAATTATGAGAAGTGAAACTAAAATTCAAAACCCTTAAGATGAAATCAAAGAATAAGAACCTAAAAAAGGATAACTATCATTGTGAAACTAATGAAAAACCGCATACTAAATTTATTTTTAAACCCACAAAATATGTAGATGAACTTGCAATCCGGAAAATAGTACAATAATGAAAAAATGAATAAATAAAGGTTTAAATAACTTATATGTATTTAATAAATTTAATGGGATCTTAAAAATAGAAGAATAAAGATGAAGATGAACTAAAAATGTATAGATCCACCACCTTATCCATTGATAAGTCCTCCTATCAAAAATATCATTGACATCGAAATGGGTAAGGAAGTGCTTGAATCATTTAGGAATGTTTAGGTTAGAATCAATTTATTATATGTTTGTGAAACATATCCCTATATATAGTAAATTTATTAATGAAATATGTACTCAGAAAAGGAAGTTCAAGGGAGGTGAGAAAGTTAATTTGGGAATAAATATTCCATTCATGATCCAATAATTACTCCCTATTAAATGCAAGGATCCTGATATGTTTTCAATATGTTGTGTTATTTAAAATCACTATTTTAAGGATGCTGTGTTAGATTTAGGAGCCCTTATAAATGTTATGCCTTATTATTTGTTTAATCTATTCTAGTTAGAGATCACAAAGACTATTGTTTTATTATCTAGCTGGCTAATAATATTTTAGTCAAGCCACCTAGAGTCTTTGAAGATCTGTTGATAATGGTAAAATATTTATTTTTACATACAGATTTTTATATGTTAGACACAGAGGATGGAAGTTTTAACACACACACCTTTGATTTTTGGGAGACCATCCCTAAAAAATAATAAATAAAATATTAATGTTCACAAATTGATTTTATCCTTAGTGTTTAAGGTAATATGATTAATTTTCATATATTTGAATCAATAAAACACCATGTGCCAGATCATTGTTCATAACAAGTTAACATGATTGACTAGTTTCCACAATGTTGTTTCTATATTTTATTGAAATTAACTAATCTCATAATACTTTGGGAAATTAACATTAATATGATGACGAGTCAGTTGGAATTTAAAATTATGACATCCTCTATAATGTTGAAGCTAAAAAATTAATCTATTTTTTGGAGAAATTTAATGATATTTTGGAATTTCTAAAAAAGAAAATATGTTTTTTTTTCTAAAATAATGTTGAAATGGATGAAGATTTTATAAGATTAATGTAATGTGTAATGATACTAAAAAATTTTAATTTCTCTATAAAATTAAAACTAAAATGGATGAAATTGATATGAATTATGCTCAATATGATAGAACTATGAAACATTATTTTTTCTCAAATAATGATTATTGTGAATCCACAATTTGAAACCTAAAATATTCTCAAAATGTCACTGAAGAGTCACAAATTTTTTTTGAATTTGAATCTGAAAATTATTTTGGGGATGAAACATATTTTTTGCTAGAAAATTATTTAACTAATTGTCTATAATTTTGTAATTCTGTTATTCATTGGGATTATTTAGCAACTGAAAATGAAATCAAAGATCCCATAAAACCCAATTTTTACAAAGGGGAGATCCGACCTCCACATGAACATAAACTATTTACTAAAAATTTCTTGTATTCCAACTTTGAAAATAAACAAAAATTTTCTATTATAATTATAACATGGATTTCTAGTGAACCTAATAAACCAACTTTTAGAAGCCCTTAGGGAGAATAGGAAGACCATGAGATGGTCTTTAAATGTATTACTAAAATATATTCCATAAATTTTAATGAAAATAAATATTCTAGAGGAAAATTACAATCCTATTAGGAAATTATAAAGGATATTGAATCCCATTCTATAAGTGGTTAAGAAATATGCGACTACCTTCTTGACAATAGGTATAATTTATCCCATTACTGATAATCGATGGGTTAGTCCAGTGAAAACTGTTCCTAATAAGGGTTGGTTCATGGTTGTTAATAATTAATTTTGATAATTATTTCCTTCCATGTTTACCAATAAGTGTAGTTTATGAATTGATTATAGGAAGATATAATTAGTAACTAAGAAATACAACTTACGCTAACCTTTTATTTATCCATTTATTAAAAGGTTTGCTACCCAATCCCTTTATTTCAGCATGGATAGTTTTTCTACATTATTCAATATTTATATAGATCTATAGGAAAAAGATAATAAAACTTTTACATTGTATTTTGGTACATTTTCTTATTGGAGGATTACATTTTGGATTACGTAATGTGCCAACCACCTTCCAAAGATGCATGAATATATATATTTTTTCTTTCTTATGGAATATAAGAAGGTTTTTATGGATGATTTTATAGTCTAAGGTCCTTATTTCGAGATATTAATGAGGTGTTTAGGGGATATTCATAGTGTGTTCATTGATAAGATCTTTGTTTTGGACTTTTAGAAATTCTATTCTATGGTTGAGAGTGGGATTGTGATTAGTCATGGTGTGTTTAGAAATTGAATTCGAGTGGAAATGACCAAGGTTAAAATTTTCTATTCATTTCATTTTCCTAATATTGTGGAGGATATTATATTTATTTTCCTTTTGGGTTCTATAAGATGTTTATAAAATAATTTAGGAAAATTTCTTTTTATTTTAAAAGACTTATACAATTATAAATTTCTTTTTATTTGATGGAATGTATAAATAATCATTTAATGAAAACAAATAGAAACTTGTGTCCCCACCAATAGTTTAAATACATAATTGGGACATTCCTTTTTAGTTGATGAAAAATTCTTCAATAGTCTCTATAGGGGTTGATCTGGGGAAAAGAGTTGAGAGGAAATCTAATTCCATTGCTTATGATTCCAGGAATCACGATTTTTCCAATCCAATTACTCCATAACATTAGTGGAAATTTTGGAAATTGTTTTTTCTATTGATATGTTTATGAGATATCTTTTAGGGTCTAAATTAATGGTTGTCATTGAAAATTATTCAAATAGATATCTCATGAAAATGAATTAATCAAAACAAAGGCTAGTTATATGGATACAATTGCTTTAGAAATGTTACATAAAAATCCAGGATAGTAAATGAATTGAGAACAACATGGATGATCATTGGATTAGGATACCTATTGAACTTGTTTAAGACAAATGATCTGTCAAACCTATTAGAGATTTCTTCGTTGTAGAGAAATTTTATTCTTCTTCCATAGAAAATATATCATGGTATTTGAATATACTAAATTTCTTATATACTGAAATTTATATCCATTGGTTCTCCAAGAATAAAATTTCTAAAATATTTAGTGAATGAAGGAAATATGCATGTAATGCTCCTTATTTGTAACATATGGATAGTGATAAGATTTTTTTTGAGATTTATCACAAATTATAATATTTATTTATTACTGAAATTGTAGCATAGTTTTAGATATGGTGGCAAATTTGGGCTAGATAGGAGGTCCTGGAAGGTTTTGGATTCAGGGATATTTTAGAATACCATTTTTATAGATTCTCATAAAATTTGAAGGACCTATAAATCATGTCAAATCCAAGGAAACATTCTCAAAGACATAATGTACCATAATAGACTTTGTTTTTTTTGTGATGTATTTGGTGTTTGGGGAATAGATTTTTTGGGAAATTTCCCTAATTCCATTGGATATTCCTATCTCATGATTTCCGTATATTATTTATCTAAGTGGATTGAATATATGTCCACTAGAACTGATAATTATAGAGTTGTGTCCTAATTTTTCATTAAAAATATATTTTATCAATTTGGGATGTCAAGGTTCATTATTACAGACCATGAAATCATTAAAGTAATTATAATTTGGGGGATTATTTGAAAATATATGGGTTTTGTTATAAAGATTCTACACCCAATCATACTCAAATGAATAGTTTAAGTGTAAAATAAAGAGATCATGCATATTCATGATAAAACTATTAACCCGAACATGAAAGATTGGATCTAAAGACTTGAGGATTCTTTGTGGACATATAATACGACCTATAAGACAACAATAGGTTTGTGTCCTTAGATAGTAGTTTTTTATAGCTTTTCAGTTATCAGTGGAATTAGAGAATTAAATTGTTTGGGAAATTAAATCATAAAATTTGAATCTTATTGAAGCTGGAAAATAGAGGAATCTTTGTTTGAAATTGTCATAATAAATAAGGAACAATTCCTATGAAAATTATATGTTTCTTAAAGAGAAGACAAATGTTGTTCATGACTAGTTAATTTTAAATAATGAATTTCATATTGGATATAAAGTGATACTATATAACTCTAGATTTAATATCTTCATAGTTAAATTTTTTTTCAAATGGAATGATCCTTTTATTATAACCCATATTTTTCCTTTTAGTGCGGTGCTGATTAGATATCCTAGGTATGATGTTTCATTCACTATTGAAGGAAATAGGTTTATGATTTTTTGTGAATTTTTTAATGAACCACTAGGAGCAGAGTTCCTTGTGATTGAAGTAGAATATCATTGAATAATCCGAGTTTTTTACTCCCTTGCTATATGTTTTGTTTATAATAAGTGTGGGGGAAGGTAAAAACCTTTTTAATGTGAGCTTTTCCGTTTTTTCATAGTGATTCATTTTGGAGAATAATGAAATCATTATGGGAAGATATTATTTCCATTTTTCACCATGATATATTTGATTCGGGCCATTCTCTACTTTGTGGTGTGGAACATTTAAAATATATTATTTTTAAGAGAAGCTATAAGATGATAAATATTGATTGACATCGCTATTATTTTCATAAAATTGGGTTTCATTTTTCTAGAACTGATTTTTTCAGGACAATAATGTGAAAAATTTTCTACTATTAGTATATTTATAGCTTACTTGAGGGAATTTTTCAAACTGAATAAGGGATACATTAGAGTGGATTTAAAGTAAAATAAATATACTAGTTCTAGGGAGTTATTCAATTAAATTCTACTCATTTTATGGATTTGAAATCTACTTGCTTCCTCTTCTACTTTGGACATTAATTGTTAAAAAAGTGGAAATGTAATATTCTTTCATACTTAAATTGGTGGTGTTATATACTGGTTATTTCTATTAAATTTTGTGTTTTTGATAATTTATTAGTGTTGTGTCATGATTAATAATATTTTATTTATTGGAAATCATTTTTCACACTTCCTTAAACATGATTTATTATAAAAATTTTACTTTTTAGAAGAATCATTGAAGTGGTAACTTGTAGGAAAGATTTTTTCATGATGTGAGTTGTTGATTATTTGCATCATGTGGAATTGTTTTTAGTTTTATTATGAACCTTGGTACAATATTACAGTTTACTGAATTGATAAATCATTTGAGTCATTAAAGTGAATTCACATGTTTCTCCACCTTAGATTCAACATTGGGGACATTGTTGAATTTAGTGTAGGGGAAGGGTCTTTCAATGTGATAAACTTTACCAAAATGTGATTCATATCAGAAACCCCATTATTTTTTTAAAATTTTATTGTTTTCAAATTTCAAATTTTCCTTTTCAAGTGTTTTTTTGAATCTTCAATGATGATTTTTCACTTTAAGGATGCTAATTATATATTACCCCTTGGATTTAGTTGGTTAAAAGATTATTCAGTTCCCTATGAAAAATTGGATGAATTTGGAAAATGATTATATGAATGTTATATAATTATCATTTACAATGAATTCTTTTATTTGGATTTAAACATATAAAATATGAATTCAAATAAATTATGAAATGAAAATCCTAATTTAGGATGTACTTATTCCTTAATTATTTAATATTTTGGATCAGTTATTTTTGTTTCCCTATTAATTATTAAGATTTATCATCCAAATAGAGTGTCAAATTATTTTCATTACTAATTATATGAGTCTGTTCTCTTGTAAGTAAAGAAAAAATTAAAATTTTATTTGAATGAAAATTTAAGTGAGTTTAATCTATTTTCAAATCATTAAGGTTATTCATTTTTGTACCACAAGAATATGATTTTATACAAAAAAATATTTAATTTCTTATGGGTAAATTACTTCACTACTTGATGAAAATACATGCGGATAAATCATTTTGAAAATTAACTATTTATGGCCATAAAATATTTCAACAATGAGATTTATTAACTTCCACTGAATTTGAGTCATTTTTTATTGATGCCAAGAAAACGTCTAGTGCATAAAAATTTGATGTGGAATAGTTTTTGATACTATCATACCACATCATTTATTTTATTTAATTATGTTTTTATAATCAAAATCATGTTTTTAATTGAATAATTTACTTTAGTAAATTTGTTGTTTGGTTATTTAAATTCTTAATATGTTGTTAAAATATCTTTTAATAATAAAGTTTTTATTTTCCAGTTAGTTCTTAGTTGAATGAGTAATTATTTTAAACTTTCAATTTCATAATTTTTTATTTGAATTATGTATAGAAAGTATTTTAATGTTTTATTTATCTATTTATTTATCTATTGTTTCTTTTAAAATAATAATTTTATGATTTAATTTTATTTATTCTTTATTTTATTTTTTATTGAAAATACTTAATTAATTTTTTTAGTTTAATTGAATTAATGATTTTTTTAAATTTTGATTTCAATTTATATTTTACCTTTGGGGTTAGTTAATTTTTATGTTATAGTTCAATCATATTGGTATTTTAAATTTGAATTTATATAGAATGATATCAATCGCTATGAGCAGTAGCCATAAGTAGATCCACATAGCTGAATAACAAGAATCAACTAGATATCCACTTTTCTTGCTACTAGATAGCCAATTATTTGGTTACATGAGTATTCAAAGACCTAATTCTTCTTATAACTATTGGGAGAACCTGATCTTGACCAAAGGAATGAAATCATGAAGAAGAATCAAGCTGAGTTTGATGACCATCTATGAAGGTTAGAGATGGTCCCTTGACTAGTATGATGCTATTATTGAATATCATCGAATCCACCACTGAGAACCAGGTCGAGTAATCATGACTAATGAAGTGTGATGATTTATAATGAGGGTATATTTCTACTGGACATCTTGAGGAGATCCATGGTAGGATAAATTGAAGAGGTTTAAATTAAGAACTATTGAGGCCACCATCGACAATCAGGTTCTCGGTCTAAGCATGAAGAAAATGGTGATTTCATTTCCACACTGTTATATTATTTGAAGCTAATATAAGCTTCTTGAATAATATTGAATCTTAAAGAAAACCGTTTTAAGCTTGGATCTCCAACATTGAAGAAGTAAGAACAACAACAGGCTTGTGAATCCACAAAACCAAGCCGATCCTGGATGAGGGTTCAAGCCAAGGTTTATAGGCCACTATTGTTGTTACCAGTTGAACTCAATTCTAAATATAACACACAATGTTAGTGAAATCAATAATATGACCGACACCAATGATCTTAAAGATGAATAAGTCCACTCTAATTTACCTGATGAATATCCAAGAAGATCGATTATCATAATGATTAAAAGTGTAATCCTGAACAAGATATAAGATTCTCACAAATTCATCTAATGAAAATGATAAATTTCATTTTGAGATCTCAATGCCATTGGGAAGTATATATTTGTTTATGAAACCGAGTGTTGGGACAAAAGAGGATCATAGTGACAAAAATACACAAAATAAAAGAGAAATCAAAGAACACACAATATTTTCATGATTTGGAAAGGGTTTCCTATATCCACAACAGATTGGGTACTTTCATTTATTCCTTCCAGATAAAGAATCAGAGGATAATAAATAGGTTATAATAGGTTTTCTCTAATTACAATTTCATGGGATTTTGATCGCATTTTACAGAGGAATGAAAAACATGAATTTAATCAGATGTTTGATTGTTTATCTACCTTAGAAGACTTCTTCACTGTTAACTGTTGTCTACTGCATTGGTTTCCAACCAAGGAAGAGACTTCCCACTAAAGGATACTTCTATTTCATACATATAAAAAAATCCCATGAACCCATCCCCCATAATTTACTCTTCTAATTGGGATTATCTCCCACAAATCTTTTCCTGAAAAACTGTTTGGGGTAAAAGCTTGACATATAGCCTCCTTGTAAGAATCTAGCTTTTCTTTAGGTAAAACTTTTATCATTATGTCTACCCTATTATCATTGGTGTGGATTTTCTCAACATTAAACAGTCATTCTTCTAGAACATTATGGATCTAGTGATATTTCACATCGATGTTTTTATACATTTAATGAAATTTCAGGTTCCTTATAAGATGAATAGAACTCTAGCTGTCACAATAGTGAATATAATTATCCTGACTCTGTCACAACATTTGTAAAAACATCGTCATCTGAAACGTCTCCTTACAACCTTCAGTGACCGCGATATACTATGATTTTTTGGTAGAAAAGGAAAAAAAATCTGAAGTCATTATTTTTATGAGACTTCTCCCGTTGAGAATGATATCAAGTACCTAGATATAGATTTCCTCAGGTCTACATCTCCTTTATATATTCATATGTGTATTCTTCTAAAACAGGTTGATAACTTCCAAAACATACACAATGAATAAATGTAGCTCAGAGATACCTCAATATTAATTTGAGCACTCTCCAATTCTCCATTCCTAGATTAGATATGAATATTCTCACTAGTCCAACAATGTGAGAAACTTCTAGTTTGGTTCACACCTTGGCATACATAAGGCAACCAACTGCTAACTAACAAGGAACTTTTACCATTTCTACTTTCTCCTCTTCAATCGAAGGACTCTTACTTGTCATAAGAATGAATTGACTCTCAAGTGGATTAATAATTGGTTTTACCTTTCACATGTTGAATCTTACAAGATGATTCTCAATGTAATGATCCTGAGATATCAAAATCTTGTGATTCCTCATGTCACGAGTAATCATCATATCAAGAATCTGAGTAGCATCTCTAAAGTCCTTCACTTCAAAAGAATTTTTCAAATCCCACAAAAACTTATCAATCCTGGTAATATATCATCCAATAATTGAAATATAATCATAATAAAGAAACAATATAATGAAATCACCATAAACAAACTATTTGATGAAAACACAGTGATCTATAGTCGTCATTTTGTACTCATTTTTCTCTATAAATGAGTCGAATTTCATATCCCATTACCTCGGTGCCTATTTCATACCATATAAACATTTATTATCTTTACATACTAGTATTTATTTACCTTTACCATGATATCACTTTGGTTTATCCATGTATATCTCCTCATCATGATCACCATGTAAGAATGGTATCTTCACATCCAATTGTTGAACCTCCAGGTTCAGACTAGACACCAATCCAAGAAATGATCTGATATAAGACATTTTTACCACAATAGAAACAATTTCATCAATGTAAATACCTTTATTATAACCAAATGCCTTCATAATAATTCTATATTTGTAGCATGTCCATGATCGACCATCATATCCTTTAATTATATACACCAACTTGTTCTTAAGTTACTTCTTTCTTTGTGGTAACTCTACCAAATCTAATGTATAGTTCTTTTGAAAGGATCTATTATCTTATTTCATAACCTTATTTATTCAATATTCTACTAGATTCTAATTGAATAATTCTAATAGTCTAGATCTCCCCCATAAGTGAGCATCAAATACCCATACAACGAGTATCTATGACTCAGTTGCCATTTTGTGGGGGATCTCCTCAACTACACTTCAAGGGGAATCTGTTCTGCAATATCATATGATAAAGACATATCAGCCGATGGATTCATATTACATGGTAGTGATGTATCATTAGTTTTGTGTATCTCTCTCACATTATATGGTACTAATAGTAGTGACACTATTTCTAGATTGAGAATAATTTCCCCACACTACAACAACTCTTCATTTTCTATCTTCTCAAAATCTACAATTGTCTGATCCTTAAAAAAGACCACATATCATCTTTATATGATCCTAATACTGATAGGATCCCAGAGTAGTTATCCAAATTATTCATGATCCTAGACAAAAAAGATAAGATCCTTTCCTTTTCCATCCATCTTCTCCCACTCATCTTTTGGGATGTGAACAAATTATACACAGCAAAATACACTCAAGTGTTTGTATAAAATAACTTTATATTTCCATAGACATTCTATAATGTCTTGGTTTAGTGTAACTAATGGATAATAGTTTATTATATCAACTACGGTCCTCATTATATCTCCAAAAAAGTTGTTTGGATGATTTTCGTTTGAGAGAATACATCTAAATCTCTCACAAATTGTTTTGTTCATCATATAAAAAACACCATTATACTAAGGCATATTCGATACTAATTTTTCTATTCTGATGACAAAAATACTAAAATAATCCTCAAATAGAACATGGAAATATCCTACATTTTTTTCTTGCACACTTTAACCATCTTCCTACTTCTATTTCCACCTTCACATGTAACGATATAAAAATATCTTGCACATGATCCTTACTTTTCAATGGAAAGTTATATTATTTTTGAGAATGATCATCTATAAAGATAATAAAATAAATATTATCTATCATCGACATAGTGCTTATCTTGCAGACATTAGTGTGAATAAATCTAAAAAATTTACTTTTTTGGAATGTATATTACAACAAAATTATACTATGTGTTTATTTCCCATGATTCAATCAACACAAGTATCCAAATATGTACCTTTTATTCATGTAAAGAGATCTTTTTTGGAGATAATTTTGATTCCTCTCTTGCTCATGTTCTCAAGACAACTATTCCTAATTTCTTCATGAACTTATTTTCTTTTTGTATAGACTTATACTCTACACGTTATATCATTTTTTAGATAAATAGAAGTATATTTATTTCCACTAGAAATTACCAAGTTACCTTTGGTAAGATTACATTTCCAATTATCATAGGAATTAACATATACATCATCATCAAGCATTATAGTTGATATTATATTTAGGTGAATATCAAGAACATTCCTAACATCCTTCAATAATAACCTACATCCAATATTAGTCTCTACAAAAACATTACCAATACTAGAAATTTTGGATGCACCATCATTTCTTATATTCACATGTCTGAAACTCCCTGAATTATATGATGAGAAGAAATATATTCTGGTAGCGACTTGGTAGGAGGAACCAGAATTGATCACCCTTGTCGAGTCTTTTCTTACAAAAATTACAAGATTATCTTCCTAAAAAATAATGATTTCTAGATCCCCTATGCCGTTGAATTTTGGGAATATTGTATTCCAAAAATTGGGCGAAGGAAGTGTTTCATGTACCCATTTAGGGTAAGAATTTCTCTCCAACTACACTAGATGACATCACCCTTTCATAGATTCTAGCTGGTCTATTAGATAATCAATGGTGTCAAAAAGATCTAAGGGAATAAATAGTTGGGAATTAATATGAATAGGTTCATTGATGGGTGGAGCCTAATGTATAAAAACAACATATAACTGTGGATAATAACCAATTTGGTTCAACCTATTGTAGTTTAGTTTGCATGTTACCAAATTCTATCCTAATAGAGTAAACTCCTGATATCCTTCCACCATTATATCTATGTAAATTAGTTTCCTAGATCCTAGATTGAACATATTTCCCACCTCAACCTTTTTTTTGTGATGGGGTCTTCCTATTATTGGAGATCTATTGAAAGAGAGTTATGTGGATCTATCTAAAAAATATATCCAATAGGGATATTTCCTATGAGTAATTTAGTAATGAGTCTTTTAAATTGATTCATTTTTTCCTTATATGGAGAAAATATTTCCATAATTATATGAGGTTCAAATTCTTTAAGAAATGGGTGGGATATATCCATACATTTACCATTTATTTATTAGAATCCCACTAATGAGGTGGAAACTGATAATTTGAGGGAGCTCCCAAATTTTTATCCTTCTTGTGATTTTTTGTACACACACATTCCTTAGTCATTTTAGTGCGGACCATGTTTTAAAAATATATATTATCCTCTTGTCATTATACAATAGCAAATTATTTTTTAGTATATGTAGGTCCAATGCTTATAAAATTTACTAATTCACACTTCATTACAGACATCACATCTTCATTTCTAATATAGGAATATTAATTACCCTAAGGGAATTTTTTGAGATAAAATTCATGATATTAAGGAGTATTTTCCCTATTTATGGGTTTCCTTGTCTTGTGATACTTATGGGGATTCATATTTTCTTTCAAGGATTCTATGAAGACTATTTTTTGAAGGTTAATTTAGAAAGAGTATCTAGAAGACATTGTTGTACATGTCCCTCCAAATTGGGAAAAGACAAACTTCTATAGGGAGAAAAGAAGTCAAGGTAAAAATGACCCTACTAATATGGGTTGTGGATAATCCTTATCCCTTTTTATAACACTTTTATCCATTTGGAGTTTTTATTATCTTAAGGAGGGTAGTGTTGGTAAAACTTCCTCCAACCCTAGTGGCTAGAGTTTCTCCTAGACTACTTCTCTAATGGAATTTTCTATTTCTATCTTAATCATTTAAATAATTGTATAACCATGAGATTAGTGAAATGCACAATTTAAAAATGATCTGCCTACTACCAGAGGTAGTGCAACCACCTAAGGATTGTCTCTTCTCAAATGAGAAGCTTTTTCAATATTCTAAGATTCTTGTTTGAATAAAATTTCAATGGAATTTTCAAATATATTTTTTTTCTTATAAGACTTTTCCATTAAAAATACCCACTTAGTATACCATATATGTAACACCCCAAGCTTCTACGGTATGCTTCTCTTTGAATAATGTGATAAAGTGTGTTGTACGCAACACCGAGTTCTAACACACCATAACTAATCAAAATAGCTGTTATGAATAGTAATACATAATTTTTGAAATTATATATATTTTATATTTCAAAATGGACTTCATTTTTGGATTATTAATATCGAATTTATCCTAAGGTGAAATTTTAGTACTTTTTGGATAACTTTAATATTTTGATGAATAGTGAAATTTACTAAATTTTATTTAAAAACAACTTTTTTAATCGAAATAATTTATATTGATAAATTATGAATTTGAGTGGTTTTAAAGTATATTTAGAATATATTTTTACCATTTAATAAAATGTTGGTCATTGGACATAATTTCACAATTAAACCGAACATAAACAAGTATCAACCTTTTGACAGTTATTATATCTTAAAAGCACGCTTTTTGTTTTGACAGCGGGAATTAATTTTAAATTAATTTCTGCCACTTCTGTGTTTTGAATATGGAAAAATGGATTCCATATTTGGAATCATGATGTTAAAATTGTGTAAATAGGTAACTTTTATATTTAGACATTTTGAATAATTACTTTGGTAAATATTTTATTTACCATGGTTAAAAGGTAAATCCGGTAAATAAGGGTTAAAAAATAATATTATAATAATAAACATTTATCCTAAAACGTGTCCTAACCTTATTGGTTGATACAAGTTCGACCATAGGCATCTTTGGGTCGATTTTGGGACCCCATGGTGCCACTTGTAAGTGATAGGGACAATTTATTTTAATTAAGTTAAAATGAATACAAAAATGACACAAGCATATATCTTTTAGAAAAACAATTTTTACATAGGGTTATATATGTTGTAATTTAGACTATAAATATTAATTAGAAAGCTAAAATTATTTCCTACATAATGGTATTTTATTTATACTTTTTGGACCTTAAATAATTTAATTTATATATGACACAATGGTGATGCAGTAATTACCATAATAGTGAACAATTAAAATGATTGATATTTTAGATACCCAAATAAATATAATTTGAGACTTTTTATGAATTAAAAAAATTTTATAAGTTAATATGACATGTTAGGAATGATTTAATTAACGTTTTTAGAAGTAATAATTCTTTTATGAGTTTTAAAAAAATGAATTATTGAATAGTGTCAAAATTGACATAAAAGAGTTTTTAAAACAAGTAGTATATTATTAATTGATATTAAATTCCTAAAAATATATGGTTCGGCAAAGAGAATTATATCATGATAGGTGTATCATTAATGGACTACTTGGGGGTCGCTTGGATGTATATAGTACGTTTATTAACCATATAATATAAAAATACAAAGAGACATTGTAAAAGTGAAACTAATTAACTAAGAGTTAATACTTAAAGATAAGTTTAATATAGTAACACAAACCTGTATAAATTATATTGGTTGAGTGGTTTTAGAACCATAACCACCTTAACCTTTAAATAATAAACTTTTTAGCTATTATAAACCGAATATGAATTCATTATAAATTAATATTTCTAGCTTTTCCAAAGGTGCCCCTCACCCCTCTTATAAAAGGGCACCCCCCTTCTCATTAACGCACACCTTCAAAGCCTTTTGGTTCGGCCAAAATCTGCCCAAATACTACTCTAAACTTCCCTAAATTAATCCTAGAGGCCTTCCTTTAGTCAGAAAGCCAACTTAAGGAGCCATTTTGATCAAATCAAAAGGAAGAACCCAAAGAAGAGGTAATGATTTCACCACCCTTTTCCAAGTTCCTTTCTTCTTGCACTTCCTCTTCCTTTGTTGTTACCATTCTAAAATAATAACTACAGTATCATATATATACTGTGATGTTATTATAATTATGGTACAACCATATTCAGTATTCTATCCATCCTTTGAATAACATGTCACCATACGTGCGTATGTACGGCTTACCGTCTCCACGCCGTGGTGTAATTGTTATTCAATAAATTATTATTTGTATGGGTATAATAATGATGTTTAATTAATGTAAATAATAAATTTAACATGATAATTATTCTTTATATATGATATACCATCCAATTATATATTATTTTAATATCAAAAGAATGATATTGTCGCTCGTGCGTACATACAGACTACCGTCTCCACGAACGCGATGAGATTCATTCTCCATTGTATCCATTCAAGTATAATTCTAATTTTATGATTAATAATAGTATCTAAGGACTTGATATCATTATGGATATGATTAAGATACAACCTTTCCATTACAAACATGGCTTACATAACAAAACATATAAAATAAAACGAGTAAGTTAACACCCAAAACAACGATAATACTAAGATATTATTAACAAATCAATGTTAAAAGATCATATATGATATCATATTAATGTATATGATTCTTGTATAATTTAATAACAATTATTTCACCATTATACAGGAGGTTAACCTACCCCAACCAAGGAAAATTACAAGGTAAGGGTTATTTCGCAATCTCTTCATTATCTGAGGTTGTTTATACGTAATAACCTGCTGAGATCTCTTTATCATTGACATCCATGTTTCTTAAAAATGTATTTCAAAACATTTTTACTATTTAAAATAATATGGGTAAAAGTAATTTATACCCTTTTTTGACTTTTTATAAGATTTTTATAAAGGAATCTTTCTGTCGTTTTCCAAACAAGGTGCTTTTTATCCTTTTTGACAGAATTAAGGTAAGGATGTTTTTTTAACTTATACGTCAGGTGCGGTTATTTTCCGCCGTTATAAAATCATCGAAGCTTCCCTTACAATATTATAAGAATATTTTCAAAGAAAATGTTTTATTTTATAAATATATGACTCTTAAATGATTTCAAAATAGAAAGAGATATTTATCTAAAACGAGTTTTTATTTCATCTATGTCAACATCCTTTGATGGATTTTACGCTTATTTGAAGTTGATTTATTATGATACAAAACTTCTATATTGTATTGAAGGTTTTGTGATATGTTTTACTATGGATGTGCTATTTTTATACCATTCATACTTTATGGTGAAAGTATTGACATTTCGTATGCTAGTTTTAATACGAATGTTTATGTTATGTTTAAACCTTTTCATATGGGAATGCATTGGACTTAATATGTGATGGGTGGAGACCTCTATAGCTCCTCGATGCATCGGTAGGTCTCATGAGACAAACTAGTGTCTTGGCACAAGGCCTTGACAAAATCTTATTTGTAGTCTTGGAATGAGGCCTTGGCTATGTGGTTATGATAGTCCGACATTATGCATTCCATCATTATGAAAGTGGTTATTGATATTGCCTGTGATTATTCGATTAGTAGAATATCCATGTGAATGAGTAAATGGAATTATTTCATTTTATTTTTCCCATACTATGTTGAAGTTCAAGTTTAAAAGGATTTTTTTAAGTTATACATTTCCTTAAATGTTTATTCTTATTTATGAAAGTTTCTGCTATATTGTTATACTTACTGGGCATTTGAGATCACCCCTTTTCTATGTTTTATTTTTCCCAGGATGTGAAGAAGTAATTTATGAATGACCTGCAGGGATAGTATGTGGGGATATGAGTATGGAATATGGAGACTATATTGTTGTAGTTTTCATTTTTATGATGTAATGCAAAAATTTATAAATATATCTAGTGTTTCCAAGGCTACTAAACCAATCGGTCTTTCGAGATTTGATCTTTCTTGTGATCATGCCAATGTTATGTAATAATGCACCGACTCTGGGTCACTAGGGTCAGGGAGTTACAGTTGGTATCAGAAGAAGTTTAGTACAAACCTTGGAAGCTAGATTTAGATAAACTCTGATTAGAGCACGTAGACCTAAGATGAATTTTGAGGATTAGTAATAAGAACTTCCTAGAATTTTGGTATTGTAGAGATTTTGTGAGTTTTCCAAGCAATACATTCCTGTCTGGATACGAGAAAGTAGAGGCGGCTCTGGCACAGATGTACCTAGGGGTAAAACCCGAAAACACTGCTTTGAGCTAGACTCGAATGGGAACTGGTGCATGACAACGATCCTTGCTGCACTCTTGGTTTCGACACTCCCAGGGGATATGCTTAGGATAACTCTCATTTTATTTACAAATCATTATGAATGGTTTATGAGTATATACTTCTTCAAAGAAAACATTTTTATGATTATGGATTATATCCATAAATAGTTCAATTTATGTTATGTGTTTTATAATCATGTAATTATGTATTTTGATTCATAAAATGATCTAGTTTATGACATTGTTTAGAAATGGATCCTAGTGGAAGAAATGGAAACCGTATCAATGTACGCACTCCATGTAGGGATTTCCCTCCTGCTCAAGATAATTATAGTGGAGCTGGTGATGCAACTGGTGCCGATCAGCTAATCACTATACTGGGACAACTCACTCAGGTTATGAATAATAACCTTACCCGTATGGAGCACCCTGATTCGCAGCGTGGAGGATCAATGTTAGATTTATTCATGAGGCAACAACCACCGATGTTCAATGGGAGTACAAATCCCTTAGTAGCTAAGCAATGGATAAATTCCCTAGAGAAAATATTTCAGGCTTTGGGGAGTAGTGAAAGGGAGAAAGTTATCATGGAAATTTACCGCCTCACTGGAGATGCTGATCAATGGTGGCCATTGATTCAAAACATGAAGGAAGATGATGGACTATAAAATATGGAATGGAGGGAGTTCAAAGATCTGTTTTTAGAAAAATAATTTCCTCATGACCATCGAGCAGATATGGAAAGGCAATTTCTGAGTCTGAGACAAAAGGAGGATGAGAATGTCACAAAGTATGAGGCTAAGTTTACCGGGTTAGCAAGGTATGCTGGAGATTATATACGTAACCCAAGAAGTAAGATTGATCGTTTCTTTTATGGGTTAAAACCATTTCTCCATCGAGCATTAGTCTCACAATCCTTCTCATCGTACAAAGACATTGTCTCATGTGATATCAAGACAAAAAAATAATTCTCTAATTCTTATGACTTTAAAGCAAAGCAAGAGAAGAAGAGATATGCTGATCAATCTGGGAATGGAAATAAGGGGAAGAAGGGAAAGGTTGAATATCCATCCTGTGGTAAATGTGGGAAGAAACACCCCGGTACTTGCTTGAAGGGAATGGGTGTCTGTTAAAAGTGTGGTGAAAAAGGCCACCAAACTCGTGATTGAAAGGGGAAGAAGGAAGCTACTAATGTTTAGTGATACAATTGCAGGGATATGGGGCATTATGCAAATGAATGTCCTAAGTGTCAGGAGAACTTACCTCAGAAAAGGCCAAGGGATCAAGGCCAATATTATTCTATCACTACTGCTGAGGTACAAGCTCCGAAAGACGTGGTGGCATGTAATTTAATGGTTTCCTCAATTTTAGAAAATGCATTATTTGATTCTGGATGATCGCATTGCTTCATATCCTCCCAGTTTGTTAAGAAAATTAGATATTTACAATTTGATTTAACAGGGGAGTTGTCAGTTAAAACTCCTAAGGGAAGTATCATTGCAATAAAGTTTTGTGAATCAGTCCCCATTAGAGCACGTAAATGTTCTTTATCTGCTGATCTCATCGTCATACCTATTATTGAGTTTGATATAATCCTTGGTATGGACCAGTTTTCAGACTATGATGTGAAGATTTACTGTAAGAACATAGAGGTTATGATTCTTGATGATGATGATAAGGAACACCTTATCTTTAGAGCAGAATCGTCACCACCTAATTCTTATCTAGATACACCCCCAGTAGCTCAACTAAATTCAATTATTGGGGAGGAAGAGAATAAAATGACTATGGGTGTGGAAAGGAATGTTCAAATAGAGGATATACCTGTTGTGAAAGAATATGTAGATGTATTTCCGGAAGATTTACCTGGACATCCTCCAGAATGAGGAGTTGAGTTTTCCATTGATTTAATTCCTAGATCAAGGCCTCTATCGAAGACCCCTTATAGAATGGCCACTGTAGAATTAGTTGAACTAAAGAAACAACTAGAGGAATTGATTAATAAGGGATTTATTCGCCCTAGTGTTTCTCTATGGGGAGCCCCTGTTCTTTTTGTTAAAAAGAAAGATGGATCTATGAGGTTATGTATCGACTATAGGGAGATCAATGCTATAACAATAAAGAACAAGTATCCCCTACCTCGCATTGATGATTTATTTGACCAACTGCATGGAGATCAATACTTTTCAAAGATTGACCTCCGATCTGGATACCATCAGTTGTGTGTGAAGAAGGAAGACATTCCGAAGACAGCATTTTAAACCAGGTACGAGCATTACGAGTTTACAGTAATGCCTTTTGGATTGAATAATTCAACCTCTGTATTCATGGATCCGATGAATAGAGTTTTCAAGGAGTATATATATGAATTTGTGGTGGTATTTATTGATGATATCTTGGTATACTTCAAAAGCTACGAAGATCATGAAAATCACTTGCGCATTATCCTAAAGACTCTGAGAAGACATGAATTATATGGGAAGTTTAGCAAGTGTGAATTCTGGCTTCAGGATATTTCTTTTCGTGGCCATATTGTCTCTAAAGATGGAATCTCCATTGATCCTTCTAATACCAAGGCAATCCAAGAATGTCCAGCACCGACGAGTATAACTGATGTACGTATTTTTATTGGTTTAGCAGGTTATTATCGACGTTTCGTCCAGAATTTTTCCCGTTTGGCTAACCCATTAACGTAGCTCACACGTAAAGGGGTTAAATTTGTTTGGAAAAAAGAGTGTGAAGAATGTTTCGAAGAACTGAAGAGAAGATTAGTCAATGCTCCTATATTGACTCTACCATCGGGGAATGATGGGTTCGTTATTTATAGTGATGCATCGAAGAAAGGACTTGGTTGTGTCCTTATGCAGAATGATAGAGTTATTTCCTATGCATCACGACAGTTGAAAATTCATGAACAAAACTATCCTACTCATGATCTCGAGTTAGCAGCTGTGATATTTTCTTTGAAGATATAGAGGCACTACCTCTATGGTGAAAAATGTGATATTTATACTGATCACAAGAGTTTGAAGTATATTTTCTCATAAAAAGAACTCAACATGAGGCAAAGGAGATGGCTTGAATTACTCAAGGATTATGATTGTACGATACACTACCACCCGGGGAAAGCAAACAAGGTGGAAGATGCTTTGAGCAGAAAAGACCATGGAGTTTTGAATGTGATGAGAATTGAAAGGGATCCAATTTTGATGGATCTAGTGAAGATGGACATGGGAATAACCAGGGAAGGTGAAACATCAATTCTTTTTCAAATGGTTTCCAAACCATCTTTACTAGAAAGGATTAAGAGTTCTCAGACCGATGATGAAGAATTTTAAAAGAAGATTAAAGCTATGAATGATGGGAGATTGAGAGACTTGGTGTATGAAGATGGAATTTTGAAATTCGGGAAGAGACATTGTGTTCCCGACATACCTGATCTAAAAAGGGAATTCCTGGATGATGATCATAGTCCCAATTTCTCTATACACCCTGGGAGCACCAAAATGTATAGAGATTTGAAGGAACATTTTTGGTGGGACAATATGAAGAGGGAGATTACTGATTTTGTGTCAAGATGTATGGTTTGTCAACAAGTGAAAGCTGGAAGGCAGCACCCTGGAGGAGTCATGCAACCTCTTCCCATACTAGAGTGGAAATGGGACAATATTATGATGGACTTTGTCATGGGGATACCAAAGAATCCTAGAAGGAACGATGCAATATGGGTTATTGTTGATCGTCTTACCAAGTCGGCACATTTTCTTGCTATAAGAGAATATCTACCACTGAAACGTCTAGCAAGACTATATATTAATGAAGTTGTGAGACTTCATAGAGTACCCCTATCGATTGTTTCTGATCGTGATCCCCATTTTACTTCAAGATTCTGGAAAAGTCTTCATAAATCCCTAGATACTGAACTTCATTTGAGCACTGCCTACCACCCTCAGACAGACGGACAATTAGAAAAGACTACTCAAAACGTTATAAGACATGTTGAGATCTTTCTCACTTGACTTTCAGGGTATGTGGGATCAATATTTACCTTTGCTAGAATTTTCCTATAACAATAGCTTCCATTTGAGTATTCAGATGGAACCATATGAAGCGTTATACAGAAAGAGATGTTGCACACCATCCTGTTGGGATGACGTTGGTGAAAGAAAGATTGTAGGCCCAGAACTGGTGGAGGAAACGATGCAAAAGGTGAAGGTAATCCAAAACCATATCAAAGCAGCTCAAAGTAGGCAGAAGATCTATGTCAATAATCGAAGGAAGGATTTTGAATTTCAAGTCGGTTATCATGTTTTCCTAAGGGTATATCCATGGAAGGGAGTTATACATTTTGGTAAGAAAGGTAAATTGAGTCCCAGGTACATCGGACCTCTCGAAATTCTAGAACGAATTGGGGCTGTCGCTTACCCATTGGCAATGCCGCCAAGCCTCTCCAAAGTTCACGATGTGTTCCACGTATCTCTATTGAGGAAATACATGCCTGACCCAACACATGTACTCACCTATGAGGAATTAGAACTGGAACCCGATCTTTCTTATTGTGAAGAGCCCGTCAGGATTATTGATACGAGAGAACAAGTACTGAGAAACCGGACGACGTGTCTGGTAAAATTTTTGTGGAGAAACCATAAGATGGAAGAGGCAACGTGGGAACCCGAGGAACTTATGATGAAGAACCACCCGAGTCTTTTCATGCGATAATATTCTAGAAATTTTTAGGAAGAAATTATTTGATGGAGGGGAGAATGTAACACCCCAAGCTTCTACGGTACGCTTCTCTTTGAATAATGTGATAGCGTGTGTTGTACGCAACACCGAGTTCTTACACACCATAACTAATCAAACTAGCCGTTATGAATAGTAATACCTACCTTTTGAAATTATATATATTTTATATTTTATAATGGACTTCATTTTTGGATTTGTAATATCGAATTTAGCCTAAGGTGAAATTTTGGTACTTTTCAGATAACTTTAATATTTTGATGAATAGTGAAAATTACAAAATTTTAATTAAAAACAACTTTTTTAATCGAAATAATTTATATCGATAAATTATGAATTTGAGTGGTTTTAAAGTATATTTAGAATATATTTTTACCATTTAATACAATGTTGGTCATTGGACATAATTTCACAATTAAACCGAACATAAACAAGTATCAATCTTTTGACAGTTATTATATCTTAAAAACACGCTTTTTGTTTTGACAGCGGGAATTAATTTTAAATTAATTTCTCACACTTCTGAGTTTTGAATTTGGAAAAATGGATTCCATATTTGGAATCAGGATTTTTAAATTGTGTAAATATGTAACTTTTATTTTTAGACATTTTGAATAATTACTTCGGTAAAAATTTTATTTACCATGGTTAAAGGGTAAATCCGGTAAATAAGGGTTAAAAAATAATATTATAATAACAAAAATTTACCCTAAAACGTGTCCTAACCTTATTGGTTGATACAAGTTCGACCATAGGAATCTTTGGGTCGATTTTGGGACCCCATGGTGCCACTTGTAAGTGATAGGGACACTTTATTTTAATTAAGTTAAAATGAATACAAAAATGACACAAGCATATATCTTTTAGAAAAAAATTTTTTACATAGGGTTATATATGTTGGATTTTCGACTATAAATATTAATTAGAAATATAAAAAGATTTCCTACATAATGGTATTTTATTTATAATTTTTAGACATTAAATAATTTAATTTAGATATGACACAATGGTGATGCAGTAATTACCATAATAGTGAAAAATTAAAATGATTGATATTGTAGATACCCAAATAAATAAAATTTGAGCCTTGTTATGAATTACAATAATTTTATAAGTTAATATGACATGTTAGGAATAATTTAATTAACTTTGTTCGAAGTAATCATTCTGTTATGATTTCTACAAAAAATAAATTATTGAATAGTGTCAAAATTGACATAAAAGAGTCTTTAAAACAAATAGTATATTATTAATTGATATTAAATTCTGAAAAATCTAAGGTTCGGACAAGATACTTATATAATGATAGGTGTATCATTAATGGACCACTTGGGGGTCTCTTGGATGTATATAGTAAGTTTATTAATCATATAATATAAAAATACAAAGAGACATTGTAAAAGTGAAACTAATTAACTAAGAGATAATACATAAAGATGAGGTTAATATAGTAACCCAAACCTACCTAAATTCTATTGGTTGAGTGGTTTTAGACCCATCCCCACCTTAATTTTTTAATAATCAACTTTGGAGCTATTAGAAACCTAATATGAATTTATTATAAATTAATATTTCTAGCTTTTCCAAAGGTGCCCCTCACCCCTCTTATTAAAGGGCACTCACCCTTCTAATTAACTCACACCTTCAAAGCCTTTTTATTCGTCCAAAATCTATCCAAATACTCTCTAAACTTCCCTCAATTCATCCTAGAGGCCTTCCTTTAGTCATAAAGCAAACTTAAGGAGCCCTTTTGATCAAACCAAAAGGAAGAACCCAAAGAAGAGGTAATGATTTCACCACATTTTTCCAAGTTCCTTTCTTCTTCCACTTCCTCTTCCTTTGTTGTTAACATTCTAAAATAATAACTCCAGTATCATATATATACTGTGATGTTATTATAAATATGGTACAACCATATTCAGTATTCTATCCATCCTTTGAATAACATGTCACCATACGTGCGTATGTACGGCTTACTGTCTCCACGTCGTGGTATAATTGTTATTCAACAAATTATTATTTGGATGGGTATAATAATGATGTGTAATTCATGTAAATAATAAATGTAACATGATAATGATTCTGTATATATGATATACTATCCAATTATATATTATTTTAATATCAAAATAATGATATTGTCGCTCGTGCGTACGTACGGACTACCGTCTCCACGAACACGATGATATTCATTATCCATCGTATCCATTCAAGTATAATTCTCATTTGATGATTAATAATAGTATCTAAGGACTTGATATCATTCTGGATATTATTAAGATACAACCTATCCATTACAAACATGGCTTACGTAACAAAACATATAAAAGAAAATGAGTAAGTTAACACCCGAAACAATGATAATACTAAGATATTATTAACAAATCAATGTTAAAAGATCATATATGATATCATATTAATGTATATGATTCCTGTATAATTTAATAACAATTATTTCACCATTATATAGGAGGTTAACCTACTCCAAACAAGTAAAAGTACAGGGTAAGGGTTATTTCTTAATCTCTTCATTATCCGAGGTTGTTTATACGTAATAATCTACTGGGATCTCTTTGTCATCATCATCCATGTTTCTTAAAAATGTATTTCAAAACATTTTTACTATTTAAAAGAATATGGGTAAAAGTCATTTATACCCTTTTTTGACTTTTTATAAGAGTTTTATAAAGGATTCTTTCCGTCGTTTTCCAAACAAGGTGCTTTTTAACCTTTTCGACAGAATTAAGGTAAGAATGTTTTTTTAACTTATACGGCAGGTGCGGGTATTTTCCGCCATTATAAAATCGTCTAAGCTTCCCTTACAAGATTATAAAAATATTTTCAAATAAATTTTTTTATTTTATAAATATATGACTCTTAAATGATTTCAAATTACAAAGAGATATTTCTCTAAAAAGAGTTTTGATTTCATCTATGTCAACATCCTTTGATGGATTTTACGCTTATTTGAAGTTGATTTATTATGATACAAAACTTCTATATTGTATTCAAGGTTTTGTGATATGTTTGACTGTGGATGTGCTATTTTTATACCATTTATAGTTTATGGTGAAAGTATTGATATTTTTTATGCTAGTTTTAATACGAATGTTTATGTTATGTTTAAGCCTTTTCGTATGGGAATGCATTGGACTTAATATGTGATGGGTGGAGCCCACTATAGCTCCTCGATGCATCGGTATGTCTCATGAGACAAACTAGTGTCTTGGCACAAGGCCTTGACAAAATCTCATTTGTAGTCTTGGCACGAGGCCTTGGCTATGTGGTTATGATAGTCTGGCATTATGCGTTCCATCATTATGAAAGTGGTTATTGATATTGCATGTGATTATTCGATTAGTAGAATATCCATGTGAATGAGTAAATGGAATTATTTCATTTTATTTTTTCCATACTATGTTGAAGTTCAAGTTTAAAAGGCTTTTGTTTTAAGTTATACATTGCCTTAAATGTTTATTCCTGTTTATGAAAGTTTCTGCTATATTGTTATCCTTACTTGGCATTTGAGCTCACCCCTTTGCTATGTTTTATTTTTCCTAGGATGTGATGAAGTAATTTATGAATGACCTACAGGGATAGTATGTGGGGATATGAGTGTGGAATATGGAGACTATATTGTTGTAGTTTTCATTTTTATGATGTAATGTAAAACTTTATGAATATATCTAGTGCTTCCAAGGATACTAAACCAATCGGTCTTTCGAGATTTGATCTTTCTTGTGATCATTCCAATGTTATGTAATAATTCACCGACTCTGGGTCACTGGGGTCAGGGCATTACAATATATGGGGTATAGGATTCAATTCTTAGAGTCAAATCGAAGTGTTGGACTTACATGATGTCACTTTTTTAGGTTTTACTTATTGATAAAAATGTTAAATGAAAATATCTCTGTTCACCCAACCCTTGATATACATACCAGGTGGAGTATCATTGAACAACTTATGTATATTTTCTAAGGAATCAATGCATTCACATTGAAGACTTTCAGGATGATTTCCCAATTTCATGAATCATACATCTAAAAGGGTATCCAAGTCATTATTTTGATGAAATTATTTTATGAGCGTGACATGTTCCAAATATCCTTTATGAGGAAATAACGTCACATTAAAATGGTGAATAGAAATCCAAGGATTTATATAAATATGATATATGTATTCTTATGTTATTTTCTATGAATATTATACTCAGGAGTGGCATGGAATGAAACTTGACCAATATATTATCTTTGACCATTTTATACTCATGATCATTGTGTTCTATTCATCTTATATGAGATATTCATTTACATTCACTGACCAAAGTGGTCATTTCATAGTTTCCTTTTTATAGATGGAAGGTTTGGATGGAACATCCTATATTGTAAAGGAAACTAATTGATGCAAGGGTGGTTTATAGAATGACCATTTCCTTGGGCTATCTTATAGTTGTTAAAGGAAGTATATTTTCAAAGATAAATCTTTATGCATGGCTATCCTTATATTCTCAAGTGTCTCATGATATGATCACTTTTTCATAGATGATTCTACAAGGGTAGGGCCATCTTTTTGAAATGAAATATCATTGTAGAGAGTACATTCCAAATAAATACTATCACGGGAAGTCATAACATCATTGATCAATGTTTGACCATATAGAGGGGTCCTACAATATATAAAATGGTGAATAACTTTAGACTGGATAATGGAAAGGTGAGGAATTTATTTCCATTTATGTTTTGACAATGAGAAGGGATTCCATGATAATCATCAAGAAAAGAGTTATCATAATTGATCTTAGTATGACCACAAAGGAGGCCTTAATGTTTAATGATCTATATAGGGAATATAGAGCTTTTGGTATAACATTTTCATGGAATGCCTTCACAATTAAAAATTATATTTCCTTGATCTGAAAATGAATCAATAATATCTTAAACCACTAATAACAAAATTTCGAGGACTATAAGAAAACCAACATTAAACAGATATGGGAAGTTTTACAACTAATTTAATTCATATTTCCCATAGTTCTATTTTTTCGAAGATATTCTCTATCAGGTGGTTGGAGTTTTATATAGTTAAAGAATTCGTTATATGGGGTCCCACCTGGGTGAATCCCATATTGTTGATATAATATTCCAAAATATTTCAATGGTTTTGGTAGGAATGTTTTTCTACCTAGAATTGGTATTTGAAATGGGTCGATGGTATCTAGTTGGAATAAGAACGTGATATTGATATTATTATCCAATTATAATGTGAGTGTTCCAATGACCCTCCTGGATGGGATTAGGAATGTTTCCTTTCCCTAGAGTAGTTTTTAAAGTGTGTTGATAAGCTACTCTACTGGTGGGGTGGGAATGTGTGACTCCCCATGAATAGTTTTTACTACCAATAAGTGTTGACATATTTTTAGAATATGGGTAGGGATGTATGTCTTCCCCTCTATTAATTTTCGGATGTGTCGAAGGGCTTCTAAATATGGAATCAAAATGTGTTCCCATTCCTTAGTTGGAGTAGGAATGTGTACATTATCTTATCATCCAGTAATTACTGGAATATATCATTGAGATTCAGGATTAAGGGTGAGAATGTGTGCCTACAACATGTTCCTTATTTGTATATATCAAAAAAAATTCTATATGTTTTTCAAGAACATGATAGACAGATTGATTGGTGTGGGATGAGATGTGTGTGTTCTTGCAGGTTTCCACTAATGTAAATTTGTGGGATTGTTTTTTTGGAAGAGAATGAATGTGTCCCTTCTTGTTTATTGATTGTTCTCTATCCTTGATGGGTTATCTGGGGTGCTTGAATCTAGGTAACCTAAGTCATGACCCATCAGGTGGAATCCTCAGTGGGATGAGGGCTTGATATATCACAACCTCAACAACAATGGTTGTTAGAATAATCCATTCATGGTGATTCCTATGATGTAGTGATCCCTTTATCAACCTCATGGTCTACATCCCAATGATAAAGGAGATACTTCGTACTAAATTCTAGTTAGAGGAACCCAAATTAGGTTTAAATAGAATTTTTTTCCGTTTTCTTATTCACTAATACTCAATGTTGGGTAAACAGTTGGGGGGAAATAATGTTCCGGAGGGCTTCATATGAAACTTTCAATGTCAAGGTAGTACTATGTTGATGGTACTCACTAATTAGTGTGATTTAAAACTAGTGTTAATGGAGTTTGGTGGTGATAATTTCCTCTAGCTTTATGAGGACCCAACTCATATTACCACATATCAAAATGTTTGCTGTGATTGGTAGGAAACTATTTGGATTAAAGTGAGTTATTAAAAATATTCCTGGGAGAGACAAAATATAAAATAATAAAACCCATAAAAGTAGTATCAATAGTAAGTGAACTAATGAATGGCTATTTTATTTTATGACCTCACATTGGACCCGTTTTAATTTTTTAAAAATACATAAGGAAAAATGGACTTATGTGTAGGAAACACAATTATTTTGGTTAATGAAAGATTTATTTCCGATTCACCATTTTTTTGTGATGCACAAAAAAAAATATATCGATTCATGATGGTGAATGACTAATAATGGATAAAGGATTCATGTTGGGTTAATGTTTTTTTCAATTATAAATGGGTAAGCAGTTATTCATATGTGGGTAATTAAACACATTCTTCTGGTGATTTAAAATGGGGTTTATTCATGGAACCAGAAACACATAAAGGTTCCCATATCAATGAAAGACTATGGAACAACTTTTAAATGGTAGGTGGTTGTTGATATATTTTTCCAGTTATTATTTGGATCTCATATTAGTGGAGAATGTGGGTGTTCAGGCTCATAATACCATTTTGGGTTAATTTATTTCCAACTTTGGGGCACTATTATAGATTTATGAAATATTCTTGAGTCTTACCAAATCCTAGGAAGGGACAGGTCACCCCGTATTTGAAATAAATTATTAGCATATTTGGATGTGAACATATTTACATGTCACATGTTCTTCATCAGTAGACCCCTCTATATATATCAGAGGTTCACCATCAATGACACCATCTGTATATATTGGAGGTTCTCCATTAATAAAACCATCTATATGTATTAGATGTTCTCTATAAATGTAACTATCTATATATATCTCATGTAATCCATAAATGGAACCATATATATCTAATAGAGGTTCTTAATCTTATTATTATTATTATTATTATTATTTTTTGATGGATTGTTTTAAGGAACTATGATATAAAGCCCGAAAATTGGGAACTCAAGAATTTGTTGCCATCCATGTCGAGGTGGTAGGTTTGATATTGAGATCAATCCCCTGACGGGGTTTCCTCTATATCTTCATGAAATTAAACAGAACCCAAATAGTTTGGGGTCACTTAATATGACACTCCATACCTTTTCAGGTTATATAATAAGGACCATACTATGAAGTTTAATGTCATGCAATATAGACCATTAGACGAATGTTTACAATTAAAGGATGCTGTGGTACTTTGACATGGGAAGACATATACAGTTGATCCTTTGAGGGATATGGAATTAAATGGATTCGATTTGTCTAAAAAAAATATTTCCCTTTGAATATGGATACCACTAAAAATATATAATGATATAAATTATATTAAAGAAACTATAGGGACTGTGCCCCTAGTTAGGTGTGAAATCTTATATAGAATATAGATCTATAAGGATGATAATATTTTTAGGGATTAACACTAAGGTGAGGCGCATTAAGATTAATTTTTATTATATTAGTGGTATGATCTTCACTAATATATAATCCCACATTATTTATTCTAGGTGTGTCATACCATAGATAATGGAATATCCATCACACCACATAATCATGTTCAGAAAACACTCACACTCTAAATATAATCTTGGGGGTAAAGCACCAACATAATCTATTGAAAGAAGAGGTATGAAATGTAGAATTCAAGAGGGGAATGAAATAATATAATAAATTCTAGATTCTTACTAAATAATAGATTCCCAAAAGGAATTATTTCCCTACCCATTGATGGAAGAGCCATAAGATATAGGGGTTAACAAGAAATAATGAATAAGGTCTTACACAGTAAGGGATTCCAATTACAATATTCATATTTTTTATGAAGAATAGGATGGGTTGTATGAATACAATTATTAGAAAACATAATTCTTGGATGATTCCCAATTTATATCACATTTCTAGCAGTAGACAGAAGGCAAGTTCCACTACCTAAACTGGGAAAGTTCATGCCACTACCTTCTGGATTAGATTCCTTGTTACCAAAGGAATTATATATTGTAAAAATACTAATCACACCGTATATTGGGGTGGTTAAGTGGGGGATATAATTAAATAAAGGAATCCATGATTGATAAAGGACACATTGGTGTGCTCCATACCTTGATTGTGTGGGTTAAGTGGATTTAGAGGAGGTTCTGATAATTGGATATCCATATTGGAAACTTCGGCAAATAAATCATCAATCATTGATAAGGAAAATATCATAACCTAAATATATTGGTTTATAGTTCCCCCAATTTATATTATGGTGTTTTAATTGTTTATCTCATTTAGAACTATGGAATATTCAATGAGCTTCACCCATATGTTAATTTGGAAAAGTGAAGGGGACTTAACCCAAATGATACTTGAGTGAAGTAAAGGGAAATTAACCCAAGTGATACATGGTAAAAGTGATATAGGATTAAAATAATTAATAAATATTCAAAATAATGATATAGGTGATATATCTATAGGTAAGATTCACCTTAATGTTAGGGGGTATCCTCACATTATTTTGGAAGAATAATGTGCTTGTGTATTATTAGGTCAGGGTCCTTCACCCTAGTTATTTTAGACTAGGGAGGGAGGGGTCAATAACAAAAAATCATGGAGTTTTATATATTTTTTAACATTAATAACCTATTTTGGTTAATCCAATATTATTTTAGATCCTGAATAATACACCATGTGGGTGTACAGACATGGGTGAGGGAGTTGGGAGAGGAAATATTTGTATTGTCTGTCGGTCTTCAAAAAGAATAAAATGAGAATGATAAGGATCATATTTATAGGAAAATTAAATAACATAGGTTATGGTTAAATTAAATACTAGTGGTCCATATAGGATATAAATGTGTGACTTATCTTTTCACACTAATAGATGGGACTTGTGCGAGGTTCAGGTCGAGCTACTGCCACATGCTTGTCTCACTTGGAAACACTTTAATGGTTTTAGGGAAGATTAAATTTATATTAACTATTTATTTTTCTTAATGTGATTTAAATAATCTAACTTTTAAGATCTTATACCATATTTAGGAAAAGGGTTGTTCCAACAATGTCTTGAGTAAGTCATTAATATATTTTACTGTTTTGAAAAATAACAAATATTTCGTCTCCCACATTTATAAAAGGACACTACATATATTCTCTTATACAAACTTCAAGAGAAACTTATACTGGCCATGACATGAACACATCTATTTATAATATAAAAACCCATATCTTATAGGTATTGTTTTGATTATAAATACAAAATAATATGGATTTAGGTATAAACTATAGAGGTTTTCTGAAAAGGAGTTATAGTTCTTAACAAAGTGTTTTCATTTTATTTATTCTTTAATGTCTTTAAAATATATAACAAAAATTTTTATATAAAATAATAATTATATCCCATATAATTAAATTATATTATGTTTAAGGTATAACCATTTTTTTATTTTTCAAATATAATGTATTATAAAAATATCTTTCATGCATATGTTGGAACTGTCACCACACGAAAATGATGTATTTAATTTTTCTTCAACACCTATTATGGTTGGTCATAATGATGGATCAAAATGAAATAATATGATATTTATGGACTAATAATTATTTAAAAAATATTATATGTAATCTACCTTTTTACCCTTCCACTTGATAAAAAATGATAAAATCACTCGTGTGAACGCGTTGATTACTACCTCTATGAAGTGATGTGATTCATTTTTCTTGCCAGTGATTCAAGAATGATTATAAATATGTATATATTGAACATATATGATATTTAAATATATATCATCATTATTTATATGATTTAACCCTGTTAAGTGTTCAAGGAATGAACCTAATAAACTAAAACTTATATGAAAAAATGAAATAGTAAACACTATAAAATGATGCTTTTAAGAAATAATTATTAATAAAAAATCATTGAGATGTTACAAGTTGATCATATATGATATCATAAGTATTAATATGTTTATTATATATATATATATAATAAATATAAATTTATTCAAAGATATTTTCTAATCATTTACAAAGTAATCCATTCTTGAGGTAAGGGTTTATATAACAATATCATCCTAATTAAGGATTGTTTATGTTTTATTTTATGTTGGATAAATTATGTTTAATCTATAAATTAAAAATTATATATTTTAATATTTTATGTGAATCTATGGAATATTCATGTATTAGTTCAAATATTACCTACTTTGGATCTCAAAAATACCACAACAATGTTTAAAAGGAAAATCGACCATGTTTTTAAATTTATATGTGAATATTTTTCTTCTAAGTCTGGATTTTCCATAAAATATTTTAACTAATCCTTTTGATATTCTATAACGATTTAATAAATTCATTTTTACCCTTTTTTACTTTCTATAAAAATATTTAAAATAAATCTTCTTGTTATTTTCTACAAATGTTACTTTTTTACTAAAGGTGTGAACAAAATCATTGTTTTAATGTTTACTACATGAATGAATCTTCCCACCATCAAGAATATTTATTCCCTTGAATCTTCCTATAAAATTTCCATGGTTATCTTTAAAAAAATTATTTTCCAAATATTTTGTGAATTTTTAGATTTCAATATATTGGATTTTAAAATGATAATGTTATTTTTCAAGTGAAATATTCTAGTAATATTCATTAAAGTATTTTCATCTATATCAACATCATGTGATTAATCTTATACTTTAAAAGGGATGTTATATATTTATACCATCTGTGATATTACTATATATATATATATTATGATCATATTTTTATATTTATTTAATGAGGAAAATATTACCATTTTATATGCTATTTTATTGAATAATAATGTTTATATTGATTATATATAGAATTTTTAATCATTTATTTAATATAATGAATGAATTGAACATAGTATGTGATATTCAGGGCCCATTATATCCCCACGATGAATTGGTGGGTATCATGAGAAAAATTAGTTTTGGTATTTGTAATAATCCAATCATATTTATGTATGATGACTTGGCACAAGACCTTGACTAAAATCTTATGATGTCAAACATTATGAAACTAGTTAATTTTTCCATGTGATTATTTATATTTTTATTCCAAAAATGGAAATATTACCCTCTTATTTAATACGTTATATGGAATATTTAATTTTCTTTATCTCTACCATATTATTCATTCTTTAATTATTCTATGATAGATTCAGTTGTACAAGTTCCCTTATGGAGCACTTGAGCTCACCTTTTATCATTTTCAACATTTATCAGGATACCAAGAAGGTATATTTGAAATATTTTAGGTGTTTAATAAATAAAATAATTATGTCCTCAATATATTTTTTAAGTTGAATTTAGTTTTATAAAATATAATGTGAGAATCCTGTTTTTATTCAGTCTCTTAATACTACTAAACTATCAGATCCTTCAGGTTGAGACCCCTTATTTTTGTGCCCATGTCATAAAATAACCACAAAATATCAATTATAGGATTCATGGTGTTATAGTTGGTATCAAAGAAAGTTTATTATAGACATTGGAAAATATATTTAGGAAAACATTTTTATAGAACATAACCTTATGAAAGACTCTAAGGATAAGTATTATTATAAGATAATATCATAAAGTTTTGGTAAAGTCGATATTGTGTTGATTTTACACTAAAATATATCCCTTTATGGATACTAGAAAGTTGATCTTGTTATGGGATAGATTCTTGTAGGGGTAACAACTTTGAAAGGTTTGAGTTGAGTGTTAACATGATCTTCACTAGTTCACGATGAGTGGCTCTATGACAGCATACCTGGTTATAAACTGACATGGGATTATATTTGGCTGATTTACACACTCTTTTCAAACTATTATTAATGATTTGAAAATAGTTTTATTATTTGAGGACACTCCCAAAGATAATAATCTTATTATTATATGATTATATGTGCATAAATTATCAATTTATATTTAGTGTTAAAGAAAATTTAGAATCAAATACTATGATTTAATTTTTTTTTGATATTATGATCTAATTCATTATATTCGATTATTTAGAAATAGATATTTGAAGAAGGAATGGAAAACCAATCTGTACACATAGTTTATTTAGGGATTTCTATAGGGATAAAGATAATAAAGATAAATATGAAGTTGGATATAGAGCTAGAAATGAACAAATTATAACTATATTGGGATAGCTGACTCGAGCTGGGACTAATACCCTTTCCCATATAGAGAAAATAGTTACACTCTAATATGGTTCAAAAAATATGGACCACTTCATTTTATAAAACTTTCCATCATACATTGGGAATACTAATCTATTATTATCTAAGAAATGGATCAAGTCTTTGGAGAATATATTTCTCTCTATGGGAAGTAGTGAAAGAGATGAAGTTATCGTAGGAATTTCTTATCTCATTAGAAACACTGATCAATGGTGGTCATTGATCCAAAACAATAACGTGTCTAAGTAATTAAATAGAATAGAGTGGAATAATTTCATGGGCACATTTTTTCAAAAAATACTTTCGTTATGACCAACGAGCTAATAAGGAATGCAAATTCTATATTCTAAGGTAAAAGAAAGGAGAAAATGTTGTTGAATATGGAGCCATATTTATAGGGTTAAAAACTCATGTTGTTGATTATATAAATAATCTAAAGAGTAATATTGATCATTTCATTTATAGGATAAATCCTAGACTTCAAAAGAAATTATTCTCTATGAAATTTAATGTATATGAGGATAGATTATAATGTGACATCAAGATAGAGAAATAATTCTCAAAGTCTTTTGTTTTTTATGGAAAATAAGAAAAGAAGCAGGTGTTTGAGAATTCTAAAAAATAGAAACAGAGAGAAGGGAAGGGTAAAATCTCAAAATTTTAATAATTTTGGTGAGAAACAATGTGGAATATAAGGGTTGAGAATAAGAGTTTGATTCAAGTGTGGAGAGAAAGGCAACCCGGCACATGATTTCAATGGAAACAAAGAATATTTCAATGTTAAATGATTCTTTTGTATGTATATGGGGACATATGTGAATGAATAACCTAATATTCAAGGAAATTTGTTTTGTAAATGGAAAAGGTGGAAAGGACAAGATTATGTGATAACTAAAACAGAGGTTGAAGCTTCTAAAGATATAGTGGGAGGTATGTTGATTTAATCCTGAAGTTTAATTAATTTTTTTTTTGATTTTAGATCTTCACACTATTGTATAGATTCCATATTTTCTTAAAAAATTATTTAATTCCCCAAATCCATAATTATGGAATTTTGAATCAAGACTCAAAGTGTAAATCTTAGTACAAAAGTATATTTTAGTCAGTTCCCAGTTGGACACATATACTTATCAGTTTTTGAAACTTGATCATTATACCTAAGGTTGACATTGATATGATCCTTGATCTGGATTGACTATCAAATTATTATGATTTTTTTTACTTTTAGTAGAAGGAGATTATGATTTTTGATAGAGATATGTAATCTATAATCTTTATAGGGGAGACAAAATCACTCAAATCATCTTGTAATTCACCTATAATAGGCCTCATTAATTAAATTAACATAGAATAAGATACAAAAATATATATGGATGTAAAATATATCCTTATAATAGAGTATGAACCTATTTTATAAGAATATATAGATGTATTTCCCAAAGAAAAACCTGGAATCCCACTTGTGTGTGAATTTTAGTTTTCTATTGATCTAATCACTAATGTAAAATGTATATCTAAGACTCAGTATTGGATAAATATAGTTTAATTAGTGTAACTGAAGAAATAGTTTTATGAGTTATGTTATAAGGGATTTATATTCCCTAGTATTTCACATTGGGGATCCCCTATCTTTTTTAAAAAGAAATATGGTTCCATGAGGCTGTGTATCTATTAATTGGAAATGAATTCCATTATTTTAAAAAAAGTGTCTTATGACCCACATTGACGACATATTTGATCATCTTTATGAAGATACATATTTTTCAAACATTAACCTTTTTTCTAGGTATCATGATATTGTTAGGTTGGGATGGCTATCAAAAAGAAACAAGAGGGGGGGGGGGGGTGAATTATGCTATTTTAAAAAAATGACAATATTATAATGTCCCTCATGAAATGAAGGGATACTTTCATTCTATATTAAAGTCGAGCGAGTAGCGGAAATAAATAGAAGAATTGAACACAAGGATGTATAGTGGTTTGGGGCACATAAATCACTACGAAAAACTATAGATTAGAAGGGGTTATTAGAGGGGGTTATATAAAACCCCCTCTAAATTCATATTTCTATATAAATAGAGGGGAATCTACATAACCCCCGTATATTTATTGAATTTAGAGGGGGTTATAAACTGCCTCAAAATTCCATTTTTATAAAAATTATTGGGAGGTTATGTATAACCCTAGTTAATCATCGATTTTATAGGGGATTATGAACCCCCTCTAATTTTTTTCATTGTTTTATAAATATATTTTTGGATTTTAGAGGTGGTTCAAAACTACCTCTAATATATTAAATTAGAGGGGTTTCACAACCCCCTGTAATGTCTTAAATTAGTCAGGGTTCAGAACCCCCTCTAATATCTCAAATTAAAGGGGGTTCACAACCCCGTCTAATGTATTTAAATTAGAGGGGGTTAAACCCCCCTCTAATTTTAGAGATTACAGGGGGTTGTGAACCCCCACTATTAAAAAAACTTCTACACACATATCTATATAATTAAAACGCAATATATAAATGTATTAAATACATTATATGAACATATTAAATAAAATATCTTTATTGTATTTATATGTGTACAAAAATATAACTCTATAATATTATGTACATTAAATTATATTTATTTTGTAAATTCTATTTCATATAATATTAATTATTTATGATATAAAACCATAAAAATATTATAAAAGTATAATAATAAAAATAATTTATTGAAAAAAATATCAAATAGTTTTTTAGAATTTATATTATAATATATATATATATATATTAAATAATATTTTTATGATTTTATATTATATATAAGTAAATATTATATGATATAAAATTTATACAGATAAATAATATATATTAATGTACACAATATTATACAATTATATTTATTAAAATTCATATTTATTAATATTCTTAATAATAAATATACGTATTGAAATACATTATATAAATATTTTTATAAATTGTATTTAATATAAATGTATTTCATATAATATTATTTATATATAATATTATACAATTTATACAAATAAATATATTTTAATGTACATAATAATAAATATATGAATTGAAATACATTATATAAATATATATTTAAAGATATTATATAAATAAACACATATAAAATATATAAATATTTATTTAAGTATATAAATAATTTAAATAAATATATTTAGAAATATATAAATATATGTTTATATACATAAGATAAATAGTATTATAAAATATAATTAGTAAAATGTTTGTAAATACACACCTAAAATATATTCTTTATATGAATGAATAAATTGAATATAATAAAAAGGTATTATAATATAAATACATAATATATATATATATATGAATTTATAAAAATATATATAAGTTATATGTTTATATTTATTTAAATATATATTCAAATACTATTTATATAAATAAAATATAAAATATATATTAATAAAATGATGTGTATTAATATTAATGAAACTCAATTGCTTCATTGGTAGACGCCCTGGAGATTATATTGCCGGTCCTTGGTTAGAAACCGACATGTAGGATTTTACAAGAGCAGTGGCCATGTACAGTTAATTGGAGGGGGAATACCGGTGGAATCAGGAAATGGAGGGTAGAGGTAGGCCACAGAATGGGAGAGCAGGGTGGGGGTGAACTGGACGCATGAAGGGGGAACCTGAGAAGGTGGGCGAGCCTCGGGGGGGGGGGGGGGACGAGGGTAGGGAACTAGACCTGTGAAGTGGTTGAGGGAATTAGGAACAAAAATAAATATTAATTTTTTTTTATTTGAGGCAGTTTTATAATCTGCCTCTAATATTGGACTCACATATAGGGGGTTTTAACACTCTCTAATATTAGGTCTAATTAGAGACAGTTTAAATAACTTCCCCTAATATAGGTCTTACGACTCGATTAGAGGCGGTTGACAATCACCACTAAAATGAGCTTGATATTAGAGGGTGTTAAAAACCCCTCAAATCTTCCATTTTATGGTGAAATTATAGGGAGTTCTAACCCCCTCTAAATTAACCACTACTAATTGTGGACTAACTTACTAGCGCATATCGAAAACTACTGCTAACATAATTTGGTGGGAAAATTAGCGGTGGTTATTGGTAACCACTGCTAATGTATTTAAAGGGGGTTAAACCCCCTAAAAATCTATTAAATAACCCCTTATAATTGGGGATTATATTTGTAGTTAATCCCCTATTACACTTCCACATAGATATACTCCACGAGCTTTTTGATTTCCATTAGTTGGTTCTCTAATCACTAGACTATCTAATCCACTATTGAGTGCAGAAAGTTGAAACATTACAATGCATTTACAGGGCCTTTTGGTTCTTTTATAGGGAACCAAAATATCCACAGCATAGTCTGATAAGCTGACACTCTGCCCCGACTAATTTTGAGCTGCTAATACTCAACCAAAACAAAAATAGATTGATTTTATTGATGGTATAGGTTGAACTTCATAGTTACAAAAAAAATTGATAAATGAAATTAGATATTTTATACAACATAAGAACAAAAAAATAATATTCAATGTTGAGAAGGATTTTTCATCTTCATAAAATAGCATCAAAATGATGAAACAATGTTTACCTAGACTTCCATCTTCTTTGCACCATGAGAGAATAAGAAAAAACAAAGAAGTTCAATTTTCTCTTTAGAAGTGTCGATCTTTAGTAATAATGATTTCAGTACCTTATTTTTAATAGAGTAATAACTTATCCACTTTTATTCGTTAGGTATTTTATTTCACTACTATATATATATATATATAAAATAAAATAGTCATAACAATATTACTTTCAATTGGGATACCCAAAATAAATAGAGTTAATATCCTTAATAAATATCCCAAATAATAGCATTACACTGATGCCTCTTTATTCTTGTTGAATAAATCTCTAATAAATGAATTCAAAATAATTTGAAAAACTCCTCCAATAATATCTCCATAAAAATAGCATCATTTAACAATTTAAAAATATTGTTTAAATCCATAAAAACCTATTTAAATACAGTTGAAACACTTCCTGAAGAATAGTAGCACAATTAATCTTGAATATTTGAAATCAAATCATTCAAAGAGATTCATAACGCCCCTTTATAAATAGTAATCTCTCAATCCATTTCATGTGGGCCTTTTAATCATTCATAAAACATATTTATAATGATCTTTAATACTAAAAATAATGTTATATAAATCCTAGATAATATATGTAAATAAAACTACACCATTTACCGATCAAACAGATGGTTCATTTATGTAATGAAAAAAATACCAAACGTAGGGTTGAACTACGCAATGTATGGTTCCTTTTCACAACCTAGGGTTCTTGTCGACATATGGTTCATTATCCATAGTTTCATATACATGTAACGTTGGGAACAAATTAGTGTAGGGGTGACAATCCATACATTTATCCATGTCAGCATAAAATCCCAAACGTCGCATTGATTAACCATACGTTCAACTTTCCCAAACATAGAGTTGAAAACAGTAAAAACAGCCTCCAATGTAGGGTTGATGATCCATAATTATAGTATTTAGAATAAATTAGGGTTGATTCCTTACATTACATTTGTCAATATAGGTTATGAAAAATGTTTTGAGAAAATGAAAACAACTTAACTTCATACTTCACTAAATTTTTAAGCCTTTTAACATCAGATTCAGACTTAATCATTGGAGAATTATTTTTTATAAATTTCTTGATCCTCCCAATGGTTCAATAATTTAATCAATCCAACTTATATAACTCTCGATATCTTTAAAAAAATGATGCCATATGATCTGGAAAAACTACTTCCAAAATAGCGTTTCAGAACATCAACTGATTATTGACAATCAAAACAGCTTTTTTAGCCATTTATGTTAATATATGAAATCAATATAAACTTATATGATTTATATAACACTAGGTTTAAAGAGATTCTAACATCTATAGAACTTTTAGAAAAGTAAATACGATAGGATTTCAAATTTGTTCACTGTAAAATTGGAAAACTGCGTCAGAAACATCAATGATTTTTTAGAGTACCAAAACATCCTTTTTAGACATCCACATGAACTAATGATGTTTAGTTAAACTGTTTATATATCCAATTCTATAATGCACCCACATATCCATTTAGTATAACTTAAGATATCATTATAATTCTGAATTAACATTAAGATGAATACTGCATTATCACTTGGAAAACTTGTAACAGCTTTGAGGAATTTCTACACCATTGAAACAATTGAATTGGATTTCAACATAAACATATGTAATGAACATAATTTTCTTATCTTTTCAAGGGAATAAACTTCGTAAGAATCTGATCACTATTTCTTTAGATATAAAATAAATACCTTTATTTAATAAATCATATGCACTTAACAAATTTAATAGTAAACAAATATTTATGGGTTGAAGTAATTTTTAAAACTAAATCAAAATGAGAATGAAAAGGATCCACTCAACAATCTCTAACTTTTTAGTAATTAAAAAACCCTATCTTATAAACAAAATTTTCCCCCCTTTTAGTAAGGATAAAAAAGATATGATATTGAGTAAATTAAATAATACAATATATTTAACCTTTTTATATAAATAATTCAAATTTATTTTTAAGAAAAATTAAACAAATAAATAAAAAATAAAATAGGAAAAATTAATTTCCTTCCCCCTTTTAAAAATATTTTAAACTTGGAAAATATTTTTTTCAACTTATTTAAAATTTTTAATATAATTTTTAAAAATATTTTAAATTTGAAAAAAAATTTGTAAGTATTTATACTTTGAAAAATATTTTTTTACGTATTAAAATTTTAAAAAATATTTTTTTACGTATTTAAAATTTTAAAAATAAAATTTCAAGTATTTAAAATTTGAATTTTTTTTAAAGTATTTAAAATTTGAAAAATAATTTTATTAAGTATTTAAAATCTGAAAAATAATTTAATTTTTTTTATATTTAAAAATTTAAAATATTTAAAATTTTAAAAAAATTAATTATTTTTGAAATATAAAAAGACGAGTTATTTAGAAATTCATTCTAAATACATACAATAATATAAAATCCCCTAAATCTATACTTCCTTCAGAAAGATAAAATGATATAACCAAGGAGTCATGGAAACATATATAATAATATTAAACGAATAATAAAGGTTAGCGATGAAAGTGTTAAACAATTTAATTTATTCTATAATGTGAAACATTTAAACATGTTCTAAATATTTAAAATTACCCCCTAAGACCGATCATAATTATTTATGATATTCAAAAAATTTGAATAAATGATTTTCAAATAATTTAGATACATTATTTTAATAATTAAGTAAATAAAATAAAATAATGAAAATAATAAAGAATTTTAAAAGAATCTAATTTAAAAATTTTCAAAGAATTTATTTAAAATAATTTTCAAAGAATTTAATTAAAATATAATCATGGAATTTTATTTAAATGATTTTCAAATAAATGAAATAAAATTTTACTTATGTCATAAATGACCAAAATATTTAAATATAATTATTGAATAATGTTTCAGAAATAGAAAGAGATTAATTTACCACATTCAATTAATTTAAATAGTCAAATATTAAAATACATGTTTACATGAAAGATATAAAAAATCATAATAAAATGTTTGAAGGTCATTGATTCATAAAATCAATCAATGAATTAATTAGTTTTATAAAATAATAGTGTGAAGAGATTTAATAATTTTTTGAAGAATTATAATAATAATTAAATGTACTGGAATAAAAGATAAAAAATTAAAAAATACCCCTATATAAAACAATTAGTGAATTTGAATTGAAAATTAAAATTGAAAACAAAACACTTCATGGATTAACCATTCCAACTCTAATAAATATTCCATTTAATTGAATAATAAACAAGACTATAATAAATTTCCATAATTTTCAAGAATTGGCTTGATAATGTAACGATGATTTTTTGTGGTGTATACCTAAAATGTATCAAATAGAAGTTCCTTTTGATACCCATATACTTTTGTGTCTGGAAGTGTCAAAAATTAATGATTTAAGCAACTAAATATGTTTATTTTGATCAACAATGTTATAATTATATCTAGATAATGATTTTTAATAATGAAAATTATTGACCCCACAAAATTGAGGTGTTATAAAATAACAATCATTAGCATAATGTCCACTAATACAAAAATAAAAACTGTTAATAGTAGACATGATTTCTCTATTTGAACCAGGAACAAATTTTTTTTATATAATTTAGGATTTTCTCCCCTACTACCAATACCGAGTTTTCCTTTTTGAATTTTATTTTTTCCAAAAACTTGATTCAAATAATTCTCTTCCATAATAAGAATAGTTTAATATTTCTTTAAATTATAAACATCATCTAGCAATTCATTAATTTTAGTTTCATGCAGATCAAAATAAATTTTGGAAGAATTTGATCTTAAATTAGAAGTCTCTTTTGACCAAATTTCATTATCAATTGAAATAACATCATAAGATTTTCCAATATTTTTATGCTATTTATTTAATGAATAAAATATATATTTAATCACAAAGAAAATATTTTTAAGGTTATCATAAGAAAAATTTTAGAAACTTTTAGAGTTAGAATATTATACCTCATTAGTTTGAGCCAGAAGACATAGATTAACCTTTTAATTTTCATTCTTAACTTATATGTTTATAGTAGATTCATCATTTAAATAATCATATGAAATACTAGTAGCCTTCATTCCTTTCTTTCATTTTCATTTATATTCATATTTACTTTTAGATTTAAGAAAAGAAAAATCTAATCTCAAATGACCTTTCTTTTTATACTCATAGCACTTGACTTCTTTCTCTTTATTGAACTTAAATTTTTATTTTCTCATTTTAAACAACATTCCAAATTTTCTAGAAAAATGTGGTATCTCATCACATGAATCCAAATGGATAGAATAATAATCATAAAATTCATCCATCAAAACATTGAGTGCATCTATTTCAATTTTGATAGAAATATTATTTTTATCTTTTTCTTGCATCTCAGCTTCATACATCATCAAGGTTTTGATCAATTCATTCATCCTAATTTCTTTAACTGGTCTGGATTATTGAGTAGAAACTGATATTACATTCCACATAGAAGTTAAAACTCCAAGTACCATTAACTTCTGATCTAGTTATAGAATTTGAGTTCCCAAAGAAGTAACGTCATTAAAATCTTCAGTTAATATTCCATTCATCTCAGTGATGCTCACATATTCCTGCAACTTAAATGTGCCAAATTTATGTTTTACATTATTGTCCCTTAGCTTTCTAAAGTTGTCCATTCCTTCCTATGAAACTATAATATTTTGCGACATCTCATAGGCAGTAGCACATTGAGAAACACGATTTAATTCATCCGGACCAAGACTGCATATAATTTCATTCATGGATTTTGAATTAATATCATATTCAGCTTCCTTAGCAGCAACCCACATCTCCGGTTATACAGGTATTTCATAAGGTTTTAAAATATTCATATAAACTTTGAAACCAATATTTTTCAAATAGATAACCATGTAATATTTCTATCATCTATAATTATCACCATTAAATTAATGACCACAGATCATCAACATACCTTCTCTAAAAATTTCCATTGAGAATTTTTTCCATCTGAATCTTTAACTCGAGCTTGTTAGATCCAAAGTAAATCAGTAGAGATTTTCCTTTGATACCAATTCTATACTCTACAATCTTGGTGATTTTCACTAGTTGGTCCTCTTATCACCTGACCATCCAATCCACAACTATGTGTAGGTAGTTGACACCTTACAAGGCTTATGTAGGGCCTTTAGTTTCTTTTAATGGGAACCAAAATATCCACAGCTTAGTCCAAGAAGATGAAACTCTACCACAACTGAGTCTGAGTAGCCGATACTCCACCAAATCAAAATAGATTCATTTTATTTATTGTACAGGTTTAACTTCACAGTTGCAGCAACAACCGACAAATGAAATTAAATCATTAATATAACACAAGAGCAGTAAAAAAATAATCTTCAATGTCAAGAAGGATTCTTCGTCTTCTTAAAATAGTAGAAAATAGATCAAATAATATTTTCCCAGGTTACCATATTCTTTACACCATGATAGAAAAATAATAATCAAAGAAGATCAATTATCTATTTAGAAGAATCGATCTTTGGTAAGAATATTTTAAACATCTTCTTTTTAATAGAGTATTCACATCTCAGATTTTATTCATTGTGTATTTTCTTTTCCTATGAAATAGAGATATATATAGATAATAAATATCTAGAAGTCGTAACAACATTAATTTTCCTTAGGGTACCCAAAATAAAAAGAGTTAATAGATTTCATTAACATCCCCAAGAGTAGCGTATCATCGATGCCTCTTTATCCATGTAGAATAAATCTATAATAAATGCATTTAAAATAATTTGAATAACACCTCCAATAATATCCCCATAATAATATCAGCATTTAATAATTTAAAAATCATGTTTAAATCTATTCAAACCCTTTTAAATATCATTGTAACAGTTTCAAAAAAATACCATCACAATAAATCATAAATATTGAAAATGAAATCATTCAAAGATATTCATAACATCTCTTATAAATAATAATGATTTACTCTATTCCATGCGAGCCATTGAATCAGTCATATAACACATGTATAATGATCTTTAATATAAATAAGACTATTACAGAAATTGTGGATAATATATTTAAATAAAACTCTGCCATTGACAATTCAAACATAGGGTTCTTTTATATAATGATAAAATACCAAATGTAGGGTTCAACTACAGAACGTATGGTTCCATTAGGTATCATAGGGTTCATACCAACATATGGTTCCTTATTAAAACATTCATTTTTATATAACGTTGGGAACAAATCACTATAGGGATGATGATCCATATGTTTTTCCTTGTCAGCATAAAATACCAACCGTATCATTGATTAACCATACATTAAACTTTCCCGAATATAGGGTTGAAAATTGTAAATATAGACTCCAACGTAGGGTTTCTTATCCATACAATAACTATTTAACATAATATAGGGTCGATTCCTTATGTTAAATTTATCAACATAGGGTGTTAACAATGATTAAAAAAATATAAACAACTTAACTTCATACTATAATGAATTTTTTTGAGCCCTTTAACATTAAATTCAGCCTTAATCCCACAAGACTAATTTTTAATAAATATCAACATAGTATCAAATGTTAAAGAATAAAATCAATCAAAATTCTAAAAATTTCGATATCTTTGAAAAAAAGAAGCTATATGATCTGGAAAAACTGCTGCCAAAACAACATTCCAGATGTTTAGTTAATTCATTGACCATCAAAACTAATTTTTTAGCCTTATATATAAACTTTTAAAATCAATATTAACTTATTCTATTTCCATGTCACTATGTTTATAAGGATTCCGACACTTTTAGAACTTGTACAAAAATAAATACGATAGTATTTCAAATCAATTCACTATATTGTTGAAAAACTGCTTTAGAAACTTTGGTGATTTTTTAGAGTATCAAAACATCGTTTTTAGAATTCCAAATGAACTAATGATATTTAGATAAACTCATTATATATCCAATAGTATAATGATTCCACCCATCAATTCAATATATCTTAATATATCATTATAATTTTGAATCGAATTTAAGTTGAAAACTGCATTATCGCTTGGATAACTTATAACAGATTCTGTGAATTGTTACACCATCAAAACAATTGAATTGGATTTTGACATGAACATATGAAATTGACATAATATTATTATATTTCCAAAGTAATAAAATCTATACGAATCTGAGTGGGTTTGTTAATGGAATAATCACTACGAATCAATTTGGATTTGTCCCTGGGAGGAGCATCCAAAAGTGCATTTTTATGGCCTCTGAGAGTGTCAATATTATGAGAAAAAAGGCAAAGGATGGAAATTTTGCCATCAAAATTGATATATAAAAGGCTTTTGACACTCTTAAGTGGAGTTTTTCCCTTGATGTTATTAGAAGGTATGGCTTCTCAATTGGCTTTGTGAATCTAATCTGTATCATACTGGAGTCTTCCAGGTTATCAGTTCTTGTCAATGGTGCCTTGAGGGGATTCTCCCCTTGCACCAGGGGGGTGAGGCAAGGTAATCCACTCTCTGGTCTTCTTTTTTCCATGGTGGAGGACTACCTGCATAGGTGTATTATTGATCTTTCTCAAACGGGACTTTATAAAAGAATTAGGGCTGGTGTGAATGAGCATACCCCCTCTCATTTATTGTATGCTGATGACATCTTGCTTCTTGGTCAGGTGTCAAGGTAAACTATCTCCTCCATTAAATCCCTTTTCAGTCATTATGAAGAGGTATCCGGACAAGCCATTAGTTGGGACAAATCTTCCATTGTGTTTTAAAATGGAATTCCAGTTGGGGAACTGAACAGAATTATCAGACTTCTTGGGGTGAGGATGGGTTCCCTAACATTCCAATACCTTGGGGTCCCATTGTTTTGGGGAAAAGTGAAAAGACAGTACTTGGAAGTAGTCTCTACTGGAATTGTTCATTAGATGGCCAGCTACAAAGGGAAAGCTATGTCCCTTGCTGGGAGGGTCTGCCTTGTGAACTCAGTAATCACATTGAAGTTTGTCTACTCCTTCTCCATCTATCGATGGCCGAGGGGACTTCACAAGGAACTTTAGATCATGGTACGGAATTTCATATGGACGGGGTCACCACATGAGAGGAAGATAATTACAGTGGCATGGAAGGAGTGTATCAAGACTGTGGAGCTGGGGGGTCAAGGACTTAAGGTTCTTTGGACCTTTAATGATGGATTGATTGGGGAGTTCACTTGGTACTTGCTTTCTCATGAAGCTGATGATGATGTTATTTCAAACAGAATAACAAGGAGGATCTTAAATGGATACAAATGGCACCATGAATCATCGGTTTAGGACTCTATCAAGCATGAATATGTCATAATCATGCACGATACCCGATGGATGGTTTTTAGGGATTCCACACTAAATTGCTAAAACACAAAGTGGCTCAGAAAACCTCTTTTTGACTTAAATGTGCCACCTGAGGCAGCCTCTTTGTCCATTTAGAGCTTCCTCTCACAGATGCAATCTTCTTATTTTAGTGTTCCTGTGTAGGTGGAGAATGAAATCACTAATTATGTCTTTATCGAACAGGATACTCTGATCTAAATGCATAGCAGAACCGGGCAATTCAATAGCAGGTATTACTACACGATCCTTTGTGGGGGAAAATTCCCTACACCTTCTTGGCCGATGAAATTGAAAGTGAGATTCATTAGACCCTACAAATTTTCTCTGATTTGGAGGATCTATAAAAACTGACTACCCACAACTGATGCTCTCAAGAGGTCCAGGTTTTAGATGGCCTCCATGTGCTCCATGTGTAAAACCGATGAGGAATCTGTCCAACATATTTTTATGGGCTGTTCTCATGCCAAACAGTTGTGGGCATATATTGGTTCTGTGTTTCGGTGGCTATTAACAACTGCGGATCGGTGACACAGCTGTTATTTGCTACTTCTCATAGCAGATTTAGTGAGCAAATTTATAACATGTTTTTGGCCGCCATTGCTGCGGTTATTGTAGTCCTTTGGGAAGACCATAATAATGCTATTTTTACTGGTGTGCGGTCCACAGTTCATCAAGGAATGATGGCGATTCATAGAGATGTTTATGCTGACTCTCTTGTGCAGGATGGAGCCATGTCGAATGCAGTTGGGGATCTTCAAATTCTGCGAATGCTCGGTGTTTCGGGGTGGTCACACAAGCCTCAGATTCTAATGTATATCTGATGTATCCCACCCATCGGACCTTGCCTCAAGGTAAATGTAGATGGGGCTGCGTTGGGCACTCCAGACCCATCGGTTTGTGGAGGAGTGTTCCGCACCTACCGTGGATTTGTTAAAGGATGCTTTCATCACGCCATTGGAACTGGAACCGCTTTTGAAGCTAAACTTTGGAAAATGATCTATTCCATCAGGTATGATTTCCGGTTTAATTAGAATCATATATGGATTGAGTCTGACTCTCAGACCGCAGTTCATGCCTTGAGCACCAAGACGCGCCAGGTCCCTTGGTGTGTGCTGCTGCAGTGGGTTGGTTGCCTTAGGGATATTTCTCAGATGCGTGTGGATGTTTGACATGTCTATCAAGAGGCTAATCAGGTGGTGGATGCATTGGCAATGCGGGTGATCACTGTTACTGGAGAGATGTGGGCTTTCATGACCCCAAATTATTGTGCCTCACTGGTGGAGGTAGATAGGTGTGGGGTGATATATACTAATTTATGTAATATTCCCATGTATGCTTGAATCTTTTCGTTTTCTTTACTTAATTTCTTTAGGACCAGCTTCCACCGTCTCCTGGATTTTCTAGTATAGGGGTTATGTTCATATAGTTATAATAATATATAGGAATTTTTGAATATTTTAAGAGGATATTTTTCAATGCACCTATATTGACTTTTCCATCGAGAAGGGATGGATTTTTGATATAAAAAGATACATCTAAGAATTGAATTGGATGTGTCCTAATATTGAATACTAGTGTTATTTATCATGTATCAAGTTAGTTAAATTTTATTAAATAGAATTATGCACACCATGATCTTGAGTTGAAAAACATAAAATTTTCATTGGAAATAAAGATTCATTACATTTATAGTGAAATATGTAAAATATATACAGATAAAAAAGATTGAAATACGTATTCCCATAAAAAGTTCTTAATATGAGGAAAAGGCGATGGTTATAGCCACCAAAGGATTATGATTGATAAATAATGTACCAAAACGGGAAGGAAAATATGGTTGATGTTGCATTGAGTATAAAATATCATAACATTTTGAATAAGATGATTATTGCGAAAGATAAAATATTTAAATATTTAGTAACATTGGATACATGAATATTTAAGTAATTGGAAACATAAAATATATTCCAAATGACCACTAAACTATCCTTATTATAGAAAATAATAATTTCTCATGTTTATGAAAAAAATATTCAAATGGAAATAAACTTTTTGAATGATGATAAGTAGGATGAATTATTTTATTAATATGTTATATTAAAATTTGTAAAGAGGTCATGTGTTCCATCATTAATTAATATGACCACATAATTATTAGATGAAGCTCATAAAACAATTTTTTATACACCCTGGTCGCACAAAAGTATATTCGTTTTTGAAGGAACACTTTTGGTGGAATAATATTAAATGGGAAATTAATAACTATGTAACAATGTTATTGGTTTTTCAATAGGTAAAGTCCTATAGAAAATATCATAAAGGAATCATGCATCCTATACCTATTATATTTTGGAAATTAGATGATATTACTATAGAATTTATGCTTGGATTTTCCAAGACTCCATGAATGAATGATGCCATATAGATTATTAATGATTACCTTAGCAAGTCCACAAATGTATTCACTATAAAAGGTGATCTACCACTTGATAACATTTTTAGAATCTATATTATTGAAGGTGGGAGACTTCATGGTGTGAATATTTCAATTGTATTTGACCATGATATGTGGTTTACATCAAAATTTGGTAATATGTTTTAGGAATATCTCGACAGTGAGCATTATTGGATCACTAAATATCATCCTCGAACTTATGGGATGTCTAATAATACAATTTATACATTATAAGACATGTCGAGTTTGTGTGAACTTTAATTTAAAGGAATATCGGATCAATATTTAAATTTGACGGAATTAACATATAATAATATATTCTATTCAGTCATTCAAGTGGAACTATATGAGGAAATTTATTGAAATATGTGTCATACTCAAACTCTTTAGAATTATTATGGTCAAAAGAAGATGGAGTTCCTAGATATTGTATATTAGGAAACGATGAAATGAATGACTACTAAATATCATATTAATGGATCTCAAAGTAAACAAAAAGTATATGATGATACCTGGAGAAAGGTTTTATCATTTCAAGTGGGAGATCTTTTTTTCTTTATAGTATATCCATGGAAAGGTTTTATAACGTTTATAAAGAAAGGGAAACTATATCCTAGGTATATTAGGTATTTTTGAATTTTGGATAAAATATAATTTGTGGCATGCCATCTAGAAATTCCACATAGCTTCTCCAATGTTCATAATGTGTTAAATATATCATTATTAGTAAGTAAATTCTAGACCCAATAAATTCTATCACCTATAAGTAAATATAATTAAAACCACATATATATTACCATTATTTTCCTCTCTAGATTCATGACATTTGGGAACAAGTGACACAAAATTATATGAATCGATTGGAGAAGGTACTTTAGAGAAATCATAAAATATAAGAGATGAAGTAGGAATCAAAAATAATTTATGATGAATAAATGAACACATCTATTAATGAGGTGAAATTATGAAAATTTAAATGAGGAAATTTTTATGGAAAAAATATTTTATAAACTAAGAATCAATTATTTAAATTCAACTTTTCTTCCTAAAGAAACATAAGTATAATGCACATAGATTTATTCAAGAATGTGATTAAAAACTAAATTAAAAAATTATATAAAATTAATTTGAAGAAATTTGATTTATTTATAAAATTATCATGAATAAATTATCTTATTATTATTATTTTGAGATCTTTTAGAAATAATTGATTTATTTAGTGAATAGTAAAATATACCAATTTAAAAAAATATAACTTTTATTAAATTGTATTGATATAAGAATAAGTTAAGGTTTATGAAATTTTTTATAGACTAAATATATATTTCATAAGTAGTATAATGAATATAAATATGTAATTTTCAACTAAAAATATATTCTTAACACTGTGGAAATATAAGTAATGTTTTTGTTCAAATAAAAAATTGCATTTAGTTCTTATCTTTTAATAAAGTAATTATAAGATTAATTTAAGTAATGATTTAATTTGAAATAAAAATAAGTATACTTATATTTAAAATAAACCAACTATTTCTCTTATAATCAACATTATACTTCATTTTAATGTAAACTATATATTTTATACTTAAAAAAACTTTCCTAAAAAATAGTTTTTAATCATATTGCAGGTTTTTTATAATTAATATATACAAATGATAAAAATTAAATTGTATAAAATCTAATAAATATTTTTAATCTTAATTTTAAATTTTTTTAATGATTCCGCATTCATTTTTTCTCATTATGAATAGGATCTTAGAAAAAAGTCATTTATCACTGGTTAAAAAGGGTTAAAACTAAAATAATAAGGGTTAAAATGACCTAAAATCTTGATTAAATCCTATTAGATGGTCATATTTTGTGATTATATCATCTCATATTAAAATAAAAGTCCTTTTGGAGATATAGTTATTTATTAAGATAATAATATATCTTCATATTTAGAAAAATTATATGTTCATCCTCTCCCTCACATATAAATGGATAACACATCTCTTCTCTTCTCAACATTTATAAAACCCATTAGATTAGAAAATACCTATAACAATAATTTCATAAAATTCCACACTATATACTATATGTCCATATTATATCATAATATCTTCCTACGAATGGTTTAGGTACAGAACTAAGAGTTTTTTCGAATAAGATGTATAATTTTTTACCAAATGTTTTCTTTTTTATTTCTGCTTTCACAACAATCAAACCTATCCAAAATATTATGATATAATAAAATTAGAATATACCATACAGTTGAATTTTATTATGTTTATGGTATATTCCCTTTTCAGCTACTTTTCCATCTAATGGTAAACCAAGTAATCTTTTATGCCTATGTGTGGACTACTACCTCACGAAGATGAGTATTTCATTTTTCATCACTGCCTCTTATGATTGTTACTACAGATGTATACAAATGAAAAATATGATATATATTATATTTATGAAAATAATGATTCTATAAATATAATATACCATTTAACTTTTTACCTTTACTCCAGTTTAAAAAATGATATTATCTATTATGCGTACGTGTGGACTAGCACCTCCATAAAGGGATGTGATAATTTTTTCCTGTAATAATTTATAGAATGATTATAAATATATATAATTAATATATATGATATTTATATGAATATTAACATTCTGTAGAGGATATAACCATGATTAATATAAAAGGACTAAATCTTTTAAAACAAAACATAAATTAAAAATAAAATAATTAACACTCAAAAAATTACACTTTAAAAAACAATTATTAATAATTTTTTTTTGAAATTTTATAAGTGGATTCTGTATGAGATTATAAGAATGTATATGGTTATATTATTTAATTATAATAAAGTCAAATTTATTATATAGAAGGTTAAGAATACTTACAAAGAATATCATACCTGAGGTAAGGGTATATTTTACAATTTCATTCTTATTCTCAGAAGTTTATGTTTTTCATTATGTTGGTGAAATTATATGATATTTATATCTTAAAACCAATATAAATTATTATAATATTTTAGTTTTTGTTTTTTTCAAGTATTATTTTCATTTTGAACTTTTTTTTCATGTAAAAAGACAAAAAGAATGTTTTAAAAGAAAAACAACTTTTATTTTCAATTTAGTGTGGAGTATTTATCATCCATGTACATATTTTATTTAAAATTCCATAAATAACATTTTTGATATTATAAAATGATTTATTAAATTCATTTTTACACTTTTATTACTTTCTATAAAGTGGTTTAAAATTAATCTTCTTGTCATTTTCCAAATAAGTTACTTTTTACCGATGGTGTGAACCTAACTTTTGTATTAAAAATTACCACATAAAAATATTTTACCGCCATAGTTAATATTAATTTACATGATGATTATATTACATGTTACAGTGGTTTTTAACAAGGAAATTAATTTTACTAATATTTTTGAAATTTTTATATTTTACTAGAAGTGATTTCAAAATGAAAATGGTATTCTTGTCGATAAATATTTCATTGATGTCATTAAAGTAGTTTCATATATATTAATATAATTTTATGAAAATTATTTTTTAATGGGGATATAATCTGTTAATATGATCGACCATATTACTTTGGACGGCTTGTGGTCATATTTTTTTATTGACTTGGGAAAATATTAAGATTCCATATGCTAGTATTTAAATTTGAATATTTATCTTGATTATGTATTAAAATTTTATTCATTTAATTCACATGATGAATGAATTGGTAATATTATGTGATATCCAAAGAATATGATATCCCCTTAATGAATTGATAATTCTCATGATATAAACTAGTTAGGGTATGTTTCAAATTACTTAACTATTTTCGTATAATGTCTTAGCACAAGGCCTTAACTACATGATTATGATGTCAAATATTATGAATTAAATCATTATGAAAAAAATTATTGTTATCCATGTGATTATTTATATTGTTATGAAATACATAGATATTTCAACCCTTTATGATATTAGTATTATAGAATAATTGATTATCTTCTATCTATAACATATCATTCCTCCTTTTTTTATTATATTACAAATTTTTTGTATATTTTAACATAATGAGAATATTTTCCCATTGTTTATTACGTTTTAATTTCCCCAATATACTAAGAAGGGATATAAGAATGGTTTTAAATGATTAGTAGAAGAAATAACAAGTTCTTAGTTATAATTTTTAAGTTGTATGTCATGTTCCTAGATGTAATGTGATAATCATGTATATATCTAGTCTGCCAAGAAAACCAAATTATTCAATACATTGGGTTGTAATCCATTTTATATTTCACCAATATAGTAAAATTACTACTGACTCTGGGTTATAGGATTCAGGGTGTTATAATTCACCCTCAAGTCTTCTAGGTTTGACTTCAGCAACATTACTTGTGTTATAAAATGTAATTTCAAAACATAATTATATTTTATCATGCTTTAGATAACTATATTTTTCTTAATAGAGTGTTACAAAACACATATTCCTCTAATAAATAATGAAACACTAGAATTTGAATTTCAATCACAAATTTCACTTACCCAATCCATATCAGAATAGTAATAAAATAGAAAAAAGTGCATTTATAATACCACAATATATAATTAAGACCCCCATTTATATAAAAAGATATATATTTTTCTTTAATAAGACGAGGTTGCTTATATTTTATTAGGAATCCTCCACAAAAAGTAACTGTAAAATGATCCTTGGTTTGGATGCTATTAACTAATTAAATATTTAGATAAGAATCTTGAAATCCTTTTGACTAAAACTAATCCATTATTAATTTAAGGAAAAATTTATCCCATGTTCCATGGTAGTGGATAAATCACTCTGTTCATTGAGTATGAAATTATTTAATAATTCATGAGAATAATTTTCTTATGAGGGAGAGATAAAACCTTCATTGTTCATTACATTTTTACTAAGAAAATTACATCTCACTATTTATTAATATATCAAATTATTTTCTCATTTAAGAAGAAAGTTCCTCATATGATTTATCCTTTTTTTTCAAAAAAAATAATGCAATCAGTATACACAATCACAATGATTGATTTATTATCCCCTCTGTTGACACAAAGGTTATTAGCCAGCTTATATGATCCAAACATTCTTAAGAAATCATATACTCATTTACATGTATTATTTTAGCCTTGTTTTGATCATATATTTTATGATGCTTTCATAGGGGTTATTTTATGGGAATTTTAGAATTTTTTAATCCCATGGGTCTGTGCATGGTTGACACATGGTTAGAGAAAACCATACGGGTATCCCTAGAAAACAGTGTGCCCCATATTGATTCTTTAGAAGGGGGTGGATGGTTTTTCCAAACTTTGTAGAAAGCCCCCCAAATTGTAAAACTTTGTATAGAGGTGGTTTTCAATGCTGGATATTGATTTTTCAAATAGTTTAAACACCCATTAAAAATGGTACACCCCATGATAGTTTGGGCACATGATTATGAAACCAAATTTTTATGACCATGAAACTCGTCTAGGAATCCATGCACCTAAAATTTTAAACCTCTAAAAAATACCAAACACTTAGTTTATATCCGTAATCACCCACAAAAATCTTAATATGGTTTCATTGGATTTTAGAGGCCTTGGAGGGGATTCATTGGTTCTAAGAACTCATTCCTTTGTGAATTTAAGATTCGGTGAAAGAAATAAATATCTCTCTAGTATGTGATATGTTCCTTGATTAGGTTACTATCTCCCCTATATTCCTCTCCCGTTAAATATGTATGTATTGATTTATTTTTTGTGGTATATATAATTGTTTTTATGGATCTTGTTTCATCATATATTGAAAATAGGTTTTTGATCCAAGATATTCTTCACCGTTGTGATTTCTGTCATTCTACCATCAAATGAGAGCTAAGGATGGGATAGAATTCATAAAAAAAAGGTAGCTGGTGAAAAAGAAAATTTAAATAGTATTGATAATTATATTTTGTTTTTACTTGTAACATTTTGTCTCCATGTTGGGAATTTTTTTAAATTAGAAAAGGAAATTGAATCCAAATGAATTTAAGAGACCCCTCTCAGATCCCATTAGATAAATTGGAGATTACGAGACCAGGCATGATGGAGACCCATAAGATGTTTCAATTACCTTGAAATAACAGTTGTGGAATGAAAAAGGGATATTAGAGCGTATATAAAATTAAACTAATTGTAAATGTGTTATCATGTTAACTTTTTGTAAATATTATTTTGATTAACCTCTAAAGGTTAATAAGTTCTGATATTATTCATGGTAAATGGGTTAAATTATTAAGGGTTCAAATGATGTTAATGATTTTGATAGATGAATGAAACTGTGAACCTTATTGATAATGGTTTATAAAATGGTTATTAATGTTAAACCATGAAATGTATGTGTGACCAATGATATGTGGGTGTAGAGTAATTCTCCTCATCCACGGGTGGACAAACTAATGCGCTAGGTCCCTGATGCATGAATATGAATTGTTGATAGATTGATGATCCAAGTACCTAATATTTTGGTGCTAGACTGATGCTCTAAGTACCCATGATAATGATTCTAAACTGAGACTCCAAGAATCAGTGATAATAGTACATGGACTGATGCTCCATTTTACTGAAATAAAATTAGATTTAATTTTAATAATAAAATTCCATGAAAGAATAAATTATAAATACCTATGGTGTATGGATCAGAATTTGGGACGGGCCAAAGTAGGACTGATAAGGCTGGGTGTCACCATTAACCTAAGAGACAATGTGGTTAACTAAAGTATAATAAATGTGAAACTTGTGAGCTTTTATCATTTGTATTTTATTCTTTATAAAAATGCACAATCTATTATAGATCGAATATATTTTAGAAACTGTTGGTGGTGGATTAATATGTTGCAGTCAAAACTTACTTCGGCCATCAATTTTTACCCTAGTTGACTTCTAGTTTGCAGGTCAAGATAAGGGAAATAGCCATATATTAGATGAATAATTTTAGATTTAGGATGGATCATGGATAAAGAAACCAAACATGATTCTGGGGCCCACATGGAAGTTTTTAGTGTGTCTTAATTTTGGGTTTTAATTGAACACTTTAGAATTATATGGCATGACATGTTCACTACATTGGTTTTGGTCATTTACTCTATTTTTTGGGATTATCATATAATGTATTGTCCTTATTAGGTGTTATTTATTTATTATTATTGTTATTTTTATATTGATTTATTCTATTGTATTTCTTTAATAAAGAGTATAACTTATCCTCACATAACATATTAGATCCTTACAACTAGTCAACTGCATTTTCCATACCAGAAGGTGTTCTGGAGGTCACATAATGAACTAGCTTAGGGCATCAATATTTGGCACCCTAGTCGGGATTTTACAAAGTGGTATCATATGATGTTTTTTAATTTTATTATTTATGAAATGTATAAGGGGAGAATAGGATGAGTCGATCCTGGGTCATGAGCTCATATATGGGATTACCTGACCCTTGCGGGTGAGAAAACCCAAGTTCCCAAGGTAGGATTATTGTTCATGATGTTTTATATTACAATTGAATGTTATTTCACCTTGGGTGATGTAGTTATTGTGTAATGTAAATGATTTATCATATTTTACTCAAGATATACCATTAGATGAGATTTTAGTATGTGTACATATTTCTAGGAACTTAAGAATTTATGTGACATGCATTATATTAGGCACACACAGTAAGGATAGTAATGAGTGGGTTATGGTAAATGAAAAATATTTTCAATATTTGTGTAATTTAAAATAAATTGTTCTTAATAATTAAATTATAATGGTTAAAATATGTTGAATGTGTTAATTTTAAATCTTTAAAGTGGTTGTCTAATGGAAAATTATGAAAATGAATTTTTTACCTTATTTTATTCATATTTAGGTTTAACATGCTTGATTGTAGTGATTGTTCAACAGTTTTAATCATGGGGTAGTGTGTGTAGTATAACTTGTTGTAGAATAATGTTAATACTCATTTTGAAAGTTTTTTAATGATGTGTTATGTTCCCTTGGATGTTTGTTTTCCATTTTAGAGACATGACTCCAAATGATGTTTGTTTTTATGATGATTGGAGGAAAATGTAGGAAATGTTCCTCTAATAGCATGAAAAGAGGCTCTAATAGTTCTGGGATAAATGGAGGAAGATTATTTCTACGTGAACTTCTCTCTATTTTTGTAGTTCATGGAAAGAGCCCGAGTGCTGGATTTGTACAGTATTTTTAATCATACCTAGAATTTCCAGTTGTAGCACCCTATAATGTTCACTAAAGAGGGTGTACCTGAATTAGTTGAGTTGTAAATCAAGACTATCTATAAAATCCAAGATCTTATAGTGAATCATATAAAGAAAAAGTAAAATTAGTAGTCTACATGTTATGGTGACTATTAAACCACTAGTGGGATATCCATTAAGGATGACTAATTGGAAAGAAAGGTATGGATGGACTTCAAAGAGAGTTTTTTGGAACACTTTTAACTAGAGAAACTAATACAGGATAGAGAAATAAAGTTTATGTAGTTTATCCAGTGAAACATGATAGTGATGGAATATGCTGGCCACTTCACCATATTGTAGTGATTTATCCTAGTGTTGGTAGGATATTAGGTCGTTATGGTGAGATGTTTTTAGGATATACATAAATGTGAGATTAAATACTAGGTTAATATCTTATGATTCAAGAAGTTTACAAGGGTCATGAACTAGAATCTAATTTTTGATGGTAACCTAAAGGAGGCTTCTATTAGAGTTTTGGTGGTTTTAGATGGATGATCAAGCAATAAATCTTATGAGTGTAAAAAGCATCATTATGATAACATTCACCTAAGAAGTGGGAAAAAAAGTTTCCAAGGGGAAGGGTCAATTGAACAGGTAAGTAATTGAGTGTCTAACATAAATGTGGTAGTCTTGGTCACATTTCTATCCAGTGTATCTAACCATAAATGGAGTGGCAATCTTGTGGTATGATTAGACACCATTAATGTTTCTGTAGGAACCCACAAAAGATGGGTAGTAACGGAGGATCTAGGAAAAACCAGAGTACTAGAATGGGGTATTCATACACATTCCAGTCAAAAAATGTGATTTCTAATTATCATGATAGTCGGGGTACTGGATGTGGTACTTTAGAGAAAGAGTTCTTGTATTATATGGGTAGTGCATCGAATGAGACTCTGACTGGTGCTCAATGTAGAGGGACAAGTCAGTTTCATGCAGTTCATCATACACTTATTTATAGATAGGTTGTTCCATAAAACATATAAGGTAAAATTATTGTATATTATATTCCTTATAGAGATTTATTTGATATATGAGGCTCACATTATTTTATATATTTTCAAATTGTGTCTAGTTTATGTCCGATGATGGATTTTTTCTATGCGGTTATGACGATTGACACACCATTAAGAGTCCGGTCAGAGTTCATCTATCTATGAAATGCTTGTTCCCTAAAGGTTATTGAGTATCATTTCCATTGGGATCTTTAAATAATTGAAATGTTAGGTGTTGACTTGATTTTGAGTATGGAATAGTTGGCATCATAATGAGACCACATCGATTGTTACCATAGGAGAGTAAATTTCACATCTCATGATAATGAATGATATGTTCATAATAGATAATAGGATATCTGAGTTGGGAGTATGGTGTTATTTCATCAACAAATAGGGGATATCACTTCCCATGTTTTAATTATTTTTTTGCATGATGGGGGTGTAAATCATAATGTCTTTACTCTCATAGTGGATTTGTTTTAGGGTGTGTTTCCTAATGCTATCTCAATGATCCTACCAAAAATGGATGTTGAGTTCAAAATTGAGTTGATAGTTAGAGCCAAACCAGTTTCCATTCATCCTTATCTAATGTCACCATACAATCTTTATGAACTCAAGACCCAGTTGCAGTAGTTAGAGAATAATGAACCATCCATCTGAGAATGTCACCATGGGGTTCTCTATATATTTTTCCATGATATTTAATGGAAATTTCCACTTTTGAATATATTATTGGATTTTAAATTGAATGATAGTTAATAAATAGTGTCATATTCTACATATTGAGGATTTTTTGACCAGCTGAGGGGTACTTGTGTGTTCTCTAAGATTGATTTGATTCCAGTGTATCATTAGCTCAGAGTGAGACCATGTGATATACCACATAATTTTTATAGGAGAAGGTGTGGACTATATGAGTTCATTGTAATGAAATTTGGATTGTATAATGATCCTTCTTTGTTTTTGTCCACAGTGAACTAAATATTCCACCCTAACTTGGATCAGTTTTTGGTTTTTTTCATCAATGTCATCTTAGTGAACTCCATGAAACATGATGATCATGCTAAACATCTTGACATCATCATGAGTACACTAAGAGATCATAATCTATATTCCAAGCTATATAAGTGTCATTTATATATATATAAATTCAATTTATTATGTCACATAATCTTCTAGGAAGGTTTGATAGTGGACCCAAAGAAATTTTTTCTTTTGTTTCTTGGGAGAAGACCAAGATTTTTTTTAATATCTAATGTTTTTCTGGGTTTAATTAGTTATTATAATTGATTAATTCAAGAAATTTATTTCTTAGGTGAAAATTTTGTGCTTTACAAATAAGTCTATAAATTTCTAATGGGTTGGGTCTTGTGATAATTCCTTTAATAAGTTAAATAATAATTTTACCATTTCACTTATTTTGATCCTACCCAAGATGAGTGAGGATTATAGATAGTTTTGTTATGCATTTAAGATTGATCTTGTGGAAGTTTTGATATAGAGTGATTGAGTTATATTGTATAGATCACAATAGTTAAGGCCACATTAATAGAATTATCCTATACATGATCTCAAGTTGGAAACATTGTTCTATGACTTAAAGTGCTTCAAACATTACCTTCTTGGTGAAAGATTTCTTTTGTACACTAAACAAAAAATTGTTAAGTACATATTTTCTCAAATTAATTTTAATATATGGTATTAGATATGGGTCTACTATAGGATATAATTTTATTTCATCCTATACTATATGCTAGGAAAAGGTAACAATGTTGCTAACAATTTAAGATGAAATACATAGAATCAGATAGTCTAGTAGTCCAAATTTGAGTGGAAAATGAGGGAATATTTGGCTGATATACACATGTGTGTTAAATAGAATCTATGATTGATTACACTCATGTACTTATATGTGGACCGAAAAATTTGGACCCAGATCAAGGAAATAAATTAAGAGGATTTAAAGTGTCTGACATTGAGAGATAGTTTTGAAGGTTGGGAGGCACCTCCGGATTAGAGTATAGAAGAAGATGAGATCATCTATGTCTAGGGATGAATTTTTGTGTATACTTCTATGAAGTAATATTTTATGCATGAGTATAATGCATTTAAGTAGGAAGTATACCCCAGTTTTAATAATATGTACCATAATATTGAGAGACATTATGGTTTTCTAGTAATTAAAAAAGATATTATATCGTTTTAGAGATGATGCTACACTAGTAAATAAGTGGAAGCTGAGAATCAGTGACCCATGCCGATTCTACATCCTTTTCCCATTCCAGTGTAGAAATGGGATGATGAAACCATAGAATTTTTGGTAGTTCTTCCAAGGAATCCCTAGATGAATGATGTGATATCAGTGATTTGTAAATGGGTGAAAACAGTGTCCCATTTCATGCCAATCTGGGAAAGATTCATTGCTAATCAGTTGAGAGATATGTATGTTTAGGAAGTAGTAAATTTTTATGGGGGGTGCATGATGTATAGTTTTATTTTGTTATTCGTGTTTTTCTTCATTCATTTGTAAAGGATTCAAAAAGGCACTGAGTACTTACATGTTTTTGAGTAAAATGTTTCATTTATAGAATGTTGAGCAATCAGAATATACGATTTATGTGTTGGTGGACATGCTATGGACATAAATCCTTAATTTTAGTGGGTCATGGGAGAACCACAGAGTGATAGTTGAGTTCACCTATAAAAATATTTATATGGAAATTATTGAAATAGAACCATATGAGGAACTATATGAGAGGATATGTAGATCACCTTTATGTTGGATGGATGGGTGATTCAAAGTTGTGGGAATTGTGTCCTATACAAGAGAAATCAAAACATGTGTAGTTGATTCAGAAATGTGTGGATACATGATATAATAGAAAAAACATGTGTAGTTGATTCATAAATGTATGGATAAATCATTTTTTTAGACCTATTGAGTTTATAATTGGTGATCATGCGTTCCTTCAGGTTTTACCGATATTATTTAACCATCAGATTCAGAATAAGGGTTAGTTTGCAGATAAGTTTATCAGACCATTTGTTATTGTGGATTGGATCAGACTACTGGCTTATCAATTAGCTCTTACACAGAGGTTTATTTCTATAAATTATTTTTTCTTTGTGTTATAGAATCATTATTATCACCCATGCCCTTATCATGCGATTGATATAGATGATGTAGATATTGAAGTTGATTCATTCTTAGAGGAGCTTCAGATTCATGTTGTGGATCGCAAAGATAATGTTTTGTAAGGAAGGACTATGGATTTAGTTTGAGTTTTTTGGTATCATAGGCATGTTAAAGATGAGAAATAGGAGAGGGAAGAATATTTTTGGGCCTAGTGGCCAGACATTTTCCCCATAGAAGATTATTATTCCTCAAGAGTGCATCTCAATAATGATCTATTATAAGGTGGAGAGAATGTACGATATTGAACTTTCTTGAGATGTCTCATACTCATTTATAGGTACTAATTTACCCGTTTTTAAAAATAAATTCAACTATCTTTTAATATCGGTCATTTTAACTGAATTAGGAGAATTTTATAAGCCCATGGACCTGTGAAAAGTTGGATCATAGTTAGGGAAAACCGTGTACCCCTTATTGAGCGATAGGGACATGGATCTTGGATTTTACAAACGGTGTGACAAGACCCCCAAACCATGTAACCTTGGATAGTGGGTGTTTTCATGGTTATCCCACATTGTTTTAAATAATCTGTCAAACCAGTGAAAATTATGTATAATAAGACTGTAGGGGAACCCAATTAGGGTGCACAATTTCTCTAAATGTATAGCATGTCTAGGAAATCGTGTGGGCATAAATTTAAACCTCCAAAAATTTAATTAAAATTTATTTGATCGATGGTTTATATACATAGTCACCCTACTCAGCCTAATATATTTCCCATGGATTTTGGAGGATTTAGAGAGGATTACATGGCTCATGAACCTCCTTTTTCAAATAAATGATTCGGTGGAAGAAATCAACCTCTATCTGTTTTAAAATCTCTTCCTTGAGTTTGTTTGTATCTCTCCCAATTTTATCAACCTTTGGAGAGGGATGAATTCATTCATCGTTTATGGTATATACTTATGTTTTCATTGATCTTGTTTTATTGGATCCAGATCCTATGTTTTGGTCCTATATTATCTTCCCCAATACAATTTCATCCATTCTACACAGATTTAAGGGATAAGGATGGGAAATAATTCATCAACAACCCTAAGGTAGGTGGTCTATATAATAATTACCACAGTTTTGATAATGATTTTTTTGTTGTATCATTTTTTTTCTATGTTGGGAAATTTATTGTAAATTAGAAAAGTTAATTAAATCCTTATAATTTTAGAGATCCTTCTTGGATATCATTGGATCTCATAGATATTATGAGACTTATCAATATGGAAACTAATGGGGTGTAATAATTACCTTGAAATGATAATTATGTAATGAAAAAGGGGGATTATAAGGTATATTAAATTAAATAAATCATGAATATATTTGAATTTTATCATGTTATAAATATTGTTTGGAATAACCTTGAAATGTTAATGAGTGATGAGATGATTCATGGTAAACGGGTTAAATGGTTATGGATTGAAATGATGTTAATGTTTTTGATTGATAAAAAATGGTTAACTATGTTGAGAATTGTTTATAAAAGGGTTATTAATGTTAAACATTTATATATATTTATATGAAGAATGAGATGTGGCTATTTTACTGATGCTCCTTATCCATTGGTAGCTAGACCGATGCTCCAGGACCTTGATACATGAATATGAATTGGTACTATACTGATACACTTAGTACCAATGATTTTGGGGCTAGACTGATTCTCTATGCACCTGTGAAATTGATGTTGTACTGACACACTAAGAATACATGAAAATGGTACCTGGACCGATGCTCCAAGGCACCGAAATTAAATTTGAATTAATTTGAATAATGAATTCCCATGAAAGAGTAAATTATAAATCCCTATTTTTTATGGTTTAGACTCCAGCATGGGCCAAAGAAGGTATGATCGACTTGGGTGTCACCATGAACCTGAGGGACAATGTAGTTAACCAAAGAATAATAATTGTAAACATGTTTAATTTTATCATTTTTATTTTATTGTTTATAAAATTACATACACTATTATAGATTGGATATTTGTTTAGACACTATTGGTGGTGGCCTACAAAGTTATAATCACACCCTACTCAGACCGCTAATTAGTACTCGAGTAGACTTCATGTTTAGAGGACATGATAAGGGTATGATACCAATGTTAGATGGATGAGTTGGGATTTGGGATAGATTATGGATAAGAGAACCAAACATGATGTTAGGGACTTCTTAGTAATTTTTCAATGTGGATTTATTTGGGGTTTTCATAAGATAGTCGAAATGTATATGGAATGACACGTTTAATGCTTTATCATTGGTCATTTACTCTATTTTGGGGATCATTAAGTGATATATGGTCTTTATTGGTTGTTATTTATTATTATTTTTGTTATTTTTATATTGATTTACACGTATTTATTTCTTTGATAAATATGGTATAGTCTCACCACATATCATATTAGAACCTCATTGCTAGTTGAGAATTTGTGGTGTATGGGGAGGTGTTCTTGAGGTCACATAACAAACCAACTTGGTGCACCAACATGTGGCACTCGGTTTGTGATGTTACACACTATATCTTTATTGAACTAAAAAATCTTTATTTTTCTACATTAATTTTAACACCATGCTTCGGGAACGTTTATAGGCCTATATATTGTTTATTTTTTATCTTTTAAACACAATAACAACCAACATAATGTATAAGAACTTCTAACTATTCAATGTAGACCTATTCCTTTAGTTAACCATTCAAGAATGCTAATATAATAACTATTTGAATAAATGCACTTGTACATTGAGCACATATCACATGAAATATTAGTGTATCACTGTGATATTTTATGGAATATTTGTTTGAATAAATTTAATTTCTTCAGTAGCTTACTCTACACACAACACCAATTTTTAAAAATCCACAATATACAATTGATATTATTATTTAAAAATGATTATTATAACCTAGAAGTTAACATTTGAGGAATTAATTGGAATAATTATTTTTAAAACATTATTTAAAATGTATTTATATAAATAAATCATAATGATAAAAATTACTTATTCTTTAATTAATTCCTTATATCTTTCAAAAAGACCATTTTCTAAAAAACATTTTTATTAATTTTGTCAACAAATAATTAAAGTAAATTTTTAAAATTTTACGAAAATAATTTGATGAAAAACCTCATTTTTGAAAGAAATATTTCAAAATTATCTTTGAGTTAATTTTTTATATTTTTCTGAAAAGATTAATTTTTTGATCAATAGTTAAAAAATACTGGTTTCAATTGAAAACTGTCTTTTTTTGTTTATAGAATTTATAATGTTCCATTTTTTTAATTTTTTAAATTAAAATAATATCGACTATATTATAATTAATCTAGTTTTTTTTTTCATTTGAATCTATTTAATTTTTAATCTAGATATAAATTTTTTTTAATCTTTTTGAGAAATTTCTCTTTAGAAAACCTCTTTTTCTTCCTGTCCATAGATTTAATTTTAAAATAAATTTTGAAAATTATATGAATTTAATTTTTAAAAATGGATTAAATATTTGAAATAATCATAATAAATTTCATATATTAAGTTAAATATATTTTTTGGTCGAAATTAATAGTAAAAATTATAAATATTAATTCCCATAGTTTAGGTTAAAACAAGTTTACGAGGGGGTTAAACTAAAATGATAAGGAGTTAAAAGACTTTGAAAATTTTCCAAAAACCATTTTATTTCCATATATAGAACTTATCCCCTCTAAGGTTATATAATGGCCAATTTTGGATCTTTTATCTTGTGAATAACATGGGTACAATTTAGTCATTTCAAAAATTTTATGTGTGTCCTCTCATCAAATTATAAAATGCCACCTCTCTCCTCTCTTCTTAACACTAAAAAACATCTTATTTCAAAAAATAAATTACTTAATATCATAATAACTTCATACCCACTAACTATAGGCATAATTTGTATTAGGTATTACTCCTAAGAAGTATTTAGTTATAAATCTACAGAGGGTATCTGAAGAAGAGGCAAAATAATTACACTTGTGTTTTTCTATTTATTCTTTCCAAACCATAAAATATTCTTCAACTATGAAAATATATAAAAAAATTATATACCATATAATAATATTTTATTATATTAATTTATTTACCTACATATATCTCCTCTTCTATCAAATTGGAAACGAAACCATTGATTGAGTGCACCACAGACTACCGCCTCATGAACAAATTTGTTCATTTTTCATAAATACCTCTCACAGATGGATATAATAATAGAACCAACGTCTATATATGAAATTTATGATATTATTATACTTATTGAATTATAATATATCATATAACCTATTAATTTCCAATCCATGGGAATATGATAATGTTGTCTGTGTTTACTATGGATTACCACCTTGCGAAGCGATGTGATTTGTTTTCCATTTATTATTTACATAGAAGATAATGAATATAAATTTAATTAATATATTTGATATATATTAAATAATAATAAAAATATAAATTTTACTAATTATTTATCTTCCTTTCATTTCATTGTTTTAGAAAACATAAACAATATTCAAGTGTACATACAACAGATCATCTCCACAAACAGTGTATTCCATTCTCTCTATATAAATTTTATGGATTACTCTAAACACATATATAGTTAATATATATTATAATATTATAATTTTTTACATACTAGAGATTTTTTATCCAAAATCAATGTTAAAGGATAAAAAATATAAAATCAAAACATATCTGAAAAACAAAGTAGTTATTACCAGAAATGTTATTTTAACAAGGAATTGTTAATAAATGTTTTATAAAAGGTAATAATTAAATAATATAGGTTATGATATATATAATAATAGTTATATAATATATTTATAGTAAAACTATATTTATTATATAGTATGATTGAACATGTAAGAATGAAGTCAAGTCTTAAGGTAATATATTCTAACCATGGATTCCTTGGGACATAACTTATGTTATGTACCTATCTTCCTTTATGAGGTGTCTATACTATTGCTATGACATGTTATATCTTGAATTTATTTATTATCATGATATTTAATGTTTTTTAAGTTATTATTTAATGTTTATTATGATTTAAAAGTTACCAAAGTGGTAATTGTTTGATGTTATAATATTATTTTTTCTTAGGATTGTTTACGATTATGATTCTGGTGAAAAAATATTATGATATACCTCTCATGAAAATATTGTGTTTTATTTTATTTTTTTATGTATTAAGAATACATGTTTTTACTTAATTTTCCCCAACTTATATACTCAATATCCAAAAGTAATTTTTTATAGGAAACTAACTTTATTTCTCACTTCATTCAAAAAAACTTTTTCTTCCAAATTCAGGTTTTCTAAAAATGTTTAAAAAAATGTTTTAATGTTCCTTTATGATTGTTTAATGTATGTTTTTACCCTTGTGTGATTTTTTAAAATTTTTTAGTAATCTTAATTTCATTTTCTAAATAATCTCGTTTGAATTTTACAAGAAAATGTGAAAGGACTCTTTGTTTTAAATGTGTATTACATGAATAGAATTTTATTATGTCATGACCACTAAAAGATTTAATGATTTATTTTAAAGCTTCATAGGTTATTTTATGATAAAATAATTTCATTACTATTTTAATTTTTTTATTTTAAATAGATTATTTCAAGTAAAAATGGTATTTTACACAAGAAATGTTCCCTGTGATATTTCAAAATAATTTTCCTTATAAGATGAAATTATTTGATATTACTTAATATTTACTCGGGGTGTGATCCAATGATACCATCCTTATAGTTTTTATAGATGGTTTATGTTTATTGTGACATGAATTTAATGAAACCCATTCATTTTCTATGCTATATGCTATAATGAAATGGTTTACGAATACCATTTATTTTTATGGATTATGATATGATGAATGTTTAACAATATTATGGCACCGAAATATATGGAATATGTGATGGGTGGAACCTATATCTCTAACCAACTCGTTGAGTAATTATTTTTGTTATATGATCTCAAAGGGTACACGAGATGTTATCCCAAGCCTGAAATAATGTACATAAGAGGTTATCCCAAGGCTTAAATAAGGTACATATGAGTTTATCTTATGCCCAAAGTAGGTATATGGGTGGTTAGATCAAGTATAATATTTTATGAAATGTCTTAGTGGGTATCCTTGACATAAGTTTTTATATTCTTATATGTATTCCACAGCTCTATGTATCATGATAATGTTATGTTCTCATGGATTATGTACTATGGTTCCTTTAGGAATCATGTATTATGAACTGATAAGATTTATGCCATGAATCAATTTTATGATCTATGATTTGCAGGTTATGAATTTCAAATGTTAATCTTAAGTTGTCATACCATTTTCCTTGTGTTAAACTATTATGATCATTGATATATCTATTTTTTACCCTTACTGAGAATTTGATCTCACCCATTCATATGTTTCCTTTCCCTAGGTTATTAAGAAAGGTATTATGTATGATATTTCAAAAAAGGGTTCTAGTTATGAAGAAATTAGTGAGAGATAATTAAATTCAACTATTAATATGTTGTTTATGTATCCACATTTCCAAAAGAACTAGACCTAAATGATTCTAGGGGTGGATCATTATATTATGTATTGAATAATCATCTATTATGTTTTAATATAATATGTCTGGGTCACTATAGTTAGTATTATAGAAAGGTTTAGTAAATATTTGAAAGCTAGGATGAGAATTTTTTAGATCCTTAAGGATATATCTAAGGACATGCCTAAGGATATGTTAAAGTATAAAAATAGGTCCTAGAATTTTAGCGATGTATAGAGCTATTGGTTTTCAAATAATTACATCCCTATATAGATACTAAAAGAGAGTGTGGATTGGGAACAATTTTAACTTGGTGTAAAAATTATGGAAAGGGAACATTGAGCTGGGCTTGTTTATCACCTGGTTCATAAAAATAGGCCTTACTGGATAATTTGTTTAACACTACTTGGGGATATGATTTATAAATTCACAAACAGTTTAAGAACCATGATGAATTATTTGAATAATTACCATGAATAACCTATTATAAACCTATGGTGTCATATATTTTAAGGAACATGTCATGATTTTGACATCTTATATGTGATTTTTTTAGATTATGTGGTTTCCCACTATGATTATTATTTATTAAACACAGTTTTTTAGTTCTATTTAATGGATTCCACCCTAAGGAACCCTATTAATACTGTATGTGATAGAAAATGAAATGTTTTTACTTTTGAGAAACCAAATGTTATGGTATTTGAAAGGAAAAATCTCATTACTATAGTCACATAACTTTCTAAATCTATGAATTATGCTGTGCTTCCCAATGAGAAAAGAAGGGAACACCATTTTCTTGAGTCTTTCCTAAGGAAACATCCACATCCTCTTACTGGTTATACTATTCCACTAGTTACTATGAAATTTATCACTACAATTGAAAAGTTATTTTCCATTCTATAGTTTTTGGAGAATGAAAAATTCATCATGGAAGTCTATCATTTGGAAGAACAAATAGATCAATCATAGACTCTTATTAATAATTATATTCAACAATATGTAATTGAATCCTGTTAATGGGATGAATTTTATAAATTATTTTTTAGTAAGTAATTTACTAATATTCTTTATATGAAAATAGATAATTAATTCTTTGATATAATGAAGAAAATGACAAATCCATTGGTAGATATGGGGATAATTTTACATGACACATGAGGTATTTTTCTGGTGTTATCACCCAACCAGAAAATAATGTTGATAAATTATATAATGAATTGGAACCAAGTATCTAAAGGGTATTGTTCATAAAGGTACTTTGGTAGATATGAATAAACTGCTCATTGTGTTATCAAAGTGGAAAAATATATTAGAGTTACCCAACAATCTCAAGGTTTTTATAAAAGTGAAACTATGAAATTCAATGGAAATTATAAAATCCATGGAGAGAAGAAGATGATATTTATTAATGTTCACAGTTTGGAAGGTAAAATAGAGTAAATAATCATTATGGGACTAGTAAATTCTTCATGTGTGTAAAGGAAGGTCATTGGTAATTAATGAAAATAAGATAACTAATCATGAAAATAGAGGGAAAGATCCACCGAATGAACCACCCACACTCTAGTGTTTTAAATTCAAGGAGTATGGGAATTATTATTCCCTTTTTAAAAATCTAAAATTTGATGAAAAAGGTTGATGTTAGTATCCTCTTAATCTATAGGAAAATGGGAAATCTCATGCGATCACTGTTTTTTAACAAGGGGTGGTAGAATTATGTGGTGACTTGTACAATTACCAACCACTATATAATTACTAATGTATTATTTGATTCTATATATTCCCACTCATTCACATTTTAATGATTTTAAAAGCATATAAAATACCACCTCAATAAATAGATTTTGAGTTAGTCATGAAAATACAAAATGTTATGATGACCACATCTCAAATATATGATTCTTCTCTGGTTGAATTTTGTGGAAATGTGATACCATAAAATCATATAGTTTACCCTATATATGAATTTGATGTTATCTTAGGCCTAAATTGACTTTCTCAACATAAATAAAAGAAACGTTTCCTAGGAAGGGGTACCACATATGATATTATAAACCAACCTATGATAATATATTAGTGTAATGATAAATATGAAATTCCAATAGAAATAAAATCCATTGTATGTTTTTGGATTCCAATTCAAAAGGGGCATTTCTCCCAGATGGTTGGGGAGAAACTTGATATTGAGGATATGCCAATTATGGGGGAGTTTTTTGTTATATTTATAAAATAGTTTTCTAATATTATAACAAAAAATGAAGATTATTTTTCAACACAAATCATACCACGTGCTATACCTATTTCAAAGACTTCTAATTTATTGGATTTAATTTAGTTACTATAATTAATGAAGAAAATCTAAGAGAATATTGACAAGAAATTTATTCATCCATGTGTGTAAAATTTGGGGTCACATGGTTCTTTTTATAAGAAGATATATTGATCGATGAAACTATGCATTGATTATTGGGATATGAATATTATTAAAATTAAGAATAAGTATCCTCTATTCCATATTTATGACTTCTGTAATCAAATATTCCAAGCTTAATAATTTTTTATGATTCAAATTTATTCTTGATTTCATCAATTTATAGTCAAGATGAAGGAAATACTAAAGGAAACATTCCTTAAAAGAGATATAGACTATGTTTAAATATTTATGACCTTAATTATTACTAATTCCCCAAATATATTTATGGATTTAATGAAAATAGAGTTTTGAGATTATCTTGATCAGTTTTTGGTAGTCTTTATAAATGATATTATTATATTTTAATAGAGAAAGTAAGAGTATAAATATCACTTTAAAATTTTGTTGAAGACCCTAAAGAGGGAGAAAATTTATGTAAAATTTATGAAGTGTGATTTTTTTGGCTATAGAAGTTTCATTTATGGGTCATATAATGTAAAGACCTGTAAAATTCAAGGATAATTTTTTCTTACTTTTCTTTGGGATTTTACAAGAACGCAGTTTCTGACAGCACATGATTCCGAGGCCAGGTGTGCCCGAAATTTCTATCCGAAGTTTAGCTCGTGTACGTTCAGTGAACGAACGAGCGGGAATTACTATCTTTTGAACCGGTGCTCAGAATCGAATTCCGAGGGCACTAATGGAAAAGAAACGCTGGTAATTGCTTAGGAACACCTGTTCTAGAGTTGCGTTTTCACGAGAGAAGATAATAAAAATTGTGGAAGTTTAATTAATAATTTAACTAAAATTTTTATTCCCTCTTGATAGTTTTTAGCTTTGGGTGGAAGTTGGGTAACTAGCCAACTTCCCAAGGCAGGTTAGGAGGGTGGTGGGGCCCACACGAACCCTACCCCTTCACTTTCCTTAACTCCCCCAACTCTTGTTTAAATTTGATAACTTAAGAATTAATAACTTATGTTATTAATGAGGTGAGTTTAATGTGTGTGTGGGTTTGAAATTAAAACTCATGTCTAGTTAATAAATTAAGTGAGAGATTAATTTATTTTGGGTTAGTTTCTTGTGGTGGAGTCTTGGGGAGAAAAAGGCTAAGGATTGAGGAACTTCTTCATCTTCGACGAAGAACGCGAAGAACACATCGGTCTCCGATGAAGAACGTCGAGTTCTCAGAAACTGATTACGCGACACCGTGTACCGCGACGCCGACGACATCTTCTTCCGCGACGTCTTCTTCAGCAATATCTCCTTCTGCGACGTCTCTACCCGCGACGAATCCTCATTCAACGAACCTCCCTTCAAGCTCGCATGAGGTAGGGGTTTATTTATTTTATTTTGTGTGTAAATTCTACTTTGTCGTTCTTCGTGGATATACGAACAAATGCTTTCGATTAATGAGAGGGGGCCGTACCGCACAAACATGGACGACCCTCCTCCCTTTTCCCATGTTATTGTTTCTAATGTGTTCGAACGGGAAAGGCGCGGTGCTGTCGCACCGCGCGAGATCGTGCGACAAGTAATGCGCGGCACCATCTCGCCGCGCCGTGAAGTTGAACCAAGTCGCGACGACATCGCGCCGCGTCGGAGAAAACCGAAGACACCGTGGCCAGAGTAGGGCCGTGGCGGAGGGGCGCGACGCCGTCGCGCCGTGCCGGACGAACCAAAATCGCGGCCGGTTCCGGGCCGCGGCGGAGGAGGGTGACCGGCGGTCGATTTTAGGCCGCCGGTGTCAGAGCAGGGAGGGGACCGTCCGTTGCCGGTCCCGTGGTGGCAGAAGCCGACAGGCCGGGGTGGGCCGGCCAGATAGGAGGACAGACGGGGGTTCAAACCCCGGGCCGGCCAGCTAGCGGCCCCCATTAAAGGGGGGCCGCGGTTACAAAACGTGGGGGGCAACGCTCCCCCCCCCCAGCAAAAGCCGAATGGCTCAGCTCTTCGGCCGAGCCAGCTAGCGCCGCGCACCAGTGCACCGGGCGCCGAGCCAGGCCGCGCCCAGCCGGGCCGACCCAGGGGGTCTGGGGCAGGGTCGGTCTGGGCCCGAAACCCCCGTTTTCGGACCCTTTTGGTTCTTTTTCCCATATCTCGGGCTACGGACCTCCGATCGACGCGCCGTCAGTGGCGATGCGATCCTTGTATCGAGATGGTCGTTTCTGTATATTTCACTCAAGGTTTAGGAATACTTTGGGTTTAGTCAGGTTGGTTCGTACACGAAACCAACCGGGCCCTCGGAGCGGAAACGCTCATATCTTATGTTCCGGACGTCCGATTGACGTGCCGTCGACTTTGTTGGATTCATCTTAGTGAGACGGATCTTTTGGCTTAGTTCGCCCGCGGTTTGGACGTAGGTGGAGTATGGTCGGGTTGGTTTTGCCTTAAAAACCAACCGGGCCCCTGGGACGAAAAAGCCATTAACTCTCAGACCGGGCGTCCGATTGACGCGCCGTCTGCGACGTTGAGTTCCTATTGACGATACAGAACTTCTGGATACATCAACTTTGGAATTTGTGTCAGTTGATGTATCAGCCTCTCGGCTCGTGGAGCGGACCCTCCCAAACGAGCTTGCTGTGTGCGGGAACCCTAGAGCTGGTTGCGTTTGCAACTATGACGACGACGACTGTACAAAGATCCTCAGTGGATTCGACGGAGACGACTACGACACTCAGCGATCCTATGTGGATTAGTGCTACTGATCCTGTGTAAGTCCGGTCCTGTGTGGGTCAGCGCTCAACGGTTCTGTGTGAGCCAGCGCCTACAGATCCTATGTGGGTCCAATCCTGTGTGGGTCTTTGCGGGGGTTAGTTACCTATCAATCCTTTGTGGGTCAGATCCTTTGTGGATCATTGCGGGGGTTAGTACCTATCGATCCTTTGTGGGTCCGATGACTTAGATGAATCAGTGGCAATATATGATCATCTCTATCGTCATACGGAGAAGTATACCTGTGTGAGCTGAATCCTTTTTTCCTTTCCTATGTGGATTGTGTTGTGCTATCCTGTGTGGATTTACGTTTTGCTTTCCTGTGTGGACTGGGTTGTACTTGGGATCGGATGTTGGAGCCGAACGAGAATTGATGACTTAGGTATATGTATGGGAATATACCTAAGCAGTGTCGGATGTTACTTCGTGATTGTATCTTTCCTTTGTGGATTATCCTTTGTGGATTTAGGGAGACCTTCGGGGGTCTCGGGGTCCCTACTGAGTAGATTATACTCACCCCTGCACGTGCTATGCCTGCACTATGTTGTGTTGGTTGCACACGACGGACATCGCTAATCGTGGTTTAGGCTTGCGGAGCAGGACGGTGCCTGGAGGTGGACCACTGGACGGGACTTACTCGGAGCGGTCGGCTGAACCCGAGGAACAGAGGAGGCTATCTGTACTCACCCTTGAGGTGGGATTTCCAGTGGACAGCTCGGCGTTGCGGCTTCTCTTTACAGTTGATATTTTCCTTTTCCAGTTGTACTTTACTTTCAGTTTGGGTTTGTATACTGGCCCCCATACTTTCCGCACTTACTGTTGTACCAGATTTTACTTAGTGTTTACTTCTTCTGCTTGCTTGCTCTATGGCGTTTGTTTACTTTCCAAAGGCAATGCCTTCCCTTTTTGTCGGGAATTTATGCCTTGGTGCTAGTCGCCAGCCCCTGGCCTATGGAAGGCGGGCATGGGGTAGTCACGGCACGGGCCCCGAGGACGGGTCGTGACAAATTGGTATTAGAGGAGTTCGGGTCTACCACAGAACTTGGGACTCTGAACTTTTTCTATGTGAAGCAATAGTGTTAAGCATATTGGGTGTGGTTATCAGTCCAGGGAGTCCAGTGTTGGTGCGGCGGCCAACGTATCCGTACACCAGGACCCTGACTTCTGATTTCTGACTTAATGCATGAAAACATTGATTGCATGTGTGTTTCAAGTTTTCTTTGTGATTACTTTGTGTCAGCTCACCAAGTATACTGTTTGACCGTGGAGCACCTGTTTCTTTTCAGGATGGCCCCATGACGGCAGCCAGCTAGGGTTCCGAGAGTTGAGCGTGATGACCGCCCACCAAGCGACGAGGCCTCGGTGCATGACCCTTTGTCAGCAGTGGCACTGGCGTTAGCTCTACCCGCCGAGCCACCGATGCTTCCAGCCCCAGCCACTGACGATGCACGTCGCCTTAGTGCACTGCATGAGTTCCAGTGCCAGCAACCGCCCAGGTTCCACAGGGAGACGGACCCCCAGGCAGCCGAGGACTGGCTGGAGGCAGTGGTGAGAGTTTTCAGGTTAGTGAGGACACCAGTAGACCTCATGGTGATCCTCACAGTGAGCCTACTGCACGCAGCAGCAGGCAGATGGTGGAGCTTGATGCTCGAGGTGCACGATGAGGCATCTCTTCTCTGGATAGACTTTGAGAGCCACTTCTGCTCAGAGTTCATCCCGGCCACCCTCCATGCGTTATGCATCCAGGAGCTTCTTCAGCTGCGGCAGTGCAGCATGACGGTCGCCCAGTACTCGGCGATATTTACCGATCTCTCGCGCTACATGACAGACATGGTAAAAAACCCATTCATCCGGGATCGGACCTTTGAGCAGGGATTGGGGCATGAGATCAAGGAATCTCTGATCTCCGTCAACATTCTGACTCAGACAGGAGTACTGGAGCGAGCCCTTTTGATCGAGAGCTTTCTTGTTGAGTCTACACCAGCGCCGAGACCCACCGCAGGGCGGCACGTATCAGAGTCTTCTGCAGCAGGCAGTCGACGAATGACTCATGGGTCCAGGCACACCAGACCCTCAGGAAGTTGACCTCAGGACACTAGATCAGCAGTGTGGGGAACACAGCACAGAGCCAGTCTTTCGAGAGGCAGGCAGTGCTACTCATGTGGCGGGCAGGGCCACATGGCTCGTGATTGCCCGACCCGCCGTGCCGAGGAGCAGTAGATGGTTGAAGGACCACCGAGGTAGAGGCAGAGGGTCGACCGTGGAGGTCTGCAGGGAGTAGGCGGACGAGGCAGAGGAGCTGGCCGAGCAGCAGGTGGTGGGCGACGCTTTGAGGCTCTACCACCACCACCACCAGAAGGTCCACCCCGACCACAGGGAGTTGGCGGGCAGAGACAGGCACAACTCCAGGCAGCAGAGGCCTATGACCACGGTGCGCCCGAGATGATTTGAGGTACTATCTCTGTCTATTCCACCCTTTCTTCAGTTCTTATAGACACAAGGGCGAGTCACTCTTTCATAGCCGCTGCCCTTGTTCGGAGCTCGGAGATTCCGACAGAGCCGTTGGCTCGAAACTTACGGCTAGAGACTCCTACGGGAGAAAACTCGATGATTACGCACTGGTGTCAGAAGTGTGAGATTACTCTAGGAGGTGAGAGCTTGGACTGGGATCTTCTTGTAGCGGCGTCGAGGCCTTATGACGTCATCTTGGGCATCGGTTGGTTATCTACAGTCAATGCACAAATTTACAGTATTAGGCGCAAGGTGCGATGTGTACGCACCGACAGGAGTAGGTTCACCTTCACCAGCGAGAAGGGAGCCTTTGCAGCACAGTATGGACTCTCTCAGAGGAGAGGACAGCCCATCACTCATCGGTTGTCTAGCCTCATCCTGAGAGCAGTTGACGTGTGGAGTCCTAGTTTTCCTACGGTGGTGGATCAGTATGCGGACGTCTTTCCCGATGACATTCCAGGACTACCTCCTCGCAGAGAGGTAGACTTTTATATTGACCAGTACCCCGAGATAGCCGCGATGTCGAATCCAGCATATCCGATGGCCCTCGCCGAGCTTTGAGAGCTACGGGTACAGTTGGAGGACTTGTAGGGCAAGGGGTTCATCCGACCCAGTGTTTCACCCTGGGCTTCCCCGATATTGTTCGCCAAGAAGGCGGACAGGAGCTTGCGACTTTGTGTCGACTATCATCGCCTGAACTGGGTGACAGGGAGGACCAAGTATCCGCTACTGAGGATTGATGACCTCTTCTATCAACTCAAGGGAGCATTGTGGTTCTCAAAGATAGACATCAGGTTAGGCTATCATCAGCTCAGAGTTCGAGACGAGGACATGCAGAAGATGGCCTTCAGGTGTCCGTATGGCAACTATGAGTTCTTGGTTATGCCATTTGGCGTAACCAATGCTCCAGTAGTTTTCATGGCCCTCATGAATAGTATCTTTCAGCCATACCTCGATCGATTTGTAATGGTCTTCATCGATCACATTTTGATTTACTCGACGACTGAGGAGGAGCACGCCTACCACTTGAGGATTGTACTAGACACACTCCGAGAGCATTATATTTATGGAAAGCTCTCGAAGTGTCAGTTTTGGATACGTGAGGTCCACTTATTGGGACACTTCATCTCTGAGGTGGGAGTTGCAGTGGATCCTGCGAAGATCGAGGCAGTGCTAGCTTGGGAGCCACCCAGGAGCGTGAAAGAGGTGCGGAGTTTCTTGGGACTAGCTGGATACTATCAGAGATTTGTTCTAGAATTATCCAGAGTTGCGACACCACTCTCATCTTTAACGAAGAAGGGTAAACCCTTTTTATGGCCAGACAGATGTCCGCAGAGCTTCCAGGAGCTGAGATAGAGATTGAACAGCACACATATCTTGAGGTTGCCTTAGGAGGGAGTAGGGTACGTAGTCTACTGCGATGCATCAGGTACCGGACTCGGATGTGTCCTAATTCAGGAGAGGGCTGTGATTGCCTATGGATGACGTCAGTTGAGGCCGCATGAGTAAAACTACGCTACCCACGACTTGGAGTTAGCAGCAGTGGTATCCACTCTGAAGACATGGAGACACTACCTGATGGGCGAGTGCTTTACAGTCTTTTCTGACCATCAGAGTCTCAGATACATCTTCTATTAGAAGGACCTGAATCTGAGACAACAACGATGGCTCGAGTTCCTCCAAGACTATGAATTTGAGATAGTTTATACTCCTAGGAAGGGGAACGTGGAAGCCCATGCTCTCAGCAGGAGGACAGGCATTCAGCTACTTGAGGAGGCGACAGAGCAACTAGCCTCTTTGCAGATATCCTTCGTAGATAGAGATGAAGCAACCTTCCTTAAGTCTCTCACAGTCACTCATCCACTACTGCAGCGGGTCAGAGAGGCACAACCTGGGGATGCTGACTTTGAGACGTGGTGTGCACAGATATCCTCAGGACATGCACCTGATGGTTTCTCCTTTGGAGCAGAGCACGACTTCCTTTTTAGAGGATGTACCTTGGTACCAGTTTCTTTACGGGAGGAGGTGCTGAGAGAGTTTCACACTTCTCCTTTGGCGGTACATCCTGGAGTGGCGAAGATGTACCAGGATCTCAGACGACAACACTGGTGGCCGGGCATGAAGAAGGCTGTGGAAGAGTTCGTTTCTCGATGCCTCACCTGCCAGTAGGTGAAGGAAGAGCACCAGGTACCAACAGGCTGGGTACAACCCTTGGAGGTCCCGGAGTGGAAGTGGGATGAGATATCTATGGACTTCGTGACTGGACTTCCACGCACTTCCAGAGGTCATGACTCCATTTGGGTGATTGTCGTCCGACTCACCAAGTCGGCACACTTCTTACCCATAAGAGAGCAGGGATCAGTGGAGAGCTTGGGACGACTTAACGTTCAAGAATATTGTACAACTTCATTGTGTTCCATCATCTATCGTCTCCGATCGAGATGATCACTTTACTTCCCGGATTTGGAAGGGGTTGCAGGAGGCGTTCGAGACATATCTACGTCTAAGCATAGTCTTTCACCCTTAGACGGATGGTCAGACGGAGAGGACCATTCAGACTCTCGAGGACATGCTCTGCGCATGTGTCCTCGACTTTGGTCGTAGCTGGGAGGACCACCTACCCTTGGTGGAGTTTGCGTACAATAACAATTACCACTACACCATTGGGATGAGACCATACGAGGCATTGTACGGATGACCTTGCAGATCTCCTTTGTGCTGGACAGACCCTGGGGAGTCAGCACTTGTGGGACCAGAGATGGTCCAGACCACGACAGAGAAGGTCCAGGTCATCCAGGAGTGGATGAGGACAGCTCAGAGCCTACATAAGTCTTATACTTACAAGAGGTGGAGGCCACTAGAGTTCGAGGATGGCGCCCATGTCTTCTTGCGTGGCTCACCTCAACGTGGATTACAGAGATTTGGATGAGGTGGGAAGTTGTCTCCACGCTTCATCAGACCCTTCCAGGTCCTCAGCAGGATTGGCGAGGTGGCTTATCGCCCGGCTCTACCACTTCAGTTGCACCGGGTGCATGACGTCTTCCACGTATCTCAGTTGAGGAGATACGTGCATGATCCGACGCATATCATTGACCATAGGGAGATTGACGTTGATGATGGGGTGACTTTTACGGAGGTTCCAGTGGAGATCGAGGATCGACAGGAGCAGGTCCTACATGGACGGTTGATTCCTCTAGTGCGCATCAGATGACAGCACGAGGATCTACAGGAGAGCACTTGGGAGCGGGAGGCTCATATGCGTGCTCAGTACCCACATTTGTTTCCCTAGATTATAATGTATCTTTATGGGGACGTAAAGACATGAGGTAGGAGTAATGTAAAGACCCGTAAAATTCAAGGAAATGTTTTTCTTAATTTTCTTTGGGATTTTACAAGAATGAAGTTTCTGACGGCACTTGATTCCGAGGCCCAGTGTGCCCAAAATTTTTATCCGAAGTTTAGCTCGGGTACGTTCAATGAACGAATGAGTGGGAATTCCTATCTTTTGATTCGGTGCTCAGAATTGAATTCTGAGGGCACCGATGGAACCGTAGTGCCGGTAATTGCTTAGGAACATCTATTCTGGAGTTGTGTTTTCACGAGAGAAGATAATAAAAATTGTGGAATTTTAATTAATAATTTAACTACAATTTTTATTCCCTCTTGATAGTTTTTAGCTTTGGGTGGAAGTTGGGTAACTACCCAACTTCCCAAGGGAGGTTATGAGGGTGGTGGGGCCGACACGAACCCACCTCTTCTTCCACAATATCTCCTTCCGCGACATCTCTACCCATGAAGAATCTGCGTTCAATGAACCTTCGATCAAGCTCGCACTAGGTAGGGGTTTATTTATTTTATTTTGTTTGTAAATTCTACTTTGTCATTCTTCGTGGATATACGACCAAATGCTTTCGATTAACGAGAGGGGGTCGGACCGCACAAACATGACCGGACCTCCTCCCTTTTCCCATGTTATTGTTTCTAATGTGTTGGAACGGGAAAGGCGTGGTGTCGTCGCACTGCGCGGGATCATGTGGCAAGTAATGCGCAGCGCCGTCGCGCCGCACCGTGAAGTTGAACCAAGTCGCGGTGCCATCGCGCCGCATCGGAGAAAACCAAAGACACCACGGCCGGAGTGGAGCCACGACAGAGGGGCGTAGCGCTGTCGCGCCATGCCGGACGTACCAAAACCACGGCCGGTTCCGGGACGTGGCGGAGTAGGGTGACCGGCGGCCTGTTCTGGGCCGCCGGTGTTGGAGCAGGGAGCGGACCGGCCGTCGCTGTTCCCGTGGTGGCAGAAGCCGGCCGGCCGGGGTGGGGTGACCGGATAGGAGGACTGCCGGGGTTTCAAACCCCCGGCCAACTAGCTAGCGGCCCCCATTAAAGGGGGCCGCTGTTACAAAACGTGGGGGGCAGCCCCCCCCCCCCCCCCCCCCCCCCCCCCGCAAAAGCCGAACAGCTCAGCCGTTCGGCCGAGCCAGCTGGTGCCGCGCGCCAGTGCACCGGGCCGCGAAGCTGGGCGCCGAGCCGGGCCGCGCCGCGCCCAGCCGGACCGACCCGGACCCGGGTCGGGTCGACCCGGTTCGGGCCGACCCTGGGGGTCTCGTGCCGGGTCGGTCCGGGCCGGAAACCCCCGTTTTCGGACCCTTTTGGTTGTTTTGCCCATATCTCGGGCTACAGAACTCCGATCGATGCGATGTTAGCGGTGATGCGATCCTTGGATTGAGACAGTCGTTTCGGTATATCGCACTGAAGGTTTCAGAATACTTTGGGTTCATCCGGGTTGGTTCGTACACGAAACCAACCGGGCCCTCGGAGCGGAAACACTCATATCTTAAGCTCCGGACGTCCGATTGATGTGCCGTTGACTTTGTTGGATTCCTATTAGTGAGACGGATCTTTTGGCTTACTACACCAGAGGTTTGGACACAGGTGGAGTACGGTCGGGTTGGTTTTTCCTTAAAAACCAACCGGGCCCCTGGGACGAAAAAGCCAATAACTCTCAGACCGGGCGTCCGATTGACGCGCCATCTGCGACGTTGAGTTCCTATTGACGATACAGAACTTTTGGATACATCAACTCTGGACGTTGTGTCAGTTGATGTATCAGCCTCTCGGCTCGTGGAGCGGACCCTCCCGAACGAGCTTGCTGTGTGCGAGAACCCTAGAGCTGGCTGCATTTGCGACTATGATGACGACGACTGTACAGAGATCCTCAGTGGATTCGACGACGACGACTACGGCACTCAGCGATCCTATGTGGATCAGTACTACCGATCCTGTGTGGGTCCGATCCTGTGTGGGTCTTTGTAGGGGTTAGTTACATATCGATCCTTTGTGGGTCAGATCCTTTGTGGGTCATTGCGAGGGTTAGTACCTATCGATACTTTGTGGGTCCGATGGCTTAGATGAATCAGTGGAAATATCTGATCATCTCTATCGTTATACGAAGAAGTATACCTGTGTGAGCTGAATCCTGTTTTTCTTTCCTATGTGGATGGTGTTGTGCTATCCTGTGTGGATTTATGATTTGCTTTCCTGTGTGGACTGGGTTGTACTTGGGCTCGGATGTTAGAGCCGAACGAGAATTGATGACTTAGGTATATGTATGGGCATATACCTAAGAAGTTTCGGATGTTACTTCGTGATTGTATCTTTCCTTTGTGGATTATCCTTTGTGGATTTAGGGAGACCTTCGGGGGTCTTGGGTTCCCTACTAAGTAGCTTATCGTCACCCCTGCATGGGCTATGCCCGCACTACGTTGTGTTGGTTGCAGACGTCGGACAACGATGATCGTGGTTGAGGCTTGCGGAGCAAGACAGTGCCTGGAGGTGGACCACTGGACGGGACGTACTCGGAGAAGTCGGCTGAACCCGAGGAATAGAGGAGGCTATCTATACTCACCCTTGAGGTGGGATTTCCAGTGGACAGCTCGATGTTGCGACTTCTCTTTACAGTTTCTGTTTTCCCTTTCCAGTTGTACTTTACTTTCAGTTTGGGTTTGTATACCGGCCCACATACTTTCCACACTTACTGTTGTACCAGCTTTTACTTAGTGTTTACTGCTTATGCTTGCTTTATCTGTGGTGTTTGTTTACTTTCCAAAGGCAATGCCTTCCCTTTTTATCGGGAATTTACGTCTTGGTGCTAGTCACCAGCCCCTGGTCTATGGAAGGCGGGCTTGGGGTAGTCATGGAATGGGCCCCGAGGACGAGTCGTGATATATAATCTCAAGATAGGGTGTATTTGTGAGTCCATAAAACTCAGAGGCTATTGAACATTATCCCAGACCAACCACTAGGATTGAGATATGAAGTTTTCTTGGTATTGATGGTTATTATTAATTTTTTTGGATAATTTATCATGACTATCTTATGCACACATCATGTTTACTCAAAAGAGATCTATGTTCCTTTGGAAAGATAAATGTGAGGAAAATTTTATGAAACATGAGAGAAGGTTTGTCAATAAACCTATGATTATAATATCCAATAATGATGATGGGTTTCTAATCTATAGTAATGCATTAAATAATGTTTTAGGATGAATTATCATATATAATGACATGGTTATAGCTTATGACTCATAACAATTGAAGGTTCATGAGAAAAATTACATAAATCATGATTTGGAGTTATTGATGGTAAATGTTTCATTAAATATAAGAGGATTTATCATTATTAACAAAAGTGTGATATATATAATAATTATAGTAGTTTAAAGTATATATTCACATGAATTAATTAAACATGAACCATATAATATAGTTGGAGATGATTAAATATTATGACTGCTTGATACATTACCACCCTCGGAACGAGAACAAGGTGGTTGATGCCATGAGTCGAAAGTATCATACTATCATATTCATGATGAGGATAACAAAGTATCCAATTTTTCTATAATTTTTAATGATTAATATGGATATCATGATGTAAAGGGAATAATATTATCCTTATCAAGTGATTGTTAAACCACAAATACAAGTGAATATTATAGATATGAATAAAGAAGATAGGGAGCAGTAGAAGAAGGTTATAAATTTTCTTGAGTTTAACCTTGATTATGATGGAATGATAAGGTTTATGAACAATGTTTGTGTTCCATTGAAACCCAATTTGAAAAAAGAGTTGTTATAAGAGGATCATAGTTTTTTATTCTCCATTCATCTTGTAAGTACAAAGATGTATAGATATTTGAAAGAGAATTTATTGTGGGATGACATGAAGACAAACATCTCAATGATTATATCTTGGTGAACGGTATCTCATACAGTTAAATATGAGGAAAAAATGTCTAAGGGGATATTACCACCAATACCCATACCAGAATTAATGTGAGAAAACATTACCATGTATTTTATTGTCAGATTACCCAGAAAATATAAATGGCACAATGATATATGGGTTGTAGTAAACCTAATTTAAAAGTCAACATGCTTCATTATTATTAAAGATTATTTTTTTCTAGATAGTCTTACTAGGATATACATTAAATAAGTGGTATTGTTTTATCGAGTACCACATTCTATCGTATCTAATTAGGATCTGAGGTTTTTTTCAATGATCTTGTGAAGTCTTTAATAGACACTTGATAAAAATTCAGTTTTAACCCTAAGTATCATATTTTGATTGATGGTTAGTTTGAAAGGAAAATTAATACTATGTTGGATATACTATAATCTTATTCTATTGATTTAAAAGGTACTCAGTATTAACACCTTTTTTATGAATTTTCATAAACCAATAGATTTCACAAGAACATTCATATTTCTACTTATGGTTCCCTCTACAGAAATAAATGTAGAACACCAACATGCTAGGATGAAGTTGCAGAAATAAATATATTAGGACCTGATATAATTGAGGGAATTAGAGAGAAATTTATATCCATTGAGCATCACATAATGAAAATATAATTTTGATAGAAAAGTTATGTTTCTAATCATCAATGTGATCACAAATTTTAATTTGATACTTAGTATTTCGTGTGAATGTATTCATCGAAGAAGCTTATGAGATTTAGAAATAAAGGAATGATAATAACTAGGTGTAAAAGTATATACATTTATTTTTACAAAATGGGAAATAATTTCAATGGATAAATTATTCTTAAGGGGGTAGAATGTAACACCCCAAGATTTTATGAAATATTTTTTTGAATTAATTTAATTTCTTCGATATATTTCATTACACGCAACATCGAGATTTAATAAACTATAATATACTATTAAAATTATTATTTAAACAAGATTGTTATAACCAAGATGTTAAACTTTTGTGTAATTAATAAGAATAAATCCATTTTACAAATTATTTATAATGATTCTATAAAAATAAATTATGTTGATAAAAAGTACTTAATTTTTAGTAAATTATTTCTATGTTTTGAAAATATTATTTTCTCAAAAAATGTTTTTATTACCTTTGTGAATAAATAATAAAATTAAATTTTTCCACTTTCAAAAAATGTATTTTGAAAAAATATAATTAATTTTTAAAATATACATGTATTCATTATCTTTGATTTAATCTTTTATATTTTTATGAAGAAATTAATTTTTTCATAAATAGTGAAAAATACTGATTTGATTTTGAAAACCACCTATTTTTAAAAGAATTTATATGGATCCATTTTTTATTAAATTAGTTTTAAAATTGAAATTATATCAATTTTATTAAAATGAATTTAAATTTAGTTTTTTTAATCAATTTTTTATCAAATATTGATATAAATACTTTTTGAACTTTTGAAAATGTTCTCATTGAAAAACTGCTTGTTCGTCACGTCTGTGGGTTAGATTTTGAATTTTTTTTCCAATTATGTGAATGGAATTTAGAAAAATATATTCCATGTTTTCAATCATAAAAATTAATATTTTATAATTATGATAACTTAATTTCTATTTAAAATAAACAGTAAAATAATAATAACTAATTACCATGGTTAAGGTTAAAACATGTTTACTAGGGGGTTAAACTAAAAGGATAACAGGTAAAATGGCCTAAAAACTTATCCAAAAGTAATATTTTGGACATATTTCTGCCATATAACCTATAAGGTTTACTAATTAACCATATTTTATCTTTTTTTGAATGTGAAAAACATGGTTACACTTTATTATTTTCAAACATTCCATGTGTGTCCTCTCCCCTACTTATAAAAGGCCACCCACTCACCTCTCTACTTTACAATTACAAAACCATTTATTTGAGATAATACCTAACCAAATCAATTACTTAATTCCTTAAAAAAATTTAGTGGATTTATTATAATTAATATTATTATATCCTAATAATAAATTAGGTATAAACCTATATATGTTTTATATAGAAGAGGTAAAATTCTTAAACTTATGTATTTATTTTATTTCTTCTTCCAACCAAAACATTCTTAAAATGTGAAAATATAAAAATAAGTATATCAAATATAGTTATATATTATTTTTTTAATTTAATGACCTACTACTCTTTCATCTTCCATCAAGTGGGGAATTAAACCCTCAATTTTGTGTACGACAAACTATCGCCTCACGAACTGATGTTAATTGTTTTACATAATTGCCTATCAAAAATTGATATGATTATGGATTTTTATATATATTAAATTTTATATATTATCAGATATATAAGGTTATAATATCTCATATGCCCTCTTAATTTTTATTATATGGGAATGTGATAACGTCGCTCGTGTCTACAGAAGACTACCGCCTCACGAAGGGATGTGATTGAATTTTCCCATTCATAATACACAGAAGGTAATGAGAATAAGTTTAATAAATATATGAGATATATATAAAATAATAATTACTCTATAATTTTTATATATTATTTATCTTCCATTAATTTCATCTGTCAAGAAAATTGATACAACATTCATGCGTATGTACGACCAACCGTTTCCATGAATGATGTATATCATTTTTATATCTCACTTTTATGAATTACTATAAATAAATAAATATAGAATATATATAATATTTATATTATGGATAAAATTATAGAGATTATAAAATCCTGATAAAAGTAAAATGATCAAAAATACCAAAGAAAAACTACCCTAAAAAACAAAGCAGTTAGTACCCACGAGGGGATTTTAACAAGGAAATGTTAATAAACAGGTAATAAAATGTCATAATTAAATAATATATTGTATTATATATATAATTAAAGTTTTGGAATATATTTATAAAAAAATTATATTTATTATATATTATATTTGAACATGTATGAGATAAGTCGAGACTTAAGGTAATGGATATTTGTTACAAATTGCCTTCTTCGCAGTAGAAGTTACGTTATGCACCGATCTTCTTTTAAGAGGTGTGTATACTTCTCATTTGACATGATATATCTTTAATTTATTTTTTCTCATGATATTTATAGTTTCATTTAAATTTATTCTTACACGTGGCTTATTATTCAATAATTTTCAAATTGGTTAGTGTTTGATGTTATAATCTCATTATTTATCGAGATTATTTATGAATATACTTTCAGTGATGAAATATTATGATCTATTTCTAAATAAACTCATGAATTTTATTCTCTCATATTTATTTCCTGATAATATATTTTTTCAATTCATTTTACTCTTTTTATTTACTCAATATTTCTAAATAATGTTTTTTTAAAAAAATCAACTTCATTTATCTTTTCGATCGAAAACCATTTTTTCCATATCTAGGTTTCATAAAAATATTTAAAAGATTTTTTTAATGTTACTCTATATTTTTTTTAAATGTTTTTTTACACTTTTTTTAATTTTTTAATTTTTTTTAAAAGCAGTCTTTTTGTCATTTTCCAAACACGTCGAGTTTTGATTTTACATAAAATGTAAAAAGAATCATTATTTTAAACATGAACGACATGAATGAAATTTTATACTTTAATGACTTCTGAATGATTTAAATATTAATTTATAAGATTTCAAGGTTATTTTAAAAGGGATTTTTTATTTAATATTTTTAAATTTTTAGATTTTAAACAAATTATTTCAAGTCAAAAGTGTATTATCGACAATAAATATTCCAAGCAATATTTCAAAATTATTTTCTATGTAAGATGACATCATTTGATGTTACATAAGCTCTATTGAAGATATTATACAATGATATCATCCTTATAATATTTTGAGACGGTTTATGTTTACGTTGACCTGATGGTTATGAAACTCTTTACTTTTCTATGGGATATACTATGATGAAATGGTTTATGAAACAAATGTTTTTCATGGGTTTTGATATGATGAATATTTTATAATTTTATAACACACACATGTATAGGTTATGTGACAGGTGAGACCCATATATCCCTCTAAATAATTGTTTAATGATTAATGTTATAGGATATCAAAGGGTACACAAGAGTTAATCTTAATATCGAGAGAGGGTACATGAGAGGTTATCCCAAGCCAAAAAGTGGGTACATGAGACATTATCCCAAGCCTAATGTATGTTCACGAGTGGTTATCCCTATCCTAACATGCTATAAATGTCTTGGTAGATATACCTGAAATGAGGTATTCAATTATTATGTTTATTACACAACTATATGTATTATTCCATTTTTATGTTCTCATGTATTATGGAATTTTATTTTCTAACAACCAGAGTGGTTTTGAATTAATTTTTTTCTCGAATAAATTAAATTTATTTGATGGATTGCATTGACAAATACACATAGTAATACTTTATTTATCTGTAACACTATGTTAAGCTTGTGGTAAACAAAAAAATATGTTTTTCTTGTGTTACACAAAATACTAATTTTCTTCGATAGATTGCGTTACATGCAAAACCTGAGTTTTACCAAAGTAAAATATACTATTAATATTATTATAGTTATCACCTAACCATTGGAACGAAATGTCTGAAAAATATTAACTAAATTATAAAAAAAATTATTAATTTTTTTAAATTTAATAATTTGGAATACAATTAATTATGATTAAATGTAAGAACTATTTTAAAATAAAGAAGTTCCATTTTTGAAAACTATTTTTTAATGCAGAAATACATTTTATCACAGTAAATTTTGAATAAAATTTTTTATTAATGATTTTAATTAAATGTATATAAAATATATTCAATAAAATATTTGACGTTCATTTTATGGGTTTTGTATTCAAGAGATAAGAGTAAATATAATTTTATGCATAAAAAGATGTATTTTTCAAAGAGGTAGTTTTACAGCCTTTTAATGACACAATTATTTTAAAAATAATTTTGAAAAATTTTTAAATTAAATTTGATATAATAAAATTTATTTTTGAAATAATAAATTCAAAATTATCTCAGGATGATTTTTTGGTTTTTTATGAGAATATTCATTTTTTGATGAATAGTGAAAAATAATGAATTTTAATGGAAAACTAAATTTTCATTTAAATAATTTATATTTTTAAATTATATTTTAAATTGGTTTTATTGTTTAAAAATTCAATTATTCATAAATTAATCTAATATAGGTCATTATAATCATTTTGATATTTAATTTTGATACAGAAACATTTCAAACTTTTGAACATTTTCACTTTAAAAACCCGCTTTCTCATCACGCTGTGAGATTAATTTTAAATTATTATTTTTCCAATTATGTAGATTTAATTTATAGAAATGGATTGCATATTTTAAATAATAATAATTTATAATTTTCAATGATTCAAAATTAATTTTTGACAAAATTGATAAGTGAAATTAGTTAAAATTAATTATATTGATTAAGGTAAAAATGAGTTCACTTCGTGGTTAAAAATAGAATATAGGTGTAAGAATGAACAATGAATAGTCCAAAACAAATTTTATGGACTTATATCTACCCTTATTAAATATGGATCTAATTTTATGAGTTTTTGAGATAAATTTCTATGAAATTTACCTATATTAAAATTTAGGTAATGAAAATGACAAAAAGGAACCTTTATTCATTTTAATTTCTACAAAACATTAAAACAAGGAAAAAACTACATACGTTTGGTTATAAAATTCTGTTTTGAATATAAATGAGTTTTTTTTATCATGAAATTTTAATTCAATTTTTTTATACAATATAATTACATTAACTGCTTAATAAACGCAAACATAGGAATTATTTAGTTAATAATTTGATAAATCAAATGATACTAAAAACAATAAAAGTGAAGTTAATTGAGTGAATTATTGTGTTAAATTATTATTTTTATATTAATATATCATGTTACATTGGTATTAACATAATTTATTTCAATTTCATTATTGTCTTGAAATTTTAAAATTCAAATTAAATAAATAAAGTCAAGATATATATTATTGTTATTTTATAATAAATTATATTTTATTAAATGATTTAAAGTTACTAAAAATAAAATATTCTTACAAGTGATTTTTTAATGTTAATAAATATAATACACAATCCATTAAGAGATAAATTTAACTTTTATAATTAACGTATTGTCTGTAAAATAGTAAAAACATTGTTAGAACAGTTAGGGTTAAAGTAGTGTTTTTGCACATTATGTGTGTTTTTGTTAAAATTAATTTCCAAAAAGATGTGTTTTTTATTTTATTAATTAGATATAATGTTTTAGAATATTTGGATCTAAGTTGTATAAAAATTATTATTTTAATTTAGTCATAATGGTTAAATTACCAATGTTATAAAATTAGTTTCCTTAATAAAAACCAAAAAGGTAAAATTGGGAAACATAGAAGTTAAGGAAGAAGATTATAAAAATTAATATTTTTTGTGGTGTTGGTGTTTCTCTACCAAATAAACCCTAAATTCTATTATTATCTAGTTTTGGAGAATCATGAGTTAAGGGATACCCCCAATAGTGAATAAATTTGGGTATTTTCAAGGATTACACTCCTCTATTATAAAAGGGAACTCACTCTCCCCCATTATTAAAACTTCTCAAGCCATTTAGATCGACCAATCTATGCCAAAATCACTTCCCAACTTCCATTAAATAATCACAAGATCTTTAATTTGTGAAAAAATCCAACAAAGTAAGTCATTTCATGTAAACCAAAACGAGATACCCAAAACATATGAGGTTTGAAAAAGTACAACAGAAGTCAATATTTAAGGGAAGGTATTCCGTATCACTTTTTACATATGTGAGACACATTCCATGTTTAGTAAAAATTTATTTTATGTGCTGTGTATAATTTACATGAATTTATATAATGATTCTTATACTAAAAACTATTAGGGTTTACATATCCATTTGATTATCTCGATTTTATGGGGTTTTCATTTCAAAACTTAAAAAACCGATAAGTGAATTTGGTCCCAATTTTCCTTCTTTGACAAACATGTTATGTTATAAACTCAAATTATTTTATGAGGTGTATATAATTCCCATTTAAAAATTTATATAATAAATATCCTTATTTTCATGAAATTTTATGATTTTTTTAATTTTATTCTCTCACATGGATTATGATTTAGAGTTTCCAAAGTGGTAAGTTGTTATTGATAAAATCTCATCTTTTATCGAGATTATTAAGGATTTAGCTTCCATTGATAAAATATTTTAATCTACCTCTCAATAAATCTCATGAATTTTATTATCCACTATTTATTCATTATATCCTTATGTAATGGTACTATTTCAACTCTTCGCTACTTAATATAATTAAGAAAATGTTTTTAATATAATCTGACTTTATTTTCCTCTTTAATCAGCATAATGTTTTATTCAAAAATCTTTTTGTCTAAAAATATTTTCAAAAATTTGTTCAAATTATATTTTAATATAATTTTAATGGAAAATTATTTTAATTTTATTTTATGTTTTAATAGTGTTTAATATTTTTTTTCATAAATTACTTTAAATGTTTTCAAAGGAAAAGGTTTCTGAAATGTTTTATTATTTAAAAGGGTTTTAAAATAGAAAAGTTCATTTTACTCAAGAAATGTTTTAAATTATTTTTAAATGTTACTTCATAATTTTTCAAATTGGGTTTCGATGAAAATTATTGTAAATTATTTTATGTATTACAAAAATTATTTTCATAGAATGTTTATTTTCCTTAAGAAATGTTCCCAGTGATCTTTCAAAATACTTTTCTATCGTAGATAACATTAGTTGATATTTTTTATGATTTACTAGTGATATTATATAAGGAAAACATTCTTGTTGTGTCTTTTAATTGTTTTTGTTTATGATGAAAAGTTATTTATGAATCTAATTTCTTTTCCATGGGTTATATCATGAGGAAATTCCTATTAAAACTGCTTCTTTTCAATGGTTATTCCATGTTGAAAAAAATATGAATCCTATATCTTTTTCATAGGTTATGATATTATGAAATGTTTATGATATCCATTTCATTTCATGGGTTATGATATAATTAATGGTTATGATCTTGTATCACACATAAATATGGTCATCATTATGTCATGGGTGGCACATATATCTCCCTCCAATTAGTTGGGTATATATATATGCTATATGAGATCAGAAGGTACAAGGTTCATCAACCAAAGCCTATAAAGATGAGTACATTGGTGGTTAGCTCAAGCCTATAAATAATGGTTCATGGGTGGTAATACCAAATCTATAAATGAGGTTACATGGGTGGTCATAATAATCCTATAAAGGAGGGTACATAAGTGGTCAACCTAAGCCTATAAAGGAGGGTACATGGGTGGTCATGCCAATCCCAAATACGGTACAAGGGTGGTTATCATAATCCTAACATGTTATAAATTTCTTGGTGGCTATCCATGAAACAATATTTTCTATTAAAAGGTTTATACCAAATAATTTTGTCTTATGACTAGGTTATTCTCTTATAGAACATGTTATTTTATTATCATATGATTTATGTCTAATGAAATTCCAATATTTATTCCATGATTCAATTTTATGATCTTTGATCTAAAGGGTATGTTTTACTAATGTTATTATCATATTCTCATACTCTTATTCTCATGTTATGATCATTTATCTTCCTTGATCACTCATACTAAGCATCTAAACCCACCCTTTCATATGCTTACTTTCCCCAAGTTATAAATAAATGTATTAAGTGGGATTAAAAATGGGAATTTCTTTGTCAAAATCATTTAAGATCATTCAAACAGTTGGAATATTTTGTTTCGAGTTTCCAAAGACACTAAACAATCATGGTCCTCAAGCATATAATTTTTTAATATTCTGAATATTCATTTCAATATATGTAATATAAATGTATGTTAAGACCGGGTCTCTATTTTTGGTATCAAAGGAAAGTATTAGTCAATCTTTAGAAACTAGGAAGAGAAAAAGTTTGGGAGATCCTTAGGGATAATTCTAAGGATATGTCAAGGGATTTCTATATGGAAAATACTTAGGATGAGTCAAAGTATATGAAAATGTCTTGTAATTGTTTTGAAGGATAAATTAAGTGTTTTCCTAGTAATACATACTTATCTAGGTACTACAAGTGGATGTGGCTATGGGATAGATGTACATAGGGATAAGAAAACAACAATGCCATATTGAGCTTGAATCGACTGGGAACTAGTAAAAGAAAACAGTCCTTGAAAAAAACCATGTTTGACAGTCTTTGGGGACATAAATTGGAAATTGAAAAACTCTTTATGAAACATCATAAAATATTTGAATAGATTATGATCATGGATGAACTAGGTTAAGGATAAGGTGTCATATAATTAAAATAATATTTCATGATTTTGAAATCTTAAAATTGATCTTTCATGATTATATAGTTTTCTATAATAATTAATGTTACTCACACTATTATTTTTTCTTTTAGTTAATGGATAGAACTAGAAGTAATTGAGTTAATGTTGAATGTGATGGAAACTTTAGTGATGAGAATCCAAATGGGATGATGACTAGAGTAAAGGATTTTGTGATTATTACTAAACACTTTTCACAGAACATGATTAACAATGTGTACTGTAACCAAACCTCAGACACAATAGAGAAGAGATGGAAATAGTTATTTGAGAGTTCAAGTAATAGAGACCATTGAGGAAAGAATATCTAATTTCCATTATATCAATAATTTGGAAAGAAGCACGAAAGTGTATGTCTTAGAGGAACGTAAATATATTTTGATTGTATAAAAGAATGACACAAAAAAAGTAACTACAAAAGCAAAATGAAATGTCCTATTAACATAATGGATGCGAATAATTGAACGCCTATGTTATTATTAACTTTTGAATGATTAAAATGTGGGAGTATGGGAATTATAAAAATTGATGTCCTAAGTGGGAAGCTAATGAAGAGAAACAATAAGGTATTGTTAGTAATGTTTATACTTCTGATGATAAAGATATTATGAATGATATATGAATGGAAATAGGTATTAAGAAATAAGAGGAAGAAGCCTTGTTAATATATTAAGGATGAGGTGGGATAATTGATGTTTTTATGTTATGGAATTAAAATACTATGTTACATAAATCATGAAATATATAATAATATTTTAATATATGTTCATTAGGGATTCAAAAGAATAAGTTGAATGATGCTGATAAACTAGAAAAGAAATTTAATAGAAAGGTGATATTTTTATTAATGGAATATAAAATTTATTGTATTCTAGGTGTTGAGATATTGATTTTGGGATAGAAATATATTGGATATGAATAAGTAAATTGGATAGTATTGAAGACCTTATAACAAATGAAGTATTTATTGAAAAAGTAATTTACATTATTGTGGATAGAGTTTAAAAAATTATTGTATCTATAGAATATTTCCAATAATTTGTATCTTTTTTAAATTAATGAGGAAGAATGTTTGGTTTCATTAAGGTTATATGGTAATTCCGATAATTAGCATGTATTAATAAAATACATGAATAATATAATCACATGTTCAGTATGTGGCCATTAAAATCCACTTTAGAGTGTAATGGGGTTTAATGAGAAGCTTATTTTTGGAAATTTAGTACAATTATTTAAAAAATTTGGATTCAAATATTTTGTAAGGTTCATAAGGATAACCATTTATGGAATGGTTTTAGTTTAAAATTGGATTAGGTATTAAATATTAACTTATGACTTCACTATATGAAGATTTATTCATATTGGATATCTAGTTTAAACTTTTAACTAGGGATATAAGGAATGACTTATCATTTTATTATGGACCGTATGATCTGTTAGTTATTTAGGAATAAAAAGTTAACATTCATTTCTTGTTGTAAGAAATAAAGTAGAATATTATCATGTCACAACTACATGGAAATATTTTGATTATAAAATGGAATGAAATAAATTAATTATATTTTCTAGTGAAAATTCATCAACTTTAGGTAAATGATCTTGAAATAAAATTTTGTCCTATTATCAAAAATTTTGATGATATAAATGACCCTTTCCACGAGTCTATGGTTTATATCTCTAAGATATTTTACTTTTTACTAACCATGTTCTATATCATTATTTAATAGTATTTGGGTGTTATTTTTATCTTCCATGTCTATGTTTTCACTTTCGTCATATGTTTTACTATGTAGAAGCCAAGTATGAGTTACTTTAGGTAATCATTATGTTTCCAAAAATCCTTTTTTAGTGTATTTTTAGTATTAATTCTTACAATTTGGGATTATATGAAAGTAACATTCAATTATTAAAACTTTTAAAAACTATAATAATTTTTAGGGAGAAATTCATTTTAAGGGGGGTAGAATGTAACACCTAGAGTTTTTATTAATTAATTTTTTTCGAATAAATTAAATTTCCTTGATGGATTTCATTAAATGATGAAAAAATTTTATTCTTGATTTATATTAGACACCAAGTTACATTTGTGATACATGAAACACTATGTTCTTATTATGTTACACATAATACTGTGTTCCATTTATAGCTTGTGTTACATGGAGTACCGAGTTCTATTGAACGACAATATACTATTAACAATATTATGATAATATTTTTATAGTTATCACATAAACATTGTAATTAATGGTATGAAAAGTATTAAATAAATTCTGAAAATGTTTATTTTTAAGGTTTATAAAAGTAATTCTTTGGAAAAAAATTCATTAGAAATGAAAGTAATAACTATTTGAAAATAAAGAAGTTCCTATCCTGAAAAACTATTTTCTATAAAAAAACACATTTTAACTCAATAAATTAAAAAAACACTTTTAATTAGAAATTTTAAGGAAATTTGTATATTATATATTCAATCAACTATTTAAAACTCATATTATATGTTTTCAAGATAATTGATAAGAACAAATAAAATTTTATGTATAAAAATATGAATTTTTCTAAAAAGAAGTTTTACCACCTTTTAATGATGTACTTAATTTGAAAATAAAATATGACACTTTTATTAATCCTATTTAAGAAAATGAACATTATTTTCTTAAAAAATAATCTCAAAATTATCTTAGGGTAAATTTTTGGTTTTTTCTACGAAGTCTAATTTTTTGATAAATTGTGAAAAATACTAAATTTTAATTGAAAACAAATTTTTTTAAATAATTTCTATGGTTAAATTATATTTTAAATTTGGTTAAAAGTTGATTCAGTTAAATAATGATTTAATTAATCTAATTAAATTCATTTTAATTATTTCATATTGAATTTGAATATAAAAACATTTAGAAGTTTTAAGCATTTTCACTTTAAAGAACAAAATTCTCATCCCATCAATGATATTAATTTTTAATTAGTTTTTGATATTTATGTGGATTTAATTTTTAAAATGGATTAACTATTATGAATAATAATTATTTCTGATTTTTTAATAATTCTAAATTAAATTTTGACTAATGTGTTTAGTAAAAATGGTTAAAATTAATTATACTGATTAAGTTAAAAATGATTTTACTTAGTTCCTAAACATTGAATATAAGTTTTATGAGTGTCCCAAAACTTGTTTAATACCCATTGGTTAGAGATATGTATACAATTATGACCATATTATCTAATTTTAATAGTTTTTGGGATAACTGTCCATGATAGTGACCCATGAAATATGTTAAGTAGTGAAAATGAAAAAACTACACCTTTCCTTCTTTTAATTTATATAAATATTTAGAATATGAGAAAAAATAAACATGTTTGATTATAAATATTATTTTAGAAGATATATGATTGGTTTTTTATCATGTTATATTATTTTAATTTTTCATGGGATAATATAATTACATTAAATTCTTAATGAACACCAACACATGAATTATTTAGTAATAATTCAATAAATCAAATGGTACTAATAAATTAAAAGTGAAGTAAATTGAATGATTTATTGTGTTAAATTATTTATTGTAATGAATATATCATTTTACACATGTTTTAACATAATTTATATTATTTCCATTATTTTACTGATATTTTTAAACTCAATGTAACTAAATAATGACAAAATTGACACTAATGTTATGTTATAATAAATTATATATTATTAAATGATTTAAAATTAATATAATTCCAATATTATTCCAAGAGAATTTAATATTTTAATAAATTTAATCTATGGTACATTAATGGAACAATTTTTCTTTATAATCAACACATTGACCCCTAAAAAGTATAAATATTTTTAGCGTGTCTAGGATTAAAGTAGTGTGTTTGCTCATTACGTGAGTTTCTAATAAAATTAATTATCAACACATATAATATTTTTATTTTATAAATTAGTTATAATATTTTAGAATGAATTAGTATAAATTTTCTAATAACTATCACTTTAATTTAGTCTTAATTGATAAATTAACTTGGTTATAAAATTAGTTACCTTAATAAAAACCAAAATGGTAAACCTAGAGAATCATAGAATATAAAGAAATAAATTATAAAAATAAATTTATTTTTGTTTATTGGAGGTTTTCATTGAACAAATAAACCATAAACTATATTATTATCCTTCTTTAAGAAAAAATAGGTAAGGGAGACCTCCTAATATAATTAATTTTTAGTATTTACAAGGGTTCCACTCCTCAAATCTAAAAGGACACTCACACTTCCCACTCCTCACACCTCTCAAGCCATTTGGACTGACCAAGCTCTACCAAAATTACTTCCCAAGATCACTCATCTCATCCTAAAAGTCTTAATTGGGTAATTAATCCTACCAAGGAATTCCTTTTTCCAAACCAAATGATATACCCAAATAATAATAGGTTTGAACAAGTACGGTGAATGTTAAGAATTAGGGTAAGAGATTGCATCTAATTTTTTTACTTCCATGAGAAAAATTACATGTTCACCACCTATTTATTTAATTTGATATGTATAATTCCAAAGAACATTTATTTCGATGTATTTACATAAAAATATCAGGGTTTACATGTACATTTTATTTTCTCTTTCTTTTGTAGTGTTAACAATTCAAAAGTTAACAAATCGATAAGCGAATTTTGTCTCAATTTGAATTATTGGAGACAAATTTTATGTTATGAAACTATATTATTTTAGGAGGTGTATATAATTACCCATTGACATGTTATATGATTAATATCATTTTTTCATGGTAGTTCAAGCTTCATGTAATGTTATTCTATCGTGGGGATTACAATTCAATGTTACCAAAGCGATATGAGTATATTGCGAAAATCTCAAAATTTATTAGGATTCTTGATGGTTATGTTTCCATTGATGAAATATTATGATCAATGTCTCAATAAATTTCATTAAATTTCTTCTCCTATAGTTATTCGTGATATCCTCATGTAGTGGTACCATCTTTCCACTATTTGGTAAGTAAGATAACTGTTAATTTTTTTTTTCAAAAAATCTAACATTATTTATATCTTTGGTTGAATGTATTTTTTATTGAAAAACCATGTTATTTAAAAACTTTTTTAAAAATTATTAAAGAAATTTTATGATCATTTTCAATAAAAATGATTTTAAATTTTTTTATTTTTAAAAAGTGTTTAAAATATTTTTCAAATCTTTATTTCTAAATTTTTGTGATTTTTTTCTAAGAAATGTTTTTTAAAAAATGTTTTATGATTTAAAAATACTTTTTAAGAGGAAATGATATTTTATTCAATAAAAATTTTAAATTATTTTGAATAATTAATTCATGAGTTTTAGAAGTTTCATTCAAAGAAAAATGATTTTATTAAAAATCTAAAGAAAATGATTTTCAATGAAAGGTTATATTCTTTATGAAATGCACCAAGTGATCTTTCAAAATAATTTTCCTTCTATGATGCCATCATTTAATATTGTTTATGTTTTACTAGGGATATGATCCAATAAAACCATTCTTATTATTTATTTGAATTGTTTATATTTATGATGGAACATTTTTTACGAAAATGTTTCTCTTCCATGGGTTTTACCATGTGGAAATTATTATGAAAACCGGTTCTTTTCATGGGTCATGATATTATGAAATGATTATGAAGCCCAAATATTTTTTATACGTTAGGATATGATGAAAATTTTATAATACGAATTTCATTTAATGGGTTATGATATGATGAATGCTTATTATCTTCTATAAGACATAAATATAGTTGTCATTATGTGACAGGTGGAACCTATATCCCCCTTCAATGAATTGGGTAAAGTTAAATGATCTTAGAGCTTCAAGGGTACATAGGTGGTCATCCCAAGCTTATAAAGGAGAGTATATGAGTCGTCAACACATAACTATAAAGAATGGTATATAGGTGGTCAGCCCAATCCTATAAAAGATGGTAAAAGGGTGGTCAGCCAAAGCCTGTAAAGGAGGGTACACTGGTGGTGAGCCTAAGCCTGTAAATGGGGGTAAACGGGTGGTCAACCTAATCCTAAAGCAGGTATAGGTGTGGTAACCCTAGAACTCACTTTTTAAAAATATAATGTGGGATCTAATTGATATAAGATTTTAAATGCTTGTGTATATACCACAAATCTTTGTTTTATACCTATGTTATGCTCTCATGAAACATGTTCTTCAGTTATCTTATGGTTCATGTCTTATGAAATGACAATATTTCTTCCATGAGTTAGGTCTATGATATTTGATATATGGAGCATGGTTTTCTAATGTGATGCTCATGTTATCATACACTTATGATCATATTATGCTTAAATATCTTCCCTGTTTACCCTTATTCCACATATGTGCTCCCCCTTTCTTATATTTCTTTCCACTTGTTATAAAGAAAGGTTTTAAATACAATTAATAAATGGGATGATCTTTGTAGGAGACATTAAAGATCATTCCCAAAGTTATAATATTAATTTCCATGTTTCCCAAGATAACCAACTATTATGGTCCTCTGGATTATACTTGATAATATTCTAAATATTCATCTAAAATGATGTAATATCCATGTATGTTAAGACTAGGTCACTATAGGTTACTTTATTATTCATATATTATTAATAAGAATGATTTATTCCATGACTGAAGTTTATAATTTATAATATATAGGGTAGGGTTTTCAAATGTTAAGATCTTGTTCCCCCACCCATTTAATAATTTTATTCTTATTTGATGGTTTATATCTCCCTTTTTTACCCTTACTAGGAATCTTATCTGAACCATTCTTAATTTTACTTTCACTATGTTATAAAGAAAGGTTTTATGTATGTTATGTCTAAGAAGGGTTCTAATTATGAAGAACTCAGTGGTAGATGATGTAGTTCACTTACGAACTTGGTGTTTATATATCCATGTTTCCTAAGTTACTATACCTAAATGACTCTAGAATGGATCATAATGTTATGTAGTGAATATTCATATATTATGATCTAATATTTATGTGTGAGATGTTCAGTTCTAAATAGTTGTTATCATAGAAATTAATTGATAAACTAAAAAAAGGATGAGAAACATTTAGTGAGATCCCTAATGATATCTCTAATAAAAATTCCAAGGATAAATTAATATATAGGAAAAATTAAGGAATTTTGGTGAAGGATAGATCTAGTTGTTTCCATGATATTACACCCCTATCTGGATAACACATGTTTTTGTAGATCTCAAACACTTTTACATATGGGTAACAACATTGAAAATGGTGTATTGGACTGGAATAGATCATCCACTGGTGCATGAAAATGGTCTTTTCTACACACGTAGCTTGAAACATCCAATAGATATGATTTGGAAATTTATTTTCTCATGATTTACCATCATTAAAGATTTGAATAATGACCATGAATGTACTAGGATAAGCCTATGGTGTCATATATTGAAAATAAGGTGTCATGACTTAGACATACTATAATTGATTTTTCCTGATTATGTGGTTCCCCACTATGATTATTCTTTTTTACACTATTATTTTTTTAGTCAATGGATTAAAATTAAAGGATCCATGTTAATACTAAATATTATAGACAATTTAATTATTTTTTTCCTGAGAAAAACAATTTATGGGAGTTATAATGAAAATCCCATTTCTATTATCATGAAAATATATCAAGATATGAATCCTACTATTCTTCCAAATGAGAAAAGGAGGGAACAATGTTCTATTGAGTCCTTTGGGTGGAATAATTCAAATTCTTATGGTGGTTCTACTAATCTATGAATTTCTGAGAAATGGATTAGAAAAACTGAAATGATATTTCCCATTCTCAAGTGTTTGGAGCATAAAGAAGTCATTTTTTTAAGTATATCATTTGGGAGGTGGACCTGGTCAATATTTTAATCATATCAAGAATAGGTGTCAATAATATGTAATTGAATCAATGAAATGGGATGAGTCTAAGAACTTATTTTTCAATAAATAATTTCCACATATTTGTTTCATTAAAATAAAGAAGTAATTCCATGAGTTAAAACAATTTATGATAAATCTATTTGTACCTATGAGGTGAATTTAAAAAACATTCGATGTATGATTTTGGTGACATTATTGAACCTGAAAGTAAGGATTATCGATTCTTAAGTGGGTTAAAACCATGTCTCAAATGGATGTTTACAATATAAAAGTTTATTATCTATGAAGAAATAGTTCAATGTGCTATCAATGTGGAAATATAGATTGGAGTTTCCCATCAATATATATTTTTTGATATGAAATGAATGATGGAATTAAATAGAAACTCTAAAAGACATGCAGTGAAGAATATGAGAATTCCATTAAACTGAAATTGTGATTGGAAACATGGCGGAAATTTTATTAAGGGTACTAGTAAAATATTTATGTGTGTAAATGATTATCATTGGTAAATCTATTGCAGAAGTAATTGGAAGATGTTAAATAATGATATGAATAGAGATAAAGCTCTACAAAATGCACCACCCATACTATAGTGTTTCAAATAAAAGGAGTATGGGAATTATGCTAACTAGAACCCAAATAAAAATATTAATGATGAAGATCAACATAAACAAACACTTAAGCCGAGTGCAAAATAGAAATATCATGTGATCACTATTTATAAGGTGGTGTTAGATAGTGATGTGGTGAAAGATACACTTAAATTGTTATAAAGTCATCTTATAGGCATGATTTATAACCATGGATATAGGCCAAAAAACCATGGATATTATTCTATATCCATGGTTTCCACCATGTCATTACACCTATAGGAACAATTAAAAATTAAGCCTAAATGTAATTCTATGGAACTATATTTCCATAGCTGGAAACTATGAAAAAAAACAAAAATCCATGGTTTTAACCAAGCGAGTACACCTTTTATCATGGTTTAGAACCATGGATATTACTCCTGCCAAACTAGACTATAACCACTACTACAAACCTTGTCCATAGGTGTACTTCCATAGGGGTAACTATGGAATTTGTTCTTTGGGCATGACTTCCAACCATGGATACATATTCTTCCACCAAGAAGAAAAATGTATAGCTTCCTTGTTACTCTTAAAAAAATGCCAGACACTATAATAAATTAATCCAATATATGTTGAAATATAAAAAAAAATAGAATAAAATTATATATAACAATAATAAAATGTTAATACATAATAAAATTAAACATATAAATATACATAAAATATGGTTTACATCAAAGGTGAGCCTTAATATCAGTATCATAACCACCATGATAACACTTATCCACACCTCCTTTAAAAATACCATAACCACCTCTTACATCAGCTATATAATCAACATTATGTACAACCGAAGTAGCATCAACATCGACATCAGCATCAGAAGTGGCATCAAAATTGACACCAGAAGAAGCAGAGGAATCTATATTAACATAACTTATCAACATCAAACAAGCATCAACCACTAAAACAATATTTGTGGAGGTTCAGAAGACACAATATACATAAATTTAATTATATGTTAATTTATTATCTTTTGACATTGTGTTTCTTCTTCGGATTTTTGATTTGATTATTTGATTACGACATTAATTTTTTCCACTGAGACCAAACTAGAACCATTTATTGAAGAAAATCTATCATAAGGCTAATATCTAGATTATATAATATTCATTCTAGGTAGACAATGAAATATTCCATGATGTTCATCGCCTAATTATTTTTGTAGATGATTGTTTAGGCCTAACCTTTCGGGTTTTTTTCTTCCAATGCTTCCAAATAAATCTTTTGGGTGAAATATAACATAAATTGAAAAGGTAAAATAATATAAATAATTAAATAAGTCAAATTAGAATAAATTAAATTATATTTTCAATCCTCTCTTGACTGTCTCTATTTTCTACAATAAAATCTCTATTTTTCATACCTGTAGAAAATAAGGCAGAGCAAGGAAAATGACCCGTGATATTCAATTCATTTCTTTAGATAATCAAAGAAATAAATCGACATTATAAGTTAATTAAATTACGATAAAACATGATTAAATGAATCAGATTAGTCCTAATAAAATGGATTTGAATATGAATACCAAAAAAATCGAAACAAATAAATTTTAGATAAAAAATAAAAAACCAAACCAAAATAACAAACCAAACTGAATGAATGTTAAAAAATTTAAATTTTATTAAAATTTTAAAATCCTATTGTGATGATTTCAAATTGTGAAATAAAGATAAAATAAAATATTTCCATGCCACAATATGAGACAATTTATATTATTATTCTTATAATAATAGTTATGTTTTTTTGATGAAAAAATAAATCATAAAGAATGGTTATGTCTATAAAAATGAATTTAGGATACACCTTTGAATGCATTCCCATCATATTACATGATTAAAAAGGAATTAATGTCACATGATTTAATTAAAAAGTAACATGTTATATATTAAATGAGTAATATATATATATATATATATATATATATCATGCATTAGATTTAGTTTTTTTTTAAATTATGTGAGCATGATGTGATATATTCCCTATTAATTATTTCCCATACTATGATAAGAATGACATGCTAAACTATTATTTTATGAGAATTATGAAACTTTTGATATGGTGAATTATTAAAGTAATTCAATAAACACAAGTATATAGTTAAAATTTATACTATGCTTAATTTAGAAATGGGCTATAAAACATATTATAATTATGGGTTAGGAAAATAAATCATTTAAAAGATTTTACGAATAATCATGTAATTCCATAATTATGCTTTCCATTCAACATGAGCATGCTATATGGGAGTTTATAAATTGTTGAATTCCATGATGGTTTAACCATATATGGTGGATTTATTGTTATTAAATGATTGATCATGTATTAATGATTTATCCCAAATTATGTATTCTCGAATAAATGATTGATTATGCTTTGGTGACCTTGGATGTGATGAATTGGTATGATAATATTATTGATATCCTAGTGTGGTTGATCATTTTTGATAAATTGGAAGTATTTTCCTTGGGATATAGTGGTAATGATGATGGTGATAACATGATTAATTATATTATTCATAGTGGTGATGTGGATTGCACTGGGTGGTTGGAATGATTGAAAGATTTGATTTCTTGTTTGATTATTTCCTGGTGATTGTTTGTTTTTCCTATTTCCCAGACATATAATACATAAATTAGGACTGAAGGAACCCCTTTGGGGGTTAAAATGATAGATATATAGTCTTAATAAATATCATTTAATGAAACTCTATTATAATTATACTCCATAAGATAAAATACCGAAAAAGATATATAAATTACAATGGATGTTTTTGAGTACTGAAAGTAAGGGAAATCAATAATTCAAATACATTTTTAAAAGTAAATCCAAAATGTAAAAACTAATGCAAGGTAAAATTTCATGATCTAGAGGATGAAAAAATATGTAAGATAAGGAAAAATAGATGTGATAAAATGGATAATATCGGGTATGTCATCAGGAATACTCATCTGATTCGAGAAGAAAACATATAGGTTTCATATTCATATATACAAAGTTAAAGGTCAACTATGTTGAAAAAATAGATTATAAATGGTTGGGATGGTTATTGATTTGGGACCTTTTCTATGGGGATCCTCTAGTCTAGTATTGGGGGTCACGTTTCCTGTGGTTTTTATGTGAAGAGTTTTTCAAAAACTATATTTCATTGGATTATATAAGGTTTCTTTGATCATAGATTCATTTTCAAATTATAATAAACATATCATCCCAGAAATGTGATATAGGTGGAGTCCATATACTAATTAATTTTACATAATACATTGATTGGTTTTCCTCAATTTATGGGATTATATTTAGGATCTTGGGGGAACCAATCATTAATTTATGTATAATGAATTTATTCACCACACTTTATATTGGATAGTATGGAGTTGACTCGTATGATTGTTAAGTGTTTATTATAAGATCTTGGAATGTCTTGGAGGGAGATATTTCTCAAATTATCATTATTAATTTTCCAAATTTGGATTATAATTTCATCACATAAAATGTTCAAGATCCATATGTGAGGATGCTAAAGACTTTCTTAACAAGGACAATCAATAAATATTTTGATGTATATTGAACGATGCTAGAATATGATCATTTTTATAAAAGAGGTTAGGTGGCCTCTACTAATGTTGGTTGTCTTGTAAGATTTATAACCTTTTATCTATGTTCTTGAGTTACTACTTACCACATGTCCTTAAATCCAATATCGTATTCAGAGATAAGAAATTCATTTTAGTGGCCTAGTTTTTTATCATAAAAAACATCAATCTATTGGTTCTAATTATGGAGATTTTATAACTACACTTTATATATATTTATAAGGGGAGGGATCAATTTATAATTATTGGATCATTCCTATACCACTAGGACTATATCTTGGCTCACATTAGGGGATATAAATTTATAAATGACAAAAAAAATCCCAGAGGCACATTTTATGTCCTTAATTGAAATGATAGGTGGGTTAAACCCATAAAAGTGTATTTTGTGGGGATTTAAATTCCTATTTAATCATTACATATATTATATATATACTCTATATAAATCTCTCATAAAATTCAAAAAAAAATGACACGAGAATTTATGTGGTATGAGGATACCCCATGTCAATAATGGAGGGTATTTTTTCCTCATGTATTAATATAAAAATCATCTTCATGGAATATTAACAAATATAAGTAAGATGATATTACCTATTTTTCCTAAAGTATTGTCATAGTACCCCTCCTGTTATTTTCATTGAGGAACATCTCATGGTTGGCGGAAAATTCTTCATAATTTTTGTGTCATGGGTGATGGGTTATCGGGTTGTCCTCTTTCCTACTAAACATTCCTTTTGATTGATTATAACATATGTTGATGAAAAAATAAGGCTGTTTCCTAATGGTTTATTTGGTTCCTAGTTCCCCATTAAAAAAGACTTATAGAGACTAAACAAGAATAAGAATAAACCATATATTTTAAATTGAGTATGCCTCAAAAAAGGCATGAAACTAGAAAGCATATAACCTCTAAAATTAAAAATAATATATTTGATAGAGTGATCCTAATATTTTGGAAAACATATTACATAATCCTTTTTTTGTTCAGGTTGATACCCAATTCCAAATTTCATATAAGGAATAATACATCTTTCGAAGTACACAGTACACTCTAGAGGTCTAGATAACACTCTATAAAAAAGAAATTATATTGACCTGTCTCAAAAATTTGAATACTTCTATAAAAAAACCCATTAAGACCATCTAGAGGTGGTGGAGTCCTATCTCATAGATATTGACGTTTTGATCCATTATAGTTATTGTAATCGCTTTTTTACAGATCATTTCACTGAGTTTGTGGCTTTTTAATTAGTAAAAAAATATAAGAAAAAATAAAATTCATGGTGACTGGTAATATATATTTATATTTTTTCATCTTTTGTATAATAATTGGAAGTATTCTTCCATTTTTTCAACTCGTCTTTGTTTAATAAAATTCTATGGATATATGTTTAGATATAACTTCTCTGGAATATACATATGAAGTTAGGAAACTCAATATATGGCATCTATCATAAGAACAAGTCAAATATAAGGGATCCCCTTCTATGGTAGATTATATGTGTGAAATTATTGTAGATCCCATTGGAGTTCTCAAAAATCCACTAGTTACACATTAAATAAAATTTCCTTTATTGGTGGTTACTAGGTAGAGGATGTTTATTATATATAATAACAAATATTCTATTATAAATGAAATCCAAGTATTATACTTTCATACCTATCTTAAAATAATCCATCAAACTTCATATTAAAATATTTTTTATGGATATGTTTTTTTGAGAAGCACTTGATTGAGGTTTTCAACAAACCAAAAAAATTCTACCCCATTCTTATAAAAGGGAGATCAATAGATGTGGTAGTCGGGGGAGTCAAAGGGAGGCTGAGTCTAAATATGTACTTGGATGCATCAATCCTCCCCTGAATTACCATAGGTTATTGCGTAATTCCATAGAAGATCGATATTCTAAGACATCGAATCCATTTGATCAAATAACCTTTACATATCTAGAAGGGATCTCTATAGAAATAATAGTAGGAGTAGTGAAGAATTATATGAAACCTATTATCTCGACCCCCACACTTATGGTTCTAGTATTAGTGGATGAATCCATAGGGGATATGAATTTTAATGCGTTGATTCCCAATGAAATAAAGACCCAAAACATAAAAAATGGTCTTTTTTAAGAGAAGTTGTAGTGGTAGAAACTCAAGATAAATAACAGAATATAATCCATGTTAATTACATGACCATCATCTCCAAGCATCCTAATCCAGTGGATGATGTCATAGAGATATTATACATGATCTCTTATTCAACCTAAAATATTTATGTAGGGAATGTATTATTCGATTTTGGTTTTTTAATCAATGATTTTATAGTTTTCATATAAAAAATGTTGATAAATGAATTATTTCATGAGAACAGGTGAATAGTGATGATCCAAACACAAATATTTCAAATATGTCTCATGGGAATGTTTATCTAATAGAGTGTGAGATTAACATGGTGGATTATGTATATTCCTTAATCCATACATTGTAAATTGAAAGGAATACCCAACCAATACACCAACCAATGATAAACAATAGTTGATAAGACTAATGATCCATCAGATGAATGTGAGTATTCAAATCATTAAATAATATAACATTGTTCTTGTTTGTTTTTTTATAATTTCTGGTATACATTACAATAACCCAAAAAAATGAAAAAATAAAATAAAATCAGTCACTATATCAGTGTCTTAGTAAATGGGTATTGTGTATACATGAGATGATATGAACCTAGCTAAATTATGGGATTTCGAATACATCCCTTCTTTGAGATATTTGGTAATGGGTTTTTTGTTTTTACCGACAATGGTCTTTTACTATTACCCAAACCAAACTATATTTTAGAATTTGTTTTGGGATTTACATTGGAGTAATATCTAATCACAATTATACATGATCTATTTTAACGAGCTCAATGGATAGTTACCTTATCTATAATATTTTTGCACCACTTTTTCCAATGCTTGGTATGATTACCAAAAAGTATACACTTGTGTAAATGATAAGTTCCTTATGGGAGTAGATGATTACACTATAGTGTAGGATTATGAGTATAGAATCTATGTCCCACATATTTATTATTATAAAAAACTATTAAGGAAACATCCCAACGTATGGAAATATTTTCAAAATAAAATATAGGTCTTTAAAGGTTCATGATCTTATTGAAAAAATTATTTATGAGTTATAATAGATGCACCATGATCTATACACTACATATAATGTACATATAGAAGTGATATATCTTGTTATAGAGGATGAATTAGTAGAATAAGATACTAGGGTGAGGTAGAATTTCCTGGTACCTGATGCAAATATTAAAATTTGATTTCTAATGGAACCATGTAAAAGTGTGAACAGTTCAGTACAAATAATGATACGAATAATATCTAGAATAATTTGATCCTATATGAATTGAGTGTGAGGAATGTAAAATAATTTCATTTATTAAATATTTTTTCATAGAATTTATGGGTTTTATGGATAATGTCCCTTTGTATGTGATTTCTCATGATCTATGAGTCTAGTGTGTCCCAGAGTTTTAATGTATTTCATTTCCATCTTATTTCATTCATTTTCGTGTGATATATACTATAAAAATATATATTTTAATTACATTTTCATAAACAAAATCAGTAATTTATACTTTAAAAAGAATTTTCAAATAAATAAGTGATTATATATATTTATTTAACTAATACCTTATACCCTAGACTCTTCCAAAAGATATTCATCTATCTATATTGTGATATTGGGAATTGATAAACGATTGGTATTCATTCAAGATATATATCAAATCACTCTCACAACCAACATACAATTCATAATTGTATATTAACCATATATCAACCAATTACATTAACATTTAATCCGTATACTTTTTTCAATCCGGAAAATTATATCGGTGTTTCAATTGAATTTTTTTTACAAAAATATATTTATTTAATATATATAAAAGTTGATTAACATTACTTACCCAAATCATGACCCATACATTATTTTTCATTTTTTCCAATATCCCTCTAACTTATTGGTTGAACCTAAATGATATATTTGTGTTTAAAAAGTGATATCATAATAATTTTACATTCCTTAACATTTTTTCCAATAATTGTGAATTCCCCATTGTACGGAACCATGATCTTTATCTGTTGATTCTAGACCTATCGTATTTTATTTTTCTTCCTTATCATATGCAAGATGATTTAAATGAAAAATGAAAAATAGTGTGTAATTTAAAATAATTTATATGAATTTATCATTAATCACTATTAGTAATGTTTAACCATATACCAGTAGAAGAGGGATCTGTAGACCCCTAAAGTAGTAAATCTCTAGGAGGAGGAGTATCCTCTGTGGTAGGTGGAATATCTAAAGTAGGAGTGATCTATATAGTTAATGATGATATGGGTACTAATGGGGGGAGAAAACCAGATGGATAACCCCATACAGATGAGGGTCGATATAGATATGGATATGGTAGTGGGTTATATGAGGGAGTAGTTCCCTATATAGTGAATAGTTGGAATGGGTTATTATAATGGATGAGAGCCTTAAAACTATTATATTGTGTGGGTTCAAGGAAAAAGGAATGTGGAAAATATGGGTATGAATAATATGGAGATGTTATAATCAACGGATTACCTCCCAATACTAAAGAAGGTTAAAGAGAGGATGAACTAAATCAACTCCTATTGAATGAAGCGACATGGTTGTATGTTGAACCATAAAATCAGTCATACTAGTACCCCCACTATACTATCATCCTTTATAAGATAATAAAATCACCTCCTTGATGATGTATCTTATAATTACATGGATTATATAATAAAATAAATAATAATAAGATAAATAATACGAAAGAACATAATATGAAAACATACGTTTTACTTTCAATTGTGATCTATGTAGGATTTCCTAAATATAAAATTCCTTGTAAATTTTTATATATTATTCTTCTACTAACATCATCATAATTTGAAATTTTTGATATATAAATTTAAAATATTATTTAAATAGGAATAGAAATAATGAAAATGTTAAATAATATAACTGAAACATAAAACAAGAATTAATGAGAAAGAGCATTGAATTTTATCTTTTCTTGGACCCTTGTATAATTTTATCAAATTCCAGTTTTGTTTATATATTTTTGGGAGCAATGGTGGGAATTTTATATAACTTCCATGTATTAAGATATATACATGAGCATGTTTTTGACCAACACTATTCATATTGATCCTTGTATTTCTAGGTGTAGTTAGGATTCACATATTCCAATTATGACCCTTATTGTCAATTAATATTGTGAAAATTTTAAATATTTTGTAGATGGTACATTGATGTTCAATGAGTTATTTTTAGAAAAAACTTTTTTGGGGGTGAAAAATGGGAATAACACGTGGTCTAAAAGGCTATTATGTATTGTTTAGAAAGAAGTGAACATACATCAATGCCAGTTATAGGCAACATCTAGACAACATGGAATAGATATCTCATATTTTTCTAGATGGTGTGAAAAAACATTAGTAACTATTAATTTCCCAAAATTTTGACTATTTTTTTATAATACATATTTTTATAATATATTGTTAATGTGGAGGTGTTAGGAAGTATTTTATGTGGTATATTCTTATTTGAGAGTTTTCTTTTTTGAATTTTATAATGAATCAATTGGTTTCTAACGTATAAAGGATATATTTCTAGAATTTCGGTTTTATTTGTTATTATTAAATACTATTTAAATATTTAGAAACTATTAACTATTTTGAAAATATCATTAATAATTATTAATTGATTCAAAATATTATCATGTTTCTATTTTAGTCAAATATTGGTCGATTGTATAAATATTATGGTATAATCTCATGATGTGAAATTTTTTTTTCACATAAGTTATAATATATGTATTAATATACATGTGATTATTTAATAAAAATAATTTCCTGAATTTCTAAAAAAATTGATTTTACAGGAAAAAGGACATTTCCATATATTATATATGATTAATGAATATGGAGTTTCATTCTATTTTATGTTATTGACAATGAAAAATTTTATATTTCAATAAAATTAATAATATTTTAATGGTATTTTGTTATTATTTCACATTTAATGGATTTTCATAATTTATTATTAATGTTGAAATGTCTATTAAATATATTTCATGTCTCTTACAATTTTAGAGTACCTTACTCACCATGTCCCAATAGATTCTGGAGGAGGAATTGAGGGTGATTCAGAATACATGAAATCACTTATTATAGGTGTTGACCATATCATCTAATTCAAATATAAAGAATTAAATTATCAAAAAATAATTCACACTAGAGACCCAATTCTAGTGTTTCTAAATCGGTATCCTCTAATCATTCATTAAAAATAAGGTTACCGTGTATCATAACATGGGATATAGAATATTGATAATATCTTTAAACTCCTCAACACATTTGAATCCGTTATTCTTAGGGATATTTCAATAATGGTAAAAGGTCCATGTTTGAAGTAGTGAAAGTCCCAAATTTAGACTAATCCACAATATGAAAATTATTAAAAGGACTTCAATCAATTTTATATCCAACTATACATTCTTAATATTGTGAATGTGTCAAAAAAAATTGAATTTTATTGACTCGAGTAGAGAGGATAATCAATAATTGATTAGATTTATCTATTTACTAAGATTATAATATATAACATCAAAAATATTGGTATTAATTTTTTATAGAAATGTGTTTTGAAATAGGTATTTCTATAGTCTTTTTTAATGAAGTTATTTTTTATTCTCTCCCTATTGTTAGTTATGAAATTTTTAGTCCTAGAAAAATGTGAAATATTATAAATCCCTTGTAATTAGGTAATTATCACCATATTTTAGGACATTTGATGAATGATTTTGAAATGTTTCTATAAACAATTGGTTTCATAAAGAAATTTGTAGTGGGTTTGAAAATAGGGGATACCAACGATGAATTATCATCTCCAATTAATTGAATCAATGGTAAAATTAAATAATTTACATTTATGCCTATATTGTAATGAGCAGTATAGTGATATTGATTTTCATGGACAAGTTATTAGTTTCACATGGACATCCTATGTCATGAACTTAGTGTTAATAATATATTTAATTTAATAAGCAAAGTATCATGGTTTTATATTTTAGCTCATCTATTTGTATAATCATTTCAACCTTTACTGGACTATAAATTTTGAGTGATCTATGAATTATAAATTTTTTTCTTTAGTTTTAGTGGTCTAGAGTCTTTTATTACCAACCATTTTTGAATAATTTAGATTCAATGTTGTGCACATGACCTATACATTTGTATTAAGATATCTTGACTATACTTTTAGTCAAAAAATGATATTATGTGAACATAGGAAAATACGTATTTCATTTGAAAAGGTTTTGGGTATAGTCAAATGTTTGATATTTTTAATTTATAATCAAGACCATATTTAAAAATAAAAATATTCCATGGAATTTTATGGAGTTAAATACTTGTTAGTTTGATATCATGCTTGAAAGTTGAAAAAAACATATCCAATACTGTAATTGTATCAGTTAATTACCTGGAAATGTGACAACACTATGTGTTATCTGTGATAATTTATAGTTCACAATCTGTTTTAACAATTGAATCATCTATGCCATCAAAATGAAACATTCAAATAAAAATGAACAGGTTCACCCATAATATCCTTATCATCCATGCCTTTTTCAAAAATACATCTAGAAAATACATCAACAACAAAAACAAATTTTTTTAACAAGCTAGTTATATAAAATACCTATCTAGATTGTGATACAATAATATAATGTTCATTGGTATAAATCTAACTCTTTATATCAACACTCAAAATCCGTAGTTATATATATATATATATATATGCTTTTTTTGTCATTGAATCAAGCTAGTTTCATTTCATCTATGCGACAAAAGAATGTGCAAAATAATCTTATAAAATGATTCCTTCAACACCCCATAATATGATTTATTTTTTGATTCAGGTTGATTTTTTGATGCACTTGTATAATAATTTATTGTGGTCCTTATTGTGACACCTTCATGTTTAGTTTTCATTTTTGTTTCATATCTATTTATAAAAAATTTAAATATTTTAACAACCATTTCCATAAAATCATACACCACATTGTTTGGACCAAAGGGAACATCCCTTATTTCAATTGATACTTCATTAATTGGTAAATTTATAACCTAAAAGATACCAGTATACAATTTTAAATAGACTCTTCGGATTATGTTATGATAAAAAATGAAAATCTATTACCTCTAAATATATCAAAGCATCAAATTCTATGATATGAAATTGTTCCTTCCTCTTAATAAATAGAGATCAATGTTACTTTTTTATATTTTCAAAATGTTCTTTACAATTATAAAATATTTTAAATATCATAATATATAAAGAAATCATATAGTTAAAAAATGCATATTTATTATCTTACTTACTTGATGTAATCATTAAGAACACCATAGTTGAATACTAGGGTATGATGATCTATTTCCCACTATTCCTTGGTTAAAGTACACAATGAGTATGTTCTAGATATCCCCTATTTGGGTTAATGATGAAATTATAGTCTCAATGGGATCATGTTACTCACCGTTAGTTCTCATTAGTTGATTAGACCACATTTTGATGATATCCAACTATAATGAATATAAATCAATGAATTCTTGTGCTAAATAACCATTAAAAATAGATCCTTTGGGATGATATTTATTTCTCACATAATATTTCAATGTAAACATCATTCTTTCTATTAGATACATCAATTGAATCGAAATAGGACTACCAAAAAGAAATTTGGTAGGAATATTCCCAATGAGATGTAACATACATGTGACAAATTTATGGTTGGAATATTTTCTCCATGTCACAGAGAATAATATCTGAATATCTCTAGAAAATATTAACAACACTTCTGATTAGTATTTTAGCACAATGTTCATAAAAAAATGAAATAAATTAATCTCAACAACTCTAACATTCAGTTAAAGTAAATGTTGAATGTAAATGGGAATCAACTCCTGTAACAAGACTTGGTAATAATTGGGTTTTAGAGATTTTAGTTTGACATCTATTGTATTCACCCTCTTTGAAATGTTACATGAAGAACTATATAGAACTTAAAACATTCGTAGAACTGAATAATTTTATTTTTCCTAAATTTTTCATCAAATAACATGAAAAAGGGACTCTCCACTTTTTGACCTATTAAACTAGGTTGAAGTCTTTCTTTTATACCCCAATCCATTAAATCACAATGTAACCACAAAGTGTCTTTTTTCCAATGAAATTTAATGGATTGTAAAGTAACATCTCACAAATGTTTTTCTTGATATGCATTAAATACAAACAATGATGCAATAATATTTTTGACCAATATGAAAAATCAAATGATATAATTTTATTTCTCCAATTTAAATTGGAATTTGAATTAAAATTATTTGGTGTTATTATATTTGATAGACTTTTTTCAGGATCATAATTCAAACCATCAATTTATTTATCATTATCATTCCATGAAATTTGTTATGGTGTTTCAACTATCTCAATGAAATTATCGAACTGTCTTTGATTTTTCATATATAGATGATCCATCAGGAGAAATCATCGATACCATATGAAGATGGTAATTCAATTAAATATTAATCTCTAGGAACGTGTATTTTTCATACAAATTTGGAATGAAAATTTCCTTTTTGTACTCCAACCAGAAATCATTTATTATGAAGTGAAATCATTTATCGTCCATAATGAAGCTTTATGAAACATAAAGTAATCCTTATTGAATAAATCATATGATTGTTAACCAATAACCCAAAGCTATTATAACTCATATATTAATGGATAAAAGTATATATCAATATCATTTATAGGATCACTATTACCAGATATCAGTGTACTCATGATTCCAAATAGATTCTTCATACACATCTATAATGGAAAGTTATACATGTGAATGAATACGGTCCATGTATAATGTATAGTATGCATTAGGATAAATGGGTTAAAACCATCATGGGATGATCCTAATAGATCATTTTGTGGGTTACCTTCCAAATTAGTATGTAATATATCAAATTTCTTCCAAGATAACCCATCTATAGTATCCACTATTTCATCTTTATCCTTATTTATTTCATTTTCATAACATCTCATATTTCAGTCTATTTATTATTATATAAATTTTTTTTGAAGCATGAAAATTAAAGGAATATCACAGATTACTTTATCTACTATGTGGGATTGAGTTATGTCATTATTAGTCTAACACATTTATGTTCCACACTTTTCTCACCGACTCAACTCTACAATTTTATTCCACAACAAAATAAATTATTTTGGGAAATAATGAATCCTAGAAGATTAAAATACAAAATTTCCAACCAAAAATTATGCCTTGTAATCATTTTATAGAATACATGAATCACTATGTAGTAAATCCTCAATAAATGTAAGGAGATTTTCAACCATTTTATTAATAATTCCATACATTGATTTCCCATGATATAATCAAATTAAAAACACATGTTTGATCATTTTTCCACATGCCTGATATAATGGGGTATTCATATCTTACATTATATTTATAACACTCTTGACGTCATCATTGTCATCAAAACATGAAAAAAGTGTTCTATTATTCATTTCCTCTTTCACTAGTTTACATGAGGATCTAAATTTAGAAACAAATGGAAACCAATTTGAAATCAAAATATTCATTCTAATCCTTTCTGTAAAATCAATTTCATTTTCTCCTTTAGTATTTTCTCTACTATGATAACACATGTGATATTTTTTTAGAAGCCATGTTTAGTGACTTGGTAAATCACTTCTTCACAAGTTAACTATAGTTTTAGGCCACAATAAAACATAGACATCGAATCAATCTACTATCTCAATAATTATTAAATGCAATGTGCAAAAAATGTCATAACTTATTAGGAAACTCATTAGTGGTCTGGTAAAGAATGTACATTAAACTTCAATCTATTCTTAGGAAAATAAAAATACTTTAAATAAATAATCTCGTGAATGAATTAACATGATATTTATTGTTTTTCAATATAAAAATAATCATCAATAATATTTTAATAAAAAAATAATAACATATATCTTAAGGGGAACGTAAAATAAAGAATCGAATATAAAAAATAACATAATTACACTTATATTCTAAAAAAAAGATTAGATTTAGATCAAATTAAAATAAATTAAAATAAACACTAATGGTATCTTTATATTTTTCAAGAATAAATAAAGTCAACATTAATTGGAACAGTCATCATATAGGATATACATGTAGTTTATACCAAAAAATTATGTTATATCAGTTGATCCAAAATGATTCATATTAATAAATTATTGATATATAACATTTTTTACATAACATGCTTATTTAATGTTAGTTTTATATTGATTTTTAGTAGATATCGTAACCATTAGATAAATTAAACATAATATATATTATGTTATTTAGTAGTCATTTTTAAATATTTCACATATGTTACAAAGACTTTAATTTAATTTTCATATATTTTAATAGAGAGAATAATTTTCTATTTCTTTAATGAATTTAATTTTCTAGTATAAAATTTATTCTATGTCTATTATATAAATAAATATTTATTAGTAGAGAATATCTTAACTCTCATTTAATTCTTTTAGAACACTGTTTTATTAAAAATGTTAAGAATGTATCCTTCATTGTAAAACTAATTGACAGTAACTATTTTTTAGAATAATTTAATATATAAAAGAAAGGAAGTTAATGACATAAAATATAAAACTATATTTCCTAGAATATTAGATCTCGAGGGTTTTCGCAAAATGGAATTCTTAAAAATTCATACTTAATGCGTGATTTTTTTGATATTTTTTCCATTATACTACATCAAAATATATTATATATGAAACATAGGTTTCTTCCTTTAGCATATATAAATTTTAAATAAATTTAAGAAAATAAATATTTTTTCTATTATATTTTTGTGCCAAAAATGGTTATACAATAAAAATATAGGCATTCACAAATTTATTTTTTTTAATTCCGAGACAAAATATTTTCACTATTAGTTATGGACATAATATATTAAGTATAAAATTATATTTTTTGTTCATTATATTATATTTAATAGAAAAATTGAATGACGAATGATCACACATATTATAAATTTATATAAGTATTTCACTAGATTTTAGTTTTCAAATTTTTACCGAGCACCTCATCATGGTTTGCAGAAGGTACAATGGATAAAATAGAATGAAAGATTTATAAAAATTTTTAAAAAAACATTATTATTTTCAATTTAGATCCAATTTTACTTTTTAATGATTTCATTTTAGAATTCTATGTTTAACGTAAAAATGGTCTCCATATTCATTGATTTTATCAAAGTATAGTTCATTATCAACAAAATATTCTATAGGTAATTTATCTAAAAAATTTAGTAATAAAGTAGAACATTATTTTTAAAAGATATTATAATCATTTCTTACGAAAAATATGTGAAAATTTTATAGATTCATTTAAATTGATCAAATTTTCATTGACTTTTAGTAGAAGAACAATTATATACATAATAAATTTTTGGTACTTCTAATACCATATTTTATTTTCCTTCCTTAAATTTATTATTTACATTTAGTTTAATCTATATACACAGTAATTATATATATCTATGATTCAATCATTCGTATAAGATTACAACATTCAAATCATCTCATTAGAAACCAATTATTTTAATTTTTTCTTCCAATTATATTTATCCTATAATTTCATACATTAATTTTTAATAATTATTGATCCAAACATATGATCCTTTTTCATCTTAATATAAGGAAATATATCTTCACCATGTGGTATATCCCTATATTCAAAAGGGTTATTAATTGTATTCTACAAATTCATTCCTTTTTAACATGTTATATTAATAATATTTCTTGATCTAGAGTTATTTTTCAAAATAGTATCAATATGCACATCAATAATGATATTGGTAATGAATTTTTCATCTTAAATTCGCGTTAACTTTTATTACAATTCATTTAAATGATTCTATAATAGATTTTAATAATTATTAGTATAAATGAAATCTATATCTTTTAAAATCTATATTTTATTAAAAATTCATTAAATTCAAAAATATGTTTTATAAATAGATTCTATTTTTATGGAATATAATTTTTTATATTCAATTTAGAGAGACAATATATTTCCTTTAAGAACATTTTATTCACTAAAATTAAATTTATAGATACATTTACAAAGGTAATATCATATTTTTCAATATGATACTTGATATAAAAATGTCTATATATAATCAAGTGTTTATTTTTCCCAAATTAATCTTATACATCACTCGTTATATATACTAAAATACATCAAATACATTCACTTTGATTTTTTATTATATTATCATTATTAGAAAATATATCATTTTAGTGTTCAAAGTGAATGTATTGTTATGATATCTCTAATATTAATTGATTGGTACACTGAATAGTGAAGTCATGGTATTGCTGGGTCTATCTATTAAAAGTTTTGGAACAATAACATTAATATGATCTTTTTATCTCATATATCCTATGGTTTTTATAATAAATAATTTTAATTATTGTTGGATAAAAAAATTAAAACCATGTTTTATTCTTGTGGATATACTTAGGTCTTGGGTGAACTAATGGTTTTATAAGTGAAAGGAAAATTACTTATAAATGTAATTGGTTGAAAACTATACATTAAAAATAAAATTCATAAATTTTAGATAGTATAACAATATAAGTTAACATATAAATAACCAAAAGTAATTAATTACACAAATTAAAAAATAGACTCTTGATATAAGATATTAGCAAGGGGTTCAGGATATCTTATCCCTAATTCCATATAATTTTTACTATATGAAAGAAAAGATATAGAAATATTTTACCCATTTTATTAATCTATATTATATATAAATGGTAGGTATGAATAATATCCCATAATATGCTAGGTTTTCAACATAGGGTGAGATCAGTGTTCATTGCATAAAACCATAAAAAATTAAAATAATCAATAATCCATTAAATATGAGGTTAAAATGATAGAATATGTCACAAAAACCTGTGCCCATTAAAAATTAAATAAGAAAAAAGATAAAGTTCAATGATTTTATGTTGAAGAACCGGAAAAAAATAAATTTAAAAATTAATCTTCTTATTTATAGTTTGATTTATCAAAATACATGTATGATCAATTAATATTTATCTCTTATAATTAGTTAACTAATGGATTGGTTCGTGATTTATCAGAGATCCTTTGAATCTTTTAGGATGGTCTATGGATTAATTTATTATATCAATATCTCACAACTAGCTGAAATTTATCAAAGATACTTGATCTAGTTAATATGGGTAATAAATATTATATTAAATACTTAATACATAAGAAAAACAAATAAATGTCATTGGAAGTTGAAAAAATACATTTCACTAGAAAAATGAAATTTTATGTAACCAATAATTAATTTTTTAGGAAAAAATACACACCACATTCGAAAAGAGAGGCAGTTAACATAATAGAATAATAATTAAATGATATAAATATAAACAAATTATAGTTAGAAAATTTTCTAATAAAATTAACATTTATAATTTTTTAATAGAAAATAAATCTTTTTAGTATTAAGAAGTATATATGAGAATGGATCCATGATGCAGAAAACCTATTTAAAAGGCAGTCATTTAGCCATATCGAAAATGGAACGATTGACAATAGGTGTATATAAATTAATAAAACTGAAGAAACACCTAAAATATTTATTTTGAGGATAAATTAATTTTTTGAGTTCTATATCATGCATGTATCAAGTTTTTGTTCTCTATAGAATTACATTGATATAATATTGCATATAGTAAAGTGTAGTGTCATGAAAAAAGTGATAATATGTAATTTTAGTTAATTTTAGTAATGCATGCCTCCATAGTTACACAAATAAATCATAACACTATAATGATAGTCTCGAATGTAAAAAATTAGAGTAGAATGGGAAAAAGAGGGGAAATAGTATAGAGAGTAAAAATTTAACATAGGTAGTGCATAAAATGAAGATTAAAACTGGTTAAAAAATTTATTAACAGACGAGGGATTTGTAAAAGGAGGAAATACTGTATAAAATTGAAATTCACCCACCAAGATCAAGATAGAATCAAATCCTAGGTGGGAGATAGGAGAGATACTACATATTTAATGAGAGTAAGGATGAATTTTGTCAACTTGATAATATAAAAACCTAAATAACATTCCTGGGTAACCATATTCAGGATGTGTAACTAGCTAGGGTATTCTAGGAGGAGGATGATCTCTATGAGGTTTGGTGTCTGTTTCGAGGGTGCACCATAGGAGGATGTGGAGAGTCTTCCTTGGATAAGTTTCTGTTAGGATGTGGGGTGGCCGTATTGGAGGAATAGGATTTTGGGGAGGTTTGGTGGCTATATTGGAGGAGGAGGATCATAGAAGGTGAGGTGGCAGTGTCTTGGGAGGAGGGTCATAGGGAGGAGATCTCTCAAGGGTAGGAAAGAAATGGTAGGAGGTCTATGAGTAGGAGGAGAGTCATGGGTAGGAGGAGATCCATCAGGTAGGAGGAGATCCATTATTTGAGGATTGATGTTGTGGGTGGAGGTGATCCATCAGGAAAGGGGTGTCGTCGGGGGTGGAGGAGATTCGTCAATGGAGGAGAGCCATTGAGTAGGTGGAATGCCACCAGGGGAGAAGATCCATATGTCAGAGGAAAGTCATGTAGGGTGAAAAAGAAAACAATAAACCATATTACCACAAAAACTATAAAACTATGGATTCAAATAAACATATATCCACATTTTTAGTTAAACTAGGACTATAAATTCAGTTATAGTCACAAACATATAAAACCATGTCTATTGGTTAGTTGAAATAGATCATTTTTCTAGTAATGTTTCCATCCACTCTAGAAAAACTAATGTCTTATTTGATTCTTGATCTTCCCACACATTTATATCTGATGAGTTTTATAAGGGTTTCCAATTACCACCTCAATTATTAAATATTGAATTAGCAGTGAAAACCCTATTGTATGATGATTTAATATCAAGACCATGATTAATATATTGTCTATGTTTTTTGTAAATTTTATTCCCTAAAATCTTGTTATTCTACCTCCAGTTTAATTTGGTGGAATATTAATCATGGATTTGATTTATCTACTTAAATCCCGCATAAATTTCTAAGAAAGTGATTTCATGTCTGAAATTACAAACTAACCTATGATTTCATTCAGTGTGACTATAAATATAAACCTTCAATGAAAATCACATCCATTTTATATGTCCAAATTACTATTTCAAAGGGGCATTAATCCCATAGGTTGAGTAGAAACTAGACATCCATGATATTATTATTGTTTGTGAGTTTATTGATACATTTCCGAAAGAGTTTTTTTGTCTTCCACCAAATAGTGAATTATTTTTTTCAATAAAAATAATACCTTGAACCACACATATTTTATTGAATCCCTATCAAAAATCCATAATTTTATTGTAATATTTGATGTAAAAAATACAAGATAATACCGATAAGGGATTTATTCAGACAACTTTGTCACCATGGGGTGAACATATTATTTTAATTAAGAAGAAATAGGGGTTAAAAAGACCATTAATTTATTATCAGAAGATGAACGAGATCCAAATTAAGAAAAAATATCCTCCACCTCATATTAATTACTTGTTTCATCAACTACACGGAGATCATTAATTTTACAAGATTTACCATCATTCTGGATATCATCAATTGAGGTTCAAGAAGGTGGATATAACCAAAAAATTATTTTGTATATTGTATGGAATCATTGTGTATATAGTAATTCTATTATATCATTCTAATTCTTCAAATATCTTCCTTGATTTAATGAATGAAACCTCTAGAGATTACTTGATTTATTTTTCGAAGTATTGATAGAAGATATTTTTATATATTCATAGAGAAAGGAAGAGAATGAAGATCACTTGATAATTGCGATGATGAGAATAATGAAGGAGATACAATATGTAAAATTTACCATGTGCATTTTTTTATAAAAGGTGTAATTTATGATTCATGTAATCTCAAGATATAGTGTATTAGTTGATCTATCAAAGATAGAGGCTATCAATCATTTCCCCAGACTAGTGATTGCGATTGAGATATGATGTTTTCATTATTTAGATGAATATTATAGATTGTTTATAGAGAATTTATTATAACTATCTAATGAAATCAATAAGTTTAATTGGAATGGATCCATTTACCTTTTTATAGATGACTGTGAAGAAAAATTTAAGGAACTAAAGTAAAGGATAGTCAGTGAACATGTTCTTATATTACCACGTAGTGGAGAGTGGTTTGTAATAAATAATGATGCATCCAATAAGGTATTTTAATTTTTTAATATGTATAATGACATTGATATAACTCAAGCTTCATAAAAAATTAATGTTCAGGAAAAAAATTATCTGACTCATGATTTATTGTTAACAACTATAATTTTTTCATTAATGATATGCAGAAATTATATTTATGGAGAAAAGTGTAATATATATACTGATCAGAATATTTTAAAGTAAATATTCACATTGGTGAAATTAAACATGGACTAGAGAAGATGGTTGGATATGATTAAATATTATTTCTACTCGATACATTACCACACTAGGAAATTGTGTAAAGTGGCTGATGCTTTGAGTCAAAAGGTTCATGCTAGCTTATCCATGATGTGGGTCACAAAATATCACATATTTCTATATTTTCAAAGGATGGATGGATATAGAAATCATAATGGAATAGGATAAATAATATATTTATCAAATGATTTTTCAACCATATAAACAAGTGAAGATTAATAATTCATAGAAGGAAGACATAAAGCTTCAATAGAATGTAAATGATGTTCCTTATTTTAACCTTGATTATTATAGAATCGTATGGTTCAAGAACATTGTATGTGTTCCATTGATACAGGATTTAAATAAGGTTCTGTTAGAAGAGACTCATATTTCACTATTCACCATTCATCCTATAATGAAAATTATGTACAAATATTTGGAAGAGTATTTTTGGTGGGATGACATGAAGAGAGATATCACAAAGTTTTTTTCCTGGTACTAGGTTTGTCAATAAGTTAATGATGATAGACAAAAGTCTAAAGGGATTTTAATACCATTTTTCATACCAGAATAGAAATGGAAAATATCACTTTGGATTTTTTTTGGACACCATAAAACATCTAAATGGAACAATAATATATGGGTTTTAGTTGATCGTCTTACAAAGTCCGAACATTCCATTACTATTAGAGAAGATTTTTCTATTGATCATATTTCCAAGATACACATTAATAATGTGGCATGGTTTCATGGAGTAGCATATTTTATTATATATGATCTTGATCTGGGTCTTACCATTATGTTTTGGAGAAGTGTTTAGCAAGAAAATGATACAAAATTGAGTTTTAGAATTGTGTATCATCCTCATACAAATGGTTAGTCTAAAATAGAAATTAAAACCCTAGTGGATGTAGAGATCTTACTACATGTATTTCAAAGTTGGTTGGTATCAACACCTTCCTCTATTTTATTTTTCTTATATTAACCTCAATCACTCATAAATTTAGATGACTCCTTATAAATTACAATATGAATATAAGTGTGGACCTAAAATGTGTTGCGATAAAGTTGGAGAAATTAAGATATTGGGATAGAGATAGATGAGGAAATGAAAGAGAAAGATAGATCAATTCATAATCACCTAAGGGAAATAAGAAGTTAACATAAAATCTATACTAATAGTTATCAATGTGATTTAGAATATGACATTGGTGAGATGGTTTTACTACAAATTTCATCATTTTAGAAGCTTATGAGATTCAGAAGTATTGGAAAGATAATCATTAGGTATATAGATTCCTTCTAAAATCATTATTGTATTGGGACAATAGTTATATAATTGAGCATCCATCGAACATATCTTAGGTTAACGATGTGTTACATGTATCCCTCATATTGTACTATATACCCGATCCATAATATTTTCAGAACATAGAGATCATATCATGGGATCATGATATTTGTTATGAGAAATAATCGATTAATATTCTAGATTGTATTGATATAGTTCTAGGAAACAAGACCACTCAACTAGTCAATGTTATTTTTGTGAAACCACCATCTTGAGGACAGTATTTGTGAACCCATGATGTCATGATAATGAAGTATCCTTAGTTGTTTTTACTAAAGTGATAAAATATAGAAGTGAAAATTAATTTTAATGGGGGAAAATGTAATACAAGGTGGTTTTATGAATTTTTATTTGAATTAATTTAATTTTGTCGATAGATTTCATTACACACAATGTTGAGTTTTAATGAACCATAATATAATAATAGTATAATTATATATAAATAATGGTTATAATATAGAATTTAAAATTTCTATCATGAATATGAATACAATCATTTTTAAATTTTTTAAAATGTTTTTATATGAAGAAATTTTATTGATAAAAAGAAAGTAATTTTAGTAAATTCTTTATATGTTTTGAAAATATAATTTTATAAAAAAATGTTTTTATTGGTCTTGTAAAAAAATAATAAAAGTAATTTGTGACACTTAAAATTACATTACCTAAGAAAATAAATGTTATTTTCTCAATATACATGTCAAAAAGTTCTTAGAATTTTTTATTTATTTTTATTAAAATATTAAAATTTTGATGAATAGTGAAAAATAATGGTTTTTACTAAAAATATATATTTGTTTATAGAATTTATAAGGTAAAATTTTATTTTAAAATAGTTCTTAAATTAAAATTAGGTCAATTATATTATAATTAAAAATATTTTTCTATTTTTAATCAATTCACATTATATCTTGATATAGAAATTTCTTTAAAATTTTAAAAAATGTATCTAAAAAAAACATATTTTTCATCGCATCTAATGGTTTTGTTTTAAATTAACATTTTCCACTTATGTGAATTACATTTTGGAAAATTTATTATATATATGAAAAAATAATAATAATTAATATTATAATGTTATTTCAGCTCAATTTTTGGTTAAATGAATAGTAAAAAACTGTAAAAAATTATCATATTTAAGGTTAAAACAACTTTTCTGGGGAGTTAATCTAAAATGATATGTAGTAAAATATCCTATAAAGTTACACAATACCAATTGTATAGAAATATTTAAATACTATAAAATATAAGGTTCAGAAATGACCCATGTGTGAGCCTTTTTCCATGTAAAAAATATGGGTATACATTATTCTTAAAAAACTCCATGTGTGTCATTTCCCCCAATTATAAAATGCCACCCATATACTACCATATTCACACATACAAAATAATTTGGGTCAAGAAAATAAATATCCAAATATATTCATTATATCCATATCCAAATTATAAAGTCCTTATTTTTATTATTAATCACTCCTAGGTAAGATTTAATATAAACCGAAAGAAGAACTTAGAAGTAGAGGATAAATTATTAAGCTTAGGTTTTTGTTTTATTTATTCTTCCAACTCCATAAAATATTAATAACCTAGGATAACATAATAAGACCATTTTCTGTAATATAAATAAAATTTATTATCTTAATGGAATGAACTGTATCTGTCTACTCTTTAATCAAATAGGAAAAGAAACTAAAAATTGTGTGTACAATAGACCTTTGCCTCACGAACTGATGTTATTAGTTTTCCATCACCAAATATGATGACTAGATATAAATACGAATTTATTATATATATATATTATATTTATTGTATTTTTATAATTATTTAACTATTATATCATATAAAACATCACAATTTACTTTCATTGGAAGTACAATAACATCACTCGTGTGTATGACATACTACCACCTCGTAAAGTGACACAATTCGATTTTCACTTACACTTTATAGGTAATATAATAAGGATAAATTCAAGGAATATTTTTTTTCAATATATGACACCGTAATTAATCTATAACATTGATATATTATTTATCTTTTTCTAAAGGTAGAGTTCTGGTCAACTACCAGCACACAAATTTTATTGATAAAAAAAAACAAACAGTTACACAAGTCTGAAATAAGGAATTTTTCTTACATTCCAAGCATAAAGTGGGATCAACTCAGGAGGAATATCTTCCCACCATAGAATATAATGAGTAACACCCATATTAGAAATCCCATTAGCGATCTTGTTTGCTTCACGATATGTATGAGTGCTGATGAAGTTGATATCTGAAAGAATGTTCAGGCAGTCCCTCCAGCACACAGTGATCATCCAAGAAAGATGAATGGTAATATCCCGGATAGCCTGGAAAATCATAGTGGAGTCACTTTCGATCTAGATATTTTTCCAGTTGTGAATCATGGAAAACGAGATTTCATGGATAATGCTCATCATCTCAGATTCCAAAGAGGAAGCAAAACCATAAGATACTTAGAAGCAGCCGAGCGTCGGGTCAAGGTGATTTATGAATATGGCTCCACAACCCCCTAGGCCAGTGTTGCCTTTAGAAGAACCATACACATTGATTTTGATCTATCCAAGTGGAGGGGGCTACCAAAAAACATCAAAAGTAGATCTAGGGAGAGGGTAATTTCCATCAACTCCACTATACCGAAGAATCCCAAGGTCACACACTGAGTTGTTGCAACGATCCTTTTGAACCGAAGCCGCCTCCCGATTCATGATGGTAATTCTCATTTTACATGCATTTATCTTGTATGAGTTGTTATGAAATGTAAGATCATTTCTACCATACCAGATCACATGAAGAAGCTCTACTACAACTGTGAAAAAAATATTCTTGATCCGTTGGGGGTCAGGTATGTCTATACACTAGTGTAGCTGTGAGGTAATAGAAATACAAAACAACCATTTTTACTCAAAAATGTCAAAAATATAATTCCATAGAGCTATTTCTATATCACAAGAATGAAAGATGTGATTAATATACTATCTATGTTGATTACACATATGGCATTTAGAATAGATATTAACCTTGAAATCTTCTAAGAAGGTATCCGTGGGGATTCTTCCATGGTCGATATTCCAAAATAGAGTGAATCTCAAGGGTTTTAACAAGACATTATTGAATATTTTTGACCAGGATAAATTGGTGTCATCATTTTTGAAAAAGTGATTGTAGTAATTTTATGAGTCAATCACCACATTGTGAGAAGTTTCCCAAATGAGATAGTCATCCACAATAGTGAAGGGACAGTTTTCAACAATGAGTTTGATATCCTCTTCTAAACATGGGTTTTGGAAATGAATGAAGTTCTTAACGGTGTCATTTTAGCGTAGAGGAGGTTTATTATTGGGCATTACAGAGATCACAAAAGCACCAATACAGTTATCGAACCAAAACAAAAATTTGAATCTTTGCAAACCATCCATCAGTAATTTTTCATAATAGAAGTGAAGGTGTTTTTAATGACAGGCCAAATAGAGGACGTGAGTAAGTGAGAGTGTTTATTTCTATGTTTATTAAGGAAACGATCCCTTAGGAAATCCGTGGAAGGATAGTTCTTATGAATGAGGTTCCAGGTGATCTTGTCTTAAAGAGCATTAGTAAATTAATAAAGGTTCTTAATACCAATACCCCCTTTATCAATTGGGTTGTAGTAAGTGGCCTAAGAGAAGGAAACCAGTTTTCTCTCTAGAGTAATCCCAGTCCAAAAAAAGTTCTTAATAGAAACATTAGTGCACTTAAGGAGACTTTTGAGAAATTTTTAAAACATCATAGAGTAAACCATTTTGGAGATAATAGTGGAGTTAACAAGACAAATTATCCCAGCCATTGAGAGGTTCTTACCCTTTAAAGAAGAAATATATTGAACCATTTGATCAATGATAGGGGATAAGTAAGCTTCTTTGGGTCTACCCCAAAAGATGGGAACACCAAGACAAGTGAAGGGTAAGAAGACCTCCTTAACACCTAAGGTGTTAGTGATGTTCAGTTTCCAACCGGGGGGAAAGTATTAACCAAAGTAAATGAAGGATTTATGCTAGTTGATTTGTTGACCAGACACTTCTTGGTAGTGAAGAAATATGGCATTAATATTATTAACATTTCTTTTGTCCCCCTGAATGAAAAGAATAATTTCATCATCATAATGAAGGTGTGTCGGGGCATTCAAGTTTCTAGAGGCAAGAATCGGTTTGATGATAACTTTTTCTATCGATTGGATAAGTAGTCTACTTAAATAGTCTTCAGAAATGGAGAAGAGAACAGCCAAGAGAGGGTCACCTTGTCTAACTCCCTTGGAGCACATAAAATAACCTTTAGGGGAGCCATTAATGAGGATGGAAATGTTGGTCGAAATAAAAAAAGATTTGATACTGTTTATAAATTTATCATTAAATCCAAATTACATAAGGACTTTATATATGAAATTCCAATTGATGGTATCAAAGGCCTTTCCAATGTCATGTTTAATGGAAACATTCACTCCTCGATTTTTTCTATTTAAGAGATTTTTGGATTAAGAGGCAAGAAAAATACAGTCATAGATATAACTTACTTTTATAAAGAAAAATTGATTCCTTGAGACAATTAAATTTATAATAGAAGCAATTCTATTGGAAATTAATTTGGTGATAATCTTGAAATATATTTTATTTGGGAAATAGACCTAAAGAGGTGTAATTCATCTGCATTATAATTTTTAGGGATAAGGACAAGGAATTGGGAGTTTGAACCATGAAGTAGATTGCCTCTGGAAAATAAAGTTTTCACCATGCGATAGATGTCATCCTGAATTACATACCAGTGTTTTTGATAGAACCCATTATTAAAACCATCCGACCTAGGAGCACCATCTGAGTTTCGGCTAAAGACCGTGTCTATATTTTCTTATTCAAAAGTAATACTATTAAGAAAAGTGTTATATTCATCAGTAACCAGCATAGGGATGACATCAGGTATATGATCTATATCAATCACAGTTCCATTGAAGAGATTGTGAATGTAAGCTATCACATGATTGAAAATTATTTCCTTAGTGTCAAGAATCTGACCCCCCCCCCTCTAAGATAGGCTAGAAGCCTATATGCTTTTCTAACTCTATGGAGGGAATTATATAATTTACAGTTCCTATCCCCATCCTTAATCCATTTGGATTTAAATATTTCCTTTTAAAGGTTGTCCTTAATGTTGAGAAGAGTGATAAGATTAGAGGAAATGCTACTTTCATGTTGGGATTCTTGAGCGAAGTTAGAGGAGGTTCTATCCTTTTGAATTTGAGTAAGCACTTTTTCCAAAAGGGTGATATTATTATCTATTTCATTTTCTTTTGATTTTCCCCAGTTTTTGAGGACTTTCATAAGGATTTTCAATTTCACAGGGCAAGAAAACACATCATTAAGACTATGTATATTAGCCCAGGACTTTTTGATGATATTCATACAATCTGGGTCAGAAGACCAGGCTATGTTATATTTGAAAGGGGTCCAAGGTCTTTTATTGTTGTGGGAAAAGCTAACTCTTATGGGATGCTGATCCGAATAAATCTTCATAAGTGTGATACTAGAAATGTTGTCCCATTTATCCAGGGCATGGTCATTAGTGAGATCCCTGTTATGTTTATTAGCCACCATCCTATTATAATATTTTCTATACCAGGATAATTTATCGCCCATTATATTAACCTATATAAGGATATTGAGTTCAATTTAGGTTTTAAATTCCCTAATGGAGACGAAGTCATGCAGAGGGCCTACTTTCTCACAAGGAGCTAAAATAGAATTAAAGTCCCCAAATATAAACCAAGGATTATGAATAATGTTATTGAGTTGGGTGAGCTAGTTCCAAATATATCTCCTATCCTGTTATATATTGCAAGAATAAACAAAAGTAGTGTAAATATACGCAAGCACGAAAATAAAATCATAGGTAATAATTTGATTCGAGCTGTTATAAACACTTATATTCTGCAAAGAGGAGTGAGAAAATAACCATAAAGATTCAGTAGCTATACCATTAATGCAAGCCCCTAGGAAAGAGTAAACATAGGGGGAAGAGTTTTTGAATTTAAAGGCATAATTGACTTTCGGTTTAGCAATAGATAAATGTTTAGGTCAGTGAGTATTAATAAACCGTTTTAAAACATTAATGGTGTCAGGGTTTGCAATCCCCTGACAATTCTAGTATAACATATTCATTTGTACCTTTTTTGGAGGGGTTGTCCCCTTTATTTTTGGATCCCGTAGTCATTAACCTTGTTGATATTCAAGAAGAATCCCCCCTTGGAGTACTATCATGTGTAACCTGCAATGATTTATGTTCTAGAGGGGGGTTAGAAGCATCTGCACTGCCCAAAAAATTTATATTTGTTTCACCTTGGGTGTAAGAGTCTGAGACAGTGAGAATATTTGAAGGAGAAACTACTCGGTGCCCTTTGGAATCATTAAAACCACCATGTTTCATGTCCCGAGCTTATTTATCATTCTCTCATTGAATACATGAACAAAATGGAAATAATGGTCATGTGTACGTATGCCCTATAATGTCCATGAATAGTGTATTTCATTTTTCATCTCTTACTTTTATGGTTTAAATTAAATAAAAATATAATGAATAAATATTATATTAATATCATGGTTAATATACTATATATGATGGAACTATGATCCAAGTAAAATGATTGAAAATACTACATCAAAACATACTTGAAAAACCAAGCAGTTATTACCTAAAAAGTGATTTTTTAAAAAATTGTTAATAAATGAGTAATAATAGGTAATAAGTAAATCATAAATGATCTGATATATAATAATAGTTCTTTAATATATTTATTATAAACCAATATTTATTATATAGGATTTTCAAATGATTATGAAGGATTCCAAGACTTAAGCTAAGGTATCTTTTTTCTCAAATTTTCTTCTTAGGCTATAAGTTATTGTTTGCACCTATCATATTTTATGAGGTATATATAATAATTATTTGACATTTTTATGATGAATTTATATACTATAATGATATTTCAAGTTTAATTTATAGTTATTCATTCACGGGGTTTATGATTAAAAAGTTACCAATTTGGTATGTTTTTGATGTTACAATCTGTCTATTTATCGGGATTATTTATGATTATACTTTAGGTGGTGAAATATTATGATCCATTTCTCAATAAATTCATGAATTTTATTATACTGCTGGTATTTAAAGATAATTAATGTTTTATATTAATTTTTTTTATCTTTATGTACTCAATTTTCCAAAATAATGTTTTTAATGAATATTGACTTTATTTCTTCCTTTGGTCAAAAACCTTTTTTCTTCTATAACCGTGTTTTAAAAAAATGTTTTAAAAAATATTTTAATCTTACTTTATGATTTATTAAGCTAATTTGTAAACTTGTTTGAATTTTAATAAATTTTTTAAAATTAGTCTTTATGTAATTTTCTAAACAAGGCCAATTAGATTTTTTACCAAAAATGTGATAGGAATAATTATTTTAAAAACGTATAACATGAACAAAATTTTCATCTATCACAGCTGAACAATGATTTAAATCCTTATTTATATGTTTCCAAGTTAATTTTCAAATAACACATTTTCGTTAATATCTTTAAATTTCATATCTTTTAGATAAATGATTTCAAGTGAAAAAAGTAAATTCTACATGACAAGTTGCAAGTGATATTTTAAAAATAATTTTCCATCTAATATGAAATACATTGATGTTACTTAATCTTTTTTGGGGACAAGATATAATGATAGAATCATTTTTCTTTATCCATATATTTTATGTTTATGGTGACAATAATTTTATAAAACCATTTTCTTTTCCACCTGATATTCTATAATTATGTTGATTATAAAACCCATTGGTTTTATGGTTTATAATATGGTTATTTTTTTCTAAAATATGGAACACCAATATACTAATTTTGTGATGGGTGGGACCTATATATCCCTCCAATTAATAGGGTTATCATTAATGTTATATGAGCTCAAAGGGTACATGGGAGGTTATCATAGGCTTGGAAGAGTGTACATGAGAGGATATCCCAAGCCCAAAAGAGGGAACATGATTTGTCATCCTAAGATTCATGCAGATATATGGGTGGTTAGCCAAGCCTAACATTGTTAATAATGACTTTCTGGGTATCCTTGAGACAATTTTTTCTTGTCTTATGTGTATTACATATAAATTTGACTTATTACAATGTTATTATCTCATGTATTATGAATTTTGATTCATTTATGACTCGTGTATTATGAACTTCCATGATTTATTCAATGACTGAAGTTTATGATCTATGATATTCATAGTTTGGTTTTCAAATTTTCATCTCTTTTTCTCATACTCTTATACTCATTTTATTCTTATGTGATCATTGATATCTCCATTTTTTACCTTTACTAATCATCTAATATCACCATTTTTTATTTTTCCTTATCGAAGGTTATGAAGAACAATATTATGTATGATATATTTAAGAAGGGAGAAATTTATTATTTTCTTAGTGGGATATGATGTAGTTCACTTCTAAATAATTTGTTTATGTGTCAATGTTTCCAAAGGCACTAGAAATAATTGATTATTTCTTGGATCATAATGTAATCTAAGGAATATTAATATAGTAAGATGACTTATTTATGTAAAATATGTTCATATCACTATAATTAGCATCATTTATAGACTCACGATTTGATAAGAAGTCTCATTGAATCATATACACTAAATTTAAGAGCATCAATTGTATTAAAGATGATTAATGTTTTGTATTACTTCTCTTTTCCCATTGAGATTATTTTTTAAAACACACTTCATCCCTATAACATTCTATTATTTTCAATCTATTTTAGATACATTTGTAATCCAATCCTCATGTTTCAATACTACATTAAAACTCTTTAGTTTACTTTTTGAATACAAACATGTTTGATTGGAACTTGTTAGACTTCTTTGAGTTTTTACACTCATGATAATATCTCCAAGTATGTTTTTAAGTAAAATATTTCTGCTTAATTTGGTAAACATATATCCTCTATGCTCTAAGTCATCCACATAATTGATTTTTTTTGAATCAAGTAGTGAATTTTGAAAATCTATGATAACATTTAAATATATCCGATGGTTTCCAACACTTTCTCCTAAAACTTCTAAAATATAATCACAATTAATAATATTTTGGAAATAATTTTTGATTTTTGAAAACCTTATCATCATGTTTATCTATTATTATCGATTTTTTATGAAACACTAAAAAATTCTTCCTTCATGTGTATATATTAGGAGAAATACCATTATTAACTCTTTTATCAAACTTATTCAAAAATTATCTTTTAATCATGGTGAAACAAGTCATTCTTTATAAATTTAACATATGAATGTTTGGATTCTCACCAAACCATATCTCAAAATTAAAGTTGAATGAATTTAGTCAAATAAGAATCAATTCATGATGATGATATTCATTATATATCATGTATCTAAATGAATTTTAAGTCACATTCTCCAATAAAATTATTCTTACAATGTGCACCAATATATGGTTTTTACTCTCAAATAATGTTTTTTAGAGTGTGTATAGAGCCCTATATATAAAAATTATTCTATTTCTCTAGAGATATGCCTAAAAATATCCATTCCTTTATTCTGATCCATTATCCCAATGATATTACTTGTATGAAAATCCTATTTCATTTTCAGCACATCTATGAAAATACTTAACCATCTCAAGAGATCTATATGTACTTTTTATAAAACAAACTTATGATATACGAGTAAAATCATAATTATAAGTAATGAAATACTTATCTTCGTTGGTTAATTTAATTCTCACTAGAATATATAAATATGTGTGTATCAAAACAAGAGGGTTTTGATTTTGATTTACATGTTCTTGTTATTATTATTCAACATATTTAATTTAATAAACATGCCACACGTGTTGAGTCTTTCATTATCTTTTAGTTAGATTATTCATTGTTGTTATATTTTAAAATTTTAGTAGTGTTCATTTTTTTTGAATTACAAATTATTATTATCCATATCTCATCCAAATCCACCATACTAAAGAAAAATTATCTTAATCATTTAAAATTTGAAATATAATTTTACTAGGTAAATATCCCCTTATGATTATTATTCCATCCTTTAACTAATAAAGAAACAACAATTTTTCTTAAATATCACCTCATTCTCATTATTTCAATCTCAAGATACACTCAAGAGATCATGCATTAACCCATCAAAAAAGTGAACATCATTGGTCCAAATATTCAATTAATTAGTTTGAATGAATTTTCCACATCTGAAATTTGTTATCTACTAATTTTGAATGTAAAATCCCTTCCATCAAAAATTATAATATAATTCAAGATTTCTTAATTTTGGTTATGTAAGAAAATATAAAACTATAAAGTTTCCAAGGTTTTACACCAATAACTATTTTATTATATACCTCTACCAATGTTTTTGATTAATACTCTTATTGAACTGTTTGGAGCCCTTATTTTATTTCAACCATGTCTATAGAATTTTGAGGTAGTTGTTGTAAGTGTGTCTAGAATTGTTACAACTTTACCAATATTCCTCAAAAAAATCAAAGTTATTATGTAATTTGAATTTTTATTCTAATTTTTGTTGGATTTGATGAATTTAAGATTGAAACCACATTGATTAATGGTCTATATTTAATTTATGTAGTGATAAATTAGTCTATTATACATATTTTTTTGTTTAAAGTCTTTACATTATGAACGTATTACTTTATCTATAGTATTTTGATGTTATGAAAGGTTAATCTCAAATAGATAATGTTGGTTGATGAATGTTTCTCGCGGTCATGGGAATGGATTTGGATGCATCACCTACTATACATCCTTGGTAGTGGAATATAGTCATGGTAAATTTGGATAATTTGTTTTAAGATCTTGTGGATTTACCCTTCCCTTATATTCTTGTGATGGTTTGCTGTGTTTTATAAGGTAAGATATTGGTAGAGATTTCTACACTGAATTTTGGTGAACTTTGGGTATACTACCTATCTATCTCGTTACATGATTTTATCATCATACATGATTGGATCTTGATTTCAAATATAATATTAATGTGAAATGGGGGCTTGTGTTGTCCAAGAGATGTTTGGATATTGGGTTTTAGGAATATGTTTCCATAAATGGTGGACATCACTAATTTCATGAAGGAATGACATTAGTTTTCCCACTTCTACAAATAATTTTGGGTTTTATTATTTCAATGGTGTTTTGAGTTTTATATTCATAAATATCCCTACATATTGGTGATTTGGGTATGATTTCATGGTCCTACACTTATATTTAAAAATCCATCATTTATAATATTCATAGGAAACTTAGTCTTTCATTCTCTTTGAGTGGATGATTTAAGTCACTCTATACATAATATTATTGTTGTTAAAATTTTGATGTGCTCAACCTCTTGAATTACCCTATAGAGTTTATTTGGATTGAGTTCATATATGTTAATATCGATATCAACAAATTTTTATTTTTGAATATCATATTGGAATATTAGAACGACTGCTTTTTGAAGGATATTGGGAGGACCACTATTGTGGTGATAAAATTATTATTCTGTATCATGAAATTAATGTTTTTTAAATATGGTGGGTTCATAGATATTTATGGTCAAGATGAAATTTCCTCCACATGCATGTCAATGATACGTTACATAGGTGAGGATACTTCTCATCAATAGGGGGTTCATATATAGTTTTTTAGAAAAGATGATGAGGATCACTAATACATGAGTAATTTCAATGTAGCTATTTTTTCAAATATTATTTCTGATGGAATTGATGGTTTTGGATCCTCACTAATAGTATCACAATAAATGAAATTTTGAATTTTTTTCAAATGGTGTTCAATTTGGATTGTCATTTTGGATGTAGGAAATCACCAAAGAGAGACCCTACATCATTAGTTTCTCAAGTATTTGTGTCTATATTTTCTGATTTGGGTTTCTTAGTTCCCTCATTTAAATATTAAGATGAATGAGGTTTCACAATATTAGATTATGGTAGTGTATCAATTATGCATGCTTCTAATGAAATGGTAAATATTAAGATAGAAGTAAAGGAGGATATAGTAAGTTGTAAGCATCTGATAGTAATCCAAACCTAAACCCAATAATATTTGAAACATCTCTATCCAACCTGGACCTTAATAACTATATTTCAAGAAATTAAGAAGGCTAACTTGGATATAAGAAATAATAAGTTATAGGTTATTGATTATTAGATAAATAATAATAATGTTTGGGATATAGGGTTAGTATGAGGAATTGATCGGGAGGAGATGTAAGTTATGTTATTTGAATCCTATTCTATGAATGGAATTTGTTATTCCACCACCTATTTGGTCTCATTTAATGATTAATAATATTTCCTAAAAGATAAAATTTATGGATCAAGAATGAAAAGGGAAATAAATGAAACATTGAAATGAGAGACAATTTATTGACCACGTGGATAATAACCAGATGGAACAAAGACTATTATTTTCTACCAATACCTATGGTGACTAGATTAGTTAGAAAAGCATTAGATTTAAAGGGGATGTAAATAATATCAATAAGAATAAAACCGAGGATAACCATGTGACCCATTATCAAAATGAGGGTCCTTGGAAAGATTTAAAGTCCATTAATTACTGTGACATGCCTAAAAACACAGCTAATAAAAACAATTATTCCAACCCAGATATTCCTCAGGTGTATGATTATATAGATCCATTAGAACAAGTATATAATAATATTTTACTCCTATCATTTATTTGGAAAGTTAATATTATCATCTAACGAATTTGGTAAGGCTTGTTTGGAGGAATGGACCAAATCATGAGACATTTCTTTATAGATACCACCAAGAGACAAGGTGAAAGTAAAGAATGTGTGTAATCCAAAGGGCCTGAAAAGAGATCCTCATCAATGTTTTTTAGTCAAATCAATGTGATTTTCTATACATTGTCCCTATAATTATCTATATTGATGAATTTTATCTAGTTTGAAAATTTTTAATTAGAGTTTTAAATTAAATCCTATATTTCCATCATGATATTATCATAAAAAAAATAGTTTGGAAATACTGGTATGATTATAATGTTTCATGTTTTAATAATTTGAATCATTTGGGGTTTTTTCAGGTCAATCTAAGAAATTTTTTATCTGTATTATCTTCTTTGAAATAAATTTTTTTCATTAGATTCTTATGTTATAGTGGTTGAGATACTGGTTCAAATTCCTTCACTATGTTATTAATTTCAGTTCAAGAGGATGGTGTGTTAGGATAATGTTGTCATAGTTTTTGGATTTTCTGGTTATTTTTGTTGTATTCAATAACATTCTAAAATTATACCATAGTAAATACTATTGCATTAAAGGTATTAGACTGATAAGTATTATGTAATTGTGTAAGAATATAGTTGAACCCATTAAGTTTCTTATTTATTGATTGTATAGGCAGTTTAATGGTTGTTATTGCATTTGGTATTTGAGAAGGATTGATTGTCTTGGTGATCTCATGCCTGAGGTTTTTATGAGGGTTCCCACTAAACCTATATAATTTCCCCTTCCAAATAATAATAACAAAATACTAAATTTGTGATGATATTATATATTAATTTAATTAAAAATTTTCTATTTTGAAATTATGGTCAATCAGAATATATTGCTTATTTTTTTCTTTTTATATGATATAATAAATTTTCTTTATACTTCCTCATGTAACTAAATATTAGAAATTATATTTTATTTCATAATCACATGAATCATGTCTCTTGAATTTGGGATTTTATTAGGATATCTTATCTTCTATGTAAAATATGTTTCAATCATTCAAATATCATTAGTTTTGGATTCATCAAATGATTTTGTTAATGAACCATTCTTGTTTTTAATGCAAACTTTAATTTATTAATCTTCTATTTTAATATCAAGATCACTCAAAGTTCAATCCAAAAAAATCCTTTAGTTTCTCCATATAAATACACTCTGATTTACCACTACCTCTTTATCTTGTAGATATATCATTAGAAAATTTTGATTGATCCATGAATGTTTTTGGACCTCATCATCCTTTCCACATTCCTTATCAAAAGATTCATTTTAATTATTTGAGAGAAAGTTCATTTCCATGATTTTTGATACTTTCCTTTTCCTTAAATGAAATTCACACAATTGTGACCGCTTACTTTCTTACGTATGAAACATAATATTTTAGGTTTTTTCTTTATATTCTACTTCATTATCAAGGATAATAACGAAAATATATTCAATCATTCCATAATTGAAACATTTAAAAGTTACTTTTCACATTTAATTCACTATGTCTCACTCGATTCATTTTGAAAATAATTTAAAGAATTTGTTTAAATTAATGTCATATTATTCAAAATTAGTTTTCTCTTTACATGAAATATTATATTAAATATATTTAAAAAATATAGAATCATTGAATTCCATATAATATTTAGATTATATTTTCCACTTTAAGGAAAAACCTATCCTTATCTCATAGGCTACCGATACATTATTTGGATTATGAGGGGTCCACCAATCCAAGTCTTGATCCTATATGGAATAAATCTTTGTTTCAAACATTATCTATGAATCCTCATCCACATTTTCACCAAAATTATATTTCTCAAAAAAATCTGCATATCATTGAATCTAACCAACAATTTTGTTCACCTAAATGAATAACAATACCAGGGATTCATATTCTCATTTTTTGATATCATTAAATTTATAATTAAAATATTAAAATCAGGATCTATTTACCTTTTTTCTTCCTTAAATATATCATATAGAATACTTTAAATTCTGTTCACTATTTTAATACCCATCACTCTTTTCAAATCCTCCTCTGAGAGGGATATGAGTAATAAATTTCACATTCTCCCATTGAATATAATATTCTTAATATCAATTAAATTATATGATATAACTAATTTGAGAATATTTAAAGTACTCCTATTGATATAAAGAGTGTATAATAAAATATAATTAAGATATAAAACCATTTCATCCTTTTGTAAATGGATTATCTTCTCGTTAAACAAAGGATTATTAGTTTGTTGATGGTAATCAATAATTCCATATATCAGAAGGACGAAAATATATTATAAATAAAAAAAACATAGATACTTATAAATAATTTGAATTTATACTCATCTTAGGACCCTCTTCTTATGTCAAGTTTATAAACATAGAAATGAATCTTTAAGAACACCCATGATTCGATGCCACCTGTGAGATCCTAGGTGAGAGTATTCCAACATAGGGTTGAGGAAGGGGTGAATAAGTGGTTACAAGAGTCAAATTTTCAAATACATTTCTTATCACTAGTTAATAAATAGGATAATGAATGAAAAAGGTGATACAATGAGATAATGAAAGATATAAAATGCATGATACAATAGTTCTTACATGATTTACTCACTCAGGTTATCCTGTTTCAAATACATACTATCTAATGATTCTAATCCAACTTTCTATGTTACTATATTATTATAAATAATATTAAGGTTTTAGTTAAGTAATATGGTATTTAAATCCAAGAACAATATTTATTTAAATGAGGGTCAACAGGTTAATAAGTCCCCCAAATCCCCCTCAAGTGCCTCTATGCATTGGATCATCTGTGAAACTTTTTTATTCTTCTAAATCCTTGAAAAATAATTACTAAAATTTATTATAAAATTTATTTTATGCAATATCATAACTTTTTCATACTTTTTCATCTATGTGAACCACAGATTTTAAAGACCTCACAAGCCTCTTTGAAGGGTTTCCTTTTTTTGGAATTATCTTTCCATTGTAATGAATGGAATTATATCTCTATTCAAATTAAAAAATAGGTCCATTAAATTTATATCTCAATAATGGAATGATCATGTAGAATTTATTGTGAGAACTATATATCCTTAACAAAATCCATAAAAAAAACATAACACATGCATGTTCTTTTCATTATGTACTCACATATTATTTTGTGAGTTTTCAGTTTTGATAAGATAATCTTAATCTCTCCAAGTCTAACCCATATTTAAAAAACATGTATTAGTTTTGAAGTGTGAGATTGACCTTATAAATCCTTAGATCAAACAAATTATGAAATAAAATTCATATCATATAGTTTGATTTTTATGTAAGAGTAAATTATTATTTTCATTCAATAGATCACGAGTCAACGTGAACTCTGTTACACCATGATTTCATCTAACTAAATATATCACCACCCATTTTTACTCCACTCAGCTATAACAAGCATCATACAAATATTTGTTTTTTCTTAGTAAATACAACATAGAAAAAATTTCAATACATCTGAATGAATTATCTCTTGAATCAAGTCATAGAATGTGACCAATATGGATGTTATCAAGACACCACATGACAAGGAACATGGTAATTTTTCTTGTTCTAAAACACCTAATGAAATTATTAATTGTATATTGACCATGTATAATTTGAGATGAAATAAAATCCCCCTTTTATCAATTATCATTATTATTATTTTTCAATATCTAAGAATTATTGATCACCCCAATAATCGTTGGCTCTTCATGGTTACTTTTTTATACCCCCTTATAGATTTTTTTGGTGTCATCGTATTTTTAAAAGATGTAGGGATATCATAATATTTTATATATTACATAGATTTATAAATAACTTATTAAAATAAAACATGCATGAAAACATGTAATTTTTCATTATATAAAACATTTTGTGTCTTGGAAATCAATATATTCTTTTAACTATCGATTACATTGATATATATCTTGAAATTTAATTAATTATATAATAACATTTTTAAATAGCATAAAAAACTATAAACAATATTTATGAAATTTATAAAATTATTCATAGTTATATACATTAATATGTATATTCATTTATGATTATATCAAACACATCAATATTGATACGACTTTTTAGATAATTATATAATATATTTTATTTTCATTTTAATTGGTAATGAAATTAAAGGTATATTAAAAAAATTTCTTTCTTGACACATATATTGATTAATTATTAATAGATAATTATATATTAGTTTTATTTGAATGTGGTAATCCTAAAAAATTATATAAAATGAAAAACTATTGAATGTGTCAATATAATATTCAAGAATTAATAATTAATTTATGATACAATTATGATTTAATTCATTATAAATTATAATATAAATGATTATTGGTAACCATGACATACATTTTTTCATATATAATAATAAATATTTATATTAGAAGTTATCTTGTTCATATATGTAATGTTTTTAAAAAATTGAAAAAAAATATTAAATTCAATAATTACTTCTATGATCATATCCTAAAATTAGTTCTATAAGAAGAGAAATTGTAAAATTAAACTATAAAAATAAATAAAAGTATTTCATAGTTTATTATTTTAATAATATAATAAAAATATTATACCTAATTAGTTTGGAAACATGGTACTATAAATAACTTTATTATTACAATAAGTAAATGTAAACACAACAAAATAAAACTCTATTTTGGACTTCAAATTTAAAATAAATTGGGGTTAAGAAATCCTATTTTTCTATGCTCATTAGAATGATTAATGATTCACATTGAATATACATATAAATTAGGCAATGTATAATAAATCTCATTCTAATGGTATTTATGCACATATATCGCTTTCATTGGTATGTTAAATATATACACATATGATACTTGTTAAATTTATATAGAAAATAACAAATATGATATATAGAGAAAAAATTAAATAAACAATCTGAACATTACTAGAGTAAATACATGATATACAACCCAAAATTTTAATATCCAAGTATACTATAGTAAAATATTATTTTGATTATGATACACAAAGTATAACATTTTCTTAAAATTTTCATGTGATTTACATTTTTTTACTTTACAAAAAATAAAAAAATAAAATCTAATTGACATGGTTAAATGAGAAGACATTAATTAATGTAAATCCCCCAACATTATATATAAATATATATAATATAAATTCTGAAATTTATAAAACCAAATTATGAATAAGTAAATTAGAAATATAGTTATATTAACATTCTATAATTATCATATTTGTTACACCCCATGCTTCCTCGGTATGTTTCCCTTTGAATAATGCAATAGCTTGCATTGTACGCAACTTCGAGGTTCTAACACACCGCGACCAATCAAAGTAGCCATTATGAATTGTAATACCCACTTTTTGAAATTGTATAAATTTTATTTTTAGAAATGGACTTCATTTTTGGATTCAGAATACCGAAATTAGCTTAGGGTGAATTTTTTTCATTTTTCTAAAAACTCTCAATTTTTCATGAATAGTGAAAACACTTAGTTATAGTTTAAAACTAATTTTTTATTTAAATAATTATTTATTTTATTTAAATTTAATTTAGGTTAAAATAGATACATAATACCTATATAAGTTCAATGTAATTCAATAGAGTTAGTTTATAATAATTTTAGATATATAAAAAGTTTATTGAACTTTTCACTCTCTTTTACCCATCACCTAGGAGAATTTGAAAATTCACATAAAACACAATTTTACCGCTTATGTGAGTGGAATTTAAAAATTCTGAGAGACATGGTTGATATCAGTAAGTAAAATGTGGTTCAATAAGATGAAAATAATTTTTGGTGAATAGTATCTTTTTACTTTTATTTACCACGGTTAAAAGTAAATAGGGTAATTAAGGGTAAAAATGATATTATTATTAAACTAAAACATCTCCTAATTATATTTGATATATATATTTTGACCAAAAAAAACTTAGGAATAAAATAAGAACCTCTTTGGTTCACTTGGATTAGATTAGGACATTTATTATTATTTAATTCAAAGAAGAGTTAAAAGAGTTAAAATTAATGTTTAATAACTAAAAAATTATTAATATATGGTTACACATAAGATAAATTAGACTATAAATATTAATTAGAAAGAGAAGAAAATTTCCTACATAATTTTATTTTATTTATATTTTTTAGACATTAAATTATTTAATTTATTTATGACACAATGATGATACAGAAATTAACTAATTAATGAAATATTAAAATAATTGTTATTATAAATATCCAAATAAATGAAATTTGAGACCTATTATGATTTCAAATCATTTTATATGTTAATATGACATATTAGGGTTGGTTAGATAATTTTTTCGAATTAATAATTCTGTTATGAATTTAGGAAAAACAAAATACCAAATTGTGTCAAAATTGACATAAAAGAGTTTTTAAAACAAATATTATATTATTAATAGATATTCTATTCCTAAAAATATTAAGATCGGTGAAAAGAATTATATAATTATAGGTGTATAATTAATGAACCACTTGGGATTATCTTGGAAGTATATAGTATGTTTATTAACAATATAATATAAAAATAAAAAATTCATTGTAAATGTCAAACTATTTAACTAAGAGTTAAATATAAAAGATAAATTTAATATAGTGACCCAAACCTATATAAAACCTATTGGTTGAGTGGTTTTAGACCCAAAACCACATTATATTTTAAAAAATACATTTTGGATCCATTAGAAACCGAATATGATTTTATTATAAAATAATATTTCTAGCTATTCCTAATGTTATCCTCACCCCTCTTATAAAAGGGAACTCCCCCTTCTCTCTAATTCACACCTTCAAATCCATTTGTATCAGCCATCCCTTTCTCAAATACCCTATTAAATATCCTCCCTTAATGCTAGAGGTATTCCTTTAGTCAGAAATCCAACCTAAGGAGCCCTTTTCATCAAATCAAAAGGAAGAACTCGAAGAAGAGGTAAATATATCACCACCTCTTTCATGTTCGTTTCTTCTTCCACTTCATTTTTCTTTGTTTTTTCCATTCTAAAATAAAAACTCCAGTATCTTCTATATACTATGATGTTATTATAAATATGGTACAACCAAATTCATTATTCTATCCATCCTTTGAATAACATGTCACCATACTTGCGTACGTAAGGCTTACCGTCTCCACGTCATGGTGTAATTGTTATTCAATACATTATTATTTGGATTGGTATAATAATGATGTGTAATTGATGTAAATAATAAATATAACATTATTATTCTTATGTATATATGATATACCATCCAATTATATATTATTTTAATATCAAAAGAATGATATTGTTGCTTGTACGTACGTACGGATTACCGTCTCCACATAGTGATGAGATTAATTCCCCATCACATCCATTCAATACTAATTTTCATTTGATGATTAAAAATAATGTTTAAAGACTTGATATCACTCTGGATATGAATAAGATACATCCCATCAATAAAAAATATGACTCAAATAACAAAGAATATAAATGAAAACGAATCCCTTAACACCCAAAACGACGATAATACTATGATATCATTAACAAAGAAATGTTAAATGATCATATATGATATCATATTAATGTATATGATTCTTGTAAAATTTAATAACAATTATTTCACCATTATACAGGAGCTTAACCTACCCTCTAACAAGGAAAAGTACAAGGTAAGGGTTTATTTCACAATATCTTGATTATTTGAGGTTGTTTATACGTAATTTTCTACTGGGACCTCTTTATCATCCACATCCATGTTTCTCAAAAATGTATTCTAAAACATTTTTAATATCTACTAATCTATGGGATAAAGTCATTTATAGACTTGTTTTAATTTTTATAAATTGGTTTGAATTTAATCATTCCTTCGTTTTCCAAACAAGGCATTTTAAACCTTTTCGACAAAATTAAGGTAAGAATGTATTTTTTAACTTATACGGTGGGTGCAGCTATTTTATACCGTTATAAAATAGTCAAAGCTTCCCTTACATTATAATAATAATATTTTCAAATTAAATGTTTTATTTTTTAATTATGTGTCTTCTAAATGATTTCAAAAAAAGAGATATTTCTCTAAAATAGTTTTCATTTCATCTATGTCAAAATCATATGACGGATTTTATGCTTATTTGAAGTTGATTTATTATGATACAAAACATCCCTATAGTATTGAAGGTTTTGTGATATATTTGACTTTGGATGTGTTATTTTTATACCATTCATGGTTTATAGATAAAGTATTGACATTTCGTATGCTATTTTTAATACGAATGTTTATGTTATGTTTAAACCTGTTCATATAAGGAAAGAATTGGACTTAGTAAGTGACAGGTGGAGCACACTATAGCTCCTCGATGCATCGATAGGTCTCATGAGACAAAATATTGTCTTGTAACAATGCTTTGACAAAATATTATTTGTAGTCTTGGCACAAGGCCTTGACTATGTGGTTATGATAGACTGGAATTATAAATTCCATAATTATGAAAGTGGTTTTTGATTTTGAATGCGATTATTTTACTAGTAGAATATCCATGTGAATAAGTAAATGGAGTTATTTAATTTTACTTCTTCCATATTATTCTAAAGTTCTATTTTAAAAGGTTTTTTTAGTTATTCAATGCCTTAAATGTTTTTTCTTATTTATTAAAGTTTCATCCATATTGTTATCCTTACTGAGCACCTGAGCTCACCCATTTCTATGTTTTATTTTTCCTAGGTTTTTAAGATGTATTTTATACTGACCTGTAGGGATAGTCTGAGGGGATAGGAGTGTGGACTATGGAGACTATATTGTTGTAGTTTTCACTTTATCATGTAATGTAAGAATTATGAATTTATCTAGTGTTTACAAGGATACTAAACTAATCGGTCTTTCGAGACTTGATCTTTTTTTATCAAGACAATATTATGTAATAATGCATCGACTCTGGGTAACTAGAATAGGGATGTTACAATTGGTATCAGAGGAAGTATAGTACAATCCTTGGAAGCTATATTTTGATAAACTCTGAATAGAGAACATATCCTTAAGATATATTTTGAGGATTAGAACAAAATAACTTCCTAGAATTTTGGTATTTTAGATTGAAAGAGCGATTTCGTGGGCGCCCTCAAATGATTAATGTGATTTTGGGGTTCTTAGGTGCAGCAGAGTGGCTGACCAAGGTCGTATCTCAAAGGAGGAAGTGAATTTAACAACTTATTAAAGGTATTATAAAACAAATAAAATAGAATATAATAAAAACACTACTTGAAATTATGGGGGTCGGTTATAATTTATTAATATAGAAGAAGTTTGCTGGAAGAAGATTGTATTTTGTTTTGTTTTTAGTTTTGAAATGAAGTTTGATTAAAATGACACAACAAAAAGATGTTTTTTTGACAATATTTAAAAGGCGTAATCGATCTAACTCTACCTCTTCATTAATTTATTAATCATTATCATTTAAATTCATATTCACTTATGTATGATCCCATAATTTGTTATCCCTAGAACCCTATGAGAGTTAACTTAACCACAATGATGAAATACTTAAACCCTAGACTAGCTTCGGAACACGCAATCGCAGCACCCTGCTTTGATTGTTGTTCTAAGGAAAGATTATGGTCAGTGGTTAATTAGAGCACATATCCATTCTGTAAATGAGGATGAATTGTGTTTAGGTATTATATTTGAACTCTACAAATTTATCCCGTGTGGTCTTGTATTACCGATTAAGATCCCGCTCTCACAATTTACCCAAAATCTCGACCTCGCGTGTTTTGTATTAATTGTTCAATTGCTTGCTTTGTTTCTTGTAATTTAAAAACACAATTCATGGATCATATTATGTGAATTAAAGTATCTCATTGATTCAAAATAAATTAATGAAAAAAGATAGAGGTCAATCAATTACTAAAAAGAACTACTCTTCCATGGGTGGTGTAATCATTGTAGAAGCGTTTTGCATGTGCAAAGGTTTAAAATGGGTATAACCCAATAACACTTCTACTCATGAAATCCAGACCAAATAGGAAGATTAAGAGAAGAAGAAATTTAAACAAAACAGAATAAAAGATAAGAAATAAAAGAATAACAAATAAAAGAATAACAAATAAGTTTATTACATAAACAAAATCATTACAACATGAAGGAGAAGAAGAAGGCTTCGTCGAAGGGATCCTTGCTTCAAGAGCTACCCTTATTGAAATGGTTGAAGAATTGGAGTGGATCCACTTCTCCTCTGCCATCAACTTCCCAATGCACGTCCCAACCCCTCAAAATGAGAAAAACTCCAATTTATTGATGGGAGTGGAGGAGAGGTTACAAGTGGTTTCAAGTGTGAATGTGGAAATCCGGCCAAATATTTTATTCTAATTTTAACCGCCCATTTGACCACCAAAACGCGTGACTTTTCCAACCTTCCATAAGGATAATATGTGAGGATATTGGTCTTCTATCTCCTATAAAATGTTGGGCTTAATACAGGCCCATAAGAAGGGTTATTGCCGAAATATAGAAGCTTCTCCATTGTGGAGAGTCCAGCCCATCTTCGACTTCATGGACCACTTTCAACAAACAAATGCACTCTTTAGCTTTAGTGTCCTGAATACAAGTTGTAGATAATTAATTTAGTAACACTGTTACAAAATTTCAAATTCAAATAATAAATATAATAATATTTATCTCCGAAATACTACAGTGCACTATAAAGGGTAAAACTGGAATTTTCACCAAATTTTCAAATGAATGATCAAATCCCAAATATTTTATAAATAAACTTATTTAACACAATTTGAGGAAATTATATCATTAATTATCAATAAAATATTCAACAAAATAGTATTTTATTAACTCCCCCACACTTACCCTTTTGCACTCCTGAGCAAAATCTCATATTAAGTAAACATCAATATCAAATCAAAACCAATTTTAAAACACATATCCTTGAGATCAATCAATTTCACACCAAGAATCAAAAGATATCATGCCTCATAAAAAACCTTATTTCAAGTTCTCCATTTATATCATTCAATATATTTCAACTTCATTTATCCTCCCATGCACAAAACACTTACCTCGCTTGACTTTTCTCTCATCACTCAAATATCAATTTTTTTGCAATGTATTTCTCATCCAAACTCATACAAGGGTTACCATAGGCTTGATAGATTCCTACATCACTACCCAATGTGAGTCAAGGGCATATGTTTATCATGAGGAATTTTCAGGGTTGTTCTGTGGATTTTGGTTGGTAGGATTAAGATGTGAAAAACTCTGAGGCTGAATGAGGAGGGCTTGACTCTTTTGAAGCAAAATTGCATTAATCTAATTCTCACTTAAATATGGTATTCTCCTCAATCCCCATAGTATCAATTCAGCCCCATCATCATGAAAAGTCATGAAAAGTTTACACCATTCATTATTTCAACATAAAAAATGTCAATCTTCTCAAACATGATTTTCTTGAAAGCTCCAGATGGGCACAACTTTCTACCTCAATTAGAAGCTCCAGAAAAGGAATAGCTTAACTTGTCATGAAAGCTCTAGAAAAGGCACAACTTTCAATATAATGGCTTTCTTCAGTAGAAAACACATCTCTTCAAAATTTAATTTTCCACCCAAAGTATCACAGAATGTGGTGGCACAACACAAGACAGCTTCCCCCACACTTAAGCTCAACTAGATTATACAATTTCACTTCAAGAGTTGGTTGGATAGGGAAAATTGGCTTGTAATGTGGCTAACCTAATAGGCTGTGCATGGATTCTGAGGGATAAAAGGATTAAATATTCAATGTAGGCCATTATAAAAAAGGATTATTTGAAATAGGGGTTTTAATACCAAATAAATGCCTCAATCATTTAAACATATGTACCTCAAACCCTCATGTTTTGACAGGAATAGATCAAATTCTGGTCAAATCAAGCATGGTTTGGTTCTCTCAAGAAGTGAGGTGAATGTAATAAATATGAAAATAATGGTTCAGAAGCCTCACAGAAAAGTGATTTCAAATATAAAGATAGTGAGATGTGGCATGGGATTCAAAATTCAGTGTACTTTTCATGAAATTACTAAATATTTTAACTTGAAACAAATTTATTTCAACATTCATTTAAGCTTAGTTTCAAGGGATAAATTGTTTCACTCATTGATATGAATTTTTAAAATTTGATGAGAATCATTTCAGTTCAATATTTTCAAAAACACAATGAAAATTAAAAAATAGACACAAAATTTGAAAAAACACACAATGTTTTTTGTTTTTTTAATCAGGAAAACAATTGAAATTACTAAACTAAAAGGTTCCATCCCCCACACTTAAAATATTGCATTGTACTCAATTTGAACCCATGAGATGATATATGCACATGAAATGCAGAATTTTTAAATAGAACAAATAATATAAAAGTGAAAGGGTTAGGTACAGCCTGATGTGATCAAGCGATGATGGGGTCATGCAGTGTGATAAAATCCACTGCATCAGTAGGAAGTCCGTCAATGTATCTCTTCGAACGTTTCCCATTGAATGTAAATCTCCTTCCAGTGTCCTCTTGTGTGATCTCCACTGCACCATAAGTAAAAACATTACATACAATATAAGGACCTAACCATCTGGAACACAACTTACTAGGCATCAGCTTTAGTCGTGAACTGTAGAGAAGGACTTTCTCTCCAACATGAAACTCCCTTAGTTGGATCATTTTTTCATGATATGCTTTTTATCTTTCCTTATAGAGCCTTGAGTTCTCATATGATGACAGTCGAATCTCCTCAAGCTCTGGAATTTGCAACTTTCTTTGAATTCCAGCTTGGGATAAATCCATGTTGCATTTCTTTATAGCTCAATATGCCTGATGCTCGACTTCCACTGGGAGATGACATGATTTCCCAAAAACAATTCTAAATGGGGACATACCAATGGGTGTCTTGTATGCAGTCCTATAAGCCCACAATGCATCATCCAAGCACTTGCTCCAATCCTTCCTATTTGGCTGCATGGTTTTCTCCAATATTTGTTTCAACTCACGATTTGAAACCTCAGCCTGGCCATTTGTTTGGGGGTGTTATGGTGTTGATGTTTTGTGTGTCACCCCATACTTTCTAAGGAGGGAAGCAAAATTCCTATTGCAAAAGTGTGTCCCTTGGTCACAGATGATGGCCTTTGGTACTCCAAACCTACAAAAAATTTGTGCTTTGACAAAGTCCCCAATAACATGAGAATCGTCTGTCCTGGTGGCCTTAGCCTCCACCCATTTACTCACATAATCAACAGTAACCAAAATATACAAAAATCCAAATGAACTAGGAAAAGAACGCATAAAATCAATGCCCCATACATCAAAAATCTCACAGAATAGTATGGGTTCTTGGGGCATCTCATGTCTCCTAGAAATATTTCCAGTGTGTTGGCAACGAGAGCATGACTTACAAAACACATGGGCATCATGGAACAAGCTAGGCCAATATAATACAGAGTCCAAAACCTTCCTAGCTGTCCTTTGGGGTCCAAAGTGTTCACCACAAGAAAGTGTATGACAGAAATGAAAAACAGACTCAAACTCATGATCAGGAACACACCTCCTAATGACTTGGTCACTACACATGCGCCAGAGGTAAGGATCATCCCACACATAATACCTAGACTCACTTTTTAATTTTTGTACTTGATATTTCTTTAAATTTGCAAGGATTTTAGAGGCAACAATGTAGTTCACTAAATCAGCATACCAAGGATGCATACCTGAGATGGAATAAAGATTCTCATCGAGAAAAGTGTCCTGAAGTGGTACCTGGTCCAAGGTTTCATCCTCTAGTGTGTGAGTAAGCCTACTCATGTGGTCCGCCACAAAATTCTCGGACCCCTTCTTGTCCTTTATCTCAAGTTCAAACTCTTGAAGAAGGAGCAACCAACGGATAAGTCATGGATTTGCATCTGGCTTCTTCTGGAGGTACCTCAAAGCTGCATGGTCAGAAAAAACAACTAATTTAGAGCCCAATAAATATGAACAGAATTTATCTAAAGGAAATATGACAGCAAGAAACTCTTTTTCTGTGGTTGTGTAATTTAATTGGGCTGAATTCAGTGTCCTCGATGCATAGGCGATCACATGTGAACGTCCCTCCACCCACTGAGATAAGACCACTCCAACCGCGAAGTTGGAGGCATCACACATAATCTCAAAAGGAATCTCCCATCATGGGGGCTGTATGATAGGTGGAGTGGTCAGACACTTCTTTAGCTCATCAAAGGAAGTCCTACAAGAATCGTCAAACACAAAATCAGAATCTTTTTGAAGTAATCGTTACATAGGAAGAGCAATCTTACTAAAATCTTTGAAGAAGCGCCGATAAAACCCTGCATGCCCCAGGAAAGATTGAACATCACACACACATTTAGGATATGGAAGGGATGAAATAATGTCTATCTTAGATCTATCAACCTCTATCCCATGTTTTGACACTACATGCCCTAAGACAATGCCTTGCTCTGCCATGAAATGACACTTTTTAAAGCTCAGGACCAGATTCTTCTCAATACAACGATTCAATACCTTTCCCAAACACTTTAGACATTCATCAAATGAGGATCCAACACTGTAAAATAATCCATAAATACCTCCATACAGGTCTCAATAAAATCAGAAAAAATACTCACCATGCATCTCTGGAAGGTACCTGGGGCATTGCAAAGTCCAAATGGCATCTTTCGGTAGGAAAATGTGCCAAAGGGACAGGTGAATGTAGTCTTCTCCTGATCCTCTAGAGCTATAGGAACTTGAAAATATCCATAAAATCCATCCAAGAAACAATAGTGTGTTTTCCTAGCTAGTCTCTCAAGCATTTGATCAATAAATGGGAGGGGGAAATGGTCCTTGTGAGTGGACTAATTTAGTTTCCTATAATCAATACACACACGCCAACTATTTTTCACCCTCATTGGAACTAACTCATATTTCGCATTTTTAACAACTGTAACACCACTCTTCTTAGGCACAACCTGAATAGGACTTACCCACTGAGAATCTGAAATGGGAAAGGTTATACCTACCTCGAGAAATTTCTCAACTTATTTTTTAACAACTTCTAGGAGGGTGGGATTGAGTCTCCTTTGTAGTTGTCTCACCGGTTTAGACCCATCCTCCAAAAGAATCCTATGCATGCAAATGGAGGGGCTAATACATGATATGTCTGCCAATGTCCACCCAATCACCATGATGTTCTCCCTCAAAATATTCAAAATCTTTTCTTCATGTTAAAAAGGGAGATTGTTAGCAATGATAATAGGTAATCTCTCACCACTCAACAATTATGAGTATTTCAGATTTGGTGGCAATATCTTGAGTTCTAATGAAGGAGGGTGTTTTATGGATGGAGACATTGAAGGAACTGATATATGTGCACAAAGAGAATTAGTATCAGAACAGACATCATCAAAATCAGAGAATAAAGCATCAAATCCATCCGCATACTCAACAACCATGTCATAATCAGAGTGAACATGATCAAAATCAGAATATGAATCCAAATCAAATATTAGAGAGTCTTGTTCATTAGAAACAGGTGTGGAAGTTCTCTTAGACATTAAACCAGAACCAATACTCATAATCTCCCTAAGCATAGGACAATAAAATTCTATGGAGTTTTTATTTGGTGGTTCAAAATGGGAGATAAAAAATGCAGAATGATCCTTTGAGGGGTACTTCATGGAATCCATAACATTAAATATCACAACTTCATCTCCAAACTCCATGGAAAGTGTACCCTCATTGAAATTTATGATAGTTTTTTCAGTTTTGAGGAAGGGACTACTTCAGATAATGTGGGCATGAGAACTTACCTGACCGTCCTCCATGTTAAGCACGTAGAAATCTGTTGGGAAGATCATGTCTCTTACCCGGACAAGTACATCCTCAAGGACACCCGCTGGATATGTTGTAGCTCTATTTTCCAACTGCACCACTACTATTATTGGCTTCAACTCACCAACTTGCAAGGAAGAGAATACAGAGTGAGGCATCAAATTTATGGAAGCACCTAAATCACAAAGTGCATCAGAGAAGTGAAACTCCCCTATGGTAAATGGGATGGTGAATGTCCCTGGATCCTTGCACTTTGCCGGCATTGCTAGAGTTGGTGTAATGAGTGCTGACATATTTCTTCCAAGATTGATCCTCTCATTTCCCTTGAGCCCTCTTCGATTGGTGTAGAGTTCTTTTAAGAATTTGGCATACCATGGGATTTTCTTAATGGCTTCAAGTAGAGGAATGTTGATCTCCACACGCTTGAATGTGTCCAAAACCTCATTTTTCATTGCTTCTTCAGCCATATTCTTGGTTTGAACAACCTTGTTTGGAAAAGGAAGGGGTTTAGAAGGAACATCATCAATCTTTTTCTTACCTTTATCTTTCTCCTTGGATTTCTCATCAGTTGGTTTTGAATGCGGATGCTATGGAGTTGAGGTGAATCCCGGTGGAATGGTAGGTACAGATGTATTGTTAATTTGCTTCCCAATTCTCAATGTGATGGAACTAACATTACCCTTTGGATTTGGAGTGGGATGGGAAAGTAGATTTCTAGAATTCCTACTCACAAGTTCATGGAGGGCGGTGGCAATCTGGCTCATTTGAGTCTTCAACTCCCTTAGCTCTAAACCTTGACTCTTTATCTCATTCTGTTGATTAAGAACAATTTGTTTCAAAAGATCATCAGTGTTAGAGTCTACCTTGTGTTGGAGATTCCCTTGTTGCTGACTCGTTGATGTTTGAGCATCAAATCTCCTTTGGGGTTGTTGGAAACCCTACTCGTAAGGTGGAGGCTGCTGGAAGTTTGGTTGAAAAGGGGGACTTTGTTGTTGTCCAGAGCCATACCTCATGTCCGAATGATCTTTCCACTCTTGGTTGTATACTGGATCAAACTTCTTTTGGGGATATGGTTGTTGTTGTTGTTGTTGTTGTTGCTGATATGGTCTCCCAGGGAACATTGCTGCACTATCTTATGTTTCTTGGAGTTGTGGGAAATAGTCAGTTGGGTGGCTTGTCTCAGTGTAAATACCACAAGGCCTTGAAGGAGGGGGTAGAGATGTCTTTTGTTCCAAAGAAATTTGCCTCACCATAGTGGTCAATTCTTCCAACTTATTATCAATCAAATGACATTCAAAAGAAGAAGGACTTACCTGATGTACTCCCCTGATATGTGGTGTACCTCGATCACCAAATTGTTGGGAGTTTTGGGCCATCTTGTCGATCAATGCACGTGCGGCTGATGGTGTTTTGTCCACCAATGATCCTCCAGCTGCAGCATCCACCATTCTCCTCTCCATGGGTGTGAGTCCTTCATAGAAGTACTGAATGAGGAGTTTCTCACTGATTTGGTGATGCGGACAACTTGCACACAACTTCTTGAATCACTCCCAGTACTCATATATTGACTCCCCTTAGCCTTGCTTGATCCCTGATATCTCCTTTCGAACGGAAGTGGTACTCGATGCTGGAAACAATCTCTGCAAGAAAAGACGTTTTAAATCGTTCAAACAAGTTACATCCTCGGGTTGTAAATAATACATCCAATCTTTCGCAGCTCCATCAAGTGAGAATGGGAATGATCTTAATTTGATTTGACCTTCAGAAACATTTCTTGGTTTAAGGGTTGAGCAAAGCACATTAAATTCTTTAAGGTTTTTGTTTGGATGCTCACCGGATAAGCCATGAAACTTTGGAAGATGGTGAATTAATCCAGATTTCAATTCAAAGTCCGATTCGAGATTTGGGTATGAAATAAAATTTGGTTGATAGTTAATATCAGGTGCAGCCAATTCTCGAATGGTTCTATTAAGTTTATTGTTATTATTTCCAGCCATTGGTTCTTCTTTTATGTTTGAATTTGAATAGCTTCCAATTTCAATGTTTCCAGAAGAGAGGATTTCACCAACTAGTTGAATATTGAAACATCCCGTAGACTGAGAGTGTCTGATTCGAGCCCTAAGGCTACGTTCAATCTCAGGGTCAAGATCTAAGAGATCTTCAGGAATAGTTCATGTCATAGATCAAATAAAAATTAAAAGAAAGAATGTGGACCATAGTAAAATAAAAATGAGATGTTTGAGTTGATGGTCCAAAAAGAAGTAGAAGAAAATAAAAGAAGAAGAAGAAAAATCAGATTGGGTAAAGAAGGAAGAAAGAAGAGAGGAAGAGAATAAAATGTAAAATAAAATAAATACCTCTAATTGGTTGAAATAACTACTTGCCTCCCCGGCAACAGATCCAATTTGAAAGAGCACTATCGTGGGCCCCCTCAAATGATTAATGTGATTTTGGGGTTCTTAGGTGCAGCAGAGTGGCTGACCAAGGTCGTCTCTTAAAGGAGGAAGTGAATTTAAAAACTTATTAAAGGTATTATAAAACAAATAAAATAGAATATAATAAAAAACTACTTTAAAGGATGGGGGTTGGTTATAGTTTATGAATCTAGAAGAAGTTTTCTAGAAGAAGATTGTATTTTGTTTTTTTTAGTTTTGAAATGAATTTCGATTAAAATGACACAACAAAAAGATGTTTTTTTGACAATATTTAAAAGGAGTAATCGATCTAACTCTACCTCTTCATTCATTTATTAATCATTATCATTTAAATTAATATTCACTTAAGTATGATCCCCTAATTTGTTATCCCTCTAACCCTACGAGAGTTAACTTAACCACAATGATGAAATTACTTAAACCCTAGGCTAGCTTCGGAACACGCAATCGCAACACCATGCTTTGATTGTTATTCTAAGGATAGCTTATGGTTAGTGGCTAATTAGAGCACATATCCATTCTGGAAATGAGGATTAGTTGTGTTTAGGGATTATATTTGAACTCTACAAATTTATCCCGTGTGGTCTTGTATTACCGATTAAGATCGCGCTCTCACAATTTACACAAAATCTCGACCTCGCGTGTTTTGTATTAATTGTTCAATTGATTGCTTAGTTTCTTGTAATTTAAAAACACAATTAATGTATCATATTATGTGAATTACATTAGCTCATTTATTCAAAATAAATGAATGAAAAAGGATAGAGGTCTATCGATTAATAAAAAGAACTACTCTTCCATGGGTGGCGTAATCATCGTAGAAGCGTTTTGCATGTGAAAAGGTTTAAAATGGGTATAACCCAATAACGCTTCTACTCAAGAATTCCAGAGCAAATAGAAAGATTAATAGAAGAATAAATTTAAACAAAACAGAAGAAAATATAAGAAATAAAATAAGAATAAAGAAGTTTATTTCATAAACAAAATCATTACAACATGAAGGAGAAGAAGAAGGCTTCGTCGAAGGGATCCTTGATTCAAGAGATACCCTTATTGAAATGGTTGAAGAATTGGAGTGGATCCACTTCTCCTCTATCCTCAACTTCCCAATGCACGTCCCAACCCCTCCAAATGAGAAAAACTCCAATTTATAGAGGGGAGTGGAGGAGAGGTTACAAGTGGTTTCAAGTGTGAATGTGGAAATTCGGCCAAATATTTATTCCAAATTTCACCACCCATTTGACCACCAAAAAGCGTGAATTGGCCGGCCTTCCAGAAGGATAATATGTGTGGATATGGGTCCTATATCTCCTCTTAATATTTGGACTTAATACAGGCCCCTATGAAGGAGTTATGTCCGAAATACATAAGCTTCTCCATTCTGGAGAGTCCAACCCATCTTTGACTTAATGTCCAATTTTCAACAAACAAATGCACTCTTTTGCTTTAGTGTCCTGAATACAAGTTGTAGATAATTAAGTTAGTAACACTGTTACAAAATTTCGAATTCAAATAATAACTATAATAATATTTATCTCCGAAATACTACAGTGCACTATAAAGGGTAAAACTGGAATTTTCACCAAATTTTCAAATGAATGATCAAATCCCAAATATTTTATAAATAAACATATTTAACACAATGTGAGGAAATTATATCATTCATTATTAGTAAAATATTCAACAAAATAGTGTTTTATCATAGATAGTTTTTGAGTTTTCCAAGGAATACATCACTATCTGGATACGAGCAGGTAGAGGCAGCTCTGGCACAGATGTATATAGGGGTAAAACTCGAAAACACCGTATTGAGATAGAATCGAACGGGAACTGGTGCACGACAATGGGCATTGCTTCACTCCTGGTTATGGCACTCCTAGGGGATATGCTTAGGATAATTATCTTTTTATTTACAAACTATTATGAATGGCTAATTATTATATACTTCCTCAAAGAATTTTTTTTGATTATGGATTATATCCATAAACTTTTCAATTTATGTTAAGTGTTTTAGAAGTTTGGAATTATGTAATTTGATTCATAAAATAATCTAGTTTATGCCATTGTTTAGAAATGGCACCTAGTGGAAGGAATGAAATCCATATCAATACACACACTCTATGTAGGGATTTTCCATCCTGCTTAAGATAATTATAGTGGAGATGTAGATACAACTCGTGCTGATCATATTATCACCATACTGGGACAAATCACTCAAGTTATGAATAATAACCTTACTCGTATGGAGAACCTTTATCCACAACATAGATAATCAATGTTATATCACTTCATGAGGAAACAACCACAAACATTCAATGGGAGTACAAATCCATTTTTAGCTGAGAAATGGATAAATTCCTTAGACAAAATATTACATGCCTTGGGGAGTAGTGAAAGAGAAAAAGTTATCATGGCAGTTTACTGCCTCACTAGAGATACTGATAAACGGTGGTCATTGATTCAAAACACAAAGGAAGATGATGAAGTATCAAATATGGAATGGAGGGAGTTTAAAGGTATTTTGATAGAAAAACACTTTCATCATGACCATAAAGTAGATATTTAAAGTCAATTTCTGAGTCTGAGGAAAAAGGAGGATGAGAATGTCGTAAAGTATGAGGCTAACTTTACTCAGTTAGTGAGTAATGCTACAGATTATATACGTAAACCAAGAAGTAATATTGATCATTTCTTTGATGGGTTAAAATTGTTTCTTCATTGAGAATTAGTCAGATAATCTTTCTCATCATACGAAGATATTGCCTCATGTGCTATCAAGACAGAAAAAGAATTATCTAAGTATTATGAATTTAAAGAAAAGAAAGATAAGAAGAGATCTATTGATCACTCTGGAAATGGAATTAAGGGTAAGAATGAAAAAGTTTAATATCCATCCTACAACAAATTTGGGAAGAAACACCCTGGTACTTGCTTGAAGGGAATGGGAGTCTATTAAAAGTGTGGTGAAAAAGGCCACCAAGCTCGTGATTGCAAGGGGAATAAAGAAGCTATCGATGTTCAATGCTACAATTGTAGGGAGATGAGATATTATTCAAATGAATGTCCTATGCATCAGGGGAACATACATCAAAAAATGCCAAGGGATCAAGGCCAAGCTTATGCTATCACTACTACTGGGGTAGAAGCTCCAAAAGATGTGGTGGCAGGTAATTTAATGGTTTCCCCAAGTTTATAAAATGCTTTATTTGATTCTGGATCATCGCATTGTTTCACATCTTCCTAGTTTTCAATGAAAATTAGATGTTTCCAATTTGATTTAACAAGGGATTTGTCAGTTAAAACTCTTAAGGGAAGTATCATTGCAACAATGTTTTGTGTTTCTGTTCCCATTAGAGCATATAAATGTTCTTTATCTTCTGGTCTCATCGTCATACCAATGATTGAATTTGATATAATCCTCAGTATGGATTGGATTTCGGACCATGATGTGTAGATTTATTGTAAGAAAAAGTAGGTTATGATTTTGATGATTTTCTTGAGAGGAGAATCATCACCACCTGATTCTTATCTAGATCCACCCCCAATAGCTCAACTAAATTCAATTATTGGGGAGGAAGAGAATGAAATAAATGTGGGTGAGTAAAGGAATGTTCAAATAGTGGATGAACCTATTGTGAAAGAATATGTGGATGTGTTTCTAGATGATTTACCTAGACATCCTGCAGAATGAGAAATTGTGTTTTCCATTGATTTAATTCCTGGATCAAGGGCCATATCAAAGACCACATATAGAATAGAAACTGTGGAATTAGTAGAACTAAAGAAACAACTAGAGGAATTGAGTAATAAGGGATTTATTCACCCTAGTGTTTCTCAATGGGGAGCCCCTGTCCATTTTGTTAATAAGAAAGATGGGTCTATGAGGTTGTGCATTGACTACATGGAGATCAATGCTATAATAATAAAGAATAAGTATCCCCTACCTCGCATTGATGATTTATTTGACCAACTACATAGAGCTCAATACTTTTCAAATAATGACCTTGGATCTGGATACCATCAGTTTTGTGTGAATAAGGAAGACATTCCAAAGACAACATTTCGAACCAGGTATGAGCATTTCGAGTTTATAGTAATGCCTTTTGTATTAACTAATGAACCCTCTGTTTTCATGGATCTAATGAATAGAGTTTTCAAGGAATATCTTGATGAATTTTTAGTGGAATTTATTGATGATATTTTGGTATACTCCAAAAGCTATGAAGGTTATGAAAATCACTTGTGCATTATCCCAAATACTCTTAGAAGACATGAATTGTATGGGAAGTCTAGCAAGTGTGAATTCTGGCTACAGGAGATTTCTTTTCTTGACCATATTTTCTCTAAGGATGGAATTTCCGTTGATCCTTCAAAGACCAAGGCGATCCAAGAATGGACAACACCGACAAGTATAACTAAGGTACATTGTTTTATTAGTTTAGAAGGTTATTATCGACGTTTTGTCTAGAATTTTTCCTGGTTGGCTAACCAATTAATAAAGCTCCAATAAAAATGAGATAAATTTTTTTGGACAGAAGATTTTGAAAAATGTTTTGTAGAACTGAAGAGAAGATTAGTCAATGCTCCAATCCTGACATTACCATTGGGGAATGATGGGTTTTTTATTTATAGTGACACATCAAAGAAAGGACTTGGTTGTTTCCTTATGCAAAATGATAAAGTTATTGCCTATGCATCATGATAGCTAAAAATTCATGGGAAAAACTATCCTACTCATGATCTTGAGTTAGCAGCTGTAATCTTTTCTTTGATGATTTGGAGAAACTATATCTATGGTGAAAAATGTGATATTTATACTGATCACAACTGTTTAAAGTATATATTATTTCATAAAGAACTCAACATGAGGCAAAGGCAATGGATTGAACTACTAAAGGATTATGATTAAACTATACACTACCACCCGGGAAAGGCAAATAATGTGGCAACTTCTTTGAGGAGAAATGATCATGGAGTTTTGAACAAGATGAGATTTGAAAAGGATCATATATACATGGATCTAGTAAATATGGGTATGGGAATCACCCTGGAAGGTGAAACATCAATACTTTTTCAAATGGATTCCAAACCATCTTTATTAGAAAGGATAAAGAGTTCTCAGACCAATGATGAAGAGTTTAAAAAGAAGATTAAAGACGTGAGTGATGGGAGATTGAGTGAATTTGTGTGTGAAGATAGAATTGTGAAATTTGGGAAGAGACTTTGTGTTCCAAATTTACCTGATCTAAAAAAAGAATTGTTGGATGATACTCATTGTTCCAATTTCTCTATACACCCTGGGATCACTAAAATATATAGATATTTGAAGGAACATTTTTGGTGGGACAACATGAAGAGGGATATTGCTGATTTTGTGTCAAGATGTCTGGTTTTTCAACAAGTGAAAGATGGAAGGAAACAACCTGGAAGAGTCATGCAAGCTCTTCCCATACCGAAGATGAAATGGGATAATATTACCCTGGAATTTGCCATGGGAATACGAAATACTCCTAGAAGGAATGATGCAATAAAGGTCATTGCTGATCATCTTACCAAGTAAGAACATTTTCTTTCTATAAGAGAAGATATACCACTTGAAAGTCTAGAAAGACTATATTTTAATGAAGTTGTGAGACTTCATGAAGTACCCCTATTGATTGTTTCTGATCGTGATCCCTGTTTTACTTCAAGATTCTGGAAAAGCCTTCAGAAAGCCCTAGATACTGAGCTTCGTTTGAGCACAGACTACCACTCCCAAACTAATGGACAATTAGAAAAGACTATTCATACAATAGAATACATGTTGAGATCATGTGCACATGGCTTTCAAGGTATGTGGGATCAATATTTACCACTTGTCGAATTTTCCTATAAAAACAGCTTCCATTCAAGTATTCAGATGGCAACAAATGAAGCGTTATACGAAAAGAGATGTCGCGCACCAACCTGTTGGGATGATGTTGGCGAAAGAAAACTCATAGGCCTAGAACTTGTTAAGGAAAAGATGAAAAAGGTGAAGGTAATCCAAACCCACATCAAAGCAGCTCAAAGTAAGTAGAAGAGCTATGCCAATAACCGAAGGAAGGATTTGGAATTTCAGGTAGGAGATCATGTTTTCTTGAAAGTATCTCCATGGAAGGGTGTTATACATTTTGGTAAGAACGGAAAATTTATTCCAAGGTACATCAGACCTTTTGAAATTCTAGAACGAATTGTGGCTGTATCTTACAGTTTGGAAATTCCTTCAAGTCTCTCCAAATTCCACGATGTGGTCCACGTATCACTGTTGAGAAAATACATGCCCGACCCAATGCATGTACACACTTATGACGAATCAGCACTGGAACCCGATCTGTCTTATTGTGAAGAGCCTTTCAAGGTTCTTGATATAATAGATCAAGTGATGAGAAACCAGACGACTCGTCTGGTAAAATTTCTATGGAGAAACCATAAGATGGAAGAGGCAAGTGGGAATTTGAGGAACTTGTGATGAAGAACCACCAGAGTCTTTTTATGCGGTAGTATTCTAGAAATTTCAAGGATGAAATTATTTGAAGAAGGGGAGAATATAACACCCCAAGCTTCCACGGTACGTTTCCATTTGAATAATGCAATAGCATGCATTGTACGCAACTTAGAGATTCTAACACACCGCGACCAATCAAAGTAGCCGTTATGAATTGTAATACCCACTTTTTAAAATTTTATAAATTTTATCTTTCAAATGGACATCATTTTTGGATTCAGAATATCAAAATTAGCTTAGGGTGAATTTTTGGTATTTTTCTAAAAACATTAAAATTTTATGAGTAGTGAAAAACACTGAGTTATAGTTTAAATCCAAACTTTTAATTAAATAATTATTTATTTTATTTAAATTTATTTCAGATCAAAATAGATACACAATACCTATATAATTTCTATGTAATTCATTACATTTAGTTTATAATAATTTTGGATATATAAAAATTTTATTGAACTTTCCACCGTCTTTTACCCACCTACTAGGAGAATTTTTAAATTCACATAAAACTTAATTTTACCACTTCTGTGAGTGTAATTCCAATAATCCGAGAGACATAGTTGATATCAGTAAGTAAAATGCAGTTCAATAGGATGAAAATAATTTTCAGTGAATAGTAACTTTTTACTTTTAATTACCACCGTTAAAAGTAAATAGGGGAATTAAGGGTAAAAATGATGTTATTATTATCCTAACACATGTCCTAATTCTATTGGTTAAGTATAGTTCCACAAAAAAAAACCTCAGGAAAAAAATATGAACCTATTTGGTCCACTTGTATTAGATTATGAAATTTATTATTATTTAATACAAAGAAGAGTTAAACGAGTTAAATTCAATGTTTAATAACAAAAAGATTATTAATATAAGGTTATACATAAGATAAATTCGACTATAAATGTTAATTAAAAATATTATCAAATTTCCTACATAATTTTATTTTATTTATAGTTTTTAGACATTAAATAATTAAATTTATTTATGACACAATGATGAAGTAATAATTTACTAATTAATGAAATATTAAAATAATTGATATAATAAATATTCAAATAAATTTAATTTGATAATTTTTATGAATTCTATTGATTTTTTAGGTTAATATAAAATATTATGGTTGGTTAGATGAATTTTGTTTGAAGTAATAATGTTGTTATGAATTTAGTAAAAAAATACCAAATAGTGTCAAAAATGACATAAAAGAGTTTTTGAAACAAATATTATATTATTAATTGATATTCTATTCCTAAAAATATATGGTTCATCCAAAGAACTTATATAATGATAGATGTATCATTAATGAACCACTTGAGGTTCTATTGGAAGTATATAGTATGTTTTTTTTGAAGAAAGAAGGATTATATTAATGGCGAATATCAGCAGCCGTACATAAGCAGAACCAAGAGGGGAAATTGTCCAGCCATAGTTGGATGACATCGAAGGGGCCTGAGGCAGCCAACTGATGGGATGCATTGTTTCCTTCCCTTTTGGTAAAGGAGAAGGTGCAACAAGAGAAGTCGTGGCACAGTGAGTTGATTCTTCTGAAGATAAAGCCAAAGGCCCGGAGTCCAGCGTCACCATGGTTAATAGCATTGATAACCGAAATGCAGTCAGAATCGATGATGATATAGGCCCATCCAAGTTACATAGCGAGCCTCATCCCTGCAAGTATAACAAAGGCCTCAGCAACAGCCGGTTCCCAGAAGGCATAATGTGGTTCATATTTTGCTGTAATGATCTGCCCCAGATGATTTCGAGCCAGGAGGCCGAGAGCAGCAGGCCCATCCTTGGGGAGAGAGGCATCCACGTTAAGATTAAGACTCTCTTCCTTTGGGGGGATCCAGTGAGAGGACCAGGAGGGGGCAGTACCTGGCATAAAGTGTCCTTCGGGGTCCTTCCATCCCTCAATCCAAGAAGTGGCTCATTCAATCCAGAACTCGAGAGCCTGATGGACATGATGGAAAACCAAATCATTACGCCGAACCCAAATGATCCAAGCCAGGGTTCACTAGGAGCTTGCATCAGAAGATGAAAGAGAGGAACACCAGCGCATCATAAGATCAGGGAGATCAGCGACAATGTCGAGTGAAGCATCCGGAGTCGAGCCCCATTTATTCCATATTTCCTTGGCACCTGGGCAGTGAAAGATGGCGTGCCAGGGGGTTTCAGGAATATTCAGGCAGAAAGGACAGGAGTCAGCACTGTCCATGCGGCAGAAAACAAGGAGGCTCATGGTAGGGAGGGTTCCCGTGGATACCTGCCACCAAAATTGGCGAATTGTTTGGGGGACGTTGAGCTTCCAGGGCACATTCCATGGTCCCTCATCCCGGTCGAGATAGTGAAAACCAAGATCCAGTCTATTAATGATATTTGTATCATTAATGAACCACTTGAGGTTCTCTTGGATGTTTATAGTAAGTCTATTAACCATAAAATATAAAAATACAAAGAGACATGGTAAATGTCAAACTATTTAACTAAGAGGTAAATCTACAAGATAAAGTTAACATAGCGGCCCAAACTAGTCTAAAACCTATTGGTTGATTGGTTTTCGACCCATACCCATATTTTCCTTTAAATAATCCATTATTGAGCCATTAGAAACCGAAATTGATTTTATTATAAAATAATATTTCTAGCTTTTCCTAAGGTGCCCCTCACCCCTATTATAAAATGGCACTCCCCCTTCTCTCTAATTCACACCTTCAAATCCATTTTAATGGACAAAATCTACCCAAATACCCTCTAAACTATCCTCTCTTCATCCTAGAGGCCTTCATTTAGTCTGAATGACAACCTAAGGATCCCTTTTGATCAAATCAAAAGGAATAACCCAAAGAAGAGGTAAATATCTCACCACCTCTTACAAGTTCGTTTCTTCTTCCACTTCCTTTTTATTTTTTGTTTCCATTATAAAATAAAAACTCCCGTATCTTCTTTATACTATGATGTTATTTTAAATATTATACAACCAAATTCATTATTCTACCCATCCTTTGAATAACATGTCACCATACGTGCGTACATATGGCTTACCGTCTCCACGTCGTGGTGTAATTGTTATTCAATACATTATTATTTGGATGGGTATAATAATGATGTGTAGTTGATGTTAATAATAAATATAACATGATAATGATTCTGTATATATGATATACCATCCAATTATATATTATTTTAATATCAAAATAATGATATTGTCTCTCGTGCGTACGTACGGATTACCGTCTCCACATAGCGATGAGATTCATTCCCCATCGTATCCATTCAAGACTAATTTTCAATTGATGATTAAAAATAATTTTTAAACTCTTTGTATTATTTTGGATATGAATAAGATACATCCCATCACTAACAAATATGACTTATATAAACAATAATATAAAGGAAAACGAATCTGTTAAGACCCGAAACGACGATAATACTAAGATATTATTAACAAAGAAATGTTAGAAGATCATATATGATATCATATTAATGTATACGATTATTTTATAATATAATAACAATTATTTCACCATTATACAGGAAGTTAACCTACCCTTGACCAAGGAAAAGTACAAGGTAAGGGTTAATTTCACAATCTCTTCATTATATGAGGTTGTTTATACATAATAATCTACTGGGACCTCTATATCATCCACATACATGTTTCTTAAAAATTTATTCCAAAACATTTTTATTATTTACTAGACAATGGGTTTAATTAATTTATACCCTTGTTTGACTTTTTATAAAATGTTTTGAAAGAAATCTTTCCATCGTTTTCCAAACAAGGTCCTTTTTTACCTTTTTGACAAAATTAAGGTAATAATGTCTTTTTTATCTTATACGGCGGGTGTGGCTAGTTTCCACCATTATAAAATCGTCGAAGCTTCCCTTACAAGCTTATAAAAATATTTTCAAATTGAATGTTTTATTTTATAATTATGTGACTTTTAAATGATTTCAAAAAAAGAGATATTTCTCTCAAATAGATTTGATTTCATCTATGTCAACATCCTTTGATGGATTATAATCTTATTTGAAGTTGATTTATTATGATACAAAACTTCCATATAGTATTGATGGTTTTGTGATATGTTTGACTGTGGATGTGTTATTTTTATACTATTCATGGTTTATGAATAATGTATTGACATTTCGTATGCTTGTTTTAATACAAATGTTTACGTTATGTTTAAACCTATTCATATGAGGAATGCATTAGACTTAGTAAGTGACGGGTGGAGCCCGATATAGCTCCTCGAGGCATTGGTAGGTCTCTTGAGACAAACTAGTGTTTTGGAACAAGGACTTGAAAAAATATTATTTGTAGTCTTGGTACAAGGCCTTGACTATGTGGTTATGATAGTCCGACATTATGCACTCCATCATTATGAAAGTGGTTATTGATATTACAGGTGATTATTCGAATAGTATAATATCCATGTGAATAAGTAAATGTTGTTAGTTCATTTTATTTTTTCCATATTATGGTGAAGTTAAAATTTAAAAGGATTTTGTTTTAGATATACATTAAATTAAATGTTTATGTTTATTTATGAATGTTTACACCATATTGTTATCCTTACTGAGCATCTGAGCTCACCCCTTTATCTTATTATTTTTCCCAAAATGTGAAGAAGTATTTTATGACTGACCTATAGGGATAGTCTGAGGGGATATGATTGTGGACTATGGAGACTATGTTGTTGTAGTTTTTCACTTTATCATGAAATGTACGATTATTATGAATGTATATAGTGTTTCCAAGGCTATTAAACTAATCGGTCTATCGAGACTTGATCTTTTGTGATCATGCTAATGTTATGTAATAATGTAATGACTATGGGTAATTGGGGTTAGGGCGTTACAATATTGTTTCCTAAAAACCTTTTATTTAAAAAGGGTAAATAAATAACAAATAGATTTTTTTTTCATTTCACTAAAATTGTATCTAAAATTTATAGAAATTGAAGATGAAAACCCCTGGTTTTTTAAGTCTCAAATATTTAAAATGGAAAATGATATCTAAAAAAAGGACATCCTTAGGTATAAAATATCCAAAAACATATGTTTTCAACACAAAAAATCCAGAAAATTTAGAATTCGACAATTGAATATTTCCAGAAAGCATTGAAAATTTATACATACCCAATGGTCACTATAATATTTTAAAACAATTGTAACAAAACTTCATGGAATAATTTATAAAAAACTTTTCATAATTATAAGTAGTTCCAAATGAAATACCACTAACTTATATATCATTTAAATAATATCAAAATATATAGACAATTTAATTATAATAATAAATATTTCCTTTATATATGTTATAACTTAAGAAATTATTTTTATGAACATTGAATCAGGTTTCTGCTATAACCTATTTAACATACATTGAACCTAGTTACAAATACACATTAACTATTAAATTAGGAATCCATATTTGAATATTATATGAAGATGTATATGTTTATTTTCTTTATAAGACATTTTGGATTGTTTTGCTATTATGAAAGGGATTATTTAAGAATAAATCACCATATAAATTTATGATAATTAATAATAAATAAAATAAAAATGTTAAAAATAAACAGTCATTAAAATTTAAAAAATGTTACAATGTTTCACTGGATTGACTCATATACCCTTATTGAGTTCTTTATATAATTATACTTCAAATATAAAAATATAATGTCACAATTTGAGATATTAATGATTAAAAAATTATTATAAAATTATAAAACATGAAATATTTATTGCTATTTAATAGTTAAAAGTAAAGAATAATTTTAATCAAATTATTGGAAATTTAACTAAGTATAATACCCAAAAGATAAGTTGGAAATAATTAATGATGTGGTAAAATAATTTTCCATATAAAAATATATAATATATTGAATAAATATGAATTAACCGAAAAAATATAAATTATTATTATAAAAATAACATCTAAAAAATAAAAAATTTCTGAGAGTTGATATTAGCTAATGAATTGAATATTTATAAATGCATAATAATTAAAACATATAAAGCAGAATTCGAGAGAAAGTATTAGGAAATGAAAGATAAAATTGATCAATATTTATTCAAGTAATTTAAATTCAATTCACTGAGATGTATATACTACCAATACCAAGATCAATTAATCTTTATTCATGTAACGCCCCGACCCCAGTTACCCAGAGTCGGTGCTTTATTATATAACATTAGCATGATCAGAAGAAAGATCAAATCTCGAAAGACCGATTAGTTTAGTATCCTTGGAAACACTAGATACATTCATAAAGTTTTACATTACATCATAAAATGAAAACTACAACAATATAGTCTTCATAGTCCACAGTCTTATCCCCTCATACTATCACTGCAGGTCATTCATAAATTACTTCTTCACATCCTCAGAAAAATAAAACATAGAAAGGGGTGAGCTCAAATTCCCAGTAAGGATAATAATATAGCGGAAACTTTTATAAATAGGAATAAACATTTAAGGAAATGTATAAATAAAACAAAGCCTTTTAAACTTGATCTTCAACATAATATGGAAAAAATAAAATGAAATAATTCCATTTACTTATTCACATGGATATTCTACTAATCGAATAATCACATGCAATATCAATGACCACTTTCATAATGATGGAATGCATAATGCCAGACTATCATAACCACATATCCAAGGCCTCGTTCCATGACTACAAATAATATTTTTCCAAGGCCTTGTGCCAAGACACTAGTTTGTCTCATGAGACCTCATAATGCATCGAAGAGTTATAGCGGGCTCCACCTGTTACATATTAAGTCCAATGCATTCCCATATGAAAAGGTTTAAACATAACATAAACATTCGTATTAAAAATAGCATATGAAATGTAAATACCTCATACATAAACCATGAATGGTATAAAAATAACACATCCACAATCAAACATATCACAAAACCTTCAATACAATATAGAAGATTTGTATCATAATAAATCAACTTCAAATAAGTGTAAAATCGATCAAAGGATATTTACAAATATGAAATCAAAACTCTTTTAGAGAAATATCTCTTTTTATATTGAAATCATTTAAGAGACATATATTTATAAAATAAAACATTTTCTTTGAAAATATTCTCATAATATTATAAGGGAAGCTTCGACGATTTTATAATGGCAGAAAATAGCCGCACCCGCTGTATAATTTAAAAAAACATTCTTACCTTAATTCTGTCGAAAAGGTTAAAAATGACCTTGTTTGGAAAATGATGGAAAGATTCCTTTATAAACCACAATATCATTCTTTTGATATTAAAATAATATATAATTGGATGTTATATAACATATACAGAATCATTATCATGTTATATTTATTATTTACATGAATTAAACATCATTATTATAACCATACAAATAATAATGTTTTGAATAACAATTACACCACGACATGGAGACGGTAAACCGTACGTACACACATATGGTGACATGTCATTCAAAGGATCGATAGAATACTGAAATATGGTTTTACCATGTTTAAAATAACATCAAAGTATATATAATATACTGGAGTTATTATTTTAGAATGGTAATAACAAAGAAAGAAGAAGTGGAAGAAAAAAGGAACTTGAAAAAGGGTAGTGAAATCATTACCTCTTCTTCGGGTTCTTCCTTTTGATTTGATCAAAAGGGATCCTTAGGATGGATTTATGACTAAAGGAAGGCCTATAGGATGATGTGAGGGAAGTTTAGAGAGTATTTGGGCAGGTTTTGGCCTAACCAAAAGGATTTGAAGTTGTACATTAATGAGAAGGGGGAGTGCCCTTTTATAAGAGTGGTGAGGGGCACCTTTGGAAAAGTTATAAATATTATTTTATAATAAATTAATATTCAGTTTCTAATGGCTCCAAAGTGTATTATTTAAAGGTTAAGGTGGGTATGGGTCTAAAACCACTCAACCAATAGAATTTAGACAGGTTTGGGTCATTATATTAACCTTATATTTTAGTTTTAACTCTTAGTTAATTAGTTTGACACTTTCCATGTCACTTTGTATTTTTAAATTATATAGTTTATAAACTTACTATATACCTCCAAGAGACCCCAAAGTGGTCCATTAATGATACCTCTATCATGATATATGTCTTCTGGCCGACCCTTATATTTTTAGGAATTGAATATTAATTAATAATATAATATTTGTTTTAAAAACTCTTTTATGTCAATTTTGACACTATTTGGAAAATTGATTTTTGTGAAAATAATAACAGAATTATTACTTCGAAAAAAGTTAATTAAATCATTCCTAACATGTAATATTATCCAATAAAATTATTTTAATTCATAAAAAGTCTCAAATTATATTTATATGGGTATTTATAATATCAATTATTTGAATTTTTCACTATTATGGTAATTAATGCATCGTCATTGTGTCATAAATAAAATAAATTATTTAATGTCAAAAAATTATAAATAAAATATAATTATGTAGGAAATCTTATTATCGTGCTAATGAATATTAACAGTCTAATTTACCTTATGTATAACCGCATATTAAAAATATTTTAGTAAATAAACTTTGATTTTAACACTTTTAACTCTTCTTTGAATTAATTAATAATAAATGTCCTAATCTAATCCAAGTGGACCTAAATGATAATATTTTATTCTTAAGGTTGTTTTTGGTCGAGATAAAATTATCCAATAGAATTAGGATATGCGTTAGGGTAATATTAATATCACTTTTACCCTTAATTACCCTATTTACTTTTAACTGTGGTAAATAAAAGTAAAAAGTTACTATTCACCAAAAATTATTTTCATCTCATTGAACCACATTGTACTCCTTGATATTAACCGTTTCTCTCGGATTTTTGAAATTCCACTCACAGAAGCGATAAAATAATGTTTTATGAAAAATATAATTTTTTTAACGACCACTTAGTGGTTTCACTATTCATCAAAAAATGAAGTTTTTCAGAAAAATACCAAAAATTCACCCTAGTATAATTTCGATATTCCGAATCCAAAAATGAAGTCCATTTTGAAAAATAAAATTGATAAATTTTGAAAATTGTGTATTACTATTCATAATGGCTAGTTTGATTGGTTGTGGTGTGTTAGAACTCGATACTGCGTACAACACACGCTATTGCATTATTCAAAGAGAAGCGTTCCGTAGAAGCTTGTGGTGTTACATTATTCCCTCCTTCAAATAATTTCTTCTTTGAAATTTCTAGAATACTACCGCATGAAAAGACTTGGGTGGTTCTTCATCATAAGTTCCTCAGGTTCCCACGTTGCCTCTTCCATCTTATGGTTTCTCCACAAGACTTTTACCAGACGCGTCGTACAGTTTATCCGTACTTGTTCTCTTGTGTCAAGAATCTTGACGGTCTCTTCGCAATAAGATAGATCAGTTTCCAATTCTAATTCCTCATAGGTGAGTACATGCGTTGGGTCAGGCATGTATTTCCTCAATAGTGATACGTGCAACACATCGTGAACTTTGGAGAGATTTGGCGGCATTGCCAAATGGTAAGCTACAACCCCAATTCGTTCTAGAATTTCGAAAGGTCCGATGTACCTGGGACACAATTTACCTTTCTTACCAAAACATATGACTCCCTTCCCAGGAGATACCTTGAGGAAAACATGATCACTGACTTGAAATTCCAAATCCTTCCTTCGATTATCGGCATAGCTCTTCTGCCTACTTTGAGCTGTTTTGATATGGTTTTGGATTACCTTCACATTTTCCAACATTTCCTCCACCAGTTCAGGGCCTAAAATATTTCATTCACCAACTTCATCCGAACAAGTTGGTGTGCGACATCTTTTTCCGCATAACGCTTCATATGGTGCCATCTGAATACTCAAATGGAAGCTATTGTTATAGGAAAATTCTACCAGAGGTAAATATTGATCCCACATACCCAGAAAGTCATGTGAACAGGATCTCAACATGTCTTCTAAGGTTTGAATAGTTCGTTCTGATTGTCCATCTGTTTGAGGGTGGTAGGCATTGCTCAAATGAAGTTCAGTATCCAAGGATTTCTGAAGAATTTTCCAGAATCTTGAAGTAAAATGGGGATCACGATCAGAAACAATCGATAGGGGTACTCCATGAAGTCTCACCACTTCATTAATATATACACTTGCAAGTCGTTCAAGTGGTAAATCTTCTCTTATAGCAAGAAAATGTGCTGACTTGGTAAGACGATCAACAATGACCCATATTTCATCGTTCCTTCTAGGAGCCTTTGGTAACCCCATGACAAAGTCCACCGTAATATTATTCCATTTCCACTCTAGTATGGGAAGAGGTTGCATGACTCCTCCAGGCTATTTCCTTCCAGCTTTCACTTGTTGACAAACCATACATCTTGAGACAAAATCAGCAATCTCCCTCTTCATGTTGTCCCACCAAAAATGTTCCTTCAAATCTCTATACATTTTGGTGATCCCAGGGTGTATAGAAAAATTGAAACTATGAGCATCATCCTGAAATTCCCTTTTTGAGATCAGGGATGTCGGGAACACAAAGTCTCTTACCAAATTTCAAAATTCCATCTTCATACACAAAGTCTCTCAATCTCCAACCATTCAAAGCATTAATCTTCTATTGAAATTCTTCATCATCGGTCTGAGAACACTTAATCTTTTCTAGTAAAGATGGTTTGGCAACCATTTGAAAAAGCATTGATGTTTCACATTCCATGGTTATTCCTATGTCCATATTCACTAGATCAATGAAAATTGGATCACTTTCAATTATCATATTGTTCAAAACTCCATGGTCTTTTCTGCTCAAAGCATCTGCCACCTTTTTTGCTTTCCCCGGTTGGTAGTGTATCGTACAGTCATAATCTTTGAGTAATTCAAGCCATCTCCTTTGCCTCATGTGGAGTTCTTTTTTTGAGAAAATATACTTCAAACTCTTGTGATCAGTATAAATCTCACATTTTTCACCATAGAGGTAGTGTCTCCATATATTCAAAGCAAAGATCACAACTGATAACTCGAGATCATGAGTATGATAGTTTTGTTCATGAATTTTTAACTGTTGTGATGCATAGGCAATAACCCTATCATTCTGTATAAGGACACAACCAAGTCCTTTCTTCGATGCATCACTATAAATAACGAACCCATCATTCCCCGATGATAGAGTCAATATAAGAGCATTGGCTAATATTCTTTTCAGTTCTTCGAAACATTCTTCACACTCTTTTGTCCAAACAAATTTAACCCCTTTACGTGTGAGCTTCATTAATGGGTTAGCCAATCGGGAAACATTCTGGATGAAACATCGATAATAACCTGCCAAACCAATAAAACTACGTACCTCAGTTATACTCGTAGGTGCTTGAAATTCTTGGATTTCCTTGGTCTTAGAAGGATCAACATAGATTCCATCTTTAGAGACAATATGGCCAAGAAAAGAAATCTCCTGAAGCCAGAATTCACACTTGCTAAACTTCCCATATAATTCATGTCTTCTTAGAGTCTTCAGGATAATGCGCAAGTGATTTTCATGATCTTCGTAGCTTTTGGAGTATACCAAGATGTCATCAATAAATACCACCATAAATATATCGAGATATTCCTTGAAAACTCAATTCATCAGATCCATGAATACAGATGGTGCATTAGTCCATCCAAAAGGCATTACTGTAAACTCATAATGCCCATACCTGGTTCAAAATGCAGTCTTCGGAATGTCTTCCTTCTTCACACACAACTGATGGTATCTAGATCGAAGGTCAATCTTTGAAAAGTATTGAGCTCCTTGCAGTTGGTCAAATAAATCTTCAATGCGAGGTAGGGGATACTTGTTCTTTATTGTTATAGCATTGATCTCAACTTCTCATTCTGGAGGATGTCTAGGTAAATCTTCCGGAAAAACATCTACATATTCTTACACAATTGGTACATCATCTATTTGAACATTCCTTTCCTCACCCACTTTAATTTCATTCTCTTCCTCCCTAATAATTGAATTTAGTTGAGCTATTGGGGGTGGATCTAGATAAGAATTAGGTGGTGACGATTCTGCTCTAAAGATAAGGTGTTCCTTATCATCATCATCAAAAATCATAACCTCCTTACTCTTACAATAAATATTCGCATCATGATCCGAAAGCCAGTCCATACTATGGATTATATCAAACTCAATCATAGGTATGGCTATGAGATCAGCAGATAAAGAACATCTATGTTCTCTAATGGGGACTGATTCACAAAACTTTATTGCAATGATACTTCCCTTAAGATATTTAACTGACAACACCCTTGTTAATTCAAATTTGAAATATATAATTTTCTTAGAAAACTAGAATGATATGAAACAATGAGATGATCCAGAATCAAATAATGCATTTGCTAAACTTGAGGAAACCATTAAATTACCTGCCACCATGTCTTTGAGAGCTACTACCTCAGCAGTAGTGATAACATAATCTTGGCCTTGATCCCTTGGCCTTTTCTGAGGTAATTTCCCTTGACGCTTAGGACATTCATTTGCATAATGTCCCATATCCCTGCAATTGTATCATTGGACATCGGTAGCTTCCTTCTTCCCCTTGAAATCACGAGCTTGGTGGCCTTTTTCACCACACTTGTAACAGACTCCCGTTCCTTTTAAGAAAGTACAAGGGTGTTTCTTCCCACATTTACTGCCATATGGATATTCAACTTTTCCCTTCTTCCCTTTATTTCCATTCCCAGATTGATCAGCTGATCTCTTCTTCTCTTGCTTTGCTTTAAAGTCATATGACTTAGAGAATTCTATTTCTGTCTTGATAGCACATGAGACATGGTCTTCATACGATGAAAAGGATTGTGAGACTAATGTCCGATGGAGAAATGGTTTTAACCCATCAAAGAAACGATCAATATTACTTCTTGGGTTACGTATATAATCTACATCATACCTTGGCAACCTTGTAATGTTAGCATCATACTTTGCGACATTCTCATCCTCCTTTTGTCTCAGACTTAGAAATTGCCTTTCCATATCTGCTCGATGGTCACGAGGAAAGTATTTTTCAAAAAACAGATCTTTGAACTCCCTCCATTCCAAATTTGATACTTCATCATCTTCCTTCATGTTTTTAATCAATGCCCACCATTGATCAGAATCTATAGTGAGGCGGTAAACTGCCATGATAACTCTTTGCATTTCACTACTTCCCAAAGCCTGAAATATTTTCACTAGGGAACTTATCCATTGCTCAGCTACCAATGGATTTTTAATCCCATGGAATGTTGGTGGTTGTTGCCTTATGAAGCAATCTAACATTGATCCTCCATGCTGCGGATCAGGGTGCTCTATACGGGTAAGGTTATTATTCATAACCTGAGTGAGTAGTCCCAGTATGGTGGTTAGTTGATTAGCACCAGTTTCATCGCTAGATCCACTATAATTATTTTGAGTAGGAGGGAAATCCCTACATGGAGTGCGTGCATTAATACTTTTTCCATTTCTTCCACTAGGCGCCATTTCTAAATAATTTCATAAACTAGATCAGTTTATGAATCAAAATACATAATTCCATACTTATAAAACACTTAACATAAATTGAACTATTTATGGATATAATCCATAATCATAAAAATGTTTTCTTTGTGGAAGTATTTAATCATAAACCCTTCATAATTATTTGTAATGGAAATGAGAGTTATCCTAATCATATCACCCGGGAGTTTCGTAACCAAGAGTGCAACAAGGCCCGTTGTCATGCAACAGTTCCCATTCGAGTCTAGCTCAAAGCGGTGTTTTTGGGTTTTACCCCTAGGTACATCTGTGCCAGATCCGCCTCTACATGCTCGTATCCAGACAGGGGTGTATTGCTCAGAAAACTCACAAAATATTTACAATACCAAAATTCTAGGAAGTTCTTCTATACTAATCCTCAAAGTCCATCTTAAATATTTGTGCTTTAATCAGAGTTTATCTAAATCTAGTTTCCAAGGTTTATACTAAACTTCTTCTGATAGAAACTGTAACGCCCCGACCCCAGTTACCCAGAGTCGGTGCATTATTACATAACATTGGCATGATCACAAGAAATATCAAATCTCGAAAGACCGATTAGTTTAGTAGCTTTGGAAACACTAGATACATTCATAAAGTTTTAAACTACATCATAAAATGAAAACTACAACAATATAGTCTCCGTAGTCCACACTCTTATCCCCTCATACTATCTTTGCAGGTCATTCATAAATTACTTCTTCACATCCTGTGAAAAATAAAACATAGAAAGGGGTGAGCTTAAATGGCCAGTAAGGATAACAATATAAAGGAATCTTTCACAAATAGGAATAAAAATTTAAGGCAATGTATAACTAAAAAAAGCCTTTTAAACTTGAACTTCAACATAATATGACAGAAATAAAATGAAATAATGCCATTTACTTATTCACATGTATATTCTACTAATCGAATAATCACATGCAATATCAATAACCACTTTCATAATGATGGAATGCATAATGGCAGACTATCATAACCACATAGGCAAGGACTCATGCCAAGACTACAAATAAGATTTTTCCAAGGCCTTGTGCCAAGACACTAGTTTGTCTTATGAGACCTAACGATGCATCGATCAGCTATAGCGGGCTCCACCCATCACATATTAAGTCCAATGCATTCCCATATAAAAAGGCTTAAACATAACATAAACATTCATATTAAAAATAGCATAGGAAATGTAAATACTTCATCCATAAACCATGAATGGTATAAAAATAACACATCCACAGTCAAACATATCACAAAACCTTCAATACAATATATAAGTTTTGTATCATAATAAATCAACTTCAAGTAAGCATAAAATCAATCAAAGGATGTTGACATAGATGAAATCAAAACTCTTTTTAGAGAAATATCTCTTTTTATTTTTTAATAATTTAAGAGTCATATATTTATAAAATAAAACATTTTATTTGAAAATATTCTTATAAGTTTTTAAGGGAAGCTTCGACGATTTTATAATGGCGAAAAATAGCCGCACCCGCCGTATAAGTTAAAAAAAACATTCTTACCTTAATTCTATCGAAAAGGTTAAAAAGGACCTTGTTTGGATAACGATGGAAATATTCCTTTATAAACCACTTATAAAAGTCAACAAGGGTATAAATGACTTTAACCCATATTCTAGTAAATAGTAAATATGTTTTGAAATACATTTTTAAGAAACATGGATGTGGATGATAAATAAGTCCCAGTAGATTATTACGTATAAACAACCTCGAATTATGAAGAGATTGCGAAATAAACCCTTACCTTGTACTTTTAATTGGTTGGGGTAGTTTAAACTTATTTATAATGGTGAAATAATTGTTATTAAATTATACAAGAATAATATACATTAATATGATATCATATATGATTTTTTAACATTTCTTTGTTAATAATATCTTAATATTATTGTCATTTCGGGTGTTAAATTACTCATTTTCTTTTATATGTTTTATTATGTAAGACATGTTTGTTATGGATAGGTTGTATCTTATTCATATCCAGAATGATATTAATTCCTTAAACATTATTATTAATCTTCAAATGATAATTAGACATGAATGGATACGATGGAGAATGAATCTCATCGCGTTCGTGGAGACGGTAGTCCGTACGTACGCACAAGCGACAATATCATTATTTTGATATTAAAATAATATTTAATTGTACGGTATATCATATATAAAGAATCATTATCATGTTATATTTATTATTTACATGAATTACACATCATTATTATAACCATCCAAATAATAATGTTTTGAATAACAATTACACCATGATGAGGAGACGGTAAGCCGTACGTAAGCACGTATGGTGACATGTCATTCAAAGGATGGATAGAATACTGAAATATGGTTGTAAGATGTTTATAATAACATAAAAGTATATATAATATACTGGATTTATTTTTTTAGAATGGTAATAACAAATAAAGAAGAAGTTGAAGAAGAAAGGAACTTGAAAAAGGGTGGTGAAATCATTACCTCTTCTTCGGGTTCTTCCTTTTGATTTGATCAAAAGGGCTCCTTAGGTTGGCTTTCTGACTAAAGTAAGGCCTCTAGAATGAAGTGAGGGAATTTTAGAGAGTATTAGGGGTTGGCTGAACCAAAAGGATTTGAAGGTGTGAATTAATGAGAAGGGGGAGTGCCCTTTTATAAGAGGGGTGAGGGGCACCTTTGGAAAAGCTAGAAATATTATTTTACAATAAATTCATATTCAGTTTCTAATGGCTCCAATGTTGATTATTTAAATTTTAAGGTGGGTATGGGTCAAAAACCACTCAACCAATATAATTTAGACAGGTTTGGGTCATTATATTAACCTTATCTTTTAGTTTTAACTCTTAGTTAATTACTTTTACACTTACCTTGTCACTTTGTATTTTTATATTATATAGTTAATAAACATACAATATACCTCCAAGATACCCCCATGTGGTATATTAAGGATACACCTATCATGATATAAGTCTCTTGGCCGAACATTAGATTTTTAGGAATTGAATATCAATTAATAATATAATATTTGTTTTAAAAACTCTTTTATGTCCATTTTGACACTATTTGGAAAATTGATCATTGTGAAAATCATTACAGAATGATTACTTCGAAAAATGTAATTAAATCATTAATAACATGTCATATTGACATATAAAATTATTTTAATTCATAAACATTCTCAAATTATATTTATTTGGGTATTTATAATGTCAATTATTTTAATTGTTCACTATTATGGTAATTACTGCATCATCATTGTGTCATATATAAATTAAATTATTTAATGTCAAAAAATTATAAACAAAATATAATTATGTAGGAAATATTTATAGCTTTCTAATAAATATTTACAATCGAATTTACCTTATGTATAGCTCTATATTACAAATGTTTTAGTAAATAAACTTTGATTTTGACTCTTTTAACTCTTCTTTGAATTAAATAATAATAAATGTCATAATCTAATTCAATTGGACCTAAATGATAATATTTTATTCCTAAGGTTGTTTTTGGTCGAGATACACTTGTCCAATAGAATTAGGACACGTGTTATGTAGAGACCCAAAGCTTGACGTACATGGACATTACATTACTTTTGCGGAATACTTAGTACATAACAAAAACACACACACAAGGATCGTAATAGTTTAGTGTCTTTGGAAACTCGGAATATAATCGTCTAATCGTGGTGAAAGATCATCAACATCTCCGATAAAGATCTTCTTCTTTTTTACCTAAAACCTTTCTTTATATCCTGTGGAAAATAAAACATAAAAGGGTGATCTCAAATGCTCAGTAAGGGTAAACAAAAGAAATATCAATCACATCATATTCATAAGAACATAACATTTTGGAAATCTTAACCTGCAAAAAAGAGCATAATTTCATAACATGGGATAAATCATAGTAGTGAAATGAAATCCCAATAATCATAACTTAAAAAATGAAACTTTGTGGAATACACACATAATCATAGAGAATCATTTCTTATTATTTAAGACTCATTTCCATGACTATCTTAGTGGACAAAGTCCATTTTTGAACCGAGTCACCCTCGTTTCAGTCCTGTTTCACTGAACCGGTATAAACTACCATTCCTGCCATGTCTATCTCATGAGATATAAAATCTTTACCCAATGCATTGGAGGGAGATATAGGTCCCACCCATCCCATTATGATACCATTCTTATGTGTGCCACAAAATCATAAACCATACATCATTTCATAACCCATGTAATAAAAATGCGAATCTTAAACATCGTGACATCATAAAACAATTCATATAAGATTAAGGAATTCATAAAAATATTTCCATCACAACATAATCAAATCAATTTAATAATAGAGATAAAAACAGAACCCTTTATTATCTTAGATGGAAAATAATTTTGATAAAACATTTGAAATACATTCTTGAGGAAAATATCCTTTCGGCTTCAAAAACACTTTTCCTTTCTTAACATTTTGTACAATTATAAACTAGAATAAGTTGATTAAAAATAAACTTGAAAACTTTTAAAGTAAGATTCTTGGAAATAATGTTTTTAAAATCCATTCATGCCGTATAAGTTAAAAAAACATTCTTCGTACTTTTGTCAGAAAAGTCAAAAAGCACCTCATATGAAAAACAGCAAAAGATTACTTTCATATCCTTTACTAAAAACTAACCGAAGGGTAAAATTTGATTTAAACAATTGTAGATGGATAATATTACATATTGAGGAAACATGGATGTGTATGATAAAATACAACCCACTAAATACCAAAGTATAAACAATCTCGGATAAAAATGAGATTGTGATATTTCCCTTACCTTAGGTCCGATTTGCTTCGTATGTGTCCGAACCTCCTGTATAATGATTTAAATAATGTCATTTACTTATTACATAATCATACTCATTGTTATGATATCATATATGGTTCACTTATGACTTTATATTACCCGTTCGTTTGTAAATTCAATGTTAATGAGCGTTTTGTGTAAAATTGTTTTATTTGTCGTCCGTGTTTTGACTTGTAATTATTCATATGATTACATAGATCATGATTACTTAATTCCAGAATATAAAACACGATTTATATATAATATATATTCAGAATATTTATATATATTTATATATAATAGATCTGTAAATGGAAAGAAATACACTATTCATGGAGACGGTAGACCATACGTACGCATGAACGTTGTTTTGTTTTCCTTATTGAGTTGAATGGAATTAAGTAGATGAAATACATATATATACACATAAATACAGAATCATTATTATGTCATATATTTCATTATTAATTATTATATATACTTTATAATCATTCATGAACAGTTAACGTGGAGAATGAATCTCATTGCGTCGTGGAGACGGTAGTCCGTACGTACGCACGAGCGATGATATCGTTCTCATGATCGTGGAATTGTATTGGAGTGTATGTATAATATTTCAGAATCAATATAACTATGTAATAGTAATATATAGTCATTATGTACACCATTATACCCATCCAAGTAAGGTGGTGGTGGAAAATAGATTACACCACGACGTGGAGACGGTATTTCATACGTTTGCACGCGCGGTGATTTCGTTTTCCGTAGGATGGATAGATGATGAAATACGGTTATTACATAATTATAATAACATATTAGTATATAAGTGATAATTATGTTATTACTTAATAATGAAACAACCTTATAAGAAGAAGTGGAAGAAGAAATAAAGATGAAAGAATCGGTAACAGGCATTACCTCTTCTTTGAAGCGCTTCTTTGAGACCTCCTTTTAGGGCACTATAACTGGTATTTGAAGAAGACCAGGACCTCTAGGATGTCTCTAGGGAAGTTGGGAGAATAAATATGCAGGGGTTGGCCGAGCTTGAAGGCTCAATGTGGTGTGAGGAAGAGGGGGTAGGAGGTTCCCTTTTATAAGGGAGGAGAGGGGCACCTTTGGAATAACTAAATATATTATTTTATTATAAAGCCAAATTCGGTTTTAAATAGCTCCAAATTGATTTATTTCGAATCTAAGGTGGGGATGGGTAGAAATAATTTCATCCAATAGAATTTAAACAAGTTTAGGTTCCTATTTTAACCTTATCATTTATATTTAACTTTAAGTTAGATAATTTTACTTTTACCGTGTCTTCTTGTTTTCTTACACTATAAGGTTAATAAACTTACTATATCAAGCCAAAAAAACCCCAAGTTGCTTTTTGTTAATACATATAACCTTATCTAAGTCATTTTTCCGAACCTTAGATTTTTAGAAATAAAATAACAATTAATAATATAATATTTGTTTTAAAAACTATTTTATGTCAATTTTGACACTATTTAGTAATTGAATTTTGTGAAAATTATAACAGAATGATTAGTTCGAATAAAGTTAATTAAATCAATACTAACATGTCATATTAACCTATAAAATTATTGGAATTCCTAAAAAGACTTAAATTACATTTATTTGGGTATTTATAACATCAATTATGTAAATATTTCATTAATAAGAAAATTACTGTATCATCTTTGTGTCATTATAAATGATAATTATTTAATCCCTAAAAATTTTAAATAACTTCCTATGATGTAGATAATTGTATTATATTTCGGGAGACTATTCATGTTCTAAGTTTCATGAAGTGTATCACTAAATTAAAATTATTATACTTATAAGCTTTAAGAAAGTGACATGTTGTCACATTCTTTGGTTTTAATAATAATTAAACTATTTTCATGGAAAAAAGTCCATAAAATGAATCTAATCCGACCCTTAGGTGATATGGGTCGACTTTTAGTCATCCAATATGATTTTGACATGTGTTAGGGTAATTTTATAATATTATATTTATCCTTAATTACCTGATTTACCTTTAACTATGATAAATAAAATTTACCGTAGTTACTATTCATAATTCCCAAAAATAAAAAGTGGCTTATTAACATAATTTGGATCCACTGATTCCAAATATGGAAACCATTTTTTCCAAATTCAATACACAAAAGTTGCAGAAATTAAATTAAAATTAATCCCGTTGTCGAAAGAAAACATGTTTTTCTTTAAAACATTGCAAAAGATTGAATTGATTTATCCTACGAATTCAAGGTAGAATCAATGCTAATGACATAAATTATATTAAATGGTAAAAATATTTTCTATTTATACTTTAAAACCATTCAATATTATAATTTAACCATATAAATTATTGCGATGAAAAAAGTTGTTTTTAATTAAAATATAGCGTGTTTTTACTATTCATCAAAATATGAAAGTTACCCGAATAATAAGAAATATTTATCCAAAGTAAATTTTAATTTCATGATTCCAAAGAAAAATTTTATTTTGTCAAATTGAACTTATAAACATGTCAAAAACTAGATTTAAAGTGGGTGCGCCATCAAAAGGCGGCAAAACTGCATTTTTTTAAAAATACTTATTTTACCTGAAAAATTTATTTTGTTCTTATACCATGTTTTAGAAAATGCGTTGGATGAATAATAAGATTCAAAATTTAGTTAATACTATTCATAACAGCTAGTTCATAATAATATTATAATAATATATCATTGTTTATTAAAACCCGGTATTGTGTACAACACACGCTATCGAGGAAGGTCGCGATTGCGTGTAATGCAAGCCAAGTCAGGGTTGCGTGCTGTGCAAGAATCCTTCGTTGTTTCGTATATCATAATCCAACCATATTTCATTTATACATTGAATATATATATATACTCAATGTTGCGTAGAATAACTATTATTAAAATTGTGTGTAACACGATCCAAGAATAGTGTTGCGTATACTGCAACCTAATATGGTGTTGCGTATAGCGCAAGGTAATCTTGGCGTAGCCCACAACATAAGAAATTAATGAAATTAAAAGAATATTTTTCATAAAATCTTGGAGTGTTACATTCTACCCCCCTTAAAATGAATTTCACCCTCGTAATTCATCGGGGTTATAAATGGTTTACTATTCAAAAGTATCTTTAATAGAAACCCACATTGTAAAAAGGAATACCAAAACCAATATTTAAAAACAAAAGTGTGAAACGTAACGTTTACCCAAATAAACAAATCACCGGGTTTCCACATAGGTGAAAATATGGATATGGAAGAGAAATCTAACCATCATGTTCTGATGGAGAGTGGTAGAGAACATGGCTATAGAAAAGCCAGCAATCACAAAGCAATAAATTTGTGATGATCTAAGGTACCATCTGATTAATCAGATATAAGAGCACTAGGACAACATTTTTGGTTTTCAAGATCATTTCCCTAAAGTTGATGAAATTGGAATTAGAAGAAATACTTTCGTGATTTTGGTAGAGTCTCACCGTTTGTCATTCTTTGGAGAATTTCCACTTCATCTCTTAAAGAAATTAAGTTGAATTTTTCATTCGTGATGTGTTAGCAGATCATGTGATAGAATGATGTGTCATTCCATCTGTCTCAAACAAAAGGTTAGAAATGTTATCAAAAAACACATAAGTCCATCTATAGTGAGATTAATCATATATGGTTCCTAAAATGAACTTATACTTCATATATCATACCGCTTAATAAAATAAAACTAGTTTCTACTAACCAGGGACTTCCTGTAGGCCAGTGGTAGGCGATAAAGGTCAGTCGCACTTCGGTTGTGGGTTCGATTCCTACGACTTTGTCCGACGCGATGGGCTATCGCCCGTCCTGCAGGCTGTCCTTTTTCTAAAACTATATTAATATAACATCCCATCAATAATATCGAAAAAAACTTATATACTTAAACAATACTAACTTATGTCCAACATAATCCATTCCAACCTTTAGGCTTATCCATAATACTGCAGTCCATTCTCATAATATAGTGAAAACGATTACCAGAGATTTAATACCATCGTTGATCCCCATATATCATATGATATGTCTGGTTGGTCACATTCCAAACATTCAAAGGCCTTAATCATGTATTCTCTTGAATACCCATTGAACCTTAGTGAAAACATGAATGTAGTTAAAAGTTAACACTTTACACATACCAAAATCCTCAAAATTCTATATACTCAAACCATGATATCACTTAGTCCTTATATCAATCATGAGCTCATGAATACTATCAAACATATTAGATTCTCTTTATCCCTTCATTATGTGCATATCATCTACTTTCCAAAAATATTTCAATCACTTTTCATGGTTACCGATGCCATAAAATTATTGAAAACCACAATAGACCAAAACATAAATATTCCAATATTCCACGATACTATATACACAATTATTTCGGAATCCCATTACATAAACACTTAATCACTCCACCACATCGTTGTCATATTCAACATCGCCAATGGTGATCGCATGTGACTTCCCTTTGTCCTTTGCCTTAAGTGGTTGCTCATGTCGATCATCACTAACCCTAGGATTAGGGAATTTATTTGCATAATGCCCCATTTTTTTGAACATGAAGCATTGAAGTGTAGTAGGTTCATTCTGTGTATCCCTTCCTTTGTTTGCATCATTAGAAATATTCTTCCCATCATTGCGGCATTCAAATGCCCGATGAACTTCCTTTCCACATTTGAAACATTTACTTGTCCCTTTAAGACAATCTCCACCATGCTTCTTTCCACACTTTGAGCATAAGGAAACATTCATCTTCTTTTCACCATTATTCTGAGATTTCTCCTTGAACTCCATCTTTCGTTTCTTGTCAAAACTATGAGATGGATAAGTAAAACCAACTTCCATTTCTACCTTGATAGCACAACACACAATTTCATCATAGCTACTGAAGTCTCTTATAGCTAATGCCCTTCGAAGATTTGGTTTAAAGCCACTAAAGAATCGATCAACTTTACTTGCAGGTTGGATGATAAATCCAGATGCATACCTTGCAAGCCATGTAAAATTCGCTTCGTATATACCAACAGATTCATCATCCTTTTGCTTTAGTTCAAGAAACTCCTTCTCCATCTTTGTTCTAAGAATACGAGGGAAGTACTTATTGAAAAATAAGTTTTTGAACTCGTCCCATTCCATGGACTCAATTTCATCTCTTTGCCTCGTATTCTTGATAAGATTCCACCATTGATCAGCTTCACCTTCCAAACAATATTCTTATAATATGACTTTATCATGTTCAGAATATTGAAGAACTGAAAATATCTTTTCAGTGGTACTGATCCATTGTTCAACAACAAGTGGATCAGAAGATCCACTGAAAGAAGGTGGACGTTGCCTCATGAAGGACTCAATAGAATATTGTTCCCTTCTCTGCGCATTTGGAAGTCCAGAATGACTCATAGATTGTGTAAGTATAGCAATAAGATTTTTCACTCCATCTGCCATAACAGTTGTTTGTTCCGGAGGAAAATCATTGCATTGATCAACACGGTTCCTTCGAGTTCCAGCCATCGTCTAAAACCCAAAAAGAATAGTGTGAGAGGCAAAAATCATGCTAGGGAAAACATCATAATAAAGGGGGAGTACCTTCAATATCTAACATCTTAGGTTTAATTCTATGATCGTTAGTGTAATTCTAGTACTATAACCTATATGTATACTTAACCTTAGGGACATCCCTAGACATACCTTAGAAATATCTTTAGGGATCTCACTAAAGTTCTCGCATCCTAGTTTCCAAAGGTTAACTAAACCTTTCCTCTGATACCAACTGTAGAGACCCAAAGATTGATGTACATGGACATTACATTACTTAGTACATAACAAAAACACACACACAAGGATCGTAATAGTTTAGTGTCTTTGGAAACTCAGAATATAATCGTCTAATCCTGGTGAAAGGTCTTCAACATCTCCCATAAATATTTTCTTTTTTTACCTAAAACCTTTATTTATATCCTGGGGAAAATAAAACCTAAAAGGGTGAGCTTAAATTCTCAGTAAGGGTAAACAAAAGAAATATCAATCACATCATATTCATAAGAACATAACATTTTGGAAATCTTAACCTGCAAAAGAGAGCATAATTTCATAACATGGGATAAATCATAGTATTGAAATGAAATCCCAATAATCATAACTTAAAACATGAAACTTTGTGGCATACACACATAATCATAGAGAATCATTTATTATTAGTCAAGACTCATTGCCAGGACTATCTTAGTGGACAAAGTCTATTTCTGAACCGAGTCACCCTCGTTTCAGTCCTGTTTCACTGAACCGGTATAACCTACCGTTCCAACCATGTCTATGTCATGAGATATAAAATCTTTACCCAATGTATTGGAGGGAGATATAGGTCCCACCCATCTCATAATGATACCATTCATATGTGTGCCACAAAATCATAAACCATACATCATTGCATAACCCATGTAACAAAAATGGGAATCTTAAACATCGTGACATCATAAAACAATTCATATAAGATTAAGGAATTCATAAAAATATTTCCATCACAACATAATCAAATCAATGTAATAATAGGGATAAAAATAGAACCCTCTATTATCTTAGATGGAAAATAATTTTGATAAAACACTTGAACTCCATTCTTGAGGAAAATATCCTTTCTGCTTCAAAAACACTTTTCCTTTCTTAACATGTTGTAAAATTATAAACTAAAAGAAGTTGATTAAAAATAAACATGAAAAATTGTAAAGGAAGCTTCTTGTAAATAATGTTTTAAAAATCCATTCATTCTATATAAGTTAAAAAAAACATTCTTCGTACTTTTGTTGGAAAAGTCAAAAAGTACCTCGTATGAAAAACGACAAAAGATTCCTTTCATATCCTTTACTAAAAACTCACTAAAGGGTAAAATTGGATTTAAACAATTGTATATGGATAATATTACATATTAAGGAAACATGGATGTGGATGATAAAATACAACCCACTAAATACCAAAGTATAAACAATCTCAGATAAAAATGAGATTGTGATATTTTCCTTACCTTAGGTCCGGTTTGCTTCGTATGTTTCCGAACCTCCTGTATAATGATTTAAATAATTTCATTTACTTATTACAGAATCATAATCATTGTTATGATATCATATATGGTTCACTTATGACTTTATATTACCCGTTCTTTTGTAAATTCAATGTTAAAGAGTGTTTTGGGTAAAATTGTTTTATTTGTCGTCCGTGTTTTGACTTGTAATTATTCATAAGATTACTTAGATCATGATTAATTAATTACAGAATATAAAACATGATTTATATATAATATATATTCAGAATATATATATATATATAATAGATCAGTAAATGGAACGAAATACACCGTTCATGGAGACGGTAGACCGTACGTACGCATGAATGCTGTTTTCTTTTCCTTATTGAGTTGAATGGAATTAAGTAGATGAAATACATATATATATACACATAAATCCAGAATCATTATTATGTAATATATTTCATTATTACTTATTATATATACTTTATAATCATTCATGAACGGTTAACGTGGAGAATGAATCTCATCGCGTCGTGGAGACGGTAGTCCGTACGTACGCACGAGCGATGATATCGTTCTCATGATCGTGGAATTGTATTGGAGTGTATGTATAATATTTCAGAATCAATATAACTTTGTAATAGTCATATATAGTCATTATTTACACCATTATACCCATCCAAGTAAGGTGGTGGTGGAAAATAGATTACACCACGGCGTGGAGACGGTATTCCGTATGTACGCACGCGCGGTGATTTCGTTTTCCGTAGGATGGATAGATGGTGAAATAAGGTTGTTTCATAATTATAATAACATATCAGTATATAAGTTATAATTATGTTATTACTTCATAATGAAACAACATAATAAGAAGAAGTGGAAGAAGAAATAAAGATGAAATAATCAGTAACGGGCATTACCTCTTCTTTGAAGCGCTTCTTTGAGACCTCCTTTTAGGGCACTATAATTGGTCTTTGAAGAAGACCATGACCTCTAGGATGTCTCTAGGGAAGTTGAGAGAAGAAATTGGCAGGGTTTGTCCGATCTTGAAGGCTCAAAGTGGTGTGAGGAAGAGGGAGGAGGGCGTGCCCTTTTATAAGGGAGGAGAGGGACACCTTTGGAATAACTAAAAATATTATTTTTTTATAATGCCAAATTCGGTTTTAAATAGCTCCAAATTGATTTATTTCGAAGATAAGGTGGGTATGGGTATAAATAATTTCATCCAATAGAATTTAGACAAGTTTAGGTTCCTATTTTAACCTTATCATTTATATTTAACTTTAAGTTAGATAATTTTACTTTTACCGTGTCTTCTTGTTTTCTCACACTATAAGGTTAATAAACTTACTATATCAAGACAAAAGAACCCCAAGTTGTTTAGTTTTAATATATATAACCTTATCTAAGTCATTTGGCCAAACCTTATATTTTTAGGAATAAAATAACAACTAATAATATAATATTTGTTTTAAAAACTATTTTATGTCAATTTTGACACTATTTAGTAATTGATTTTTGTGAAAATAAAAACAGAATGATTAGTTTGAAAAAAGTTAATTAAATAAATACTAACATGTCATATTAACCTAGAAAATTAGTGTAATTCCTAAAAGGTCTTAAATTACATTTATTTGGGTATTTATAACATCAATTATGTTAATATTTCATTAATAAGACAATTACTACATCATCGTTGTGTCATAATAAATGATAATTATCTAATAACTAAAAATTTTAAATAAATTCCTATGATGTAGATAATTGTATTATATTTCTGGAGACTATTCATGTTCGAAGTTTCATGAAGTGTATCACTAAATTAAAATTATTATACTTATAAGATTTAAGAAAGTGACATGTTGTCACATTCTTTGGTTTTAATAATAATTAAATTATTTTCATAGAAAAAAGTCCATTAAATGAATCTAATCCGACCCTTAGGTGATATGGGTCGACTTTTAGTCATCCAATAGGATTTTTACATGTGTTAGGGTAATTTTATAATATTATATTTACCCTTAATTACCCGATTTACCTTTAACTATGGTAAATAAAATTTACCGTAGTTACTATTCATAATTCCCAAAAATAAAAAGTGGCTTATTAACATAATTTGGATCCACTGATTCCAAATATGGAATCCATTTTTCCAAATTCAATACACAAAAGATGCAGAAATTAAATTAAAATTAATCCCGTTGTCGAAAGAAAACTGGTTTTTCTTTAAAACATTGCAAAAGATTGAATTGATTTATCCTACGAATTCAAGGTAGAATCAATGCTAATGACATACATTATATTAAATGGTAAACATATTTTCTATTTATACTTTAAAACCATTCAATATTATAATTTAACTATATAAATTATTGTGATGAAAAAAGATGTTTTTAATTAAAATATAGCGTGTTTTTACTATTCATCAAAATATGAAAGTTACCAGAATAATATGAAAAATTTATCCAAAGAAAATTTTTATTTCATGATTCCAAAGAAGAATTTTATTTTTTCCAATTGAACTTATAAACATGCAAAAAACTATATTTATGTGGGTGTGCCATCAAAAGGCGGTAAAACTGCATTTTTTGAAAAATACTTATTTTACCCGAAGAATTTATTTTGTTCTTATACCATGTTTTAGAAAATGTGTAAGACGAATAATAAGATTCAAAATTTAGGTAATACTATTCATAACGACTAGTTCATAATAATATTATAATAATATATCGTTGTTTAGTAAAACCCGATATTGCGTACAACACACGCTATCGAGGAAGGTCGCGATTGCGTGTAATGCAAGCCAAGTCAGGGTTGGGTGATGTGCAAGAATCCTTCGTTGTTTCGTATATCATAATCCAACCATATTTCATTTATACATTAAATATATATATATATATATATACTCAATGTTGCGTTGAATAACTATTATCAAAATTGTGTGTAACACGATCCAAGAATAGTGTTGCGTATACTGTAACCTAATACGATGTTGCGTATAGTGCAAGGTAATCTTGGTGTAGCATACAACACAAGACATTAATGAAATTAAAAAAATATTTTTCATAAAATCTCGGGGTTTTACATGTTAGGGTAATAATAATATCATTTTTACCCTTAATTACCCTATTTACTTTTAACCGTGGTAAATAAAAGTAAAAAGTTACTATTCACCAAAAATTATTTTCATCTCAGTGAACCACATTTTACTCCATGATATTAACCGTGTCTCTCGGATTTTGGAAATTCCACTCACAGAAGCCGTAAAATTATGTTTTATGAAAAATTCAGTTTTTTAACTACCACTTAGGGGTTTCACTATTCATCAAAAAATGAAGTTTTTCAGAAAAATACCGAAAATTCAACCTAGGATAATTTCGATATTCCTAATCCAAAAATGAAGTCCATTTTGAAAAATAAAATTTATAAATTTCAAAAAGTGGGTATTTCTCTTCATAACGGTTAGTTTGATTGGTTGTGGTGTGTTAGAACTCGATGTTGCGTACAACACACGCTATTACATTATTCAAATAGAAGCGTACCGTAGAAGCATGGGGTGTTACAATTCATATATAAGATAAAATTTATAGTTTCACAAATGAAAGAAAAGTGTCATTTTTATTCAGCTAGTTTTTTATTTATGTAATGGGATGTCACAAGAGCTAATCAGTAATATTATTATTATTACCATTTTAATGAAATGTATCATAATTATAGAAATATATTCCAAATATAGGAAATACTGTTTTCCTTTCAAATAATAAAATTAATAATAAGAGGAATAATATTTAAAAGAACCTCTTATGTTAAGGATTTTTAAATAAGATAAATATCGAATCCAAAATAAAAAATAAATATTTAGAAAATAAAATCTAAATTTCAAAATAAATTAAAACTATAATCATCTAAATGATGGAAATGTACCATTTACACATAAAATGTCCTTATATACTATCTCCCCACTCTCTCTCAATCTCTCTTTAAGGTGTCAAAATGTTGTTTTTCATAGAATACATAAATTACTATGATATATTGGTTTTAATTTTTTTCATTAAATATATAATTAAAAAAAATAAAGTTTGGAATTAAAAAAACAATGATAGAAAACATTGGAATATTTAAAAAGAAAATTATAAAAAATAATAATATGTGGATATATACAGAACATTCCTGATCAAATACTAATTCAATTTCACTTCTTTAAGTTAGAAATTTTTAAAATTATATAAAATAACTCCCTCCATAATAACTAATAAAAACCAATATATATTTTCTTTACATAAATAATTAATAAAATATTTATAAAAATACTATAAGTGTATATTAAATAATCTATTTATATTTTAAACTATTTTAGATAACTAGTAATATTTTATTGAAACGAGAAATTTGATTTTCAAATACAAAGTCAAAATAATTATTTATAAATCATCATGTTATTACTAAAATGAATAATAATGAAAACATAAAATTTATTAAGTTAGTTATGATTCAAATTTACCTTTGTTTAACCATAATAAAATATAGGACTGATGGATTATAAATATATGATGATGTGAAAATAAAAAAAGGATGTAAAATATAAAACAATTGGTTAAGATGAATCATTAAGGAATGAGAATTATAAAATGTGTAATTTTTAGGAACCTTCATTTAGATTTTTAGAAATATGGGAAAATGACATTAGAAGTATAGTAAATTGACTATCTATATAGATTTATCTATATAAACTCTTTCTATTTAAAATTTTGATTCTGAATAGTTTGGATGGATTATTTAACCAATATTCTATGAGTAATTCCAATAATATTATTTTCACTCAAAGTGTATTGTCCAAAACCACTCATTTTTTTCTTCTTATGTCTAGTTATTTAGGGATAAATAATTATTCCTTGTTTGGTCTTACTGAGAGGGACCTATACCCTTATCATAGTCATCAAGAGGATGAAAATGGTCTTAGAATGGCTCCATCCCCTAACTTACCCTATCTAATTAGTTTTTCATGAAGGTCCTACCATAAAAGGAAAACAATACTATTTTATCTCCAAAATTTATTCACATGATGAATTATTCCCCTATCCATAATTTGGTTGTTTTCTAAGTGAAAATGGATCTGTAGGATCAAACAACCCAGTGGTAATCAGAGAAATGAACTAATAAAACTTTGAGAATTATATCACATGGATACATGGTCAAGATTACACTAATTACTCTTATGTGCATGAAAATATATTTAGTGAGGATATTTCAACATGAGTTATTTTTCACAAAGAAATTTAAATTACTGGAGGGTTCTTTTGATACGGAAAAAATGGCTAAGATATTAACCATGGAAGTTATTCAATGTAACGAGGTTCTTCTAAACCACATGAGATTGTCCTCATGATGGGAAAACAAAAATTGTTTTCTATTGTAGATCAAAGTATGGTGATTTTCAGATCAAATTTGAGACAGTAATTGGTTTATTATCAAGAAATTGAATAGGCCAGGTGAAGATTGAATCATGATTATTTTATTTATAGGTAGAAGTGAGTGACTTTAACTAGAGAAGCCTCTAATATTGTCCAAGTGTTAATCTAAACCTGATGTGTTTTATCAATCAATTATATATATAGTTGAATGATATTGTTGAATTTAGAATCGAGAATGTTTTATTGCAAATAATGGTTATTTTTATCCTATTATGTTTTTAATGGTTCTATTAAACTATTAACAGTTATTTTTATTGAAAATAAAAATATAAAGCTATATGGGTGGAGTAGGGTAGATGATGTTTATGGGGTAAGGGTGTTTGTAGTGGCGGAAGTTTCCTACATTTAAAAAATATAATATTACTAATAATACTTATAAAAATTATACCATATATATTCTTTGCATCAGTCTACATATATATAAATTAATCGTTTATTATAAAATACATTTCTATGAGAATATATATTAACAGTTTTTATAAACACTATGGAAAATGAAAAATATATTTCTTATTTTTCAGATATTGATATCAATATTAATTTTATTTATTTAGATCATAATATCAAAATAATAGTCAAACATAATTTTATTTCATAATTTTTTATGAAATAACTAAATAACATATTATTGTAATATTTTTTGTAGAACAATATATAAATAAACTTTTTTGACCATCAAATTATAAGTAAATGTGAATTTATAAAAATTCATTCGTAATGTTTTTTAGAAACTAACCATGGAACTATCTAATACTTATTTTAAGGACTTCCATTTGAAACTTATAATGTATTCATTTTATTAAATTATTATAACCCTTAAAAGAAATCAATGTTTTATTTTTTAAAATTAGTAATCATCTTAATTATCTTGTATTAGTTTTACTATTGTTTAATTTTAATACATAAATACAATGACTAGTTATCTAAAGAATCCACATCACCTCAAAACATTAGAATATATATATAATTTCATAAAATACATAATACATTTTCTAATATAAATATAGTTAATCTCAAAACATTATATACTATATATCATACCTCGAACTAATATGAAACATAATTATATTAAAATTCCCACTATTGTATAATAAGAAAATAAATTAGGAAAAAACCAAACTTTTTATGAAATAACACTTTTTTATTATTGATTAACAACTTATTATATATAAATGTTTTTTAAATGAAATGGTACATTTAAAAATTGAAAGTAAATCATACCTTGTAATCATGTGTGGTTTGTCCTTATTTTTCACATATAAACTATTCATTTTTATGTTGAATTTTGAAAATAATTTTCATTCTTTTAATTATTTTTATTTCATATATGAATTTAATAATAAAAAATATTAATTATTATTAGGCACATTAAATCATTATGATAAACTTGATAATTAATTTAAATGTAGTTTATTTCTTGATGTTAGAAATTATATATGTGTTAATATATAATTTTTTTATGGAAAAACTATTTTATTTTAATTTTTTATTTCCATACACTTATTTCATATTTAAAAATTGTTATTAAATCTTAAAAAGTATTTTTTATCATTTTGGAAGCTCATATTTTCAATTAATTTGGGGATTATTCGTAAAATTTTCAAATTAGAAATGAATGAAGATTAAATTTTTATTTCAAACTCACTTTTGATGAAGAAGTGGGAAACTTGATATAAGAAATAAACCATTTAAATAATACAAGGAACTACCTATACCCATCAAATAAAATGTTATGTTATGCTGCCACCTCACATGACTTCTCAACAAGTTGTCCAGCGCAGGGTTTCATGGCCTAGGTATAGAAGGAAAATCCATACCCTCTCATTTTACCAAATTTTAATGGTCATGAATGGATGGAATATTCCTACTATATAACCTCATATGGAACTAATACTTGTATATTTATGGTTGCTTCCAAAATCAAAATTTATTATAAAACAAAATACCAAAAACTACCTCATATCTCACCAATTTCATATTTCAAAAAACAACCACTTTGAAAAAAAAGACCAAATAAATAAAGTACCAAAAAGACATTTAATCGATCATCATTGTCAATTTCAGTAATTGGTTACTTGAACTCACATTCAAAAGGACCAATATTACCATCATGCTACTCTACCTTAGAGAGAATAAAGGAATCCAAGAACTAGAGGAGATAACCAAGAAAATAGTTGCAGGATGAAACATCGATGATGAGATATCCCAAATGAAAATCAATTGAAGGAAGAAAAACCACATGAATCCTTAGAGATAGAAACTTCCCCAGGTGATTCAGTTGGATGAAAAAACAATGCAAAAAATTAAATGAGTAAACTACATCAACCAAAACCAGATTCGTGAATTAAAGGAGGCCGCGAAGACTAGAAAACATCAATATGAAAGAAACACCATTGTGGATTGAAGCCGATGCTGACTATCATAAAAGAACAATAACCCTCAAAATAGAACAAATCCATGAATTTGTTTTATAAAAACAAACATGAACCAAATCAATGAGAACCAGATCTGAAACAACCATGAGTATTAAGAAGAGATTAGATTTAAGTGTCCATACGAGACAAAAGATGGCTATAAAACGATGTCCTACAGAAGCATAAAACAGATATAAACCAAGTAGAAAATAATGAAAAAGGCTTGATTTATATGATTCTATATCTTGTTATGCCTAAAACTTTTAATCATTCACTGTGCAGCATCAGATGTTAGACCCTTTCTTTTGCATCTTAGATCCTCAAAAACTTCCCCAATTGGAATGATCTTTAAATAAATAACATCCATCAACATGGCCCCCATAACTCTAGCTTCTCCCCAATATTTAAAGCTGAAAACACCTCCCACACCATTATTGAGGGCCATTAACCAAGAACCCATAACTACCTATGTTAAAAACCGACAGCCAAGTAGAGAAACTCCTATACCACCACTGAGTGGTGACGTCACCTAAAGGCCTGATCCGCATAGCCTGTATGTGGAAAATAGAACCATAGCCAAAGACTGAAGTTTCCCAAGCCAGAACCTGGAGATGCCTCTACCTTGGACCATCCACGATCGGATGAAGAGCACACCGTTGATGAATGTTGGACATAAAAATCCAACCGCTTCATGAGGGAGCTTCCTCATTGAGTCCCTGTGTCGTCCCCACCTGCATTTTGCACCGGAGGCAAAACCCTAGGGATCTCTGGAGATCAAATATCTATAGAGCTCCATCCTCACAAATTAGAAATAATTTATCATCATGCATAATATGATAAACAATACCAATTATCCCATTTTGACCATTCTATTGTCATTTCATACCAATATGTTTATATTTATTTTTAAATGTAACTTTGAATCATTCTAAACACTTATAAAGTTATACTAACACATCATTAATTATTATATTTTATAATTTTTTCATAGGACATTTTCATAAATTGTTACTCAAAATAAACATAATTTACCTGTTATTGATTTTTTTTATTCTTTCAATATTTAGAAAGGATTATCAATCATTATAAGATAATTTCTATTATTTCATCATAATTTCCAATTCCTTTTTTATATCTAAGAAACAATTCATTCATGATTTTCCTAAAATTTAATTAAAAACCTGTATTTTGTCTCATAAATGATAATATGATGCCTATTTTGGGCTTTCAATATAACCCCCCATATATCTAATACACTTTATTGCATGATTTATTTCATAAATTTATACATAATAATATCAAAAAGATCACAATGCTTAGTTTATTTGGTATATTATGAACATATAATATCAACATGATACATGAGTACGACATCATTATTTAAAGAATATAAAAAATTTATTTATATAACATGTATATTATAAAAATACATGGGGATAACCTCAGTACCCACATAAAAAAGGGGTAACCTATAAAGGGAAGTAATGGAATAAAAAAACATATAATATGGTAAAGTATTAAATGTGAGTCAAGAGTCATATCTAGGTAACATAAGAGTGGTGTGAATCATTATCATGAAAAATTTGGCATGATATAACATGATAACATAAAGGAAACACAATAATGTGGAAACAAAATAAAACATGACATAATAAACACAAGTCAAGGATAACCGCCAGGAAATCATAACATAGTGTTCTTAGGGTAACCTCCTCGTCACCATACATTGAATCTCATGAGTTAAAAACATTACCTAATGAATAAGGGATATATAATTCTAGGACTACATGTCACTTTCACATCATGTATATGCATAAGTGTTCCATATAGATCATACAACATAATGATGAATTTCATCACATTTAAACCCACGATTAATAAGAATGGTATAAATAAAATAAAATTCTCAATAAATTAATGATATTTATAACTAGGTGAGTGCCCTTTAGTGTAAAGGAAAATGGATATTCATTACAAAAATGTTTCATAAGGAAAATTATAGGATGGTTTTTGAAGCATAAAGGATTGCTGGAAGAGATAAATTACAATGAAAGGGGTCACTCATCACTTGGACATCATAGTAAAAGTAATAGGTATATTCAAAAACATATCGCAAATTTAATAATTGAAAAAATGTATAATTTAAAGATGTTTCTTGAATAAATAGGAAAGTTATTGGATCTATTACCTTGATATGACACTTCTAATAACATGGGAGGATCTTTTTATTGGACTGGGGGAACTTTGGGAAGGATCTAGGTAGGCAAAGGTAGAGTAATTTCATGCAACATGGTTTTTAGTGAAGAGGAATGGGTGTTGGGGTGGGTTTATATTGCGAAAGATATAAGAATTCATTATTTATTTCCAAACACAGGTTTTGGACATTTTATATTAATGTAATAAAACTGTAATCCTTACCATGATTTCCCATTGTTTCCACCAAATATTAGTGGTTTTAATTAATTTTATGGTTAACAACCAAAATAATTTAAATAATACCCTTGGTGATATGTAAGTGAGTCATTTTTATAACAATTTGATTTTAAAACCATGAAATATAATATATGTTTAGTAGGATTCATTGAGGGTTTATAAAATTATTATAATAACTCTAAATTTGTAACGAATTTAATTTTGACCCAAAAATTTTATTTTCATTGAAAATTATGAAAAAAATAACTTTTGGGTAATTTTGTTATGATTATTTTAAAAATAATATTTATTTTATCCAAATAGTTATCAATTTATGATAATTTACCCTTTTAAATAAAAAGTTCACATTTAATGAAGTGTACTGGGTTTTTTTATAATAATAGTTCCTAGACCCCTATAATTTTTTTACTTTATAAAATTATATTATTATTTATATTTAATAAATATTATATAATAATATTATTTTATCAAAATATCAATTATTTTAATATTTTTTGAATTAATGAAAACATGTGTCTTGATTGAAACTATATATTTCTCAAAAATACAATATGTGATTGATATATAAAATTTAATTTTTATCAAACTCATTAATTAATATGTTTGAAATTTATATTAAAAATGGATAAATATAATAATTCATTATTAAATATAAAAAATAAAAAGTCACATTGTTAGTGTCGATATACATGTCCCCTTATTACACCAGTGACTGCTCCACTAGTATGGTGTGCGATGGTGATATTTTCATGGGTTGGTTCAATAGATATACTATGTGTCATGATTTCAATGATCTTGAAATTATCCTATAAATTGTTTCCCTCATGAATTTGTTGTTGGATCTCAGATTGGGACATGTCAAGGGTAATGCCTAAATATTATATCTTTAACAGAATCTCTAATAAGTGGTCTTCACAGGGTATGATCCAACTGGTCTAGGATATCACTCCTTCCATATGTATCAAATGGAAATTATCAAAACCCTTAATATAGTCTTCATAATGGTCATTATTCAAATAATATCTTATCTATTGTTATGATTCTTAATTTTTTTAAAAAATTACATAGTATATTACTTATAAATGTCTAAAATAACCAACGTAGTGAATAAGTTTTCTATAATAACTTACTTAATAATGCATTTATTTATTAAAAAATTGAATTTCATTTATGAATTATTGAATAATTACATTCTTACCCCTTTATAAATGTCACCCTATAAATTCTTATTTCAAACATTAATATAAATATGGGTATTTCTATTTCATCGACTCTTCCAGTTTCCATGCCAATTATTCAATATTGTGTTTATGGAACAATAATTTTAGAAGATTATTTTTCTTGTTTTTTAGAACTTTTTAACTATGATATAAGATCTTCACTGACTGCTCCTCATATAAATGATCAATCTTAAGTGGTACCACATATTGATTCCATACATTTCATGAGATTTTTATGTACGTACTCAAGATGGATACATTGAAGACACCATGTAATTGAGATAGGTTATATGGGAGTTATAGTGGATATGACACCACTCTGATGTGATCAAAGATCCAAAAGATGCCTATTTTCCTAGTAATATTCTTTCCCTTCTACCTAAACATCATTAATTTTTTCCATGATGATATTTGAAGGAGAAAATTATTTTTGACCTCAAACTCTACATCTCATTAATGATTATCTGTAAATATTTTCTGATGAATTTATTCAAATTTCATATGATGTTGAGTGGTTTGATACTCCACTATCATTTTTGGGTAATACGAAGTTCCATTAAATTAAATTATCTAACTTTATCCCAACATGTTGGAGTCTCAAACTTATTCCCATATAGAGACACATTATGTTCCATTTGAATTATATAATGGAAACTATTTTCTATGTAAACTCTTTATATCCTTGGAAATCTATTTATAATTTCCTCAACATATCCTCTAGTGTTTGAATGGTTATTTATAACTATGAATCTATCTGAGGGTGATAGACAGTGATGAGTTTCATCTCTATATCCAAAACATGATAAGGGGTTATCTAGAACCTTGAGGAAAATCTCGAATCTCGATTAGATACAACAGAGAGTGGAACTCCATATTGTTATACAAATTTCTTTATGTATATCTTGATGAGTAGGTTAAGTGATAAATCTTCCATGATATAATTTAAATGTGTTGACTTATTAAGTCAATAGACTACCAACCTAATGGATTTATTACCTTTAGGGGTATTATGAAGTCCTATGATGAAATTCATGGTTATGTTTTACCATTTCTATATAGGTATGGGAAATGTTTGTATCATAGACTTGTACTTATACCATTCGGCATTGACTTGTTCGCATTCCAATCATTGAGATTCAAAACTCCACAATGTCTCTCCTCATGTTATCCTAAAATAAGTATTACTAAATATTTATATACATATTAGTGCTTCCTATATGAATAGAGAAGAATGATCTATTCACATCATCTATATGTTCCTTATTTAGTTTTATATTTAATGATATATTTATCTAGGTTTCAATGCTTATAACTATATCTCTTACAATTTTAAAATCCAAAATATTCACTACCTTCTTCTATAGCTATTCATCATCATTCTAGGCCTCCATTATTATATAAATATTGGATGCTTGATAATTTATTTTAGAAAGGTAAGATTAATATCCTTTTATTTTTACTATATATATATATATATTTTTCATGTCCAATAATATTGGATACCTTTCAATCTTTATCATTGATACCGTTAAAGGATCCTTTCTATTCATAGAATCTTCAACTTTGTTCACCTTCCTAGGATGGTAATGGGTTGAAAAAAATTATCAGAGTTCATCTCTAAAAAACACTATTGGATCCATTTAATATATTTTGTGTGAATATATACTTGAGGATTTTATAATCCATATATATGTCACACTTTTCTCCATATTGATAATGTTGCAAAATATTTAACGTGCATATCACTACATCCAAATATATTACATGAGTTGGGCAGTTCTTCTAATGAATATTAAATTGGCGGGAGGAATAAGGGATAACTTTTTTATCATTAATTAGTAAAAAACCAATACCTTTTATAATAATCATTATATATAAAAAATAAATTCTCAGTAATGCCTAATGTGAGTACTGATGCAGTGATTAGAATATTCTTCATCTCTTAAAATCATTTTCGGCACTCATCATTTCATAAAAACATCACCCCATTATAATTTTTATTGGTTAGTGGGATTGAATATCATGATAATTTTCTCACAAATCAAATATAGTTTCGATCTAATCAAACTAAAATACATATTTCCATTACAGATATTTGTATTTTCCATCCTTCGACATTGTGTATTTTTTATGAATCCATAGATATACCTTCACTGGTGATAAAATTTCCAAACAAAGTTACGTTTTCCACCCAAAACACACATTTACTATAATTTTCAGATAACCTTTCTTTAAATAATTATTTATTATAGATTTTAATTGACCCTCAACTTCCTCCTTGGTTTTAGGAAGATATGAATATCATATATAAAGACTAACACAAATTTGTTGTTTAAATCCCTAAATATTCTTTTTATAAAGTCTGTAGAAATTTAAAAATAATTAGTGAGTTTATATGAAATCAATATAAACTCAAAGTTTTCTCATCTTGTATGAAAAGATGTCCAGTGGAAATCCACATTATTCACCTATACATTATAACATCTTGATCAAAAATCCACCTTAGAGATGTATTATTCTCCACATAGATGACTGAACAATTTATCAATACATGGTATATGATACGAGTTATTTATAATGACTTTTTGAGATCAAAATAATCAATACATAGAATCATTGACCTGTCCTTCTTGATGAAGAGGATAGGTGCATCCCATGGTAAACAATTGGGTATATAAACCCTTTATCTAGATTCTCCTATAGCTACTTCTTCAGATTCTCAACATCAACAATGGCCTTTCTATAAGGACTTTAGGGTATGAAAAATGATCTAAGTATAAGTTCAATTGAGAAATCAACCTCTCCGATAGGAGGAAGACCATAAAATTATCCAGAAAATAAATTAGTGAATTCCATCACTATTGGCATGTCTTCAAGGATGATCATTTACATAGTTTTAATTATTAGAGAAAGATACTATTTCTTATAAGGAAATAATTACTATTCTTAATATGATGATTCCAAATAGATTCATCATCCCCCTTTCACTTTTGTTTAATTTGAGGATGATTCAAAATGGAGAGGGTGATTTGTTTACCTCAACAATTTATGTTATCTCTATAGTGGGAAATTCAATCTATTCCTATAATTTGGAGAATTATTATAGAGAGAGTATCCCATGGGTTTTTGGGAATTTTATTCAAAAAATATGTATAGGGGATGAGTTATATGATTCATATGAAATAATTGACCAATTTATCATCTTTAACAATAATATAACTTCTATGTTTTGAGTTGGTAGTTCTACTAAAACCTCTTAATATGATAAAATGTGTAGAATGAAAAAGTACATTTTATCTTTAGGAATTAATAAATAAAGAACCAATCATCACTTCTTTTTCGTATCCATATTATTAATAGTGATTACATAAGGTCACCATTTCTCTCTAGGACTTATGGGTAGTTTTCATCGGTTTTCATCGACAACCCTTGGCATAGGGAATTAATTCATATATCATCCTTTCTCCTTATAGTTGAAACATTATAAAATATGATGATTTTTGGATAGTGCATTTCATTATTCTATCACATTGGTGGGTTTCTCTCATTGACAATAGCTATCTAGGTGACCCTCCTTCCTAAACTAAAATTATTTCATTATCCCCTTTACGTAATTTACATGATACATATTACCAAACTTTTGACAAGTGGGGTGTTGAAATTTCTTGTCCCTATGAATGTTATCCATCAAAACACTAAAATTAAATTACATTATCCACTTATTGTCTCCAAACTAGTGATACCCTTTAGATTCATTGATCTCCATATCAATATTGATGTCACATTAGGTAATTTACTCATAAATTTCAAAGTCTCAAATAGTTAAGGATATTCATAGATTCAAATTTAACTCACTAAATAAGATATAAACTATAATGTTTTGGGTAATGAAAATAATATAGGTATATTGTAAAAGAATTGTATTGTTTTCCTCATATTACACAATGGATTCATCATCCCATTTCTTGAGTCTATGGATGTACCTCTCTATTTTCAGTTAGATACTGAAAGGAAAATATTTTTCAATTTTTTTTATGGAAGTCCTTTAACTCCGTCACTTCAATATCCTCCTAGAGATTTTTATTTTTGACTAAAAGCTACTATTGATCTACTTATCCTCCCATATGATAAAAAAACAACATGAAGATCTCTTTCTCAAAGAATTAAAGTTTGATGAAGATATTTTTAATAGAGTAGATCCAATTTTCTACAATTAATGTATCAGAACATCACCTGAAATTTAGAATCCTTATTTGAATAATGGAAATAATTCAAAATTTATTATTATTTAAAGAATTCAAGAGTTCCAATTAATTCATGTATTTTTTAAATGCCTTATTTAATTGAGATTTTATTGTCACAAAGTTCATAATTTATACTTCCATTGTGTTGGGTATCTCATTTGGGCAGTTATCACATTTTCCATTATAATAGTTGTCAACTTGGTCCCTCCTATTTACAGACATTGAATAGAATGAAGGGAAAAATTGGGATGAGTATTTTTAAACTATTAAACATATATAAATGAAAACCTGAACATTAAATGGGTAAATCAAAAATGAAATATATTGCTTAACATATGAATGTCTAGGTTTCAATATAATCATTTCCTAGATATATTTCCTAATATAAAACCTTACGTGATTATTATTACATTTATAATAGTTCATAAATTTTTTGTGAATTTAACAAAACATATCCCCCTTGACTATCAATCAAGGTTTATAATATGGCCCATTTTATTACACTAGGTGATGATTGAGTCATGCCTAATGTGTCCGTTTTGGTGTTATGACACCTTAGTACAACTATTCCTAAGAAACAGCCACTCGTATTATCCATATAGGGATATATTTTCTTATAAACCACAAAATATATATTTTTATATAATTTAATGACGTTTTCCTATGCATAGTTTTATCCCTAAGGCTGTTACTAGAGTTTTATTATCATAATCCCAAAATTACTAGTCTTTTCTATGATACCAACTATGAAAGACCATTTATTTAATAATATTTATTTAATGATTTATTATATAAAGGTACACATAATACAATAAAAAACGATACTTAAGCATAGGGTATTTGAAATAATAGGTAAATATAATTTTAAATTTAAAGATGAGTATGAAATCATTATTTAAACTCTAAAACATGTCCTAACATTCTTTAGATCATATAAAAACATGTTGGATAGCCTAAGGGTGTAAATAAAAAAGGGGTGAGTTATAAAGACCTATAAGGGAATCAAAAAACATTGCATAAATAAATTAAGTATATGTGATCTAGTAGGAATACCAAAGTAAGATAATATGGTCGAGAATCATATTCTTGAACAATGAGGCATGCTATAAAATGATAACATAAAGGCAATATAGGAATGTAGAAACAATATAAAACCTTAAAATCATAAACATAGGTCATGGATAAATACTAAGACATCATAACATTGAATTCTTAGTATAACCCACCATTCACCATACATTAAATCTCATGAGATAAAAACATTACCAAATGCATTACAGGATACATAATTGATGGTTCACCCGTCACTATCATATCATGTACATGCATACATTCTTCACATAGATTATACAATATAAGGATGTAATTATTAATTTTTAACCAAAAAATTATGGAGTGTGGGTTAAATACATAGAAATACACAACCATTTAAGGGAAGTCACAACTAGGTGAATACTTTTGAGTTTAAATGAAAATATGTATTCACTATAAAAATGTTCGGAATGAAAAATCATAGGATGATTCCAACAACCTAATGAAGATACATAAAGATTTATGGAAGTGTTAAATGACTTTTACAGGTTTCTATAATCACATTAAAATTATAAGGATAGTAAGAGAGGCGTGTGAAAACATATCCCAACATGAACAATCAAAAATCAAAAGGAACAATTTAAATATGTGTCTAAATAAAGAGGAGAAAGAGAGAACCCCTTACCTTGAGAAAACTCTTCTAAAATATTGGGAGGAGATTATTCTGATCATGGGTGAACCTTTGGTGGGATCTAGAGAGGTAAAAATAGATTAAATCCATTTTAAAAATGGGTTTAGTGTAGAGTAATGTGATCTTGGGTGGTTCAATATAGAAAAAGAGAGAATAATTATTATTGAATTTCTAAAAATAAGTTTTAGAAACTATATAACAAAGTAATTGAAATAAAAAAACATTCCATGATTTATGACCATATTTTATACAAAATAGGAGTGGTTTTCATTATTTTAAAATTAAAAAAATCTAAATAATTAAAATAATATCCTTCATGATGTATCAGTGAGTTATTTTTATAAATAATTGATTTCAAAACCATAAATTATAATATAGGTTCTAGGAGATTCATTAAGGTTTTAAAAGATTCATAAAATAAATTCAAAAACAAATTAATTTTATTTGTAAAAAAATATTTTTGGTCATGGATATTATTTATATCTATTATTTTATCACATTTTGGGTTTTATGATGTCATATTACCCAATTTTTATTTATACTATATGTAATTATGACATTAAAAATTGACTATCTCAAAAAATTAAGGAATAATTATGGTTGGATAATTTCAATGTGATGATTTCAAAAAAATAAACATTTTGTCTAAATAATTCTACAAGTATGAGAATTTAATTTTTTAAATTCTAAATCCACAATTAATTCAAAAAATACTGGGCTTTTGATAATAATAATTTTCGGACCCTTATAATATTATTTTAGACTTTGTAAAACTGTATTATCAATGATATTTTATAAACATTATTTTATAAAAATATTTTATTAAAAGTTAATTTACTTCTAAAATTCTTGAATTCCTTAAAAAGTGCTTCTTGATTGAAAGTACATATTTCTCAAAAATACAATATGTTGTATCAAAATAATTTTTTATCAAAGTTGTTATATATTAATTTTAAATGTAATATTAAAATGATATAAATAAAATCATTATTTTACTAAAATGTAAATTTAAAAATTCTTACAGTTAGGGCCAAAATACAAAACCCTTTATTACACTAGTGAATTCCCTAAGGGTAAAGTGTGTGATGATGATATTTTCATGGGGTGGTTCGACAAATATTGTTTGGGTTTTGATCTAGATGATATTGATCATCTCCCATAAATGGTTAACTCATGATTTATGTAACGTCGTGACCCCAGTTATCTAGAGTCGGTGTATTATTACGTAGCATTGGCATGATCACAAAGATCAAGTCTCGAAAGACCGATTAGTTTAGTAGCCTAGGAAACACTAGATACATTCATAAGTCTTACATTACATTATAAAGTAAAACAAAACTACAACAACATCTTGTCTTCATATCCCCTCATTCTATCCCTGTAGGTCATTCATAATATACTTCTTCACATCCTGGAAAAATTAAAACATTGGAAGGGGTGAGATCAGATTCTCAGTAAGGATAAAAATATATCGGATGCTTTCATAATTAAACATTAACATTTAAGGAAATGTATAACTAAAAAAAGCCTTTTAAACTTGAATATCAGCATAATATGGAAAAAATAAAATGAAATAATTCCATTTACTTATTCACATGGATATTCTACTAGTCGAATAAGAACATGCAATATCAATAACCACTTTCATAATGATGGAATGCATAATGCCAGACTATCATAACCACATAGCCAAGGCCTCGTGCCAAGAATAAAAATAAGATTTTATCCAGGCCTCAAGCCAAGACACTAGTTTGTCTCGTGAGACCTGCCGATGCATCGAGGAGCTATAGAGGGCTCCACTCGTCACTTATTAAGTCCAATGCATTCCTCATATGAACAGGATTAAACATATCATAAACCATAACATAATTGTATCACATAAAACATCCATAAAGGAAACATAAAATTTCCACATCTTAATCACAAGGTATCAATACAACACATTGATATAATAAAAATATTATCAAAACCATTTTCAATACCAAAATAAAAGAAAATTAAAAAATGGTATTTATTTTTCATTTAAAAAAAGTTATGGCTTGTAGAGGAAGTTGAAACTCAAATAATGGTCACGATGGCGGAGAAGTCATTGTCGCCACATACGTATGACAAGAAAAACATTCCTTTTTGTCTTTTAGTAAAACGAATCTTATAAAAAGAATCCTTTTGAATAAACGTAAAAGTCAAAAGGGTTTATACACCGTATAGAAGAAATTTGTGTATAAAACAAAATTTGCCTCAATGAATGGAGATTGAGACGAAGTCCCTTACAAAGTTAATTTTTTAAATAAAATAGATCTATTATGTGTATTCACTATAAGTACACATAAATAAAGCACAAATACAAGATAGTACATAATAATATCATAACATAATTTGAAAGTAGGAGATTAACCCAAAGAACGGAAATTGGGTTAAGAAGTTCCCTTACCTCATGTCCGACTTGACTCGATCATTCTTTAATCTCATTAATAATAAACTAGGGTTAATATCTACTTGATTAGGAACATTTTTCAAGTTCATTATCCCTTTTATATCACTTATTACCATGTTACGAAAATTATGTAGTCATTTAAGTTAATAACGGTCGTTTTGTCGATCTTTAGTACTTGAGTCAATAATAAACTTCTTATAATTACAAGTTGTTTATGTGGTAGAATATACATTATCTCCAGAATTATATTCATTATGTATATATCATATATATCATATATATCCAGTAGATAAATCCATTTATAATATTACATAACATTTATAGGTAAGAAATGAAATGCACCGTTCATGGAGACAGTAAGTCGTACGTACGCATAAACGCTACTTTCATTTATATTTCATATTTAATGGAATGAAATCATAATGATATAAAGGTATATTATAATTACAGTATAATATCATATATAATATCATTACTCCATCTTTTATACATCCCACATATGTCATTAACGATTCAAATCACTTTGAGGGGGCGGTAGTCCGCACTTCCTAAAATGAAATTATCACGTTTACCCATAATGGAAATCATAAAGGAATGACATAAATGATAAATAAAGAAGAATAAGGAAAAAATAAACATAATATATTTCATATATAAATATAGTGACATCTTAATGTCCACTATGAGAGGTGTTAAAAGAATATTGAACAATCATAGTTTCGTGAGGCAGAAATTCACCAACCACAGAAACAGTATGTTCATTAACCGTTAGACGAAGGTGTGTGTAAGTGTAAATAAAATAATTCTCAGAAAAACATACTAGTATATTTATTATTCTGTCTTTGTTTCAAAATAAATCAATAAAAAGAGTTTAAGGGGTTGGAGAAGCAAAATAAAACAAAATAACATAAGAGAAGACATTACCTTAAAATCGGGTAACTCTTTTTGATTTGAACCAAAGGCTTCCTTGGGAATAATTCTGCCCAAAGTGAGGCTTCTAAGAGTAATATAGGGAAGTTGAGAGTGTATTTGGGCAGATGTTGGCTGAGACAAATGGATTGATGGTGTGAATAAGGTGGTAGAGGTGGGGGCCATTTCTAAGAGGAGAGGAGGGGCACTCTTGGAAGGATTGAAATGTTACTTTATTATGAAATTATTTTCGGATTATAAAGGTCCAAAAATGATATATTTCGAGTCTAAGGTGATAAGGGTTCTAAATACACCCATAAAATAGGCTTTGGACAAGTTTAAGTCTTAAAGTTTACATTATCCTTACATTTTATAAAAACCGTTAATTAACGAGGCAATCACTGCATCATCATGGTGTCATTAAGAATGTAATTTATCTAATGTATAAAAATTATAAAACAATTACCATGATGTAGGAAATCTCTTTATATTTCCAATTAATATTTATGGTCAAAAATATTACTTTTATAACCCCTTATAAAAATTATTTTAGTAAAACAACACATGTTTGTGACAATTTTATTTTTACTTTAAATAAAAAGTTATTAATGTCATTTTCATACCCAAGTGGGTCCATGGGGTCCCCAAGTTGACCCATGGATTTTCTTCATCATCCATGAATCATAAAATAACGGTAGGATAGGTGTAATGGTATTTTAATATTTTTATAATATCATTTTTACCTTAAATTTTACTAATTACCTTTAATCGCGATTAATTAAACTTAAAAGTTACTTTTCACCAAAAAATTATTTTAATCCCATTGAACGAAATTTTACCTCCTAATGAAAAACATTTATGTAGGATTTTTGAAAATAAAATCACAGAAGTGGTAAGGTTTCATTTAAACGAAAAATCAGTTTTTAACTATCACTTAGTGGTTTCACTATTCATCAAAAATTGAAGTTTTTCAGAACAATGCCAAAAATTCACCCTAAGCTACAATTGATATTCTGAATTCAAAAATGATATCTATTTTAAAAAATTCCACAAATATAAGTTGCATTAATTAATTTTATAATTAATTCCCGTTGTCACAACAAATAGCATTTTTTAAGAAATAATATATATCAAAAGATTGACAATTGTTTATGTCCAATTTCAAAGTGAAATTAATTATAATAACCACCATTGGATAAAATGGTAAAAATATATTCTTAATATACTTTAAAACCACTCAATATTATAATTTATCACTATAATATATTTTGATTAAAAAAGTTGTTTTTATGTATTTTTTACTATTCATCGAAAATTGGAAGCTCTCAGAAAAATACCAAAATTTCAACATAGGCTAATTTCGATATTCCGAATCCAAAAATGAAGTCCATTTTGAAATATAAAATTTATATAATTTCAAAAAGTGGGTATTACTATTCATAACGGCTACTTTGGTTGGTTGCAGTGTGTTAGAATCTCAATCTTGCGTACAATACAAGCAATTGCATTATTGAAAGAGAAGCGTATCATGGAAGCTTGGGGTGTTAAATTCTCCCCTCCTTAAATAAATAGTGTCCTCACAATTTGAAAATATTCTTCAAAAATAAAAGGTTTAAAATAGAAAATATCTTTGTGGAAAACCCACATCAGAAATAAGGTTTATAAAATTTAGCCTTAATAAGAGGGAAAGGGAAATAAAAAAGTGACCACCAAATTATAATCTCGATTAAGAGAACATTGGTGAATATTAGAGACATATAATTGGAGGAAAAATGTAAATATTTGTAGGGAGTGATTGAGTTCATCAATCACAAACAAGTGTAAAATTGAGGGCCTCAAAGCCTTCAATCTATGTTGATTTAAAATATCATCATTTCAACAAAACATAACGTATTAGGATAACACATTTTTTATTTTAATATCTCTTTACTAAAAATTAAGAATTAATTTATTCACAGAATAATAGATAAGTATATATATATATATATACTTTACAATTAGAGTTTCAACCTTCAACTAATTTCTACCACAAACTCATCCTTCACTCAAAAAGATAATAGAACTCAAAAATATTATATTTATCCTAATCGTACAAGGTTCCAAACATTAACACATACCATTTTGATTAGGAAAACTATTTTTTAATAACCAGGGTCTTCCTTAGGCTAGTGGTAGTTAATAAAGGCCTGTCGCACTATGGTTGTGGGTTCGATTCCTGCAGCTTTGTCCGATGTGACAGTTTATCCCCCGACCTCCAGGTTGTCCTTTTCCTAAAACTATAGTATTATAATATTCCAAAAATAATATTCAGAAATGTTTTAACCTTATACTATACTATCCAAAGTTCAAGTTAATCCATTCCAACATTTATAGTTATCCAAAATACCTCCATCCAGACATTCTCTAAAAGGTCTCTAAATTCCAAAATCAATTGTATCATCAAATTCCTCAAAAAAAGTAAATTTTATCTTATTGTCACATATAAAAATATGATTACCTTCATCATATTAAAACCTTAATGAAAAAAACAAGCACTGCAGTACAATCCTTATATATATCACATTATTCTTATAACCAGAATATAATCCTTGAGTCCAAAAGCACGAACACATTAATTATTCCACTTCAACTGTAGTAACAGAATAAGATTGGCCTTGATCCCTTAGCCTTTTCTGAGGTAAGTTTCTCTGACGCTTAGGAAATTCATTTGTATAATGACCCATTTCCATACAATTGTAGCATTCAACATTGAAATCCTCTTTCTTTCCCTTTCAATCACGAGCTTGGTGACCTTTTTCTCCACATTAATAACAAACTCCCATTCCTTTTAGGAAAGTACCAGGGTGATTCTTCCCACAATTATCGCATAATGGAAAATCTTTCATTCCCTTTTTCCCTTTATCTGTCTCTTTTTCCACCATTCTCTTCTTCTCTTGCTTTACTTTGTTTTCATAAGACTTAGAGAATTCTTTTTCTGTCTTGATAGCACATGAGACAATATCTTCGTATGATGAGAAGGATTGTAAGACTAATGCTCGAAGGAGAAATGGTTTTAACCCATCAAAGAAATGATCAATCTTATTTCTTGGGTTATGTATATAATCTGGTGCATGCCTCACTAACCTTGTAAAGTTAGCCTCATACTTTACGACATTCTCATCCTCCTTCTGCATCAGACTCAGAAATTTCCTTTCCATATCTGCTCGATGGTCAAGAGGAAAGTATTTTTCTAAGAAAAGATCATTGAACTCCCTCCATTCCATATTTGATACTTCATCATCTTCCTTTGTGTTTTGAATCAATGACCACCATTGATCAGCATCTCTAGTGAGGTGGTAAACTACCATGATAACCTTTTCACTTTCACTACCCCCCAAGGCGTGGAATGTTTTCTCTAAGGAGTTTATCCATTGCTCAGCTACTAATGGATTTGTACCCCCAATTAAATGTTGTTGGTTGTTTCCTTTTAAAGCGGTCTAACATTGATCCTCCACATTGCGGATCAGGGTGCTCCATACGAGTAAGGTTATTATTCATAACCTGAGTGAGTTGTCCCAGTATGGTGATAAGCTGATCAACACTAGTTGTATCACCGACTCCACTATAATTATTTTGACCAGGAGGGTAATCCCTACATGTAGTGCGTGCATTGATATGGTTTCTATTCCTCCCACTAGGCGCCATTTCTAAACAATAGAATAAACTAGATTAGTTTATGAATCAAAATACATAATTACAAAATTGCAAAACACTTAACATAAATTGAACTATTTATTGATATAAACCATAATCATAAAAATTTTTTCTTTGAGGAAGTATATACTCATAACCCTTCATAGTGGTTTGTAAAGAAAATGAGAATTATCCTAAGCATATCCCCCGGAAGTGTCGTAACCAAGAGTGCAACAAGGCCCGTTGTCGTGCACCAGTTCCCATTCGAGTCTAGCTCAAAGTGGTGTTTTCAGGTTTTAACCCTAGGTACATCTGTGTCAGAGCCGCCTCTACCTGATCGTATCCAGAAAGGGATGTATTGCTCAGAAAACTGACAAATTCTCTATAATACCAAAATTCTAGGAAGTTATTCTATATTAATCCTCAAAGTATATCTTCGGGCTATGTGCTCTAATTAGAGTTTATCTAAATCTAGCTTCCAAGGTTAGTACTAAACTCCCTCTGATACCAACTGTAACGCCTCGAACCTAGTTACCCATAGTCGGTGCATTATTACGTAGCATTTTCATGATCACAAAGATCAAGTCTCGAAAGACCGATTAGTTTAGTATCTTTGGAAACACTAGATACATTCATAAGTCTTACATTACATTATAAAGTAAAAAAACTACAAAAACAACTTGTCTTTATATCCCCTCATACTATCCCCATAGGTCATTCATAATATACTTCTTCACATCCTGGAAAAATTAAAACATTGGAAGGGGTGAGCTCAGATTCTCAGTAAGGATAACAATATAGCGGAAGCTTTCATAATTAAACATTAACATTTAAGGCAATGTATAACTAAAACAAAAGCCTTTTAAACTTGAACTTCAGCATAATATGGAAAAATTAAAATGAAATAATACCATTTACTTATTCACATGGATATTCTAATTGTCGAATAATCACATGCAATATCAATAACCACTTTCATAATGATGGAATGTATAATGACAGACTATCATAACCACATAGCCAAGACCTCGTGGCAAGACTAAAAATAAGATTTTGTCAAGGCCTCGTGCCAAGACACTAGTTTGTCTCATGAGACCTGCCAATGCATCGAGGAGCTATAGTGGGCTCCACCTGTCACCTATTAAGTCGAATTCCACTAGTAGAAAAATCATTTTTAACGTTGTCAATTTGACGTCGGTTTCTTATAAACCAACGTAAAATATTTTTTCATATACGTTTTGGTGTCGGTGTTTTAAAAACCGATGCCAAAAACTAAAAAAATTAGTTTTGGTGTCAGTTTTAAAAAAAACTAATGCAAAAATATAATGAAAAAAATGTTTTGGCGTCGGTTTTTTTAGAAATCGGTGCAAAAAAATAAAACAAAAAGTTATGACGTCGGTTCTTATGAAAACTGACGCCAAAAATGTAAACAAAATTTATAGTCCTATAGATAATTCCTTAAGCTTTGATTTGACTTGTCATGGAGCAAAAACGGAGTTACAGATTCAAAGTTATGGATGTTGGAAGTTGATCTTCTCTAAAAGAAGTCTGAATTAAGTCCAACTTTCAAAGACCATAACTTTTAATCCGTAACTCCGTTTTGGCTCCACTACCAGTCAAATCGAAGTTTATGAATTTTTTTAAAACCTGATATTTTTTTATTTTTTGGCATCGATTTTCATAAAACCGACGCCAATTTTTTATGTTTTTCACATCGGTTTTTAAAAAAACCGACGCCAAAAATAATTTTTTTACTTTTCACATCGGTTTTCATAAAAATCGACGCCAAAACTTTTTTTTTTGTTTTTCGGGTCTGTTTTTTTTAAAACCGACGTGAAAAACAATTTATTTTTACTTTTCGCGTTGGTTTTTAAAAAAAACCGACGCGAAACATTTAATTTTTTTTTATCTTTTTAGCATCAGTTTATTTAAAAACCAACACCAAAAATGATATTGATTGGAATTTTTGGCGTCAGTTTTTGTAAAAAACTGATGCCAGAAGAGTAACATATATCCTCTTTTTCATCGGTTTTAAACAAAACCAACGCCAAATAGTATTCACTAATACGCGGGATCGAAATTTCAATTTTTTTCACAACACGCGTTTAACTTTTTAAAATACCGCCAATATTTTCATACAACTCAATCGAAAAATATTTTCATTTAATATATATAAATCTATTTCGCCTTCATTCATCATTTTCATCCTCTTCAATTCAATCAAGTTTTCAACGCGGCGTCAATCGTTAATTTGAATACGGTACGTATTCTATTAATTCATTTTCTTTATTATTAATGTCTTTCATTTATAAGCAACTTGATTAGATTTCATATAATGATGATTTACATTTATTATCGAGTTAAAAATATAAAACATTCGGATGAGATTTACCAAGCTTGGTGTAAGTTTAATTATCGATCATAATTTTTATTATCACAAGAGTTCTATACTAAATATAAGAGATGTGATGATAAACAACATATCATTTCAATGGAAGATCAAAAAATAATCGAAATGTGTTTGAAGTATTATGTATATTTTATATCATTTGGTGTATGACCGGAATGATGGCCTCCGCTCCTGATGCTCCTGAGGGTTCCACCGATGGTGGTTCGAGGTGAAGACCTTGATCACTGATGGCGATTGTTGTGTCCCCTCCTACCGCAGCGGGGTAGGGACTTCTTCGTCTTCTGGTTTCTCAAATAGAGGTATGTTTAAGTACGGTTTCTTCATGTCTGAGATACAAGTAGCACCGAGGGTTCTGGGATTCGTGTCTGGTCAGCCCGTCGTTCCAGTCTCAGTTCAAGAGTTTTCTGAAGACACTTCGTTGCTGTCCACAGCCTTAATCGCAAGATTTGTGTGGCGATGTCCTTTGATTGAGGATTTTGGGAAGATGGTGAATGAAGATTGGGGCTTGAAGAATCTTGCATCAGTTGGGATTTTAGGGCCACGACAGATCCTCATCGTTTTCTCTGACGAGGATGACTTGGGTAGAGCTTGGTCTAGACCAAGGAAAGCCTCCCCATTCCATCTTCTATGATGGTCTGTTGACCATCATATAAACCGGGATTCTCCAAATCTCTCCATATGGTTGCAGCTCCCGGGAATTCCCCTCCCATTTCAGAACCCTGGGCTTCTGAAGTCGATAGGTAACTCCATCGGGCGTTTCATTTGCTCTGATTAGAGGACAACCTCCATGGGAAATCCTGCATCTGCACGAATCTGTGTGGAGATGGATATTTCAAAGAAGCCATCTTGAACTGTCTGGATCGTGGTGGAGGGTGACTACAGGTTTGCTCAAAAGATTTTTTATGAATATTGGATGCCTTTTTGCTCCTTTTTCCATAAGCAGGGGCACGAGATAGATGCTTGTCGCAGGAGTGGCATAGCATTCCAAAAAGTGGATGCCTGCACAACGATGAATGATCCCGCTCTAGGTGTACATGAGGCATATGAATCTCATTCGGAAGTCACTGCAATCATGGAGCAGGGAGTGTCATTAGGGGATTTGATGAATGGAAACTCCCTGAATTCAGGATCCGGTCAGTCTCCAGTGGATGTTGTTAGGGAAACCCAAATGGACAACACTAGAATGGCTCTGTCTCAGCCCGGAGACTCAACTCTGAATGACTCTAATACATTGGCAGGGGATGCGCTGTGATGCTGGACAGCTCTAAGCCTGTGGAATTGGTGTCTGAACAGAAGAACGTAACTGATGTCGTGGTGCAGGTAAATTCTCATGAACGGTTTAATTGTTCTACAAATATATTTGCAGTGCTATCTGATGTTGGATCAAATGAGGAAAAAGAGATGGAAGTGGAAGAGGAAACTGTAGAGAAGGAAGGCAATGCTGGCCTGGGCAGATTTAGTGGTGAAGGTAAAAGTCCCTGCACTGATGACACAATCAAGATATCTCAACTAGAAGGTGGGAAGGATGGAAATGTCAACCCTCCTTTGGCCTATAAAAAGTAGTGGGGGGATATATCTGATTGTGAAGAAGAGCTCCACAATCAGAAAATATCTTACAGTGATGCTGTTAAGAATGGAATTCATGAGACCCTAAGAAAGGAAGTGGATGAAAAAAATCAAAGCAGGAGGAAGCCAAGGAGAGACTATACGGATCTACCCAAACCAATGGTGACAAGGTCTGCACACAAGATTGTAGGGTCACAAGAAAATGTCATTGCAAATGGGTACAGTGGAAAACGAAGAGGAGGGTCCCCGAAGAGGGACAAAGGATTCAATGGGAAACAGCCGGTCAAAGAGAAGTTGTCTGCGGAAATGCTTCGGAAGAAAAATATGTACCTTGAGATGATGCACAAATACGAATCTTCTGAATGGGAGTCAGCTAATCCTAGTGATGAGTTATCTGATGATGGGGAGAAGGATGCATATGGTTTTGATGTAATGTAGCATTTTTATTTTCTACTGACATTACTTGCACTTTTCCTTTAATAAATTTGCGGGACCAGGCTTACGCCTCGTTCAGACTTTCCTGGGTATATCATTTGGTGTATGCGATTTTAATTTGTGTTTATCTTGTTTTCTATAAAACATGTTGTATCAATAGATACTTTGACATGTTCAACTTCTGATGACCATAAATTTTGATCCGTAACTCTGTTTTAGCTCCACGACCTGTCAAATCGAAGATTAGAAAATGCTCTAAAACATCGAACAATAAAACATTGCTTTTGGCATCGGTTGTTGTAAAAACCGATGCCAATAATAAGTTTTTTCATTTATGGTGTTGGTTTTTTTCAAGAACCGACACCGAAACTATTTTTTCATCTGTTTAGCGTTGATTTTTAAGGAAACTGATTCCAAAAATGACGTGGATGAGTTTATTTGGCATCAGTTTTTTCCAAAAAACGACGCTAAAAAGCAATTGAAATTTGTTTTTGGCGTCGGTTTACAAAAACCAACGTAAAAAGTCATATTTTTTATGTCGGTGACTTCAAATTTGGTAAAAAACTGACATAAAAAATAAAAAAATACTGACGTTAAAGACCTTTTTTTACTAGTCTGCATTCCTCATATGAACAAGTTTAAACATATCATAAACCATAACATAATCCTATCACATAAAACATGCTTAAAGGAAACATAACATTTCCACATTTCAATCAAAAGATATCAATACAACACATTGATATAATAAAAACATTATCAAAACCATTTTCAATACCAAAATAAAAGAAAATTTAAACTTGGTATTTATTTTTCATTTAAAAAAAGTTATGGCTTATAGAGGAAGCTAAAACTCAAATAATGGTCACGACAGCGGAGAAGTCATTGTCGCCGCATATGTATGACAGGAAAAACATTCCTTTTTGTAATTTAGTAAAACACATCGTATATAAAGATTCCTTTTGAATAAATGTAAAAGTCAAAGGGGGTTATATACCGTATAGAAGAAATTTGTTTATAAAACAAAATATGCCTCAATGAATGGAGATTGAGATGAAGTCCCTTACAAAGATCATTTTTTAAATAAAATATATCTTTTATGTGTATTCAATATAAGTACACATAAAGAAATCACAAATAAAAGATAGTACATAATAATATCAGGACATAATTTGAAAGTAGGAGATTAACCCAAAGAACGGAAATTGGGTTAAGAAGTTCCCTTACCTCGTGTCCGACTTGACTTGATCGTTCTTTAATCTCATGAATAATAAAACAGGGTTAATATCTAATTGATTAGGAACCCTTTTCATGTTAATTATCTCTTTTATATCACTTATTACCATTTTACGAAAATTATGTAATCATTTAAGTTAATAACAATCGTTTTGTCGATCTTTGGTACTTGAGTCAATAATAAAGTTCTTATAATTACAAGTTGTTTATGTGGTAGAATATCAATTATCTCCAGAATTATATTAATTATGTAGATATCATATATATCATATATATCCAGTAGATACATGCATTTATAATATTACATAACATTTATAAGTAAGAAATGAAATGTACCGTTCATGGAGACGGTATGTCGTACATACGCATGAATGGTACATTCATTTATATTTCGTATTTAATGGAATTAAATCATAATGATATAAAGGAATATTATAATTCCAGTAAAATATCATATATAATATCATTTACGACATCCTTTATACATCCCACCTATGGCATTAACGATTCAAATCACTTTGAGGGGGCGGTAGTCCACACTTCCTAAAATGAAATTATCGTGTTTACCCATAATGGAAACCATAAAGGTTTGCCATATATGAGAAATACAGAAGAATAAGGAAAAAATAAACATAATATATATCATATATAAATATAGTGACATCTTAATGGCCACCATGGGAGGGGTTAAAAGAAGATTGAACAATTATCATTTCATGAGGCAGAAATTCACCAACCACAGAAACAATATATTATTTAACCATTATACGAAGGTGTGTGTATGTTTAAATCAAATAATTCTCATAAAAACATCCTAGTATATTTAATATACTTTCATTGTTACAAAATAAAGGAATAAAAAGCGTTTAAGTGGTCGGAGAAGCAAAATAAAACAAAATAACATAAGAGAAGACAATACCTTAAAATCGGGTAGCTCTTTTTGATTTGAGACAAAGGCTTCCTTGGGAAGACTTCTACCCAAAGTGAAGATTTTAGGAGTAATATAGGGAAGTTGAGAGAGTATTTGGGCCAAGGTTGGACAAGCCAAATGGCTTGAAGGTGTGAATAAGTTGGTATAGGTGGGTGACTTTTATAAGAGGAGAGGAGTGGCACTCTTGGAAGGATTAAAATGTTACTTTATTACGAAATGCTTTTCAGATTCTAAAGGACCCACAATGATATATTTCAAGGATAAGGTGATAAGGGTTCTAAATAAACCCATAAAATAGTCTTTGGACAAGTTTAAGTCTTATATTTAACATTATCCATCCATTTTATTAAAATCATTCATTAATGAGGTAAACACTGCATCATCATGGTGTCATTAAACATTAAATTTATTTAATGTTTCAAAATTATAAAAAAATTACCATGAATTAGGAAATATTTCTATATTTCCAATTAATATTTATGGTCAAAAATATGACTTGTATAACCCCTTTTAATTTTTTTTTAGTAAAACAACACATGTTTGTGACAATTTTATTTTTACTTTAAATAAAAAGTTATTAATGTCATTTTATTACCCAAGTGGCTCCATGGGGTCCCCAAGTTGTCCCATGGATTTTCTTGGTCGGAAATGACTCATACAATAAGGGTAGGACAAGTGTAATGATATTTTCATATTTTTATAATATCATTTTTACCTTAAATTTCAATAATTACCTTTAATCGCGATTAATTAAACTTAAAAGTTACTATTCACCAAAAAATTATTTTAATCCCATCGAACCACATTTTACTTCCTAATGAAAACCAAGTATGTAGGATTTTTTAAAATCAAATCCAAAAAGTGGTAATGTTTTATTTAAATGAAAAATCAGTTTTTAACTATCACTTAGTGGTTTCACTATTAATCAATAATTGATGTTTTTTAGAACAATGCCAAAAATTCACCCTAAGCTATAATTGAAATTCTGAATTAAAAAATGATGCCTAATTTAAAAAATTCCAAACATATAAGTTTAATTAATTAATTTTATAATTAATTCATGTTGTCATAATAAATAGCATTTTTTAAGAAACAATATATATCAAAAGATTGGCAATTGTTTATGTCCAATTTCAAAGTGAAATTAATTATAATGACCACCATTGGATAAAATGGTAAAAATAAATTCTTATTATACTTTAAAACCACTCAATAGTATAATTTATCACTACAATTTATTTTCATTAAAAATGTTGTTTTTATTTATTTTTTTACTATTCATCGAAAATTGGAAGCTCTCAGAAAAATAGCAAAATTTCAATATAGGCTAATTTTGATATTACAAATCTGAAAATGAATTTCATTTTGAAATATAAAATTTATATAATTTCTAAAAGTGGTTATTACTATTCATAACGGCTATTTTGGTTGGTCATAGTGTGTTAGAATCTCGAACTTGCGTACAATGCAAGCTATTGCATTATTGAAAGAGAAACGTATCATGGAAGGTTGAGGTGTTACAATTTAGTTAATGAATCATGGTTTGGGATTTTTAACAATGGTAAATCCTAGTGATAATAACTCTATTGGAACCTTCGATAAGCTGGACCCCTAGGGTATGATCATACTGGTAAAGGCCATCAATCATTTCTTATATATCAATTGAACTTTATCATAACCATTAATATAATAATATTAATGGTTACTGTAATAAAATTATATTATTAGTGGTTATGATACGTAAAAGTCTTTTAAAATTGAAATTATATTACTCAAAACATTCTAAAACAACCAAATTAGTGCATGATTTTTCAATATCAACATTAATTAATAATTCATTTATTCATTCCTAAAGTGAATTTCATTTATGAAAGTTTGGGACATTATATTGAAAGAAAAAAAAACATAAAATAATTATTTTATCCAATTTTCATCTTTATAGAAAAATTTATGTGTTTCTTTTCCCAAAAATCCATGAATTATTTATGTGTATTGTCCAAAATTTTCTGGATTTTTTTACTTATACTTCCTTTTAATTTTATATTGATTAAACTCATAAAAAAAATCCTTAAATGTAATATTAAATAATTTTGAAATAAATAAACTCTAAAATTCCTTCCCAAGTCCTTCTTGCAATAAAGAATTATGTGAAGGTAGTTTTACTGATTTTTTTTGGATAGAAAATTTTTTAGTACATATTTACCATTTTGGAACATTTTTCCTCTGAAAATAAATTTATTTATTTTAGGTAATTTAAATTTTCTAGAGTATAATTAGTTGTTAATTTGTAAATAGTTCATTATAAAAATTCAATATTCACCAAGGTGTTATTTTTATAATTTATATGATAGAATAGAGTTGGGTTTTGATTATTTTCCCCTCATTTCACACAGAAAATGGAAAATAAATTCCCAGTAGATACTTATGTTCTTTTCATACCCCTTTTTCCATGACCCAAACACAAAAGAACCCCTCTCGGGATAATATTAATGATAAGTGTGGCCTTGAAGATCACCTCTAATAGGTTATGTGTTGGAGACTATCAATGAGGGTATAAATAAAATATTTGGGCGGAATTACCCCCATAATCCCAGGAATAATAAAAATAAAACTAGAATTCAAATATAATAAAATAATTTAAATTAAAACCAATTATTCAAAAATACATCTAATGGAACACATAAAATAAAAAACAATACAAAAATATAACCAACTCCTATGGTCATGAATTATACACCAATTATCATTACAAGTCATTATTTTCTAACCTAATATTCAAATCCTTCGTAAACATTTATAAAAATTGGATATAGAATATATGGGTGAAAGTTCATGTATAATTAGTAATGTCCTCCTTAGAATCCCTAATATTTTTTTAAAAAATAACATTAAATCCTTTATAAATAAACAGCGAAAATAACTAATTACCTAACTTGTTCCATTACCACATATCCTCACTATTGACCACTCATTAAATCCTTACAAGGTGTGTTGTAACACAATATTATTAATTATATTGGAACAGTACCCCACACAAATATCCCAAGTGAAAATGTCACTATTATTCCCCAATGAAATATTTCTTGGGGAACCCCTCTCATCCATAACCATATATCCATATACCATACAATCACATAATCGTATCATAATGAAAACCACACACCAAAATAAGAAACCCATCTACCAAAACCACATAACATAAAATATATCCACAAACTATAATATAAAACCATAACTACATTCCATCACATCACAACCTCACCATCACATCGCTACCATATTCCCATAAACCGCAACTTCATTCCATTATTTCATAAAATTCATCTAAAAGAGACGAAATGGAAAGGAGATTAGTCATCCATCCACATGACCCACATCCTAGATGTTGGGGGTAAAAATGAAACAAAAATTCTTATATGGGTGTTGGTAAGGTAAACCAACTAGGGTGGTGCTGAATTATAAATAATAAGTAATAAGATAAATATATAAGAATAAATAAATTACAACATTGGGTCCAGTCATACCAAAACACCACCAAAACCAAACCTCATTGCTAAAATTAAATTTTCACACATTGTAAACTATTTCCACTTCTCAATACTTTAGTAACCACCACTAAAACCATAAAATAATAATATCATGACCAAAAACATGTTTTAATTTACATCAATATTTAATCATCATTAATCACTTTAAATTCATTTTATATATTAATACCAACAAAGAAAACAATATATAACCATTTATACAATTAAATTTTATAATTATAATTAATTATTTCTATAATAATCCCTAAATTGACACCCCTTTTCTAATTTATTAAAAAAACAAATTTTTATTGATAATTTTTATTTATTGTCATAAATTAATTCTTTCAAAATCATAGGGATAGTCCAATATAACCATACATCAATCTCATCGCACTACAATGTGAAAAATTCAAAAAAACATCACCTAATATCATCTCTACGAGTTTCATATAAAAAATCTAAATTTTTAAAAAAATATCAAACTACTAAAATAAAAAAACATAACATAATATCCTATACTAAAATAATAATCCAATATTACTAAAACCACTATTATCATAGAAAAACAATAATAAACTCATATAAGTAAAAAAGTGACTCATCATAGCACGTTTCCTTGTTTAATTATAAATTCATTCTTAATGTAATAATAGTAAACACAAATTTTAATATTTTATCCCTTAGTACCATCAACATCTTGGAATTACTTCATAATAACGAATATTATTTTGAAAAAAAAAATTAATAGGTACATGATAAAAATAATAATAAATATTACATATGAATAACATAATGTAAATAGAAAAAGAACATAAAATTCAATTTCCACATTTAATTTCTTTTATCTGATTCATTGTATTTATTAGATTAATTCCAACTATTTTCATAATTAAAAAATTTATAATAATTCACATTTACACCTAAATGAAGTGGATAAATTCTAAATATATCACCTCAAATCAAGAATCAATGAATAAAAATAAAAATAAAAGTAATGAAATGATTAAACACTAATAACCCCACAATAATCCTTGACCAACCCTATAACACATCGTAACTAATTAATCTAAAACACAATTTATGAACAAAAAATCTGAAGATATGGAAATAATGTAAAAAAATAATAAGAAAATGAATGATTAAATGAACCGATTTGGAAATAACACCGTCAATTTGAACCTAGTATCATATAAGGAATTAAATATAAAACTAAAATGGAGAGTATTATATTGAATCAAGGGAAGCCCTATGTTTTCATAAAGGTGGAATGGAATATAATGAAACATGATAGGAATCGAATGTAGAAATAAAATTCTATCTGAATCCTTCTAATTCAACATGACTTTATGTGACAATAAGGCATACATTGATTCTTTTCAAAAAAATTATTTTTATTATTTGATTTTATTCCTTCTACAAGATAATATTATCATGAATTGATATATTTAATTATCAAATCCAATAATACTTTTTTTAATTATTAAATAATTTTAAATTGGAAATTTTTTTGGTGTTAACTAAGGTGTTGTATTGATCAATGATGATGTTCTCTAGGGCTTCTAGAGGATTCCTAAATATTTATAAATGCATGGTCATTGATTTACTTCATTTTTATATTATTTCATTAAATATTATTTTTTGATAAAAAATTACAAATATATGTACTTTATTTATGTATTAATGTAGAATTATAAATAATTTTTGTAATTATAACTTTTTTTGAATTAACTGATAAAATATGGTGGATTATATTATAGAAATTGGAAGTCAATAATTAATCATATATATTGAAAATATTTCATAGATGTTATTTATTTGTTGTTTCTTTTATTATGTTGATCACGGTACTCCACTTTTTTAATTGTTATTATGATATAGTGTAGTCATAATTGGGATGTAATTCAATGAAAATAATGGCACTAAGAGAAAAAATTAGAAATTTTTTTATTATGTTAATAATGAATTTATAAATATTTAAGGAATCATTATATGAGAATTGTTTATTTCATACGATTATTTTATTATTATTTTAATGTAATAGTGGTCGTTTTAGTATGGTTGACTTGTTGTTGTCATGGATGGAATGATGAGAATCTTGGTTGTTATGGTTGATTGATATAACTAATGTCATTTTTATTGGTTATTGATGTGTAAGTGTTAGAGATGATATCATGTGTTGTTATTATGGGTTATTAACATGGTAAAGTAGTGAGGTTAATCTACTAGTATGCCTTAATTTCCTCAGTACGCGCTATTAATTAATTAATGGAACGAAATGAAACGTGGGATGGTAAATGTGTTGTATTGAGTAAGTTAAAAGGGTATTGAGTCCATGAAAAATAATTGAAAGGAATTGATTAATTAAATTATGTTATTTTAAATTTGAAGGTGGATATGTGACCCGAAAATTGTTTGACTTAATATATTAAATTTATTCAAATTGCTTAATTATAAATATATATGGAAGTAAAACTATCATAAGTCTAGTGAATATGATATTATTGTTTTATAGTTGTAGTAGTGGATAATGAATTGTATATAGATGGAAATGGTTTATGATGTGTGGTGGTAGAATTATAGAGATGAGGTGTAGATATAGAGAGTCTATGGTAGGAAGGGACCTTAAGTTGGTATTTTATGTTGTTCTTAAATTCATTGTATTTTTTATTATTTCATATAGACCACCAATGGAGTTGGATTTAATCATTAACACTCATATGAGATTTTGGTTTTTTGGTATACCTATAATATCCATGACATGGGATATAAAAATTTAATACTACTCCCCCTTTCCTACCTGTAACACCCCAAGCTTCTACGGTACGCTTCTCTTTGAATAATACAATAGTGTGTGTTGTACGTAACATTGAGTTCCAACACACCACAACCAATCAAACTAGCAGTTATGAATAGTAATAACCACTTTTTGAAATTTAAAAATTTTATTTTTCAAAATGGACTTCATTTTGGATTCAAAATATCGAAATTAGCCTAGGGTGAATATTTGGTATTTTTATGAAAACCTTCATTTTTTGATGAATAGTGAAACCACTAAGTGGTTGTTAAAAAAACTGAATTTTTCATAAAACTTAATTTTACCGCTTATGTCAGTTGAATTTCAAAAATCCGAGAGACACAGTTAATATCCTGGAGTAAAATTTGGTTCAATGAGATGAAAATAATTTTTGGTGAATAGTAACTTTTTACTTTTATTTACCATGGTTAAAAGTTAATAGGGTAATTAAGGGTAAAAGTGATATTAATATTACCCTAACGCATGTACTAATTCTATTGGATAATTTTATCTCGACCAAAAACAACCTTAAGTATAAAATATTATCATTTAGGTCCACTTGGATTAAATTAGGACATTTATTATTATTTAATTCAAAGAAGAGTTAAAAGAGTTAAAATGAATGTTTATTTACTAAAACATTTTTAATATAGGGTTATACATAAGGTTAATTCTATTTTAAATATTAATTAGAAATATAAAAATATTTCCTACATAATGATATTTTATTTATAATTTTTATACATTAAATAATGTAATTTATTTATGACACAATGATGATGCTGTAATTACCATAATAGTGAAAAATTAAAATAATTGATATTATAAATACCCAAATATATATAATTTGAGACATTTTATGAATTAAAATAGTTTTATAGGTTAACATGAAATTTTAGGAATGATTTAATTAACTTTTTTTGAAGTAATCATTCTGTTATGATTTTCACAAAAATCAATTTTCCAAATAGTGTCAAAATTGACATGAAAGAGTTTTTAAAACAAATATTATATTATTAATTGATATTCAATTCCTAAAAATATAAGGTTTGGGCAAGAGACTTATATCATTATAGGTGTATCATTAATGGACCACTTGGGGGTCTCATGAAGGTATATAGTATGTTTATTAACTATATAATATAAAAATACAATGTGACATGGTAAGTGTCAAACTAATTAACTAAGAGTTAAAACTAAATGATATGGTTAATATAATGACCCAAACCTGTCTAAATTCTATTGGTTGAGTGGTTTGCGACCCCTCCCCACCTTAACCTTTAAATAATCCACTTTGGAGCCATTAGAAACTGAATATCATTTTATTATAAAATAATATTTCTAGCTTTTCCAAAGGTGCCCCTCACCCCTCTTATAAAAGGGAACTCTCCCTTCTCATTAATTAACACCATTAAAGCCTTTTTGTTCGGCCAAAACCTACCAAAATACTCTCTCAACTTCCCTCACTACAACCTAGAGGCCTTATTTTGATCATAAAGCCAACCTAAGGAGCCCATTTGATCAAATCAATAAGAAGAACCCGAAGAAGAGGTAATGTTTTCACCACCCTTTTTTAAATTCATTTCTTCTTAAACTTCTTATTTATTTGTTATTACCATTATAAAATAATTAATCCAGTATCTTCTATATACTAAAATATTATTATAAATATGGTACAACCATATTAAGTATTCTATCCATCCATTGAATGACATGTCACCAGACGTGCGTACGTACGGCTTACCGTCTCCACGTCGTGGTGCAATTGTTATTCAATATATTATTATTTTTATGGGTATAACAATGATTTGTAATTCATGTAAATAATAAATATAACATGATAATTATTCTTTATATATGATATACCATACAATTATAAATTATTTTAATATCAAAAGAATGATATTGTCGCTCGTGTGTACGTACGGACTACCGTCTCCACGAACGCGATGAGATTCATTCTCCATCGTATCCATTCAAGAATAATTATAATTTGATGATTTAAAAATAATTTTTAAGGAAATTATATCATTCTGGATATGAATAAGATACAACCTATCCATTAAAAACATGTCTTATGTAACAAAACATATAAAAGAAAATGAGTAAGTTTACACCCAAAACGACGATAATACTAAGATATTATTAACAAATAAATGTTAAAAGATCATATATGATAACATAATAATGTATATTATTATTGTATAATTTAATAAAAATTATTTAACCATTATACAGGTGGTTAACTTACCCCCAACCAAGTAAAAGTACAAGGTAAGGGTTTATTTCGCAATCTCTTCATTATCCGAGGTTGTTTATACGTAATAGTCTACTGGGACTTCTTTATCATCCACATCCATGTTTCTTAAAAATGAATTTCAATTTTTTTTACTATTTAATAGAATATGGGTTAATGTTATTTATACCCTTTTTGACTTTTACAAGTGGTTTATAAAGGAATCTTTTCGTCATTTTCCAAACAAGGTCATTTTTAACCTTTTGAACAAAATTAAGGTAAGAATGTTTTTTAAAACTTATAAGGTGGGTGTGGCTATTTTCCGCTGTTATAAAATCGACGAAGTTTAGCTTACAAGATTATAAGAATATTTTCAAAGAAAATGTTTTATTTTATAAATATATGACTCTTAAATGATTTCAAAATAGAAAGAGATATTTCTCTAAAAAGAGTTTTCATTTCATCTATGTCAACATCCTTTAATGGATTTTACGCTTATTTGAAGTTGATTTATTATGATAAAAAACTTTTATTTTGAATTGAAGGTTTTTTGATATGTTTTACTATGGATGTTTTATTTTTATACCATTCATGGTTTTTGGATGAAGTATTTACATTTCGTATGCTAGTTTTAATACGAATGTTTATGTTATGTTTAAACCTTTTCATACGGGAATGCATTGGACTTAATATGTGACGGGTGGAGCCCGCTATAGCTCCTCGATGCATCGGTAGCTCTCATGAGACAAACTAGTGTATTGGCACAAGGCCTGGAAAAATCTTATTTGTAGTCTTGGCATGAGGCCTTGGATATGTGGTTATGATAGTCTGACATTATGCATTCCATCATTATGAAAGTGGTTATTGATATTTCATGTGATTATTCAATTAGTAAAATATCAATGTGAATAAGTAAATGACATTATTTCATTTTATTTTTTCCATACTATGTTGATGTTCAAGTTTAAAAGGCTTTTGTTTTAGTTATACATTGCCTCAAATGTTTATTCTTATTTATGAAAGTTTCTGCTCTATTGTTATCCTTACTGGGCATTTGAGCTCACCCCTTCTCTATGTTTTATTTTTCCCAGGATGTGAAGAAGTAATTTATGAATGACCTGTAGGGATAGTATGAGGGGATAAGAGTGTGGACTATGGAGACTACGTTGTTTGAGTTTTTATTTTTATGATGTAATGTCAAGCATTATGAATATATCTAGTGTTTCCAAGGTTACTAAAATAATCGGTCCTTCGAGATTTGATCTTTCTTGTGATCATGCCAATGTTATGTAATAATGCACTGACTCTGGGTAACTTGGGTCGGGGCGTTACACTACCACTCTTCGAGATATAGTATTTTTTGTAATGACACAAGGTTGTGGTATTTGGTGGGATGGTGGTGATATGATGATAAGGCTGTAATTTAATGGCTTGTAGTTGTGGCTATTGTATGTGGACTATGGGTGTGGTATATGATAAGTTATTATGGTATGTGGTATGTTATTAGGGTATGTAGTTAAAGCAATGAGGTGGTTATATGGTTATATTATATACGTATATGTGTCTATAGAATCAATGAAAATTCCTGGAAGTATACCATTGGGGTGTGAGGGTAACTCATTTAGTGGGGAAGAGGGTAAAGGGTACCTTTTTAATATAATTTTAGGATATCGTATTACTATACTAGTGTGCATATTTTTTATGTGAGACATTATGAGGATGGGTAATACTAGACCTAACAATATCATTATTTGGACTCTATTTTCTCATATAGGGCCTTTTGTATGAATTTCAGAAATTTACATCACTATTTATGTGGAGGATCCTACTTAGTATACTTGTATGATTACAACTATAAATTATATCTTATTTTAACTAATCTATAATATTGAGTTGGTTAATGGGATAGATATTACAACATTATAATTATCCTAGGATTTAGAGTTTCTACCATAATTGTTCATTTTATTTTGGAATTGTTCTTATTTAATATTCATATTACATGTATTTTGATATCATAGTTTTATGTCATATTATTAGATTGTTGTTGATTGGAGTGTTAAAGTTTTTTACATAATATTATCAAGGTAATGTTTTCCATACATGTGTTTTATATCCTTAGTGCTAGTTTACAACCTATATATAATTAGAGGTGGGCTTCAAGGGTCACACCTTTCATATCTATTTTCCTTAAAGGGGTTCCAATGATGATAGAGAATGGTAACTTGGGTATAAAATTGTTGTTAAGTTCATTCAAATATTACATGTATTTCTTATTGATAGTTGTTTATAATTTTCTAATTAAACCATTTTCATTTTCAATTTTTTTTATTATTTGTGAGTTGTTTAATTCATGAAAAGAAAAAGTCATCCTTAAAAATAAATTTGAGTAATTATGAGCACCTATACCATTAAATCCAGTATTGGTTCATTCATCTAAGTTAAAAATGAACCATGTGTAATTTTACATAAGGTATATAATGAACCAATACATTTTTATAAATATTTATCACATGAAATTAAATTATTATTTAAAAATTAAACTTAATCCTGAAAATATTCTATTAATAATCCTGAGAAACATTGACATAAAATTTATCCAATTTTTATTTATATAGCACACAATTGACTCTTGAGATACTGTCTAGAACCTTCCTTACAAATTGACCTTATTTTCTTATTTTTGATCATTTTACAATCATTTCAAAACTATAAAATAATATTAATCCCTAAAATATACTTTCTATAATTATGAGTATATAAGATATGATATTCATGTGTGGTTTTTTCTAATAAGAGACAAGTAACACGAAATTAAATCCACAAAATTCACAAAATAATATTAATTGTTTCTTAATTTTTGATTATTTTACACTTATTTGATGCCAAGAAATAAATATTTATCTTTAAAAACAATATTTGATAATATTATACACCTTATAAACCATATTCACATTTAGTTTTTTTATTCAGTCCACAAATGACCGGAATTTTGTTGCTCTAAATTTAAATGAAAAAATGACCTCATTTTCTCATATTTTATCTTATTTGTACATAATTAATATATGAATAATAAATATATTATTTAAAATACATTTGATTTATTTTAATCACCTTTATAATAAAATTAATCTATTTTTTATTCTTAAATTACATAATTATTTTTTGGTTCATTTTTGTTAAATTACATTGTAAAATAACCTAGTTTGACTGATTATAAATGATTTACATTCATATAAAATTTAAAAATGAAAAATAATTTACAAAATTTTTTATCGTTTGTAACCCATATACATTATATTCATATATATTTTATATTCCAATATAAAAAAAAGACCTAACAGTCATTGTCTAATTTATCCATAAGAAGTCATATATTTTTCTCAAAATTTATTTATTTTTATACTTGATTCATATATAAGAAAAATATTATTAATTAAAATACACTTTTGATCATTTTAAATAACTATATAATAACATTTATGTTTTATCTCTAAAGGATGTAATTTATCGAAAGGAAGTTTTCATATATTTATATTGGTGAATAATTATGTTTTGTTTTTTTTGGATTTTAATATTTTTTTTAACACATAAAATAGAAGTTGATCCATCAAAAACATTTTAATAATATCATGTTACTCAGTAAAAGAGAATAATTAATTGTTCAATAATATATAAAAAATAATTACAGGTTAATTAGATCTAACTGAAACAACATATTAATCTTTTTTTCCTCATTTTTTAGTTTATGCTCATTATAAGAGTGAAATAAACTATAAATCATGTCATTGATCAATCCAATAAACTTCGTTGTTAGGACCAAATTTTTTTCATTCATATAATAAAAAGAAGACCCATATTCTATTTTTATAAAATATTTTTTTAAGACATATTAATATTAATATTTTTTGAAATTTTACAGTCATTAATTTCCAAAAAATAATATTAAATATCAAAATACAATTTTAGATATTATGAGAATCCTAGATTTGTAATTAATATAAAATTTATTATTACATTTCACAAATCCACCAAGGGCCATTATTAGTTTTATAACCTAGTTGATTTTTTTTATATATTGTTGGATTTTTTTTGGGAATACATTTTTATTAGTCATGTCGAATTTATTATCAATAATATTTGGAATTCTTGAACTAAAGTTATTATTGAAATTATTCATGAAGGTGGAGTTATGTATTTAAGTGGAATATGAAAGTGAAAAGGCCATGTTATTTATTTCATGTATATAAGTTATTTAAGAGGAGTATCTTGAGGTTCATTGAATGCATAAAATATATGAGAAGATGTGAAAATGGAAAATTCCTAGGATTTATGGTCATGATTAAAATATTCTTGGTTGGTATTTAAGATATTTTGAACTAGTGAAATTGGAAAAGCACTCAAATTACTCTATATACAAAATATATTTTTAGGTAAATAAAGAGGTATAAGTAGTAAATTCTAGGAATTATGTGTATATATATATATTAATTAAATATTAATATATACTATAGTATATAATGGGATAAATGAAATAATCCATTTTGTATAAAAAGTGACACTTTTTATATAAGAAGTACGGATAATGTGTAAGATGTGTGTTCTTAATTGGAAGATAAAAAATGGAAATGGAAATTGTCTTAATATATATAATATGGATGATAATACATAATTAGTAAGATTATATATAAGAAACCGGGTGATATTAATGAAGTTCATATTCAAAAAAATAAGTAGTTCATCCTCACACAAAAGATGACATAAAGATTGAAAATGTATGAGTAAGGATGATCAAAAGTAAAATGATAGTATAAATATAAGGTAGGATTAAATATTATGCAAAATAATTAAACTATATAAAGGTTGGATTGATTCTATAAAGGTTATCTAAATCATTTTTAAGGGACATTATTATTGATATATCAAAATATGGCTAAGTTATAGATTAAACGAGTAGTTCATAATAGAATATTTGATTCTAAGAATTGGAATTTATCAATGGTATGAATCATGAAATAGTAATTTAGAGATTATGTAACGGTAACTAGGGAAGAAAACAAGCTTCATCTGGAAAAATGGTAAGGACCATAAAGGAATTTATTATGGGTTATTCCCTTGATACTTTTATGAAAATTAATAAGGGATGCTATTTTTCTGAGCTTCATGTGGATAGAATGTTACAATCCTTCCACAAAAAAGGTTTAAAGTAAGTGTAATTATATCTGGTCATTTTTTTGAATTTATCATGTTGTAGATCATAAATATGATACTTGTTCTATCATTGAGAAGTCTATTCCATGATTTATATATGCAAGGAACTTATAGTTAGTATGAAGAATATAATTTCTATCGCTATTATCAGTATTGGATTAGTAATAAAGTATAATTTGAAGTAGGAAGTATTATTGAATGTGTGTATAATTAAATACCATTTGATTTTTGTAAGATTGGATAGATTATAAATAAAAAATATACTACATGAAAGAAATTGAAGTTATAGATTTGAAATATCTGAATCTTGAATTAAGGAAGTGAAATTCATACTACGATGATGTTGGATGATTTACATATTCAAAATATAGAAAATGACTCACATGGATAAGGAAAAATATCTAAAATTAATATTTTATAATGATATAACTAAAATAAGGAAAAATGAATTTAATTTTTTTTATTATATTAAATATGCGAGAATCTATAAAAATGGAAATGTGAATAATTACATCTGAATAGAGATATAGAAGTTTTTAAAAAATAGAATTATATAAAGAAATTTACTCATAAATAAAGGATATTTCAAATTACCAATTTAATGGAACTAAAAACTTACAAATATAAGATTAAGAGTGATAGGTAATAGATAACTATTATCAAAATACCTATAAGTCTAAGGAGAATAAGAGAGAGAAAAAAACTATAATATCTAATTTTTTCAAGAAGATGAAAAGAGGAATTTTTATATTTCTCAGAAAAGTGAAGCACCATTAAATATATGATTGATTATATTATATATAATTCCAGAATTGTATTTAAAAAACAAAGAGGATAATTTCTATTATACTGTAAAGGAGGGAGTATTTCTATTATTTCCACTTGAAATAAGCAAATGACGTTTCATACATCTTGAAGATCCTAGGAATGAAGAAGAATATTTTTTCTATAATGAATTATGGAAATGAGTTTATTTTATTGAAGGATAATTTCACAGCTAGTCTATAAAGGAGTATCTCATAGAGGATGACAAAACCAACCTACATCTAGTTTAACTAAAACTGTAGTGACACTATTTTTCTTAGATTTCATATAAATGTTTATATTCTTTGTTATAACAGGGATTAAGATGATAAGAAGATTTGGGAGAGTTTCTAGGGATGAATTAATCTATCCCTAATTATTATAAGGGGAGTAACCACAGGATTAAGAGTGACCTAGACGGTACTCACCAATAAACATTGAGTTTAGTGGATTTCAGTGAATCAAACAATTATCAACTGCATGATCCATTGATTTTCATAGAGTGGGTGAAGTATCTAAAAATCATTATGAATTTTTTTTATGGTTTTTTATATTATATAATACATAACATGGTAAAAGTGTTCTAGGAAATGTCAAATTAAATATTCTATAGGCACGACTAGTTAAAATTATAAACAGATCATTAATGGAGAACCTAAGCATGACCGAAATAACTAAAAGGCCCAGATCATCTAGGGAAGTGCGAGTTAAAATGAAAAATTGATTTCATATTAAAAAATTTTATAACCTGATTCACCCCACCACTCATGGTATCTCAAAAATAAACCCTCTTATGATCCGAATAAGTGGTATCAAATCATATGTTCTTTTATTATATGTATGTTTCATAGATGTGATATTACCAGTTCTTGGAGCTAACATTTATTCGTCCCTTATATTATTATAATGATACGGTAAAGGGTAAGATGCAGAAAAACTATAAATGCATTTCAAACCATATAACATTATATAGGAATATTATGATTTATAAAAATAGACCAACAACTCAACAAAATTGAATGAATATTTTTCATTGTGTATTTATTAACTTATGCAGTGATGATACATAATTATCTGAAGTGATATATATCCTATGTGGAAATATGTGTACCAATGATAAAGAGAGTACATGGAATCCAAAGGTGTAATATTACCAATTATTAAATGTTTTATATCAGTACATGTTAAAATGAAACTATTTTTTTAATAGAGGAAAATTTAACTTAATAGATTCATGTCTATACACTAAAAATTGATGTTCACAAATAAAAGAGCCTAATTGAGAGACTCATAGAGTTGGATACTAATAAAAGGTTAAATATTGATGTGCAGATAGAATAATTTGAGGATATTCCTAAAAAAGTGGTAGATATTAATTATTGTTCCAAGGATAAGTTCTTAAACTCAAAAAAATTTCAAAACATCAAGTCCAAGAATGATGAACTTGTTGCACACCTAGCAGAACTGGATGAGGAGAAACAAAGGCCACGATAATAAAACGAAATCCTTAAAGACTAAATTTATCAATTGAACCCCAACATGAAATAGAAAACTGATGTACTAGTGATGTTGTAATCATGATCAAAGTTAAAGGATCAAAAACAAAAAATCAAAACATACCTAAGAAACAATGTTTATATTAAAGGAATAATGATTTTAATAAGGAATTGTTTATAAATGAGTAATAAAAGTTCATAATTAAATCATACATGGTATCATATATGTAATTATGATTCTTTAATAGATGTAATAACCATAAAATTATTATAAATTAGTTTTGATTATGTATGATGGAAGTTGAGACTTAAGGAAGAAGATTTTTATTTCTCAAGTTGCCTTCTTTGGATCATAGGTTATGTAATGCTTCTATATACATTTATAAGGTTTATATGATACAAATTTGACTATTTATATCATTAATTTATTTATTTTCATGATATGAAACGTTCCATTTAATGTTATTATTTCATGGGAATTATGATTCAAATATTTTTAAAGTGGTAATTATTTGATGTAATAATCTCATTATTTATTAGGGTTGTGTATGAAGATTATTTCGGTGATGAAATATTATGATGAATTTCTCAATAACTTCCTAAATTTGTTTTATTTATGATTATTTCATGAGAATTTATGTTTCTTTATTAATTTTACCCTATTTATATACTGAACATCCCAAAATATATTTTTAAAATAAAACTAAAATTATTTATATATTTGGCCGAAAACCCTTTTTATTCAATATATATGTTTTCTAAATATTTTCTCAAGATTTTTTAAATGTTTATAAATAATTATTTAATAAATATTTTCAACCTTGTGTGACTTTTAATTTTTTAAAAGGAATCTTCATGTTGTTTTCCAAACAATGTCCATTGGGATTTTAGTGAAAACATGAAAGTAATATTAATTTTAAATTTGTATGAAATGAATGGAATTTTGCACCATAATGAAGGATAAATGATTAAAAGCTTCAATTACATGTTCTAAAGTTTATTTTAAAATATTTTTTTTCATTAAAATTTGGGATATTTTCAGGTTTTAAATAAATTATTTCTTGTGAAAGGGAACTTTTTGACAATAAATGTTCCATGTGATATTTGAAAATCATTTTTTGTCTAAAATTACATCATTTGATGTTACATAATATTTACTTGGTATATGATCCAATGATAACATACTTATTCTATATTTGGATGGTTTATATTCATGGTGACATGATGTTTATTAAACACATTCCTTTTCTTTTAGAAATAGTATGATGAAAGTTTTTATGAAAACTATTTATTTTCATGGGATCTGATATGATGAATTTTTTATAATCATATGGAACCCAAATGTATGGATTATGTTATGGGTGGGCCCTATATATCTCTAATTAATTGGGTAATTATTAATGTTATATGATCTAAAAGATTACATGGTTGTTTATATAAATCTGAAAAGAGGGTACACGAGAGGTTGTCCCAAGCTCGAAAGAGGGTATACAAGATGTTCTCCCAAGCATGAAGTAGGCACACAAGTGGTTAACCCAAGCCTAAAATATCATGAATTTCTTATTGGGTGTCCTTGAAATAAGTTTTTCAATGGTTATGTGTATTCCCTTCTTGATATATATTTCCAATATTATGATCTAATGGATTATGTACTTTGATTCCTTTATTATTCTTGTCTTATGAATTTCCATGATTTAGGACAAGAATCACGTTTATGATCTATGATATACTAGTAATGGTTTTAATATTTTAATCGCATGTTATCATAACCTTTTCCACATGTTATTGTTATATGATCATTTATATCTCTATTTATTATTTTTCCTTTCCTCACGTTGTATGTAATGGTATTATATATGATATTTCTAAGAAGGCTTATAGTTATGAAGAACTAAGTGAGAGATGATGTAGTTCACTTACGAAACACTTATTTTTGTATACAAGATTATAAATTCTATAGACCTAAATGATTCTGGTATATATCGTTATGTTATATATTTAATATTTATTTATTAAGATTCAAAATTTATTTATGATAAGTTTAGTTCCCTAAAATTAGTATCATTTTTATCATTATGACTGAAGAAAAAGTCACATTGAAATCTATACACTCAAGATGAGATAATCCGTTTTATACAATATAATCTATGTTTAATATTACTTCTCCTTTATCATTGAGATTATATTTTAAAATATAATTCATCCCTATAACATATTAATATTATTTGTATAATTTAGATATTATATCACAACTTTAATCCAATCCTAATGTTCCATAACCTCTTTAACAATATATAGTTTTCTTTGTGAATGAAAACTAGTGTAATTGAAAAATTTTAGGCTTATTTGATTTTTTATGACCTTTATACTATCCCCAGGGATATTTTTTAAGCACAAAAGTATTTATAACTATAGTAATATTACATCCTTCTTTCCATGATCCATCCTTATAACTTGAAAATTTTTAATCTACACGTGAATTTTGAAAATATATAATATATTTTAAATATATATGATTATATCTAACACATTCTCTATAAACTTATAAAATATCATAATCAATAATTAATAAATTTGGTAATAAATTTTAATTTCCAAAAACATTAGCATCATAGATATCAATGATTATCCTAAATTTTTGGATGAAACACAGTGAAATTCTCCATCCTGGGGTATATCTAAGGAAAAATCCCCTATTAAATCTTTTATCAAACTTACCCAAATGTTTTCCATTTAAAATAATGAAACTTGAACTTCCAAATACCTTTAAGAAATTCATGTTTGGATTATTTTCAAACTACACATGAAAATTCATGTTGATTGAATTTTGTCAAAGTAAGTATCAATTAATTATTTATATAGTAATTATAGTAGTCTTTCTCTACCTTAGTTTTGATTTTCCATGATCCAATAACATTATTATTACCATATACACTAAAATTTGGTTCTTATTCTCAGATAATATGATTTTTAGACTATGTATGGTGTCTTATATTCGTTAATTACTATATTTTTCTAAATTTGTCACTCAAACTACACATTATTTTATTTTGATACCTTATTCATAAAAATAATTTTTTATAACATCCTATTTTTTCAACACAACTAACGAATTTATTAATCATATTAAGAGATTCAAATTCTCTTGCTATAAAATTAAAAATAATCTCTATCAGTAAAATAATTAAGAAAAGTAGTAAAATAATTTTCTCTATTGGCTTATTAGAAGCGCATAACAATACACACATTTAGGCAATCAACTCAACTGGGTTTTTGATTTTTATTTATATATGTTCGTTACTATTGTTCACCATATTTCCTTTAGGAAACGTGAAACATGTGTTGAGTGTTTCATGATTAATTTTTGAATAATTTTTTTCTACTTATAAATTTAATGATCTTAAAATATTAATTTGGCTCAAATTTTCAAGTATTCCTTCCCATATCTCATTCAAAAGATCTATAGTCATGAAACAACTATTTTAATTGTTGAAAATTTGAAAAAGGATTTCACTTGTTCACTATCCCCTCATTATTGTTATTCCATAATTTAACACCCTAATAAAAAATCTATTTTTCCAAAAGATCACATCATTACCATTATTTTAATATTGAGATACAATCAAGTGATTATGACATAACCCATCAAAAAATATAACATCATTGGACTAAAATATCATTTCACTAATTTTTAGTTCATTTTTCACATTTGAAATTACGTTATACATTAATTTTGATTGTAATAACCCATCCAAAAAAACTTAAGATATAATTTTTGAGTTTTTTTTTTGGTTATCTATAGAAAGATATATCAATCAAGTATCTTTGATTTACAACTTTAACTATTTTATAAGACACCCTAACAACAAAAGTTTTTGGATTACTCCTCCCATTGAATGATTTGGAGATCATATTTTCTTTCAGAATCTTTTATAAAATTTAGATGTTGTTTTCAGTAGAGTGTATGGATTGTGTAAAACTTCAAAAAATTTCCCCAAAATAATCATAGGTATAATTTAATTTTACTTTCTATTATGAATAAATTTTAGATGGACTTGATTAATTTCGTATTGAACCCTCCTTGATTCATAGACTCTATTTAATTTATCGATTAATGAAATAATCTATTACACATTGGTTTCTTGTTTATAGACTTCACAGTAAGAACATAATTCTTCATATATAGTATTTGGAGGTCATGACAGTTTAGTATCAAATTGATAATAGAGATTGATGAATGTTTCTCCTAACCTAGGGAATGGATTTATATGTGGCCACATCCATTAATCATATAGAGGGTCATCCAATCATGCTTCTGTTGGAAAAGTAGTTGGCAGATCTTGTGGATTTACACATAAATTTAATTGGTGCAATAAATTTTATAGTTTAAAATCTAATCTAGTAATAGTAATTTTTTCCCGGCATTTTGATGAACTTTTGGTATACTCTCATACATATCCATTCAGTTTTTATTATTCAGATAGTCATTTGAGTTTTACATTTTGAAGGATCCCTAGAAATAAGTGTTTTGGGTAATATTTCCACATCTTTAACCCTTATTTGATAATCAGTAATATTTAAAACCATCAAGAAAATTAGTTATCCATTTTAATTGTGTATATGATTTAATTAACTCTCTAAATAATTATATTTTATCTAGAAGTTGTGTTTTGTTTGATCTCCAAAATCCCCCTCTAATGTTTATATAGACTCTATTCATACGTGAATATCACTTTCAATAACTTTTTGGTTTTGAATATTTCATTGGAATATATAATTACTACTTTTATCAATGTTATATAGAGTAACAATATTGCGGTGAAATAAAAATTATTCTATATCATGAAATAAATTTTACTCTACATGATCATACCATATACACTTATTGTCATGAATGAATTCCCTTAACATTTATGTCTATGCCAGCTTACCTGGATGAGGATTCTACTCATAAAGAGGGTGATGTTGATAGGGTATTTAGAAAATATGAAAAAAAAACATTATATGATAGTTATTTCTATATATATATTATACTAAATCTATATGGTTATGGAATTTATGGTTTTGGATCCTCACTAATAGTATCAATATCTAGGGAAATTTGGAATGGTCTTATAATATTTTTTAGGTAGGACCTTCATTTAGGATGTAGGAAATCACTAAAGAGAAACTATACATTATTAATTTCTCATGTTTTTGTGTCTCTACATGTTTAGTTGGGTCCCTAAGTTACATCATCTGAATATAAAGATGGAATAGGTTTCATGGTCTTGGATGATGATAATAACTCTTTTATGATTTCTGGAAATGGACTGGGTAATCATTAGATATAAGGAAAAGGAGGATGTGGAAACTTAAAAGCATCGAATTGTAATCCAATATTGAACCATATAATAGATATAACATATATATCTAACCTATTACTTATGAAGTAATCTTGATGAATCAAAGGATGACATCTTGGATATAGAGAAAAAAAAATTATAAGTTGTAGATTATAAGAAGAATATTAATTATGCTTTGGATCAATGCTCCAGACAAGGCTCATCTGGTCTCATTTTATGATGAATATGATTTCTAGAAAGATCAAATTTATCAATAAATAATGAAAAATGCAAATAATGTAAACTTTGAAATGTGGGAAAATTTAGTGACCATGTAGTTGAAAAATATATGGAATAAATAATACTATTTTCTACTAATACATATATTTACTTGATCAATGAAGAAAGAAATAAAATTTTAATGGTATGGGAATAATTTCAATAAATTTAAATTAAGGATTATTAGATAACCCACTATTAGAAAAAGGGTCCCTGTAAAGAATGTAAGTCCATTGAAGATCATGACCATTTTTAAAATATTGTCTAAAAAGTGGATGATTCCAACTTGGAGCTTCTTTAGTTAGATGATTCCATGGAACCATTATAACAAGGATATAATAAATCTTTTACCCTTTTCATTTCATTGGAAATATAATATTACCTTCTAATGAATTTGGTAAGGATTCATAGGAGGAATGGTCTGAAGCATGGAACATTGATTTATATTTATTATCGATAGATAATGTGAATGTTGATAATGTGAGAAATCCTCAGGGACTTAAAAGAGAGCCTCCCAAATTGTTTTGTAGACAACTAAATTTTATTTTTCTACACTTTATCTAAACACTATTCTTTATCGATTACTTTTTTAAAGTATAAAATTTCATAGTTATAGTTTAAATGTTATACTATATTTCCACCATAACCATGACATCACGAAAGTAGATTAAAAATACCTAAATTGATTACAATGTTCTAAGATTTCAGAATGTATCACATTTTGGTTTTATTCTGACCTATCTTAGAAATATTTTTTTGTGTATTATCTTATTTGAACTACCTTTCTCCATTAGATTTTTATGTTGAAGTGGTTTGTATAGGAGTTTATATTGGTTTACTGTGCTATTAATTTTAGTTTACTATAGTGGTTTGTTGGGATTCTATTTTGAAAGTTTTCTACTTTTCAAATTATTTATATTCAAGTAAATAAATTTAGGTAGTTATGGTCTAATTAAATTCTATTTTAGTGAGGGACTTTGTTTGATTAATGTTCATATTTTATTCATGAATATATTTAAACATGGAAGGTTTTTTATTGATTATCTAGTTAATTGAATGGTTTTTATTGAATTTGGTATTTGGGAATGATTTATTTTCTTGGTCATATAATGTACGTTGTTTTATTAGGGTTACATATAAATCACCAAAAGTGGTATATTCAAATAATAATAAAAAAAATTAATTAGAAAATAAATAATATTTTCTTTCAAAGAAAAAGTTTCTATTTTGAAATCAAGATCAACCAGAATTTATTATTTATTTTTACTTCTAATTTGATATTCAATACTCCCTTTGAACCTTATCATATACCTAAATAATATAAAAAGTATTTTCTATCATAATCTAATAGATATTGTCTCTTGTATTAAAGATTTTATTAATACATCGTATCTTCTAATTGAACTATTTTTAAATCTGTGAAATATTTTTAGCTTTGGATTCATTTAAAAATTTATTTAATGAATACTTTTCATTTTAAATACTGACATTACTCTATTAATATTCAATTTTAATATCAATTTTACTGGTATGTCTATCATATACTAAAACTCTTTCAGTGTCTCCACATAACTTTAATCCTTTTCACTACTACCTTACTCTCTTCATGATAGATCATTGGACTATTTATACTTATCCATGAAATATAGTGTCCCTCATCATCCTTTTAACATTCCTTTTCAGATGATGTGTTGTTATGTTTTCATAGATACATCCTTTTCCTTGACGTATTGACCTTTGATTTTCATTTATTTAAATATCCTCAATTATGACCACTAACTGTCCTATTTATCCCACATAATACTTTTCGTTTATCTTATTTATCTTCTTGAACCATCTTAGGGATACTAGCTATAATGTGTTTAATAATTCTATAACTGGAACACTTAATAGTTATTTTACCCTTTTATTTATCTTTCCCTCACTATATTCATTTTTAAATGAACAAAAGGAATTTGTTTAAATTAATTTCATCTTCTTCAACACCAGTTTCATCTTTAAGTGACATATTATATTAAATATATTTTTAATCCTTCGGAATATTTGAATGTAGTATGTTATTTTGGACTTTCATTTCATCTTTTAGGTCAACTGTATCCTCATATTATATGATATTGGGACATTATTAATCTTATAAATGGTTATTTGATACAAGTCTAGATCCTCTGGGGTTGAAATATTTGTATCAAACTTTCTTAGGAGGATCTTCATCAAATTTTCACCATAGTATATTTCTCAGAAACATGAACATAAATCTGAATAATGAAAAAATATTTTTACCGAAATAAAGAACTCATCAATTGATTCATATTATCCTTTTTAATATATTCACATTTACAAATATTTTTTTTATTATGATCACTTTATATTTTTTTCTCCTTTATGGATATCATAAAGATTCCTTTAAATTCTATTCACTATTTTTGTACCCATCACTCGTGCAAACTCCTTCTCTCAGAGTGATACAAGTAAGAAATTTTAAAATCTTCCATCAACTCTATTATTAATCATATTACTTAAATTATATAACATCATCAATTTTATAATATTTAAACTAATTTGGAGTGATATCAAGGATTTCCATAAAAATAGATTGAATATATAAAACACTTGTATACTTCTATAGATAGAATCTTTTCCCATTAAATAAAGAAATTATTTTTTATGGTATTAAATCATTTCATATATTATAATTTTAAAAATATATTAAAAATAAAATAAAAAACACATATCCTTAGAAAAAAGTAGAATTTACCGATATACTAAGAGACTCTAACTGATACCAATTAATAATCAAAGAAAGGAACATTTAATAACACCGATGATTTGATACCACTTTTGAGGTCCCATGTGAGAGTATAGTATTATAGGGACAAATAGGGTTGAATAAGTGGTTACAAAACGAAGAAATATCAAATAATTTACCATAACTTTTTAATACATAGTATAATTAATAAAAACAATTTTGAAGTGATAAAGAGAGATAAAACACATGATACAATAGTTTTAACAAGAATAACTCAACCATTTTATCAAGTTTCCTATACATGGTGTCTAATGATTATGATCGCACATTAAATTTCATTATATTATTATTAACATGTCTAAGGTGTTAGTTCAATAAGACAATTTTTACACCAAGTACAATAATGATTTAAATGAGCATCAACATATCAATAGATCTCACAAAGCCCCTTAAAGTGCATCAGGAATTGGATCATCTGTGAACCTTTTTTATTCTACTAAATATAAAAAAATATTTCCATAAATACTCTATAATATTTATTTTTTGTAATCTCAAATTTCATTTCATGCTTAAGTGACAAAAAATTTCTTTTTGACCTCACATGCATCCTGAAAGGGTTTCCATTTTTGAAATATTATCTTTTGACCTGAATAAATTAAATTATATATATTTCCAAATTCACAAATTGATCCTTATAATATATATATCAATCATGTAGTGAATATATAAAATTTAATATGACCACCTTTTATACTTAATAACAACCACCCAAAAATATTACACAACCATGTTGTTTTCATTGTGTACTAATCTATTATTGCGTGAGCATTCACTTGTGGTGTGATAGTTTTTATCACTCTACGTAAAACCCATATAGAAAAATCAAGGCATTTATTCAAGGTTTTAGACCAAACATATAAATCATTAGATCAAACTCATTATGAAAAAACATTTATATGACGTGGTGTGATTTCAATGTAATAGTAAATTATTGTTTTCATTCAAAAGATCATGACTCAATCTGATCTATATTACATCATGGTTTCCTTTAAATCAATAAATCATCATTGATTTTCACTCAACTCATCTATAATCATATTCAATATAATATTTCAAAATCCATTCAATTAATACAACATGAAACGAATTTTAATACACCAAACTGAATTATCTCTTGAATCAAGTCATAGCATGTGACCAATATAGAAGTTATCTTGACACCAAATAATAAGGAACATGGTCATTTTTAAAGTTATTAAAATCCTAATGACATTATCAATGAAATATTGAAACATTATTATTTGATATGGTCTCACATACCCCTTTTATCAATTATATTTATCTGGGATCTTCAATCTCTAAGAGTCATAAATCACCCCAATAATCACAAGATATTCATGGTTATATTTTTTTACTCTGTTAAATAATATTTTTTTCATCATATTCTTCAAAAAATGGAGGTATATAATAATATTTTTATTGTATATAGATATATCAATGATCTTATTAAAATAAAACATTAACGAGAACATGAAATTATTATTTATAAAATAAATTTATTTTCTTTAAAATTTAAAGTATCTTTTAGATATTTAGTACATTGATAAATAGGTAAGAAAATGTTTAATTATATTATAATTGAAAAAATAGAAAAATATATAAATATATTTTTGAAATTTAATAATTTCTTCATATTTATATATATTAATATGAAAATTCTTTTATGATTATATCAAGTACATCTATATTCACACAATTTAATGGATAATGATATTAAAAAATTTATTTACATTTAAATTTATGATCCAATGAATGGTATATTAAAAACTTATACTTCTTGACACATATATTGATATATTATTTAAAAAATATTATCTTACAGTTTTAATTTAAGGTAATCAATATAAATTTTCCTTAAACAAACAACTAATGAATATGTCAATATAATAATTTAACATTATTTATTAATTTGTTGTAAAATTATGATTTAAATAAATATAATTATAATATAAAGAATTATAGGTAAAAATTATATAATTTTTCAAATATATAATAGAATAAAATTATATTTGAAGCAAAATTGTTCAAACATGAAAATATATTTAAAAAATGTATTAAAAAATATCATTTTCAATAATGACTACAATGAGTATTTGACTAGTCTAAATAATTTTGTTGATTCTTATTAGGGGTTAATGATATTAGAATTTAAAAATCCAATACTATTCTTAGCTACAAAGCCGTAGAACAGTGGGATTGTAGGGTTGAACCCACAAGGAAAAGCTGGAATGCTGGTAAGCTAGATATTCCAACCTTATAGTAGGATTATGCCTGATCTCTATTATAGTTTATTTTACTATGATTTATATGAATTTATTCATTATGAAAAAAACAAGGGGATATGGGTCAATTTCAGGGCATAGAAAAAATATAATCCTAAAGATAGCTTGCGGTAGTCTTATGTCTTAGACTGTGAAGCTGTGTAAAGGTCACCAATTGGTTTTGGTCTAAAAATTGGATCTACCTATGTTTGAAACTACTGTGCGGTCTAGATATAGTCAACAACCTCAGTGAAATATTAATATATTCAATAGAATAGTGAATCATAGGCTATTGACCGTAGCCTGTTCGACTCTAATTTGGATAGGGTCTCTCAGTTCCACTTTCCTAGATTATGATTTTTCTAATCAAAATTATTATCAATTTTTTACCTAATTATTATCCAATATGTTAACAAATATTTTATTTAGACATTAATTAGGTTCAAATCCACCCTTAATCTAAATATAAAGTAAAATATAGTAAAAGGATAATATAACAATATAAATAAATTATACGAAAAGGTTGTTTTGAATTAAAATGTAGTATTTTCACTATTCATTATAAAATGAATATTGTAAAAAAATTCTAAAAATTCAACCACAATAAAATTTTATGTCCTAATTCCAAATAATAAGTTTATTTTTTCAAATAGAATATATAAAAGTGAAGAAAAATGATTTAAAAAGGGTTATCCATGAAATGTTGGTAAAACTGCATTTTAAAAATATTAGAGTATTTATGCTTAAAATTGGATTTATTCTCATGTTAAGCCTATAAAATTAATTATATAAAAATAAAAAAAATTAATAAAAATGTGTAATCATAATATAGATAGTTCTGTTCATTCTTGGAAATATAATGTCTTGTCTATAAATATCATTTTAAAAAATAATATTAATAAAATAAATTTTTTGGTGTAAGTTAGTAATGTGTGTAACATAAAATTTTGGAGAAACCCATTAGGGTGTGTCACTTATGCTATCGAACATAGCATCCCATTTAACATAAAATTAATATCTAATTCATAAATATTCATATGTATGTAAAAGTCTTATTTTATAATTATATGGGATGTTACAATGGCCACTCATGGATGAGGTTAGGATGATCACCTCAATATAACTAATGCTTTCATGAGCATCTCTCTGGCGGACTAGGCGTGGGTGATATCCAGATAAAATATCCCTAGGGATACACCTTGCTTCTGGTTTCTATTTTCTATTTTGGATCATTGATTCCTTGGGGATCTCAAGAGATAAATTCCTAACACTTCTCAAGAATGGCTAGTTAAAGAGTTTTTGGGTCCACAATGGATTTTACAATCGATTGAAAAATCATACCAAATGATGAGGTGCGAATAAATGGATGTAGGTGTGTAGGTGTTGGTGATAGAAAACACTATGAGATTGGATAGAAAAATACATCAACTCATTGGTGGGTGAGGTCATTGAATAATGGAATATTAATGAGGAATGGGAGGGATATATGAAAAGATTTATAGGATCCAATACTAGACACTTGGGTAGTGGAGGAGCATCAACCCATTAATATTAATGCTTGATGTTTTTGGTGTTGTTTATTACTGATGGAATCAATGAGAATGAATGGGAAAGAAACAAGGGGGTTGACTGGGGAGTACACATGTGGAGGAAGTGGGAATGGGATGATAGTTATGTTCTAGAAGGTGGAGGAGTCTTACGGTTTGAGGGGGAGTGCCGAGAAAGAGAATATAAATGTGTGTAACCTACGAACCATATGATCATGGATTTTAAAGATGTATTAAATTTTTTACATCATGTAAATAATTGAAAAATGTAAAACATGAATATTAATTTATCTATACCCTAATATTTTCACATCTTTTAATGTTTACATGTAGTTAATTTGCCTATTATTTTTATTGTTTTTTTTAAGTATAAACCTCTATCCCATCTCCAACATCACTAAACCTTCATAAGATTCAAAAAATATACTCTAAACTATTATAACTATTCAAGGTTTCCTCTTATTTAGTGCATTTTTTAGAATTTATATTCATAGGCTTCGAATCAAATGAATTTTAAAGAGAGAACATAGCTTTCCGGAAATGGTTCTTAATAAATTTTTAATCTATTACAATTATACTTTAAGGTTGGTCATTTATCTATTTTTATTTCAGTCATCCCATAATGGAAAGCATTAAAAAATATAAACATACCAAAATATAGGGATTTTGGTTTCCTTGGGAATAGAAATATGTGGGAATTAAAGAGTAGAACATTATCCATTTCTATGAATATTTTTTATATAATGCATTAGTCATTCAATTTTATTGTTCTTTCTTTATTGATTAAGAACTTTTTATAAGGGTCCCTTCTAATATCTTCAATATTGCAGACTTTTAGAATTTAATTGTCCATGGGTTTTTAGCATTTAGGATTATCCCTTTGATATCTAAACAAGAGTGATGCTTTTAATTCAACTGAAAAAGTGACATAAAATCCCATGAACAAGTCATAACATAGTAACGCCTACGGATATTTTATATATAGTACAATACATCTGAATTGCATCATCCAATTTGACAATATAGTCATTTATACTTATATTCAATACCTTTTACTAAATATGTTTAGTCTTCCTATTAGGAAATTAAAATTTCCCACATATCTATGGGTTGTAGAGAGTTCAAGTGTTATAACAGATTCCATATTTTTCAAGAAATCATTTAATGTAATTATTCGAAATTTGAGTTCCCCAATCACTAATGAGTAATCGGGGAAATAAAAAATATTGAGAAAATGTTTCCCATATTAATTTTTTGATATCATTATCTATGTCATGAGTGGTGTATTTAAATTCTACCCCCTTTAGAATGCATTCAACACTAACCAGGATATAATATTTACCATAAGAGTTTGGGAACGATCCCAAGAAATAAATAACCCATAAAATCTATATCTCAACTTAAAATATTGGGTTCATGAGAACTTAATTTCATTTTAAAATGGGTTCAGTTTAATGGAATCATCCACAACATTGAATGAAGATCCTTGCACTCCGATCGTGTGTTGGACAGAATAGTCCATTTTGTTGGATTTTAGCCACAGTTCATTTACTCCCATGATGCACTCTAGTTGGATATTTTTCACACATCTCAAGTATGATTTGAATTTCATTCTACGGGATGTAGTTTCAAATTAATCCATTAGTATAATTCATAAACAGTGGTCCCTCATCCAAATATTAGCATGAAGAATCAACTAAACACTTCTTCAGTAATTGATAGGAGGTGTGGGTCTAGATAACTTTCGTGCAAAAATAAGTTTTAATATCATAAAACTATGATATTTTTTTTATAATTAATTGGAATAGTGTTTCCTTGGAGAATTCTTCCTCAATAAATAGATTTTCATCAACCTCAAAGTTTGGTAGTGTAACTATAGATATGTGATCAGTAATGAAATTTTCATTCCCTTTTGTTTCTTTTATGTTTATGCCAAATAATTCTAGTAGTAGGATCCACCATATCAGCTACGGTTTGGAATAATTTTTACCAAATAATTATTTTAATGTTATATTATCCACATAGAAAACTAAATTAGAGATCATGAGGTATGATTAATGTTTATGTAAATCATAAAAAACTGATAGAAAATATTTCTCTATAGTCGTACAATTGAACTGTGCTTCATTCAGGGTATGGATAAACTAATAGCTGGGGTGGTAGATATGTCCAACTCGCTGTCCTAAAATAGATCCCACAATGAAATCACTAAAACCACATATCAATTCAAATTCCTTATCCCAGTTAGTTTATATTATGAAAGGATCAACCACCAGTCTATTTTTCAAAGTGTTGAATACCCGTTAACACTATTTAGTGATATCGAATGGTGTGACCATCGATATTGGATGTGTTAGTGGGTAGGCTATTCTTGAAGAATCACATCTGAAGTGGTGAAAAGGACCCACATAGCTAATAAAAATATTGATACCTTTCACCATGGTGGGTTTAGGTAAATATTTAATCACTTAATTGTTTTTTGGATTGACATTCATGCCACACTTTAAAATTTTATGTCCAAGGATTATGCCTCTTTAGGAAATAGAAAGAAATATTTCTTGGTTTATCACTTGTATATTGTCTTCATATCATTATAAAACTAGGATCATATTACTTAGGAAAAATTCAAAGTATCTTACCTATATTGAGAAATTATTTATGAAGATACATATGAATTCCTCCTCCACATCCTAGGAGTAGTTTTCATGCATCATTGAAATGTCATTAGTGCATTTAACATAAAAATTATATCTATCTATAAATCAAGGTTTTGAAGGGATAAGCAATTTGTTTTGGAGTAATCTTCTATGTGTAATGTAATTGGATTATATCCAGAATATCCGTCTAAAAATAATAGAATTCATTATTGGAAAATCTCTCATTTATCTAATTCATGAATGGGATTCATAAATGGTCCTTTTGATTCACCAGGTTGATGTCTCTATAATCATCACATACAATCCACCTGATAATGATTCAAGTTGATATTATCTCATATTTATCATTTTTAACAGCGTCCAATCCAACATTCCTTGGGAGGACTTGCAATAGACACACCCACTCGCTGTTAGAGATGGAAAATATTATACCATCATTGAAATGTTATAGTACTTCCTTCTTGACTACTGATTTTATTAGTGGAGTGAGTATCCTATTGGGATGCCATTTTGATTTAGTACCATCATCTCCCTCAATTTTGTTGGTGAAAATCATGGGATTCATCCCCATGTTTTTAGACACACAACAAGAAATAGAGTTATTATGGATTTTATGACATAAATTACTTTTTCTTTTTTTCACTTGATCCATATCAGAACCAATGATAAATGGAAGTGTAACTGTATTCCTTAATAATGAGAACACCAATGATATTGGTATGGGATTCGACTATAACATTGTTGGCATGATGACTAATAGTATGAATTGTGGAATGGTATCCCTTATAAAATTTTCAATTTAATCCTTTCCCTAATAATCACTTCCTTCATATTCTTCATGACAACTGGTCTCTCTATCTTCCTCCATGGTCATGTTATCTTCTCCATTAATGGTAATAAAGATGTATTTATAATCAAATGATTCACCACCTGTGGTATTCACTAAGTCAAATACGAATTTTTTTCTCCAAATATAAAACCAATTATTCATTGGTTTGCATCAATCAATGCCTTTTGAGTGGTGATAAATTATCTCCCTAGAATTATGTGGATGCCTTCTGTATTCTCCATATCCAACATTTTGAAATATGTAAGAAAAATTAATTTAAAAACTTTTTCTACAATTTTATCATGAAGTCCTCAACGTTAAATTACTCATTGGTCATCCTATTGAAGTGAAACACTCATTAGTTTAAAATATTCATGTCCTTAATTCAGGATGATACATATAGGAATGACAATAACACTTGTGAATAATTCGCACAAGTCTTTTATGAATTAACATGGTATGATAGTGTTGGGAACCATGTGGCTTATGGGATCTCATATATTTGATAATAGATTCCATTGAATGATTTTGTATAACACTTCATTCAAATATATGACGCCTAAGTCATATATTTATTTTATTGTAAAGAAACTCTGTAATGACCCACTTATTCTCATTGGATCGAGAATACAATGAATCATTACTAGGACATAAGCAACATACCGAAGATGCCAAATGATATAAATAAATTCCTAAGGGTTTAAAATTTAATTGAGGGATGATATATCGTTTTATAAATATCCAATAACCAAAGAAACCATTACCAAATGGCTCACTATATGATTCATGATCAAAAGAATGGAAATTCAACAACTTAATATATCTCAAAACCACATCAAAGTGTGAAATAGTAGAATACAAAACAAAACAAAGGTAAAAAATAGATAAACAAATAAATACTCTCAAAACACTACATGTATCCAAGATATATAATCTCCATGCTATCATATAATCAAATAAACCCTGTATCATGAAGTGGTGCTAAAAATGTGCGATACTTTACCTTTTCTCCTATCACAGAAGATAACATCTTAAACAGGACTAAAGTTACAAATTATGGGTGAGTATAAAATAGATTAGGTTTTCTCCAATTACTTCCCTAGTCAAATAACTTGGATAGAATAGTTAGAAACAATTATATAAAATATCTTATATAAAACAATTTCTCAAAATTAGTTTATAACTAAATATAAACTAGTTTTTAAAACCATTTATAACCAAAGCATGAAAGTCCCATTAAATCCAATTTATCAACTAGTTATTTTTTCATTAAAATAACTAAACAAAACATTTAAACCATTTCCATATATTTATTTTCCATACCCAATCCATTCCACACATCCACACAACCAACCATGCATGCTATGCCCTAACACTTCCATACTCATGAGTGGTTTCTTGTTGATCTATCAAGTCATGACAGGCTGACTACATCCCATATTCTATTAAACCTTTGGAACTAATCACAAAGTCATATTTAAACCAATCCTTTTATATTCAACATGAACAAATACACCACATATTCCCAAAGATCATACCAAAACAACCCTTTCAATAAAATCTACTTTTTGTTGAAAACTATTTTTAATTAAAACAATTACAATGACAACTCATTACAATAAGATGTATTTCTATTGAAACCACCATCCCAATAATGAAATTTATATATTCTAGATAATCCACCATTTTAAATTCCCATTTTAAATTAAATAAACCAAAACAATTTTCACGACAATTTATCAATAGTTCACAAATAAACCGAAAATAATAAGTCATCAGTATAGAGATTTATTCAATGTATCAAACCAAGTTTTTACAATCCATATTGTCCAATTTACTAAATTTTTAACTAGGAAAATCAATTATAGTAATAGTATCTTAGATAGAAGCCACCTACCTCTCAATGGTTTTTATGAAACATGACAATGGACGAAGAAAACTCAAGAAAACTAGGCTGATTCGTCATAGAACCACATTAGATCTCTTCTCCTAGAATGATCAAGATAAAATCTAAACTTATTTCACATACATGCTCATAGATCAACCAATACCAAGTGTATATCCACGAAACCAATACAAAGGAGATCTATATCTAAGTATATCTAAGAAACCAATCAAGAACAATGAAGAATGATCACATTCCTCATGAATCATGATTTGAATCACCAATGGAATCCTTCAGACTTACCCCAAATTGCTTGGGAGAGGTTATACTACCTTCAATGAATAGAACTCCTGAGTATGGTCCGCTTAGTAGAAAAAATGTGTTATTTATTGGAAAAAACATGCGAAATCCACTTTTTCTGATCTCACTTTAAGAACACACATGGTTAGTTCACACGGTTAGACAAATCGTGCACTAACCATGTTTTAGATACTCTCTATAATGACCCTCACACAACCTCCTCGCATGGTTTCCATAACCTTGTGCAGACTATGATGATGATATCTTCCTTAAACCTGCTATGAAGCACCATTTATCCTAGGATTTTTGCAGAGTTTGGAAAAATTATGTGCAGCCTGTGTGCCTTTCCGTTAGCCACCAAAACCTTTTGAATGTTCATAAAACTCTTTAAACATTACCACTTACATTATTTCAATAAAAAAAAATAGGAAGTGTTATGTAAAAAAAACCAAGGGTAATAAATTCCCCCCACCATATATCTTTCCATCTCAAGAAAGTAGAAAACCATTGCTGCCCTACAAGAGATTGTTCCATTGATCTTTAATTTCCTTCTCACAATCCCATGTGTTGTCCTAAATACGATCATGTTTCCATAAAACCCTCACTAGACCTATAATTTTTTCCATTTAATTATTTCAATTATCTATCAAAAATATGTATTGGGATATGTAAAAACGAAGCACCTTGCTCTAGGTCAATGTGATCCCATCTGATCACATGGTCATGATTAGGATGGTACTTTTTCAATTGAAATATGTGGTCCACATTATGCACCGAACTAAACCATATTGGAAATGCCTATCGATATTCCACCTCTCCAACCCATTATAGTATATTGAAAGGCCCAATGTATTATGGAGATAACATACCCTGCTTCCCAAAATGATGATGTCCAAGCCTTGGATAGATCCTAAAGAACACAAGATCGCTCACAAAAAATGACAACAACCATCAGAAATGATCTGCCTAATATTTCTATAGACTTTGAGCCATCTCTACCCTAATTCTGATCAGTTTAATCTTTTCTATTGTTTCTTTGACATGGCCTATCCTAACTTGTGATGTTCCTCTTGTTTCCACCCAACATAGTGGATAACGGCAAGGACACCCATACAATGCTTCAAATGGAGCAATATGTATTGAGTCATGGTAGTTGTTATTAAATGAGAACTCCAATAAGGGTATGTGATCCTCCCACGAGCCACCAAAATCCATTATAGAAGCTCAAATCATGTCTTCCAACATCTGTATCATCTGTTTGGATTTCCCATCCATATAAGGATAATAAGACATGCTCATATTCTAATGGGATCCAAGGTATTTCATTATGGATTTCCAAATATGAGACGTTAACCTCATATCTATGTTTGAGAAAATTGAAATCTATATGCCATACCTATTTACCACACCTTGTATATAGACATTAGAAAAATCCTCCACCATATTATTTCCACGAATTGGAATTAAATGGGATGACTGGGTAAGATGATCCACTATCACCCATATGGAATCATGTTTATATACCATTATTTGGATATTTGTAACAAAATCCATAGCTATCGGCTCCCATTTCCACATAGGAATCTGTAAATACTGGAACATACACATTGTTCTATGATTCTCTTCTTTAGCCTACTAACAAGTTATGCACCGCAAGAAAAACATGAACACCTTCCTTTTTCAAACCTCTCCACAAAAACTACACCTTCAACGCATTATACATATTATGTGTTCATGGATGTATGTACCCTCTGGAAAGGTGATAAGAATGAAGGATTTGTTCAAGAAAAGACATATGTATAACCATTTGATCTATGGAACACAACATTGAACACCCTTCTAGTTTCCAACACTCATTGTTCTCCCCACCATTGAGTTTTGAACTCATAACCAGGCATTATGCATCAAATTTTTGTGCCTCTTTGACCATATTTACGAAATCAAGAAGAAGCATTGATAAAAGGAAAACCACAACATCACCTTGGTATTCACATTCTACATCAATGTTGGCTAGGATCAACATCAATTTCCATTCATCTAATGCTTCTTTTTCTAACTGAGCATATGACTTTATTCTTAATGAAACTGCCATGGAATTCACTTTTACCGATGTATGCATCAAGTAAATGTCAAAAATTTGGAGATAATCCATCCATTTCCTTTTAGTCATATTCAAATATCATTGTGAGAAAATTTGTTTCAAACTTTTGTGGTTCATGAACACAATAAATATCTCACCAAAGAGATAATGATGGCAAGTCATCAAGTCATGAATGACTACTGCTTATTCAAATTCATGAGTTGGTTAATCCTTATTATGTACTCTTGACTTCCTTGAACCATAAGACACCACATGGTCTCCGGAAGAAGGACACATCTCAACCCTGATCCTGACACATCACAGTATACTACACATCCCCAACCTGATTCTAGAAAACTCAAGAAACTTGTTTTAGTAAGATGAAATTTTAGCTCCTTGAAAGACTTATAGCATTTCTATGTCCGTTGCAATGAAGCATTATTAAATGTAAAATATGACATTAAAGGGGATAGCCATGATAATTCATGAACTAAGCATCGGTAATAACCAGTTAGAACAATAGAAAATCATATCTCAAAAACATTCATTAGTTTTTTCCATGATATCACAACTTCTATCATTTCATGATCCACTGAAATACCTTTTTCTGAAATCACATGGTTAGGAAAGAATACCTTCTGTATCTAAAAAACACATTTAGATAGTTTGTCATACAAACGATGATAAATAATGTTTTTCAACACTCTTGACAGGTGTTCCTCATGCTCAGCCCTTATCTTTGAATACACCAAGATGTTGTCTACAAACACTACAACAAAATAGTCTAGACATTGCTAAAATATCTTATTCATCAAATCTATGAAGACTGATGATGTATTCTTGAGACCAAAAGGCATTCTTACATATTCGTAGTGGCCACATATTTTTCTGATATCTTCCTTTGGAATATCTTCCTTCCAAACTCACAATTGATGATATCCTAATAAAAAGTTAATTTTAAAGAACAACTAAGATCCCCAAAATTGATCAAATAGATCATAAATACATGGATGTAGATACCAATTATTTACCGTAACATGGTTACGATTACGAAAATTGACACACAGTCGAAGAGTTTCGTCAAATTTCAGAACGAACAAGACACCGAATTCCCATGATGATTTACTTGGTCGAATAAAACCCATTCATTCTAGATCCTCCAACTGCACATTCAATTTACTTAAATCTGTTGGTTCCATCGTATAATATAGAAGGTAAATAAGACTGGACTTCATAAGGATATCACTTGTAATCTTAACTTACCTTATAGGTGGTAACCTCGAGATGTTCTCAAGAAATTCATTTCAAAATTGTTCCACCACTGCTAAAAAACTGACATCTAATATCTCTTCTATTGATTAAAAGGTCAATACTTCCAACTGGAAACAGATCGTTCACACCATAGGTTCCAAAAAACTAGTCGTACCATTCTTCACAACCTTCTCTCATTGGAAGAGATTCTTGACGTCATCCTCAGTCATAAAAATAAATATCCTCATATAATAATCGATGTGATACTTGAACATTGTATGCCAATCCATTCCTAGTATTAAATCATATAAGTCCATCATCAATATCAATAAGTTCCACGTTATCTCAACTCCATCAACTGTTATAGCACTTTCTCTATACATAAAGGCTTTACATTCTATTTCACCAAGTGGGGTTTGCAGTTTTATCATAGAGGGAATCATTTCAGGTTTTAAACATAGAAGGTCAAAAACAAGAGAAGCAATGAAGGAATGTGATGCATCAGTGTCAAAGAGTACTTATACGAATGTTGTATTCAAGATAATTTTACCTCTCACCATATATTGTTCATCCTGATAAGCCGCAATCATTTTCTCAAATCCATATAGTTTCTTCATCGCTCCTCTCTGCTATTTTATGCCTTGATGACATTTCCCTTACTGAGGTGTCATGGTATTCTGAGAATCAATTTTTCTAGTTTTTCTCTGCTGATGAGATTGATTCTGGTGGCCTCATCCTATCGAAGTATTGGTTCTTACGACACATGAGAAGTGTCTCAAGAACCTGACATCAAAGTACTGTGACAAAAGCACTTAAGGTGTCCCAAATTTTTTTAATTATGGAATTATATTAGTGGAGTTGTAGATTCATGCATTATGTGGTCTAAATAACCACATTGGTATCACCCCTATTAGCAATTTTTACATGGAGTAATATTTATTGATCAAACTATCAGATTTTGATTACCGGTCCAACCTTGAATATACATATATCGATTTCACATACTCCTAGCATTGGAGTTTCACCCATTTCTAGTAGGGATCATCATACTCTCTCATCCCATAGCTCTTGAGATGTCTCACTCAGACACTGATTCTCTATTCACCATCTCTGTATAGTCATTAATACTAAGCACTGTAATCATTGATCAAATTTCCTTCCTTAGACCGATTCTAAGATGCATGCCTTCAAGGATGCACTCGCCGCAAATTTTGGTGTAAAGAACACTAAATTCAGGAATTTATCCTCATATTCGATGACATAGAGATTCTATTACTTTAGGATAAAGAAGTATATTATCATCTAGATCATGAACGTGTGAGGATATAATTTCTTATCAAATAATTCCTCAAAATCCTCCCATGTAAGGCCTTGATCTAATTTAGCATGCAATACTAGTTTCCACCACAAGAATGAAAGATCCTTAAGCATATACATATCCCAATTGACCTTTAGCTCCAATTGTTTTCTGATGAACTTGATGATATGAATCATTCTTCCAAGGTACACCTCCTCCTTCTCGGGTTCAGAATCACCCCAAAATATGGGTGGATTCTACCTCAAGAATTTTAATGGAATGGTCCACATGCCATGTCTCATCCCTTCAGTTCCCCTTGTCCATAGCCTAAAAAACCTAGACGATTCTATGAAACAGTTAATGGTTCACCTATAGCTCACGTTCAACCACATTCTCTACAGCTTCATCCAGTTAGTTTCTATGATTCCTACCTGGTTCCATTAACTATTTAAACAACAACTTTGTAAGTCTCACTCTCTAGAAACTGATGATAAAAATTTCAAATATTATCACATCAACTATCAAAACATTTACTTCCAAAAACAACCTTTTTCACATGAAACCATTCTTTGATAAATCCATTCTTTCTTTTGAAAATAAAATCATTTTCAAAATAAACCAAGTATCCTCTCCTCAAAACCATTCATTTGAAAAAAAATTATTCAATTTTAAAAAATTTACCGCTTTTCACATGATCATAAATCATTACTCTAATTGAAATATGAAATACTAGTGGGAAGTAATTACTCTGATTCATGGGATACACATCTCATTGGATAAACCTATGATAATGTGATTTCAAAATCCTAGAAGTGTCTCCATGCACTTATGTACCCAACTCCCTAGTAACATGATGTTCAACATAAAAGGTTTAACAATGTCATTTAATGATATAAATTTCATGTTCCAACAATCCTACTACTTACTAAGATTCCATCCCATGTAATAGAATTGAATAAATTTCAACTCCAAGACTAAGAACACTAAGAAAAACTTATTAGGCAAGGACTGAACAAGCTGATACCATTTGTAATGACCCACTTATTCTAACTGGATTGTGAATACAAGGAATCATTAATAGGCTTTATGCAACATGCCCAAGGCACGAAAGGTAAAAAATAAATTACAGAGGGTTTAAAATATATGTCGGGTATGATTTATCCTTACAAAAATAACCACTAACAAAAAAAACAATAACAAAATAACTCACTACATGATGCATGATCAAATGAAAAGAAATTCAACAACTTAATTTATCTAAAAACAACATAAAAATGTAATACAATAGAATAACCAACAAAAACAAGGAAAAAATTGGATAAATAACTAAATACTCTCAAAATACTACAATACTCCATTCTTCACAATCTCCATGATCCTAGATCACAAAAAACCCATTTATCACGAAGTGGTGCAAAAAATGTGTGATACATTACCTTTCCTCTGTCCTAGAAGATAACTTCTACAAAATCTCCAAAGTAACAAAGTAGGGTTGAGTATAGAACTCCAAAGGTTATCCCCAATGAATTCCTTACTAATGACACACGAATAGAAGAGTTAGCATCAATTATATTAAACTATTTATGTAATATATTTCTCCACATTAGTTTACAACTAAATATAACCATGTTTCCAAAACCATTAATAACCAAAATCATACAAGTTCCATTGAAATATAATTTACAACAAGAATTTTTTTTTAGAAAAATAACTAATGAAAACATTATTTCCATTTATGAATGTTCCTTTGGCATACCCAATCCATTTTATACATCAACACAACCAACCGGGATTGCTACACGATGATAGTTCTATTTGAATGAGAGGTTTCTCATCAATTTACCATGTTGTCACAAAGTAATTGAATCCCATGTTCCATTAACCCCTTTTCACCATGAAGAAGGAAATATTTCAACCAATCCCTATATATTAAACATGAACACATACACTACATATTCATAGAGATCACGCCGAAACAACCCTTTTAATAAGATCACCTTTATATTGAAAATAGATTTTCATCAAAGCCATTATAATGCCAAATCATTTTAATAAAATTACTTTTTATTGAAAACAACCCAATCAAACCATTTAAAAGACCCAATAAATTCCCCATTTAATATCACTATTTTAAATTCAAGAAACTAAAACAATTTTCACAACAATTTATCAAGATTTCAAAAATCTACAAAAAAAACATAAATCCCCATTAAAGGGATCTTTTCCATGTATAAAACCATGATTTCACAATCAATGTTATACTATTTATTCGATTTGAAACTAATAAAATAAATTCTAGTAATAGTAGAAGAGAGGAAGCCACCTACCTCAATCTTTTTGACGAAACATGACAACAGAGGAAGAACGCTCAAGAAAACCAGGTTGATTCGTCACATAACCAACTTATATCTATTATCCAAGAAATATCAAGACCAAATATCAACTTATTTGGCATACATGATCATATATATACCCATAACAGGAGTAGATCTATGAAATGAAGAAAAAAGTAGAAGTGGATCTATGTAGACCAAAGAAACCGATCACGAATGACGAAGAACAATCACTTCACTCAAGAACCCATCTCTCAATCACCAAGGGCAGCCATCAGATTAAATCAAAATGATTTTCGAGATGTTCTATTACATTGAATGAAGAAACATATTGAGTTAGGGCCACTTAGGAGAAAAAAGTAGTAGTTTATAGGAAATAACTTGTGAGGTCCACTTTTTAAGATCTCACTTTAACTACACAAACTGTTAGTTCACACTTTTAGACAAAACGTGCTTTAACATGCATTATCTACTATCTAGACAGAACCTATCACAGACTCCTCATATGGTCTCCTTAATCGTGTGTACACCATTACATAGTTCTCTAGCTCAAAACTATTATTACACAAAGTTTCTCCTAGGATTTACCCACAGTTTTGATAATGTATGCCTAGCTTGTGCGCCTTTCTTTTAGACCCCAAAACATATTTTATGTTCACCGAACTCTCTTAATGTCCTTCTTACTTTATATCCACAAAGACACAAATAAAGGGTTACGTACCAGAAGCTAGGGGTTTTTCAGACTCGTTTAGGAATTTTATATATGTAGGCATTCGAGCAACGACCTCTACAAATGGTATATTAGTGTGTAAATGGTTAAAAATATATTCAAACTTTTTATAATGTAACTCTATTTTACAGGTCTAATTCACTATGAAAATAGAAGATGGGGTTTTTGAGTGGATGTGGAACAAATACAAATTCCTTTTTTAGATGCTCTTGTATAGCATCCTTTTCTGTTGGTTTTGATTCTAATTTTTTTTGCAAACAAGATATATGTGTGCTATCATTACTATATTTTTGGGTGATGAACACATGTGTTTAATGTTATATTATACATCTTCATAACCTAATCATGGTGGTAGAATATTCAGTGTTTTTTTCTCTTAAGTACCACAAATTTGTCCCCCTGTCTTATATGTGTCTTCATATTGCAAGGAAATGTACAAAGTGATCGATATGATAGTGTGTTGGATATTTTTTCAACTTGGTGATAAATATTTAAAAGGGAATCATGCTAATTATACATCTCAATTTCATTGGTTTTCATCCTTTGATTCTCCTTCTGATTAAATTTTTGGATAAACGTTTCAAGATTTGATTGTGGGGGTGGGAATTGCTTTGGGTGCCTTGGTGAAGCTTGTTGAAATAATTGTTTCTATGTGGGTGGAAATTTATGATCTCTAGGGGGAATGGTTTTTGATGATTTTTTGGGGTCTAGGAGATGGATATTGAGGTTGGTAACTAGGTTCTTCCGAATGTTTTGATGGTGGATGACCACTCCTCTATTGATAGCATCTTTGATTTGTTAATTGTGTATAATGATCTAGTCATTATTGATAATAACACCACTTTTTTTTTTTGTATTTTTTGATTGGTATTTACATAATTACAATCGTGATTTTGAGGCTCTTCCATTAATGTTCTATCGTCTCGGTTTGGGAGCAGGACTCCACACAGTTCAGAAACATGTATTTTCTAAATAGTAGCTATAGGTGGAAACAATGTATAAGGTAGCTAAAAATATTCGATATTCTTTATAATGGTTTCGACCTAAGTTTTATGGTGGGTATTATCTGATACATTATAATTTTTTCATTAATGTGGTACTTGATCAATATTTCATATACTAGAATTGTGTAAAATGTCATTTAAAAGTGCTCCTATATCTTCAAGAATATTGAGTTTGACTTCTCCATGAGTGGAAATATCCACTTTAGTGTGTGATACTATTTGGAGTCCTTGATTAAATGTTTGAATATGTAGCCACAAATCATGTCCATGGTTTGAGAACTTTTGAGTCAACTCTTTAAAGTGAACGCTTACATCCCAAGATAAGTCTACATCCACGTGGGAGTAGTTATGGATCACATTTCTGAGCTCCCATGTCAGATTTGTGGAATGATATTGTCCACAAATGTATTTGATAAATGATTCCAAGTCAAAATGGACTTGTGAGATTGAATTTTGAGCTAATATTTGGCTCTATTTTCCAAGGATAAACGAAACACTCAAAATTTTGATCATGTCAAAAGATACACAAATACATTAGAAGGTGTCCCAAACATAAAGGAAATAGGAAATATGATCATGTGGACGCTCGATCTAAAGTCTACTAAATTTTCCCTCATTCCTAGTCATGAGAATAAGTCATGATTTAATTTTTAAAGTTTTTTCTTTCATCGTAAAATTGATGATGTTGGGCACAACACCACTAACGGATAAAAACCCATAGTCCATCAATGTGCACTCATGAAGAAAAGTTCACTCTTCATACTATTTAGGTAGAACAAATTGAACATTTTTATAATTAGGTGAAATGATATTATGATACTCATACATGGTGAAATGGCAACATGTAGAAATAGATCTTTTTATTTCTGGATTGAATATTGTGAACTCTTAAGTGTTTAGAAACCTAGAACATGTTTGTGGACCCTATTGTATGAACATATAGATTAAGAGTGGTTGAATGTCCTATTATGTGTGTGAAAATTTTAAAAATAAATGGAGAAAAATAAATATAGGTGAAGTCATCTCATGTTCGCATCGAATATTACTATTCCTGGTAAACAACTATCCCCAACAACGACACCACAATATTACCAACACACACAGTGTCTTTTATTCTGTACAAGCATTGTTCAATTTATAAATTAATAATCTCAAAAAAAGCTACCTACAAAGGTGTAGCATGGTGGTTGTGATGGGTCAAATCCATAGGGACAAGACGGCTGCCTATCAATCTAGTTATTAGAACCTTATTTTTGAATTCCTCATGAAAACTAGTAGGGTTGTTTTTACTAAGACCGATGCTTCTCGATTTTAGTTCAAATGAAAAAGAAGGGATTAAGGTCAATTTTTGGGCTTAGTAAAGATAAAATCATAAATATAGACCCAGATAGTCCTATGGAGTAGGCTAAGAAGTAGTGAAACAACCACCAATTGTTTTTTACAACTAATTGGATATACCTATGATAGAAATTAATATTATTTTTATATATAGTTAATAACCAAGGTGAAAAAATCATATCTATATCAGAATAAATCATTATAACCTATTGGTTTGAGCCTGATAAACTCAAATTAGGTTAGGTTTATTTGATTTAAATTCCCCAAATTAGGGATTTTCAAAGGAATATGATTAAAATTTGTTTTTAATATAATTAATAGAAAATAGATTAAGCATGATTTGATTTAGAGATTCATTATGTTTAAATCCACACTTACTATTGACCCCTAACCCTAATCTGATTAGACGTAGATGAAGACATTAATTAAATAGTTCATAATAACACAATTTACAATGAAATCAATTAAGAATCTAGAGAATACTGACTTCAATGAATAAATAAAAAATAAGACAAAAACAATTAAAGTAGAATGGTAATCAGAATTGAAACATGATATTGAAATAGAAAATGAGAAATCCACAATTTTAGAATGGTAATTTGAAAGAAAGGGATGATAAAATAAAAAATATAACCCAAAAAACTAGGCTATTTAGAAAAAATGGAAAAAACATAGAATAAAGGGGAATGTTTAGATATCATAAAAAGTTTTTGTCTGGGTTGGTGGTCTTCTGATATATATAGACCTGAAGGGATCATGATGTGTAAATAATTCACGTCATGGGAATGATTTACATAAATCTAGTTCCGATACATACCTGACATGTATGTTGTTTTCACTACATGTAATTTAGTTTGACAAAGATCTTAATGATCTTTGATCTCTAGGTTTTCACAGCTTCTATATTCAGAAAGATTCAGATTTCATACTTTTTAAAAAATGTAATGCCTTCAAATTGTGTATTAGTTTCACAACAGTTACTGGTTTCATATATTGTACTTTGGCTCACAATTGTTATGTGCTCAAGGAATAAACATTATGAATCTATATAATTATGTCTAAAGTCTAAATTTTTCATTTTTCCAGTATCTCCTCCTATAATATTTGAGTTCCTATTTATTTCAAAACAAATCATCACAAAATGAATTATCATGCAAAGAATGATTATATCTTAAATAATTATATCCAACAGATAAATATAATTTAATCTTATCACTATAATATAATATTTATTCTATAGCAAGAGAAATTCATAAACGAAACTATATCATGAAATAAAAGCATCTCATAGTTAATTATTACAATAATATAATTAAAATTTTATACCTATAATGTTTTTGGGAACGTGTTACACTAAATACCCTTTTTTATTAAATTAAATAAATGAAAAACCAATAAAATAAATTACACTCGATTTAGGGAATAATATATTAAATAAATTAGGGTTATTAAAAAACTGTAAGTTTCTATTCTCAATAGAATTATTGATGATTCAAATTGAATATACATATAAATCATGTAATGTAGAAGAAATATCCTTCTAATGGTATTTATGAACTTACATCGCTTTAATTTGTATGTAAAATCTACTTACATATGGCCGTTATTGAATTTATATAGAAAATTATAAATTGGATATAAATGGAACCAAGTAAAGAAACAATATTCACTTTGAAAGAGTAAATACATTATATAAAGCCCAAAAATTTATTATATTGTTATCTTATAGTGAAATATTGTTTTTGAAAATTGTACACAAAGAATAATTGTTTATTGATTATTTTCATTTTCTTTTCAATTAATTACTAAACAAAAATCTAAAAATAAAATCTTACTAATAAGGTTAAATAAACTGATAGGAATTAATGGATTAGCCCCAAAATAACACGTAAATAGATATATTTTAAATCTAAAAATTATTTAGACCAACTAATGACCCCATAAATTAGAAAGATAGGGTTATTTAATTTCTCTAATTATTATATTATTACTTTAAATCCATGTATTTTAAAAGGAAGAAATAAACAACTAATTTATGTCTTTCTGCTACACAAAAAAGTTTCTATAATTTCTTTCAGCTGATTTTGAAAAATCCCTAGTTTTTAAAAGGATAAAATATTCAAAAGGGACAATGATAACTAAAAAATGATATCCATTGGTATGAAATATCCACAAATAGATGTTTTCATCACAAGAATCCATGAATATTATAATTCCACTAATAAATATTTCAAAAAACACATTGTACAAATTTTTATACCCAATAGTCCCAATAATATTCGAAACAATATGTAAAAAATATCATTGAATAATTTAAAAGAAACCCATTGATATTTATAATTAGTAAAAAATTAAAAACTTGTAACTTATATATCACTTCAATATTATTAAAATATACAGATAGGTTAATTGTAATAATAAATACTTCCTTGATATCTGTTATTATTGAAGCCATCAGTTTGATGAAACTTAAAGTAGTTTTATGCTAATACCTATTAACCATACATGACTACAAGTGACAAACACACATTAACCATAATATTAGAAATCATTATTTGAATTTTAAAACATGAGGGATTTATTTAAAATGTTTTTAAGAGTTTTTGGATTGTTGGGATATTATAAAAGGTATTATTCAATAAGAAATCACCATATTAATTTATGAGAATTAATAATAATTTTCAATAAAAATAAAAAAATCATTAATGGTATTTAAATTAAAAATTAATATAGTTTATCATGTTTTAAAGATTGAATTATATACTCTACCTGAGTTACTTAAAGAATTATTCATCTAATAGAAAAATATAATATTAAAATTTGAGATATGAAGGATTAAAAAATTATTATACAATTATAAAACAATAAATATTTTTTGGAATTAATTTGTAAAAAATAATGTAAAATTTTAATTTAATGAATGGAAATATGACTATGTAAATTACCCTTAAGTTACATTTGAAATAACTAATGATATGGTCAAAAAAATAAATATAAAAAAATTGAATATATGAAATCAATACGAATCACATACTAAAATAAAAATTATAATAATAAAAATAAGATCTAAAAAAAGAGAAATGGTTAAAGAGTAGATATTATCTAATGAATTTACTATTTATGAAAGTGTAATAATTACACCATAGGAATCAAAATGAAATATATAGTATCATGAAATGAAAGATAATATTGATAAATATTTATTTAAGTAATTTAAATAGAATCCACAGAGATGTATATGCTTCCAATACGATGACCAATTTTATTTATAAATTTATAAAACAAAATTTATAGATGCACAAATAAAAGATAAATATCATTTTTATTAAGCTATTTTTTGATTTACGTAATTGGAAGTCACAATAGATAACAAGTGATGTTATTATTATTAACATTTTAACAAAATTCGAGACAAATATGGAAATATATTCCAAGTATAATAAATATTATACTATTTTCAAATAATTAAAAGAATAGGAAGAATAATAAAAATGAAAAGAACATATTTTTTAGGATTTTTTATAAGAAAAATATCACATAAAAAGTCAAAATTTAATATTTATATAATCAAACATAGATATAACATTAAATAAAACTATAATTATCTAAATGATAGAAATGTACCACATCCACTTCAAATAACATTATACACTAAAATCTATCTCTCTCTCATGAAGGGGTAATAAATGGTGTTATTCAAGGAATAAATAAGTGTACTATGCTATATTGGTATTTAATTTTTTTTATTCATATAAATATTTTTAAAATATAAATAAATTTTGGAATCAAAAGAATAAGTAAAAAAACAAATGATGATTTAATACATTAAAGTAAAAAAAATAATATGAGTCTATGTATATATAAGGACCAAGCCTTAACACATTACATATTATTGAGTTTTAGACAAGAATATAAATTCTTACACAAAGAAGATATTTTCATTTTTAGAGTTTTATTGAATTAGGACATAAAAGATACTTAATATCCTATAATCATATATGAGGATACCAGTAAACAATATTCGTTTCTTCTAAAATATGAAACTGTTTAAATAAAACATGATTTCTTTGAAAAATATTCACAATACTTAACTTGAATTACATATTTATCTTACAAATGATTATACACTTTGAAAAAAAAAAAACTTGGGATAAGCACAAAAATCATAGTAAGGGATATAATAAAAGAAATCGTTAGTCAAGTGATGACATAAAATCCAATAAAACCCATTTCATGAAAAATAATTAAAATGAATAGAAAAATCTTTTAGATTCCTTAGGAAATTTTTACCAATAAATATTACAATCACCCTGACACATAAAATACCTATTTTATCGACTTCCATATCTATAGCACCCAACACATTAGGGAGAAATATTGGGGCCCAAACGTCATATCTAGAGCTATAATGGCCTCAAACCAACTTATCTTGAACTATAATGGCATCAACACAACATATCATGAGTGATAATGGTGTCAAAATAACAGAACTATTTACAATTAAAATATCATGAATAAATCACATGATAAAAAATTTAAACCCTTGAGAAAAACCAATTCAGATTTTCAAAATACCAATTTTTTGTTAAAGAGGTGACTTTAAAAATGTGCACACAATAACGAAACAACATTCATAAAAAATTACAATTAAAACTTATAATGGAAAAATAATAGTATTAAAGAATCATGAAATCATGAGAAACCACTCACTATAAATATATAAAAAACCATCTTTTGGAATTTCATTAAAGAAACTTTTAAAATGATTTTAAAAGGAATGTCCCTTACAAATATAATTTCAGTGAGAATTAATAAAATAGAATGGAAATGTGTATACACTATAAATAAAGGTAATAAAAAATAATATAAACAAAAATTTACAACACATATAATCTTAATACCTTATAATGAATAATGTAGAAGGTTAACCCAAATAATAGAGATTGGGTTAAGAACTCACTTACCTCAGGTTTGTCTTACTTAAAACATGCATAAAAATCTAATATAATGGTTAAATGAGTGTTATTAATACTTTATAGAAGAATAATTATTTTTATAACACCCTATATTATCATTTTATAACAACATTCCCAACAATTATTAATAATATTTTATCCTTTCCATTGTTTCAGGTGCGTTCTTTACATGATCTCCATTGTCGGTTCAGAAATGGTTTCCCTATAGAATGGAAGAGAAACTACATAAGTGAACATGAGATTGTATAAACATGTTTCCAAAATATTAAATTATTAAATAAATCATTTTTGTTATATGGTTTGGGGATGAATCATTAAATAAATAATTCGAGATAATCGTTCATTTATTTTGGTGAATTATGATCATTGCAAAACACTTTTATTTTAATAATTAATAATATGGAAAAGCACTAGTTCCAGAACACAATATGTCATAAAATATGTATACAAAAATATTATTTAACCACATTAATGGGTTTATAATAATATTTGAAGGAAGTAAAGGAAATTTAAGTCACATTATCCACGATGTCAGTAAATCGAAACATCAGAGACTATTTTTTTATTTTTAAAATAAGAGGGAGAGGAGAAGAAGTATGTTTATTAATTTTCCATAAAGATGATAAAATGATAGTATATATACGATACTATAGGTGTCATTCCTATTATATAAGTGGAAGGTAATATAGTATAAGAAAATAAAAATAATTGTAATGAAAATAAAGTAAAATGAAATTGGATTTTTACCCCTTGATCTCTTCTCCTAGTGATCCTCATTATGGCTTTTGGTTTTGGACTTTTGGTGAACCCCAAAAATCTTGTACTTGGGGAAGATCCTTGGAAATAAGATTGGGTAGAATTTAGAAAATTATCAAATCTTGAGAGGTGTGAGAGGTTGGGGTGAGGGTGGTATTTATAGTTGGGGAGAGGAGGGGGTTTCCATTATTTTAACGATTAGTTTAATGTTTTTTCTCAATACTATGAATAGTATTGATTCATGTGACCAAAAACATTAAAGAGGGAAAATTAATTTGAATAAAGTGTTCTTACATAAGTTATGATTTCAAGAATAGTATAATTATCATATAATGTATATATACAGTTTATTACCATATTTTACTATTCATAAAAAAATTAATGCCTTTCATAAAAATCCTAAAAATTCACCCCAACCATTTTTTGATGAGCATAACTATTAAATAAATTCCATTTTATCAAAATAAATTTTTAAATATGATAAATTTTATTTTTTTTAAAAAAAATAATTAATTTGATATTTTTTAAAAACTAAAAATAATTTTATAACTCCTTGAAAATTATTCATGTTCTTATAAAATTACCTTATTACCATAAAAAAATAAAAAAATAATTTATGAATATATTTTATGATAATAAATATTCATTTAAATTATTATATAAATCATGAAATTGTAATTCAAAATTTATGACCCATTAAAATAAAAACACATATATAAAGAACATATTGTTACTTATAAGATACCTTTTTATTATACAGTCATGGGTGAGGTTACAATATATTTGGAAGATTTAATTTACATTAGGGTATGTTACTATTCACAAGGGTATGTTACTATTCACAAAAAATTAATTTGATCCTATGAAACTGTAAATAAATCACTAATCACAAATATGTATGTTGGTTTTTAGAAATTAAAAACATAGAATTGGAGAAATTAAATTTAATATCTAGTTTATAACTATCTCCTTAAAAAATGTTTCATTATATAAAGTCTTATTATTTCCTACATTTAATTAAATTTATTTGTAAATCCTTGGAGTGTTACATTCTCCACACCTTATTGAAATTGAATCCTCACAATTTTTATTTACTTCTTAAACAATTGAGGGGACCTTTCCATCTAAGAATTTTTGTATTCCCATGTTGCTTCTTCAACAATGTGGTTTCTCCACAAAACATTTACATGGTGGATTACATTATTCCACAATACATTCCCTATATCATCAAGAATCTAAATATGTAGCTCTTTATAAGAAAGGATCTCTTCCAGGAGAACTAATTCTATGCCCAAAACATGAGATGAATTAGGAATATAATTTCTCAACATCGAAACATGAAAAAAATTGTGTGCGTGATATAAACTCAAAGGATAATGTACTGAATAGGTGACTGTTCCAACATTTTCTAGAATTTCATAAGGTCCAATGAACTGTGGACATAGATTTCACTTTTTAACAATATTCATAACACTTTTCCAAGGAGATATTTTAAGGAAAACATGATCACCTATGTCAAATGAAATGTCTTTCCTCCTATTATTAGTACAACCTTTCTGCCAGCTCTAAGCAATCCTCATGTGTCACTGATTCTTTTGTACTTTTTTTCCACTTTCTATACTAATTATGGTACCATTAACTTCCTTTCCCTAACTTCATCAGAAAATGAAGGAGTTATACACCTTTTTTATACAATTTCTCAAAAGGTTCCATTTTTATAATCGAACAAGAACTATTATTACATGAGAATTCAACTATAGAAAGTTATTAATCCCAACTTCTACGGTAACATATAGATCATGCTCGAAGAATATATTCCAATATTTGAATTGTTCTCTCATTAAATCAACCATATTGTGGATGAAAAGATGTTTTGAAATTTAATTCTATGTCCAATGACTTATGAAGGCCTTTCCAAAAGTTAGAAGTGATCTTGGGATCACTATTAGATACAAGGAAATGAGGAAATCCATGTAACCTAAAAATATCTTTGAGGTAAAATCAATAAATATGATCCAAAGACATAGTATATTAAATATGTAAGAAATGTGTAGATTTAGTTAGATGATCAAAAATAACCCAGGTTGAATTATTACTTCAATATGTCATCGGTAGTCCTACAACAAAGTCCATGGATATATTTTTCCATTTCCACTCCGGAATTGGTGATGGTTGGATAACCCCCTTCAGTGACTACAACCCTACTATAACCTGTTGAAATTTCATACATTTCATAGGTAAAATCAGAAATATCTCTTTTCATTCCATCACACTAGTAAAATTCATGAGGATCGCTGTATATCATTGTGCATCCAGGGTGAACTAAAAATCGATAACATCAAGCTTCACATAACAATTATTTCATCAAATGAGAATCATAAGGAACACATGATCTCTCAAAAAACATCAGAAAAATCCTTATCAAGGATAAATTCTAGAAACATACACATTTTAACCAATTATACCTTTTTCTATAACTCACTTTCTTCTATCTACACTTGCTTAATTCTATCTAACAGAGATGACTACACTGAAACCTGAAACAAAACAGAGGAATTTCCTTCACCCAATACTTCCATCATAAATCTTTCCAAATCATTCACCAATGGGTCACATTATAAACATACCATGGTCAATGTAGTGTTATATTTCTGACTCAATTAATCAGCCACTATGCTTGATTTTCTATGATGGTAATGAATCTTGCAATCATAATCCATTATCAGTTCCATCTATATTATTTGTCTCATATTTAATTCATTCCAAGTAAATATATACTTAACAATATTATGGTAATTTTATATTTCACATTTTACTCCATAAAAATAATACCTCTAAATTTTTAATGAAAAATAATAGTAACTACTTCAAAATTATGTGTTGGGTAATTTAATTCATGAGGATTTATCAGAAATTAAGCATTAGAAATTAACAGATCATTCTACATTACAACACAACCGATTCCCTTAATAGAACCATAACTATATATAACAATTTTACCATTTATATAAGGTAGGTTCAGAATTGGTTCATTCAGCAATCTTCTTTTCAAATCCACATACCATCAAATTTGATGGCTCAACATATTCTGATGTGGTTTCAAAGGATTTTCTAGACCCTTATGATTCTAATATTTTTTATTTTATACCTGAGTGACTAGATCTGGACACACATAAAAAAACCTAATTCTTTATAGTTATATTATATCACCATCGACTTCTCATTAATTTTTGAATCATTTTCCTTATATAAACGGGACATGTTCACGAACATCCCATATAGGTCTAATTTCCCAGATCTTACAAGACATTCACCAAGATGATTTTTACCAGACTTTTAACAAGAAGAGAAATTGATTTTCTTTCCTCTGGATTTATTTGATGAATTATTCCCTAATTCTGTCCAACCTAAATACTTCTTATTCATATCATCACAAGGCACAAACAAGTCAACAAAGTCCATCTCAACTTTTACAGCATAATTAATAGGTTTCTCATATCTTTTAAAATCTCTTGAATCCAAAACTCATCATAAAAATGGTTTTAAACTATAGTAAAGTATATATATTTTATTATCAAAATACTGAGTAAAATCTGTTATATACATGACCAGTCTTATGAAATTGGATTCATATGCTTCCAAAAAATCATCATCTTTCTACATCAGTTAAAATAATGTTATCTCCATTCTGATTCGAACTGTTTTAGGAAAATATTTTTCCCAAATAGTCTCTTAAAATCATCCCATTATAGTCTGTCAAGATATTCTATTTCCCTATTATTCTTAACTAGATACCATAATTGATTGGATTTACCTTCTAAATGATAAATTTGTAGTATTTATTTTTGGCAGTTTGAACATCCCAAGACATATAAATATATTTTCTAGAGAATTAATCCATCATACGACTCTCACTGCATCTGTTGTTCCACTGAATGCTGGAGGAAATTTCCTCATAACATTATCCACAAAATAAATGTTTCACCATGGCAGGTCAGGTTCATCTCTAGCATGGATACCACCAATATTTATTACCTAAGTCAACAGATCCATTGCTATCAAAAACTATTTGGATCTGATTCCCACCATTCCAGGATGCAGATTCAGACATATATCAGCCTCCTGGTGCCTTCACACATCATCTTCCCAATTAATTAAAAAACACCATTCTAAATCGACACATCTTAGATGAAGAAACATCGAAATAATTAAATTCTATATCATTTCAAATTAACAAAAATTAAAAATCATTTATGGAATTCTATTAAGATCATTATAACCCCAAAAGTTATCTAAACCATCCTCTGATACCAACTATAAAGACCCATCATTGCCACATTATATATTCCTTAGTTTTTGACAATAACATACATTCTTACAAAACGAGGATATTTTCAGGTCAATATTTTTATAGAATTAGTACATAAAACATATATTACATACAAGAATCATATATGACTATACAACTAAAAAGAATCCATTTCTTCAAAAATATGAATCTTTTTTAATAAAAAATTACTTCTTTGAAAAATCATCATAACAATTAACATGATTTAATTATTTATCTTACAAATCTTAAAGATCTATAAAAAATATTTAAAAACATTGGATGTGTGCAAAAGGCTTAGTAAGGGATATAAAGAAAGAAATCATTAGTGACATGATAACATAAAAACCCTTTGTCATGCTTAGAAACATCATGTAGTTTCCTTGGGTCATATTTACTATATCAAACTTAGAATCACCCTTTCACATGGAAGAACCATTTGGTCAACTTCCATCTCTGGAGTATCAAATTCATTAGGGAGCAATAATGAGGTTCACCCATTATATCTCTTGTAATAATGGGCTCAACCAAAATATATAGAGCTATAATGGACTCAAGCAAACATATATAGATCTATAATGGGATCAAAACAACATAACAATGTCTAAGGAAAATATCATGAATAAATCACTTGATAACTCATTTATACCATTGAAAAATACCCATTCCAAATTTCAAAATATTTCATTTTTTGTAAAACCGATCACTTTTAAAAAATACGTGCCCACAACAATGAAACAATATTGATAAAATATTACTATGACTACATATAATAAAAACATAATAGTAATAAATCATCATGATATCAAGGAAAACCACTCATTCCATATATATATATAACACTATTTTTTAATTTCATTAAAGATACTTTTAAAATGATTTTAAAAGGAAAGTCACTTAAAAATATAATTGGAGTTAGAATTAATAGAATAGAATGGATATGTGTATACTAATAAAATAAAAATAATTCAACATAATAAAAATAAATAATAAAACAAGTAATATTTATACCACCTAATGAATAATGTTGAAGGTTAACCCAATGAATGGAAATTGGGTTATTAATTCCCCTACCTTGGGTTTGTCTTAATTTAAACATGTTTAAAACTCTTTTATAATGGTTAAAAGAGTGTTATTAATACTTTAACTAAGAATAATAACTTTTATAACACCATATATGATCATTTAAAAACATCATTCCACACATTTATTAATAATAGTTTGTCGTTTCCATTGTTTCATGTGTGTTATTTACATGATTTCCATGATCGGTTCGCAAAGGATTTCCATGTAGAATGGAAGATAAAATCAAAAGGTTAAAATGAGATGTTAATAAATATTTTACATAATATTAAATGATTCGACCAATTAATTTATTTATATGGTTTAAGGATAAATAATTAGACAAATCATTAGTGATAATAATTAGTTTATTTTGTTGGAGATCCAATTTTTTTAATCAATTAATCGTATGCATAAACACTGGTAACAGAAAATAATATATCATAAAATATGTATAGTTCAATATTTTTTACCATATTAATTGTTTTATGACTATATTTTATGGACACAATGAAAATTAAAGATACATCATCTATGATGTCGGTAAATCGAGACATCATAGACAATTTTTTTATTTTTTCAATAAGGCTGAGAAGAGAAGAGGCAAGTTGATGAATTTTGCTTAAAAATGATAAAATTACAATATATAAATTATACTAGAGCTTTAATTCTTCTTGGATAAGGGTTGGGAAAGAGAGTACAGGAAAAATAAATAATTTAAATGAAAAAAAGAAAATGAAAGAAGATTTTTACCTTCTAATAACTTCTCATGGAGATCCACCATAAGGCCTTTGGTATTAGACTTTTTGTCAGACAAATAGGTATTGGATGTGGGTAAGTGCCTTGGGAAGAATATTTTTTAGAATTTATACCATGATCAAATCTAGAGAGGTGTGATAGGAATAGGGGGGTGTGGGTGGCATTTATAGTAGAGGAGAGGAGGGTGTTTCCATTATTTTAATCATTAGATTAATATTTATGTTCAAGATTATGAATAGTATTTATTATAGTAACAAAAAATAGTAAATAGATCATGTTAGTTTGAATAAAGTGTTCTTACATTAGTTATGATGTTAGGAATATTGTAATTAACATATAATGTTTATATACAATAAATTAATATATTTTACAATTCAAAATAATTCAAGTATTACAAAAAAATCCCAAAATTTAAACGAATTTTTTTTACATTTATAATTAGAAAACCAACTCACTTTTATCAAAATAAGTTTTAAAATATGAAACATTTAATTTTTAAATAAAATATTAATTTATTCAAAAAAATTAATTTCAAACTATAACTGATTTTATAAAAAAATTAATCATGTTCGCAAAAAATTACCTTTTCTCCATAAAACTATAAAAAATAGTTTATTATTACATTTTATAAAAACAATTTTTCATTTAAAATATTAAATACATCATAAAATTGTAATTACAAATTTATGAGTCACAAAAATACAAACACATATATAATGATCATATTGTCAATTATAAGAGGCCTATTTCTTATAAATTAATGGGTGAGGTTTCTATAAATTTGGATGATTTACTATTTATAATGGTGTGTTACTACTCATAAGGGTATGTTACTATTTATACGGGTATGTTAATATTCACAAAAAATTAACTTGTTCTTATTAGACTATAAATAACTGATTTATAGAAACTGTGTATGTTTGTTTTTCAAAATTCAAAACATAGAAGTGGACAAATTATGTTTAACAGCCAGTATATAACTATATCCTTAATACAAAGTGTCATTATTTTGAGACTCAGTGTTTAATGCATCAAATAAAATTTATTTTTAAATCCTTGTGGTGTTAATGTTTTGGCCCTTGTTGATCAAATATTAATGTAATTTCAATTATTCTAGTTAGAAATTTGAATAATGAAGTAAAATATGTCCCACAAAACCATTATTAAAAACCAATATATATATATATATATATTATTTATATAAAACAATTAGACTATATAAAAATACTAGAATAATGATTTAAAAGGTATAGTAATATTTTAAACCATTTTGGATAACTGATTATATTTTAGTGAATGAGAAACCTATTTTTAAAATATTCAGTCAAAAAATTGTTTATAAATCATCCTGTTATTCTTAGAAGACATGATGATGGGAAATTTTTTTTCTTGAGTTAGTAATGATTAAAAATTACCATTTTTGAAACATATAGAAATACAGGTCTTTAGGATTATAAATATGTAATGATGTGGAACTAAATGAGGAAGGAAAAATATGAAATAAGTGTTTAAAACACTAAGGAATATGCATAATAAAATATGTAATTTATGAGGTTAATATTATCATTTAATTTTATCATCCATAAGTAAAATTAATATTTGGAGTACGGTAACTAAATTTTGTTTATACATTAATCTATCTACACATTTTCTGTTGAAAATTAAAATTCATAATGATTTGGTTGACTTATTTTATATGATATTTTATTTATACATTCCATTATAATATTCTCACTTTAAAAATCTTTCACAAAACTACTCACTTTTATTCTTCCTATGTCCACATAATCTAAATTATACCATTCTTTAAAACTAGTCTTTACTGAGAGGGAACCAAACCCTCATCAGATTCATCAAGAGGATGGTAATGGTACTAGGAAGGCTCCACCCTACTTCCCCTTTCTAGTTAATTCATCATGAACGTTCTATATAAAAGGGAATGAAAAATTATATATGATATTATTATTTTTTATACATGGTTACTTCTTCCCTTATGCTTAAATAAGTATTTATCAAAGTGGAAATGATACTGTATGATGGAACTACCCATAGGTAATCATAGAATGGAATAAAAAAACATTAGGAATTATCTCAAAAAGAGGCATGGTCCAAATAACACTGATCCTTTTTTGGACATGATAATACAGTAAGCCAGAAAATTTATACAATAGTTAAGCGACTCAACACATTTAAATTAATAGAGGGTGCTCATGATTAGGAAAATAATGACTAAGATACTAACCAATGAAATTCTTCAAAGTTAAAAGGTTCTTCTGAACTGCCTAAGATTGGCCTCATGAGGGGAAAAAAGAATTTTGTGTGTTTAGAATCAAAATATTATGTGCCTCGGATCAAATATGATCCATGAATTGTTATATTTTAAAGACATAGAACAATCCTAGGGAAAAAACAATCATGGTTCACTGATCCGTAACCAGAATTGGGAATCTCTAACTGATGAAGCTCCTAATATTGCACATGTTTTATGTTGAACCTAGTATGCTTTATCTATCGATTATCTAGATAGTTGAATGATGTATTTTCACATAGAATCCAGGAAGTTTAATTTCTTGTAATGGTGATTTTATGCCCAATTATTTTTTTGAAGGTTCCACTAAAACATTAAATGTTAATTTTCTTGAAAATAAAAATATAGAGTTAGATGGATGGATTAGGGTTGATGAATTTGGGGGGGGGGGGGTTCTGATGGGGGAAGTTTCCTATATTAAAAAAATAGAATATTATAATATTGTTTAAAAAAATAAATAATATATATTTTGTATGTCAGTGTAAATATATATATATATATATATATATTAAAATGTTATCATTAAATATATATTTATGAGAATATATATTATCATTTTTTATAAACCCAATTGAAAATAATTTTTTTAGGAATGGATATCAAATATTAATTTTTATTATTATTTATTAATTAATATCCAATTAATAATTTACCTTTATATTATTTTATATGATTTTATAAATGAAATACGTAATATATGATGAAAATTGGGTTTTTAGTATGAAATTGAAATAATCTTCAAGGACCATCAAATTATAAATAAATTTCAACTTGCAAAAGGTTATTAGTAATGTTTTTAGATACCAGTAGTGGAATTATCTAATATTAATATTAAGTATTTCCAAATGAAACTTATAATGTTTTTATTTTCTTAAATTATTATAACCCTCAAAGGAAGATCACTATTTTATGTTACAAAATTAGAAATAATCGTCGACACCATATACATGTTTTGTTATTTTTTTAATATTTATACATAAATACAACAACTAGTTTCTAAAAAAACCATATCCTTTCAAAACATTGGATTATATGTATAATTACATGATTTTATAAAATATATAATAAATTTTATAATGTAAAGTAAATCTCAAAACATTATAAGCATGATACATCATTATCATTAATTAATATGAACCATAATTATAGTATAATTACAATTATATTACAATACTAAAATAAAATATGAAAAAGCTCCATTTTTATAGAATAAAGAACTTTGTTATTTTTAAATATCTATTAACACCTTATTAAATATAAACTAAATTTTTTATAAAAAAAATATACTTTTATTAATTTAAATTACATTATCTCTCATATTTATGTGTGGTTTATTCTTATTTATCAAATATAAATATGAATTTTTATCTTGATTTTTCAAAATAATTTTATTTCATTAATTTATTTTTATTACTTATATTCATTTCATATTAAAAATATTTATTTTTAATAGATACATTCAATCATTATGAGCATCTTGATAATTGATTTTAGAGGTAGTTTATTTTTATAGGTAAAAAATTATTTATGGGTTAATATGAATTTTTTTAAGACTAAAAAATTTTCATTGAAAATATGTGATTTCTGTAATATTGTTTAATATTTAATAAGGATAATTAAATCATATAAAATCATTTTTTTATCATTTTGGAAACACATATTTTCAATTTATATGTGGCCTATTCCAATAAGCCTCAAATTAGCAATGGGTTATCTTCATCCATGTCCATGATAAACAATACCAATTATCTCATTTGTTTTATCAGTCTATGCTTGTTTCAAATTTATAACGGAATATTTATTTTGAAAATTAATTTTTAATCATTCTAAACACCTTTAGAGTCGGAATGAAACATAATTAATTATTCTATTTCAAATTTTTTCCGAAGGAAATTATCATACATTTTTACAACAAATCATCTTCATATACTTATTCCTGATTATTTTATTATAATTACGTATTTTATAAAGGATTATAAATATTTATAAAATAATTCTAATTATTCCATCAAAATTAAAAATTCATTATTACATTTAAAAAATTATTCATGCATGATTTTCTAAAAATTCAATGATAACCCATGTTTTTTTCAACTACGATAATATGATTCTTATTACATCCATTAAATATGACAACCCATAACTTTAGTTCACATTATTTCATGATTTATTACATAAAGTTACACATTATACAATCCCAAAATATTTCGAATCCTAGTGACTTTGGGACATTAAGTACATAGAAAATAAACTTGCAACATGAGTATATCATCATTGTTTGAAAACTATGAAACATTCCATTATATTCTTTGGAAATTCTATAACTACATGGGATAACCTTAAGAAACACATAATAAATGGGTGAGCTATAAAGCCCAGAAACAGAATAAATAGAACATAGCATAATGTAATTTCTTAAACATGAGTGAAGAGGAAAATCAATGTAAAATAAGAGATGTGTGAATCATAATTTTAAACAATGTGGTATGATATAGCATGATAATATATAATCAATATAGGAATGTGGAAACAAAATAAAACATGACATCATAAACATAAGTCATGGCTAACTGATAAGATATCATAACATAGTGTCTTTAGGATATCTTCACATGAACTCTAAATGGAATCTTATGAGTTAGAAAACACTAAATAATGAATTAGAGGGATACATAATTTCATGCCTACTCGTCACATTCATATCATATAGGCATATTAGTGTTACATATAGATCATACAACAAAAGGATGTATTTCATCATTTTTAACCCATTGATTAAGAAGACTTGGTTAAATAAAAGGAAATCCCTAATTAATTATGGATAGTTATAAATTGGTGAATGTCATTGAGTGTAAATGGTAATAGGTATTCATTATAAAATTGGTTGGCAGGGAAAATTACAGGATGATTTTGGCAGTCTATCGGGGGTACAAAAAGATTTATTTAAGGGATAAATGAGAGTTAATTGAGACTATAATCACTTAAAAATTATAAGTAAATTAAGATGGATTTGTAATGAATAAACTATCTTGTGAAATTTAAAAATTCATAATTTTATGAAGGTTATAGAATATATAGAAAAATTAGAGGAACCCTTACTTTGAGAGGAAGCTTCTAAAAACATGGGAGGTCCTTGTTAAGAGATTGGGGGAACCCTAAAAGCGATATGTGCAGGGAAATTAAAATTAATTTCATGTTCTAATTATTTTGAGTGAATAGAAATTAGTGTTCGGGGGGTTTATATAACTAATGATAGGAGAATTCATCATTAATTTCAAAACATAGTTTTTGGACTATCTATTAAAACTTAATAAAAACAATTACAATTTTTCTCATGGATTCTACCAAATATGATTCTATTTTTGAATTTCTTAATTTTAAGGACCAAACTCATTAAAATAATAACTTTTTTATTTGTAATTGAGTCATGTTTATAATAAATTGACTTAGAAACTGTTAAATATAATATTGGGTTTGGATGATTTATTGAGGGTTTATAAAATTAATAAAATGGCATAAAACATATTATTTTTAAAATAAAAAACAATTTTGGTCATGGATACTCTTTATATCATTAATTACGTTACATTAGGGCTTATATGATGTCATAATACAAACAATATATTTATACAATATTTAATTTTGGGCAAAACATTTTAATATCTCCAACAATTATGAAAAATTTAATGTTTGATAATTTTGACATGATGATTTTTAGAAATTATAATTATTTTATCCAAGTAATTATCTAGGTATAGGGATTTAACCTTTTAAATAAAAAATTCACATTTAATAAAAATTAATGATTTTTTATAGTAATAGCCTTTATACACTTAATTTTTTTAGTTAGTAAATTTATATTATTATTTATATTAAATAAATATTATTTAATAATAATATTTTATTAAATATCTTTTATTTAAAAACTTACTAAATTAATTAAAATGTTTATCTTGATTTGAAATATATATTTCCCAAAAATATATTTATTGATTCATCATATAAAATTAATTTTTTTTTCAAAATAATCATTTAATAATTATAAAAAATATTAATAAAATGTATAAATATAATAATTAATTTATTAAAAATAAAATATTGAAATTTATATTTTCAGGATTTAGGTATATATCACTTTGTTACACAAATGAATTCTCTAAGGTAAGGTTTGTGATGGTGATATTTTCTTGGGATGGTTTCAAAAATGTGGATTGGTTGGAGATATCGATGAGTTTGAAATTTCCCCACAAACAGTTTCACTCATAACATAGTTGTTGAAACTCATATTGGGATTGATCCAGGTTAAAGCCTAGTGATACTATCTCCCAAAGATTCTCTGATAAGTGTGATTCATAGGGTATGATCCTACTAGTCGAGGCCTTCACCCTATTGTTATTTATCAATTGGACATTATCATAGAACCTAATATACTATTCCTAATAGTTATTTAAAATTGACTACATTAATAATAATTATGATTCTTAATGGTATTCTAAATCTTATAGTGTATTAATTATAATGGCCTCAAATAACAAAATCATTGCATGAGTTTTCTATAGCTACGTAACTTAATAATGAATTTTTTCATTCAAAAAACGAATTTTATTTTTGAAAATTTGTGTTGTTACATTCTTCCCCCCTTTAGAAATTTCACCATGAAATTTTCATTTTGTATATTAAAATAGATAAGGGTTTTTCTATTTTTTCACTAGTTACGATTCCCATGTCACTTCCTCAAACTTGTGGTTTTAACATAATACTTTGACAAGATTATTTGTCTTTTGTCATAGAATTGTGTATCTACAATCTAATATATTCACTGAATATTCAGTGTATAAAAGATCATTCCCCAATGGTACCACCTATGGATTCATTAAATTTGAGGGGATTAGCATGTACTTCTATAATAGGGATACATGAAATAAATCATGTATGTGAGATATGTTAGGTGGGAGTGATATTTGACATGAAACTACTATGATGTTATCCAGGATATCAAGGAGGACTATGTTTCTAGGAATACTATTTCCCTTATTTCCAAACATCTTTAATTTATTCCATTATTTTATTTAAAGGAAGTCTTTATCTTTTACCTCAAACTCTAGGTAACATCGATGATTGTCTACATGGATTTTCTAATAACATTGTAGATATTTCATGTGATGTAGAATGGTTAAAACCTATTTATACTTTTATTTGATAAAATTAGGTCTTATCAGCATGCATTATCTAGATTTAGCCTAGAATGTTGGAGCCCAACACATCCTCCCATATAGAGCTTCATAATTTTCTATTTTAATTCTATAATGGAATTTAAAGTTATGTGTGAACTACACTAGGAGAAGGTATTGATCCCATCATTCATGGAAATCCATTGAACGTGATATCAAATAATCATCTTGCATTTAAATTGTTTTTTCCGACAGAACATTTGTCTAATGGTGTTAAGAAGTTATAATGGACAAGTCTATACCCAATTCTTTATGAAGTTTTCTCTAGAACCCTAAGGTAAATATCAAATATCAATCAGATATAACAGAGAGTGGAACTCAATATATTCTTAAAATATAAGTTATGTATATCTTTATGTGTTTGTTAAGAGAGAAATATTAATTGATATTAATAAAATGAGCTGGCTTGGTAAGATGATCTACTACCACCATGATTAAATCATTGACTTCAGGGGTCTTGGGTAGTTCTATGAATAAATCCACGGTTATTTTTCAAATTTTTATATTGGTATGAGAAATGGTTGTTTAATACTATTAGACTTCTATCATTTCACCTTAACTTGTTGGCATACCAAGCATTGAGATTCAAAATCCAAAATCCCATCTTCATCCTATCCCTCTAAATGTTTTGGTTCAAATACCTATATATATAAGTGATTCATAGATAAATTGAGAATTTATATATATGACGATCATCTACAAGTTCCTTTTTAGTTCTCATTTTGATGAGACTTATATCTAGGTTCCAAAACATATTATTTTATATTAAAATGTTGAACATTCTAATATTCACTACCTTCTTATATAAAAATTAAACATCTTTATGGGAGTTTATGATCCTAGAAATATTGTATGTGTCACGACCTAACCCTCTGGGCCCGTATCATGACTACCCCAAGCCTACGTTCTATAGCCCAGGGGCTGGAGACTAGTAGCAAAGGTGTAAATCCGAAAACTGGGAATGCATTGCCTTTATAATAGTAAAGAAACACAACAGAGTAAAAAACTGGAAGCAAAAAAAATAAGTAAACTATATACAAAAGAGTGTGATGAAAGTAAAGGGGGCCAGAAATAAAATCTCAATAGTAAAGTACAAGGAAACGGAAACCAAGTACAACTGATGAAAATTAAAGCAGATACTAGGTCATCCTCTGGGGTTCCCGCCTGAAGGGTAGGTAGCGATGGCCTCCTAATCACTCCACGTCTATCTGTCCGCTCCGTGTACCGTCTCATAGAGTGGTCCACCTCCGGGTACTGTCCAGTCCTGCTACTCTCTGCCTATGTTAGCGCTGCCCGTCGTCTGCAACCAACAAAACCAGGTGATGGCATAACCCATGCATCGGTGAGTATAATGACACTCAGTAAGGACCCCGAGACCCTCAAAGTCTCACAAAATCCAACAAGGATAAACTAAAAGTATGAAATCAATGGATAACCATTACTTAGGTAAATACCCATACATATACCTAAGTTATCAAGTAACCCATTTCGATCATGAGGAAAACACTAATGTCATTGACTCAACTCAAAACCCGGATATTATTCTAGGGTTGGTAACATGTAACACTCCTATTCAAACTGTAGAAACCTCGACTAGTAGTGTACTACTCCTCTATGGAGTACTATGGGCCTGCTGCATCACACAGAGGCACTACCCACTATCCTGGACTGTTGTGGTACTCCTCCTGTTGAGTACTGTGGGTCTGCTGCATCACATAGTGGCGCTACGCACTATGGATCTTCCGCATCACACAGAGGTGCTCCCCCTCGTAGCCTGCTGAGGTAATCCTCCTTTCAAGTACCATGGGTCTGCTGCATCACATAGAGGCACTCCCCACTGTGGGTCTACCGCGTCACAAAGTGGTGCTTCCCACTGTGCTAGTCGAAACACACCACGTCGAAAGGTCACCAGTCGTTAGGTCTCAGCCATCTAATAAGTCTCCGTACTCCTCTCTCTCGTCTCCAGGAGGATCCGCTCCATGAGCTACTAGTTGACAATCCAAATGTCACGAAGTTCCATGTAGAAAGTATCTCAAAGGTCTGCCTTGTCATAGAGGTCTCAACACAACAGACGGTGTATCAATCGGACACCCGGTCTGCAAGTTATTGGCATTTCTGTTCTAGGGGCCCGGTTAGGTTTTAGGTTAAAAGGAACCTGAATGTATCCCAACGGTGTCCATACATATTGTGGGGTCTACGAAGTGATCCATCGCACCAGAATATTTCCGTCACCATAGACGGTTCGTCGATCGGACTTCTGTAGCCCAAGTTATGGGCAAAAAGGTGTGTTCGGGTCAAATGGTTTTGGACTGGGGTCCGACTCGGTAGGTGGGTCCGAATCGGTCCATGGGTGGCCCGAGGGAGGCCCATCCTGAGGGAGGCCTGAGGGAGGCTCGGCCGAGGGTGGCCTAACTCGAGGGGGCGGCCCGCGTGGCCTGGCTGGCGGCCCGCATGGCCTGGCTAGCAAGCGGCTGGTGGCCCCCTGCAGGGCCCGCCCGAGCCGCGATGGGAGGGAGGTGTTGCGCCCCCTGACTTTTTATAGAACCGGCGCTAGGAACCTATTCAGTATCCCGCGGGACCCAGGGGTCCCGCCTTGTCCGGATGGCCGAGTGGCCAGCCTGTTCCGCACCACCGGCGGCCGGCCCGAAGCTGGCCGCCCCTGCTCCTCTGCAGCAGGCCACCCTGGCCGCGACTCACCTCCACCGCACAGAGCGACAACGCCATGCGACCTTCCCACAACCTGGCCTGGCTGCGACCCCTGTTCCTCTGCGTTTCACGGCGGTGCCGCGCCCTTCCGGCGACCAGGAGGCCTTGCGACGCCGGTTCCTTCGTGGTTAGATTTCCATTGCAGTCGGCCCAACACCGGCTGCCGTTGCTCCGCATCTATCATCAACAAATGAGAACAATAAAGTGGGAGGGTCGGGCCATTTTTTTGTGGTCGAAGCCCTTCTCATTATGGTGATATCAATCAGCAATTCACATTCCATAATTTGACCGATGTAGAAGGAGAACAAAATCAACTCCAATCCCCTACCTCATATGTCGTTTGTTGATGATGGCAAGGAAATGGAGGACCTTGACATCAGAAATGAAGAAGCCAAGTATGGCATCATCAACATTCTTCAAGGATGGCACTCCCTCCTTTGTTTCATTCTAAGAATGAAGATGGTGTTCATCGTCCTTTGGTGTAAAGGGAAATTCTTCGTTGGTCTTCCAACTGCTCTCCCAAATGATCCACCAAATAAAAGTGTCAACCAAAAATAATGGGTTAAGCTGACCCATTATTTAATTGTTGGCCAAAATATTAAAAATATTTCAAATTAATTAATTGGTAAAGATTAACTAAATAAATGAGGTGGGTTGGAATAAAATTAATTAAAGGAATTTTAATAGTTTTCTCCACTTCAATTGGGGTTTCCAAGAGTTACACGCCCGGGTGGTACCGTCCTTAATTATCCTCCCAAGGGAGGTTATTCTCGAGTGGGCCCCACCACCATAACCTCCAATGGGAGGTTAGAGTGCGGTGGACCCCACCACCAACCTCATCTTGGAGATTTTAACCACCAAAATAAAAATAAACAACCCATTTATTTTTATTCAATTTATTAAAAACCCAAAATCTAACATCCATTCTCGACCAACTACCATCGAGGTGCAAGTTTTCATAAGAGAATAACGGCACTGTGAGTTCAATGGTGCCCTTGGATTTAAATTCTGAGCACCGGTTCACGTGATATGAAATATTTCTCATACTTTTATTAAAAGTACCAAAAAAAACTTTAGAAATTGATTCCGGGAACACCGGGACTCAGAATCAAGTGCCGTAAATTGTCGCGGACTCGTAAAAATCGGATGAATTTAAGAAAAAATTTCCACAAAATTTTTAGGTCATTAAATTCTCCCCACCATAGGTATTTATGTCCTCATAAGCTACAACTCGAACTAAGGGAACAAATGGGAATACTGAGCACACATATGAGCCTCCCACTCCCATGTGCTCTCCTGGATGATCCCGTGATGCCATAGAACACGCACCAGAGGTATCTACCATCCCCGTAGGACTTGCTCATATCAATCCTCAATCTCCAATGGAACCTCTGTGAACGTCTCCCTGTCATCGATGTCCAGCTCTCCATGGTCGATGATATTGGAAGGGTCGTGCACATATCCCCTCAACTGAGATACATGGAAGACGTAGTGGACCCGGATCAACTGAGGTGGAAGGGCGAAGCGGTAATCCACCTCGCCTACTCTGTTGAGTACCTAGAAAGGTCCAATTAATCACGGAGAGAACTTTCCACCTCAGCCAAGTATCCATAGACTTCATCAATGTGACACCCGTAGAAAGACGTGGTTGTTATCCTAGAACTATAGAGATCTATGTCCCCTATCGGTATATGACTTCTGTCTGCTCTGTGCAGTCTTCATCCACTCCTAGATGATCTGCACCTTTTCTGTGGTATCACGTACCATCTCTGGTCCCACTAGTGCGGACTTCCTGGGGTCTGTCCAACACAGTGTCAATATGCAAGGTCGACTATACAAGGCCTTAAAAGGTGTCATACTGATAGTAGAGTGATATCTGTTGTTGAAGGAAAACTCTACCAATGGTAAGTGATCCTCCCAGCTACAACCAAAGTTGAGGACACAAGCTCTGAGCATGTCCTCAAGGGTCTACTCAGTCTGACCATCTGTCTGAGGATAGAAGGCAGTGCTCAAGCGAGGATGTGTCTCGAAATCCTCCTACAACCCCTTACATAGCTGGGAAGTAAACCGTGCGTCACGGTCAGAGACAATTGAAGAAGGTACTCCGAGAAAATGCACAATCTCTTGCACATAGAGGCCTCCCAAACTCTCTACCGATCCCTACTCTCAGATCAGTAGGAAGTTGGACGACTTGGTGAGTTGGTCAACGATCACCAATATCTAATCGTGACACCTGGATGTATGTGGAAGACCTGTCACAAAGTCCATGGATATCCCATCCCACTACCACTCTGGGACCTCTAAGGGCTGAACCAAGCCTACTGGTACCTGGTGCTCCACTTTCACTTGCTGACAAGTGAGGCACTGAGAGAAAAACTCCACTACCACCTTCTTCATACCTGGTCACCAGTGCTATCGTCGGAGGTCCAGGTACATCTTCGCCACTCCTAGATGCGCCGCTAGAGGGTAAGTGTGGAACCCCCTCAACACTTACTCTTGAAGTGATACTGGTACCATGGTACGTCCTCTGAAGAGGATGTCATTCTCCCCACCTTCAGAAAATCCATCAGGTACCTCCCTTGTGGATATATGAGTACGTCGTGTCTCATATTCGGTGTCCCCATGCTGCACCTCCCTGACTCACTAAAGAAGTATAGAAGTGACTGTAAGAGACTGAAGGATAGAAGCTTTATCTCGGTCCACATAAGAAATCTATAAAGCAGGAAACTACTCTATCGCCTCTCCTAGTAGCTGTATAACAGATCTCCTACTGAGTTCATCCACAACAATGTTCCCCATCCAAGGAGTATAGACTATCTCAAAGCCATAGTATTGGAGGAACTCAATCCAACGTCGTTGTCTCAGGTTCATTTCTTTCTGGGAGAAGATATACCTGAGACTCTTGTGATCGGAGTACACGGTAAAATGTTCACCAATCAGATAGTGATCTCACATATTCAAGGAGAAGGCCACTACTGCTAACTCTAGGTCATGGGTAGCATTGTTCTGATCATGTTGTCTCAGCTGCTGAGAGCCATATGTGATCACTGCTCGCTCCTACATCAGGACACACCCCAGTCCGGTCCCTGATGCATCGCAGTAAGCTACATACCCTACGCCCTCCTCTATAATCCTCAAGATGGGGCACTATTCAGCCTCTTCTGCAACTCCGGAAAGCTATGCTTGCATCTCCCCGACGACATGAAGGGATTCCTTATGTTTTTTAAGGCTGATAGTGGTGCTGCAACTCTAGAAAATTCTGGAACAAATCTCCAGTAGAATCCAGCCAAGCCCAGAAAACTCCATACCTCTGTCACACTCCTGGGTGGCTCCCAAAAAGAACCGCCTCAATCTTTGCCGGATGCACTGCAACACCAGCCTCCGAGATGACATGTCCCAAGAAGTGAACCTCACGAATCCAAAACTGGAACTTCGAGAGCTTACCATAAAGCTTTTTCCCTCGGAATGTGTCCAGTACTTCCTACAAATGGTAGGCATGCTTATCCTCAGTAGTCGAGTAGATTGTAATGTCATCAATGAAGACTACGATAAAGAGATAGAGGTATGGCTGGAAAAACCTGTTCTTGAGACACATGAACACTGCTGGAGCATTGGTTACGATGAAGGGAATAACCAAAAACTCATAGTGGTCGTACCGAAATCTGAAGGTCGTCTTCTGCACATCCTCGTCTCGAACTCTGAGCTGCTGATAGCCTGTTCTGAGATCTATCTTCTAGAACCATCGTGATCTCTTCAGCTGGTCAAAGAGGTCGTCAATCCTTGAGAGTGGGTAATTGTTCTTCATGGTCACCTGATTCAGGCGACGGTAGTCGACACGAAGCCTAAATCTCCCATCCACCTTCTTGGAGAATATAATTGGGGCTACCTAGGGAGAGACACTGGGCTTGATGAATCCCTTCCCCTGCAAGTCCTCTAGCTGTACCCTCACCTTGTGAAGCTCAGCGGGAGACATCCGATATGATATAGTAGATATCGATGTCGTCCTGAGGTACATGTCAATGTAGAAATACACATCTCTGTGAGGAGGTAGTCCTGGTACATCGTCTGAGAAAAAATCCACATATTGGTGCACCACTAAAGGATAAGTCAGACTCTCCACATCAACAGCTCCGAGGGTAAGACAAGAAAACTGGTGAGTGATCGGTTTCACCCTCCTCAGAGTAAGTTCTTCATATGCCGCAAAGGTTCCCTTTTCACCGATGAAGGAGAACCTAGTCCCATTCATGCAGACACACCGAACTTTTTTCCAAATACAGTCGATCTGAACATGGACTGTAGATAACCAGTCCATCCCCAAGATGACGTCGTAAGGCCTCGATGCCACTATGAGGAGATACCAGCTGAAGCTCTTGCATCCTAGAGTAAGCTCACACTATCAGCACCAGTGCATGATCATCGTGTCTACTCCCATAAGAGTCTCTATCCGTAAGGATCAAGACAACGGATCTGTCAGAATCTTTGAGCTCTGAATGAGGGCAGTGGAAATGAAAGAATGACTGGAACCTGTGTCTATAAGAACTGTAGTTAAGGTGGAGTTGATACACATAGTACATCGAATCATCTCCAGAGTGGCATGGTCATATTCCTTAGCTTCTTGAAGCTGAGGTCTCCCCTATCCACCTGCTCCCTGTAGTCGGGGTGGTCCTCTTTGTGGTGGTGGTGGTAACACCTCGTAATGTCATCCACCGCTAGCTGCTCGACCAGCTCCTCTACCACATCCACCTGGTCCCTATGGACTACCTCGATTGAATCTCTGCCTCTACCTGGGAGGTCCCTCAACTGTCTTCTGATCATCAACACGGTGGGTCGGACTATCACAAGCCATGTGACCCTGTCCACCGCATGAGTAGCACTATTTTCTCTTGGCATATACGTCACTACCCCAGGTTCGCCACACAATAGATCCTGAGTCCTACAGATGTCCACCTGTGGGTCTGGTCCTCTTGGACCTCTGCGTGATCTGACTACTGCCAGCTGCAGAAGACTCCTCTACAAGTCAAATAGTGGTGGGTCTCACTGCCGGAGAATGCTCAGCAAAAAACCTCTCCACGAGGATGTCTCTCTCTAACACCACCACATGCGTCAGGATGCTGAGGGAGATCATCGATGCCCTTATCTCTTTCCTGAGCCCATGATTGAAGGTCTGGGCCCTGAAAAATGGGCTTCACACCATATCTATGGAGTAGCATGAGAGATCAGTGAACCTCGATGAGTACTGAGATATGGTCATTCTACATTGTTGTAGATGCAGTAGCTCTTGTATCTGTACCACTTGTAGGGTCGCTGGAACAAACACCTCTTAGAACAGGTTCTCGAAGTGTTCCCACAGAAGGGCCACCTAGTCCTAAACCTCGAGAATCAGGATCCTCCATCTACCTGCTACTTCGAGAAGAAGACTCATATAAAATATCACCATGAGGCCTACTGGTGTCCCTACTATCCTGAAAACTCTCACCAAAACATCCAAACAATCCTCAACTGCCTATGGGACCATCTATCCCTAGATCCTAGGTGGCCTCTAGTGGTGGAACTCATGAAACCCTCCCAACCAACGTTCATCGTCTGCTGTTGGGGCCGGTGGAATCGGTGGCCCAATAAGAAGTGGTACTGCTGGTGCCTCAACTGGAAAAGGGCCCTACACTAAGGCCTTGTTTCTTGGTGGGATGTTAGAGTGTACAACTCTCGAGGCTCTACGAGGAGGCATCATGAAAGAAACAGATGTGACACATTCAAAAGATTATACCTGGTGAGCAGACCTGGTTGACTTGACATAAGAAAACTTTTAAATCCATGAAAACAATCAGTGTTTTAGTGCACTATGTTGGAAATCACTAGTCAGGGTCCTGGTGTATGGATACGTCAGCCGCCCATACCAACACTGGACTCCCTGAACTGAAAACCCCACTTAGTACCCATAATACTATTGACTCACAGAAAAGAATAATCAGAGTCCTATGTTCTACGGTAGAACTGACTCATTTCATACCAATTTGTCACGACCCGTCCCCTGGGGCCTGTATCATGACTTCCCCATGCCCACATTCCAAAGGATTGGGGATGTCGACTAGCACCAAAGGCGTAAATCCCTAAACTTGGAAGTAATTTCCTTTATAATAGTAAAAAAACACAAAAGGGTACACAATTGGAATAAAAAACTAAGTAAAACTGTATACAAAAGAGAGTGATGAAAGTAAAGGGGGCCAGAAATACAAGCCCAATAGTAAAGTACAAGGAAATGGAAAAGCAAGTACAACTAAAGAAAAGTAAAGTAGCTACTGGGTCATCCTCCGGGGTTACTACCTGAAGGGTAGGTAGAGATGGCCTCCTCATCACTCCACATCCATCCGTCCACTCCATGTATCGTCTCGCCGAGTGGTCCACCTCCAGGTACCGTCTTGTCCTTGTACTCTCTGCCTCATTCAGCGTTTTCCGTCATCTACAACCAACACAACTAGGTGCAGGCATAGACCGTGTTGGGGTGAGTATAAAAATACTCAGTAGGGACCCTGAGACCCTCAAGGTCTCACAAAATCTAACATGGATAAAACACAAATGTATGAAATCAACGAATAACCATTACTTAGGTATATGCCCATACATATACCTAAGTTATCTAGTAACCCATCTCAATCATGAGGAAAACACTAATTTCATTGACTCAGCTCAAAACTAGGATTTTATTCTAGGGGTGGTAAAATGTAACACTCCCAGTCAAATAGTATAAACCTCAGCTGCTGATGTACTCATCCTCTATGGAGTACTGTAGGCCTGCCGCGTCACACAGAGGTTCTTCCCACTATCCTGGATTGCTGTGGTACTCCTCCTGTCGAGTACCGTGTGCCTGCTGCGCCACATGGAGGTGCTCCCCACTGTGGGTCTGTCGTTCCATACAGAGGCACTCCCCCTCGTAGCCTGCTGAGGTAATACTCTTGTAGAGTACCGTGGGTCTGCTACATCACACATAGGTGCTCCCCACTATGGGTCTGCTACGTCACACAGAGGCACTTCTCGCTGGACTAGTCAAAACACTCCAAGTCGAATGGTCAGCAGTCGTCAGGTCTCATCCAGCTACTAAGTCTCTATACTCCACTCACTCATCTCCGGGAGGATCCTCTCCACAAGCTATTGGTCGATAATATAACTATAAATTAGTCCCATATAGAAGTATCTCAAAGGCCTGCCTCATCATAGGGGTCTCAATGTAATAGACTATGCGTCAATCGGACGCCCGGTCTGTGAGTTATTGGCATTTTCAATCCAGGGACCCGGTTTGTTTTTATTTTCAAACCAAACCGACCATATCTCATCTATGTCCAAACCAGAAGTGCGGTATTCGAAAAGAACCTTCTCGCTTGAAGCTTTCCGTGTACACATACGGTTCGTCTATCAGACACCCATAACCTATGTTATGGGCGAAAAGGTGTGTTCTGGTCAAACAGTTTCGGATTGGGGTCTGACCCGATCCATGGGTACGACCCGGACCGAGTGTGAGGCCCATCATGAAGGAGTCCCAGCTTGAGGGGGTGGCCTGCTGGCGGCCAGCATGGCTTGGCTGGCGGAATGCGTGGCCAGCAGGCGGCCCGGGTGGCCTGGTGGCCCACCTGCTGGATGCGCCCTGCGGGGCCCGCCCAAGCTGCGAGTGGTGTGTGTGTGTGGGGGGGGGGGCCTCACCCCCTGAATTCTGAACAGAACCATCACTATGCTCCAGTTCAGTATCACGTGGGACCTGAGGGTCCCGCCTGGTCTAGTTGGCCGAGCGGCCAGCCTATTCCGCACCACTAGCAGCCGACCCTACGACGACCGCCCCTTTTCCTATACCGCAGCCCAACTTGGATGCGTCCCAATACTCCTCCGTGCGGTGTGACGACACCGCGCTACATCCACCGCAGACCGTCCTTGCCAAGACCTCCCACTCCTCCATGCGGCACCCGGCACGACGGTGCCGCTCCCTTCCGGAGACCTGATGGCCTTGCGCCGCCAGTTCATTCACGACCGAATTTCCTTTGCGGTCGACCTAACGTCGGTCGCAGTTTCTCCACCTCCATCGTCAACAAATGAGAACAACAAACTGGGAGGGTCGGGTCTTGTTCGTGATGTCTGGTCCCTCCTCATTATGGTGATATCAATAGGCAATTCACATTCTATAATTTGAACGACCTAGAACGGGAACAAAATCAACTCAAATCCCCTACCTCATTTGTCATTCGTTGACGATGGAGAGGAAATGGTGGACATTGATGTTGTAAATTAAGAAGCTGAGTATGGAATTGTCACTGTTCTTCAAGGATGGCGCTCTCTCCTTTGTTTCGGTTGAATAAGGAAGACAATGTTTGTTGTTCTTCGGTGGAATGGGGTGTTCTTCATTTCTCTTCCAACTCCCCTCCAAAATTCTGCACCAAATGAAAGTGAGAACCAAAAATAATGGGTTAAGCTAACCCATTATTTAGTTGATGGAAAAAATATTCAATAGACTTAAAAATAACTAATTGGTGAAGCATAACTAAATAAATGAGGTGGGTTGGCATAAAATTAATTAAAGGAAGTGGAAGAGTTTTCTCCACTTCAATTGGGGGTTCCAAGAGTTACAAGCCCAGGTGGTCCCCACCTTAATTATCCTCCCAAGGGAGATTATGTTCAGGTGGGACCCACCGCCATAACCTCCCATGGGAGGTTACGGTGTGGTGGCCCCCACCTCCAACTTCCTCTTGGTGATTTTAACCACCAAAATAAAAATAAAAAACACACTTTATTTTTATTCAATTTATTAAAAACACAAAATCTAACTTTGATTCTCGACCAACTTCCATCAAGGTGGAAGTTTTTTAGAGAGAATAACGATGATGCGAGATCAACAGTGCCCTCAGATTTCAATTTTGATCACCAGTTCAAGAGATACAAAATACCTCTCATACGTTTACTGAACGTACCTGAACAAAACTTCAGAAATTTATTCTGGGCACACCGAGCCTCGGAATCAAGCGCCGTAAATATTTGCAGACTCGTAAAAATCCCATGAATTTATTAAAAAAATTTCCAAAAAATTTTCGGGTCTTTATAAGATGGTTGAGATATTATTTTATAAAGGTAAGAGGAGGATCCTTTTATTATTCCCATATCCAAAATTTTTATTCCTAAGAATATTGGATCCCTTTTAATCATCATCATGGATAAGGTTATAGGGTCCTTTATACTTAGAGTATCTGTCACATTTTTTTTCTTTCCCAAGATGGTAATGGGTTGAGAAATAAAAATCCATGATCAGATCTACGAACCTTCATTTGCACATATTGATATATTTTGTATGAATATATACTACAATATTTTTTGATATATATATATGTCACACTTTTTTATAGTGATAATGTATCCAAATATTAAATGTGAAGATCACTACAGCCAATTCTAGATCACTAGTTGGGTAGTTATTCTCATGGATATTTAATTGGAAGGAGGAATTGGCTATCACCTTTTCATCTTTCATGAGTAAAAAACCCAATACCTTTTAATATGGAGCATTTTAGATAAAAACTCCTTCTTCGCTGGTGGGTAATGTGATTATACGTGCAACAATTATCCACTTATTTACCTCTTTAACACATTCTTCACATTCATCATTTCAGACAAAATTTATCCATTATGAGTAATCCTGGTTAGTGGGATTGAAAATCATGAGAATTTTCTCACAAATCAATGATATCACCAATATTATATAATGAATATTTATTTCCACTATAGATGTTAGTCATGGACATCCTTTTATTTTCTATATTTTTTATGCATACAAATATTTCAATTTTCTAGGGATAACGTGCCCTAGGAAAGATACTTTCTCCATATAAAAATCACATTTACTATATTTTCCAAATAAAATTTTCTTTATTAAAGTATTTACTGTAGACTTCAAATGCTCCTCAAGTTCTTCCATTGTTTTGGAGTAGATAAGAATTTCATCTATAATGATTACCAAATTTTTTTAGGTGATCACTAAAGACTAAATTCATCAAGTCTATAAATATATATAGAGAATTACTGATTCCAATTGACACAATTATAAACTAAAAGTGACAGTACATTGTGTGAAAATAAATTATGGTTATATATACAATATTCACCTTTAAATTATAAAACACTGAACGATGAACCATATTAGATATGTATTGGTATCCATGTATCTTATTGATAAATTTATCCATCCATGGTATATGTTAATTGTTATTTATCATAATTTTTTTAGTTTCATGATATTCAACACTAAGGGAACTGACATATCCTTCATGATGTAGAGCACCGGTGCACCCCAAGTCGAGCACTTGGGTATTTAAACCCATTACCCAGATTCACGTGTAGCTACATCATTATATACTCAAGCTCAATAGTGTCCTTTATATGATTATTTATAGTTAAAGTGATATTATTATATGTTTTATTTATAATTCAACCTCCTGAATATGATAGAGACTAGATAATTTCCTACAAAATGCATTAGTGAATTCTATCACAATGGGAAAGTCTTCAAGGATGATCTTTTACATGGTCACAATAATCTATGTAAGATACACTTGATCATAGGGAAATAATATCAATTCTTGAGTTGATGATACTAAAGGAGATTCATATTACTTCTTTTACATGTGTAGAATCATAGGACGATTCAGGATAAAGTGGGTCATTTCTTTCTCTCAAAAATATAAGTTAACTCTACATAATTAAAACCAACCATTGTCTAAAATTGCATAAAATTCCACTAAATTGAGTATCCCAACGTTTTCCTAGATTTTAATCTTGAAAATATAGATAAGAGATGAGTTATATTTTTTGGATTCAACAATTGAACCATTTTTCATCTTATTAGATAAACTAACATCCATGTTTTGAAGTGGTTCTTTAATAGTACTACTAAGCTTTCTTACTATGATAGAATGTTTAAAAAAAATAAAATAGTATATAGAATATTATTTATTTCTTAAATACCATAAATTTCACCACTTAATAGTTGGTATCCACCTTAGAAGTTGTTATAACATAAGCTCTCCCTTACTCTCCAGGCCATGGAGTTGTTTTCCATCAGTTTTCAACGAAAAACATTGGTTTAAATAATTAATTTATATATTTTCTATATTCCATGTAGTTGAAACGATGGGTAATAAGATAAGGGTTGACTAGAGATTTGCTCTATTCATTCACTTTGGTTTGTTTCTCCCATCTATAATCGCTATCTAGGTTCCCTTCCTTCCCACACATAATGTATTTTTGTGTCCCTTTTAGGTATTTTCCAAAAAACATCCTCCCAAAAATTTGAAAAGTGGGGAGTTTATATTTCATTTAACCATGAAATTTCTCCTTCACACTACTATAATTAAACTCTATTATCCTATTCCTATATCCAGTCCCATGAGAACCTTAATATTCACTATTCTCTATATAGACATTTAGGGAATGTTTGATTACTTCCTTATAGTTTTCAACGTATTGAATATATAATTATTTTTTGTAGACTCAACATTAACCCACTAAATAAGAGGTTACCTATACATTAAGTCAGAATTAAAATACTAGAGGTGTATTGTGAATGTTCTATGATGTTTTCCTCATACAACAAAATAGATTCAATATCCTTTTTTCATGTCTAAGGAAGTCCCTATCCATTTTCAATTATATAATATGAGAAAAATATTTATCAAAAAAAATTTCTGGAATTCCTTCCACTCCATCACTTCAATATCATACCCAGTCTCTATATTTTTTTTTTCAAATTTCCATAATTGATCTAATTGTCCTTCCATAAGATAAATAACTAGAATGACCATTTCTTTGTCAGAGAATTGAAGGATAAAGACAATATTGTCAATGCAGCTGAACCATTTTTCTATGATAAAATGATAATTGATCCTCTAAATGTTGGAAGCCTTTTTCACATAATGGTCATAATTATAGCTTGATCTATCAGTGGAAGATTTTGGTATTCCTCTTCATTTGGGATTCTTTTCAAAATATGAGTTAATTGAGAAAATTATATCATAATCCTCATGATTTCTGCTCCCATTGGGTTGAGCATCTCATTAGGGAAGTTATCATGTAACCCCTCACATTGGTTGTTGACTTAGATACTACTATTTACATCCATGGACTATAAAACAAGTAAAATTTTGGATGGATTTTTTTAAAATCTGAAAAACATAAATTTGAAAACCTTAACATTAAATGGGTAACTCACAAATGATATATATCCCTTAACCTATGAATTTATAGGATTCAATCTATGTTTTTATTGATTTATTTACAAAAATAATATGATGAGAATTTTCTTCCCATTATATTTTTTCACCAAGGGATTGTGAATTTACAAAATCATATCCCCTAGATAATAAATCAATGTATGTAGTAAGGACCGTTTTTGTGAACCAGGTGATGATTTATTCATTCCCAATGAACACTTTTCATGGCCATTTCACCTAGCTAAAACTATTCCAAAGCCACATCCCCTTATAGTATCCAGAATGGGATTTATTTTATTAGAAATCACAAAATATATAATTTTATATAATTTTGTGTTGTTTTAAAATGTCTAGTTTTAACCATAAGGCTTTCACGAGTGTTTTCTAATCCTAATCCCAAAAAATAACCAGACTTTGATCTGATAGTAATTATGAAAACCCATATATTTAATAATATTTATTTAATGTTTTTATATAAAAAGGTAAACATAATATAATACCAAATGATCCTTAAGCAGAGTGTATTTTATAAATTAGGTATATGGAACATTGAATTGAAACATTTGTATATCATCATTTTTTAAAAACATGGAATACTTCCCTTATATTCCTTAGATCTTCTAAAACTACATGGGATAACCTGAGGATGTATATAAGAAAGGGGTGATATACAAATCCTTATAATGGAATAAAATAACATTGAATAAATAAAATAAGTATATGTGATCCAAATAAATAAAATAATTATATGTGATCCAATAAGTATATTAAGGTAACATAATAAGGGTAGGAATCAAAATATTAAATGATTAAGCATGATATACCATTGTTACATAAAGGAAATATAGGTATGTAGAAACTATATAAAACATAAAATCATAAAAAAAATCATGGATAACCAAAAATAAATTCTGTCATAGTTTTCTTAGGAAAACAACCAATTCACCATACATGGAATCTCAGGAGATAAAAACATTAAGCAATGTATTGAAGGGATATATATTTCTAAGCCCACCCTTCACTATCAAATCATATACATGAATAAGTTCACCACATAGATCATGAAACATAAGTATTTATTTCATCAAATTAACCTAATAATTTAGGAGTTAGGGTTACATAAATAGAATAATACATTTAGATAAGGATATTGACATCTATTTGAATATATATGAGTTAAAATGAGAATGGGTATTAATTCCAAAAATGTTTGGAAATTAAAATCACATGATTATTTTGGAAGCATACTAGGAGAGCATAACGATTCATGGAAGGTCTAAATTAGAGTTAAAGAAATATATAATAAAATTGAATATATAATTATAGTAATAGGGATGTCTAAAATCATATACCAACATGAAGAATGGAATATTTAAGGTATAAATTAAAGAAGGTTCTTGAATACAGAGTATAAGGAGAGGATCTATTACCTTTATAGGACACTTATAAAAGCTTAATAGGAGGTTATTAGGATCTGGGTGAAACTGTATTTGGTATCTATAGAGGGATAGGTAGTGTAATTTTAGGTTTCATGGATTTTTAGTGAAGAGTAATGTGATTTTTGGTGGTTTTATAAAGGAAAAGAGAAGATAATTACTTATTAATTTTAGAACACAGGTTTTAGAAACTATATGATAACGTAATAAAAAGTAGAAACCATACATTGGTTTTTCCCATATATTCTCCAAAATAAGAGTTTCATTCATTATCTTATAAGTTTAATAACCGAAATAAGAAAAATAATAATCTTTTTTATGTGTAATTGGGTAATGTTTATAATGAATGGATATGAAAACCTTAAAATACAATATAGGGTTTGGGGGATTCATTAAGGGTTTATATATTTTATAGAATAACCTCAAAAAATTATTTTAAATGAAAAACTTTATTTTTTTCATGGATACTATTTATATCATTTATTATATTACTTTTTTGTGTTTATGATGTCATAATGTACAATATATATTTGTACGGTATTTCATTTTGTAACCAAAAATAGATTATCTCAATAGATTATAAAAAATTTAATATTGGTTATTATGATGTGATGATTTTGAAAAATATATTCATTTTATCTAAATAATTCTATATGTATGATAATCAAATAATTTAAATTAAAAATCCATAATTAATGAAATATAATGGGTTTTTGATAATAACAATTCATAAGCGAATATAAAAATATTTTTGACTTCATACTATAATATTATCATTTATATTTAATAAAAATTATTTTTTATTAACATTTTATTAGGATATTTAATTTCAATTATTTATGAATTCATCATAAAAGTGTGTCTTGATTGAAACTATAAATTTACAAAAAAAATAAAATATGTATTTGATCATATTAGGATCTAATTTTTACCAAAATAATTATTTAATCATCTAGAAAGTAATATTAAAAATTGATAAGTATAATCATTGTTTTACTAAAATGAAAATACAAATTTTTTTACAATTATGGTCTAATTACACAACCCTTTATTAGACAACTTAATACACTATGGGTATGGTGTGTGATGGTGTGATTTTCATTTGGTTGTTTTACGGATATGGTTTGGTTCGGGGCCTCAATTAGGTTGAACTTCTCCCATAAATGGTTTCTCTCATGCTCTAGTTGTTCAATCATTGTTTGAGCTTTTTCAATTCTATATCCCAGCAACTCTATCCCTCAGGGATGCTCTGACATGTGGGATCTATAACGTATGATACTATTATTATAACATATCAATCAGTACTTATATATGAATTGGAAATTATTATAACCATTAATATACTAATCATAATGGTAAATATTCAATAAATATATTATTAATGATTGTGATGCTAAACATTCTCTTAAATATGACAAGATATAACTCATAACATTTTAAATAATGAATGTAGTGTATGATTTTTCTATAGATACATTACATAACAATTAATTTATTAATTAAAAAATTTAATTTAATTTATGAATGTTTGGGTCATTATATTAAAATAAATATAAATATTTTAAATATTTTCTTTATCCTTTTGTGCATCTTCACAGACAATTTTTTTGCATATTTTTTCCCAATATCCTAGGCATGATTTATGGGTATCCTCATAGATTTTATTGAAAAAAGGACATCATTTTTATATATTTTATGTAATTTCATATTGTTTAAACTCCTAAAAATAAATATTAATCCTTAAATAAATTTTAAATAATTTGTAACACATTAAGTCTAAAATTTCTTCACAGTTCTGTTATACAAGCAAAAATGACATGAATATAGTTTTAATGATCTTTCATGAGATAAAAAATTTTTTAGCATATTTTTACCATTTTAAAGACATTTTCACTTAAAAAGAAATCATTTTTAAGAGGTAATTTCAATAATGTTGAGTAAGGTAGTTTTTAATTCATATATATATTTTTATGAAAAGTCAAATATGCTCATCGGATTATTTTTCTAAATTTCTATGACATAAAAAAAATTGAGAATTTTTTTGAACACTTCACCATAATTTAACACAAGAATAGAAAATAATTTCTCAATGGATACTTTTGTTCATTTTTGAACACATTGTTCCACTATTCGATCCCAATAGAACCCTTATTGGGTCTGTAATAAAGATTTGTGTGTCCATCAAGATCACTTACAATAATTTATGATTTGGAGACTATAACTAAGGGTTTAAATAACATATACAGGAGGATTTACCCCCATAAAATCATGAAGAAAAAAAGAAATATATCATTCTAATCCAAAAAAATAATTTTAAATAAAATCAATATCCCTTAATACATACAATGTCACTCTTAAAACAAAAACTATAAAAAAATAAAACCAGATCCTATCACAAATCCAACTAAAATGATCACCACAAGATACTATTGTATAATAAAATCATCAAATCATTCCAAAAAAAACTATTAAAACTACATATAGAATATATTTGTTATAATATAGGTGTGACAAGTAAGGTCCTCCTTAGAAATAGTCATCAATATTGGAATAATCATAGAAGATACACTATAAAAAAACTATGAAACTAACTCGTTACCTGAATAGGTCCTCTACCACCCATCCTTACCATTGGAAACCCATTAAATCCTACAAATATGTATAGTAACATAATATTATTAAATATATTGGAAGGTAACCCTACACCAACATCCTTAGTGTATATGACTCTATCATTCCCCGATGACATACGTTCTAGTTAACCCATCCCATCTATATCCATATATCCATATACCAAAGAACCACATAACCATATCACAACAAAAACCACATACCAGAGAAAAAACTCATATATCTCAACCAAATGACATAGACTATATACCCATACCATATACTTCATCCATAACCACATGCCATCACATCATTATATCATTTTCAAATCACTACCACATCCCAACAAAGCACAATCTCATTCCCTCATTTCATATACTATATCTAAAAGAGAAAACATGGAATAGAGATCTGCCTTTATTCCATATGACTCACATCCTAGTTGTTGGGGGTACACCTAAAACAAAAATAATCATATGGGTGTTGGTAATGTAAACCAACTAGGGTGGTGGTGCATAATATATAATAAAAAATAATATAAATATATAGGAATAAAAACAATACCAACCAAGGGTCCCCTCTTTTAAAAACACTAGTAAAACAACAACTTGTCACTAAAATTAAATTTACACACATCATAAGCCATTTCCAGGTCTCAACACTTCACTAACCACTGCTAAAATCACAAAATAAGAATATCACAACCAAATAACTTCTCGTAATTTCAAATAAATATTTATTCATAATAATTCACTTGAATTTCATTTACTATATTAATCCTGCTAATGTAAGCATCATAAAACCATTTACACAATAAAATTAATTTTTTTAATAAATTATTATAATAATAAACACTAAATTGAAACCCAGTTTGACATGCTTATCAAAACCTATTTCTATTTTTACATTCCATTTAATTTCAGAAATTAAGTATTTCAACACCTTAAGGAATATTGAACATGACAACACATAAATACCAATACACTACCATGTAAAAAATAACAGAAACACCCCTGATATCATCTATACCAATTTCATATAAAAATGAATCAAAATAATGTCCAACATATCAAAATACCACAATAAAAAATATCTCATAATTCTATCTACTTAATAAACAATCCAGCCTTACTGAAACCACCATATCACATGAAAAATTAATCATACATAAGAAAAAAGTGATTATTAATATCAAGCTTCCTTATTTAATTATATATCATTTGTTAATATAATAATAGTAAACAAAAATTTTAATATTTTATCTTTTTGTACAATTACCATCTTGGAATTACTTCCTAAATATGAACATCTAAAATCAAAAAAAATATAATATTAGCATTCTCAAAATAATAATAACCATTACATATGAATAACATCATGTAAATAACATAAGAACTTAAAATTCACCATTTAATTATTATATAAATAATCAGATTAATTATATTTATTAGATTAATTAAAACTCTTTTCCATATGAAAAAATACTCAATAATATATATTCATACAAAATGATGTTGATAGATTCCAATTTTTTTTACCACAAATTAAGTGTCAATGACAAAACACCAAAAGAAAAGGAACAAAATGATGAAGCCCTAAAAAACCACAAGAATCATTAAACTAACCAATATAACATTATCCCTGTTCAATTTAGCACCTCATGTAAGACCAAAATATCATAAGAGATAAAAACGAATAGTGAATAAGTGTAATAAAATGACATATTACATGAAGAAATAAGAAAATAACACTATTAATGGGAACCCACCCTCACATAAGAAATGAAATCATACACCACAATGGAAGCTATTATTATGAATCAAGGGAAGCCTTATGTTTTCTAATGGTAGAAGGTAATGAAAATAAATGATAGATAAATTGAATGAAACACTAAAATTATCTACAAATGTTTTTAAATCCGCTTGAACTATGTTGAATATAAGGATTTCATTAATAATCTCAAAAACTATAGTATATAGTGTTTTATTTTATTCATTCTATATATAGTGATTCTCATAAAATAAGACATTTCATTATCAAGTCCTCAAATATTCCAAGTTCTTATTCTTATTCAATATTTTTATATTTGATAATGTTTTATTTATATATGAGGTGATGGATTGATGGAGGATGATGTTTTCTTGTTTTTTTATAGGAATAATATTTCTTTATCAAAATATGATCATTTGTGTACATATATTTTAGTTTTATTTCAATAAATCTTATTTTAAGGAAAGGAAGTACGAATTTGTATACATTATTTATGTGTTAATTTTTAATTATCATTACTTTTTTATTTGTAAAAGTGGTTTCAATTGACCTAATAAATATAATAAATCATATTATATAAATTTAAATTGAATAATTAATCATAAATGTTTAAATTATTTCATAGTTTTTATTGATTTATTGATTGTGTTATTATATTGATCTCATTACTATGATATTTTATTATTATTATGATATAGTATATTTATAATTTTTATGTAATTTTATGAAAATAATGGCTCTAAGATATAAAAGATGAAAATTATTATTTTTTGTTATTATGGTAATCATAAATTGATAATTAAATATTTAATCATGATATGCTGATTTTTTTGTTTTAAAACATGATTTTATTATTGTTTTTCTATTATGGAGGCGGTTTTAGTTTGGGTGGATTTTTGTGGAAGTGGAAGGAATGATGAATTTATTTGTTGTTATGTTTGTATGTTATAATAGATGAGGTGTTTCTTGGTTTTTGATGAGTAAGTGGAAGTGGTGATATCATGGGTTGTTGTTGTTGTTAGTTGACATGGTAAAGCAGTGAGGTTAATCTATTAGAATGTTTTAGATTCCTTAGTATCTGTTATAAATTAATTAATGAAATAATTATTTTTGGGATGGAAAATGTGTTGAATTGAGTAACTGAAAAGGGTGTTGATTCCATGTTAAATAATAGAAATGAATTTATTGATTAAAATATGTCATTTTGAATGTAAAAATGGATACATGACACGATAGTTGTCTTAATTTTATAAAATAAATGAATTATAAGTGATTAATAATAAATATGTATGGATTTAAAAATAATATAATTCATGTAGATAATAAATAATTAATGTATAATTGTATTAGTGGGTAATTAAGTGTATATTGATGCCAGTTGTTGACGAGGTGTGGTGGTGGAATTATATATATGAGGTGTGTTTATAAAGATTTTATGTTATGATAACACCTTAAGTTTATATTTTATTTTTTTCATATATTCATTATATCAAATGTTATTTCATATAGACCACCATTAAATCTGGATTTCCCTACAAACACTCATGTGAGATTTTGGGTTATGTGTGTTCCTCTAACATCCAAGACATAGGTGATATAAATGGATGAATACTCACCCTTTCCAACACTCCTCTATATATTTTATATGATGCAATGACATGTTGTTGGGGTATTTTGTGGTGTGGTAATGATGTGATGATGAGGCAGTGATGTTAGGATATTTAGTTGTGGCTATTCCATTCAGACTATGGTTACAGTATATGATATGTTATTTTGGTACGAGGTATGTGATTTGGGTATATAGTTATATCTAGGATGAGGTTATATGGTTATATTATATATGGATATGTGTATAAATAATTAATACATATTCCATGAAGTACACAATTGGGGTGTGAGAGTAACTCGTCTAGTGGAGAAGGTGGTAAAGGGAACCATTCTAATATATTTTCATATTATTATAGTATTATACTTGTGTGAATATTGTTTGATTGAGACTTAGTGTGGATGGGTTATAGTATACTTGGTAAGATATTGAGTTTGTTTCTCCATTTTTTATGGAGCCTTTAATATGAAATTTCTAAAATTTCAAGTGAGTTTCTATGGATTATGCTTTTTAGTAAAGTTGTAAGCTCACAACTATCATTTATATATTATTTTTACAAATTTATTGAATTGAGTTGGATACTCGAATAGATATTACAATCACATCATGATTCTTGGAGTTAGAGTCACTTTCATAGTTTATTATTTTATTTTGGTGTTGTTTTAAGTTAATATATGACACTAAATGCATTTTGGGACCTTGGTTTAATTTTATATAATCTAATTGGTGATGATTAATAGATTAAATTATTTTTTACCTGATATTATAATGGTAATGTGTTCTGAACATATTTTTTATACCATTAATTCTAGTGTATGACTTGTACCTAATTAGAGGCATCCTTCAAGGATCACAGATCTCTTCACTATTTTCCTTAAAGGGGCCACAATAGTGATGATGAATTAAACCCTTTGTATCAAATTATAGTTAGGTTCATTAAATGTTTCCATAAATTTATTATGGATCATTGTTTATAATTTTATAAATAAAATTATTCCATTTTCCTAATTTTTATTATTTTAGTATTTTTTATAAATCAAATGAAAAAATCATCATCAAAAATAAATTTGAGTCATTATTAGCATCTAGAGCATTAAATCCTTTCATGGTTCAATCAACCACATGTAAATTTACTTTATTTTTTTGGTGAATTGTTTTTATATTTATTTATCCTATGGTACTAATTTCATATCTAAAAAGTAAAATTAATTCTAAAAATATAATATTGAAAATTCCTAGAAGATTTAGAATAAAATTAATCCAACATTTGTTTATAAATCTCACAATTGACTCATGAAAGTTTTTCTAGATTATTCCCAACAAACCAACATTATTTTGTTATTTTTTATTATCTTAAAATAATTTCACAACTAAAAAACAATATTGATCCCTATAATACATTTTAAACAAGTATGAGAATCTAAGATATGATATTAATGTGTGAATTATTATAACAAGATACAAATGACCTGAAATTGAATTTTCAAAATTCACTTAATAATATATATTCCCCCTGTTATTGATAATTTTATTCTTAATCCATGCAAAAGAAGAAATATTACACATTAAAAACTATATTTTATCATGTTTTATTACATACACACCATATTCACATATTATTAATTCATATAGTGCTTAAATGTTTGGAGTGAACCTCATATCATCTTATTTTATCTTCTTTATACATTATTTATATATAAAAAGTAAATATAAAATTTAAAACCCCTTTGATATATTTTAATAACTTTAGTAATCATATTCATTTGTTATTTATTCTTTGATGACATATTTAATTTTTTGGTCATTTTCTTTAATTTATATGATAAAATAACATTGTTTGATTGATTATAAATGGAATACATTTTTATCAAATTAAAAAATAAAATAAAATTTAATTTTTCTTCGATCTATTATTTAAAAAACCTATACATTATATTAACATATCTTACATTCATACATAAAAAATAGCTTAATAATCATTGTCTAAATTTTCCATTATAAATCAAATGTGTTTTCCCAAATGTGTTTTCTTTTTATAATTGTTTCATATATATTAAACATTAAAAATTAAATCATAGTTTTCAACATTATAAATAAATCAAGAGTAAAATTTATTTTTATTTCTCTCTAAAATATATAATTAATGATAATGTAATTTTCTTGTGTTTATAGGGATGAATAATCATGTTTGATTGTTTTTGGATTTTAATATTTTTTCACAAATAAAATTGAAATAGAATTACCAAAATTTTTTTTTAATTATATATTGTTATTTGTTATAGAAATTCCTGAATAATTAACTCAAATATATAAAAACATTACATGGTCATTAGTTCTAATTTTCCAAAAAAAATCATTATTCCATCTTTTTTTTGAAAATTTATGTTCATTGTAAAAGGGAAATAAACATGGAATCATTCTATTGACCATTCCAAGAACCTTAGTTGTTAAGGATACAAATAATCAATTCCAATAAGATATAAATGATCCATGGGGTTTTTTATAAATCAATTTTGTAAAACATAATCATATTCTCATTTTGAGACATTAAACATTAATTTTATTTCAAAAAATAATTTTAAATTGTAAAATATAGGTTTATATATTATGAGAATCTATGATGTCTAATTAATATGAAATTTAATATTATAAGTCACATATGAACCAAGGTTCATTATTCTTATTAGAATCTAATTGAATTTATGTGTTATAGGTTTTTTGATTTTTTGACAACCTAATTTGAATTATCCATTTTGAATGTATTATCAATAAATGGTGGAAAAGTTGGTTCTAAAGTTATTCTATAAAATATACTGGATAATGGAGATATAAATTTATATGGAATATGAAAGTGGAAAGGTAATGTAATATTATTTAGTATGTATGTTATTAAAGAGGAGTAGAATGAGGTCCTTGAATACATGACATATCATATAGGATGAGAAAATGGAAAATTACATGGCCTTATAGTCATGAATAACATATTACCAGCTGGTATGTAAGATATTATTGAACTAGTGAAATAGGATAAGTACTTGTGTTATTCAATATAAATAAGAAATTTTTATGTCGATAAAGAGGAATAAATAGTAAATTCTAGGATGTATTTAAATACATAATAAGTTTGTTATTATATTTGTTACAATATAAAATGTGATAAAGGAAAGAATCTGTTGTGTATATAAAAATTGTACCCCTATACATAAGAATTATGGATAATAGGTAAGATTTGTGTTCATAAAAGGTAGATGAAAATTAAAAAGGAATGAATCCTTGTTTACAAAATATATATTATGATACATAAGAAATAAGATTATATTTAGTGCACTAGGTGATGTATATGATGTTTATCTTAATAAATAAATTGTTTATCCTCATATATAAGATGGCCTAATGATTGAAAATGATTTAACAAGGAAAATAAAAAGTAAAATTGATTGAAAATATAATTTATGATTAAATATTAAAATATGTAAATAAAATTTGTAATGGTTAGCCTTATTCTGTAAAGGTTATCTAAACCAATTTATAACGGTCATTATTAATGCGAAGAATAAAAATGTCTAAGTTATGGTCTCAACATGTAGTTCAAAAGATACCTATTAATTATGAGAAGTGGATATTCTAAATGGAATGAATTGTAAAATATTCATTCTTGAACACATACAATGTCCCAATAAAATTAATTATTTTCCCAAGAATCTTGGACTTCAAAGTTGCACACATGGAGAGCTAGTTAATTGTCACAATTGGGATTTTCAGAATGGATCTATTTTAGTTCATAAAATCACTAATTCTAATTAATAAATTTATACATGGATTATTTTGGATAATATTAACAACTTATTTTCCTTTGTCAATGAAAAATGTTATGTGAGGGAGTGGGTATCTCATTGACTATAGCTAGATAATTTCAATCTAATGAATGAACCATAGATGTTCAGAGGGTACACGAATTTCATCCTTGACTCTTTATAGAATAAGAGAGGTGTGAATTAATCTAGAAATGATCATCAAGAGTTTGATGGTCTTTCATATGTGAACAAGCTTCTTGACATGGTATTTTAGGTTAAAAAATACACCTAGTATAACAACGAAAGATGTACCTGATGAAATTGGAGTCATTAAGACTAGTGCTTTAACATAATCTATGATATTTAATCCGTAACTAATTCAATTTATTTTTCATATAGTTCATTATATTTCTAAACACACCCCTCTTCTCATTCATCTTACTAAAAGTGGTGTTCCATAGAGTGGTTTTTATTTTCAATCTGATAGGAGAGGGATCCTGATTATCATATGGTGATTTATGCATCATGTTATATGCTCATTGATGGTGTTTCTTATGTTGGATTCCATAATAAACACAATTGTATAAAAAAGGATTTGTGGTCATGAGTTTCCATTAAGAAATCATGATTTTGGGCATTAGAATAGCTCATAGATGAAATCTTGTAGGCTGAACAGCCGTTGGGATATTGATGGAATGAAAAGAGTTTTTGTAATCTGGATTGCATGAAGTCCCATATGGAAAATATTATTCTTGAGTATGAAATAGAATCTAGAGAAATAACTAGTGTAAATTGGTTAAATTAGGGTTATAAGAACATTTCATTTTTTCATGGTTGAAATCGAGTGATGAAATTTGAAAGTGTTTTGAACATCCTTCATGATGATAGTTACTACACCAGTGGACCAAAAATGTTTGTAGGTCTGTATGCTTTTAATTTTTGTTCTCTTAAAATATATGTGAACCCTTTCATGCGGAATGATCACCCTAGTAGACAATCCAAATTATTTGATCAGATCCCCCATGTGGTGTATCTGTATGTTAAATATTATTTTTAGTAGGTTGTTGAGGTGGAGAAGCTATGGGGGGCTATTATAACTCTCAATTCTTGAAGTCCCCAAATACTTGACTAATTTCTAAGATCCCTTTATAAGGATTAATGGGACCTCATTAAGAATTATCTGGTGAGTATCATTCTATATTACCTTTGGGTAGGAATCTTACCAAGAGTGGCTTGTTCCCTTACTTTGGTCCTCATTCTAAAAGTCAAAGTCCCAAACCACATAAAAAGGTATAGGATAATTAGTCTTCTTAACATAACCTACAAATTTAATTCTATTATAATCAACAATATTCTATTGAACCCTCTTCCTAGATGGTTTTCTGATGAACAATAGTCTTTTATTCAGGGAAGATCTACACAATTAGCCATTGTAGTGGCTCATGAGATGATCGAGAAATCGATAGAAATTCTATTGGTTCGAACATAATAGTGAAGTTGGACATGGATAAGGCCTGTGATAGGGTGGAATATAGTTTCATTCATAGATTCAAGGTTTGTATGTTCTTTTATGATTGTGTGGTTGACCTTTTCTTGAGGTGTTTTTTCACACCATAGTTTTTTATCAACTTCAGGGGCAAAATAAATGGATTCTTCAAGTCACTTAGGGGTCTAAGTCAAGGTGACCCCCTTTTCCCCTAAATATTCATTATTTAACAAGCTTACCTTAGTATATATATAACCAAAATCATTTTGAGGGGCTTATTTATAATTTATAGCGTAGAAAACATCAATAGGGATGTCTCACCATTTATTTATGGAAGAACATCCCATTTTCACAAATGGTACTAGTAGATCTTTTTAGGAGATCAAAATTATCCTCAATGAGTACTGTAAATGAAGTGGGTCCCTAACCAATAAAATTAAAGGTAATGTATTCATTTCATGTTTGTTTCTTGAATACCATAGTGATTATGATTGAGGATTACATGGGTGTATCTAGAATGACGTTTCCCGCAGCTATATTTGTGCTCCAATTTCCTCGAGTAGAGCTAGGTTTCATTATTTTGACACACGTTTTGAAAAAATTACATTACACATTCATAACTAGAAAAAATAGTATCTATTATTTGGGGGCCATATCACCCTTTTTAATAACGCCCCTCATCCAAACCCATGTGCATGTTGTTGGAAAATAATTATCCTAAGTCATTGATAAGAAATATTGAAAACATTCTGGTCAAATTTATTTGTGATTCTCATATAGAGATTATACGTCACTAAGAATTGTGACAATTGATGGTATGTGACAATGAGAATGGAGGTATTATCGTTAGAGGTGTCTGGGAGACCACGAGGCACTACAATGATAGGATGGAATGATATTTCAAGTACGGTCACTCACTATGAGAAAGCATTATTATAAATAAATATGTGTCTTCTCAGGATTAGTGGAGTGTAAATAGCCCAATTCCAGGGGATTCATTCAACCTTCACAATCATTCTCTTCATAAAAATATAAGATTGATAGTGGGGTGTGGATTGATCAATTTCTAAGAGGACAAATATTTGGGAAACACACTATATTTCCCAGGATATCCTTCACTAGACAATTCGTTTATAATGGGAAGTCGATTCCCTTCCTTCATCCAAGCTATTCACCCCATATCAATAGGTGATATTTAGTATCATTGTGATATAGGTTGTCCAAACACACTGATTTTTGTTCACTCATTTTTTTTATTTTAAGGCATACTAGTGTTCTTTACAAGCAAGTTGTGGTCAAGAAACAAGCGGAGTATGGTCTAGTGCCATGATATTTTTTCAAAATATAAATTCATAGTTTGTCAATTTTAAATAATTATCTATCTATATATGAGGTGGTGTGATGAAAATAGATCACCATCATATCTAAATAAAACCACAACAAGAATTCTAAGGAGGAGTATACTTCCCATATTTCCTTCAATGCTGGGTGGGAGAAATCAGTTTGACATAAACTGTGTGCGCTGAGTGGTATGAAGATGAAGGGAGACTTTTGAATCTCTTTTATTTATTCTTGGTATCTCATATTGGATGAAGATTTTCATGAGCATGATGATAGGGCAAGGTTCCTGGAAGTCAATTTCTATATCACATGGAGAACACAATACGTGGTTAAGCACTAGGGACCTACTTTCTTGATTTTGGATATTATGGTTTGGGAAAGATTTTTAGTGGTTGGGATGATTCTCCTCATCAAATAGTGTTATATTTCATATTCAATGAGGTTGTTTATCACTAGTCATAGTTCAGTCCCCCCGACCATCAGATCATCCAAGCATGGTAAGAAGTTATGATTGATTCCTCTAGTGATATGTCTGAAACTTATTATTTATGTCACTTGTTTGAATGGTTACATGGGGTGGGGGATGTTCTGTATAATATATGTCCAAATTTGTCTTATTTACATTTAGTGATTTTATTGGATAGGGTGATTCTCTCACTACAGTTGTTCTGACCATGCTCAAGGGTTTGGACTTATGTCACTCTTAGGATTTTAAACTGAACCTGGTTGAGACCAACATCTAAATTTTCTCCAATCCATTGAAAATACCATTTTCACCACTATTCTATTATTTCATTCTATTTTCAGAGATGAAAAATTATTTTTAGAAATAACATGGATCTATTTCATTTTTGGTAGGTGGGTAACGAGGATATTGTTTCCCTTACTGCTCGGGCTTCTATTGGAAACCCTTGTGTTATTTGTACTAACAATGGATCCCTTCCCCTTGAGTTTGATAATTTGGTTAATGATGATTCCCTTGGAATTCAATATTTCATAACATCTTTAACTCTAGTGACATCATTCCTTATATAAAATAATATATATCAATGTAGGATTGAATAGGGGACCCTTTTTTGTAAGATTCATTTGGATAGAATGTAGGAGTCATTATATAACAAAGGTAGAATGTAAGTGTCATTCCCTTTGATTATTTTCAAAGAATTTATTCAGTTGTGGATCCTGAAGTAGGCAATTTTTCTACGAGTAAGAAGATTATTCAATGAGGTCTATATGTAAGGAACTTATTACCATCAAATGGAATGTAATTGCTATTGAAAATCTTAATATATGATTAGTAATACAACAAAAATATGAATAAGTATGGCTTGGGGGTTGTGAAAATAATTGAAGGCCACAGGATTTTTAGAAGATTACAATGAATAAATATAATAAAAAACTCATTTGAAATTGTGTTCATGCAAGATATAGAATCATGGATTCTAGAATTAAAAATGTTGAAATCATACTGCTATAAAGTATGAGGATTCTAATATCCAAAATAGAAAAAATTTATCATATTGTTAGAGAAAAATATCAAAAACTACTATTACATAATGGTAAAAAATAGAAATAATTTGAAAGAAAAACATTTTTATTATACTAAACATGTGAGAGTTTTTAGAAAGGGAAATGTGAATAATTTCATCTTAACAGAGAAAAAGGAGTTTCTAGAAAGATAGAATTATATAGAGAGTTGTTTTATAAATAAAATATATTTCTAATGTCTAATGCAAATTCCCTGAAGACTTACTTATTAAGATTGTGGGTGAGAGAGAATCAATAGCTATTATCAAAATACATATAAGTCAAAGGAGAAGAGGAGAGACAACAACATTAAAATATCTAATTCAATCAAGAAGAATAAAATATGAATTTTTCTATTTTTCAACAAAGTGTAGCGCCATTACATATCAGATTCAAAAAAGTAAAGGTAATTTAAGAACTACATTGGAGAGTATAATTATAGAATTTATATTATATTGTAATGGAGGGATTATTTCTGTTATTTACACTTTAAATATGTGTGGACAATTTAAATATTCCTTGAGAACCTACTAGTGAATAAGAATTTTGTTCCATGAAGAATTATGGAAAAGAGATGATGTTGTTCAAGGAGAATCTCACAACCATTCTATGAAGAAGCATCCCGTAATGGATAAAGGAACCAAAGTACATAACATTTTTACAAAAACTACATCGACACTATTTTTCTTTTATTACATGGAAATGTAGATATCCTTTCTTGGAATTCTGAATTAGAATATAGGATGTTTTGGGAGAGTTCCTAGTGAATAATTTAGATATCCCTAAATCATATAAAGGGATTAACCCCATTATTAATAGCGAACTAGCAAATACCCACCAAAAAATTTATTTTAGTGGATTCCAGTGAATTACAAAATTATAAATTGCACTATCCATTTTTTTATCAGAGTGGGTGAAATAAGTAAAAATAAATATGTGTTATGTCTACGGTTTTTTAAAATTGTACAAGATAGAACTTGTTAATTGTGTTTTCGGAAATCTCCAATTAAGTCCCCAAAGGAATTAATAATTCAAATTATAATTAGATCGCCATTAATGGAGAACCCATGTGTGACCCCACTAACATAAATGACTATATTAACTAGGGAAGTGATATTTTAAAGGCAAATGTGATTTAATTGGAAGTCCTTCATACAAAAATTCACCCCAGCACTCATGGTATGTCTAATTAATTTCTTTTATGATCCTTATAAGTGGAATCAAAGAATATGTTATTTTATTTGATGCATTTTTCTCTGTAGTTATCTTACAGTTTTATGGAGTTATCATTTATTCCGCCTTATATTCTTATAGTGATATAGTAATGGGTAAGAAGAAGAAAAAATAAAAATGAATGGAAAACCATGGAACAGTCTATTCAAATATTGCGATTTAGATAAAAGAGACCAATAACTATAATTTTTTGAATGTTTTTGACTGTGAATTTATTTATTTATGAAATGATGATGCATTATTATATAAGTTCTAGACATACTAATTGGATATTGGTATACTGATGATGAATATTTTACATAGAATCCAAAGGTGTAATTCGTACACTTATTATAATAGTTAGATCAACACATGTAAAAAAATAAAACATGAAGTGAAAAGAGGAAAATTTATCATAATATATCCTTTCATTTACAATAAAACTTGAAGTTCATAAATTAAAGAGCCTAAACAAGATAAAATAATAATTAGATACTGATCTAATGGAATATATTAATTCCTATAATTCATAATGTTAGGTTATGTCTAAAAAATAAGAAAATATTAATATTTGTTCCAGGGAAACGGGAATGAAACCAAAAGAAGTTAAAAACATAAAGTAAAATAATGATGAAACTATTGAACAATTTCTAGATGTTTTTGTGGAGAAACAAAGGTTACAATAAGAAAAAGTAATCCCTAAAGACTCCATTTCTCAACTGAACACCAAGATAAAAGAGAAAAATGATATACGAGATAAAAATACGAATGCATTGGAGGATGACATATCTATTGGGAAGACACTAAAGAATGATATGAATTCTATATGTGAAATATTAACTAAATAGATTCAATGATTAGATGATACTATAGTATCATTCAATTAATAAGTAGAAAAATCATGTAATAAGGTTATTCAAATTTTAAAAGATTCTTTTGAATTTTTTTATTGTCCTTTAGTTTTTGTCTATGTGATATATAATAAGTATTATATATCAAATGAGAAGCTTTAAATAGGTTTTATGCCAAAAGGATGTGTTTTATGGGAGAAATCATAATTATCCAAGATGTAAACCCTTCAAATCATGATGAGAAGAGCATTGTGAGCATCCCCATGAAATGGGAAACTGGAGTTATTATTGGAAACACAATCAAGAAGGTACATAAAAATTATGGGAAAGAAGGTGAGTTATAAATAATGTTATGGAGATATGTTATTTTTTATGGAATACATTGATATATTTTTGGGGTTTTCTCTAATTAGATGGAATATATATTTTTCTCTTAATTTAATAGATACTCTCCATTAATGATACTAAAATTGTACAATTGAATGTAAATTGTAAATTTTCTATAATTACCTCCACAATATCCTCCAATATGATTTATATCACAAGAGAAGATTATCTGAAATCAAAGGATAGAACTGACACAAATTCATTAGAAATTCTATTCTCAAAGGGTATAGTTTTTAGGGGTTGGTTGAAGAAGTACACTATTCTAGAAGTTATTGGAATAAGGGTTTCAAATTTTTGATTCAACAAATTTTTTCATGGAAAGACAAAAAAGGTTTTCAAAAAGAGAGGGAATGTCACTTGACTTTAAAATTAATAAATCCCATTTAAAATATATATACCAAATAAAGGTGAATATTGAAAACACTAATGATTCCCTTAGAGATAGATCATGTATTAGGAGAGTTTGGAAAATAATATTTAAAATGGTAGTGTCAGGATATCCTTATTGGTAAGAGTACCCATGGAAGAAGTTATTGGTTTTGATGTCATGAGGAAAAGATCGATCCTATGGAAAATTTACAGAAGTCAGACTCTATTAAAACCACTTTATATTCAAAAAATTATTTTAAATTGAATAATATAGGTAATATAGTGGTCTATAGTGGCTTCCTTTACTTTTTGATGTTTTGAGGTATCCTCTCCCTATGTATTTAAATACAATAAACTATTTGTGAAGTATTTTATATTTTGTGGGTGATACCATCCAAAAAAAGGTTAAGTTAAAATAATAAATTTGTATTGCGACATGATATTTTGTTCCAATAGATTATTAGTGTAGTAAAATTAAGATATCATTAAATCTATAATTACAAAAACATTGATATTGGTAGAATCATCAAAGAAGTAACTATTAGTGTTAGAAGTGGTATCATGGTCCAATTTATGTTTTTTTCAAGGGAAAATATTATCATATGGAATAATACCATGAAGAAATAATAAAATTTCATGATCGAGGAGTGGGAAAAAATTATTTTCATCATTTATTTGTTTAATGATAAATTGTGTTATCATCTGATAGTATTAAAGAAATAAAAATATTTTGGAGGTTAATGATTATCATGTTGAATTATATTTTTATTCCTGAAAATGAAAAAAATAAGTTAGGAAATTTTTGGATATGAAGAATATAATAGGATATCCCTATAAATAAAAGCAAGACACATAATGAAAAAAGTATTGAAATCTATTCAATTCAAGTGGTATCATTTTTTATATTAATAATTTGTGTTAGTTTTGGATGATATATATGATCTAGATTATTATTTTTGGTATAAGATACATATTTTATAAATCATTTTTACTAAATAATGGGGTTTGGAATGTTTTTACTAGTTCACAAGAGATGTTCAATGGAAATAACTTATTTTTTGACTATTTTAAACTTAATGAACTACGTGAGTACAATGGAAAAAATAATGTTTTTTTTCTTAATCTATAATTTCTTATACTGAGTTTGAAATTAGTAGGATTACTATTTTAAATGGACCATTTCTATGTTGACAGACCATTCAATTATTGTAATTTAATATAATTAAAAAACTAAGTACATTTTGATGCTTAAAAATCGAAATATGTGTAAAAATCAGTTTAAAAATAGAGAATTTGTTGGTATTTGTAAGAGTTATATTGAATATTTTAACACGGGGAGACAAGTATCTCTATATTTTATGTAAATTGTTTACTGATAAAGGGATGATACATATTGAAAAATACACACTCTCTATTGAGGTAAAGGTGGAGTTTTCTTGAATACCATAATAATTGGTATCTTAAAATTTGCATTAATGTGCTGGTTATTGAGTTTTATTACTCAAACAAGTCATTATGATCATAAGAATTAAGTATATTTGTCAGAATCTTATTTTCTACGATAAAATTGTCCAACAATTATTCTTCTATTACTCTTTAAGGATATTTTGACATTGTTTTTGATGTCATAGGAGGAGTAGGAAGAATCATGAATCTTTGAATATAACTAACCCGAAAAGGGGGCATATAAAGTATGAAAAATATAAAGAATTATCAGGATAATGATAATTATTTTTGTAATAATTATGGTTATTTCCAAAAAATCCAATTTTAATAGATTTTTAATTTCAATCTTTGGAAATATTTATTTTCTATGAAGTGGATTCTTTGGGTGGATCTAATTAATTATATTGTTACTACTAAACTAGAAGTGTATTTTATACAATAAAAAACAAGTTAGTATATTAATTAGTGATATTATTAGCATCTAATTAAGCCTTTCTGCTAAATATTATTGGATTCAAAAAAAATAAGAGTTGGATTGACTATATTGGATTTATTTCCAATACATGTTGGATTTATTGGTGCAGAAGGTATTCCAGACAATATTTTAGTTGGTTTAACTACGAATTTAAGTGGATGATGGAAGTGTAAAGATAAATAATATTATTGAGTATGTAAGATATTCTGGTGGAGTACCTTGAGGGTTTATTTATATATAATATATATTTGAAAACGTAAAAATGGAAATTTCACCAGAATCATGGTCATGAGAAACATATTCCATGCAAATACAAATGCTATTATGAACTGGTGAAATTGGCTAATTCCCAGAGTGACTCTTGACATATAACATATTTTAAAAATGATGAAGGGGAATAAATGAAAAAGTATAAGAATTAAATGTACATATAAGAGTTCCATCTTCATATATATTGGATTAAATAACACGATAAAGGAAAGAATCCCCAATGTATGAATGATGTGAATTTTCATATAGAAGCAATCTAGATGATATATAAGTTTTTTGATTTGAAGAGGAAAATGAAAAATAAAGAAGGAACAAATACCTCTATATGTAATATGGTTCATGATATGTAATAAATATGGTGATACATAAGAATCCATGTGATCTTTATAAATTTCATGTTTTCATGTAAGAGGGTCAACCTATACGTAATATGACTTGAAGATTAACAATGTATGTGAAATTGTGATTTGATAAAAACTGTAGTGGTAAATATAAAGAAGGAATGGATATTTAGAAAAGTAATCAGATTGCATAAGGGTTATCCTAATTCTACATGATTCATAAAAAACATTTCTTTAGGGTTATCAATACTGGGTAGTTCAAAAATTAAAAATTCCTAGACTCACCTTATAATTCAAATGAGACATTATAATTCCAAGAAGTGGAAAATAACAAAGGAATGGATCACAAAAGGGAAATTTAATGAATTTTAAGGGTTATTGGGGAAATTTTATGGGTCATAAAGCTAGAATGTAAGGGTTAGCAGCAAATTTCATAATTATTATTACCTTGGTGAAATTTTTAAAAGCAACATGGGAACCTATTTTCGAAGTGGTCCTTTTTATAGAATATAAGAGTCTCTTCCACATTAAAGGTTAAAATAAGTCATAATCTATGGGGGATTTTATAGTAAAATTGTTATGTTGTAGATATCTATGTAGATACTTGTGCTAGGATGGAGAATGTCACTCCTTTAAATCTTCATGAATGGAACTAAAAATTATCCCCATGGAATCCAATGTTTATTATTAGTCAAAATATAATATTAGTAATATTGTTAAATTTTATGAAGGATGTGTTTTATATTTATTGGATAATTGAAGACCGAGGGATCTATAGAATATTTTAGTGATGAAGGATAATAAATATAGAATTATATCTTAGTGTTCAAAAATTTTAAAATGTGGAAAACTAATAATGATATAATAATGGATTCCATATTATGATTATTGTAAAAAGGATTACAATTTATGAATCAGAATATTCATATTTTTAAATAAGTCACACATCTTTTGATGTCATAAAATTTTGTTCCCAACATAAATTTTAATCACCACAGTATGGGTTTAAATTGTTAATGTGTGTGTCTGTGTGGGGGGGGGGGTAAACTAAGGAATAAGGTTTCAAAGATATATAAAAAATGTATAAATTTGATAATATGAGTGTATATAGACCCAAAAATATCCTACATTCATTTTTTATTTTTTACCATCTAATTTGAGAAATAAATTTATTATATTTTATAGTTACATGTATTTACAAGGGTGCCACTACCCAAATATATAAAAGAGAACTTCCTCTATTCACTTAATCATACACATTAAAATATATATATTGAACAAAAACTGACCAAATACCTCCCCAATACCTTTATCCATTTCCTATAAATTTTGGTCCTCCGAAAAGAGTAATCTAAGAACCCTTAAGGTGTTTTTTAATTGTGGATTACCCATGTAAGAGGTATACATTCTAACCAAGATCTTCTAAATTTATTTCTTCTTCCACCTCCTTCAAATTTATTATAACCACTATAATATTATTAAATAAATTTCATTAAAATAATTAAAATTTGTTTTTTATGTAATAACTATTTAATACCTTGTTTCCATCCAATTGAAAATGAATACATCGACGGTGCATATGTGCAGACTACCACCACCATGAAGTAATGTATCCCATTTTTTACCATGGAATATAACTGATGGTTATAAGGATATATTAAATGAATAATAATGATATTTATAATTATTAATTTACCAATATAAACTATTTTATTCTTTTTTTCAACAACTAAACATTCAAAACATCACCGATGCATATGTGCAAACTGTCGTCTCCATAAAGCGATGTATTTTATTTTTCATTTCCACCTTAAATGAGTTGTTCTATAGGATTATTTTATGAATAAATATGTTTTTATGATATTATTAAGGTTATATAATGATTATGGAATGATTTTAGGAACTATTTTACAATTTTCATTTCCCCAGACTTGTTTTGGACCAGACATCATAAAAAATGACCGATGTGAATTAAACCAATTTAGAAACTTAAAACATCATTACAATAAATGAAATAAAAAGTGTAATGATAAATAAATTATCATTAAAATGGTTTTAAATAAATTAAATAATCATTATATGTTTATTAAATTGGAGGCTAGAGAACATACCTGGAATGTTATGACTCAAGTTAAGAGATTTTTCATTAAAAAATTTCATAAACATTTTAAGAGTTTTAATTAAAAATTTTCCTTTGTATATCCATGTTCATCAAGTTATTTCAATAATGTTCTTATTTATAAAAATAATAATTGATTGAGGTAATTTTATATGGAAATTTTCTTTCTGTACCAATGTTTTTAATCTAATCTTATTTATGTTTTAGGAATGAATTATTTTGAATTTCTTCATAAAATTTCAGAAGGAATGTTTTTAAAAAAATTACTTCATGAACTTGATTTTTTGACACCATAAAGAATATTAATTATCAAGAATACTATTTTATATAATATGGATTCACATAGAAATTAATATTCCCATTTTCTTTCATTTTTTTTCAAACTATTTTCAAGAGAACGTTTTTGTTTCTGGTCACTTTTATAAGATAACTAAAAGTTATTTTTCTTATGGGATTAAATTTAAATTATTGATATTTTTATGATGAATATGAATTATATTTATTCTTTTATTAAATTTATTAAACTAGAAAATTTTATTCGATGATATGTAGGTTTGATATATCCCTCCAATACATTGGGTAATAATAGGTTTTCTAGAGGAGACATTTTGGAATTAAGAAGGTAAATTATTCAATTGTAATGGTTAATATAAGTTTGATTATAAATGTAATACCCCAAGATTAATACATTTTTTATATGATTAATTTTTCTTTTAATGGAATTATTTTGATTTCTTTTTTTTAGGAAAATGTGTTTATGAATAAGGGAAAGGTTTATACCTTTTAAAGGTGAAAGGATTATTTTTCACGAATAATTTTTTATGAGTTATCATGTTATCTCAAGAAACTAGAATTTTTATACTTTTTTCCTTATTCATGCTAAAAAATTCATAAAAATATATTTTGGAATGAAATATAATTTTATGAGAAATTAAATGATTATTTTAGAAAAAAAGTTTAGGTTTTTTAAAAGTCAAACTTCCTTTTATATTTTCATATTTTTTAAAGGGACTAAATTTTTTACTTTTATTTTATATCCATTATTGAGTGTTTTTATCATACCATATATTAAAATGGTTTTTGGATGGTTGAATGATGTATATGAACTATAACATATTCAATGGTTTCATGAATTGAATAAGGAAAAAGTTTCACGAATAAAATATTAGTTTAAACATAAGAACCTATTTTTATAGAAAAAATATTTACTTTTTGGATGTGTCCTCTATATTATGAAATAGATTTCATTATTCGATAGAAATGTAATCCTAAAAGAATATGAAAATCATAGAAATTAAAATACTTTATATTAAACTCATATTATTGGTTTTTATGTTTTGGTTTGTTATAGTTGGTATTAAAGATAAAGTTTAGATAAAATTATAGTTGATGATTTTTTAAATTAAAGATACTATGTGAATTTTAATCTAAGGTTATATTAGCGTGAAATAGTATTTTAGGGTTTCACACCAAATTCATATAAATCTATGTTTGTTTTACAATGGATTTATGTAGAGAAGAAAAGGAGAATGATGTTGGTATGAAACAATATAATAATATTATTTCAAACCAACAACCTAATATTTTTGAAATCAGAAATTTTTAGTTTGCAGTTATCTTAGCTTTGTTGAAAAAATATATCAATGGTAGAACCCATTCAAGGTTTTCACGAAGTTAACTATTGAATAATTTTTATACAGTAAGGAATTTTATGAAACATCATACTTAGGCCTTTGGTGGAACCTCCGACCTAATAGTAGATAAAAGATGTATTAATTAATTATAGATTATATTGGAGAGTTTAGGAGTTTTAGAAAGTTATAAGTTAAATATTTCTATTTATCATTTAAGGTGAAGCTAGTTAATTATTGTATCTGATTAAGAACACTTTGTAAAATGATGAAATTGATTCCATGGAATGGACAAAATTTAAAATACTTATTTTGAGAAATATATTTCTATATATTTTTAACTTATAATAAAAATATAATTCTTGGGGTGAATGTAGATGAAATAGGATTCAATTTCCAAGAATGAAGAAAATATTAATAGTTTGGCTATGTATGCACCAAATTTTATTTTCAACTATGAAAATAAAGTTGATAGATTTTATAAAAGAAGATAAAAAATCTATAAATTACTTTGGTTTCGTATGATTCTAGGTTTTATGAGTAAATTATTTGGTGTGACAAAAATATCAATATAATTGGGTATAATCCTTTGAGAAATTCCGAATATAGGAAAATAAATACTATTTCTTGTAAAAATTGTGATAAATACTAATCTGATGAATGTATAAAGATATTTATAATGTGTTACTAGTGTGGTAAGATGTGACATATTTATCATGAATGAAAATAAAATAAAAATTGTAATAGTTAGACAAATTATTAAAAGTTGGATGTGAGGTTTTCAAATTATAATGGGATGGGAAGTTATGAATGTGTATGTTGGATGAAACATATGACATATGTAGATTATAAGAACTGTAATAATAATTTTGTGGGAAAATCATGTTTTTACCTCTAAAAATAATGGACCATCAAATGAAGCGGTGGAATATAATTTACTTATTTAATCATTGTATACCTATTTATTCATTAATTTATGATCTATATTTTCTTCATTTAGGGATAATTTACAAATAAAATTGAAATATCATTGTTGGTGTTGAAATACATTCCATAATATTATTTAAATAGGCCGCATCAATTTAGAATAAAATACATTCCCTGATGGCCCTAAATCACTCTTAACCAAATGTTTTATGAATCCCTATCAAGAAGAGTCCTCCCACTCTACGACCATGCGATGGATTGGAAGTAGGCTTCGCAAGGCTGATAGTGCTCCATAGCCGGGTTATAGGTAAGCACTATTTATTATGAGTTTGACATTGCCACCAATTTTCTTGAATCCCACATTTTCTTTGTGAAACATATACCATCATAGATAACCCCTTTTACAATAAATACCACGCCTATTCTATCATTTGTATGACGGCTACGTGACCATTCAACTTCTAAATACCCCCTGGTTCATGAAGCTCCCTGAGAATCCTGATCCAACCCAAATATGGATCATCGAAGGTAACTAAGCATCATCAAAACCCATTCCACATGTACATAGATACATCCACCTAAGGTTCAGATGAATTTTTCAAAGGCATACACCCTTCATGGAGTAGGAAGGCCCTTTAGGCTACACGAGGCTCCGTGAAGAACTAAGCCTTAATAAATAACTAGTTTTTGGCGAAGGACATCAACCTAATGTAGGGTCACCATGACACATGAAGAAAATTCCTTCATGCAGCCCCTATCTTTAAAAAAGCACCTGAGATTCATGAACTACCCCTATACATGAGCCTCTTCTCCATAAAACCCCTCTCTCAGGCCTTTCTAATTTTCCTCCCTTCTACTGGTACCTCTTGGTGTAGGTCGAGTTCTCTAACTCTCTATACCCATAACAGATTTCTTCAATGGTGATTCAAGTCCCCATGTGACTGGTTACACCCATATTACGGCCCAATCCATTCCAAGTGTTACTCAAAACTCCCATTTACCTTTTTCTTCTCAGCATAGGTATGTTAATCCCCCTTGCTTCTCATCATAGGAATGATAACATAGAACTATTGACTAACCATTACAGCACACCATTACAATATTGAATTTATAAATAAAATCCCCTCTAGAGGTGAATGAGTTGCAGTTATGTACACCCATTGGCTGGGGAGTTAGTCTCCCACATCCATGATATATGACATAAAACATCATAGAAACGATATCCCCATCACAAGATGTTAAACTATTGTCTCATCCCATGAAATTTCTATGTGATAACCCATGTGTGACCCTCATGGGATATAACCATGGGGTGTCCAATCCACCTCAGGCATCTTCCATGCATAAACACCACACTCTCTTAATAGGATGCTCTATGTATGAGTGACAGGGAATGAGATCATCCATACATGTAATATCCCACCAACTCATGTTAAATGACATCCTTCTCGGGCAACATCAATGCATAAACCCAACACCATCACTCATTGGATAATATTTTGTGACACAATCTTTATTTCTACTATTTCCTCTAATTGATCACATGGAGAAAAAATTATATGATCTTAGAGGCTAGCATCAACCAGGATACCCATCCACCTCCCCAATAGGCATCCTTCCTGGAGTAGGACTCGGTCTCCTCCTTATCCTGGAATCTTCCATGTATAAGACACACATGAATTTTCCTTGATGGGATTAATTCTAAAGTATAATCCCCATCATTATCACTTATTTGGGATGATTTCATTCATAAGAAGAATCTGTTTTCTCTACTAGCATGGGCCTCCATTGTATGTGTAATCCCCAACATCCCTTATCGAACATTATGTGATTATATTCTTGACTAATCAGGATATGTAGGAAGCCTCTCTAATGTCCAAAACTATCATTCCATGAATGTCCTACATTCCATCCATTCCACCTGACACTTCATCCACATACACCATGATTTTAATAGAGCTTCCACATCATAGTGAGATCATTCCTGCCACTTGGGAAGATCTTATGTTTAAGCCTCACACACATCATCACTATTCTCAGTAACACCTTGTAATATAGTATCTGTAATCCCAATAAACATCATCACTACTCCTATAATCACTTGTGAAGATAAAATTCATATGCCCAAAATAATACAACTAAGAGAAATCATCTTATGAAGGGAAACTCCCAAGTGTAAGCCCCATACCATACCTCATGGAACTACATGAGTTTTTATCTGTGTCCACTAAATAGGTTACATAGGAATCCTCTATTTGGTTTAATCCAAACCAATGGTAACCCTTGGTGCCCCTCATCTAGTGGTGTACCTCCCTAATCCTCCTTCAAGGGTGTTCTAACCAGCCATAATTGTTTTACATCTTCCCTTATTGTGAAAAACCTCCTAGATATTCCTCCATACTGATGTTTGATACATCAATTTATAAACCATTCATGTGTTCCCTCCTAGGGATTCACATCCTTGATCCATCTCTATGGGATATTCTAAGAAGCCCCATTCTATCCTACTGAGATGTTAGAATCATGATTAGTATCACGATTCAACCTCATTATAAACATGGGTCGCATGATGCAAAATCCTTAAAATATATTCACCTATGGCGTCAAATCCCTTAGGATAAATATGGGATTCTTGAGGTGAAATATTTGGAATATATGATTTTGGTACCAAAAATCTCATGATCGATATGTGATACCTCAACTTTTATGCTGGATATTCCACCATTCATGTGACCAATGTTCCCTGTGTCCCTAAAATCTAGTGATTCACAATGTGACTACTCTCCTGATCGAAGGTTTCTTCCCTATCAATATCCCTTGGAATTTTCTGACCGAATAATCATAATTAACTTGCATCCAAAAGAAGATGCAACCATAAATGAGTTTCTTAAACAAGTATTAATCAATGAGGAAGACTCATACTAGTAAACATGTTCCAAGGTGGGATCCATGGAAGGTAGAACTAACACCCCATCACCAAATTTCAATCAAGGATAAAAAATCACCAATGAAAGTGATAAATGCCACATTTATCTTGAAAGTGTGAATATGGGGTAATAATACAACACTAGATCATGCATCAGTGAACATGGTGTGGAACCCTGATAGAAGCTTCAGAAATAGAGCTGTGAAAACCAATATGAATATAATCCCATCAGCTTCTGAAATATTGGTGTTCAAGACATCATTATTTTAGAATGTAACTAGATCCAGCTATTTGGCACCGAGAACCACTATGAATATAGTGGGCCTTGCATGAAACTCACCAGAAATTGGGGTAGTTGAATTTCAGGGATTCTAATTTTCGACATCGTCTATGTAGATTTATCTTTTTGACTATGGATGATTCAATGATGTTGGGGTGTTGGGAATTTCTTTTCTAGTATATTTATTGATGGAGGAATCCTCCTAATTTATGGGACCCAAGCTATAGGAAACCAACAACCCAATGATCACCAAAATAGGGGTTAGGAGAAATGCTGACCTAGAAATCCCACATGACCACACCTTCTCCATGACGTCTTCTATGTCATCAGCTATTGGATTCCCATGCCCTATCTCAGCCTCAAAAATCATTCAGAGGAGGGTGATTGATTACCTTATGAAATGGTATGAGTAGGAGGTAGTAATTCCAATGAAGGATATATCTCACCATGACCTGGGGGCTTCTGCGCCCCACAAATACCATCACCCCAAAGGGTTGCACAGAGATCCACTACTACCAACTCCAACAATGACCCACTTCTAGAGCCTCTCCCATGAGAGATACCATAATTATCTCCCATATTCTAAGGAGGAAGGGGAATTCTGATTCACCCCAACAACGATTTACACTTGGGAGTCTCCAAGGAGGGCTCCCATCAGGCATCATCAGTGCAATCATTGACTAGTCTTCCAGGCCGTGGAGCAGGTAGACTACACCCCTACTTTAGTAGCCCTAGTCCAAATGCCCTGATTCTAACATTGGGTGTATGTTTAGGAGGATTTCTAACAAGGGGAATAATATTCCATAGTTGAAGTGGCTCCTACCACCCCTTCACATTCTTCTAGGTCCTTCCCAAAATAAATCAGGGACCCATCAATGCCCGATAGAGATTAAGGCCTCAACCACTCAACATGTAGGTTGGAACGACTCTATCATCCACTGGCGTCATTGAAAAACATTACAAACTAGTTCATGATGATGATATTCTTTATGGAGGCCATAACCATAAAATATCTAGCTAATGTAGATGTCCTCCTATATCACACAATCATCATGGATTCCATCCCCATATTATCAACATCAGTCAAAGAAGTAGTCCTCCCTGCTTCATCAACATCCAGCGTAGAGGTCCTCCTCGTGTGTATGGTTCTTGGTATAGAGGCCCCCCCGTTCCGCAGACAGTTAACATGATGTTCATCCTTGTGTCATTACTATATCAAGCGCACACCCTCCCCACTATAGCTCCACCCACCATCAAGGCCCTCCCCATATAGTAGCCAACCATAGTGGAGGTCCTACCCAATACTTCAATAGTCAACATGGAGGTCCTACCGATATTTACACCAACCTTAATGGTTTTCATCCAAATGACTTAGTCATCCAACACAATTGTCATCCCCATGTCCTATTTGATTAATGAGAAGGACCTCATTTAACGTCAATCCCTTATATTAGAGGTATTAACCACTCCTTCAATGGTCAATGTGGTGGTCCTACCAACATCGACATCAGCGGATATGACTGCCCTACCCATATACCAACTAATAAATGAGGAGGTCCTCCCCATACCATAGTCCACCAATATAGAGGGAATAACTATAACAAATAACTTATCTACCATGAAGTTCTATCCTATAGTAGAAGGGAGATACATCACTACCAAAGAGAGAATTCTGGGAAGACCCTAGTCATTTTAAATCTAATCCACTTCTCAAACTCTGAAGTAGAATGTGATTCAATAATGGATCCTTCACCCGAGTCATTTCCATGAAAGTCTAGGGAAGGATCTTTGTGGTAGAGTTCTCCATATTAAAAGGTGTGATCCAAAAAATTCATGAATCCCATCACAAATACATGTAGGGGGAGAAAGATTTGGATATATTCATGGGTTTTATGGCACAATCATCATTATCATCACCAATGTCATTATCTATGTCTACCCAATATCACAGGGTTTTATTCTAGAATATAATAGACGATGAGCATCCAGTGGGACCTAAGATGAATTCTAGTACCCTCAAAAATGAGTTATTGGTAAGAACTCAGTCCTATAGGGACGTGATGATGCATTAAATGCTACCCGTTAGAGCGAACCTGCATTAAATGACCATTCTATCATATAAAGTTTCCTCCACTAGTCGTTCATAGCCACAAATATCGACATATGAGCTGCATCTAGTTCCTTATCTAACACCGATTGAATCATTGGAAAACAAAGTGTTGAGTCACACTATTGAAATATTATGTATGTGGTACATTCTAGCCAGTGACCAGCTGTCTATGGTTTTATAGATGAATGTGGTTCCTAGATTTAACATTCCACATTCCCCCATAGAGGAACCAATCACATTATTTCACCTGAATATCTAAGAGGCACGTTTTCACTAATGTGACCATTAGTTGGTTTATTAGAGGATTTTGGATCATTTTGATGACATTGATCAGTAATGTCATATGATTGAGCTGATAACAATCCAAGTGGATTAGCATCGTATGTTACCTAGATTCCACCAGAACTTTCAATGGATATGTGTCTAGAACATCACAATGCATTGATGAATCATCAAAGAGGTTGATCTCCACGTGCTGATCTATGGCTGGGGATAGTACGACATTCTCAAAATCCATCATGTCTTGCAATAACCTGATTCCACTAGCGATATTGATGTTACGGAACCAAGTTTTGTCATAGTGAATATAACTGACCATGGATTTATGAAGGATGGGGACACCGATGTAGGATCTAATGGAGTGAACCCACCCAATAGGGTAAAACAATATTAGGTGGTCCCTCATATAGGTGTTCTCAATGATATATAAATGAAGGAACTCAACATTTGGGATCCCTCTATATCATTTCCCAATAGTTAGAATTTCAATAAGGTTAATTGAAATATAGATCCCTTAGATCTACCTGATGTTGTGTAGAGGAAAAAGCTTGATCCCATTATAACCACCTTATACCATAAGATTGCAGATCAGAAGAAGATTTTCAATGAGCACATTGATGAGTAGAGCCCAAATTATTTAAATCTTTGATATGATCATGCACTTCCTTCTATGGTGGAGAAGGTTCCACAAAAGATCCTTCTTAGCAAGTAACCCCTAGTTGATCATGGAAATCCTTCACAGATAAATAGATAAAAGGCTATACATTATGGGAAATGTCCATGGTATGTGTAATAAAATCTTTCCGAGCAGCCTAACAACCATATTTGGGATCTATGCCAAGTCACACAACATGTTGTGCCATGGGATATTGATCCTGCTTACAAGTTTGATGATATTTTAAATACCTAGGTTATCAAGAATCCCCACCAATATACGAATACATTCTAGGATGATTTGATATCCACTCTCACTTCCCAACTCAAATATCTAGAGACCCTATAGGTAGAAATAACACATTATGTAAATCCATATGTAATTTGGTTTAATGACATGTGATCACCCCATACTTTTTGAACCTAAATTTCTCCACAATTAATCCGATGGGAAACCCGCTTCCACATCTGGACCACTTCCTATGATGGTTCAGACCCATTTTGGGGTCCCCAGAGCTGCAAGAGGCCACCATGTTTTGAGGGTTTGTTTATATATTGGAAGGGTCTATGTTTTTATGGTAAAACTAGTTACCCATTGGGTCCGTCACTGGTTGGGAATACCTTTATAGGCAGTTTATCTACCCGTTCAGATCCAACACACACAAGACAAGTATTACTGATCTTTCTATTGAAATTGATTTCCAGATGAGAACATCATTGATTTTTTCTCCAGATGGAAGATAGTCACATCCTCCCTCAACATTTCACTAACTAAAGAGTAACCATTTATAATCTTCATAGGGAATGTCAATATTGAACTAGTCCCTACCCTCATCACTAAGATCTTCATAGGTGTATTCTGAGACATTTATGACAAGGAATAGTTACATGAAAAAGACTTGTAGAAGGAAAAGTAGGAACTCCCATTACCTATTCCAACTCCATCAGAAAAAGATGCCAAGGTAGAAATAGCCATTGTAGTGCAATTGAGGCCCCCATAGCTTCTAGAGAAATTAACAACAAGGCCACACTAAGTGTATCCTCTCTATGTCTTGAAACCTCATGAAGCTGAGCCTCACCCATTATTGAATGGTAGGGATCCTCCTCATCATGTACCTCTACCTAGGTGAGATAATGTGGCTCCAACCCCCCCTCATGATCAAAACCCTCATCAGGGTAATTCCCCCAAAGATCCCTTATCGAATCATTAAAAACATACATACTCCTTTAAATAAGTAGATACCCTTGATTTCTTCTATAGTGATTTGGATTAGGGGGTTATGATGATACCGAAGGGTAAGAAACCCCATGGGGTCGAGCTCACTAATCAACCTGACCACTGGGCTTACCAAACAATCCTCAAAAATACCATCAAGTAATGCTATATTATTGAAGAGTTTCTATAGTTTCAAGAGGAGAATGTTGTGTTTAGGTTGGCCCATGTTTAGGTGTAGGTGGAGGACATATCTTCTAAGATTGATTGTAATAGTGAGGGTTTTGATGAATGGAAACATGTTTCCAATCACATGTCATAGAGTATGTAGACTTGTTGGATCATACGGTAGTTTCTCATTCCCATGGCATCATTCAGGCAATCTTTGACTAACCTAAACCTCATGAAGTTGACACACATTTTCTAGATACCACTTCTTCATCCACATCATATCCTTTTACATCTAAAAAGATTAGACGCCAATAACACAAGGAAAGGTAAAGTCCCCCACCGGTGCCAAATCCTTCCTCCAAACTCAATTATTTCATGCCTCTGAAAATGCGAATTGTGCCCACGGTCCGTCTAGCACTAGAAGAAATTTTTTATGATGACCATGATTATGACTCCATAAAAACCACTAAATTGGTGGACCCTTATATGGTCTACAATGATATGGAATATCATGAAGGACCTTTGAATATTCCCTGATGCTATCATAGAAGAAGAATTTGAGGGAATTGCAATAATCAAAGTACTCAGTCCGGTGTTCCATCCAAGGTTATGCATGAATCCAAGAACATACATCATTTTACATATAGAGCTCAGCTGACACAGTCCTCTCAGTCTATTTTTTCAGACTCACATTGTCCTCTTACCATGCTGATTAACCAGATAGAACAGCCGCATCCAAACTATGATCGGCCCCATCCAGATAAAACCAGATATTAGACAGCAGACAATCATCCGGAAGTGATTTTTTATGAGTATTATTATGGGAAGAAAAATATTTCCAATACTATTTAATCATCTAGTTCATCCTATATTGAATTTTGTTCGTCCTACTAATGAGGAATTCATTGTGGGAATAAATTTACACCTAACAAAGAAGTACAATGTCTTGAAACACCTCTCTATTATTCCAGAAAAACTCTTGATCCTTAAGTCCCTCCTCCTATTAGAAGAGATATGAGAGTTCAACACAAAATATATGACAAGACCTCTCTAATTTGAAAATGATATCGTGGCCAAATATACCTTATACGCTGTGGAATTGGGGTGATCAGAATGAAAATCCATCATCTCATTCTCAGGAGAAGATAAGGGATCTCTCATGTAGGGGAACATCCACCAGATCCACATCAACGGTAGTTCAATGGCTTAGAGGTTCATTATTGTCTCGCTGACACAAGATACAAGATAAATTTCACCACAACCCGGATGATCCATATAATGGGACTAACTGAGGAAGACATGTGTCCCTCAGACCTAATGATTCAGGGATATGATAGAACCAAGACGAGAATATGTTCCGAGATCCGTTTGAAGTATTATTTCAGAGGTTTGGTAGAAAATACTAAATTTATAGATGTCTCATATGAAACTGTCTAAAATGCATTAATGGTAAGGACCTATATTCATCTTCCATGAGAATTTTCCTCTTCATATCAACAATTTTTCTGGGACTCCCTCAATTGTCGAGTAGGCATGCTCCATGATGATGCACCCCCGTTCCACTACTATGAATCTCTCTATATGGATTATGACTATTATAAGAGGAATGAAAAGTGTATTTAAATCAATGAGGTCAAGGTAACCTCAGTCATATCCACCCCATGGATTAATTTGGATGCTGACTTCATCCTTCCAATTCATCTGTTGGGAACTACGATGCAAGAAATGAGGAATTGAATCATCATTTTTGGGAGAAAAGGGAACTACATCCCTACGTATAAAGAACATCATAATATTACTTCACAATTGAACACAATCTAGGGTTGGGTGATAATCGAGTCCCCTACCCATATTAATTTTATAGATATTCACCCAATAGATACAACAATGCATCATACCCTCCGATTTCACCAATCCAGGTTAAACTAATATAATGCAATCTTTCACTATTTCTATTATTTTAAGCATATAACATGTGGCTGAAGGCCTGAAGGAATTGATAGGCTATCCATTTTCACAATGGTTTTAGCAGAATACGGTTCTCCTAGTAAATATTCCCCAAACACCTAGGTGGGCACCAATATTCCCTTGGAATCACTCAGGTTGGATGATCCATCTCCTCCCATTGATCCCTTGACTCAGATGATGAATAGGATCTGGAAGATGACCCTTCATCATTTTAAGATGGTGTCTCCACCATTTTCAATGATTTGGTTTCAGTTAGACATAATACCAACACAGATTCACGGCCGATATTGATCAGTGTAGCCATGCCTGAATTCAAATAACAATAGTATGTGGATTTCCGAAAGCAAAAGAATGATTGTTTTGCCTAAAGCTATGAAAAAATGTCAGATATGGACCCATAAGTCACAATTAATAGTGTTTTCCTCCTAGTAAGTTATCATAGGTTCAAGAATACTCCTCAAAAAATAAACCATTATCATGGTTCTATGGTCAATGATAAATTTTACATGCTTATAAAATCTAGCTTTGTTAAGTTTGTTCAGTACCCTAAGTGGATATCCCACATCATCCTAGTCAGTATGAAGTACAAGAATATCATAGTCTCTATCAACTTCCATGATCTCAACCATCATTTTTTGATTGATGATTTTCACCTTCTATTGATAGAGCCATTAATTGATGCTAATTTTGGGTTCCATGCTCTACCTTTCATGGATGGATACTCCAGGCTCAACCAGATTGGTATGGACACCAAATATGAGGATTCTACCACCATCATAGCACTAAAATTTAATTTCTATTGTCAAATAATTCCTTTCAGTCTGAAGAATATATGGGCCACATATCAATGGTTCATACACTACTTCTTAAAACTGATCCTTGAGACTCTATTGGAATGATATGTGGATGGCTTGGTGGTCAAATACCACCAACATAAGGACCATGTAAATTATCTCGAAAAGGTGTTAGACTTCTTTTTTTCCTTATTTTTGATGATGAATCCTGTGAAATGTGATTTTGGGGTTACCTCTATGAAATTTTTCATCTTAGTTTTTGGATATAGAGGCATCGAGATTTCCCGAGAGAAGATCAATTCCATTAGCTAGATACCTCCGCAAAGAAATCTAACAGAGCTCTACAGAATTCAAGGCCACTTGGACTATATAATTAAATTCATCATGAATCTAGCTATAAAGTGTATTCCATTTTCTATGATCATGAAGAAAGGTGTTGTCTATCAGTGGGATGAAGAGTGGAAAACGAATTTTGGGAAGATTAATAAGTATGCTATACAACCTCCAGTTATGATTTCACCAATCTCAGGGAAGCATTTGGTCCTTTATGTGGCCATATAGAGTGATCCCTCAGCTAACTTCTTGATTAGAATATGAATTAAGGGGAAGAGAATAGTTTATGAAATCTCATTCACATCATCCTCAATAGAGTCTAAATACTCTATTATCGAGAAGAACTGCCTCGTGCTAGTTTTTGCAGTGAAAATGTTGTGGAATTATTAGAAGCATCATGAGATATAGATGGATTCCTGTATGGTTATGTGAAAGTATATTATAAATCACCCAATGTTGAATGGTCATATGGTGTGCTGGGTAGTGATCCTTCAAAACATGGACAATAGGTTTTTTCTATAAAAAGATGTCAAGGTTCATGAATTGGAATAATTTCTTACCACCCATCCAAACCTGAAGACTTTACTCGGGATGTTGATTTTTCTATTAGATCATCCTCTTAGTGGACCTAGCTAGGTCATACTAGAAGATTCATTTTAATGGAAAATCTCTGATCCCAAACAGTAGAAGGATCAACCATCCCAGGCTAAATAGAGTAGGCCTAGGGATCATCTTCATCACACTAGCACATGTTTTCCTACCCTACTCTTTCCTATTGTCAGAAGGATACACCAATAATAATATGGAGTATCAGGATCTCATTACTAGTCTCAAGATGTCCCTTGATATTGATGTTACCTACATCCATGTGAAGGGAGAATCTGAGTAAATCATCAGAAAACTCTATGGTGATTATATCATCAGAAATATCAAGCTAATTTCCTTACTCAAGCACACTCAATAGAAGATGGACTAGTTCCCTTCATATCTTGAGGTAACTCATATTCCCTATTCATAGAATGGTGGATCCAAATTCCTAGCCAATATAGCTGCTTCTCTTGGAGAGCCTGACCAGGATCATTTGTTCATTCATGTGCCACATCAGCGAGTTATCACTCCCATCACCTTAGATGAAAGTGATGACATCCATTAGGTAAAAAAAATCCCTTTGGTGCTTCCACATCAAGACATTTAGATCCTCCCATAGATGAATAAACTTTTGATTAGACAACTACTTAACTCAAGTATATCAATCATGGTGTTCTCCCACCGAACAGAGTTGAACTTGAGAGAATATATCAGTGAGAAGCACAATTCACCCTTTAGATTGGACCAAACATTGAGAAGACTCTCTATAGACAAGGGTATGATGAAATTCCACTAAATTTCATTTAAGGATATGAGATTCCCCAGGTTATGAAGGAATTTAATTCCCGGTCATATGATTCTCATTATACTAGGATGATGTTCTCCCACCAAATTCAAAGGTTGGGATAATTCTGTCCCACCGTGGTCTGTGACTGTATCAAGTTCACCAATAGGTTTTATGCATTTCAAATCCATGCCAACATTGTGCATTGATAGCTGATGACCCTTTATACTACCATGTATTTTTGGTGCTTTGCATCCTAGGGACTCGATTTCATGTGGAAGTATCGACTAGTGACATCATTCTAGTGTAGGGTGGTTCTAACTATAATGAATTTATTCTCCATGTTCTTAAAAGAGATCCCACTTAGGGGAGTCATGACACAATCGGTTATTGAATTCATGATCTCCAATATCATCCATTGATTCAATGTCCCTTGCACTATTCTCACGGAAAAATGAAACCATATTTTGGGAAGCCAAGCAGAAGAAGTTGTACACAATGTATAACATCCAGTCCAACCATTTTTTCCACTACAATGCATAGAAAAATGGATAGCTCTAGGAATTCAAACAAACCCTCTCAAACAGTATTTTAAAGATAGTGGGCTATAAGAAGATACGATGTCAAGGAAAGCTCCCCAACGCTCTTTGGGATTATAAAACGACAAATATAAATTATACCCAGGTGAATCCATTCCCCTAGTGTATGAAAAAATGTTATTCTTCCCCATCATGATCCACTTTCCATCTCTTTGAATAGCATTCTATGACCAGAATGCCCCAAAAATAATGGAAGAATTTCATATAGTTAGGTTGGAATCCCTCAAAGTGAATAGGATCTATGCCTTTCATAATCCAGATTGGCACCATAAATTATATATAGAGTGGTCAAAAATATATTTGTTCTTGGATTCTTTCTATAGGGTGAGACAATACAGGGTATCATAGCGCCAATGATACCTGACAATAGGCTTCTATTATTAGAGCCTAATTGGGAAGAGCCTTATATAATTCATAAGGTTTATCCTAATGGTGTGTAATATTTTAACACCATAGATGGAGAATGTATCAATCCTCAAAAAATTCCAATTTTCTCAAGTATTACTTCACCTGAGGCCTCTTAGTCTGATATGTATGATTTTGAATTGCTTGTATTCAGTCCAAGTTCTACAACTCTAAACTAAGTAGCAGTTGTCAAAGTAGTACGATTTAAACTTCATTTGTTATCATTCTAAGAACAGATTGATAAACCTAGTGCCTATTACAAGCATCATGTCTCTAAAAGTTGTGATATTTCTTCTTAGGAATATGTTTTGTGGTGCTAGGCCTCCTTAAACATCATTCACAACGGGCTTTCATGACACCACACTAAATGTATCCATTATAGAAGCATTATCCCCTCTTGGTTTAATATTCATGTCCTTAAAATGTGATCCAAAGTCATAGAATCATGAATATAAAATTTATGTGTGTCTACTTAGGAATATGTCATTTGTCCAGGGTTCATGGGCCCTCATTCGTGTTGGGATACCCACAACATGTCACATATCTCATGGGGTTGAGATGTTTCCCCCCTCTTACAATCTCAACAACTTTAAAATACTTATCATTGATGGTCCTACATTTCATAACCATTTTCCTAGCCACACGATGATTAAATAAGTGATGCCATGACGTTCTTGACTAATATAATGTCACCTCTAGTATTGTTCATCTACCATGCTAGGTTTTATAACTATAAATGTCTTGATTCCCATCAACATGGGATACCTAGTGATGCCCAATTTTTTACTTTGGGACCAGCCAAGAATTCACTCATCCTTTTTGCATCTTGGATTGAGTTTCCTTTGGTAGTGTGTGGTCTAGAATGAGGCCTCTTAGGTCCACATTCTTTTCATATCATAGAGGTTATGCGATGTACCTTCCCTTGGAACACTTTTCCACCCAATATCAACGCAACATGACATTAAACTGTGTTACCAACATCCTAGTCATACGATGAGAAAAATATATAGCACTAGTATTCTATTTTAATGGTTTTAAACTACGAAATAACCACCTTCCATGCCTCATGATGATATACTACACAATTCTATTATGTTCTCACCTGAGAGAATATTTCCATTCACTTAAATCATGAACCATGCCATGTTCTAGAACTATTAATGGCTTGAATCCCATCTTTATGTGATACATATCAATGCCTATATTTTTATATCCCAATTTTTTTACAAAAAAAAAGAAAAAAAGAAAAAAAGAAAATTCCTACTCTCTATGTAAGGATTAGACCTACATAGAGACATTTCTTCTAATAACTGTGTCGATTTATTATCATCCTTATGTGATACATAGTGAATCCTAGACATATTTTATTTAGGACCCACAAAAAATCCTTCAAACCATCATCCCCTTGGAATTAACTTGGTCAAAAATATATATCATTAAATGAAAATAGGATATTCTAGGTAATATGACCTTAACCTATTTACACATTAGTCTAATCATCAATACTTTAAACTATATGTATGGTTCCTATGTGATGTGTCTTATGGTATCATGCCTATTGGGTCCTCATTCATATCGACTCTCTTAGGATGTCGAGAAACACACACACTCATGAAAAATTCCCACCATCATTGTCCACACACTATGAAATTAAACTAGGAGTCAATGTCATAAGATAATGACATTAAATTTTGACCCTACCATAGACAAGTTCAAGATGCCTCATTATAATCTTGATATGATTGAGTATCCTCACAGGAGAATATTTCCCCCACCAGTTATGGTATCCTACCAAGATATGATTTAGAACTATGTATGGATTGATTCCCATCCATTTGGGATACATAGGGACACCCTGACATTTTTTCTCTAGGCCTAACCATGGATTTATCAAACCCACAACCCTTTGTCCCCATTATGGACCAATAATTGTAACCTTAAACTATACGTAGTATATTTAAATGTGTATAGGTGGAACATGAGCCTCCTTGGATCATTCATGTCAGGTTATTTTACTCTCGTTCCACACAACATACAATATAATTTTACATTTTAAAGTCTGTAATTCATGACAATAAACTAATCACCCTTATGATCTAGTTTGTATAAATTGAAACTGTGCACAACTAGTGTCAGGACCACTTCATGTAGTGCAAATTGTCCTTGAACATATTCTCATGACCCTTTCATCAATGGTCCAAGGGTAATGACCTTAAACTATTTCATCTTATATATTCTAAGATATTAGAATTTAAAATTCATAGCCTTAGTCTTAGTAACACGACTTAAAACTATTTTCCATAGTCCATGTAGCATGAAATTAATCTATTTCACTTCATAGGTTTGGAACCAAATTTCTAATGTGTTCCTTTACATATTTCGAGTCTTTATCGGTTTGGGATTCCATCACATTTCAAATACTAAGGGACCCCCTAATGGTTATGGTCATATTGCATTTTTGGCTCACCTCCCATCCTAGGCCAACACCATAATGGATTTTTGATAGTAAGCTTTGGATCTAGTGTTTCAAACCTCATCCACAGTTGATGCTATGTTTTTCCCCATTCTTAACCTATGTGTTCATGTTCCTAATGTTTCAAACATTGTCAATAGTTGATACCTACTCACTATTCACCCCTTAATCCAAATGATGAATTTCTTGAGTTAAATTATTTCCTATTCCTAATTCATATGTGGAATTCCATTACCCTTGGGGTAATTCATATTCACTTCCACTTGTCAATAGATCCAAATATTTTTCTTCATTTCCCACACTGGGCACGACATACATGGGCTTAGATGTTTAAAAGGGGGTGAACTCACATGGTCAATATGCTCAGAGGAACCCTTATCCTAAACTCTAGGACCTTAAACTAGGATCTTAATCCAACTAATTAGGATATTAAACTATGTGTGAATACCCTGTAATTTGTATTATGGAGATGAACCTACTTCACCCTCATTCTCATCCGTTTTACCAATCCATCACACTATACATTTCAATTTTGGATATCATTTCCTTGGTCCAGACAATATGACATCAAAATAAAATCCTATAGTCCGAGCATCACAACTTTCAACTGTATGTGAGCTTCCATGGGAATGTGTGGTGTCTTATGGGCCTCATTGGTCCTCATTAATATTGGGTTTATCACTCTTCTGAAACTTATATGCCCGAATTTGAATGCTTCTTCCTTAGGTATACCTTAGGTCGATTAGATATTACCTTAGACTAAGAGAATATAGTCCTTATGACACAACATTAAACTATTTTCCTAGGTCCAGAGGATATAACATTAAACTATGTGAAACATCTAAATCATAGGTCATTAAACTATACAATACTTCATCATTAACGTATGATGTCAAAATATATGTCCAACTTTGCAAAGATAAAATGAAAAAAATTCGTTTTCATCATCCACATTGCATGTTGGGAAACTGAAAAATGTTTCGGGCCCTCTACTGATAGATCATATTTTCTAATGCTAGTAATCTACCACATTATCCTCATTTTTAGATATCTATTATCATTCAAGATGATGATCCCCTAGATGATGGGTTTGATCTTTGTTCATACAAGTGCACCTATACCAATGTTATCTAAGTCATGTTAGCGTAATTACAAGAGTGCTTAAATTCAATCAAACATTCCATCACTCCATTTACCGACTTTCATTACCCTGATTTGTATCCTCATCCTCTTCCATGTATTATGGGACCCCTAATGTAATATTCCCTAGCCACTTTTTGATCACCTACCATCTTAGTCCAACATTATCAAATACTTTTGATGACATTTCAAGGCAGATTTCTTATTTCAAACATGGTAAGGGATTAACCTTCATTAGCCTATCCCCATTCTAGTATAACATTACATATGCAGTGTTTCTAATGTGGTTAGTAGTTATCCCATGTCACCATGACATTCTCCTTATGTTCCGAATGTTGGTAATCATGATTCTAAATTCTCATTTGCTTGTGTTTGGATAAATTCAAACACCCCTAGAGTTATAATGGTCATGAATTAGTGAATGTTTGGAAAATAATTTTGGTTGTTTTAGGGCGTTTTTATCCAACCATAGCCTTTATAAAGAACCAAATATATTAGTGATCAATCAATAATAACATACCTGGAGTGTTCAACAATTATCTGGTACTCTCTTACAAATTGAATAATTAGGTATCCAACCCTTGTTTCTCACACCGGGCATGACCCACATGAGTTTATGGAATGGTTAGCAGTTGTCTAACAAATATTATTGAACTGAGATAACTAAAGAAACAAAAATGAATATGTCCATGCACACATGAAGGTTTTAAAAAATGTGACATCCACACATTAGAGCCTCTTATGAGATCTGAAAAAATATCCCATATAGATCTACTATGGCAATTGAGAACTCCAACAACACCAACATTTAGAATGTGGATTCCAAGGTCTATTATCACTTCCTACATTCTATTACCACCTTTTAGGGCTCCGGACGAAGCTAGTCAACCCTGATTAATGCCAAAGCCTCCTCATCCTGAAGATGAGCCACTAAGAATCATGCCTACATTATCTTCTCATATGCCTCCACCAGTTGGTCCCTTAGTTGAATGATGACTTCCAACTGAGTGTAAATGAAGGTATAATACTCATTAGATTTTTCTTCTAGGCACTGGACCTCCCTGTTGACCACTGCGAGAATCAATATGCTATTGTCCTTCTCCTAGCACCACATGATGTCTAGATGTTGTCTTAATTATTGCATATTTTTAGGAAGGTAATTATGGACTAGGACATGAAGAACATTGGTATCCGCACCTCCAACAAAAAAATTGCACAACCAGTAGAAAAGTGACCCCATCTGACCCACTAGCTATGGCTATAGAGTCTTTTCAATGAAGCGTTGGATGCACTGATCTGCCCCACCCTAGATTATATGATTTTCTTCAGCCACCATACGATCAGACTCATCCATCTCTTCTAGATTTGTGAACTCATAATCTAGAAAAGTAGTAGGGATTTCAATAGTAGGGTCTTACTATGAAATTATTTCAGATGATCTAGGATCTAGATCATGAGGTTGGTCATCCTTGCTTGATCTTAGGTCGCCATTGTCATGTTATCCAGCCACGAGCCATACCTCACCAGGGGCGTTACTCACATCCACAGCCGATTTTCCTCTGGGTATTATGGAATGTTCATCTTGGTCAACTAGAGTTGTTTGAACTATCACAAATACTCGGGAAAGGAGCCTAGATTTCACGAACCCTTCAAATATCCATGCCAATAATTCCACTATCACTATTCAAAAAATAGATAATGTCTATTAGTTTGTTCAAAAAGTGATGAGTGAAACTATGAAAAGACAATAGAATTATGATATTTGAGAAACTATTGATAAAACCATTTATTCTCCACTATTGTGATTATAGGGTGTGGCCCCCCATAGATTACTGAGACATCTATAGATTCAGATGTTTTCACCCCTAACTTCCTTAAATTCAGTTTACCCATTACCCGCTTTTTTCCAAAGAATTGGCCCCAGAGTGTGCTCCTCCTTACATTTTGGTTCATCTCCATCCCAACTAGTTGGGGTCCCTTGTTTGAGATTCTCCTACACATAACAATATTCAATCATGGGATTGATATAATAAGAGATGAAATTTGTAGCATGATTTAATGAGTTAGATCTTACCTTGAAGAGTCCAGCTAATTCAACCATATAGGTTGTGATATCACCACACTCTAGGGGGACCACTTCATAAGAATCATATAACTATGAATCAACTGATTCGTTTTGTAGGGGTGTGTGTGCTGCCATCTCAGCTGATGACATTTACAGGGGAGAATTCATATCTAGCAGCACCCTCACATGGTTTTTCATTGGAGAAGTAGTGACTTGAGAGTCCACTAGGTCCTTCATATCTATTACATACCCCCTTCTTCTTTGGACTCAATGAAACCTTCTTTCTAATGTTCGATCTAGAAAAGGATCATCACACATCTATTGACATTATCTCACATCCATTTAATGTTGGAGAACTACATATATATATCCTAGTTATCCCAAGCTTCCTGAAAGTCAACATCATCAGGAATGTCCATGTGGCTCATATGATTCCCTGGATATGTGAAAAATGTTTTAGGGACCACTATAAATGGGTTACTTTCATCCCAAGTACATCTACCCAAGATGCATGTGCATGATGTTATGACTCTTCTTTCTTCGTTCCTTGCATGTACTAACCCCTGAACTGAATGTCCTTTTACTACTACACTACCTATAGGGAATGATATGTTTCTATGGCTCCCTCCATCCACCAATCTGCCTCAGCCTCATAGGGGAGGGATGCCCCATTCATTGGATCAGATGTTGCACTAACTTAGGATATCCCTAGGATAGTAAATCTCACAACTCAAGGAATAATTGTGAGTAATCCAAAACGCAGAAGTGGATGACTGAAGATATTTTTCCATCTTCCCATCTCCACATGTGAATATGCACCATAATTTCCTCTACACTGAATAATGGGACCCATTATGGAATTTATAGTATAACTTTGGGGTTAACCTCTACAATAATCTAATTTTCCTCAAAACAGGTGTAGGTTATATGGTTCGTAGAGAGGATTGAAAGGAACAATCATCACCAACACTGCACCTTGAAAAATCAGAAGATATGATCTATGCTCCTCTATCCTAGTGATGTTATCAATCAACACCCTCATCAGTAGAGGAAATAGCTGGAAGGTGAAGTGATCTGCCATCCCTCCCTTGTCCAGCACTGTTGTTAGACCCAAATTAAGTGTGTAACTTCCAATCAAATTTCAAATCACCAGATGGAGAATTGTTTACGGAGGGGAGATGGGGTTTTTATATTCGTATCCCCCATGTTTTCGACAACCTAGATATACTAGAAGTGTAATGTAACACACACAAATGAATTAGTGTCTTCCCTTCACTGTTGTGCTGAAGTACATTGTACATCATCAGCAGCACTGAGATTCCAAGGTTGACATGTTTCCCTATCGCTATCATTTCCTCCACTATAAAGGTACATGGACACACCCACATGTGTTCATACTTCACTGTAAAAATCCATGAGTATATCACCATTATAATAAATCTAACCATCCTAAATTTGGGTTGAGGGTTGGTCCTTCTGCAATACCCTTAACTGTTGGAACTGGATCATCTATAGAATCTGCTAGTAGGATCCCTCATTACCCCATTGGTACCCATTTGGACATGTGAATAGACTTATTGATAATTTATTTTCCACCTCTTCTCCCTTAGTGATCCCCTCCTTTGAGATATTCATAAAATAACTGAACCATTCCTTGATGTAGACATCCCCAATCCCGAGTTTCTCATTTTTGGTCCCCTAAACCATATCTAGTAGCACCTTTTCTAGAGAAGGAAGATTCTCTTGATCTACTAAACATTCTCCATGGGGAGGAACTCATCATACATATCCCCCAAATTTTTGATTCTATAAATCTGAAGAAGGTTCCAAAGGCTGATTTTGACCTCCTAATGATGTATGTGGAATGTGTTGGTCCCTGTAAACCACCATCTCAATATCCCAAACATGATCCCCTATGATTGGTAAACATGAAACTAATTATTCCATGATACTTAATATAGTATGATCGCCTCATCCATTCCCCAAAATTTGCGCAAGATGCGCATACATAGTAGAACCATGGCCATTTTTAGTGAATTTATGCCTTAGAGTAGAACCCAAGTGTGAGTCCATCTTTTCTCTAGGTTCCCCAAGCCCACCTAGATGATCCTTTGGAACTAAAAAGGAGACAATACAATCTACAACTTCTCCCCATATATAATTTTGATGTAGTTATAGAGGTCGTCAACTGTGATGGGTTCCAGATATGTCTAGATATGGATCACCACATCCCTTTGTCGCTGTTATTTCCATCGTATGCCTCAAAACTAGTAATCATGTTCATCCCTTCTCTCTTATGTTATGAAGAACTGGTCTCTCAAAACAAATATACACAACAAAATCCTCTTGAAAATGGAATACTCATTTTACGCATCTGATAACATCTCAAGCATAAATTCATGGTCTATGGTGCTCCGAATGTGTTCCATGATCATGATGTTTTCCTAAATTTTCCTTCTTCATGTAGCATCCAAAATGACCTCATGAGAATACATAGATCATGTGACTTAATTGGTTTCCATGACTGTTTCTTATAGGTCATTCGTGAAGCCTATCTGCAGAGCAACGTTCATGGAGCTCAAAGCCAAATCTGAATGGTTCACAATGATGCGTTCACAAAGCGAAATGTTTGGAGGTACTATTATCTATGAAGAATTCATAGACCAAATGAAGAATTATGATTTAAAAAAATACGTGTTCATGGAGTAAATATCATGGAGGTAAGGAGCTTGGTGATAAGGGGTCATGTTGACTTTTTCATCACCTGAAATCAAGTGCCTCTGAGGGCCCCCATCCATGCTATTTATTTGAATACAAAAACTAGTGATTTGTGATGGTATTTTCTCTAGTGAACTTCATGTGACAAAATTGAGAGTGACCAATGAAAATGAACTTCATGAATGACATAATATTTTCAAATTTTTGGAGATTCTCTCCAAAAATCTGACTTTCCTCTTCCCTTCAGCTCCCATTATGAGGGGGGAATTTTTTGGCACAAAAATAAATACCACAAGATTATTAAACGAATTTTATTGTATTTTTGAATCAAATAAAAGATCATAATGACAAAATTTCTCTAAATGGTGTGCTTCATGATTCCCTCTCATGAAGACCCATCACCCTCTGTGAGCACGTAATAACCTAATGGTCAGATTTGCGAGGATGATGACACTCTATGACCACACTATGGGTAGTAACTGGGATTCGTGAGTATGGGGTAGCCACATATTTTCAAAAATACCAAATTTTCTCTGTGATTTGCATCATAGTATTTTGAAACCATTTTTGTATAAATACCCAACTCATTCTATCCTTCAAATGACTGCTACCCTATCTTTCGAATTCTGAATTTCCCTCGATTCACAAAACACCAAGTTTATCTCGTGCCAACCCAAATACGGATCATCCAAGGTACGTGAGAATTGTAAAACCCCCTTTCTCATGTTCTCAGATACCTACACCTATGTTGGGGGTGACTTTTGTGAATCCCTATACACTTTTTGGAGGAGAAGGGCCCTTCAGGGTACTTGAGGCTCCAATGGGTGAGGAGTGAGTGCCCCATAACAGTAAAACATGATGTAAAATGTCTTAGCACCGACATACTCAGCCCCAAATGTTAAACTATAGTGTCATTCCATGAAATTGACATAATATTCCTCATGTGTGACTCTCATGGGATACCACCATGGGGTGACTATTCCTCCTTAGGAAGCTTCCATATGTATAACCCACACTCCCTGGATAGGATGCTCCATGTATGAGTGATAGGGAATGATATCTTCCTCATACTGAATAATCCCCCCACTCCTATGAAATTATATCATCCTTAGGAAGCATCAATCCATATACCCAAAACATCATTTGTTGGATCATATTTTGTGATATGACCATCAGGTTTACTACTTACTATTATTTCTCACACTGAGCATGATTAATGTGACCTTATAGGCTAGCAATAACCATGAAACCCATACACCTCCCCCTATTATCGGCCATCATGGATTAATACCTAGTCTCCAACTTCTCTAGCCAGCTTCCATGCATAATACCCACACCATATGTGCTACACAAGCACCATACTTAGGTATAATCTCTATCATATTCTTTTATTTGGGTAGCTTCCATGTGTAATCCCTAGCCATTTCCTCCACTTCCATGGGAATCCTTATTATATATAAGCCCAAATATCCCAAAACAAACTATGTTGGATATGAATATAGACTAAAAAGGATACATTAGATGTATAACTAAGGTCTAAATGCAACATTCCATCCAATACAACCAACACTTCATCCCCACAAACCCTGATTTTACCTAGGCCTCCACATCCTAGTGAGATCAGGACACCCACCTAGGTAGCTCATATGTATAATCCCCATACAATTCATCCCTGTAACAAGTAGTACCTGAGAATCACCTTTCTGTAAGACCCATCAACATCCTTACAGATCCTAAAAGCACATAGGTGGATCAAATGTGCAATAAACACATATTCCAACCTAGATAAACCCTCTTACGAAGGGCAACTCCCATGTGTAAGCATCGTACCATCCCACAAATAAGTACATGGGTTTTTATCTTTATCTACTAAATAGGGTACACAGGAGGCCACACTGTGGTTTATACCCACCCAATGGAAAACCTTGGGGCACCCTACTAGGGGTGTACCTTTCTGATCCTCCATCATGGGCATTCTGATTAGTCTGTGTGGTGTATCCACATCCCTTCATGGGACACACCTCCTAGATCCAACTCTATTTGGAAATAAGATCCATCCATTGGTAACACGTTTAGGGTTTCCATCCTAGGGATAAACTACCTTGATATGCCTCTATTGGGAGTTCTGATCGACCTCATTCCATCTCTGCAAGAAGTCACGCTTTCGAACCATCTTATGATGCCACATCATTCTAAAGAAGGGATGACTCAAGTGAAATCCTTAGAAGATATCAACCTATGGATTAATCTACCTCATACTAAACATGGAATGCATGAGGTGAAATACTTGGAAGATATTACTTTTTCATTAGATACCTTGTGATTGACACATGATGCCTCATGTTCTACCCCCCGAGATGCCTCCATATAGGTGACCAATTATCCCAACATCTATTCATTCCAGCACTGACCAATGTGACTACTCTCATGATCAAAGGTTGCAACCATGTCAAGAACACTTTCAATGTCTATAAATAAGTATCATAATTAGCCAGAATTCAAAAGAAGATGGCTCAAGGAATGAGTTTTATGAACAAGTTTTAATCTTTGAGGGAGAACCAAACTAGGCGATGAGTTGCAAAGATGAATCCATGGAATGAGGAACCAATACCCCATCATACTATTTGGATAAATGAGAAAAAATAAAAAATAAAAGTCGATGAATGTTTCCCAACATTGGAAAGAGGAAATATAAGGTAACAATGATATTCTAGATCGCGCATTAGTTAATGATGTGGGGAACCCTGTTAGAGGCTTTAGAAACAATCACCTTACAAAATGAAGATAAAACATTTAGTAAATACTCATGGTGGAAGTATTAAATAAATAAAGATTATAAAAATTTTCCTATTATCAACCTTGTAATGGGTATTCCTACAAATTTTGTATTTGGATTCATAAAACCTAAATCTAGATATTCTGATATAATCAAATGAACTTCAATGAATAAAACAAATGTAATTTCACATACATTAACTACATTGGAAAAAAGACTTCTTAATGTTTAATTGCCACTTGATTCAGTGTTCCATATGTAGTATGTTATGTTTCCCTAACAACCACAAAAAACAGACCTTTCCCAAACATTAACAGAAACTAAAAAATAATCAATGTAATATAAGAAATAAAATACCTAAGATATTAATGTTATTTTCACAAGTTGTCCAATGTATATGAGATGAGCACTCCGGGGAAGCTCAGTCATAGCATGGACATTCTCTTGGTGGGGGTGGATTTTTCACTGGCCCCTACCCCTTGGCGAGGGAGGGACCTCCGATCCCTCATGTTGGAGTGCGACTGACTCCCTTCATTACTTTATATAACCTAGAGTTCATTCCTTCATTCCCCCAGATTTCATGAAGACCTATGGTTCTCGAATGTATTGAAGGAACTCCGCAAATATCGATTTCAACATTGGAATCCATAGAAGCACATTCTCTACGGATGATTACTTTAATCACACGCTTCAAAAATCATCGACCTGATGTTGATTTCTTCGATCGATGAATATTTGAATCATGAGGTATGCAGGATCGAGTGACAGTTGGCATGTTGGATCCCATAAATATTGTAATCCACTTTTCATCTTAGGAATACTTGATTCTTTCTTAGTAGATTATGCCTCACATCTGTGAGGGAGCTCACTTAATATTTTTCAAGTGGTCCTAGAATTTCATATGAAGAGGGATTCTTTCAAAATTGAAGTCTCGGTAAGAATTATGGGAATCATAATCCCCTTTAAAAATCCTTCGGTCGTTTGTATTGCTGTTAATATGGTAGGTAAACACTTATTTATGGATAGTAGGACTAAGGAATTATGCCATCCGATTTTGCCGAGAATTTTTGTAGAAGTAGATGTTGCTAAACTGACTATTGAGTTGTTTTTTATTTTTGTGGGTGAGGAGTTCTTGTATAAGAAAGGGGTCATATTCGTGTCTTGGTTTCTATTCCTCTCAACATGTATAAAACTAAGACATAGTGTGCAGGAGTGCAGGTGTAGGGGTTCGATGATTCCTGGTGCTCGTTAGGTGCCTCTACATTCGACTGATCCTTAGGTTGGTGATTTATTTAATTTGGAGGAAAAAATATCATCTCAGGTTGGAGGTGGTTTATTTAGAAATGATGACAGGGATGGGGGTAGGAGTAACAAGAACACTACAATGGGAAAGAAACATGATGGGGTACCACCTTTTAATCTGGAGGTCTCTATTATTTTTAGAAGATTGAAACAGAATCTAGATGGTCCTTCAGAATGTAATGTGTATTACATGGATGATAGTGAATTCGTCTAGAATATTGGTGATAAGAGTGAGGTTTAGCAGGGTGTTAGTAAGGGTGCTACCGAATAGGTGGCCGACTATGAGGGAAATGATACTGGAGATGGGGTGATAGTTGGTCACTCATTCCAAGTCAATGATGCCTCGTGTGTTGAGGTATTATGATCGGGTTGTCGTGCCTTGCTCCGGGAAAGGGTGTAGGGGATATTCCAGGACGTGGCCAATCAGACCACATTTGACATGAAAAGGGGTGATAGCCTAGTGAACTAGACTCCAGTTCAACTAAAAAAGAGTTTTGTTGTTCTTAAAGTTTAATAATTGAACACATTTCAACCAGCACCACCCAATGAAGGGATTTGTGAGAAGGATCCTAACAAAGACAACACTAGTTTTTTTTTGCAATTCATTCTTTGAGCTCGGGGAAGAATAGGAGGCAGAAGGGTACCCATAATGGGAAGGACTACTCTTCCTTACCGCCTCCAATGGAAGCTTTATCTTCCAAGAATCATAATTCCTTGAAGATGAACATCAAGGCCAATTCCCAGTGGAAGTCAGGTGGTGTGAGCGAACATCCCTTGGAATTTTTTTTTGAGTTCGGTGGAGGAAGGGGTCGAACAGGTTCTATTACTCAACACCACCAATGATGAAGCTTTTAATATGATGGGGAGACCACTGAGGGTTCCTCTTAATTTGTAGTAATACACTTGGATCGATAAGAAGGATATGATTCTTGTTGGTGGCTTTAAGAATGGGAACATTAACATAGATGAATACATCCAGTCCTAGGAAAAGCTGACCTATGAGCTTTAAGATCAAATAATGGATGAAGCAAACACTCAGGTATCCTCAATACCTAGAATTTATTTATATAGATTAACAATGGTAGTCTTAAACTATCATTTAATGGATCTGTTATATCATTTTTTGGTTGAATGAATGGTTTCTCACTTTTTCCTTAAAATTGTTTGAATAATAAAAATTTAATTTTTAGTGAGTTCAATATATATGAGAAAAAAATATTCCTTTTTATTCAATCACCATATGTATAATGATTAACATTCAAATATAATGTTCAGTATGTAATATGCATTGTAAAGAATTCAAACACTCGATAATTAAAAGATTCACTGTGCACATATATGATGCACTATATATTCAATTAGTATACTATTCCCATCTGTCTTCATTTTATTTTATAGGAAACTCAACCAGTTTTCTAGGTCACAATTCTTTCTCACATTCATGGAGATCCATTATATGTATTTATAATATTAAAAAATAGTAACCTTATTTACCATGACCACTAACGTTGACAAAATTCTAGAGTATTCATTCTGAGACTCTATCAAAAGATCTAAACTTATATTGGTACTACTATAGCTAGATGAACTACTATTATAAACACAAATTATCTATCCACAAACTGTTGTTTGAAATAATGATAAACATATTTCTAGTGGAAAAACATCTCAAAATATAAAAAGAGGCTTCACATCTTAACAATCTCCAAACTGGAGATTTTTTTCAAGTAGAAATATAAGGAAACTCTTTTGAAAACACCCTACCTCTATTATCATTTTTTATAGAATGTAGTGTTACTCTAAATTCATCCATTCACCCATTACCCACTAAGGAATTATGCTACATCCGAATTTCCTAAGTTGAAAATTTAATTAATATATCCACTCGATTTTTTCTACCATTTATATTATGGTGATCTAACACTATTACTCTTACATGTTTTTTGATAAAGTGGTACATTAGGTTGATATACATTATCCATTCATGTAAAATCATATTTTTTTCCAAGTGATTTTCAATTTTATTATCATATAATAAAAACCATCCATCTTTAATTTTAATAAGTTCATTTATCAATTACATCAAATAAACCAATTCTTTACCTACTTATATTAGAGGTTCATACATAGATTCAATTTTACTTAATATAACATTCCCCTATGGTATTGAAATCCAATTTGATATTTCACCTACATATATAAAAGTGATATTTGTTATTCTTCTCTAGGAATATGAATCTATAGTGAATTTTGAATCAACAAATCCTTGTAAGAGAACATTCTCTCTAAAACAATGATCCTAATCTTTCATTACTTTGAAATATATAAATATACACTTAATGGTTTTCGTAAGTTCATTACCATGATTTGAAATAAATATACTAAAAAATAGAATAATAAGAGAAATATATATCCATATAAAATCCATATATTTCATTAGTCTTTTGAAATATAAGGAATATAGCAGTTTTCCATGTATTGATGTATTTTTTCTTATTTAAATGATTTTGATTTGATAGTTTGAAGTAAATGACAAGAGGATTATTAAATATTTTGTATCCTATAATTCCAAAACATTGGATGATATTCTGTATATAACCCATTTAAAATAGAACTAATGTTCTTGTATTCCTATCTTTTTTACCTTATCCACCTGATCATTTTGGCCCGCCTGAGATCCTTCCTTTAAACATTTTGGGTGAAATTATGGTTAAAATTCAAAATATTGTTATCAACTAGTCTAACTAGAAAAATGTAATCAATATAATAAAACAATATAATTAAAATCAAATCATCCCATTACTTTCTATAATAATAGTGATCAACATTAATCCTCTTTAATCGTTCCTCATACATAAATACCTCAAATTTAAAAATACACTATCACAGAATGTGATTCAATCCATACAATATTTTATAAATTTTTAAATAAAATTTTTATTCCCTACTTTGGGTACACCTTCTAGATTGATTATATAAATTTTTTCATCTATCTCAAAATGAAGTAATGTTTTTAACATTCAACTACTATACGTATAGATCATTATATTCGACCTTAATTATCTTTGTACGGATGGTAGAATGCTTAAATACCAATGAGAATATTTTTTTTTGAAATCACATCCTTCCTTATATTAAAAACATTTCACTGCCAACCATTCCTTTTACCTTCTCTTTCCATAAGCTTCTTGTTTATACTGATACACACATTTTGTTTATATTTCTTTTCCCTTTTAGATGTTAATCTATCTATCATGTTTTTTTGAACTTCAATGAAGCCATATTTTCATATATAGCCAAATACCACTATTTCTTGTCATTGAGAAATGTTTATTATTTGCAACATTAAAGGTGTCTGGCATTAATTTGATGTAATGAATTTATTTTACCACCAAAATATTTAATAATTATCTTGATTCTAGTTAATCGCCTCAATTTTTTGTGATTATTTAATCTTCACTAATAAAATAATTTTTCTTACACTGAAACATCTAGTACTATTTCTTATAGAGCCCATACTAGTAATTTTCCCACTATATCTTCATTCACTCTATTTAGTGTCTCACTCATGGACTTATGGTGATTTCAAATACTCACATCTACGTTATCTAGAATGTGTAAACATATGATATATTTAAATCTATAAACCTAGACTTCAATTGTATATTTTTGTTCAACACCTTTCTCCACTATGATCTATTCATTCCTCAAAAACATTTTCTCAAAGAAAATATCTTTTCTCCTGATGATTTCATTTCATTCATCAACAAAAAACTGATATAAAATGTATTCTTCTTCTAAACCAATGATTATTTTGTATTTAAATTCGTATATATCTCAATATTTTAACATTAACATGTCCATATACTAAGGAGTTTGAGATTATGAGATATTGAAATTCTATTTTCCTTGAAGTGTATAATTCCTCTAAAAAATATTTCCCAAGTGCCGATGCTAGTCTTTTGTTGATAAGAAATGGTACCCTGTAGAGTACTTCTTCCAAAATGGAATTAAGACTTCCATAGTGAAACCTAATACATTAATAATTCTCTATCAAATTCAAAATCATTCATTTATATAATATATTATATTGTGGTTCTCTAGGAACCATATTCTCATGTACTAATTCATTTTCTGTTAATGTTTTGGAAGTTTTTAATGGTTTACTCAACAATATTGTATGTTAATATGCACTTCATCATCTAGATATAACCCCTTTATACAAAAGATTTCCATTTACTATGAAACCAAAATACATCAGACTTATTCAATAAAATTTAAATCCATAATCTTCTTATAGAATAATCAATAAAAGTGAAAATGTAAAGGGAAATATTTTAGGACTAAACATGGTAATGTCTCCAAATGTTTTATTAAACAAGATCAAATATTTATTATCTGGGAATCCAAAAATATATATTTAATGATTATTATATTAGGATGTTGTTAATTCCTATTGAATAATCAAATTATAAATTTATATTTTACTCAAACACACTAACTACAAAGGTGTATAATAGTGGAATTACTAGGTTGATTACATGAAAAGAAGGGAAAACAATGACAACTCCCGACCAACTATTGATTTACCCTGATTAAAATAAATTTATTAAACTATTGAGATACAAATACAATAAAAATTGTTGAATGAAAAAGGTATATGATATAGTAATCATATTCCAAGGGTATTTTTTTCAATATAAGAATTCCTTCCATAATCACAAAATCGTTATATCCATTAGCCACAAAAGAAATAAATTTTTATGATATATAACATTTTAAATCATTATAAGTATAACCAAGAATATTTATTCCTCATTAACAAATGAATATAAAAACTAGGATGGATTAGGATCATTATGAAATTACATTAGAATAATCCACTTCTGTATTCATGATTTAATTACCTTTATCATATTGGTTTTTTTGATACCAAACAAAATAGAATAATGATTTAATTTAAAATTTTATAAACAATAACCACAAAAAATATTAATTTAATAAAATAATAATAAAAATAAGGAAGTAAATATACGAAATTTCTACACACATACCTCGATCAATTATTCTATACCTTATCGATTTATCCAATCACTATCAGTTGATCATGAATTATAAATAAACAAAATTTAATAAAATATAAAAAAAGGGAAATATTGGATAAAAAAATAATTAAACTATCAATCATTCAATGTTACAAAGAAACAAAAAAAAAGATAAGTATATAAAAAAACAAGAATAAATGATCCCCAAGTTAGAACCCTATTAGAAGCTCTCCACTAGTGGCTAAAAAATCCAATCCTATGAAGACATATCAACCTTTTAAGGTCATCTAATTAAAAATGAATTCTCCTATGGTCAAATCCCCATAAAACCATATATAATTGAAAAATGATCAGACTTTTGACATGGACCTTTCCTGATACGAATTATATATTCACATTGTGAATTAATCTGTGGATGTAAAAAGTGATTTTTAATCACCTCATGAAAATTAATGATGTGACCTATGAATCACTCCATGAATAACTTCATTATATAATCTATAGCTCGATTTCCACTACTAGTTTCTAGTTTGTGCTATGAATTCACATTTGAACACATTAGCAATGTGAATTTTACTTTCATGATGTGAAAATACCTTTCATAAAAGGAATCATGGTCTTCTCATCTTCTTTTGATCATTTTCATCATCATTTATCTATTAATAGACACCAACATCTTATCAAAATGATAAATTTTTATTCAGGTAATTCTTGATCTCACTACAATGGTAGCTCGACCATTAAATTATAAAATCCAATGAAATCAGGTAGGCCTACAATATTAAATCAATCTAAATTTAATGACAACACATATTAAAACCATGAAAATATCTATCAAATTTAAATATATTAACACCCAACATTCACACATTCTAATTTTTTGATGATCAAGATTTAGTATCTGTTAAAATATTCATAAATGTGGAAATAATAATTATAGAAACTATAACCCCATCCAAATTTTTGTTCATGAAATAAGTCTTATCCTTTACTCTATGTTAAATTATCATATATAATCAGGTAAAATTTTATACACAATTAGAAAAATAGTTATATATCTTGTTTAGTTGAGTTTCCCAATAGAAATAATATTTTTCCACAAGTATAGGATTCGTCGAACTTCCATTATTTTCAATAATCCCTAATTTTTCATTGAAATGTTTACATATACTTATTCAATAACTACAAAGTAATTATCATCTTCAAGATAAAATTTACCAAGATTCCTAGATACATAATTTAATATGTATATTTGATATTTTTTTAATGAAAATATTCTATAGTGTCAATCAAAAAAGCTTATACTAAATTTAACACACTCTCCATTGACTTATTACTTCTTTTTGGTAAACTGAAAAATTCAAACTACTAGAGGATGAATTTTTTTAGTGTTATCTTAATGATTTTTTAGTTATTATTGATAAAATGTTTCTTTATATAACCCTATCATATAAGACTTTCTCCAACGGAATTTCTTTGAATCATTTCATAAGGCTTATCATAATATTTTTGTCTTGATATGGATTCCTCCAATTATGTTACCTTTATATTTATTTAAATTAAGAACAATGTCATAAGGTCCTTGAAAATTACTCCTTTTGACCTCCTCTATCAACTAAAGTATTTATTAGTTACCGTTAAACTAATTTTTACAAAGTATTGAAACTTTATACTTTTAAAAAATAACAATTATTTAAATTTCATCAGGTTTTAACTTTGTTATTTTGTTTTATCTTTACAGGTTCAAATTGGTGTCAGAAACACATGTAGGTTCAAACCGATGCCTAAAACACATCTAGTATCACACAACAGAATTATCAAAAGTCATTTACGTGAGAGATGATAGAGCGACATGTGGTTGACTGAAAAAATAAAATCACTTCATGCAACAGTAAAAGTCAAGTTTTAGTCGGTGAAAATAGGGGTGCCATGTGGTTTATGATAACAGAATTTAAAGGTAGAGATGAGTCATAATTTATGGGATTCTCATTGATTACATGCACACACATTTAGTGAGAATATCTATAACCTCTCATTTTGACTTGAACAAACACCCTAGGTTCGAGAGCGGACTCTCAAGAGTAGCACTAGAGATGCGCTGGAGGCCCAGGAGCCTATGAGAAGAGAAGTATTTGGGGAGTTATTCTTCCCTCTATTGTTAATTTTTATACTCTTTTCGTGGAAGTTTTTCACTATTTTAATCAAGATGATTAGAAGGTGAAATGTATTTGATTGATAATTCTATTACGGTGGTTAATCATTTAAACATCATCATTCACTTTACATTTTTCAGAACCATAATTGATCATCGATATTGATGAAGGATTCTCTATTAGTTGTTTCATACATCAAATGTTTTATTAAATCATAAATTCTTGATCAACTGAAAAAATAGTCCCTGAATACATTTATCGACATGTTAATGTCTTTTACTTTGGAAATTAATGACGAGTTTATTTCAATATACTATCCTTTTATAATTGTCGAACAGTTTGACTAATTTTGTAGTGGTGAACTCCTGAAATCAGCCTTCTGAGTGTCTAGTTTTATGGAGAGGGATAATTTTCACCTTTTTCTTGAGTTATGATTCAATAATGTGTAGAGGGGAAGATATCCTTTAATTATTAGTTTTGAATTATCGAGTATTAGAATTTATCATTGTTCCTTTTCCTTTTCTCCATAAATTTTAGTTCACTATTTTTCTTTAATTTTTCAGCATTGTAGTATAATATTTAGTTACATTGTAAAAAAATCATGTTTCTCATATTGTTTTCACATCATAGTATTAAAAGGAATAAGAAAAATATAAAAGGTAAAAAGATGTTCACTCCCTCCACTACTGACAACAGTGGAGTTTATTTTGATTAAAACCATCGAATTTACTCACTTGCCATCTTTATGGATCAACCCCGCACCACTATTCTGAGTAGGTTAATAAATGTAATTTTTAGGGTCATGATGACCTCCTGATTCATCAAAATATTGTGCTGTTGTCTGGAAAGTCACACATTGAGTTTTCTTAAGGTTAAAAAATTCAAAAAAGACATAAAAAACATAAAAAACTTCTTTGAACTATATATGATCCTTGTGATGCTTTTGAAAAATATGCTTCTCTATAAAATATTGTTTGTTTAATCTCTTTATATAAAATAAATGGATTTTCAGAAGAACTGGAATCAACCAGGGCCTCATTGTTTATTTTTTAGATATTATGGGAACACTGCTGGCAGCGTGTCTATAACATCATATCAAATTTCTTTCACATCATTTTTCTTCTTCATCTTCACTCTCATACTTTCTCTATTCATTTTCTCACCTCTCATATTTATCAATCTATATTTTGGCATCATCAAAATTTGGCTCCATTGTCTGGGAAGGAATGCACTAAGTGATTTAAGAGTTTAAAAAAAACTAAAACATTTAATATAAAAAAATAAAAAATAATAAAAAAATTTCCAAAACAATTCTTTGAACTTTTGCTTCTTGTCTTGTCTGTTTATGTTCTGTTTGAATTTTTCTGTGTGTGTTTAATCTAATTTTTTTAAATTGATTTTTTAAAGGATCATACTTTTTCACTAGACCTTAATGTGTTTATTATGGACAATATGGACATACATACAAGAAGTGTGTCTATAACCAACCATCACAGACTGATTACATTGATTAAAATGAATATTTGTTGTCCAGTCCTAACACTCTAGCTAATAATGACCAAATTGATTCAAAATTGGATGCTACGGTGGAACTATTGAACACCTGGTTAACAAAAACCCATGAATTATAAACTAAATACACTCAATAGAAAGATAAAATAATGAAAAGATTGGAAAACATGAACTTTTAATTACAAAAAAGGTAAATGAACAAGAATAATTTGAAGAAAATGAAAACCAAAATATGTATAAATGATTTAAAAATGAAGTTTAAGAGGAAAGTGACAGTGAAATTTTGCAAAAACTTTTTTACTGTGAAAACTATGCTTTTGTTGAATTAAAATTGGAAACAACCAACTCACTAAATTAAGAAATCATAATTGAAAACCCTAAAAATAAAACTAATGATGTTGAGTTGGAAAATTTTGATGATGATTGAAAAAAAATTGAAAAATATTTCCCAGTTCTTTTCATCATCCATTCTTATATGAAAAATCACTGTTTTAGAAATTTTTAGAATGACGTAAGTTGGTTTGAAGTCAAACGTGAAAATAAAAATTTTAATATTAAAAACTATTCTCCCAAATTTTCTGAATTTGTGAACTATGAGTTTGAACATGAATTGGGGAATATGTTGGAAGAGAACCTCAGCTAGAAGTTAATGAATTTGAAGTTGTTGATCATCAATTGAACACTTCTCTTCCATGTCTCGAACCTATAAAACAAAAAGTTTCTGAATTGTTTTTGGATAATGAGGAAGAGGGAATTATATTTGATATAAGACTAAATGATGAGTTTTCATTTCCATATTCTCATAGGAATCACTTTTCTGAATAATTATGTACTAAAATGGAATTTTTTGTTGTAATTTTTGGGGAAAAATGTTTGAATTTTTACAATCTAGAATTTCAATTTATTGATGATGAATTGAACATTACGCCACCTGATTTTAAAATTTTGGATCACACTATAGACCTTGTTTTGGGAAATGATCTTTTTGAACATGAACATGAAAAAGAGGTTGAGCACACACCTGAATTAGGAATAATTGGTTTGTTAGAATTAGTATATATCAAATGTGCGTTAACTGATGAGGACATGTTGGAAGAGATTTACAATATTGTTAAACCTGAATGTGTTATTGGTCAAATAAATTCTCTTCCATTTCTATCACTTCCATCCTCAAATGCTTCGGGTGAAAAAGATCATCATGATGCTAATAGTTGTTTAGAAGTGGATTTATGCTTGAGTTCGATTGTACAAGATTCTGTTCGGCACTCTATTGAATCTCTTCTTGAACATGTTAATCAGAAATCACCCATTAGCATTGTTGATTTTCAATATGTTAATTTTGAGGATAATAATGATAGCATTGAGGGCAATTCCACCCCTATTAAAGCACCTACTTTTTCCCTTCCAAAAAAAGAAAAAAATTTCAAATCTGAAACAAATCTAGAATAGGAAAGCATTACTTTCACAACTTTTAGAGTGTTTATTAGGGATTTTTGTAAGCTATTATACTTTGGTTGTGTTTGGATTTAGAGCCCACAATTTTCATTGTTCTATTAAAAATATTTGGGCCAAAAACATGTGGTGGTTCCTATTAAGGAAACCACATGCACCTAGTGACTACAGTTAGTTGCAAGGTGAGTCCTGATGGGAACTATAAAACTAGCACTGCATGGGATCAAACCCATGCTCTTTATTTTTTTTTGATAAATAAAAAAGTGTGATTGAATAAATTCTAAATGAATACGTTAAACTCAGTTCTTCATGGGATCTAACCAATGCTCTTTATTTGTTTTCAATGTTTTACTCTTTTGTGTTGAATAATGTGTGGATTTTATGCCTTATGTTTTTGCTGTCTCTGTTAGAAATTTCTATATCTTTTTACATGCTCTATGATTTCAGGATACTGCTTGTATCAATAAGGGAGTGGAATTCCCAAGCTAAGGATTAATGGAAAACCTATTTAGGGAAGTGTCCTTATTTATGTGTTCATTTTTCTAATCCTATCCATTTTAGTAAAAAATTCACTGATAAGTTTCAGTTACTACTTTCAATTATCCAGTTACTATTACATTGTAAATTTTTTCTACTGGTGTTGATGATTCTACTTGAATTAGAAAATTATTCTATATATGCTGCTACTTTTAAATTAGTCTGCTGCTTGACTTGAGCTATTTCAGAAAATTCATTTATATATCACCCTGTGGAAAAATTCTGCTGTATGTATGTAAGTTGAATAAAATAATTCTTCATGTTCTCCCTCACTGAAAAAATTGAATTTCACTATTGTAAAAATCATTCATCTATTTGAAAATAAGTGTCTGTGTGGGGGGGGGGGGGGGTACATGCTGGATGAGAAGTTTTGTATTGAAATTTCTTTAGGTTGGGGTATTTTTTCATTCATTCATCTTCTCTATTGAACATATTGTTGTACTCAATCTATTAAAATGATTACACCCAGTACACAATTCACTTTCAAGTTAGATTCCTTGTTTGAACTTTAATAGAAAATATGTATCAATTGACTTAAACGATAATGCATGTACTAATTTTAGAACATGCTGAAAGTTATTAATTATTGAAGAAAATAATTTTTTAACTTCAAAGAGACACTTTATTCTTGTCATATATCTACTAAATTGAAAAAGTGTTTGGAACCTTAAATCTTTAATTGTTCCAATCAATTTTAGAACTCATCTTTGAGGAGAATTTCTGGTTTTATGTATAGCAGTGGGGTGAATTTTTGATGATTCTAAAATGTTCTTAATTGTAAGCCCATCAATTCCCAATACAACTTCAATATTTTTTGTAAAAAATTGTTAAACGTTTTTGAAGTGCCCAGATCAGTGTGAATCACTGAGAGGGGGAGGGGGTGAATCAGTGATCCTTTAAAACTTTTTACTAATTGATTCTTAATCAATTAAACCTCTATGGCTGGTTAAAGCCTCGATCCACTCTTCTTGTATCTCTCAACCTTTCCCGGATAATGCAGTAATGAAAAGGCACAGGACACAAGGATTTACATGGTTCAGCACCAAAGGCCTACATCCTTGCCATGCTCTCCCAGCATGGATTCTCCCATTATAACTTGTTAGAATTACAATGGTCGATACAGAGTCCCACTGTATCTCTCCTGAGTCCCACAGGAGGGTCTTTATACTGCGTCCCACAGTGTTACCAGAGTCCCACTGGCCTGCTCCAGAATCCCACTGAAGACTTCTTCTCCCTGAGTCCCACAGGGTCTTCTCCTGGCTCCTCGAGTCACACGAGTAGCTCTTCTTCACTTTAAGCTTCTTCAAGTATCTTCAGCAGTCTGGGATAAAGACTGCTGGCCTTGCTCTTCTTCTGATCACTTGTGGTGAACAGGTCTTCTCATCTTGCTCGGGCTTTATCACCTTCTTCTAAGGATGCCCCGGCTTCTCTCCAATTACTGAATGCTCAGACAAATAATATCTTTATCTTCGGTCTGGTCCAGTCTCAGTTGCACACCACTGATTTAGCACTGTTCACGTGTGCACGTGCATGCATGCATGCATGCACTCTCCTTTTCTTCCTCTTGGTGCAGTAGACCCACAAAGGGTGTAGTCACTTTAAGCACACACCTTCTTCACAATCTTCACACACTTAATTCTATTTGTTTACACACTTAAAAGTGTGTTGTACTTTGTGTGGGTCTTCTCCTCTTCTTCTAAGTGAGCACACACTTCTTGTGCACACACATAGGTTCGGCCTTCTTTGTCACTTGTTTATGTACACATAAATTTTTCTTTGTTTTGCACACACTTGACTTTGGCCTCTTCCCTCTTCTTGTTGCACACCCTTAACCCGTGGGTTGTTCTTCAATTTTGCATACACAAAATGTGTCTTCACTTGGTGCACACACAAGGTCACAACCCTCGGCCTCTTCAAATGCACACACGGTCAAGTGTGCTCTTCCTCCTCACTTAGCACACACAAATAATATTCTTTTAGCACACACTTGATCTGGGCCTACTCCTTTATTCTTGCGCACACTTGAGCCGTAGGTGGTTCTTCAAGTTTTCATACACACACAAATGTGTGGTCTTCACTTCACCCACTTGCACACACAAGGCATGCCTCGGCCTCCTCTTGCACACACCCAAAGTGTGTACTTCTCCACTTATCACTTGTGCACACACTTCGGTTCTCCTTTATTTGCACACCTTCTGCCCGTAGGGCCATCTTCTTTATGCACACACAAAATGTATGTCTCGGCCAAGGAGTGCTCAACCCGAACTCCTACTCAAGTGAGGCGCGCAAGGGGTGCAGCCTTCTCTACTCCAACACTGCCTGCCGCGCAAGGCACCAAGCCGCGCAAGTCCTCAGGTGTAACCGGCCGCACTAGCCATGAGTGCAAGGCACCGCGGGCTCCTTCCTCCTGCCGCGTAAGTGTGCAGGCAGTGAGGGAATCAACCATGGGCGCGCAAGAATGCTGCGGCCCCGGGTTCTTCCTACCGCGCAAAGGGAAGGCGCGCAGGGATCTCACCGCGAAAGTGTGCGCGGGGCTTTGTCTTCGCGAGGCAGAGGTGCACTCACGGTTCTCCGGATCTTCAACAAAGGATCAGCAAAAATCTTCATGCCTCGGGTGATCCTTTTATAGGCAGAGAAACGCTTAAAACTTCCGCGTGATCTAACTTCAAAATCCCGAGATATTCGGGTCTTTAAAAATCTTCCAAATCTTGAATTTACTCCTCTGTCCAACGCGGGTTCTTTCATTATTTTCTTTCCTCCTCGTGCATGCGATTTATAACGCATGCACGGCCTTCGTTTAGGCACAAATCATGCAAAGCTCGAATACACCGAGGCCTCGGCAACGTTGTTTGCCTCGGCCGAACTCGAAATGCTCCCCTCGTTGCATGCATGCATATTTTATAGCATGGCTGTGTTCAGTACATCCAGACGAACTCAATGGACCCTTCGGCATTGAAAATGGTGGCCCGGAGCTCGAAATCGGTGCTCGGGTGGCCTCTGGTTTGACGGCGGCTGCGGGTGGCTTCGGGGAGACCTCGGACGAGCTCGAGGTAGAGGACGAGCTCTCGGCCGTCGGATCGAGCGATCAGAAGACTTTGGACGGCCGGATTAAATCGGGGGCGCGGCGGATCAGATGAGCGGTCCAGATCGAGCGCGCGATTGCTCGGACGGCGGAGAGTTGCTCCCGGTGGAATTTGCGCGTCCCACATCGAAACGCCGCGGGATTTTTCCGCGGTTTATTACCCTGCCGCTGCCCGAAACTCCTCAGTTGCATCTTCTCCCTCCACGGTGCCGCCCCGCACCTTGTTCTCCCTGCGGACGCGCTCTGCGCCCACTCTTGCTCCCGCGGGCGCGCTCCTAGCGCCCACTATGCACACACCGGGTGCGCGGGCTTCACCACCGCGTGCCCTGCGCTCCTCCGGGCGTGCCCCAGGCGCCCATGTGGTGTCTGCGGGTGCGCCCCTGCCGCCCTGAGCTCGCCCCACGGGTTCCCCCTTGGGCGTGGCACCTTAGGCCCACATGAGCCTTGGGGTTGAACCCACAAGGTGCTCACGGGCTGGCCATATTTTTTGGCAAAGTAACAAATAGGACTTTGTCAAAAACAAAGTCCTCCATGAAAAATACCAATTCTAAATGCCAAATGCCTCCTCCTCTTCTTCTAAGCCATTCTTTCCATTTCTTCTTCATCCTTCTTCCACAAACATCCTCAACTCCTTTCAATCATGTATTCTAGACTTATGAGACATTTGTAGAAGGTTCTTCATCAGCCGAATCACTTGATCAATTATTTCTTCTTCATTAGAATTCCTTCATTCTTCTTCAACATTTATTCATCACTTTGTAATGGAATTCACGAAGGGTCTTCATCTTCAACTGAGCTCCTGAATCACTTAAATTCTTCAATGTGCTTCATTGATCTAATCAGAGATCAATTGGATCAACTTTAAATTCACATGCACTAAGTGATAGTGCATGGACTTCATTAATGCACATCATCCACTTAGTAGTTGTGGATGGAACTCCTTTCAACTCCTCATGCATTGTCACTACAATGCATGGTCTTCTAATCATGTTGTGACTTTGTATCATCAGGATACAAGTCCTATGAACTTATAGAGCATCTCAACAATCGTCAGATTTACATGGAGAATGTTTCAACCACAATTTCCAATACCACTTAGTGAATCTCCTAAGTGACATGCATCTTAGTACCATGGCCATTCTCCCTTCTTCACCAACACCATCACAACCTTTTTCATTCACATCTTGACATTCCCTGACTTCCATTCATTCCAAGACAACTTCATGCCTCATTGACAACAAATGCAACACAATGCACTTCAATCTCCCCCTTTGTATTTGTTGTCAATACACTCCTTTAGCACATATGAATGGGTCAATATGTGTGCCAATATTTTCTCCCACTTATTGGAAATCAAATGCAAAGGTGTGGTGTGGTTCACTTTCAAAAATCTCTTCCTCCCTTATAAATAGTATTCTCTTGAAAAACACTGAGAGAGGGATGATGTCACATGTTCTTCTTTAGCAAAGAACCTTTAGTAGATCAACTCTAAGTCTACTTGGGCTAACCCGGTGTAGAAAACAAGAGTGATGTAACCAAGGTACTCAATGCTGTCCATAACTCTCTACACATGTGAGATCATGCTTAGGGGTTGAATTTTTTCAGATATTCAATGAATTGCTGAATCCTGCACATACTTCACAAAACTCATTAGAAAGTTCAGTGCAAAGATAAAGCACCCCCATTATTCCATTTGTCTTCAATCCATACTCCCCCTTAATTGTCAAGATAGCCTCAATTAAGAAACAAGGGATGAAAGTATGATTGGAATACCTTCACTTTTCTCAAGATGGAATTAAATATCAGAATCCCATCTTCTCCAGATTGGCTCCCCCTCAAGGGGTGCACTCCATTCTGTCCAAACCATCCTCCAGCTGAGAATGATCATCATCTTCAATTCCCTGCAATGTCAGCACATGTAAATACCAATAGTATAAGGGAATAAGATGGAACCTCCTTGGTTCATCAATGTGAACAACAAGGTTGAGAAGATTCTCTCAACCGAGATGTCACATTTTCACCATTCTTCACACTTGCACATTTGATCTTCATTGATGATTGTGCTGGTATGGTTCTCAAAACATCTTCATGTGAAACCTTCTTCTTCCCTTTTGCTTTAGCAATTGCCAGAACTTCATCTTCAGCTCTCTGCAGATCTTTGGCAAGTTGCAACTGATGTGGCCATATGATAAGTAAATCATTTGGAAGGGTGGCCCCAGTTCTGGAAGTTCCACATGGTTCTTTTGATGCTGTTAAGCTACCTTTCTTAGGCAACTTATTTTCAATCAATCCCTTCTTCTTCTGGATTGATTGTCTTTTGGAGTTCAGTTGGCTTCTATTTAGTTTCATGGATTCTTTACAAAGGTCCATGATGTGTCCTTTCTTTCCACAGAAGAAGCATTTCTTGGTGGTCCTTTCGGATGCATCACCCTTCTTGGACTCAGACTCCAAGGACTTCTCTTCCTTTTTCAACATCTTCTTGGAAGCTTTTTCAGCTTTCTTCTTCTTGCTTCCCAAGGATTCCTTTTTAGCCAGGTTCAGTGATCTTCTCTTCTTTTCATCTTTGGATACAGTTGGAGATTGACATGTATCATTTTGACCACTTTTGCAACCATCCCAGATGTTGTCAAGTAATCCAAATCTGTTAGCAGTAAACAGATGTCTCTGGACCTGTGGATGCTGCTTATTTTCTTCTGGCTTTCTCCCCCTAGGCATGGGCTTCCTTTGTGCTTTGACATTTAGTGGATTGTACCAACAATCCTTTGCACAGTGCCCATACTTATTACAACACCAACATTGACCCACAAATCTTGACTTCTTCAGTCCTTCTGATTTTAGGGTACTTTTCTTGACCTGTTGTGCTGTTTCAGGAGAGCTCTACTTCTTTACTGTCTTCATCCATATTTGTTTGGAATTATTCTTCCATCCTGCACTTTTAGTAGAAACACTATTAGAAGCATCAGTACAAGATGGTATGGATGGTAACTTCTTCTTAGAAGATGTTGCACTTTTACTAGAGGATGTCCTTCTCTTAGAATCATCCTTCTCAAAGCATACTTGAGTAGCAACATTTCTCCTTTCAGTTGACTGGGAGGCTTTGGCTTTGGGTGATTGCTGATTTTTCAATATCACCTCTAATTCTAAACACATCATGTTGAGGGAGTTCTTCTCATCCTCAACTGTTCTTAGCCTTCCTTCCCATTTCTCTTCCAGCTGTTTTATCTGGTCTTCATGCATCTGCTTCATTTCAAGCAATGATTTGTCAAGCTCCTTCACCCTTTTGACTTTGTCTTCTAGTTGAGCATCCCTGACAACCATTGACACTTTGTGCCTCTTTTCCAGTGCATGGACAACATCTTTGATCATTATCATAAAGATGTCTTTCTCAGAAAGGCTTCTTTGCAATTCTTCAGCAGTGTCTTCATATCTTTCATTGCAAAGGGAAACTGTTTCATCTTTGGCATTCACCAGCCTTCTGAGAGTGTTGGTTATGCCAACCCTTTTAGCCAATTGGACTTCCAGAGAATTGGCTTCATCTTCTAGCTGTAATTTTTCTTCTTGAAGATCAAGGAGGCCTGTAGCTATACACATTGCAACTTCCTTGGGGACTCTCTTCTGAAGATATTTGATTGCATTTAGAAGATCATTGTTTCTTTCATCTTCATCACAGCTAGAGCAGGCTTCATCAGAAGAATGATAAAAGGAATTGTCATCTGATGTGACTTTCACATTTCTTTCCATAGAAGGAGTTTCTCTGATTGCACCAGCCTTCTTCTTCATCTTCTTTGCCTGTTTCTTCATTCTGTTTTTCTGAGTCTTGGCAGATATCTCCATTTGAGGCTGTTCTTTCATTTCCTCAAATCTGCACTCCATATAGACTCCCTTGGATCTTTTAGAGGGAACCTCGCTCTGATACCAATTGAAGTGCCCAGATCAGTGTGAATCACTGAGAGGGGGAGGGGGTGAATCAGTTATCCTTTAAAACTTTTTACTAATTGATTCTTAATCAATTAAACCTCTATGGCTGGTTAAAGCCTCGATCCACTCTTCTTGTATCTCTCAACCTTTCCCGGATAATGCAGTAATGAAAAGGCACAGGACACAAGGATTTACAAGGTTCGGCACCAAAGGCCTACATCCTTGCCATGCTCTCCTAGCATGGATTATCCCATTATAACTTGTTAGAATTACAATGGTCGATACAGAGTCCCACTGTATCTCTCCTGAGTCCCACATGAGGGTCTTTATACTGCGTCCCACAGTGTTACCAGAGTCCCACTGGCCTGCTCCAGAATCCCACTGAAGACTTCTTCTCCCTGAGTCCCACAGGGTCTTCTCCTGGCTCCTCGAGTCACACGAGTAGCTCTTCTTCACTTTAAGCTTCTCCAAGTATCTTCAGCAGTCTGGGATAAAGACTGCTGGCCTTGCTCTTCTTCTGATCACTTGTGGTGAACAGGTCTTCTCATCTTGCTCGGGCTTCATCACCTTCTTCTAAGGATGCCCCGGCTTCTCTCCAATTACTGAATGCTCAGACAAATAATATCTTTATCTTCGGTCTGGTCCAGTCTCAGTTGCACACCACTGATTTAGCACTGTTCACGTGTGCACGTGCATGCATGCATGCATGCACTCTCCTTTTCTTCCTCTTGGTGCAGTAGACCCACAAAGGGTGTAGTCACTTTAAGCACACACCTTCTTCACAATCTTCACACACTTAATTCTATTTGTTTACACACTTAAAAGTGTGTTGTACTTTGTGTGGGTCTTCTCCTCTTCTTCTAAGTGAGCACACACTTCTTGTGCACACACATAGGTTCGGCCTTCTTTGTCACTTGTTTATGTACACATAAATTGTTCTTTGTTTTGCACACACTTGACTTTGGCCTCTTCCCTCTTCTTGTTGCACACCCTTAACCCGTGGGTTGTTCTTCAATTTTGCATACACAAAATGTGTCTTCACTTGGTGCACACACAAGGTCACAACCCTCGGCCTCTTCAAATGCACACACGGTCAAGTGTGCTCTTCCTCCTCACTTAGCACACACAAATAATATTCTTTTAGCACACACTTGATCTTGGCCTACTCCTTTATTCTTGCACACACTTGAGCCGTAGGTGGTTCTTCAAGTTTGCATACACACACAAATGTGTGGTCTTCACTTCACCCACTTGCACACACAAGGCATGCCTCGGCCTCCTCTTGCACACACCCAAAGTGTGTACTTCTCCACTTATCACTTGTGCACACACTTCGGTTCTCCTTTATTTGCACACCTTCTGCCCGTAGGGCCTTCTTCTTTATGCACACACAAAATGTATGTCTCGGCCAAGGAGTGTTCAACCCGAACTCTTACTCAAGTGAGGCGCACAAGGGGTGCAGCCTTCTCTACTCCAACACTGCCTGCCGCGCAAGGAACCAAGCCGCGCAAGTCCTCAGGTGTAACCGGCCGCACTAGCCACGAGTGCAAGGCACCGCGGGCTCCTTCCTCCTGCCGCGTAAGTGTGCAGGCAGTGAGGGAATCAACCATGGGCGCGCAAGAATGCTGCGGCCCCGGGTTCTTCCTACCGCGCAAAGGGAAGGCGCGCAGGGATCTCACCGCGCAAGTGTGCGCGGGGCTTTGTCTTCGCGAGGCAGAGGTGCACTCATGGTTCTCCGGATCTTCAACAAAGGATCAGCAAAAATCTTCATGCCTCGGGTGATCCTTTTATAGGCAGAGAAACGCTTAAAACTTCCGCGTGATCTAACTTCAAAATCCCGAGATATTCGGGTCTTTAAAAATCTTCCAAATCTTGAATTTACTCCTCTGTCCAACGCGGGTTCTTTCATTATTTTTTTTCCTCCTCGTGCATGCGATTTATAACGCATGCACGGCCTTCGTTTAGGCACAAATCATGCAAAGCTCGAATACACCGAGGCCTCGGCAACGTTGTTTGCCTCGGCCGAACTCGAAATGCTCCCCTCGTTGCATGAATGCATATTTTATAGCATGGCTGTGTTCAGTACATCCAGACGAACTCAATGGACCCTTCGGCGTTGAAAATGGTGGCCCGGAGCTCGAAATCGGTGCTCGGGTGGCCTCTGGTTTGACGGCGGCTGCGGGTGGCTTCGGGGAGACCTCGGACGAGCTCGAGGTAGAGGACGAGCTCTCGGCCGTCGGATCGAGCGATCAGAAGACTTTGGACGGCCGGATTAAATCAGGGGCGCGGCGGATCAGATGAGCGGTCCAGATCGAGCGCGCGATTTCTCGGACGGCGGAGATTTGCTCCCGGTGGAATTTGCGCGTCCCACATCGAAACGCCGCGGGATTTTTCCGCGGTTTATTACCCTGCCGCTGCCCGCAACTCCTCAGTTGCATCTTCTCCCTCCACGGTGCCGCCCCACACCGTGTTCTCCCTGCGGGCGCGCTCTGCGCCCACTCTTGCTCCCGCGGGCGCGCTCCTAGCGCCCACTATGCACACACCGGGTGCGCGGGCTTCACCACCGCGTGCCCTGCGCTCCTCCGGGCGTGCCCCAGGCGCCCATGTGGTGTCTGCGGGTGCGCCCCTTCCGCCCTGAGCTCGCCCCACGGGTTCCCCCTTGGGCGTGGCGCCTTAGGCCCACATGAGCCTTGGGGTTGAACCCACAAGGTGCTCACGGGCTGGCCATATTTTTTGGCAAAGTAACAAATAGGACTTTGTCAAAAACAAAGTCCTCCATGAAAAATACCAATTCTAAATGCCAAATGCCTCCTCCTCTTCTTCTAAGCCATTCTTTCCATTTCTTCTTCATCCTTCTTCCACAAACATCCTCAACTCCTTTCAATCATGTATTCTAGACTTATGAGACATTTGTAGAAGGTTCTTCATCAGCCGAATCACTTTATCAATTATTTCTTCTTCATTAGAATTCCTTCATTCTTCTTCAACATTTATTCATCACTTTGTAATGGAATTCACGAAGGGTCTTCATCTTCAACTGAGCTCCTGAATCACTTAAATTCTTCAATGTGCTTCATTGATCTAATCAGAGATCAATTGGATCAACTTTAAATTCACATGCACTAAGTGATAGTGCATGGACTTCATTAATGCACATCATCCACTTAGTAGTTGTGGATGGAACTCCTTTAAACTCCTCATGCATTGTCACTACAATGCATGGTCTTCTAATCATGTTGTGACTTTGTATCATCAGGATACAAGTTCTATGAACTTATAGAGCAGCTCAACAATCGTCAGATTTACATGGAGAATGTTTCAACCACAATTTCCAATACCACTTAGTGAATCTCCTAAGTGACATGCATCTTAGTACCATGGCCATTCTCCCTTCTTCACCAACACCATCACAACCTTTGTCATTCACATCTTGAAATTCCCTGACTTCCATTCATTCCAAGACAACTTCATGCCTCATTGACAACAAATGCAACACAATGCACTTCAGTTTTCAATATTATTTCACAATTTTAGGCATTACATTTTTTCAAATTAGGTCTTTCCATTGGAAAATTACCTTACTGGTAGTTATGATTTGTTTTGAATCTGAAATTGATGAGGTTAGATGATTGCTGAGTGGTATGGATTAGTGGATTTATGAGTTCTTGGATTAGGAACTACTTTTGAGAGTGCTATTCATTTCCTTTTAATGGAATTATGATCCTAACCCTTGGAACTAGAAGTTTGAATTGGTCCTAGGGGACACACTTTTTTAAATTATTAAACTAATTGCCTTAATGAGACAATGTCAATGGATTCCTTAGAAATAATTTTAATCTAGAGTTGTTTGGGCATCAGGGATTCCCTGGTGACTCACTGAGACCCTAGAGGCTAGGTTCATTTCTGTTTACTATATTCCCACTGTACACTTTGAATAAGTGAATTTCATAGTGCTTAGCACGTGATACATGGGTAGGGAAAAATAAAATAAAGTTTCTAGGGTAAAAAATGTTTTCTTTAAGGTGAGGGGATTGATAAACGATTAATACAGAAGGGGTCAATTGGTTTATATGGGATTTATTAAGGTTGTATCAAAGAGGTTATTCACAAAAAAATATATTTATTTTTGGAACCTAAGAGTGAGTCAAGATACAATGTTCCTCTAGTTTAATTTTTAATTCCACATAAATTTTATCATTTGTTAGTATGGGGCTTAGAACTTCGGTTGGGATTGTAATGAGTCACTAATTAGCATCGAATATAAGGCATGACATCTTCGTTGCTTGATGATTCATAGTTTTCAAGATTACCCATGAGTACTTTTACTAAGCAAGATTCACATGAGCAATTCAGTTTCTAAAGCTTATTGACACTTATCTCCTTTGTTCTTAAGTGATGGCCATGTTATAGTTTGAATTGATTCCTAAAACATTTTTATGTTTATCAAAGATTATAAAACATGGGACTATTTGTGGAAAAACAATGTTTTAGTGTGAGGAAATCTGATGTGGCATTATTTTACATTTTTTAGACATCTTTTTAATTGATTTTAATTATTTATTATTGCACCTTTTACTATATATTAACACCTTTTATTTTTAAAAATAAATTTATCAAGTAATAAATTTTTATATCTAATTGTGTATTTTTATCCTTAAAATAGTTAAATTATATATTACTTTAATTTTATATCCGAATAACTTTTTATTTAGTATGGAGTTTTTGTCTGCAATTTTGATAATTTAAAATTAATTAATTAATTAATTAATTATGATTTTACACATAAATAATATATTTTTAATTTAGCATTTCATTTATTAAATATAAATTAATTTAAAATAAAATAATCTAATTGTTAGATGCCTCTTATAAGTTCATTAATTATAAATTACGTTTTTAAAATTTTTACATAATTATTTCACATATGAATAATTAAATTCCAAATTTTATTTAATTTTCGAGAGTAACTATTTTCAATAAATTAATTTGGTTATATGAATACATAATAAAAATTTTAATTCATTTTATATTAAATATGAATGATATAACTGTTTCTTAATTTATATTTTAGTGTAGTTCCAATTTTAGTATTTTATTTTAGAAGTTAATAATTTAATTTAGGTTTCATCTGTTTCATAAATTTAATTTATGTTTTTGAGTTACTTAATTTCTCGTTTGTTTTTATTAATTATTAATATGCATTAATTATTTTGTTTAGTCTTAATTTTAGATTTTATATATTTTTAATTTTTCTACGTTTTGCAGTGTTCCAGGGACACATCTTACTCCTCCCACTACCTCATCCTCTGCCACTGTTAATTTTACACGATCTGACCATGCCACCTTTTTCTATTCCACTTAATACCCTTTGTGGTGTCAGCATAATTTCAGACTCCGTAACCCTATATCACCATTCCATTATGGTTCCCCCTTCCTGCTACCGTATACCCTTTACGGTGTCACCACACACCGTTTCTTACATTTCATTATCTCACTGTTCCATTACAGATCCTCCTCACTCTAGTTATAAATTAATTACACTATTTCCATCTTTGGTCAAGGTCTCATAGTCTCATCACCGGGGGGAACCATGACTCTCTTCCACCGTATCTCATCCTACGACTGTACATCCTCCTACTGATGGGGAAATCTAGTAGTGAATCACAACATCCTGTGGATGAAACCAAATCAAACCATATTTAAATAGTTTAAAACCAATCAAATTCAATAGGTCTGAAATTTGGTTGCAGGTCTAATGTTTCTTTGTTCGTAAGTAAGAAGAAGAACCACCACGATGTAGCTGTCGCCTGCTGCCCTTTTCCCAGATCTATGTTGCATAAGATCTAGTTGTTGCTTGAAGAAATTTTCATTGTGGATGAAGCATTGTCGCATTGTTGATAGGAGAAAGAAGAAGAAAAAGAGTCTTTTCACAGAGATGTTCGACCTGTTGTCCAATCTCCAATGCATAGAGGATAAGTAACCCACCGCTACTAAATGGAGACATGCCGCTGTCAAAGCCGCACCGCTTGCGGATCTGGTAATGTCGCAACTAGGAATAAGCTAATCCTGATATCACCAAAGTTGAAAGAGAGGGGTTTTTCTACTCTTTCTTCCGCATATTGTACTGGGCCACCTATTTCCTTGAGTTTAGGTCGCCGCTATAAGGGGAGGCTGAGCTGAGCCCGTTGGTCATGTCACGTCGTTGGAGGAGTAGTAGGGAGCCGCAGACCTTCTTCCTAGAGAAGGAACCCCCCACATAGCACCAATTTTGGGGGAGTAAGAAGTTCCTAATTAAAAAATAAATATAAATAATTACAATAATATTATTATATAATTTAATTAACAATAATAATTAAATAAATTATAAAATATACTAATTAATCAAAAATATCTAAAACTAATATATTAATCCTAATTACTAAATTAAAAGAAACTAATAAATATATATATATATATATGTTAATAAATATAATAATTTAACTTTTTAATTAATATACTAATTTTAATTTTAAATTTAACAAAATAAATAATTCAATTTAATTTAATTTCTTTAATTAGCTTATAATGTTTAATTATAATATTAATATTCTAGTTTAAAGTCATAAACTTATTAAAATAATAGATATTATAATTTAATTTATTTAATTAATAAATTTTTAATAAACATTATATCTAAATAATTTAAAATAATTATTTTAATAAAATTATTTATAATAAAATAATATATATCAACTAAAGTATATATTTTTTTGACGTTAAATTAGTTTTTAATAAATATTAAAACATTAGACTTTAAAAAAATAATAACTATTATTCAAATTTAATAATGTTTTAACTATGCTATTTTGTTTTAGCTTTGGAGGTTCACATTGGAGTCGGAAACACATGTATGTTCACACCAAAGCCTAAAACATGTCTAGGTTCACCAAAAGGAAATATCTGAAGTTAGTTACCTGAGATAAGATAGAACAACACATGGTTGATTGAAAAAATGAACGTGTTTCGTGGAACTGTAAAAGACAAGTTTTTGTCAGTGAAAACAGGGGTGAAAAGCGGTTTATGATAGCATAATTCAAAGGTAGAAAAGTAGCCGAATTTGGGGGATGTTCATTGATTCCATGAACACACATTTGTAGAGCGTATCGAGAGACTCTCATTTTGACTTGAATGAACACACCAGATTCGAGAGCAGACTCTCGGTAGTAGCACTAGAGACGAGCCGGAGGCCAAGGAGCATGAGAGGAAAGTAGTATATGGGGATTTATTCCCTCTATCATTAAATTTTGTATTCTGTTCTTTGACATTTTTCACTATTTTAATCAATATGATCTGAGGGTGAATTGTATTAGCTCAAGAATTCTATTCCAGTGGTTAATCTTTTAAACTTCTTCATTCACATTACATTTTTCTTAACTATAATCAATTGAAAATATTGACTAATGATTCTCTGTTAGTTGTTTCATAACTCAAATGATTTCTTAAATAATAAATTTGTGACCAACTTCGGAGGTAGTTCTTGAATACATTTATCAAAGCATTAATGTCTTTAACATTAGAAATTAATATTGGGTTTATTTTAAAATGTTATCATTTTATAATTTTCATGGAGTTCAACTGATTTTGGAGTGACGAACTCCTAAAGCCAGTCTTCTATTTTTGGAGTTTTCTGGAGAGGGATAATTTTCATCTTTTTCATGAGGTATGATTAAATTAAGTGTATAATGGAAGATATCATTAAAATCAGTTGTTTCAAATTCTCGAGTGTTATAATTGATCATTGTTCCTTTACCTTTTCTCCGAAATTTTTTGTTCACTGTTTTCTTTAGTTTTTCAGCATTGTAGTGTAAGATTTAATTACATTTCAAACAAATCTTGTTTCCTAATCTTTTTTTCACTTCATAATTTTAAAAATATAAAAAATATAAAAAGTAATAAGATGTTCACTCCCTCCACTACTAACAATAGTGGAGTTTATTTTTTTTAAAAACATAGAATTCACTCACCCACCTTCTATGTGGATCAAACCTACACCACTGTGATAGTGTTGGTTAATAAATTTAATTTTTAGGGCCATGAAGACATCCGTCTTTATCACTTTTGATGTTGATTAATATAAATTTTAGAAATTGTATATCTCTATTTTTCTTCAGATTCCCGTAATATGCAATTGGGTCTTTCTAGTAATGATTTTTGTCCATTTGGTTGTTATAGTATTCGATATACTTGTTATCCCATTTTGTTTATCATTAAAACTAAACTCCTTGGATGTTTATAAATTCATGAGATATCTTTTTTTCCTTATTAATTCTAGGACTACCAAAAAGAATATTTATTTTTATTTTAATCCATTGATTGAAGAGGCAAATTTATGGTGGAGAAATGGTGTCAATATATATGATGTTGTTGAAAAATTAAATTTTCTAATGAAATCAACATTAATGTAGTTAATCAGTGACTTCCCAACATATGAAATGTTATATGAATGGAGTTTACATGATCAAAAATCATGTCTCTACAGTGTGAGTGACATCAGATAATTTATTGTCATTAATAGAAAAAATTATTTTTTTGACTATCATCACAGATTTATTCCTATTGATCATCAGTTCCAAAGGAACAAAAATCATTTAAAAAAATTTATAATTGAATGGGATGTACTTCTAGAATTGATATATTGTATTGATTTAAAACCACTATTATGTTTAGTACATCTAATTACCGTAACACTAACTATAAAACAACCAAAAAATAAATGGATTTTGGAATAATCATAGTTGGATTAAAGGAATTGTTTTATAGGAACTTCTATATTTTTCAGATATGTTGGGCCATCACATGTTGGATTTTATGCATTTTAATAAGAACTATTTTGATAAACATATATATATTTCATATAATTTTAGACACACATAGTAAGAGCAAATATAATTTAATGTCACTATTAGATATTGACCAAATTTATAGGTGACCAGAATGTTAGTTGTTTTAAAATAATATACCAGAGTTGTTAATGAATCCAAAATTTTCTTATAAAATATTCAAATAAAAGGTTTATTATTTTTTCATTGGATTGCATATTTGAGACTACCAGATGGTTCCATTTCTAGTTTAGCTAAATGTTTCAGAAATAGTCATATTATCGGATTAAAAAGTCATGAATTTTATGTTATTTTGAAAATAATTATACAAATTATATTTAGTTGGGTTATTCAATTATTAAATTCGTGATGAGATAACAAAAATATCATATTTTTCCCCAGACATCTATACAGAGACAATAGAATATGATGCAGTTAGTAGACTGTAAGAAGATGTTGGTATAATTTTATATAAACTATAAATTTCATTCAATAACATTTAAATTTTTTGGTAAAAAATTTTATATTAGAATGTGGGGGGATGATACAGTTCTGATGGATGTATCAATATGGGTTATGCATGATTATACTGAAGAAAAATTTACATAACACATAATCCAAAGAGGGTATATTTCTAGATGGTTGCTTAAAGGAGGAAATTTCAATTTTACCCTCCCTTTCTTTCGAACATGAGTATCCATTAAAACATAACCGAATGGGACAAGATGAGGAAAATGATTATGATGCACTAAAAATTAAATTATAGATTTTTAATCAACCTGATCTTTAATTTGGAAGAGTTGATATGATGAATTTCAAATGATAAATACTAAAGATCTCATACATATATTCCACTAAAAAGTAATGAAATGAAATAATTTTTATAGTGAGTTATACTACAACATATTCATTATTTTTTAAAAAATAAATTAATATATTTTTATTTGTAGTTTATATGAAGATCATATCAATAATTAATTTCCAAGAATTACATAAGTTTCACTTGAAGAACATGAAAATAAAAATTTATCCTACTAGTTTTATATACTTGTAAAAAAATTGTATATGGTTTAATAAATAAATTCATTTTATTATTTGTTATATTATTAATTGTTTTTCAATTTTTCAAATATCACAACATACTGATAAAATTGAAAATAAATTGTGTGTATTGAGTACCCTACCATTTAAAATGGTTAAATCTTATAATTCATATGTGTGGAATGATTTTAAATTTCATAAAAGTGCATATAGTGAATAAAAAATACAATAAATAATGTTGTTTTCTTAAACAATCTCATAATAGAGAAAGCGAAGTTTACTTTTATGTTATACTCGATGAAATAATTGATCAATATTTTCTAGGATAGAATTATGTAACTATGTATGAATGCCATTGGTTTGATTTTAATAGATACTTTCATGTTCATCCATTCCATGGAATCATTGATATAAAATATAAACACCTTCTTGTATTAAATGAACCATTTTTATTGGCACATCAATAAGACCTAATATATTATTCTAATTGTTGTTCTAACATCCCACCCCATCACATTAGATTGATGGGGGGAATGCCACATGGCTTTAAGAGACATTACTTGGGTTCCAAAGGTTGGAAATAAATTAAAAGTCCTTCAAGAATCATTGGGGAATGACTTTCATTTAGGTAAATTGTCCAACCAAACAAGCCATTATCAACAAACAATACAGTGCATGTCAACAAAGAAACCCAACCCATACATTACCAAAAGATAACTAAAATATTCCATAACAATTCCAAAATTTAAATACCACCAAACCAAAATGGGAGAACAAAAAGGAAGACTAAAAAATAAGACCCCAAATAGCTAGAACACCATCCATATCTCCACACCAAGATCCATGCTTCAAGCACCACAATATCATCAAAGAATCAAGTCGAACCTGAAGCAAAATGAGATGCTTCACTCTTACCTGTGTCCTAGAACACAACATCTGCAAAATAACCAATGTTACAAAGTATGGGTGAATATTAATACTTAGTAGTATTTTCCCAAATTACTTACCTACACACCCAACTAGGATAAAACCATTTGTACATTTATATAAATCAATTTGTATAAATCATTAAATAGTTCAACAATTACCAATAATCCTAACACACCATTAACAAGACACCTTTACCCAAACCCTAAAACCCCAAGGAAATACCAAAAACATTCCATAACACATGTCACCATTCCACATTAACAAAACATATTCCATATTACAAAGAAATGAATGACAAGGAAACCAAAAAGGTGGAGCTTCCGTCCAACCAATTTAATACATTTCCAACTAGTGGGGCTTCCCGACCACTATCCATAATGGTGGATCTTACATCCTCTATCTTTCACCATTTAGATGGAGACATTAGAACCAAATCTATATGTTCAACACAATCTATAATGCTTAAACAAATAACAAGAAAAAATAACCAATGTCACAATGTAAGAACACTGTTATTTCCATCACATGCCGATTCACTTCAACAAATCAGCCATTTTTTGAAAACACCCTTTAGTAAAATTTCCATGAACAACCACATTTCAATAGACAAAATCTTTATTTTAAAACAACTTTCAGAAATCATATTTCACAATCAATCACTAAAGCTTTTAAAATCATCATTTTAATATCACACAGTAAAGCCCCTTTTTGCAATAGTAACCCAATCTTCCCAAAATCGACCAAATCATCACCAAATTGGGTTTCCAATATGATTTTAACATAATTTTCAAAATTAATTCCAATGAAAAAAATATGATCGTACCTAGGGTCACTAACTATAAATAGGTGGATTCAAGAGATAAACCACCCACATTTAGGATTTTGGAGAAATTGACCCGCAATAAATTACACCACAAATATAGACAAACTCTCCACCAAAACCACTGTAGATCTCCTTACATATAATAAAAAACCCCTAAAATAAAAAATTTAGGCCACCAAAAGCCTATATATACAGGAAAAAGATGTATATCTAGAAAAAAACTAGATAGGGAAGAGTAGATCTAGAGAAACCCACAAAACAACCAAGAGGTAAGGATTACCTAAGATGAACTGCCTTCAAACCACCAAGAAACCACTTAAAATACCTTCCAAAATGCGTGGGAGAGAACCTATAACCCTTGATAAGGATAAATCCCAGGTATGGTTCATATGGGAGAAGATATGAGTGAGTTAGGGAAAATCCTGACTAATGCAGTTTTAAAAAATCATTTTAATGTGTTGTACGATTAGCTCACACGGTTAGAGAACCGTGAGATAACCATGCACCTTCTTCTTCTTCGAAGGGGAACCTCACATGAACCATTCCACATGGTTTGGAAAACTGTGTGCAAATATTTTGTACCCACTTACCACACAGATAATCTCGCACAGTTTCCCACAACTGTGATTAAACACTGCAACTTTAAAAAGGCCTCCAAAGTTATTCAAAACCATTGCAAAGTCTCCCAAACTCTTAGAAACTCCACTCAATCACTTTAAAAACATAAAGAGGAATAAAAAGGCTTCATAACTCAAACCTACTATTCTACATTATCCTCACCATTGCAATTTTCTTCCTCAACAATCAGAGAACCATCACTCTACTGAAAGATCTTGGGCCATTGCATGGCCATCTCTTTCTCTCGCTCCCAATAATACTCTTGAATATGACCATGCTACCATAAAACCCAAAATAAATATATTATTTAATGATGAAATAATTTCTATTTCTATCCACAATCTGCATTGGAACGTGCACCATGGAAGCATCCAGTTCTTTCTTAATGTGATCCCAACTAATCACATGGTCACGATCTAACTGATACTTCTTTAACTACCACACATGAAAGAAATTGTGCACCATACTAAACCGTGGTGTCTAATCCATCCAATAATCCACCTCTCCAATCTACTCAAGTATCTCACCAGGCCCAAAATACAATGTAGATAACATACCCTGCTTCCAAAATAGACAATGTCCCAACCTAGGTGATATTCTAAAAAAACACATGATCACCCTCCTAAATTGAAAATGATCGTCGATAATGGTCCTCATACAATTTATGACAACTTTGATCCATCTCCATCCCCTTTGAGAATAATTTGATATTCTCTATAGTTTCGTGGATAAGTCTCAGTCTAATCATCAATGTTTCACCCATTTCCATCCAACATAGAGGAGAATGATATAGATTCCCAAACAATGCCTCAAATAGTGTCATATGTATTGAAGCATGATAACTATTATTATAGGATAACTCCAACAATGATAAGTTCTACCCCCCATGAACCACCAAAATCTATCAAACAAGCCCTTAACATATCCTCCAATGTTTGTATCATCATCTCGGATTGTCCATACATCTGTTGACGATACACCATTCTCAACGTTAACTGTGTTCCAAGGGCTTGATACAAGGATTTCAGAAAAACAATATGTGAAGCTTTGATCTCTATCGGATTCTATATAAAATGGAACAACATGCCTCTTTACCAAATCCTAGATATTGATATTGGATAGATCTTCCATCGTTTGAGATTCATGAATCGATATGAAATGGGATGACATTGTGAGTCGATTAACAATCACCCATGTGACATCGTGCTTCCTTAACATTCTTGGGAGACATGTCAGAAAATCCATTTCTATCTGCTCCAATTTCCACAATGGGACATGTAAGTACTGCAACATGCTTATTGGATACAGTTGCGTTGCCTTGACCTACTAACAATTCAAGCATCTCGAAAAAAATTCAACAACATTTATTTTCATACCGTCCCACAAAAAATTCACTTTCAACACCATATACATATTCTGAATTCTATGATGGACAGAACACCAGGAATGATGATAAGACCTGAGATGTTCCTCTGAAAAAGACACTCGTACCACTATATGATTCTAAAAACACAAGAATGAAATCCCATTCACTTCCCAACCCTCATGTGTCTCCCTTGCATTGTGTTTCAACGTCATCACCACAAATTTTAAATTAGTTGCGTTTTTCTATTTAAACAAACCTTCCAACATAGTAACCAAAAAAACCGAACAGAAGACCTGTATATCACCCAGGTCCTCACATTGAAACCGCATGTCCGTTATGACCAACATCAACTTCCATCGATCTAATTCCATTTTCACCACTTGAGCATATGGTTTCAAACTTAATGCACCCAACACCAAATTTCTTTTACCTGATGTGTACATTATGTTGAAATCATACATCTGGAGATATTTTATCTTTATCCTTTGCCTCATATTTAAATCCCTCAATGAGAAAACGGCTTTAAGATATTGTGATCGGTAAACAATTTAAATTTCTCATCGAATAATTAATGATTACACATCTTTAAAGCATGAACCATTACCGCCAACTCCAAATCATGTGTTGGTTAGTTCTTCACATGCGACCTAAACTACTGTGAGACATATGCAACTACATGATCCCCCTACATGAGAACACACACCAACCCCAATCCCGATGCGTCACAATACACCTCAGACCATTTCCCTTGTTCAGCAAAAACCAAGATTGATGCTCATGTAAGGAAACCCTTTATCTCTTCCAAGAAATTCCTACACATATCATCCCACTGAAAAAGGATATTATTCCTTGTAAAATCTATCATCGGTGTTTTAAATCATGATAAATCATTAAAATAAAGTGTATAATACCAAGCTATACCAAGGAAGCCCCATATCTCAAAAACATTCATATACAGTTTCCATGAAATAATAGCCTCTATATTTTCTGTATCTACTGAAACATCGTCTTAGAAATAACATGGCCATGGAAATAGACCGCCTGTATCCAAAATCCACACAATGAAAACTAAGAAAAAAACCGCTAATCCTTCTAGGCCCCCAACAATATCACCAACTGCTACTGAGGCTCCACCTTTGTTTGTGAATACACCAATATATCATTAGAAAATACCACCACAAAAAATAAAGATATCTCTGAAATATATGATTCATCTATTCGATGAACACCACTAGTGAATTCGTTATACCAAAGGTCATAACAACATACTTGTAATAAACATATATACTTCTGAAAGATGTTTTGGGGATATACTCTTTCCCTACCTGAAACTGATGATATCCTGACCTCAAGTCAATATTACAGAACCACTGAGCTCCCCTAAATTGGTCAAAAAAATCATCAATGCATGGAAATAGATATTATTTATTTATAATAACCTGATTATGTCTCTGACAACCCACAATGTTCCACAATGTTCCATCCACCTTTTTGACAATCAAAATCAGTGCTGCCCGCAGAGACGTACTAGGCAGGATGAACACTTTGTTCTCTAACTCCACTAACTACACATTGAATTCCCAAAATTATCCTAGTTTCATATGTTAAGATGGATGTGTGATATGACTTGTCCCTGAGAGGAGATCAATCTTAAACTCCATCTCACTCATAGGTGGAATCTCTAAGGACTCTTCAGGAAATATATCTAAAAATGAACCACAAATGCTAGAAGAACACTATTCCCCACACCTTCCATTGATGCAAACAAGAAATCCACTAACTCATATGATATAATGCCAACTCCTAGTTATAATAATTCAACTACACCTAGATTTTCATTCCTCTTCCCTATAAAGAGATTTTCAATTCCATCCTAAAAAAAACAGTTCACACATAGTAATTCATGTGGGTCTTACACATCACAAACCAATCCATCACTAAGATTATTTCATAAGAATCCATACCAAGCAATGATAAATACCACATCAATTAAAAGCCATCCTCTATAAATAAACACACTATATAGAGGAATGATCAACCCCCTCTTTGAGCTATAGGTGTTTCGAGTTTCAAAACATAAGGCATCATTTCAACATGTAAAAACAAAAAATCAATGATTCATGAAGAAATAAAAAATGCGAATCACTTGTGTCAAAGAAAAGCATGTATCAAGGTGGAATTTTAAATAACCGTACCTCCCACCATGGATGGTCCTCATTGATTATCCACGATAACCTGCTCAGCTCCAAACAACTGCTTACTTGACACACGTTTTTCTTTGATGCCCTACTGAAGAGTCATGGTGTTACTCGAATCACCATGACTAACATTACTCTCCTATCAAGGGGTATATTTTTCTCCATCCCATTGAGGCATATGACCCGTGTGACCCTTGTGGAGTGTCTTGAACACTTGAACTCAGATCATTCCTAAAATACTGTTAAAGATTCCATATATGCTTACAATTATTACATTCTTGAGTTTATTCTATGCAATCACTCTTGGTGTGTCGCAAAGAGCCACACTAAAAACATCTCGTCTTATTATGAGGATTTGGAGGAGGATTCAATGTCCTGACCATCGAATTCTGACCCGTACTCCCACCCTATAAATAAGTGTCCCTCTTCCTCTTAAACCTAGAATTTGAGTTCCCATTATTCCCCATGGGTACCAACATACTTCAACCGCCTATATCCCCCAAAAGATCCTTCTCCTCCACCACAACTCAATGGATTGTTTCATTGTAATCATTTATACGTAACACCACTATCTTGGAATAAATTTACTATTTCATCCCAGCTTCAAAAATTTTGTGGATTCAACGATGTACTACCCTCCACTTCGGATGAAAACTTAAATAAGTTCATAAACATAGATGCATATTCCGTTACGTCCATGTTCCAGTTTATCTACTTGAATAAATCCATTATATACTGAATTCTAAACGTATGAGGATAGAATTGTTTATAAAACAATATCTTAAAACCCTCCCCGATAATACCTTGGTTCGCCTCAACTTGGACTCCCATATACCTCCACTAAGGGGCATGATCTTCGAACATATACATGGATATATTCACTTTCAGATCTTCTAGTGTTCCCTAGAATTCAAACATCGCATTCATTCTATTCAATCATGCCTGATCCCTTTCTGGCTCTTAATCACGCTTAAAAAATGGGGATTTCTCATTTAACAATAAACTGCATGATCTACATGCTTTTGTTCATCCCCTTTATTACAAATTTCCATAGCCTAGAAATTTTTCATTATACTTTTCACTAGCTTCTGGTTCACCTGGGGTTCAGGTGAAACAACATTTTCAGTAGCTTCCTTTAATTGGTCTCTAAAATACCTACTCGGTGAAATTTATATCAATACAAAACAACCATAAGTCCCACTTTCTTAATGAGGAATGAAATAAAATTTTCAAATTCAATTACATAAAAACTATCATAACTAGGCTTTACATAATCTCACATTTCCCATGTTGCACTATTTTGAAAAAAAATCCACCATGTTTTGAAAATCAACCCTTTTCGAAATAGCACTATTTTATAGGATTCAAATACTTCCATTTTGAAACCCAGCTCAGATTTTCAAAATCACACATTCATATCACAACATAGTTCGTTATACCCCAATTAAAAATGAATCCTATTGGTAAGTTATTTCTACCATGCATGTCATTATCATCTCATTGGATACACCCATGGCCATGATATTTCAATTTCTTATAAGTGTCTCCAAAAAAATTATCTACCCAACCCCCTCGTAACATGGAGTTCAGAATAAAATGGTTACATAAATCCTTTATGATATACATTCCACAAGTAGACAATTCTACACCTTGCTACCATCCCAACTCAAGGAATAGACCAATAATGAATGTCAACACCAATACCAATAGTCAAATCCAAATGACCGAACCACTACTCTCACTTGAATGCCAAGGACCGAAAAAAATGATACCACTTGTAACATCCCACCCCATCCCATTGTCTTGAGGGGGGGGGGGTGGATATTCTACATAGACTTAAGCAATGTTCCCAGGGTGCCGAAGGCTAGAAATAAATTCCAAGGGCTTCAAGAATCATTGGGGAATGATTTTACATAATGGTATAATCGACTAACCAAACAAGACATTATCAAAAAACTTCATAGTGAATGTCAACAAAGAAAACCAACCCATACATTACCATACTACAACCAAAATATTCGATCAATATTCCCAAATTTCATTACAACCAAACCAAAATCAGATTACAAAGCGGATGACTAAAAAACATGACTCTAAAGAGCTAAAACACCATTCATAGCTCCAAACCAGGATCCATGATCCAATCACCAAAAAATCACCAAAGAATCAGGTCTTACCGCTAGAAAAATGAGATTCTTTACTCTTACCCGTGTCCGGACTCACAATATCTATAACAGCACCAAGGTGCTAAAGTAGGGGGTTAGTTCTAATACTCTGTAGTATTACCCAAAATTACTTCCCTGTGAAATCTAGTAGGTTAAAACTGCTATCTCATTTATATTAGGAAGTTTATATAAAACATTATATAGTTCAAAAATTACCAATAATACAAGAACACCCTTACCAAGATACCTTTATCCAAACCATGAAACCCCAGAGAAATCCAAAAAGCCATTCCATAACCAATTTCACCATTCCAAATTAGCATAACAAATTCCATCTTACCAATCAACACAAGACAAGTCAACCAAAACGGTGGATCCTACATCGAACACATTCACTCCATTTCCAACTAGTGGTTCTTCTTGACCACTAACCATAATGGTGGCCCTTCATAAAATATCCATCATCTTTTATAGTGAGACTTCTAGACCACATTAATACAATCAACAAAAGCCATAATGCTCAATTATCCAACAAGAACAAAAAACCGAGGCCACACAATAATCACAACATTATTCCATAACATTCCAATTCCCTTTTACAAATAACCCATTTATTGAAAAAACCCTTTAATTAACATTCCATGCCTAAAAAAATTTCAATAAACAACATATTTATTGAAAACCATCATTCACAAAACATTTTTCATAAACCACCTCTAATAATTTTAAAACAAACATTGTATGATCACATAACAAATCCCATTTTTGAACCAATAACCCATTTCAACCAAAATCACCCAAATCATCACAAAATTGGTTTCCCAAAAGATTTATACATCATTTTCAATGTTAATTCCAATGAAAACAAATTAATTGCAACTAATTTCACTAATTTTAACCAAGTTGAGTTTAGGGAGAAGCAACCTACATTTAGTGTTCCTGTGAAATCAACCCACAAGTAATCACACCACAAATATAGATAGACACTCAACAAAAACAACTATTGATCTCATTAATTACAATAAAAAGGCCCTAAAATCAACACATTATTCCACCAAATCCCTACATCTACATGAGAAAATGTAGATCTAGAAAACCAAGAGAGAGGGAAGAGTAGATCTAGAGAAAACCACAAAACAACCAAGAAGGAAGACATACCCAAGACGAACCACCTTCAAACCACTAGGAAACCCTTTATGATCAATTCCAAAATGATTGGGAGAGAGCCCCTAATCCTTGAGATGGAGAAATATCATGTAGGGTTTTTATGGGAGAATAAATGGGTGAGTTAGGGTAAATCCTGACTAATCCCTTTAAAATCCATTTTAAAGGGTTGCATATTTATCCTAAATGGTTAGTCAAACCATGTGCTAACCATGCACCTTATGCTGCTTCAATGGGGCACCTTGAAAATCCCACTCTTCACAGTTACGAAAACTATGAAAAAAACATATATACCCCACTTCCCGCATGGTTCATCTTGCATAGTTTCCCTTAAACGTGATCAAACCACGTAACATTAAAAATGCATAAAAACTTATTCAAACCCATTATAAACTCTCCCAGACAATTATCAACTCATACCATGAACTTTAAAAACATAAAAAGGCATAATAAAATGCTATATACCTCAAACTGAGGGTGATAATTTTTTTTTTCTTCAACAGTTTCAATTGATAGGATGAACATTATAAATATTAAATCCCATGAAAATTAGTTTATGAAAAGTCAATGTGGTTTTATTGATGTGCATAGAGTTGATGTTTTTGAATATAGAAATTCAAATTCATCTTCTCAATGAAGAGTCATGCATATCAATGATTAAATAAAATAGTTAAACATTGATAGTGATGATTATGTTTATGATGTATAAAATGAATTTCAATTATCATGTGATAATGAAGCTAAAACTCATATCCAAATTAATGATACTAAGGAGGAAGATGGTTATTTTGAAACCATCATAAATATATATGATGATGAATATGAATAATAACACAACTAATTTATATTTATATTCTATATATATATATTACTAATTTTAAATTAATTTCAACAATATTATTTTCATGTTTCAGATGGACAATGAGACATCTGATGATATATTCCATAGCCTATATGAGGTTGAACTACCTGGAAATGATCCTGATAATATTTCCTATGATCCTCAGGTTTCTAGTGGTTCATCATCGACTCATAGGGGTTGAGTACAAGTGAGATTGATGATTCTAAACCCTATCCCAGAGTGACATCAAGTTCATTACTTCGATCCATGTTTGAAAATGTTTGATTTGTTCTATATTTTAGTAAGTTTTCATTAAATTTAATCAATTAATTTATGAAAATATTGTTTGTTTATTTTTTATATTTGTTTCACATATTTTAACATATAGAAGCTGGATAGAGGTGTTTTATTCTATAGGACTATTTTTCAAGAGCAAGGGTGATGTGGGATCAGATTTCCATTGAAGTTAGACACCGCATGGTTCATCATTGGATGGTATTTAGAGAAATAATAGTTATTTTTAAATATATTTAATTATTAACTTGCTATTTTTTATGTTTGTGGTATCCCTTCAATGATAACATGCATAGTAATTTCTGGTAGGTTTGGGAGGGTTGTACACATGAGAACTATCATCTTTGCTTTCACAATATGAGGATGAATACCATGAAGCGAGAGGGAATCGTGAATTTTGATCACTTTTCATGTGACCACTAATGAGATTACATATTATCTCTGGTTTTGGATGGATTATGTACATATTGGATGAGAGCTAGTTTTTATATGGGAGCATAATTAGGTCTGTCGAACCGATGAATCTATATGTGAAACATTGAGCCAGTTATTGTACATTAAATACTCATCGACATATAGTAAGTAAATTTTTTAAATAATTTATATAAAATTAAATGAAAACTATTTATTTCATATACATTTAGATAGTCTAAAAATAGATGTTATAGAGTTTTACATTTATAAGAACATCTATAGTGATCGTGCCACTTGATAGATTACTAGTGGTTACCAATGTTAGATTATGTTTAGTATATTTTTTTAGTTTTATACTTACCTGAATATAATATTCAAACTATTTTAACTTCATATTTAAATAAAATGAGTCTTATGTGGTTTCAACTTATCTGACACATGATGAGAGTTAGGCTGAGGTTGAGATTCAGTCAACCGGTGAAACAAGATTTGTAGATGCAGCTTTGATGTAGGTGACAAAAGGTGCTTTTGAGAAGTTCTAAGGGGTTGGTAGAAGTTCTCAATTGGCGCCTGATTGTTTTTATGGTATTACACCATGGAAGTTGTATATATCAAGGGGTTATCATGGAGAGTTTTCATCATCAGCCTAAAAGTATGAAGAGAATATGTAATCTCAATGTGAGGTTATAAAATGAATGCATAGGGAGCCAAAAGAGATTCATTGACAGCATAAAAAGATGAAGGAGGAGATTTGATGATGGCGGGATCGACATAACGATCAGATGATGGCGTATATCTGAAAACCAACTTAGGGTTTTGAGATAGAGATCCCCCTCATATTCTAGATAACCCAAACCCTCCCCTTACCCTCCCCTCCATAGTGATCGATACATTAAATTCACATTCATTATTTTAAAATTTAAAAGATAATATTTTGTGTAATATTTTTATTATTTTATATTCTTACAGTTTTATATATTACTATTTTCAAAATGATTTTTATTTTATTAAAAAAAATATTTCTTTTTTTCATATTTTTAAAAATATTTTCAATGAGTTATACTGTCGTAATAAATAATTTCTTGTGATGAGTCACTTAACACAACACAAATGATTAATTAAATAATCCAACAAAAAAATATTTTCAATCACCCCCATCGCAAAGGCAGTTTTTTCAATGGGAAATAAAAATTATATCTTTTGTGAAACTGTTTTTAGTAACCGGACCCCACTGTAAATAGATATTTTTTATGGGATATCATTGCACCTACCTAGTTTCAAATAATTCACTTTTCAATTGTGTATAAGGAAGATAATTCCCATTCTGGCACTCTACCTTATACTTTTTTTCCTCTAGAGATCACTGCCAATTACTAAAAATGACTCTTTAAAAGGGAGAGTTCCCATTTAATATATAAATGAGATCATATAACTACCCCTAACCCCATGTGGGACTCAAGATCAATTATCATTGTGTGACACTTTTGATTCCCTACATGATTCTTACACATTAGACACGATGACTCTCAAACTAATGTCACAATATTTGGGTAGTGCTGGAACCAGTATCTGTTAATTCATATGTGGTAGGATTAAAATTATTTAAAATATCAATTTATATTAATAATAAATAATTAAATATTCAAAAATTAGTTGTTGAATTGATTTTTCATGATAAAATGTAATATATGAGACCCTACTATAGCATATAAACCCTACCTCAAAAACATATTACAAAATTCACCCACTAAAGTTCCTTCATTATGAATATATTTAATATTTAAATTTATGTAAAAAAAACTAAATTAAATACATTTTACCATTTTAAATTCAAATATTATCAGAACACAAATTTTTAAGATTTTTTTGAAATAGGTTTTAGGCGAATATTGGAACATATAGATTTTATCAAAACAAATTTTTTTGACTACATATTTATTATATAATAATGGAATAGAAGTGTATAACAACTTCTAAATTGTAAAATATGTATTTAATATGTAAAAATATATTTTCTAAAAGTTCTATATTGAATTTAGAAAACATTTGATTAATATTTTATGAACATAAGTAATATTTTCCAATAAAAACTTTTTTTGGCCTTATCTTTAATATAAAATTTTGGGTAAAATTTGGTTTTTTATTTATTTTAGACGAAAATAAATTTTATAATAGACTAATTTATATCATTAAATTAAATAAATTTATAAGTTTTACCCTATACATAATTTTTAAGCTTAAAATACAAATTTTCAAAAACTAGGGTTTTATACAATACATTTATTAATATTAAAATTTATCCTCCTAATGAATTAAACATTTTTTATATAAATGTTAAAAAATATTTGAATTATAAATAAAAAATTATCTGATAATTTTCCTTTTATTTTCACTCAAAAAGATTGATTTACTTAGGTAAAAAGTAGTTACCATAATAAAATTAGAAACTGTGAAATTAATAAATCTCATGGTAAAGAGATTGAAACATGTTATGTTTTTTTCTAATTGAGTGGTTAAGAGATTATAAACCATATATCATCACCAAATTAATAATTTTTCATTTTTGTAGCCAATTGACATGTGAATCATGTGACCTATTTATATTATATTGAAGTATTTAGATAAATTACATTCTTACAACTAATAAAAGGGACCCCTTATCACCCATTTGATACCACTATAAAATCCAATTTCATCTGGAAATGGTTTGATCATTACTTCCCCAATAATTATATTTCACATTATTAAGTTTTTGGTCACTATATAATATCCTTATCCCTCCATTTCCAATGAGTCCTATATGGGGAATCCCACGTCATCAATGTGATTATTATGTGTCTAACATTTCTTTTCGATATTAGTTTTCCTATTAAATTTTAATAATTGATAAATAATGAAATAAATTAAAATTTATACTGGTTTTATTCTTGTACATTAATAACTATAATCCACCTTTCTCACTTTCACGTAAGGAAAACAAAAAATAAATTCATGCGTGTGTGCAAACTATCTCCTTGAAAAAGAGTAAAGTTTCATTTTACATAAACACATTACATGGATAGTCATAATGTTTAATTTAATAAATAAATTTGATATTTATAAAATATTTTAGATTCTAAATTGATAGAATATAATATAAATTCCTCCATTTATATAGAAAATAAAATGATCAACCATGGCTAGGTATGGACTATTGCCTCCATGGAACGATTCATTTATGTTTTTTTATTTTAATCGTTGAAATTAATGGATGGTCATTTGAATGATTATAATGAATAAATATTTGGTTTATGAATTGTTTATGTCTATTAATATGAAAATATTATGAACTATTGAATTTATAATTAGTAAATAATCGTGCAAAATTCAACCATCCAAAAGAGCATTCTGTGAGAAAAAATGGATTCTTTATTCTATATAATAACTTTATATAGGTTATAGTCTAGTTATAATTATTTATATTTCACAAATAAAACAACAGAAACTGAGGTTATTATTATTGTGTTAAAATTAAATAACAACCAAATCACTTCATAATCATCCATTAATTATGATATATTTATATTTGGGTTAGTTTAACAACCTACTTGAACAATGATATAAATATTTATCATGCATGAATATTGGAATTTAATTTCTTAGAATATATGATATAAATAATTAAATAATTATATGAAATTTTTTAAATGGTAACATTAATATTAAACCCCTTAGTCATGATACAAATTTTTGTTTGTTAAAAACCACAAAAATATTTTCATCAATGATTTAATCTTTAACAATCATCACTAGAAATACCATAAAAAATTATGACACTATAATTAATTAAAAATAATAATTTTTAGTACTTTTTATGATATATTAATGATGATATTTTGGATAATAACAAATTAAAAAACTTATTTTATGAAACAAGTTCAAAATGATCTTGACTAATCACACATGATATTTACAATAGATAATTACTAACTACTGTACATCTATATAATAATTATAAATGGTGGTGAAAATGGTTACAAGAATAAGTAAGTTTCTAAAATATGCGATTAAGGTTATTATTTTGGTTTTATAAGATTTTAGGGTAAAGTAGGCTAAGTGGAATTATTTGTAAGGTTGGGATTAAAGGTAATTATTCTTTATCTCAAATTCCAATTCCATGAGAAATGGTTATGTTATATACCATGTTTTCTATTATATAGTGTACTTATTACCACATTAATATTTATATCATGATTCTATAATTATTACTGGAATGTGATATTTTATTTATAATTATTCCCTTTAAAGATTTTTTATTGAATTGTTACCTAAAGAAAGTATAATTCCCAAAAAATTTAAATTTTGGAATTTAATGAGCATATATATTACATAGAAATTACATCCATGTATCGATTTAGGATAGTGGATGTGGTTTTGGAATAGATTCACCTTGGGTTAATGCCTCTAAAATATAAGGTTTACTATTAACTCAATATTCACTCAGTGGATTATTTGTAGGCCTAATATTCAACATTTAGCGAGACACTCCCAAGGGATATGCTTTTTATAATTGAGACACTCCTTATGAAACGTAATGAAGGATATTCGAACCATTTCATTGGTATCATGGAATTATAAATGAATAATCTTAGTTATTATATTTTATTGATGACCCAACACATTAAAAGCACCCTCTCTACCACCATAACTTTTTTATTCAATAAGGGAACTACCTATTACATTTATAATACCACATATTTTCTATATTGATTATGAAAAATTTTCCTAGACAACCCCATTATTCCCATTATTGTTTGGGTGAAATTATTTAATTTACTATTTACTATTACTCAATATAGTTTTAGTTTGAGAAATTATTACATATAAATCTATTTCATTTCTTGAATGGGAAAATATTTACAATATATATACTTGTTACTTTTATAAGAATTTTTATTTATTACTATGTGATATTACTTATATATTTACTGGTTTAGTTCTCCCTCAATATGATAAAAAAATTGGAGATAATTAATAATGGGTTAGGCCCAATTTATATATCTACTTGATGCATTGATAGGTTTCAATAGAAAAAATAAATAGGGTATTGGCATATGCCTTATTGGATGTCTTGACACTAGGCCCTGATTACATGTTCATGATATCTAAAATAATTTATTCCATATGTATGAGATCATTAATTACTAACCATGTTTTTTATTCTCATGGATATAGTGTAATCTTAGATTAATGTGGTTATATAATTAATTTTATCAATTATATATTTCATACTATATATTCCAAGATTTTTCTATGACAAAATCTATTGTACACTACTCTTTACTAAGAATCTAAGATCACCATATATTTTTTCCTTTCTAAAGGAAACCTAGAAAATAACTAATTGTAATTTTTAAGGATATTATATAAGGAATAATATCTTTTTCATAGGGGTTTTTGCTATATTCTATCCTCATGTGTAATGTGAAAAATATATAGGTATCTAGTATTCCAAGACTACTATGTTATTGGATCCTTTAGGAACTCTTTTATTCTATAATAATAATATAATATAACTACTATCTATGTGGTTCATGAGGATTTGTTATTATAATTTGTATTATAGGATGTCTTTTAGAAACCTTGGGGACTTGATTTACAGTAACCAAGTTAGATTTAACATATAATAGGAAAAACCCCTATGATCTTAAAGAAACTTTTCCTATAAAACCTAATTGGTGTTGTATATTATAATTCAATATCCTAAATTAATTATGTTCATGACATTGATATGATATACAAGATAATTTAAGGAATTTTAACTATGTCAACAACCATATTCAATGTAGATATATTCCTTAAGAGAAAATTATTGGGGATATAGTTGGAGGTGATCAGATCATAAACATAATAGGGTGGTTGACCAATGTTATGTAAAATAACCTCACCCATATAGATTAAACTTTCAATACAAAACATGGAGTAACTATATTGTATATAATAATAAGAAACAAACCCCCACAATTCAATGGAACTACTAATTTATTGGTATGTTGGAAATAGATCAGGTCCCTTGAAATAATATTTAATACATTGGTAGGTAATAAAAGAAAAGAGGTAATCATAGAGGTATACCATCTGATGGGACATACATATCAATGTTGTTAACTAATTCTGAACACCAGGAAGCAGATATAGGGTGAATCGAATAGATAAATATTAAGTATATATTCTATTAAAAATACTTTCCTCATTTTAAAGGAATTAAATTGGACAAAAATTCCCCAATATAGACTAAATGAGGTGGAAAATGTTGTTTTATGTGAATCTAACATTACATATTTTTATATACATGATTTCAATTACATATATATATATATATATGTAATAGAAATAAATATTTAATATTTAACTTAAGGGATAAATCTAATCCTTTAAATGGGATTATTTTCCCATAAATTTTCGTTATATAGGGACATAGTCTGATGTTATTTTAAGATAGAAATAGATTTATATATGAATTGTATCTTCAAATGCAATATAGAAAAGAATTTTTTTAGTGGATAAAATGGATGTAATATGTTTAAAGGTGGAGATATAAAGAGTTTTATATCCAACATGTAATAACACTATAAATAAGAATTCAAGGACTTTTGTGAAGGGAATAAGAGTTTTTTTCATGTTCAAAGAAAAATGCCTCCAATATTTGGAATGAAAATTCTTGATAGATGATATTGATGATAAATTATTTTATTCTTAGGTGAATGGAATATATTCAAACTAATTCCACCAAATTATATTTAACTTACCATATAAAATATTTAGGGACAATGTCCAAGAACACATGACCATTATAGATGAGGCTGAAGTTCCCAATGGCATGATAATATGTACATTGATCATAATCTAATAGTTAAAAAATGTTTTATTTCATTTGTATCGACACCCTCATTTATATTATACACGTTTTGTATGAACATTGAATCATCCCCTAATACTTTGAGAAACGTTTTTTAGTTAATCCACCTAATGAGATTCTTATTGTAAAAAATATTTACCGAGCATTTCCTATTAATATGAATATATATTCCCAAGAGGAAAAATGATTTTTATACTTATATATGATTTTTAACTAATAATTATTATGCAATGGATCTCAATTTATAATTATATATTTTATTGTCAATTGAATGAGATTATAGTTTATGAAGGGTATATAGAATCTCTGATTTTCAAGGGATAGACTTCAGGCCCCATGTATTTTCTAGACCCAACTCTAATAGAAAAAAATAATTAAATTATAATATTATAAGAAGATATAAAAATATGGATGGAAATGAAATCATAAGGATAAAGTATTTACCCACTAAAAGAATATATGTTGATATATTTCCTTAGTAATTACCTGGTCATCCACTTGTGTGTGACGTTTAGTTTTCTATTAAACTAATTCTTAATGTAAGAGAAATATCTAAACACTATATAGAGTGGAACCAGTGGAGTTGGCAATGTTTATGAAACAACTACATGAGTTTTGTGATATGATATATTTATTACCTAGTGTTCCTTCATAGAGAGCCCCAATTTTATTAATAAAAATAGGGAAGGGTATATGAGATTGTTCATCAATTATAGGGATATTAATACTATTAATATAAATAATAAGTATCCTTTAACACAAATTGATGAATTATTTTATCTACTTCCTTGTGAAGAATATTTTTGAAATATCAATATTCACCTTGTCTATGCTCATTCATGGTTGAATAATGAGGATATACCAAATATGAGATTTCACATGAGATTTTGAAATTATGATTTTTCAGTAATTCCATTTCAGATTGACTAATAAACCTTATATTTTTATGGATATAACAAATAGAGTATTCATGTATTATATTGATAATTTCATGGTTGTATTAACTAATGACATCATCAAATAATCTAACATCTATGAATAACATGATAAAAATATTTTTATAATTTTTTAGAACCATAGGAATTTTTTTTAGAAATTTAGTTAGTGTAAATTTTATCTCTAATGTGTTTCTTTTGAATTCCATGTTATCTCAAAGGATGGTATATATGTTGATAATTTGAAAGAAATTTAGTTGAATAATATCTTAAAATGATTAATATAATTGATAAATGTTTTTTCCAAAGAATAGTAGTTTTCTATATATCGTTTGATCAACTTTTTTCTCAATTTAACAACATACAAACAAGTATGTAACATAAAGCGTTTTGATTCACATGTTCCCTAGAACATGAATATATTTATGCAGATCTAAATAGGATATTTATTAATACACTAATATTTCATTTTCATTGCTAAAATGAACGATTTTTTATGTACTGTGCTGTGTAAAAGTATGGATTGGGTAATATACTTTTTTAGAATGATAGAATGTTTTCTTATAAACCAAGTAAATTTATGATCCATGAATATGACTATGCGATTCATGAAGTTGAGTTGGTAGAATTAATATCTTCCTAGAAAATTTGGAGTAACTATCTATATAGATAAATATGTGACATATATCCAGACTATAAATATTTTTAAGTATATTATCCATTAGAAAGATCTCAATCTAAGGAAACAAACATTGTTGGAGCTGCTCAAGGACTATGATTTGTCAATACACTACCACTATATTAAAGACCACAAGGTGGATATAATATTGAGTAGGATGGACCACGGTGTTCTAACTAGGATATGGATTAATACGATTCATATAATCTAGGATCTAGTAAAGATGGATATGGTAATGTTTAGGAAAAGGGTTTAATCGTTATTTTCCTAAGATATTTATAATCCATATTTAGTATAATATATATATAAGTCCAAATTGGATGATAAGAATTTATAAAGGATTATTAAACAAAAAAAGAATACCAAATTGATAGACTCTATCTATGAATATGGAATACTGATGTTTGGGAAGAGGTTATATGCTTTATCCACACCTAAATAGAGGAGTTATCTACTAGATAAAGCACACAACTCAAAATTATCTATAAACCATATTATAATGATGATATATAGGTATTTAAGACGATATCTCTGGTGGGATGGTATGATATTGAAAAATAAATATTATGTATCTAGATAATTAGTTTGTTATCAAGTAAATATTGAAAGAAAAAAATCTATGGGAATCAAGAAACCTATACCTAAACCTATATTGAAGTTTGATAATATTATAATATATTTTTTTCAATAGAATTTAAAAAATCCAAATAGTAATGATGCTATATTAGTTATCATTGTCCACCTTACCAAATTTTCACATTTCTTTGGAGTGGAGAAAGACCTTACCTTGAGTGATTTTCTTGAATATTTATCAATAAAATAATGATACATCATAGGGAAAATATTTTAGTTGTATTTGATCATGACCACATGTTTTCATATAAATTTTAGATGAGCCTTCAAAAGGATCTCGACACTAATATACATATATGAACCACATATCTTCTCTAAAATAATGGGTAGTATAAAAAGAAAAATTATGCATTAGAAGTCATGATGAGATCATGTTCTCTTGAATTTATAAGAGAAGGAGATTAGTATCTACTTTTGGAAGAATTTTCGTACATTAATAGTTTATATTAAATATCTCGATGGACCCATATATGAATACAAATGAGATGATTTTTGGTACTTATTTTTTTCTATGAAGTTATTGGAATAATGTTAGTAGGGTCAGAAATTATGGAGGATACATAAGTGAAATTATAGGTTCTCCGTGAGTATATCAGTGCATCTTAAAAAAATTAAAATTTCTATTTTGATTATCAGAGGAAAGAAATGTCATTTCAGGTGGGGATCATGTAATATTAATGGGTTTACCATGGAATTGATTTGTAATATTTTGTAAAAAAAAGAGGTCAATACCTAGGTACAATGCGAATTTTGAAATTTTAGAGAGAATTTGAGATTTATCATACTAATTAGCTATGATAACCAACCATTTTAAGGAAACTTAGGTTTTCCATGTTTCATTATTGAGCATTTAAATTCTGGATACAACCCATGTACTCAAATATGATGGAATATATTTAGAACCACACTTGTATTATAATAAAAATCATATACATATTCTAAAAACTAGACAGTAAGTATTGTGGAATCATAAAACGTAGATGGTGAAATTCCTTTGGAGACATAAAACACTTGAAGAGAAAATATGTGATAAAGGAGAGGATATGATGAAGGAATAAAAACAATTTTTTAGATTCAGAAATGTATCCAATTTTGAGGATGAAGTTATTTAATGGAGGGGGGATAATGAAATACCTAAGACCGTACTATACTAGGTAAATTCTATATCCAAAAACAATTAGAGAATGTCCACTATAAAAAGGATCCTTTCATGAAATTACTTAATGTTTATATTTTAATTTAAATTTAACAAATTTATTTATATTTTTGATTTATAATGTCATTATTAGATTAAGATAAATTTTATGATATTTATGAAATTGTAATTTCTAGGCGAATAGTGAAAATACAGTTTTTATTAAATATGAATCTTTTTTAATTATTATTATATAATAATGACCTATTAGATTATTTATCTTTTTAATTGTTAAAATGTTTATTTATCATGTAAATATATACATTTAAAAAATAATATTTTAAATTTAGAAAAAACATGATTAATATTTTCAATAAAGAAGTAACGTTTTCCCATAAAAACTATTTTGGTATTTTCTTTTAATTAAATATTATTCAAGTAAAATTTGGTTTTTTATTTATTTTATACAAAATAATTTTTTTTATAAACCAATTTATAAAACTAAAATCGTATACATCTATAACTTTATCATATATATAAATTTTAAGGTTATAAATACACTTTTTTTGAAACATGATTATACACTATACATCTGCTAATGTTAAAATTCATTTTTATAATGCATATAAATTTTATATGGAAAAAATTATTTCATATTTATATCCATTAGTTATAAATAATTTTATATGATCAAATTTATTTTTAGGAATAAAAATTGAATTAATTAGGTAAAAACTGGCTACTATGGTAGAACATAAAAAGGTAAAAGTAAACAATATAGGGGTTATGAGTTTAAAAAAAATAAAAAAACATGTTTATAATTTATTGGGTAATATATTATATAAAAAATATAATTTCTCCAAAAAAATCCTATTTTTGAGGAACATTATATCACACCCCAGATCTGTATTACACAGTTTAACATGATTTTTTGCACAAGCATCACTTGATATAACATAGAAGATCTAGAGTAATAGTTTATTTGGAGATTAGGAACATTACATAACAAATTAGATCATAAAACTCAAAACATATATATTAAAAACATCCTTTATATAACCCTAACATTCCCTTGTACTTAGCATTGCATGGGATAACCTGAGGACATGAATAAGAAAAGGGTGAGCTATAAAACCTAGTAAGGGAGTACACAAGACATTACATTATTAGTACAATAAATGTTAGGAAATAGGCATATAAATGAATCATAATATAAGTATGAACATATTGTCATGGTATAGCATGATTATTATACCATGGAAATGTGGAAACAACACTTAACATTGTATTAGTATGAGCCAATGCTCATTGCACATAGAGCATGAGTAAAACCTCATGAAACTTGAATTATAACGAGTAAATACTCATTGAAATTGAATTATAATTAGTAAAATCTCATTGCACTTGACGTATCATGATACTAATCTTTACCTAATGCATTGGAGAACTTTCAGGGCACCCCCTTCATAAACATTTCATTTCATGGATAAGTGTGCCATGTGGATCGAACAACATGAAATCATTAATCATAATTTATTGCAAGATAAATGGATGTGGAATAAATAAATGAATATTTATAATCAATATGAAAATGGGCATAAATGTTAATACACTTTATAGAGAAATGGGCATGTTATTCACCAGACAATGACATTGGCTTGGAAAATCGTGGTGCAATTTCGGCAACTAAACGGCATGACATAAGAATTAATAAATATGGTTGATGTGTTAGAAATGGTTGTTTCATCATATTTACATGAAATGGTTTTTAAAGAGGTTATATAGGAAAATTTCTTAACATATGTAAGAGAATTTATGTTGATAATACAAAAGAAATTATTTAATGTAAATGAGAAGAGGGAAATTCCATATAAAATTTCAGCATAGTAACAAGTGTACATGTGATGCATTAATGAGAGAGAAATAGGTATCTGATCATCTCAAACATAATGAGGGGAATATGAGGGAGGTGATAAATCATACCCCAAAATTTTTAATTGAATGCAAAAGGGCATCAGAACATAATGAAATTTGGACAAAAAATGAGAAAAGAAGAAATACCATACTTGGAAGTGTGATCTCAGAGGATTGTGAGAGGCTTGAGAGAGGCTTCTTGGGGGATGAGGGTGTCGTGGGAGGATTATAGAGAGAATATGGTATAAGTTGGATTAAAATCAAAGGATTTTAGTGAATATGAAGAAGTAGGAGATTGGGTGGGTTTATATAGGAAAAGAGAGGAATTATTTATTGTTTAGGTTTGGGACACGAAAAATTAAACTAATAAAAACCACAAACCATCCCATAGGTTTTTACAAAGGGGAGTTGGAAATAATATTTTAAAAATCCAATGGTCGTACTTCTTAAAATAATAGGGTTACTTATGTGGAGGTGAGTCACACTCTCAAGGAAAATCAATTTAGAAGGTTAAAATGTATTATAACTCTTGGAGGGTCCCCTAATGTTTTGTATAAATAAATAAAACAAACCCAAAATGACAATATTTTAATGGTAAAACATTTATTAGCCAAAAATAATGTGTATTTTATTTTTTTACATCACTATTGGGTCATTATGATGTCATGAAACACATTATATATTTAAACGGTACATAATTTTTACCCAGTAATTCAACTATCTCAGAAAATTATGAAAAATTCATTGTTGTATAGTTTCAAAGTCTTGATTCCCAAATAATTTTTTTTTCTATAAATAATTTACTAAATATGTTAATTATGCACTTTTAAAATAAAAACTAACATTTACTGAAAATTCATGGGTTTTGACAAAAATAGCTTTCAAACCATAATAAAAATTACAATTGTATTTATAAAAATTATATGATCATTTATATTTAATAAATATTAATTTCATAATAATATTTAATTAAAATATTATTTAATTCATAAAAAATCCATTAATTCATCAATATAGATTTCTTAAATGAATAATAACTAATAATAATAATATTTTGTTGTTAAAAACTTTTTTCAAAGAAATAAAAAATATATATATTCTCTACAAAAAAATAATGTACATTGTGCTAGGGCCTTGTTACACAACCCCTAATAACACCCACATATGACCCAAGGGTAACGTGTGCGATGTTGATAGACTCTTGGGGTGGCTCAGATAACATTGCTCGGGTGGTAATCTCTCTCAACTTCTAATTCTCCTGTAAGCAGTTTCAGATGAGCTTAACTTGTTGAAGCTCATCTTACGCTTGGTCAAGATAAAGTCCCAATGATTTCACCTCATTTCCATACTTGAAAAAAATGGGATTCATATGGATAAATTATATTGGATGATTCCATCACTTCCATTGTCTATGTAAATTGGATTTGTTAAACCCCTATATTTATATTAATCATGTGATCACTATTTAACAATTATATTAGCGATGGTCACAATGCTTAACAATATTTTAAAATCCAAAAACATAAAACGAAGGAAGTTCATATGTTTTTATATATCTGTGATAAGAAATTTATTTTTATCAATAAGAATTTTCACAAATTAATGTTTGAGTCATTACAATCACCCCCTTAAGAAATTCCTCCATTGAAATTTCCTTTTACATTCTAAGCTACAAAATGGGTAGGGTACATTCACTTTATTTCCACCTCCAGTTCCAATGATTCCTCGTCGTACTTATGGTTTCACCGTAGTACCTTGACCAGTTGTTTAGTCTTGTTACGTAGAACATTTTCTATATGATGCAAAATCTTCTTTGAATACTCCTCATAAGAAATATCATCCTCTAACTGTACTACCTCTGAAGAGAGTAAATGGGAAGGGTTTGGTATGTATTTTCATAAGTGGTACACCGGAAAAAAATCATGTACTTTGGACATGGTGGGTGGAAGTGCTAGCCGATATGCCACAAGCCCAACACGACCATGAATCTCGATGGGGCCGATATACTTAGGAATTATCTTTCCTTTCTTTCAAAACTTCACGACCTTATTCCATGTAGATATGCATAGAAATACCATGTCTCCAACTTTGAACTCAATGTCTCATTGATGGTTATCTGCATAACTCTTCTGTTGACTTTGGGCTGCATTGATACGCTACTGAATAGTTTCCATCTTCTCCATTTTTTCTAAGACCATTTTAGGTCCTATCATCTTATGCTCACCGACTACATCCCAACATTCCACTATTCTACACCTTTTCTTATAAATTGGTTTATATGGTGCCATTCAGATCCTCGAGTGGAAGCTGTTATTGTAGGAGAATTCAACCTATTGACTATATTGGTCCCATATTCATTTAAATTCAATAGAATATAACATTAACATATCTTAAAGTATCTGAATAGTTCGCTCAGATTGGCCATTAGTTTGAGGATGATAGGTCATACTGAAGATTAGTTGAGTACTTCGAGCATGATGGATACTTCTCCATAACATTGAGGTGAATCTAGAATCATGATCGGATACTATAGATAGTGGTACTCCATGTATCCTTACCACTTATTTGATGTAAATCTGTGCAATTAGATCCAATGAGATGTCCTCTCGAATCACAATAAAGTGAGTTGTCTTCATAAGACGATCCACAATGACCGATATAACATTATTTCCACTTGATGTCCTTGGTATTCCATTGAAAATGTACATGGTAATGTTCTCCCACATCCATGTTGGTATGGGATGTGGTAGCATCATCTGCTCAGAATTTTTCCTCTCAGAATTCAGTTGCTGACATACCAGGATCTTTGATGTATATTCACCAATATCCTTTTTTATATTGTCGCAATAGATGTTTTCTAGGATATCTTAATACATCTTTGTTCTCCCTGGGTGAATATAGATGGTTGAGCTATGTGCATCTTCTAGAATCCCCTTATTTATATGTAGATCATATGGTACATATAATCATGGACCAAATATTACAATTCCATCCTTGTCAACCACAAACTCTGAGGATTCCACATTTCTGATTTCTTCCACCTTTTTCAAAATTAACACATCATTTCATTGAGAATCCTTTATCTTCTCTATGAGGGATGGTTAAGAAATCATTTGAGAAAGGATTGATGATGTTCCTACCTTAATAATTCCAATTTACATCCTCTAAAAATCTAAAAATAATGGATCCTTTTCAATTCTCATCATTTATAAAGATACATGATCCTTTCTACATAGAGTATCTTCCACCTTGTTTACCTTAACGGGATGATATTGGATTGAGCATGCATAATCTGTAGAACCCCCATTTTGAGGTATATAGACTTTTTTATTCATTTTTATGTGTTTAAAGTGCATGGGATGAGTTGGGAAGTGGTTTGGAGAGTTTGGAATGGATTTGGATGAGTTTGGAGGCTTTTAAAGGGGTGCACGGTTTGTGCACGGTTAGTGTAAACCGTGCAGATGCTCTAGGAAACCATATAGAAGGAGACATTAGGCATTTCACGGCCTGCACACAGTTTTCCAAACCATGTAAGGAAACTATGCAGACCCTGGCTCTCGAGGCAGTGGTGTACACACGGTTAGCGCACAGTTTTCCAAACAGTGCAGGCTAATCATGCGGCCATTTAAAATTAGGGTTATAAACTCCGGGCTCACTCCAGATTGCCTCATTTCACTCCTATCTTCCTCCCACTCGAGCCTCACTCAGTATTTTTAGTTATCAAGGGTTGGAGGGGCTCTCCCACACGTTTTGGAAGCGATTCCAAGGGGTTTTAGGTGGATTGAAGGTGATTTCTCCCAGGTAAGTCTCTCCTATTGTTTCTCTTATGTTTTCCTCTAGATCTACATTCCACTCTTTCTTGGTTTTCTAGATCTACACTTGTTGTGTGTAGATATAGGGTTGGGGTTGACTTGGATGTCAATATTAAGGCTTGTGAATGTTTGGGAAAGGGATCTAGAGAGGTTTCGGTGGTGTGTTCACCGGTTTTGAGGTGCGGTGGCTTGTGGGTCGTATTCTCAGGAACCCTAAAGGTAGGTGGCTTCACTCTCGACTCCTCTTATTAGAATTGGTTGGTTTAGTTTCAAATTGGTTATTTTAATGTTTATGATTGTGAAAATAATTGAAGAAATCTTTTTTAGTGATGATTTATGGTTTTGATGAAATTATGAAATCTTGGTGTATTGTTGTGAAAAGTGATTTGGATATTTGAATTTAAAATGATAATTTTAAATTATGAAATTTCTGAAATTGTAAACGGTTTGATGAGAAAGGGGATTTCAATAAAATGGTGTTTTATTGAAATGGTTTGATATTGAACTGACTTTGATGGATTTGGTTTTTAATAAAAACAATGTTTTATTGAAATGGTTTAAATTGGTTGAACGCACATGGTTTTGATGGAAAATGGATTTTAATAAAAGGAGTTTTATTGAAATAATGGCTTTGACATGATTTTTGGGAATGTGTGGCGTGTGTTGATATTTTATTGTACGAGGCTTGGTTGAAATAGGACCTTGTGCTTGGTGCCAAACGTTTAACGGAACAATGGTAACTATATGTACGAGGCTTGGTTAAAATATTACTTTGTGCTTGGTGCCAAAGGTGTAATGGCACACGAGAAATAATTACCTTGTGATGACTTGGTAGATAGACAAGAGACCGCTCTTGAGTATGGAACTGTCATAACGATGCATGCATGGTTGATTTCACTGGTTTGTGTAATGGTTGGGTATGCTAAAATGGGATGTTTGTGAAATGGTTTGGAAATTTTTTTGGTTATTTTTTTGGAAAAATATCGTATTGGAAAATCCGGTTTAAATTTCACTTGGATGCTTTTGAACATGGATCATTTTGTAAAACATGTTTATATTTAGTTATAAACTGCATTGGTGAAATTGGATTATATACATGGTTTTTATATAAATGTTGGTGAACCTTCTATCCTAGTGGCATGAGTAGGGAAGTCATTTATGGGAAAACCTACGGAGATTTAGTACTCACCCCCTGCTTTGGCACTGTGGTGTCTTGGAAGATGTTGTGTACCGTGACGTGGGAAAAGGTAAGGCATCCCCCTCCTTTAATAGAGAATTGTGATGTCATGGTGGAGCCTAGAGCTGGGAGGGTGGTATGGAGCTGTGGTGGTGTCATGGCTTGTTGGTGTTTGGATGTTTAGTTTCTGCATTGTACTCTGATGTGTTGTGGACATGTATAGTTGTATTGGGTTTGGTTTGTATTGTGGAACAACTTCGTTGTTAGTGGATGGTTTGGTTGGGTTTGTTAACATACATCATATAGTTTGTAGATTATTTTGTTGGTTTTGTCTTAAGGGCATATCGTTCCCCAATCTGTTCTCGGAGCCCTCGACATTTATTGCCAGCCTTTGGCACCTTGGGAATGTCGCTTAAGGCCAAGTAACCCTCACTACCTCATCAACCCAATGAGGTAGGGACGGGGTGTTACAAGTGGTATTAGTTTGTTCGGTCCTTCGGAGTTGATTCTCGGATTTGGTGTTGACATTCGTTGTGGAACATTATTAGAGTTGGGATGGTAGCAAGGTGTATGAATGTCGGAACATGGAATGCATAGCATATAAAGACGTAGATAAACCTTTTATACTGAAATTCAAGTTACCAGGGAGTTGGGTACATAAGTGTTTTGGAGACACTTATAGGCATTGGAGATCACATTGTCGTGGGTGTAGAAAATGAGATGAGCATGGCATGCATGGTAGAAATGACTTCCCTCTAAGATGCATATTTCATTGGGGAATAATTATTTATGGTTTTCTATGAATGTGTGGATTTTGAAAAATCTGAATGGGGTTTCAAAACGGAAGGATTTGAAATATGGAAACTGATGGTATTTTGAAAATGGTTTGGTTTTAAAAAATAGCGACTCATGGGAAATATGAACTTGTGGAAATCCTTTTTGTGATAGTATTGAGTAATGTGACTTGAAATGGGATTTCGTGATGTCTACAGAAGTGAGACTCATGGTTTTTTGTTTTCTATTTAGAGAAATGGCACCGGAGAGGCGCAATTTCTTTAGACTGAAGCAAGAAAATATGTCTGTGACGGAGTATGAAACTAAGTTTATGAACTTAGTGTGGTTTTCACACGAGGTGGTGGGTAGCACGTTGTTAAAAGATCGTATCTCCGAAGCTGGTTTGAGGCAGGACATTCATTCCAAGATAGCAATGCTGTGTATAGATGATTTCACAGAGATTGTTAATAGAGCCTCGGTGGCTGAGTGGGATCTCTTGGGAGCTCCTGGTGGAGGAAGCATGGCGGTACCCATGGGGAATTGTGGGAACTCTAATTCTAGGTTCAAGCGAAAGAGGGACACTTATTCCCAGGGTGGTAATATGGCATATAATCCGACGAGAGGATCGGTAAATCTTCCTCTAAATCCCCAGAGCAAGACGAGATGTTTTTCGTGTGGTTCTATGAGCCACATCAAGCAGCATTGTAAGACACAACCTTAATCATGTCATAATTGTAAGAATATGGGGCATCTGCAACATTATTGTCGGAATGCTCCAAGGTCACGTGCGCGTCACACTCCCCAGGGATCACAGACGTCGTATGCTTCGATGGGATGGGGACAACAATATACCCATCATAAGTAGAGTAAAGAGTGTCATGGTGATTCTATGAATACCACGACGCCTCAACAAAGAAATAAAGAGTAGAGTGTGGGAAGAAAACATGTGTTCGGATCTGAACATGTTGTGGTGGATGATCAGTCTGTACCATCCAAGGGGCAAGGTACCATTATTTTAAATTCTACCTTGATGGAAGTGTTGTTTGATACGGGTGCTTCACACTCATTTATTGCTGCATGTGTGGTTGATTTGCTGGGTTTAAGGGTAGAAATGATGCCCTCCATTCTGAAACATCAAACTTCTCTGGGTCGAAGAGAGTGTCGAGCCTTCTTGTGTAGATAATGTTGTATCATTGTGGGCAAGGTTGAGATAATGTGGAATTTCTCAATGCTTGAGATGGATGAGAATGATGTAATCCTGGGAATGGATTGGCTGTGACTTTTAAGGCCCACATCGACTGTGATGCGCAGACAATGGCTTTTACGACACACGATGGTGTTAGACATCTCTTTATAGGAGAGAGACGTGAAAGGTAGGGTGCAACGGGTTTGTTGGCACTAGCAGTGGGTACGTTATCGTATCAGTTGGAGGTGTTATCGTTGGAATCGGTAGAGGGTGTTGAGAATAGTGTTCCTCCGGCAGTGGTGGATCAGTTCAAGGATGTTTTTCCTGATGAATTCTCTGGGTTACCTCCTATAATTGAAGTGGAGTTTACGATTGATCTCCTCTGGGGACCAGTTCTATACCACTATCATCTTATCGGATGGCACTAGCTAAATTGCAAGAACTGAAAGTCCAATTGGGAGAGTTGGAAAACAAAGGGTTTATCCAGCCTAGCACGTCTCCGTGGGCGGCGCCGATGTTGTTTGTGAAAAATGAGGATGGAACATTGAGGATATGTATCGATTATCGTCGACTTAACCATGTTACGATAATGAATAGATATCCACTTCCAAGAACTGATGATTTGTTCTACTAGTTGAGGGGATCCCAGTGGTTCTCCAAGATTGACCTTAGGTCGCGATATAATCAATTGCGGGTAAGGAAGGATGATATTCCTAAAACAGCTTTCAGAAGTAGATATGGCCATTATGAATTTGTGGTTATGCCCTTTGGTCTAACGAATGCGCGAGCAGTGTTCATGGAATTGATGAATCAGATAATTCAGAGATATCTGGATTCATTTGTGGTGGTGTTTGTAGATGATATTCTGGTGTATTCAAATACAAGGGTGGAGCATGAGCAGCACTTGGCGATCATTCTGGGGATCTTGAGGGATCATTGGTTGTATGAAAAATTGTCAAAGTGTGACTTTTGGATATAGGAAGTTCATTTTCTTGGCCATGTGATTTCTGAAAGGGGTGTTTCTATAGATCAAGAAAAGATAGATGTTGTTCTCCCGTGGCATCCACTAATGAATGTGTTTGAGATACGAAGTTTCCTTGGTCTAGCTGGGTATTATCGGTGTTTTGTTCGTGATTTTTCACATTTGGATTTGCCGATGACAGCATTGAAAAGACATAATGCTCCATTACAGTGGAATGAACATTGCCAACAGTGTTTGAAAGAGTTAAAGGTTCGTCTTACATCAGCACCAATCTTGGATTTTCCAGAACAGGGAAAAGGGTACGCGCTGTATTGGGATGTGTCAGAATCAGGGTTGGGTTTCATTCTCATGCAAGGGAATCATGTGGTTGTGTATGTCTCCCGGTAGTTGAGAGTGCATGAGAAGAACTACCCAAATCATGATTTTGAGTTGGTATCAGTGGTTCATGATTTGAAAGTATGGCGTCATTATCTCTTCAGGGATAAATTGACGATATATAGAGATCATAAGAGCTTGAAGCATATTTTCTCACAAAGGGATTTGAACTTGAGGCAAAGGAGATGGATGGAATATCTCCAGATGTTTGATTTTGACTTGATGTACACACCAGGTAAGGGAAATTCGGTGGCAGTTTCATTCAGTAGGAAATCATATGCTCTGGATCTAAAATTGGCATCAGACCAGTGGTAGTTGATGTCGGTGATAGATGATATGCGGTTGGAATGTGAGGACCAGGGCGATAGAGCAGTCTTCTTTCAAGTTTTGTTGATTCCTGACTTGGTGGGCTTGGTTAGAGAGGCACAAATATCTGATTTGGAGTGTGTGACCATGGGGTTGAGACTCAATGGTGGGGAGACCATTGAGGGTTGGCAACTGAATGGACATTAAGTTTTGTGTTTTTAGAATTTGATGGTGGTACCAGTTTCTTTTCAGAAGGATCTTCTTAGGATATATCATCATTCAAGGTGGGCTGTTCATCCTGGAATTCAGAAAATTTATAAAGCTTTGAAAGCACAGTTCTGGTGGGCTGGTATAAAAAAAAGTGTGATAGAGTTTGTTTTAAGATGCTTGACTTGTCAGCAGGTCAAGGCAGAGCATCAGAGTCCAGTTGGGATGTTGTAGTATTTACCAATCCCTATTTGGAATTGGGAGCAGATAGTGATGGATTTTGTCACTGGTCTCCCAAGAACGGTCAGAAAGTACGATGCCATTTGGTTGATAGTGGATCGTCTAATGAAGTCGGCCCATTTCATCCTGATTTTTGAATCTCATACAGTGGAGGATCTATCCAAAATATATATCCAGGAGGTGGTAAAGAGGCATGGTGTTCTAGTTTTGATTGTATCAGATAGAGATCCGAGGTTTACATCTTGTTTTTGGAAATCCTTACAGTAATTCCTTGGAACACATTTGACAATGAGTATGGTGTATCACCCTCAGACGGATGGTCATTCTGAGAGGACGATAAGAACTCTAGAGGATATGTTGCGGGCTTGTGTCATGGATTTTAGTGGCTCCTGGGAGTATCACTTGTCGTTGGTTGAGTTCTCTTACAATAACAGTTATCATGCATCCATACAGATGCCTCCGTTTGAAGCATGGTATGGGTGGTCGTGTCGTTCTCCACTATGTTGGGTGGAAATGGGTGAGTCTTCAATGGTTCGACCGAGCCTTGTCCAGGAGACAATGGAGAAGATCAATTTGATCAGAAAAAATGGAGATGGCTCAGAGTTGTCATAAATCGTATGCAGATCATCGTCGACGACTATTGTCATTCGAGGTGAGTGATCATGTTTTCTTGAGAATCTCTCATAGTTTGGGACATCGTCGGTTTGGGAAGCAGGGAAAGTTATCTCCGAGTAATATTGGGCCTTTTGAGATACTTGAGAGGATTGTTGAGGTGGCTTATCATTTGGCATTTTCACCCCGATTTAGTTCTGTGCACAATGTGTTTCATGTGTCGCAGTTGAAAAAGTATCGGCTAGATAGTGACCATGTAATTCGTTGGGATCATGTTGCGCTAGAACTGGATGCTTTGTTGGTGCACATGCTTGTGCGAGTTGTGGATAGGAAAGAGAAAGTCTTGCATGGTAAAAGCATCAGTTTAGATCATGGTTTGTGGCAACATGGTAAGATTCAAGAGGAGACTTGGGAGCGGGAGAAGGAGATGGTCGAGCAGTGGCCTGAGCTCTTTCGGCAAAGGGCGGGTTCACTACTTTTCATGGACAGAAATTCCAATGGTGGAGAGAATCTAACACCACCCGGTTTGAGTTATGTAGCCTTTGTTTACGCATATGTATTTGTTTAAAGTGCATGGGATGAGTTGGGAAGAGGTTGGGAGAGTTTTGAATGGTTTTGGATGAATTTGGAGGCTTTTAAAGGGGTTCACGGTTTGAGAACGGTTAGTGTAAACCGTGAAGATTCTCCAGGAAACCATGCAGGGGGAGACAGTAGGCCTCGCACGGCCTGCGCAGGGTTTTCCAAACCGTGCGAGGAAACTATGCGGACCCTGGCTCTTGAGGCAGTGGTGTGCACACAGTTAGCGCACAGGTTTCCAAACCGTGTGGGCTAACCGTGCAGCCACAAAAAATTAGGGTTATAAAACCGGGGCTCACTCGTGATTTCCTCATTTCACTCCTCTCTTCCTCCCACTCGAGCCTCACTTGGGATTTTCAGTTCTCAAGGGTTGGAGGGGCTCTCCCACACATTTTGGAAGCGATTCGAATGGGTTTCAAGGTGTATTCAAGGTGATTTCTCCTAGGTAAGTCTCTCCTCTTGTTTCTCTTCATGGTTTTCTAGATCTACACTTGTTGTGTGTAGATCTAGGGTTGGGGTTACCTTGGATGTTAATATTAAGGCTTGTGAATGTCAGGGAAAGGTATCTAGATAGGTTTTGTTGGTGTGTTCGCCAGTTTTTAGGTGTAGTGGCTTGTGGGTCGTTTTCTCGGGAACCCTAAAGGAAGGTGGCTTCACTCTCGACTCCTCTTCATAGAATTGGTTGGTTTAGTTTCAAGTTGGTTATTTGAATGGTTTTGATTGTGAAAAGCATGGAATAAATCTTTTTTAGTGATTATTTATGGTTTTTTTGAAATTGTGAAATCTTGGTGAATTGTTGTGAAATATGAATTGGATATTTGAATTTAAAATGTTGATTTTAAATTATGAAATTGATGAAATTGTAAATGGTTTGATGAGAAATGGGATTTCAATAAAAAGGGTGTTTTATTGAAATGGTTTGAGACTGAAATGACTTTGATGGATTTGGTTTTCAATAAAAAGGAAGTTTTATTGAAATTGTTTTAATTGGTTGAACACACTTAGTTTTGATGGGAAATGGTTTTCCATAAAAGGTTTTTTTTATTGAAATAATGGTTTTGACATGATTGTTGGGAACGTGTGGCATGTGATCATATGGAATTGTATGAGGCTAGGTTGAAATATGACCTTGTTCTCGGTGCCAATGGTGTAATGGCACACGAGAAATAATTACCTTGTGACGACTTGATAGATTGATGAGATACCACTCAGGAGTACAGAAATGTCATAACGATGAATACATGGTTGATTTCACGGGTTTTTGAAATGGTTGGGTATGCCAAAATGGGATGTTTGTGAAATGGATTGGAAATTTGTTTGGTTATTTTTCTGGAAAAATAACTTGTTGGAAAATCCAGTTTAAATTTCACATTGATGCTTTTGAGCATGGATGGTTTTGGAAAACTTGTTTATATTTAGTTATAAACTGCTTTGGTGAAATTGTTTTGTATCATTGGTTTTTATATAAATGTTTCTAACTCTTCTATCCTAGTGGGGTGAGTAAGGAAGTCATTTGGGGGAAAACCTACTGAGTTTTAGTACTCACCCCCCACTTTGGAAATTTGTCGTCTTTGCAGATTTTGCGTACCATGACGTGGGAAAAGGTAAGGCATCTCCCTCCTTTAGTGGAGCATTGTGATGTCATGGTGGAGCCTGGGGCTTGGAGGTTGGTATGGAGCTATGGTGGTGTCATGGTTTGTTGGTGTTTGGATGTTTAGTTTCCTCTTTGTACTTTGATGTGTTGTGGACATGTCTAGTTGTATCGGGTTTGGTTTGCATTGTGGAAAAACATGGTTGTTAGGGGATGGTTTGGTTGGGTTTGTTAACATGCATCATATAGTTTGTGGATTGTTTGGTTGGTTTTGTCTTAAGGGAAAATCGTTCCCCAATCTATTATCGGAGCCCTAGGAATTTATTGCCAGCATTTGGTGCCTTGGGAACGTCTATTAAGGCCATGTAACCCTCAAAGGCTCCTCAAGCCAATGAGGTTAGGGTGGGGTGTTACATAATCCTTGATGAGTTCTTTTCATCTTCTTTTTTTCATATTAAGTTATTTTTGTGTGAATATATATTTTAGGCTCTTGTGATTAGTATATATCGCAAACTTCTCCCCATAGAGATAATTTTTCCTGATTTTCATTGAAAAGATCACAACCGCCAACTCCAGTTCATGTGTGGGATAGTTTTACTCTTGTATTTTCAGGTGCCTTGAGGCGTAGGCTATCACTTAATTATTCTCCATCATTACACAACAAATTCCCTTCTTTGAAGCATCACTAAATACCACAAAAAGTTCTCCACTTTTGGGTAGTGTGAGCACGAGTTCAGTGATAAGCCTCTTTTTCAACTTCTCAAAGCTCTCTTCACATTCATCACTCTAAGAAAAATTTACTCCATTTCTAGTTATCTTGGTGAGAGGTTTGTACAATCACGAGAAATTTCTCACAAATCAGTAATAATATCTAGTTTACCCCAAGAAGATATTGATATCTGTTACCGATGTTGGTCCCAGCAATCCCTGAATTACATCTATCTAGGATGTATCAATAGATATATCTTTTCTTGTGATTATATGACACAAGAATGATAATTTCTTTTAACCATAATTGACACTTGATGTACTTTTCACAGGTATTCTCCTTTTGTAAGGTATGTAGTACAATGATTAGGTTCTCCCCATGCTCCTCCTTTGTTTTGGAGTATATAATAATATCATCTATAAATACTACAACAAATTTGTCGAGGTATTCACTAAAGACTCTACTCATCATGTCCATGAAGATTTTAGGAGCATTAGTGAGTCCAAAAGGCATTATTATGAAATTAGAGTGACCTTACCTTGTACGAAAAGCATTCTTGGAAATATCCTCCTTCTTCATCATTACATGGTAATATCCTTACCACAAATCCACCTTGGAAAATTATTTTTCTCCACGTAACTGATTGAAAAAGTCATTATTTCATGGAAAAGTATACTTATTATTTATCGTGATTTTTATTTAGTGCACGATAATCAATTCAAAGACGCATTGACCCATCCTTCTTTATGATGAAGAGGACTGGTTCACCCAATGGTGAAGCACTTTGGCATATTAACCCTTTCTCCAGATTATCATATAATTGTTTCTTCGACACTTGAATATCTACAACATCTATTCTATACAGAGTCTTGGATATTTATGATTCCCTAGGTATAAGGTCAATTAAGAATTCAGCATCTCTTATAGGAGGAAGACCATGCAATTTCATGGGAAACAGATCAGCGAATTCCCTCACAATAGTCATGTCCTCAAGGAGGGATGCTAACTTAGACTCAATAATCTGAGCCAGAAATGAATGATCATAGGGAAGTAATATCCACACATGATATGATGGGGATAAATAAGATTCAACATATTCCTTTCACTATTATAGAATCAGGGGTTGATTCTCCGTATGGAGAGTTATTTCCATCTCAAAGAAATTTATGTAGGATCTATATAAGGAAATCCAATAAATGCCTAGAATTGCATCAAATTCCACCATATGGATTATGAAAAGGTTATCTGGGATGTTTAATCCACAAACTATGACATGGGAGGGGTTATATTCATGGGATGCAATGATTTCCCCATTTGTTGTACTCACCGACATCTATACTTCCATGATTTGTAGTGGTTCTGGGATTGTTCTACTAAAAATTTGGGATATAAAAAAATTCATAGAACTAGAATAAAAAACTATGTTTTCTATTCATGAATTAATAACCAGTGTACCTGTCACCACTTCATTGTTGGGGTTCAATTTAGTGGTGGGGATTGAAAAATCTCATCTTTACTGCCTTGGAGGTTGTTGGTTGCCTCCGAAGACCCTTTTCGTAGGGAAGTAATTTGAATGGTGCCATGGTTTTTTGAAATTGAAACAAAGAACAACACATTGAATTTATTACAGATAATTCCTCTCCTCTTTTATAGCCATGGTTTTTTCTTGTTTGTAGTTCACAGCTAGGTTACCTTCACTTCCAAAGCTAAAGCATTCCCTTATCCCGTTCAAGCAATTTCTATGGTACTTATTTCCACACCATGGGAAAGTGGGGTGATGGGATTTTTTAGTACCATTGGATTTATCCATCAGACCACCATAATTGAATTAAACATTATGATTCTTATGTCCTTGATACCCCTCTAATTCACCAATCTCCATTTTGACCTTGAGGGAACATCAGACATTTTTTTCACAACTATTGATGTGACAGATCACCATGGATTTCTGTAGGCTATGTTTATGCCCCCCAAACAAGTGGTCAAAATTGTATTTGGGGTTAACAAAAAAGTAGGAGGTGTATCATACAAACCTTTTTATGTTTTCCTTGTACGCTCTGAAGGATTTTTCATCTTTTTTCATGAGGGAAATAATGTACCTTTCCATCTTAAGCTGGATTGTGGGAGGGAAATATTTATCGAAAAATATTTTCTGGAAATCCTTCCATTCCAACACCTCGATATCCTCCTAAAGCTTCATATTTTTTTTTATCAATTTACACCATTGATCGGCTTCACCCTTCATACGAAAAGCTTCCAGGATGAACCTTCTCTCATTCATAACATTAAATTATGGAGTATATGTTTTCAATGGAGTTGATCCATTGTTCGAAGATTGAAGGATTAGATGATCTATTAAATGTTTGAGGCCATTGTATCACGAAGATCTAGATAATGACTAGTTCTTTCTTTGGGGGGGGGGGGGGGTGGTTAACATTCTTTTTGACACATGTTGTATTAAAATCACGAGTTAACTGAAATAGAATCATGACTAAGTTCACGATTCTTTCTCCAATCAGGTTGGGAACTCATTAGAACAGTCATCACATTGATCTTCACATCGGTTGTTAGCCAGAGTCCCCCTATTACTGGCCATTGGCTGGAATAGAAAGAATGTTAGGGGTAACACATAAAGGGTAATCCAAAGGAAAAAAAATGGATAACCTATAAATAAATTGTCATTCCTTAACAAATGAATCTATAGTCTAAAATCTATATTCTCTGTGATCTAAATTATAACATATATTCTTAGGGTAATTTTTTATAATTACATTATTAATATTTGATACTAATCTTGTGAATTTACCAAAGAATATCCCTCGTGAGTGTCATAACCAAGAGCGCAACAAGACCTATTTTCTTATTCCAGGATACCCAAAGTCATCCCCGAAACTCCTTGTCAGAGTTTTCAAACCTAGGTACATCTATGTCAGAGTCACCTCTTTCTACTCGTATCCAGATAGAGATGCATTTTCCTGATAAAACAATTAATATATAGTCACCAAAAATTAGGGCTGTATTTATTAAACTTAGTCTGTTCTCTAAGGAATCACTAGGGTTCTTTAATCCTAATTAAAAAAATAACTAAACCTATCATCTGATATCAACTATCACAACCCTTTTCTTTATTACATAATTAAACATGATTTATTACATAAACGTCACATGATTCAACATAGAAGATCGAGAGTTCTAGTTTCTTTACAGATTAGGAACATTACAAAACAACACAAAACATAAGAAAAACAACTTATTTATTTAAATCTTTTTTTACATAACCACAACATTACATCATACTTAGCATTTCATGGGATCACCTGAAGACATGAATAAGAAAATGGTGAGCTATAAATCCCAGTATGGGAGTAAAAAAGACATAACATGAAGAGTACAATAAATTCTAGACAATAGGAATATAAATTGAGCATAAGAGAAATATGAACACAAAGGCATGGCATAACATTGTTATCATAACATGGAAATGTGGAAACAACACTTAACATGGTATTAGCATGAGCCAAGGCTCATTTGACATGAAGCATAAGTAAAACCTCATTGAACGTGAACTATCATGAGTAAATCCTCATTTAAATTGAATTAGAATGAGTAAACCCTCATTTCATTTGACATATAATCATACTAATCTTTACCCAATGCATTGGAGCTCTATCAGGGTGCACCCTTCCTAAACATTTCATTTTATGTATAAGTGTGCCACATGGATCATAGAACATGGATTCATTCATCATAATCTATTCCAAAAATAAAGGGATGTGGAATATGTACATGAAGATTTATAATCAATAAGTAAACATTCATAAATGTGAATTACCTTGATAGATAAATTGGTATGGTATTCACTACACAATGATATTGGCTTGGAAAATCGCGTTGCAGTTCCGGAAGCGTAACAACGTGACCTAATAATTCATTAAAATGGTTGATTAGATAGAAAGGGGTTTCTCATTATATATGCATACAATTTACAGTAATGAGGTAATATAGATACATGTACCAAGATATGTAATTATATTTATATTCATAATGCAAAGGAATTTATTAAATGAAAATGAGAAGTGATAATTCCTTATGGAATTTTAGCATAGTAACAGATGTACATGGGAGGAATTAATGAGAGAGAAAGAGGTCTCTCATCATCTAAAACATAATGAGGGTAATATAAGGGAGGTGATAAATAAAACACCAAAATTTTTAATTGGAATTAAACGGGAATAACAATATAATGAAGTTTGGACAAAAAATGAGAAAGCAAGAAATCTCTAACTTAGAAGTGTGATCCCAAAGGATTGGGAGAGTCTTGAGGGAGGATTCATATGAGATTGGTTCCCATTAGGAGGATTCTATCGAGATGAATGAAGATGTTTTAAAATCACCAATTTATTTTAGTGATTTGAAAGTGGGAGCTAGGGTGGGTTTATCTAGGAAAGGAGAGAGAATTCTTTATTATTTAGGTTTAGGACACCACACATTAAACTAATCAAAACCAAAAAATAGACAATGGTTTTTAAAATAATTTTTTAAAAGGGTAGTGTGAACCTAAATTTTATAAGGCAAATGCCCTAAAATATTAAAATAATAAGGTTGATTATGTGGAGGTGAGTCACACTTTCATGGAAAATCGATTTAAAAGGATTAAATGTTTTTTAACTCTTGGAGGGTCCACTAATGTTTTGTAAAATAAATCAAAGAAACACAAAATCACATTTCTTTAATGGTAAGACATATATTTAAAGAACATAATGTCTATAGTATTTGATTACATCATTATTGGGTCATTATGATGTCATAAAACACATTATATACAAAACAGTACTTAATTTTTACCCAAAAATTCTATTGTTTCAAGGAATTATTAAACATTCACCATTGGATAATTTCAACGTCATGATTCCCAAAATAATATTAATTTTATCTAAATAATTTTAAAAATATGTGAATTTTTAATTTTAAAATAAAAACCGAAATTTATAAAAATTAATGGGGTTTTGACAAAAAACAGCTTTCAAACAAAAATAAAAAATTACAATTCTATTTCTAAAAATTATATGATCATTTATATTTAATAAAAATTAATTTAAAAATAATATTTAATTAAAATATTATATAATTTAAAATAAATCCATTAATTCATCAAAACCAATTTCTTAATAGAATAATGACTAAAAAAATAATATTTCTGCTTTAAATACTATTTACAAAGTTTTAATAATAAATTGAATGTGTATTATCTATATAAACAATAATGTACATAGTGCTAGGGTCTTGTTACATAACACCTTATAACACCCACTTAATATGGAAGGGTAAGGTGCGCGATAGAGACAAGCTCTTCGGGTGGCTCAGATAACATCGCTCAGGTGGAAATCCCTATAAACTTCTATATATCCCGTAAGAGGTTACGCTTGAGCTTAATGTTATGAATCTAGGCTTGGGCTTGGTCAAGATAGAAGACCAATGATGCCAACACCTTTAAATGATTAGAAAAATGGGATTCGTATAGAGTAATTCTACTAGATGAGGCCATCGTTTTCTTTTTTTTTTTTGAGTAAATTGGAGTTGTTAACGCCTTATATATAATAATCATGTGATCAATGTTTAACGTCTATATTAGCAATGGTCACAATTCTTAATGGTATTTTAAAATATAAAAACATAAAACCAAGGATGTTCATAAGTTTTAAATATATGTAATAAGACATTTATTTTGACCAATATGAATTTTCATTAATGAATGTTTGGTTCGTTACATATTACAAGTGAAACATGCGACTTATTATTTTTAAGTTGAAATATTTACAAAAAATTCATTCTCCCAACATATTAAAGGAGTCCATCAGCACTCCTTCAATAACAATAAGAAATTAAATTTACTCTTGAAAATATTCCCTTATTCTATTAACTATAATAAATTTCCACCCTCTTTATCTTATGTTCATAGCATATTACCCCAAGCTATCCCTTTCTAAAGAGTCATCCAAGGGAAAGCCTAAATCCTCACCATGAGTACTGATTTTCCCAAATTTCATTTCATTTCCATATTAATTAGACAAATATTTTTTCCATTACTATATAACTTAATTTTTAATTTTTATAATGATTTTTTCTATTCGATATTAATATATACTAACCAAATTTACCTTTTTTCTGTTATGGAAAACAAAAATGGCATTCATGTGTGTGTGTAGACGATCACCTATAAAAGCATCATGTTTTATTTTACATTACTATCACAAATGAATATTCTTAATATCGAATTTAATAAATATGTATTATTTTAAAAATATTTTTTATATAATTGAACGATACAACATATCCTAAATTTCTACCATTTAAATGAAAATGAAATGATCAAGGATGAGTACATAGACCAACACCTTCATGGAATGATTGATTTCAATTTTTTTATTTTCATAAATACCATACATGGATGGTAATGAAAAACATTTTAATGGATAAATATTTAGTTTATGAAATTACTAAGGTTCTATTAATTGAAATCAGATATCCTTCTAAAAATATGAGAAATAAATGACAGTGGTAAACTCAACATTATAAAAGTGTGTTCTAAGAGAAAAAAAATGATTTCTTCATACTATATAATAAAATTTTATATGTTATATTAATCTTATAAGTTATTAAACTTAAAAAAACCTTATATTGTAATTATAATTTTGTTATTCTAACATAACAACTTATCCACTCCATAATCATTCATTAAATATGGAATTTTCTTATTTCGGTCAGTTTAAACACCAACTTTAACTGAATTGTAAATTCATATCATTTATGACTATCATAGTATATTTTTTTGTAAGATAATATATAATTAAGTAAATAATGATTTAATTTTATTTTTGGTATGGTAATATTAGTATTAAACTTACTAGTTAAAACATCAACGTCCATTTGTTAAAGGTCATTGAAACTTGCTCATTGTCGATTTCTTCGTTGAGGGTCATAACCAAAACTCCCATAGAATGAAATTATAACATTATAAATAATTATTAATCATAAACTTTTGTACTTTTTATGATATATTAATGATGAAATTTTGGATAATAATGAATAAATACACTACTATTATGAAACTATTTCAAAATGACCATGATTACCCTCACGCGATATTGAATATATATGATAGCAAACAGATATTCATATAGAGAATAAATATAAATAAACTTATAAAAATATAATATTTATTAATAAGGTTCTTAAAGAATTTATTAAGATGTTTTTTTGTTTTATAAGATGTTTGGTCACATTCATCTAAGTCAGAATAAAGGTAAGGAATCTTTGTCTCAAATATCAACTCCTCGAGACATGATTATTTTATACACCACGTAATCTATTTCATTATGTACTTTATACCCCATTAATTTATAAAAAATAATCATGATGTCATTACTAATGGTATTTAATGTTAGGTTTTAAATTCGATCCTTCATTTTATTTTGATTAAAATGTTTTCTAAATCCACCATAGTGCCCAAATCTCTGAAATTTTATATAGTAAAATGTGTTTGTGGTTTTCCACGTAATTAAATGAATGTATCAATACTAGAAAGTGGATATAGTTGTTTCACATGTCAATCTATGGGAACCACCATTAAATATTATTGTTAAGTATCAAATTAATCTTCACACTATGAATTATGAGCGGGGCTAAGACTATAGAATTGAATAGACACTCTAGGGTGAATTTCATTATTTAATTAAAATGTTCCTTATAAAAATTAATCAACGATATTCCTACAATTATTTTGGTCTCTTACCATTAAAAACTATGTAACTCAATATTAATATTTGTTAGATAACTATACACATTGAATTTAATCTCTCCACCACCTTGTATATATTTATTTCATAAGGGTTTTCCTATTACACTGAGAATACCTCATAGTTCTTATATGGATTATGGGATGTTCTATAAGATAGTAACATAATTACAATTATTTATTAGGGAAATTATTAAATTTATCATATTATATTACTCATTATTGTGTTAGTTTTACGGATTCTTTCATAGAAAGCTATTCCATCTATTAAATGGGAAAATATAGACAATCCTTATAACAATTATTTTAATATGGATGTTTACATATTACTTAGATGTGTGGTTTTTTTAGATTTAGTTTATTCATTCCTTAATGTGTTGAATTCATTAAATATAACTAATTATGAGTGGGGTTCAATATAGATATTACCTCAATTCATACGTACGTCTCATGATACAAACAAAATTGGGTATTGGCATATGACTTGCCTGCATACATATAATGCATTGGGACAAGGCCACGATGACATGTATATAATGTATGGCATTATGAATTCCATTATTATGAGACAAATAATTATTATCCATGGTTTTATTTACTAGCATGGATATATTATTCCATCAATTGCAATCATGTATGGAATTATTTTGATATTCTATTGTTGACATACTATTTGTTTTATTCTTAAGATATGATTTCTTACACATTATGATACTCATAACTAATTATCTAATATCACCCTTATTTTTTCAATTCCTCAAAAAATATGAAGAGAACATATAAAATTTTCATGGATCTTCTGGAAGTGACAATAATTTTCTCATGACATTTTTATTATGTATTTTATGTTCTCAAGAGTCATTTGAAAAATATGGATGTATATAGTCTTTCGGGTCTACTAAACTGTTAGATCGTTCCACATCTTCTGTATTCTATGCCAATAATATAATATGACAACTATATCTAGGATCTTAGAGACTGAATTTTACATAAAAAACCACATTTTTTATTTTATTTGTTTTAGGTAAATTCATACAAATTCATAATATCTTAATGTTTAATAATTTAAAATGAATACCAATAATGCAAGTGAGAAATTTATTAAGAAATATTTAAATCTAAATATCATGTTATAAAATAGTATATTTTTAACATAATATATAAAATAATAAAAAATAAATTTATGATTCAATATTTCATTACATACGTGAGGTATATATTTCATAATATTCTTTCTCATAAAAAGATTCATGTTCCTGGACACTAAATGTGTTTGGGATCTATATAAAGATAATATCAATATAAAAATAATAATGAAATTAATCTAAAATATAATTTTTTTGTTTTGAATTAATGGTGTCAGATCCATTAAATTATTTATTGGTCCACTTTCCTACATAAAACACTATTGAAACATATCCAACTATAATTTTAGTTATATACATGTTCTTACACCTGTATATATGAATTTACTATTCTACTTGAGAATCTATAACAAAATGTAGTGACTATAAAATCTCATCCACCTCATGATATGTATGCATTTCAAAAACTATATCTACACATGAATCCAGTTATTATAAAACAGTAATATGTGAGATCTACATATCATATGTTAAAAATTTTCAATGTCTACAATGACAAATAATTTGGTTAAATATATTATTAATATGAGTGATTATTTATTTCACTTATCTGACAATATCTTGAATTCAACATCCAGCAAGGCCTGTGGAATCTATATAATCAATTTAATAAAAATTATCAAATATCATTGTATTATATAACTACAAAATTATTGAATGTAAAATTAATTATTACCACAGCGATAACGTCAAGATCAAAAACAGAATGAGTCATCATACATTAAAACATTTAGTTTGTGGATACAATCATATTATATAAAATTATAATCATAAATAAAATTATATATTCATGTTTTTATAAGGAAATATTTACCTAACGAATAGAAATAAAATGAATGGAAAATATAAATCACGCCAAATCTGTGACAAGTGACTTGTATCAAATATATGAATGAATTGTTTTAACCAATAGTTTTGTGAATGGCGATCTTTTATAATAGACATTAAATATTTTCAATTATGATACCTATTAATTATTATAATATGTTTAGAATATCTATTAAAAAGATCATGATTACCATTATTGTCTCACATGTCTGGTACCTAACCAATAGAAGTTACTTTATGTGAATAACACACCATGATACTCACTCTAAAATTCCCCATGTATACATATTCAGTGCCCATTGGTCTATATTAAACCTTACATTATGAACTTTTACCATATTTAAAAATTGGACCATGTAAACTAGTAAAATCAAATGAGGGTAAAAAATTATTTTATTATAGAGAAAATTATAATAATTTCAATTTTTTTTTTAAAATAATAAAAAAATTAATACACTTCCTACCTAATTATCCCTCCAAAAGATATCAATAATTTATTAAGTAATTTTTTTTAATTGAGTTGTATATATGTGAAAATCTAGCATTATTAGATTATATGCATGAACTTCTAGATAAGTAGACTCTACCCAAACCCTATAATATGAAAAGTGTAATTGAATAATACATCGAGTAAGAATATATTTCCTAGATTAAATATCTATAAGTTAACCCTTATCACTACTACTATAATTATAATTATAATAATAATAGTAAATTAATGTGTATCAATTTTAAGGGAAAATTGTCAATTTTTTTAAATAATATATTTATATAATTATTGTGCAAAAAATAAATCACATATACCATTATTCATGAAAAATGATGATGGTGGAACCCCAGTTGATGGGTTTAGATCATATTTGTTATACACAATTATAAATACATTCTTATATAGAAGATAATTTTATAAATGAAATCATTTTACAAATAGTTCAATAAATCTATACAATTAATAAAAAATTATAAATTTAAAAATGAACGGGAAGTAACATACAACCACTTATTTACAATAAATTTAAATGATACCTCCTTCAATGTCGTCATAATAAAATCATCTATGTGAACTATTATAACTTTTCATGATATTTTTTTGAAATGAAACTAATATATATCATTTCATGTTAAATTAGAAACACATCTACTTAACATTTCAATCAAATATTTCAAATTAAAATTCAATAGAATTATATCAACATATTTTTTTTGTAATTTTGACGAAAATATGAGTTATATTTTACTTATTTACGCATATTTAAATAAAATATTTTAGTAAATACCTAGATATTTTTTTTAAATTTATTTAAAGTAAAAAAATGGAATGATCAAACATTAATAATTTAAATTTCACCTCAAAATGTTTATATAAAATTGAATATTTAAATTGATTAACAATAATAATAACTGCCATATCCAAGAATAAAACTAATTCCATTTACTTGTGTTTCTCTTTTTCATCACCATATAAAATGATAATCTAAAACCCCTTGACATGGAAATCCATATAAATTCATGTCATTATAAATTGGTTGGAATTTGGAAAAATCTGTCTGTTATCCTTTGAGAACTCGATTCCTAAAACAAACATTCAAATATATTTAACATAACTAAATGTTATAATGTTGTGAAAAATAAATCACAAATACATTTTCAATTAACCTAAACTTAATAAAATCGTAAAAATGTTTTGAATTACATCTGAAATGATATAAAATGTTATTTATGAATTTGATAAAAAGTGCATGCCATATATCACATTTCATATCACCAAAATGCATATAGAAATGAATATAAATATATATTAATTATACATATGAGTATGAAAATATAATAAATATTATTTATATATGGTTTAAATTACAAGAATATAATTATTAGAGAAACTAACTAATAAGTGAAAAAAATGTTTCTATGATATTTAACATATAATATGTTATCTGGATAAAATGGTGTCTAATACCCAATCATGGAATCCATCATCAATTAGGGATTATCAAAATTGATTACATTGTTTTTTATATATATTTAATTAATGTAAAAATTCTATAAATTAACCCATGGTTATTGATTTCAATAGATGAACTATAACACCCACTTTTTAAAAATAGAGAAAATAAATTAATTTTCTAGAATCATAATAAAAATGGTAAATTTTATATTAGTTTCAAGGATACATAATTATTTTCATTTCTAAAGTGACATTGAATTTGGAATGTGCGTGATATATTTTTTATTCTATTATCAAATTCATAGTCATGTAAATGGTTAGTGATGCCATATATAGTAACTATGTATTTTATGAAAATATTAATAAATATTTAATTTTCAATCAATTGTTTCTAGTTTTTTATTATTAGTATATTAATTTTATAAGTCTTCGCAGATGAATTTAAATTATTTTAAATTAATTGTGTATATATTCAAAGGGATTTATTTTTTTATTTAAAATAAATATTATTATAGGTTCCCTTATTTTATTATTTTTATAGTGATTAGTATGTATTCCTTTATTTATTATTATAATAATAGTAATTATATTAATGTATTAATAATAATATTATTTATTGGATTAAAGGATTAGAAAGTGTTTTCATGGTAATAAACCCAATTAATATTTTATTGGGGTAATATTAGAAACAAATTAGTTGAAGATAGCTCCACCATCTTATCCCTTTCCCATTTTCTTCTTACTATAGATAATATTAATAATGGGGAAATATTTTCCGTTTTTTCTTTTTATATTTTTTTATTCTTATTACTTCCCCACTACTATTTATAATGTATAATTTTTTTGTATTTATCAATTTTATTTCTATTACTCCAAGATATTAAGAAACACTAATTTTTAAGAAGTTTTTTATTTTGGTATATTGGAGGAGATTTAGTCTAACCCCATGCACCTAGTTTGATTCCAAGGTATCAATATTTCTTTTCTATGCGATCACGTTGACACTTAGGGATTGAAATAACCCTTTTAATTCTCTAAATTAATCAATTTATTTATTTCTCATTTCTGATTAGGTGTCAATGATTTAGTTTATAACATTTATTCTTGGGGTTTAATTATATTCACTGGAACTATGTGGCTGATAGTCCTGTATCACTTTAATTGTTTAATATAACCATTGATGTTTATGATTTTATTTATATTTATTACAAAAAATAAAAATATTTGTTTTTACGTTTTTTATAATTGTTGTATATTTTTCGGAGAATAAAATAATTCATTTTTTTATCGTTTTGTATAATTATTAGAAACATAACATCGGGTTTGATTATTAAATTTATAATGATATGTAAATGTTCTATAAAGCTATTTTAAATTAATAATGCCTAAGTTTTCTAAAATTTTAATTTATGGAAAATATTAATGAATCATTTTTTAGTGAATAAGTCAATGATTGGAGATAATATGTACCATTTTATTTGATATTTATTTAAAAATAGCTTTCATAGGCATGGAAATAACTTTTAATAATAAAATCACTTTTTTAGTTTTGTGAATATGATTATTTAGATTCCAAAATTCATTGCTCACACCCTTGATAGATTTTGTTAAATGAAGATGAGGTTTATGATTTAATTTATATATAATGGTTATATTTGTATTTTATTTCATGTTGTTTATCTAAGATAATATTCAAGAAGTGTCACTAGATTTTATTGATGAGATAACCTATATAGTTTTGGATAAGGTTTTCTAAAATCTTTTTAATTAACTAATTAAATATTATAAAAATGAGTTTTATGTTAGAAATTTTCACAATAAGGCTAGAATTTATATTTATAATCAAGCATTTTAAAGGTGAAAGGCCCTATATTAGGATTAGTATATATAATTTTTTATGTGTTGTAGGATCACACAAAACACTTGTGGGATGGTTCCCTAGAGTGATATTCTTTATTACATCCCTAGATTTGACATGGTTGATCCCAAGATATATTTATTTTATTTTATAATAGATATATTTTCATTTTAAATTATATTTTTAACTAATTTTGATGAATTATTGTTTTTGAAATGAATCATTTTTTTTATTTTCTATTAAACATTAATTTTTGAATTATTTAATTTAAAAAATATTAGGGTTGGTATGTCTTTTATATATTTTTATGGAAGTATTTGTTCAGAGTTCATACTAGTTATATTTATAAACACACACCCAATATGTGAACATACATGCAAATGAAACTGTATTTTTTTTGATTTCGAGGAAAGTGATGATGATTATTATAATGTTAGAAATTTGTGGGATACAATCTAACCTTGATCTCATATATTATGTTGATGTTATCCCATAGAGGATATTATCTACTTATGTGATATTTCCTATTTAATTTTATTCTAATATTATGATGTACTATAACACACACATTTATTATGGTTATATGGAAATCGGTATTACCTAAACTTATGACCAAGGAGGAAGATAGACCCCTAAAACATCCCATCACTATTGATTATGGAAGGGTATTCATGATCAATATGGGTGGGGTATATCATGATAATTATATGCTTTATTCTTGATCTGAATGTACATTATTTGATTTGGGTTCATCACATTCATTCATATCAAACATGTTTACTAAGAATGTGGAACCACCGACATAATTGATGGGAATTAAATTATATAAGGGAAAAAGGTGGAACATTGATTATGTGTATGATATATAAATTTTCTCGGTTTGAGATTTATGTGAGGATACTTCCTAATGATCTAGTTCTTCTCCCACTGGATTATTTGATGAATTTTTTATGTATTGGATATCCCTAAATAGATCCCATATCAATTTTTAAAAGGAGATATAATTTCATAAAACAGATCATCTTATTTTCATATATTAATATTAGGATGGTGTCCTCTTAGAAACCAATTCTATGATATGGTATATGTTACCTAGAAATCAGAACCTTATTAATTAAATTAAGTAAGAGGATGTCAACATTGATGACATACCTATTTTACAAGAGTATTTCAATGTATTTATGGATGAAGTACCTATAATTTGTCTTATAATGTGGTTGAGTTATAATTTGAGTATTAACTTGGATCAATGAATATCTCAAGGAGTCTCTATAGAGTAACCGTGATTTAATTGGATTAACTAAGTGTGTAGCTATAGAAGAATTTAGGATTGGATTTTAATTCACCCTAGTAATTCCCCGTGGAGTGAACTAGTCCTCTTTATCTAAAATAAGGATGGATTGCTTTTTTTTTTCTTTCACTATCTCAACATTAGCAAGATCAAAATTAATAATAAATATTTATTATCCCATATCATTGTACTATTCATGTCAAAAATTAAGATACGATAAATTCAAAAATATTAGCCTTCAGTATTGATATCTTCAGTTAAGGATAAATATGGAGGATATATTATACACATATTTTTGAACTAGTTATAGATAATAAGAGTTTATTTTTATTCTATTTGATAGGTAATTTCCCTACCATATTCATGGATTTAATTAATATAGTGCTTAGAGAAAACCGTTCTCAAATTGTAGTATTCGTTATGGATGATATTATATATACTCAAAGATCACAAAATAAAACAATGATCCTTTTTTATTGTCTAAAAGTCATTGAGAAAGGATAAATTTGATTCCAAATTTAAAAATATTTAATTGTAGATAAAAATGGTCTCATAATCTGGTCAAGCAATAAAAAATAAGGGAATATCAATATATCCATCAAATGAAGAATTTATTGAGTAATTTTCTGGATTGATTAGTATAAATAGTATTCATTGTTCTCTAAGTTTTTCAGGATATTATTAATATGTTTTGAAAAAATTATGCAATATATAAAATCCACATAAAATGTTAACAAGAAATGGGGAAAAGATCGTTTATATTAAGTAAGTAAATAATAGTTTGGTCACAAAACTTATAGATTTATTAACATAAAAAAATTAAAGATTTGTAGTATATATTGGTGCCTTTATGAATGTATTTGTATGTGTAATAAAGAAAAATGAAAAGGTAATTAATAATTCCTCCTGAAAAGTAAACACTCAAAATAAAAATTAACAGATGCATGATTTAGAGTTGGTATAATTTATCTTTTTATTTTGATTATGCGGTAATTAAACTAGGACGAAAATAAAAATACATAAACTAATAAAAATATCTTGAAATATATATTAACAAAGAACGAGTTATGTATGTAGAAAAAAGAGACGATTGGAATTGATAACATATTGTGAATACTCAACAAATTACCATATGAGGAATGATTTTTTTATTCTATAATTAGGAATGATCATGATACTCTATCAAAAATGAGGTTTGAAAAAAACCGAACACACATGGATATATAGAGAATTAATATTGAAGTCATAATATGTGGGAAAAAAATATTATGTTGGACAAATGAATACTCAACCAGTTATTCACATGAATATCAACGAATAATATAAATATAGAATATGGATAACGAAAATGAACCAAATATTCTTGAGATGAATTTTGTTAAAGATTTTGTTATATGATTTGGAACCTAGATATGGGTCCCCTAAAAACATGAATTGAAGGGGGAAATTTTTTACAATGATAATATATCATACTTCTCTATTCATCTATGATTTAAAATTATATATAGAGACAAAAAATAAATTATTTGGTGGGATATTATTCATTTGGAAAATATAGAATATGTATCTTGATTATTAATATGATATAAAGATAACTATGAATGAAAAAATTTCAAGGTTATGTTGCTACCACTACCCATACCATTATTGTAATGGAAAAAAAAGAACATATATTTTTTCATAGGACTACCCAAAATGTATAAATTAAATAATTCAATTTGGGCTGTATTTGATCTCTTTACAGAGTCAACACATTTAATTTCCATCCAATAATTTTTTCCCACATTCTGAACATACCAAGATATACATAAGAGGATTAGTTAGGAATCATGGTTTACTACAATCCATTATATATTATTTGATTAAAAAGTTCAAATTAAGATTTTAGATAAGTATTTAGAAGTAATTGGAGACATGGATCAGTTTTAAATCTACTTATCATCTTTAGATAGATGATCAGTCTAAATCAACTATGCCGACATTATATGATATGATGAGATATTATTCAATGGATTTCCATTTATGTTGGGATAAAACCCTCCCCTTTTAGAGATCTCAAATAAGTCTGTTTTCTAGTCAATAATTCATATACCATTATATGTCCACCTATGACACATTAATATTTTAAAAATATTTCATTTAAATATATTTTACTGGTTTATCTTTGGTTATTTGAAACCTTAAGTTTAAGGGAACCAAGATATAATATAAAATATATTATTTTTACATATATTTTAAATTAGATGGTGTAAATGGGATGAAATAATTTAATAATTACATAAAAACTACCTACTCAATATTAATGCGTAGAAATTACTCGCTATATTTTTAGCAGTGTGATTTTATTTTTCAAGAATATTTTTTCAACAATGACTTTCATCCTTTTTCAATGAGAAAATATAATAATTAATTTTTTTAAATTTTAGAATATATTTTTTGAAAAAATAATGGAATTTTTAAATAAAAACATCATAATTAACTTTTGGTGAATCTTTTGTATTTTTCTAAAACGATTGATTTTCTAGTGAATAGAGAAAATGGTGATTTTTTACAAAAATGATAATTTTTATTTCTATAGAGAGTATCATATTTGTTTTAATTTTATATAATATTGATATATTTATTAGTTAAATAAATTTAATCTAATTAAATTTATTTGAATCATTATCATACATGTTTTTTTATTTGTACTGTTTTGTTCTTAAAATGAATTTTTTTAAAAATTGTTTTTCATTCCATTGTATGAATTTTTTTGGATGGTAATTTATACCACTTATATAAATTTAATCATAAAAAATGGATTTAATATATATAATCATGAGTTTATAATTTGGTAAATAATTCTTTTTTATTTTTGGTCTAAATGAAATATAATTATTGTAAAATTTATCACCATGATAAAGGATAAATAAAGTAAATCTCATTTAAAACTAAGTTATAAAGACATATTTATGAAAATAATATTATAAACCCTCTTTTACATCAATTTATATGTGAAATTACTGCTCGTTCATACATACGACTTACCATCTCCACGTAGAAAAATAATTTATTTTTCATCACCATATTTAATGTCAGGGAATTATAATTGGTTTTACTTTTATATATGATATTTATGAAATTATTATAATTATTTAATCATAATATCATGTATACCGTATTATCCCACAATCTTTTGGAAAAGACAATGTTTCTCATGCATACGTATGGATTACAATCTCAACGATGCTTTGTGATTCAATTTTCTTTTACATGTCACATGAATTGTAATAAAGATGAATTTTTGAATATAAATAATATATAAAATGTAATAATAAATATTTAAATGGGATCTATTATTTATCTTTAATTTATTAGATTATAATAAAAGTGAACACAATGTTCATGCGTATGTACGACTCACCATTTCCATGAATGGTGTAATTCATTTTTATATCTGTAATTTTTATGAATGATTATAAATATTTATATAATTAATTAATTTATGTATACTATGACTAATATTATTAAAATGATGGTACTATGATAAAATTACAGGGAACGAGACTACGGAACTAAAACATTCTAGGAAATTGATGCAGTTATCACCCGAAATAGTAATTTTAATAAAGAATTATTAATAAACAGGTGGTAAGATGTTATAAATAAATCTTATATGTTATGATTGATATATGGAAATGGAACATATGTATAATAAATACATATTTATGATATATGATTTTTTAACATTAATGAGGAATGGTGATACAAGAGGAAAGGTTTTATTTCACAATATCTCCATTATTTTGGATTATTTATGTTTAAGTATCAACTAAGAAATATTTATCTAGAATTTAAATTTTTTCAATTTTTTTTCAAAAGGGTTTTTACTATTATCCGAAAATTATTTGAAATAATTTTTATACTTGTTTTAATTTTTTCAAAATATTATGAAACGAATATTTTTTATACTTTTAAAATGAGGTACTTTGTGACTTTTCTAAAAAAATAGGATAAATTTTTTACTTATACGGTAGGAGCATATTTTCTTTAAGACAAGATTACATAATTCATTGAATCATCCTTTAAATTTTTAAATTTTAATTTAAAAAATGGTTTTTATTTTATTTTTTCATGTCTCTTTAAAATAGAATTGATTTTAATATATAACCGTTATTTTGAACAATAATCATTCCAATTGATCCTTCATAATCATTTTTCCATCTTAGATGACATCCATTGATGGTAACCATATTTTACTTGGGATATGATTGAATGATACCATAATTTTTATATTTCAATATGGTTTATTTTTATAATAAAAATATGTTGATAAATCCCATTCCCCTTTTCATGTGTTATTCATTGATGACATTCGATTTTTTCATGATTTTTTATTTGATAAATGTTTTATGATCATGTAGAACATCAATGTATGATTTTTTATGTGATGAGTGACACCTATATATCCATATTTTTTTTGGGATAATATGGATAACTCATGAGATAAATATGTTTTGAATGAAACTAATTTCATGTTTAGAAGTTTATTCATGGACCAGGTTGTGATGTCAAAAATATCATTAATGAACCTGTTTTCATTACCATAAATTTATGCATGGACCTAGATTTAATGTTCACAATATTATGTGTTTACCTTGTTTCATTTCCATAATTTTGTACATGTGAATGATTTTTTGTCATTAAATAAATGTGAAAACCTCTTTCTATTTATAAATTTTTACAAAGGTATAAGTTTATGCATATATGAAAACTCCTTGTCTTGTGTAAATTTTTTTATCTCATGAATTATGTTCTTTTTATCTATTATTCTCCATATCTTATAAAAATATAATATTTATTCTAAGACTCAATATTTTGATCTATGATATGATAGGTGTATATTTTAAATGTTAAGTTCATGTTCTCACAGCCTTATTCACATGTTATGCTTATGTAATTATTCACATCTCCCATGTTTAACCTTGATGTGAATTTGATTTCATCATTTTTTATGTTTTTCCTATTTTATAAATAAATTTTGTAGAAATAACGTTTATAATAAGGGTTACAGTTATGAAGAAATTAGTTGGAGACGATATAGATCATTTTATAAACTAGTTCCTTGTGTGCCTCGTTTCCAAATGAACTAAACCTATATGATTTTGGTGGATATCAAAATGTAATATAATGAATTTTCATATAATTATATAAAATAACAACATAATAAATGTATAGATCAATATAGTATGTATTAGAGTATGGTTTAGGTAACCATTGAAAACTATGATGAGAAAACATTAGTAATAACCATTTGAATAATACTATGTATTCGATGATGTCATGAAGTTTGGGTAAGGAAGGGATTATGTGAATTCTGATAAATTACATCTATTTGTTGATACTATATGTGGATATGGATGTAGAGCAGTTATACCCATGTGTAATAACCTCAAAAATGTTGTATGGATATAGACTCGATCATTACATGGTACAATACAATGGGCAATCATGAACCCTTAGTTTTCCTCACTCGAGGGATATTCATTGAATTAATCAATATTCTCTTTACAAACCATTATAATGGACATGAATAGATGATAATCATATATTACCTATATTTAATATATTGTTTCATATATTGAAAAGAACGTGTGATGATTTAAACATCCAATGAATAATGTTCAATGATTATGTGTTTTTTGAAAATAATTATCATTTATTACACTATGTTTTTGGTTTTAGTAAAAGGTTGTAACTATATAGAATCATGTGAATAATGAATATTACATCCAATTAAACTATAGTACTCATGAGAAATAAAATTTCATAAGGGATAAGAAGAAATATCTTGTGAATATTATTAATTAATTCTCTAATTCTATTGGTGGAAACACATATCATGATGAAAATATGAACGCACTAAGGATGAAGCAACGTGTTATGTATTTTTTTACAAGAAAAATACCACCATCCTTATATGGATATTCTGATACACCAGTATATGTGAAATGGGTCAATGAGATGGAAAATATATTTTATTTTTTTAAGTGCCTTGAAAATGATGATTTTTTTCAATATATTTATCATTATAGAGGGGAAGAATATAAGTGGATGAATATTATTTACGATATAAGGAAATAGGTGTAAATTATATCAAGGGTATTGGTTGAGTTCAAGGTAAATATTTCAGCAAGTACTCCCCTTTTATTCTATATAAAAAATTGATAATGAATATCTTGGGAATAAGTTGATAGATGATAACTAAATTAGTATATATAAGAAAAACTCTATAAGAATTGTGACAAGTTCATTAGGATTAATAATCATCAATGAAAAAAATTGATCAATTAAATAGTGGCTTGAAACCAAGTCTTCAAATTTCACCAGACCTAAGGTACTATAGAGTCTTTGAAGAAATTTATTGAGGTGCAATGAATGTGGAAATCGAAGTTGGAAACTATTATGGTTATAGTGAAAAAAATTAAGATAGATATTAATTGAATCTCTAGTCGTTTTCCACACAGAGGTAAGACAAAATTTCAATCTACAACTCTTCAAAAATGTTGGAAACATAACCTAGGTGAATGTATGAAAGTAAAAAATAAAACTTTTGATGTGTTGGATGACTAGCCATCAAGAAAAATAATTTTAGAGTGATGTAATGAGTCTGGGAAATGAAATGATTGGAGACTGAGATAACCAAAATTCACCACTCACACATGAGTTCTATAAAAGGAATGAGTTCGGGAAATATGTCAATTGTTACAAAAATATAAGTTCTATTGAATATATTAATCCATAATAACCAATGAAGTTAACGGAAAAAGGGAAATCTTATTCAATTACAATAGTTGATGATAATATTTATAGTTATAGCACACTTATCCTCCAATCAAAAAATAGGGGATTCATTGTTGTTGCTTTTATGAATAATCCCCATGTACATATTCTCATGTAGCGATGTTTTATCTGATTATAGGAAATCATTATCTCTCCCAACAAAGATTCCATATATATTTCTAAAATAAAGAGGTATTATTTAATTCGGAATCAACCAATTATTATATATTAGTGTAAATATGTACCGAAAACACCAATGAAAATAATTTTGGATAAGATAATAACATATTTAAATAATAATGGGTGAATTATCTTTTATAAGTATATATTATTTTCCATTTATATAAATTGTTAGTACACATTAGAAAATTTATAATAAAGGTATCTAAATTTTGGTATGTGAAATTACGAGTAATTAAAATTATTTATCATGTAAGGATATGAGATAATATTATTCATGGGTTTTAAATATGGTTGGTAATATTTTGGTGGTTTCTTAAGGAATAATACTTGTGGAATCTATTATGATATATTTTTTGATATTTATTCATGAGGATGTAGTATGATTTATCATATCCTATACTAACCATTTTAGTTTTGGTAAATATTTATAGTCTTAAAGAATGAATTATGACTCTAATGATTCTATTAGAAGTTCTCCATGTATGAGAAATTCATCTTGAATATCCATCTTCTAGAGTAAGAGATTTTTTATAATTAGATTGAATCACATACAACAGATGAAATTACTCTTATGACATAGAATGAAAGCAAAAAAATTTATTTTCACAAATATTTTATATAGATTATAATAAATTCCCTCAACTTTATGAAAAATACCTTGAATGAAAATCATTATTGGTTTAATTTTCTTATCGAGAAATCAATGGTATTTTAACCCATCATAAATGTACTATTTTGTATGGTTAAATTTATCCTGCCTATGATCTCTATCACTCTATATGTGTCATTGGATGTTGGGGTTTTCTTCCATATCCATTCATTTACTTACAAACTAAATTCTTATAGTTGTAAACCAAGATATGTGTTATTATTGATTTCCTTCATACCTCCATTTCCCTATTTTCAAGAGGAGGTTTTATTAAAACTTTTAATGAGGTGGGTTTCCAATCAAGTATTTTAAAATAAAAAAACATTGATTACCGATAAAACATTATAAAGAATTAATTTTTTAAATGGGTGGAGAATGTAACACATTGTGATTTTATTATATTTTTCCATTCAAATATATTTATCTTCCTTATCATGCATTACACGAAACTTAGTGTTTTTTGATTCATGATTTACTATTAAAAATAGTATTAATAACAATTTACTAGGTTTTAGGTTATTAAAATGAATAAATTATTTATTATTTATATAATTTTTTACTCAATATATATACGTATTAATTAATCACTAAATTTTAATAATTTAATTTTTTTTCAAAAAATAATTTTTTTCAAAAATGAATTTTGATTTTTAAGAAAATAGTATAATAAATATTTCTAAATTTATGAAAATTTATTATGAAAAATTAAATTCATTATTTTAATCAACATGTCCAAATTATCTTTCAATGAATTTTATGTATTTTTTGGTTAATGGTTGATTTTTCAATAAATAATTAAATATACAGATTTTTATAAAACAATAATTTTTCAATTAATATAAAGTATATTTATATTGTTAATTTCATCTCAAAACAAAATAAGTATTATTAATTTATATATATTATAATTACATTCATTTAAATTATCATTATACATTATTTTTTAGAAGTAAATTTTTGGATTTAAAAAACATTTTTATAAAAAATAATTTTCATTATGGTTTATGCATTTATATTAAAATTAATTTCTTCTACATATATATATTGAATATTGAAAATCATTATTCCATATTTAGAATAATTTTGTTCAAAATTGTTAAATATTCTCCCTTTATGTTTGCCCCAAATGAATAGTAACCGTGATAAAATTTATCACATCGGTAAAGGGTAAATCTGGTAAATCAAGGTTATAGATAATTAAAAAGGACATAATTTGAAACATCTCGGTTCCGGGTTATATAAGACTCTTTGAGATATTTTATTGGGTCATGGATGTAACATATTTTTTAAAACTCCCATCATACCTTTCCTTTTTACACAACGTTTTATATGTATCAATAATGAGAAAGTATATAATATAACCTTAAAATGATCTAGGTTTGGAAACAATGTAATAATAGAATGATCTATCATATATGGAACAACCATTAATGATTATAAGTCCCAATGAAAAGGTTCTATAAAAAAATAACACCCATCTAGTCAATCATATATATCCTGAAATCATATGTTCTAGAACTGTATATGGAAACTATGGGATGTAATAAGAGGAATCCCCCCTCATCAGTTTTCTTTCATGTATTAAATTTTCAAGGCTGAATTTATTTTTAATGGGGTAGAACATAACAACCTGAGTTTTAGTATAATGTTACACCTAAAATATGTATTATATTGTATTGGTTTCTCAATATGAAACTCCAAACCATAAAATACCATGATAGTTTATAATGAATGGATATTATTCACTATAGGGGAGCTATTAATTGAGGAGGTAAAAACATCATTTAGGAAATTTATGGAATAAAGATTCTTTTTAATACAATTTCAAAAACTATTTCTATATATCTAATTAAATTCACTTTATAATTATAATTTATTTAGTAAAATATATATTATTTTTGATTAATTGATGGAAAAAATTAATTTTATTGGTATAATGAATATTAAAAAAATTATTTCTTATAAAAAGAGTTTTTAAAAAGTTTTATGAATATATTTTAAAGTAAAATTTATATGTTTTAGAATGTTAATTTTAAAAATTAAATTAATTTTTTAAAATATCATATCAATAATAACATAATATTTTTTTGGATTTTTCTAAAAATATTTTTTAGGTGAATAGTTAAAAATATGGTTTTTACAAATATCATGAATTTTATGACATTATTATTATATAAATTTGAATTATAAAATATGAACTTTTTTTGTATGACGAAATATATTCTCTATATGTAAAATAAATTATTTAGGAATGGTTTTTAATTTTAAAACCCATATTTAAAATTTTATAACTTCTGTTTTATTTTAAAACAAATATCTAAATAATAATACATATACATTATTAAATTTAATATTTATCACTTTGACAAAATTATTATAATAAAATGGATTTAAAATTTAGAATAATTAGGAAAAAATATTTTAATAATTTTTAATTTATTTTCAAACATAATGGATATATTACATTGGTAAAAACTATTTACCTCGATACAGATCAGAAGGGGTAATAAGGGTCTAATCAAGAGGGAAATTCCTAAATCATGTTTAAAAATCATGTGATAATGGAAATTTGATTCCATGATTGAAAGTATCCACTAACCTCCCCATTATTTCCATATTTGTTATCTACTTTAGTTGATAATAGTTTTCCCATTACTAATATTTTATAGATATTTTAAAAAATTCCATCTTTTTACAATTATAAAAGTGTAACTCCTCTTCTTATATCCCCTCACTTAGAAACAAACTTAGTTGAATTCCAAAAACTACTAGACCCTATACTCAACATTTCTATGACACTTTAAGAGGATCTATACATTTAGAGATACCAATCCTATAAGGGTTGGCCCCCTTTGTAATGGAGATCAAGCATGAAGTAAGGTGTTAATTTCAAACCGATCATTTCTCTTTTATATTTCTTTTTGTACCCTTATTATTCTAAATAATAAATTAATCCAAATAAATATAACATAATATATATCATTGGTTCAATTTTATGCTTTGATAATGATGTTATAATAATTGATCACATTTCACTTTTCTACGAAGAAAAACAAAATTATAAATCTGGCATTATACAGACTACCACCTCCACTACGCAACATGGTTCATTTTCATTCACTACCATGAAAGTCCGATCCTAAGGGGGAATTTAATATATAAATATGATATTTATAACACATTTAAGATTAAAAAATGATGAAATATGATTCTTTTTTTGTTCTCCCATTGAGAAATCAAATCATCATCCGGGCATACATGAAGACTTCCACATCCACAGAATGATTCCTTTCATCTGTCACTTCCATAATTAGGGATGGTATTAGTTTTGTACTTGATGAATATATATGATATATATTTTTAATATATACATATATTAATAATATTTTCTTTTATGGATAACACAAAAATCAATGGTCAGTATAAGGTAATCCATCAATAACGCAAAATAACTTGATACCAATTCAGTACAGATTTTATCTACATGAAATTTGACAAAATATTCCATGTAATGAAGTTATGTAATTATAAGTGTTTATGATACATAAAATCTATATCCATTAATGGATTTTAAATTTTGATATTTCAGAGAAGAAAGAAGATCTACATAGCCTTTATTAACATAGTTCAAAACGGTCATGATGAATAAAAACCAGTGTTAAAAAGAGATTATAATAATCGAATAAATAAATAGAGTTATTAGTAATAAATATTGATTTTGAATATATATATATATATATATATATCCTTTTAAAATAGTTAATTAATATTTTAATCTTTATGATATAGGAGGTTAAAAAACTTCTGTGGAAATTAAATGTAAATGTATGGGACATGGTTACTCAAACTTCATTGAGTAATACAAATAATTATTGAACAATATTTTATAATGAAATAAAATTTTGAGTGAATATATAGAATTATTTCAAGGGTAAATGAGTTTTTGAAAAAAAAAACATCAATTAGTGGTTATCTAGAATATATTTTGAAAAAAACAAAGGATTATTATTTAAAATTGACTCATTACTATGGATTTTAAATTGATGAATACAAAATGTTTTCAAGAAACCTATTTTCAAGATTTAGTATTTCTTTATCTCATATCTCAATGTCATTTTCAGGTTTATTTTATTCAATGGTTATGATGTTTTAATTTATTTTATTTGGTTGTTTTATGTGACCTTTGGGGGATTTTGAAGTTTTTTTATGAATTAATACGGTTTTTTCATAGTAGGAAAACCCTATGTTTTTTAAGAGGAAACCATGTGACTTCTTATAGTGTCATAGAGGAGGGATAATTATTGGATAATGGAAGTTGAATAGGTATATGATGGGTGTTCCTGAAACACCAGGATATGGTTTGTGGTAGTCTTGTTTTAACTGGTTGATCTTGGTTGTTATTACTTGAAGTCCATGTATCTTGATGTCATAGTCTTGTGAAATTTCATCGATTACATTGATATTAAAATTTTATTGTATTAATTTATTAAAATTTTATATGTTTCAATCATATTGAAAATTTATTTGTCCATTTTTTGGTTGAAATTGTTTCGAAATGATGTCTCTAGATGTCAATGGGCTTTTCGCAAGCTCCTGGGGATTGGGAATTCCATTCGGGCCAGTGGAAGGTGCCATTTTAGATAGTATCATGGGAAGGATGTTTAAAATTGGTATTGATATAAGTTTGTTCATAAAAGAGTTATTTTTCATATATCTATTATGATATATGATTTTGAGGATTAATAATATAGAGAATATTAAAAACATGTCGGGGTTCAAGAGGTATTTCACAAACAGGTTCCTGACCACCAAATTTTGTAATGAAACATGAATCTCTTGGGAAATTTGTGAATCACGTATTTCTACTGATATATTATATTCCTATTATTAATGATATTTATATTCAAGACTATTCTATCATTGATTGTGGGTATCTCTTATGAGTTTTGTGTTGTATTAGAAAGGTGACTAGGGGTGCACAGTTCCTTCACATTCTAGTAAACTATGAGAAATTAGCGTGGTTTATATGAAAACCAACCATTGAACTCTTGTATAGATGGATTTTGGTTTCGAATACCATGTTACTAATTCATTAACTATTCTATTTTATCCATGAACATTGATCCTTGTCTATTTAAATCTAAAATGACATCTTTTATATATGGTTAGTTTGGGGGGTTCTTGATTTTAAATGAATTATAATGGGTACAATTCTGTTTCATTATCTTTTTTGGGTGTTATAGTTTATTTGTTGGTTCTGGTTTTATATATATTAGAAAAATTAATTTGAAATCTGATATGATTTTCATTTTTGTTTTTTCAAATATGTTTTCAATTTCCATAGGTTGTGTCGTAATTTTTTTGGATTGTAAAACTTGTTTTTAAATTTTCTTATGTGATATTTTCAAAAGAATATTTGAGATAAAGTTTTGGGATTATAATGGATTTAAAAAAGTAAATTTTCTAGATGATAATTTAGGATGAATGTTTTGAAATGATGCAATGAATCCCATGAGCATGTAAAGATTATAAAAGGTAAATGAATGTTTTTTGGAGATTTCTGATTTTGAAATAAAAGAGTAGTGTTTTTAAAATAAGTAAAAACATTGTATTTTATGGTAGTAATGTTTTCAAAAAAAAAATTTGGGGTTTTATTCAAAGATAGTGGTCTATGTGAGTTTTTTCTTAAGTTTTGTTTTATGCTGATTTGTAATATTTGACTCACATTGTATGAGTTGATGAAATCATGTCTCATGATATCTAGAAATGCCTCCAATAATGTTTTCTGAGAAACATATAAATATTGTTCATGGATTAGATATCTAATTTATCTCTTCATCTCATAAAAAAGTAGCGTCCCAAGGTAAAAAATCTTCTCATACTAAAAATCAAATAGCGGTGTTGGAATCACTTCTATATTTGGACCCCACTTATCCCTTCTTGATTTTCAGACACATTCATAATAATGTGGTCTGGGTTTTTATAAGTAAATGTGGGTCCTCGAGGAGATTAAATAAATATATGATTATTTCAAGACACATGAGGCCCAAAATTTAATGTTACCGACTTACTTATTTTGAAAATCATACCAAGGGTAGTTGGATATTGTAGTCCATTCCCATATACATGATTGTATGTATTTAGAATTCATCAAGTTAGTGTAATTATGACGGATATTTCATGAGGAATTGAAAAAGGATATAGTTTTTGATATCATGGATCTCCTTCCAGGTGATAAATTAATTATTAGTTATGCCATGAAATTTAAAACATTGGTATGTTTATCACTTATTCATTTCAGATATGTATCCCATAATGATTGTTGTTTCAATGTGAGTCTTTAACTAGACCATGGAGTTTTCTCATATGAGATCTATCTAACCTTTTTTCTAAGGGTGGTTGAAAGGAATTTATAAGTGTAAGTGGGTCTATATGAATGGGAGTTAGTGGATAATTTCACATTCAAAATTTTTATAGGAATTGTTTTCAGGTAAGTTGACTCATGGATGTTATTTGATTGGATAAAACCCTCTCAAATGACAAAGAGAAACCTTTTGAGCTTTTAGTGCCAACCACCTGGTCATTATAAAAGGTCATGTTTTAAATCTATATAATTAAATAATTTTTGTGTCCAATTGGGGTATCATTATAATTTTTTATATTGGGATAAAAAAATTTATGTCTCTAATGTAATCTGTTTTAGTGACATTATTTCTGAGGGGTCTTGTATTGCTTGTGAATGATCTTTTTTTTTGTTTACTTGAGGGCCATGTTTCACATAATTTATATATTAATAATTTGATGATGGATTAAAATTCATGAGAAATAATTTTATTCTCATGATGTAAAGTGCTAAATGATGTTATCCATCATTTTAAATAATTTTTAATCCCTTGATGTTTAGTTTCTCACTAGGGTATGGATTTGAGTCATTTGTTTATAACATCGAAATGTTTTTGGTTATGTTATTTAAAAATCAATTTATTTTCCCTTTATTGTTTGGGTCCTTATGTTAGTTTGGGATATATATTGTTTTATTTTTATGACAATTGTAAATCTCTTATTTTAATAAATTTTTTCAGGTTAAATCTGAATATTTTCGGTGATCATCCATTCCACAATCTTATGATTTTTTATTAATTCAGTAGTTTGGTTGTTTTGATGTTTTTAAAGTTATACATGGAAAATAATTTTTCATATAATATGAAATATATGATTTTTTTATCATTATGTGGATAGACACTCAAATGTGTCAGTTTTAGTTTTGATGAACACATTAAAGGATGGGGGTGTGTGTTGAGTGTTCTAGGTTTTCATCGAGTGCATACCCTAAGTGAAATATACTTGTAATTTTTGTTGTATACATATGTGTAATCGAATCATTTATGTATATTGAGAAGCTTTTCCTATTAAAAAATAATTTGAATGTTTTGAGTGTTCTATTCCTTTGTTTCTTCAAATTATTCTATTCAATGATATTTGTGGTGAGTAACCATGGAATCTTCCTTAAGTACAAGGAATGTTTTATAAACTGTTATTCTCTTATTGTTCCAAAATTTTTATAAATCCATAAATTCTGAGAAGATTTATACTATTTATCTAGTTATTTATGGATGTTCACTATTTTATATCATGTGTAATTTTTGTTTATTGACATGTAATGATTTTAATACAGTCTCTATTAAGTATTATTTGTAATGTTGATCATCTGTCATTCTAGAATTCTGTATAGTGGATATTTCATGAGCAAGTCATCCCTTATTTTTTAAACACTACACCTCATGAGTAGGGAGAGAGAATTCATTTTTCATCATTACTTTCTTTATTTGGATTGGATAATTTATGTGGAAGAAAAGTGATATAATGGGCTAAATTATAACATCTTGATGTCACTTTCATGATAACTATTTCATTGATTTTAAGGTTTTTGTACCTTTATCATTTTTTGGTTTATTTTTTTATTTTTCTAGATTCCTGCGAAAATGAACGGTTATTTCAAAATTTTCCACACCATGAGTAATTTCTTAGAAAACTATGTGGATTAGTTTGGTGTCCTAGAGAAGAGTTCAGATTTATCCTAAACCACCTATCCTGGTCCATAAACCATGATCCTTAGAACATAAGAATTACACATGGTTGAGGCATTGTTAGATAAACCATGAGAGAAAACTATGAAGCCTCTCTAGTAATATAGTATAGGCTGTAGGGTTTGATCATATATACTTAATCAATGTGATTATAATCTATTATTTTAAAAATTCATTTATTGACCCGAAATACATCCCTTTGAACCACTTTTTTTCTTATAACCTAGGATTATGAACCAATCCCAACCCTTGATAATTTTTATTACACACTTCTTTATCAAAGTAAAATTTTAAAGATATTGTTGCATTATATCCATATAATTAATGATATAATTCAATTCATTTTGTTCCTCCACCTCCCTCTATATAATCTCAAATTTTCTATAAGGAACCATATATTATGGATTACAAGAATGTATCTATCAGTTATATCATGATCTAATTTTAAATCAATTTTTTTCTATTTTTTGGTTCTCATATTATACGATTTAGTAACTATCCTCAAGAGAAACACATTCTAATTGAATTATGCTTCGATTTAAAATATTACAAGGAAGGTATTTCTTTGTAATTTATTCTTCTTGTGATTAATGTGTTACTTAAACTATCATTTGATCCTTTAAAAATATGTATACATGTTTTATTCATTTAAAATTATAAATGAACCCTTTTCATAAAAATGGTTTTTGGAATGAATGGATTAATCTATAAAATTGGTCATTTATTTTGAAATTAAATTGGTTAGTTTCCTAATCATAGTGGATTTAGTTGTTAAAATTAAAGGTATTTTTAAAATTTAAATGTGATGATTATTTTAAATTTATGTACAAATGGTTAAATGTGTTTTTCTATTAGGGAAATGTTTTTGGAATAATTTAAAAAATCACTTGTCATTTTTATTTTGTAAATTTTGTTTGAAATAATGTTAATTTTTTAATGGGACTAATCAGTATTTCAAGTTCCATGGTTAAAGGCCAATTTGACTTGTTAAAACAATTTTTAAGGGAAACTGGTAATTATAGACCTTAAAGAAGTCTGGATCAATGTGATCTTTTATTTAATTGATAAATTTTTGGATTATAAATTTAGTTTTCTTTAAAGTACTAATGGGTACTTATGTTATCGTTGTAAAAAATCATATTGAACACTTATATATTATATTCTTTTACAAATGGTTCTTGGTGAACAAGATTAAATTGATTGAATCATAGGTTTTACAAAATGATGTAGCATGGGAATATGGTTGAGATGTGGAATTTTCATGATATAGATTTTTTATTGGGAATGGTCGTTCAATTTTTGATATTAATTATATTAATTTTTTCTTGATATATTGCTAAAATCCAATGATTATTCATGGGAAACTAGGCTATCTAGATTTCAAACCCATGATTTGTACTATAAAGTTTTATGCACTTACACCATGACTTGTTTCTTCTAGTATAATATTGATTCATTCATATGAAATTATCTATAGAGGAATGTGTATGATGATTTAGTGATATTTTTTCTTGAAGAGACAACATTGTTACCCAATCTATCATGATTTTTAGTTTCATGATATTGGTGGACTCACTAATGTTTCTATGATTTACTTATAAAATGTGGCCTCAACACTTTTCATTGATATTTGATATGTGAAATTAGTTAACTGATCATTTATCAACACTAGATCTTTCATGGTTGACTTACATTAGAACTATATATATTTTTAATATGAGGGACCTTCTATACCCATGGATCACCATTTTTCCTTGATATGTGATTTTGGTTTTTAGCTAATAGCTACTTTTTTTCTTTATTTCCTTTGTCTTGTGAAACGGTTGTCAATACTTCTCTAAATGGGGTATTTGGATAGAAATGTTTGGGAACATACTCTTCATTAATTTAGTATATGGATTTTATAAGGAAATATGAATGGTTTCAGTTTTTGTTGTTGAAAACCAGTTTTGGTGGAATTATATCTATTTTAAAAAGTATTTCATGCTTTGATTGACCTCACGTAGGAACTATTTTCATACTATTATATTCTGAACCAGAATATTTGAATTACTATATTATGAAATTTTTGTATATTTCTTGGTGGTATTCTAATGGGTTCTATTTTGGTCACACCCGACATATATTGCTTGGTGTACACATATTGCATGATTTCTAAAGATGTGATATATGTTATATTCATCATCCTTTTTTTGCATTGATATAAGATCACATGTGACATTTGAAAATGTAGGTGGATATGGACATCTAAGAGATGGGTTGGGGTATTACTATTTGTAATTTATTTTATTCGATGTTATTATATTATCTCCTTGTTTCTGGATGCAATGGTCTTGTGTAATGTCATTATTTACATTGACATACATATGTGTTCTTTTTTGGTTTACAGATATTTTTATATCTCCATTTTATCCTTGAATTATATCTTATTTTTTAGGTGAAATAATTCATAATGGATGTTTTAGGATGTCTAGGTTCTTATTTCTAACCAATGGGGTTCGGTAATTTCATTTTGTGAAATGTTAGATTGGTTCATTTATCATTTCATTTATAATCCTTGGGAAGTTCATTATAATTTACCTCTCCATCTTTCAAATGATCCACCTCTAAAAAATTTATGAATATTATTACAAACTATATTTTTTATTATGTATATAATGTGGGGAACATGTTATCAATATATATCAATTTATATAATGATGTTTTTTAGAGTTAGGATTTTTTATGAAACCCATTTTATTATAGTTGTTTTTTTTAAAAAAAATTAAGGAATTTTTATTTGGATTTTTTATACATACCATTTTTATTTTCCCTAATATGTTTTTTAAAAATGAATGATTTTTATCAGTATTCTTTATGAAAACCATTTTATTTCAAAGGGTTCTTTATGATGTAATAAACGTGTGATTTTTAAGTAGAACAAGTAAGTATGTTTGAATTACATATTGGATGTTTAACTACATTCCAATGCATTTCATAAGAGTTTATATATCATTATATATTTATTCATGAGTATATTTTAGTATCTAACAGGTATTTTCACTAATGGTATGGATCATGAGTTAAATGATTCCTTATTCTAATTTGTTTTCCACATAAAAATGGTTTTATTCATTTTGATATTATGATTTCATGAATACATGTTTTTGTTAAATGCTTCTATGCCATATTACAAAAATTAATCTTCCATATTGTTATTTTTTGTCTTTATGTTATTATTATATTTACTTACTTTCCCACTTATCTCTAATTACCATCAGTCATGATGTTAGGATACTTCCCTTATGCTAATATTTTTACTCAACCCATCCCTAATGAAATATATATTCAACATATACTAATATTTTGAGATCAACCATTTCTTATTTTTATTCCCTATGTTTTAGCATGATTCATACTAATGATATTGGAACACCCTATATTTCTTAAATGAAGAGAATTATTTTAGATAACATATATGACATGCCATATCAAGTTTAAATAAACCATAAATGTTATTATAAGAATATTATTGTTATCGACTAATTTGTTGAATTAGAGGGTATAAATAAAAATAAAAATATTATGATATATATATATATATATAGGTACCAATGAATACAAATGTGTTGTCTAATGCTTATAAAAAATAATTCAATTTTTTTAGAAAATAATATTATATTTAAAAATTATGTTCCCTTCAAAAATTATTTTTATTTATTTGGTGAGAAAATTTACATTTAATTTATTGAACTTTATGAAAATTTATTTGTTAATATTAAATTATTTTTTTAAATAAACATTGAAAAATTATCTTTGAATTAATTTTTGATTATTTCATGAAATGATATATTTTTTGATTAATAGTAAAAAGAATAGATATTTTTTTAATTGAATAATGAAAAATTGATTCCACATGTGGAACCAGTAGGTTAAAATTTTGAAAAAATGAAGCTATATTTTTTTCAATATTAGTATTTACTTAGTACATTTTTGTCACATCAGTAAGGGATAAATGGGTAAAATAAGTTTATAACTTCTGTATAATGAAATAAATTTTTTCCAAAAGTTGCCTTCATCCAATTTTACTGGTGGAGTTCAACCATTTACATCAATTAATTGAATATATGGCCACTTAGTTGCATATTTCTTCAATTATGACATTTATAATAATTTTAGAAAAGAATAAATACCAAATGTCTCTCTTTTAAGTTTAATATCTCTAATATATTATTATTAAGAAAGAATGAGTAGATGTTTATTTATAAATGATTATATGAAAGATAATTTAATATGAATTATTGATTTTTTAAAATTTTTTTGTTAATGAATTAGCACCCTAAATTCATTCGTAACATCGACACAATATTCATTCTGTTAATAGAAAAATAAAATGATTGATATAAAAAATAAATAAAGTAATAAAATATCAATGAGTTATAAAGTTAAAATAATTTTTATATATGTATAAGACATTAGTTATGTTTTAATGGATTATATTATAATTCCATATTTGTATTGGTGTAATTAATGTGAAATTAAACGAATACTGTCAAAATGATAATAAAGATATTCTATGTTATACAATATTATCTAAAATTATTAAAAAACATGAAAATTATTCAAGATAAAATTAGAATTAGATATATTTGAAAATAAAATCCATTACACGTTTTTTCCTAATTTATACCTTATTGGTAAAATTATAACCCTTTAACTGTCGAAAAGATGTTTCCATTATTATTGTAACAATAGGTTAAATAAGGGGTTAATATAAATGATAGTGTCTAAAACACAATATAAACCTATCCAAATTTTATTGGATTATTAGATTTAAACCTAATAATACCTTATCATATAAAATCTATCCATTTGTAATCATGTTTCTTGAGAATCACATTATTATATTTTAGTCTTTTTGGGTATTTCAATATTTATCATCTCCTCTTTTATAAAGGGAACACCTTATTTCTCCTCATTACACCACCATGAGCCATATATATCAAATTGAAAGTAACAATTTATCTTCTAAACGTATCTATCAATGAATTATAGGTTATTTCATAGTTCGAATAACTTTCCAAGGGTCTTTAATAAGGGATCTAAAAGTTTCATACTGAAGAATATCTTATAAAATACCCCAACCATGTTAAATTTGTTTATTATTATACCTAATATAAATATATGATATGTATATCCTAGATTTTCATTGAGATAGATTTATTATTATTATTTATTTATTTATTTATGTTTTTTTATGTTTTATTGATGTCTTGTGTAGTACGCCACAACAAGATAAGCTTGTACAATACGTAACACCAAAAGAGCTTGCAGTATACACAACACTAATCTTGGCTTTTGATACACAAAATTTTAGTTAATTTGGATTGAATCAATTTCCATAATGACTATGTTTAACTTAAGAAATAAATATTATTACATTACCTTATAACCTAGTCATTATAATGGCAGGTATGAATATTGATAACTTTCTCGAGAAAAACTATTTAAATTCAAATAAGCGAGTTTATAAAATAAGAAAATCACAAATTATGGATTTTATTATGGAATATATATTTAATATATTCAATATAATATTTAAAATTAATCTTACTTGTTTTCTATACAAGTTAAATGAACAAATTTATTTTTTTGGATAAAACAAGTATTTTTAGAAAAAATGTAGGTTTTTCCACCTTTTGATGGAACATCTATTTTAAATATAGTTTTTAATGCTTGTAAATATTATATTTTTCAAAATAAACATCTTATTTTGAAGTGGGATAGAGAAATTTACTTTGGATCAATTTTGGATATTTTTCTAATAAGTTTTATTTTTTGATGAAAAGTAAAATTATAATAAATTTTATTTGAAAAAAAATTCATATAAATAATTTATATGGTTTAATTATATTATTCCTTGGGTTTAAAGTAAAAATGTAATATATTTTTAATTTTTAATATAATTTAGTTCATTGTAATTAATTGGACATTGAGTTCAGATGTAAAAAACATTCAATCTTTTACCTTGTTTTAACGTTTAAAATCCATTCTCTCATTCCATAAATGAGATTTACTAAAATTTAATTACCACAATATATTCATTTTGAATTTTTAAACATTGATTTCAGATTTGGAATCAATAGTTAAAAATTAATTTAAAACATTTATTTTATTTTGGGAATTATGAATAGAAACATCTGTAATTTTTATTAATACGATAAAAGGGTAAATCCGTTAATTAAATATAAGAATAATATTATAAAATTACTCTAAATATTTTGTTAATATCAATGTATGAGTAGTTTTAGACCTAAATAATACTTCAGTTGAAATGGAATCCATTATAATTCACTTCAATGAGGTTAGAACGTTGAATTTATTTTATTTTATGAAAAGTTAAATATGTCTCCATCGAATTATAACAAATAAATAATTTTTAACATAAGGTTATACAAAAGATAAATTCTATTCAAAATAATCATTTTAAATATAAATTTATTTCTTTTTCATGTTAATTTATTTCTAATTTTTAGGAAAACAACAATTACCTCTAAAGATTATGTATTTATGATGAAAAAATTATTATATTGCTGCAAAATCAATAAACTAATTTTTATTTAAATGATAATAATATTTAATGGACAAAAAAACATTCTAAAAGCTTATTAGTCAATTATATCATGACTATAATCAGCCAACCGTCGAGTTATTGACCATCTAGAGCCTTATAGAGGAAATTATAACCCTTATATTATTTTATTTAATGTGATGTTAAACTTGTAACATTCATGTTTTAATAAGTATAAAATTTTTTAATGATCAATTTTATAGAAAATATATTTGAATAAAAGTATTATACTAAATATAATATTTTTTTATTCATCATGTTATTTTAGTTTTAATTTATTTCAACAAATAGTTGTATTAAATAATTAAACAAAACATATATTGTAATTATTTTATTTACATAGATAAAAAAAATAATGTTATTAAATAATTTAAAATAAATATAATTTTGGATAATTAGTATATCAAATAAATTTTATAGACTACCATATCCTTTTAGAAATATAATAAAATTTTTTATTCTAAGTCAACTTATTATGTTAATATTTTTAAAAATCAATGAATTAAATAGTTTCAAAATTTACACAATTTATTTTTTATTAAAATAAGGTTTTACTAAATTATTTAAAAATAATAAAACAATTTTAAAAAAAACATTTAAGAATTATCATATTTTTAAAAATGTTCTATTGTATTTATTTATGTTCTAATTGACTCAAAATAAGAAAATATTCCACCCTTTTAATATTGAATTTTTTGATACCCCAGTTAAAAATTAAGTATAACAACTGAGTATTAATTAAAATGATAAATTTAAATTGATTGAAAAACTTGTATGAAATTTATTTGTTGATGATATTAAAACCTTATATAATTTCATCATAGATACTAATACATTTTGGATGTTTTGTACGTAGTTTTAATTTATTAAAAATTATTTTTTTGAATTTCCATATGTTCCCCCAACCTCAAATATAAAAGGGATCCTCCTCCCTCATTTATTCATAATTAATTAATCCTCCATGTTCATCCATACCATTCCTATTTTCTTTATCAAAATCAAAATTCACATTTTATTAGTTCTAGTATTCTCATAAGTCTATCTTTTGTGCCTATAAGAGGAGATCTATAGGGAGCTCACTAAAGAAAAGTTAATCCCTTTTACCGACTCTATCAAGATAATTTCTTCTTGAACATCCTCTTAACATTATGTTTCAAATACAATGTAATAACTCCAGTATCAACTAAATACCATGAATTTATTAAGGTTTTGGAATAACATTATTCCACATTCTATCAATCCTATGAAAAATGAAATATCCACACGTGCGTACAAACAACTTACTATCTCCATGTTGTGGTGTAATCTATTTTTTACCATCACCATACTTTGATGGGTATGATAATGGAAATAATAACTATATATTTTTATTATAACATAATGTTGAATATGAAATGTCATAAACCATCCAATTTAATACTATTCTATAATTATGGGAATGATATCATCGGCTGTACGTATATACGTCCTACTATCTACAGGATGCGATACGATTCATTCAACATGATATTCATTAAAATATGATTATATAATCGTATATATTAAATAAATATTATATACACATATATTTTTTCATATCATTTTTAATGATATATCTATGAACTATGAAAGATAATATGAACTTATTCAACAAAACATGCATAAGAAAATGAAGCAGTTAATGCCTGAATAACAAGTAATAAAGAAATTTCATAAACAAACAGATGATAATATGATCATATATAAAATAAAATTAATTTATATGATTCTGGAATAATTTAGTGAAATTATTTAAATTATTATATAGGTATTTATGATTCATTCAATGGATATCGGACCTATGGTTAGAGATAATTTCACAATCTAATTATTATGCGAGATTGTTTTTATGTAAATATATACTTGGGTTTATTTATCATCCATTCCCATGTTCTATAAATATTATTTCATAAAAATTTTAACTATTATACTATGGATTTTTAAATTAATTTTTATTGATTGATAATTTTTTATTAAATGTCATGAAATGAATATTCTATCATTTTTTATACAAGGTACATTTTGACATTTCATAAAAAAGTTCCAGATGAATGTTTTTAACTTATACAAAATGAATAGTTTTTTATTATTTCATAATTATTTATTTCCAAGAATTTTACTTTATAGGGTTTCAAGGGTACATTGAAATAAATTATTTTCTTTCAAAAATTCACTATGTTTAAAGAAAAGAAAACGTTTTGGAAGAAGAAATGATATTTTACACAAGAATTAATTTCAAGTGTTTTATCAATATTATTTTCTATCTAAATTGAAATTATTTAATAAAGATATGTTTATTGTATAATATCCTTATTATTCATATGGATTGATTATGTTTTTGATGGAATTTTATTTATAAAATCCATTTATTTACCATGGATTATGTTATATTGGAACGATGTTTAATAAAACCATTTTAATCCTTATGATATGTTATGATGAATGATTTATGTTTTTGTGGAACACCTAAGAATGATTAAATTATGTGAAGGGATAGACCTATATATCCATCCAATTAATTGTGTAAAGATTAATATCCTAATATATAGACATTCTTGGAACATGAAATGATATTGGTTCAGTATTATAGGGCTAGCACGGTAAGTAAATATAGTCTAGTAATATATGTCTATAAAAAAAGAGTGAAATTGATTTAGTAAATTAATTTTCCTACTATGATGGACATGGAAATGATACTTTGATAATATGGAAATTAAATTCCAGGATTATGTATTTCCCACAATTCCATATTTTATACCAATACTAATTTCTCATGGTTTGTGATTTCTTTATGATTTATGCATTGTAAAATGAAAAGATCTACACCATGGCTCAATATTTTGATAAATGTTATATGTGATATGGTTCTCAAAACTTATTTTCACATTTTTATATTCTTAGTTTTATGTTTTATATGATATTTTCCTTGTTTAACCTGACTTAGAATTTACATCCATCATTTTTATGTTATCTTTCCCCAAGAAATAATTGAAGGTTTTATGTAAGAAAAATAAAGGTGGAGATAATTATGGGAGATATTGAATTTCTCTCGCCAAATTTGAATATGATATGAAGTGGAAATTGATGTGATTATACTAAATAATGTAAATATTTTTTGTTATGAATAATTATTTAAATCTGGGGAAAGAATCATAAAAGTAAAAGTTTTATCCTAGTACATTCATTTGTTGATGAATCAAATGGGCCCTTAAATCATCAAAAATTTATGGATTTTTTATTATATTTCAAATTACCTTATTCTTTATCACTTTCCATCAAATTTTTATGGTTAGATCTTTCTTCCAAGTCTATGTTTTCAAATTACTCATATGTTCTCATATGTGGAGAACCAGTTACTAGTGACTTTGGGTAATAATTATGTTTCTCAGAATAATTTTGAAAAGGATGTTTTATTATTATTTTTTCTGATGTGTGTTTCTATGAATAATCTTTAAAATATTTATTCTTTTATAAAACAGGTGAATTTTGAGAGAGAAATTTATTTTAAGGGGCTTAGAATGTAACAACCTTATATTTGTATGAGATATATTTATTATTATTATTAACTATATATTTATATGTTTTTAAATTTCATTGATATCCTGATTTGTACACTACATAGAGATAGGATAGCACTATACTCAATAATGGATTAACTTGGGGTATAAGAAACACTATTCATGGCTTGTGTTAAACTCAATTTAAAGTCCTTATGAGGGAATTTACTTCATAGAAGAGAGAGTATAAGTGAAAAACTAAATATTATTATGTTATATTATAACATAGTAATTATAATGGCAGGTGTCAACAATAATTAAGTTATAGTGAGAAAATATTTAAACAAAAATAAGGGAGTTTATAGAAAAATAATGTCACTTTTATTGGATTTTATTAATGTAATATATATATATATATAATATTTAATTTATACATTAAAATTCACCATATTTCTTTTATAGAAATCATATATGAACAAATTCAATTTTAAAGACAAAATAATTATTTTTTTAAAAAATAGATTTTTTCTACCTTTGGATGGTGCACCAATTTTTAATCTATTTCTTCATAAATTTAGAATTATATTGACCAAAATAAACTTATTCATTGGAATAGGTATATAAAAACTTACTTTTTTATATTTCTCTAACATGTTTTATGTTTTGAAGAATAGTATACATATTCTAAATTTTATTAGAAAGCAAATTTTTTCATAAAAATATTTTTTATAGTTAAAATATATTGCCGAATGGATTTAAATTATAAATATAATATTTTTTTTATAATTTAATATAATTTAGATCATTGAAATTAATTTTTCTTTGAATTCACATTTAAAAAAAATTCAATTTTTTACAATGTTTTAACTTTTAAAACATATTCTCCCATTCTTTCATCATGATTAATTTTAATTTAATTTCTGGAACTTTTGGGTTTTTAATTTTGAAAAATATATTCCATATTTTATATCAATATTTAAAAATTATTTAAATATATTTTTCTTTTTTGGGTAGTATGAATAGTATCTTTGGTAATTTTTATTTATAGGGTAAAGGGTAAATCAAGTAATTAAGAGTAAGAATAATATTATAAACTTACCATAACACTTTTTATAATATCATTAGATGTGTAGGTTTAGACTTTTTCATCCTTGGGTAGAAATAGTATCCATTGGAATACACATGAAGGACATTACAAAATTTATTTTATTTTATTTAATTAAAAGTAAAATATATCTCACAAAACATTTAACTATTAAGTAATTTTTCATAAAAGGTTATACAATAGATAAATTAAATTATAAATACTCACTTTAAAGATAAAATATATTTATGTATAATAGTAAATTATTTGTATATTTTAAGAACTAAATAATTACCTTAATGGTTTATATATTTGTGAGGCATAAATTATTTAATTGATGAAAAATCAATAAACTAATTATTTTTTAAAAGATAAGAACCATTAAAAGACAAAAAACACTTTAATAAATTTGATTTTTCAATTATATATCGACCATAAAAATCCATGGGTCTATTTTCTGACCATTTGGATCCATATAGAAGAGATTAAGACCCTTATATTATTTTATTTAATGTGATGTTAAACTTGTCACATTCTTGTTTAAGTAAGTTCAATATTATTAATGATGGATTTTGAAGAATATATATTATACTATATGTATTCTCATGAAATCTAATCAATTTATATAAATTATAGTGTTTTATTATTAATTTTTATTAATCAAATATGTATATTAAATAATTACTCAAAACTGGTGTTGTAATTATTTCATTATTGGGAATAACAAATAAATGTTATTAAAATATTAAAAATAAATATAAATTTGGATAATTAATATGTACAATTAATTTTATTGATGACCTAGACCTATTGGTAATATAGTAAAATAGACGGTCCAAAGTTAACTTGTTATAATAATATTTTTAAAAATCAATGAATTAAATATTATAAAAATTGAAACTATTGAGATTTTATCAAAATAATGTATTATAAATTATATAAAAGCTATAAATCATTTAAAAAAAATATATAATAATTATATATACTATAAAATGTTCTAATTTAAGTATTTATGGTCCAATTGACATCAAATAACTAAATATTGCACCATTTTAATATTAAATTTTATGTTATCCTAAATACAAATTAAATAGAATAACTAAGTATTAATTTAAATGATAAGATTTATATTGTTCTAAAAACATGTATAAAATTATTGGTTGACAAAATTACGAACTGATCTCATATCATCTTATAATCCATGACTTTTTAGAGGTTTATGGATTTGGTTGGAATTCATTATAAATTTATATTGTTGGAATTTCCAAAGGTGCCCCAACCTCAACTATAAAAGTGAACCTCATCCCTCATTTCATCATAACCCATTGTGCCTCAATGTTCTTTAATCACCTTCCCATTTACCTCCTAAAATTCCCGAGTCACATTCTATAGGTTCTGGTCTTCTCAAAAGACCATCATTATTTGTTATAAGAGGAGATCCTGTGGGAGCTCGCTGAAGAAGAGGTTATCTCTTTTACATAGTCTCTCAAGATCTTTTCTTCATATACTTCATATTATTTTTTTATTTCCAATAATAAGTAATAAATAAAGTTTAAAATATATAAAGACATGTTATTGTGTTTATGTAATAACATTATTCCACATTCAATCCATAATATGAAAATGTAAATCACTACACGTGCGTACGAACGACTTATTGCCTCCACGTCGTGGTGGAATCTATTTTCACCAAAACATTACCTGGGTGGTTATACATATGGAACTAATAACTATATTTTATTATTATAACCACATATTTATTCTGAAATATTATACACCACCAAACTCAATACCATTCAAAAATTATGGGAATGATATCGTCACTCGTGCGTAGGTATAACATACCGTCTCTATGATGTGACATGATTAATTAAACATGATCTTTATTAAATAACGATTATATAAATTTATTTAATGAATAAATATGATATATATTATGTTAGTATCATTTTTGGATGATATATGTACTATCTAATTAGGATAAGAAGAACTTATTCGACAAAACATTCATAAGAAAATGAAGCAGTTAATCCCTGAATAACGAGTAATAATAAAATGTTATTAACAAAACATATGAAAATATGTTCATATATTACATCATAAAAATGAAATTGATTCTATAATTAATCAATGAAATTATTTTAATGATTATATAGTATGTTTGGATAAATTTAAATGATATCATACATATAAGGGATAATTTCACAATCTCATTACTAACTGAGATTGTTTTTATATAAGTATTTACAATAGTTTATCATACAAGTCCATGTTTTATAAAAATAATTTCATAAAAAGGTCTACAATTATCTAATGGATGTCTAGATAAATATTTTCTTTATTGGTAAAATTTTATTAAATTGTATGAAATTAATATTTTTTCGTTTTTGATATAATGTACTTTTTGACATTTCTGGAAAAAGTACAAGATGATTTTCTATTAACTTATACAACATGATCAACTTTTAACGCTTTCATAAAACCATATTTCCATGAAATTTACCTTAAAAATTTTCACGGTTATTTCGAAAGAAATTATTTTATTTTAAAATTTTGTGGTGTTTTAAAAATAAAAAATATTTTTAAGAAGAAATGATATTTTCCCCAAGAATTAATTTCAAATGTTTTATCAAAATTATTTTCCATATAAGATGAAATTATTTTATAATGATAGGTTTCAAGTATACTATACCTAAAATTCATATGGTTTGATTATGTTTATTATGAAATTATATTTATGAAATCAATTTTTTCATTAATTATGTTTTAATGAATGTTTTTAGAAAACCCATATTATTATTTAAGAAATGATATGAAGAAAGATTTATGTTTTTGTTGACCACCTTAGAATGATTTTATTATGTTATGGGTGGGACCTATATCATCCTCCAATTCATTGGGTAAAGATTTATATTTTATGATATTGACATGAGTACAACATGAAATGATCTTGGTACAGTATTAGAGGGCCATAATGGTATATAACCCCATTTCAGTAAAATAGGGTTGGAATAAAGAGTGAACTCAGTTTACTAAAAGACATTTACCACTATGATGGTCTTGGAAATGAGACTTGGATAATATATAATTTTTTTTCTATCCTTATACTTTTCTACAATTCAAAGTCTCATTCCAATAGTATTTTCCCATGGATCGTGACTCCTTTATGAATTATGCCATATGAACTGTAACGATTTATTTTAGGAATCAATATTTCAATATGTGTTATATATGGTATGATTTTCAAATGTTTTTTATGATTTAACATTCTTATGATTATGTTTTATTATATATTTCATTTTTTTATTTTTACTGAGCTTCTGGGATCACCCACATTATGTTTTATATTCCCTAAGATATAAATAATGGTTTTAGTTAGGAAAAATAATGGTGAAGTTAATTATGGGAGACATTAAAGACCTCTCACCAAATTGGATGAATGTGTTCTAATTTTCCAAAGGCACTAATCCAATATGGTATTTGGGTGTCTCTTTTATTTCATGTAAAAACTATTCATCAAAAGTAATGTAATGTCCATGTATATCAAGATGGGGTCATAATTGTTAGTATCCTAGTGAATGTTTAGTCAATAATTGGAAAATAGTATGAGAAAACATTATTGAGTTCGTTATAACTGTTTATAAGGATATATGTATGTATCTATGGATAAATCATGTTATATGTTATAATCCTTGAATTTTGGTAATGATCATGGTTAACCAAGGATTAAACCTAAGATGTTAGAGCTTCGATGTACTTCCCCTTGATTATTTTGTTTTCATAGTATGTTTTTTCCACTAACAGAATTATTTTTGGGTTTTAGAGAATGGATGGAAACGAGATGAACCATATTTATGATAAATGCAATGGAAAATGCAACGATTGAACTCCTGAACAACCAAATGTTATGGGAGTTGGGATTAAAATTATTATCACTATACTTAAATAAGCTATGATTCATTCTAAACATTCAATGAACAGAGAAGGGGAAAACATTATATTGAGTCCTTCTTGGAGAAACATCCACCTTTTTTTAGTGGGTCTTCTAATCTACCTATTTATAAATAATGGATTAGTTCCATTGAAAATATATTTTCTATCCTTCATTTCTCAGATCATTAAAAATTCATTTTGTTTGTTTATAATTTAGAAGTCGAAGAAGACTAGTGGTGGACTCTCATAAAGAATTTGAAGCGGCAAGATGAAACTGAATTCATGGAATGTGATGAGTTGAAGAACATATTTCTCAGTAAGTACATTACTTGTATTCTTCATACAAAGATGAAAATGAGTTTCTTGATCTTAACAAAAAGGATTATGAATCTATTGGTATATATTTGGAAACTCATATAGAACATTTAATGTATTATTCTAGCTTTATCATCCAACTTTAAAGTAATGTTGATCCATTCTTTAGTGGCATAAAACCATGTGTCCAAATGAAATTTTCTATAAGAGAATTTAGTAGCTATAAAGAGATTATGTGATGTGATATTAATGTATAAAAAGAATTTGGTGTGAAATATAAATATCATGGTTTTGATAAGAAACAAAATATGGATTTAAAGTTAAAATATCAAAATAATGGTGAAAAGAAGATGAGTGTTTCCTTATTCTCAAAGTGTGAAAAAATGCTCGGTGGAGATTCTATTAAAGGGACTAATAAATGTTTTATGTGTCGAAATGAAGGTCATCAGGTAGTTCAGTGTCTAATTAATGTGAAATGGATAAATAATGATGCAAATAGAGAAATGGCTACATATAATGCACGTACCACACTTTAATGATAGAAGAGAAATTAAATGGGGCTCTCTTCAAACCCATGCCCAAATATAAGGGTTATCAATGACGATCGATGTTAGCTACCTCTTATGGCCAGTGACAATGAAAAAAAACATGCGATCACTATTTGAGAAGTAGAGTACAATAACGAAGTGGTAAAATGATTGAGTTTTTTATGTAATGGTATTCAATTATAATATTGTTAAATCACTTTTATGGAATTATAGAACAATTAAATAACTATTGGTCAACTAGGGTTTTTCGATATGTATATCTGAGTATATACTGAGTAGTACATGTAATCGTGAAAAGTGATTCTTATTTTGTTTTGGAAAAACCATTAATGGAGGGATAATCCATAATATTTTCACAATGTTGGGATTAGAAAATAAGGAGTTGTCTAATAGTACTAATAACCACGGGATTGATATGATGACAATGTGATTTACAATATCCTGGATAGATAATATAGATTCTTTGTGATCTATATTCTATGGAATGAGTTAATTTATAAAATAATGTAGGATTTCACAAATGTTATATGGTAATTCATGTTATTCACTTGTTTCAAGAAATTTCATGATGAAGGAGTTCACATGATTAGAATGTGGACAACAAGAGGTACCATTTGATACGTGGGGGAAAAATGTTAAGCGAAGTTAGTGAACCTATTTTTAAATCATTGGATTTTAATTTTTCATAAGGTTAATATGTTTATCAACTTATGGAAAGTATAAGTTAAACATCATATAATGTTTTATTGATTAAAACATTATGTCACTATAGGTGTAATTATTGATATTTGATAAAATCATATAACTGTTTTGTTACTGTAATGATAGATGGAATGATTTTTCATTCTATTTATGGATCTCATGACCAGATAATACATAAGGAATTAAATATTCAACTTCATTTATTGGAATAATAGATAAATTTTAAATTGAAGAGATTATGATTAATCAATTATTTCATAAAATGAAAAATTATTCCAGTCAATGGAATGAATCGTAAAAAAATATTTTATCCTAGAGCCTTCATTTCTGGTGAGTCAAATGGCCCCTTAAATCATCACTAATTTATGTCCTTTTGATCTTTAACTTTCTATTAAACAAATTTCATATCACTATCCATTAGTAATTGAGGTTATATTTATTATCCATATCGTTATTTTCACTTTCTTACTATGTCCTTCAATGAGGAAAACCAATTATGAGTGACTTTGGGTGACTGTTTTGTTTCTTACATTCCTTTTTAAAAGGAAGTTTTATTAATCATTTTTCTGATGTGGGTTTTTGATAAAGGAACCTTTTAAATATTTATACTTTTATTACATAGATGAATTTTGAGGGAGAAATTCATTTTAATTGGGGTATAATGTAACATCTTGATCTTTTTTTGAGACATATTTTTTTCATTAGTTTTTAATTATTTATGTTTGTAAAAAAAATTTATTTATTTTTTTGAATGCTACACAAAGATAATATTTCACTACACACAACACCAAATCAACTTGAAGTGTTCACAAAACCATTCTTGGCATGAGTTACTCACAAATTAATATCATTTTGAACGAATTAAGTACCCAAATGACCGAGTTTAAGTTAAAAACTAACTATTATTATGTTACCTTATAACATAGTACTTATAATTGAGTGAATAAACAATATTAACATCATTTTGAATTTTTTTAAATGAAAATAAGTTAGTTTATTAAATAATATAACACAATTTATGAAAATAAGTGAGTTTATTATGTTACCTTATAACATAGTCATTATAATGGAGTGAGTAATCAATATTAACTCTATTTTGATTTTCTTTAGTAAAAATAAGGGAGTTTATAAAATAAGAAAATAACTCTTGAGGGATTTTATTAACTTTTTGATTCCAAATCTATTTTAAATATTATTTTTGAAATTTTTATATATCATATTTAGCAAAATAAACTTATTATTTCCAATATTGAAAAAAATTACTTTTTAAGTTGTTTTGATATTTTTCTGATAACTCTTCTATTTTGATGAACAGTAAAAATATACTAAATTTTAAATGAAAAAAAATTCATCGAAATAATTTATATTGTTGAAAAATATTATTGAATGGGATTAGAGTATAAAAATAATATATTACTGTTATTTAATATAATTTTTTTCATTGAAATTAATTTTAAATAGAATTTAGATGTCAAAATATTTCAATATTTTGGAACATTTTATCTTTTATAACGCATTCTCTCATTCCGAAAAAATGATTAATTTTAATTTAATTATTGAAACATATAAGTTTTTAATTTTTAAAAATGGATTACATATTTGATATAATTAGGTACAAATTATGTAAATATCTGTATTTTATTTTTAGGAATTATGAATAGTAACATTTGTAATTTTTATTAATACAATAAAATGGTAAATCAGGTAATTAAGGGTAATAATAATATTATAAAATTACTCTAACACAATAAATAATATCATTGGATGACAAGGTTTATATATTAATCATAGTTTGGTTGAAATTGTTTCAAAATTTAAAGAAAAGTTAAATATATCTAACTCAATTTTTAATAACGTAATAATTTTTAATATGAAGTAACAATGAATATAAATCATAAAATAAATACACATTTGATTTCAAAAATGATTTTATTTATAATGGTTATTTTTTAGGTTTTAGGAGACAAATAAATACCTTAATGGTTTATATATAGATGAGGTAGAAACAATTAAAATTATGAAAAATCATTAAACTTATAAATATTAAAATGATAATAACCATTAAAATAGGAAAAACATGACCAAATATTATTTTTATGTATATATAGAACATAATCACCAAAGTTATTATTATTTTCTAGTAGTAGCCTTATCGAAGAGCTTGTGACACTTATATTATTTTATTTAAAGTGATGTTAAACATGTCACATTCATGTTTTAATAAGTATACTCTTTTAATGATGGATTTTCAAGAATACATATTCAACTAAAATTATTCCTAGAAAATATAGTATAATTATATTTATCATCATATTTTATTTTAAATTTATATCTAACAAATAAGTGTATTAAACAATTATAGAAAACAGATGCTGTAATTAATTTATTTCTGGGGATTACAAGTAAATGTTTTTAAAATATTAAAGATTAATACATTTTAGGATAATTAATATGTCCAATGAATTTTATAGATGACATATAACTTTTATAAATACAATAAAATATTTTTTTCGAAGATAACTTGTAATCTTATAATATTTTAAAATCAACAAATTAATTAGTGTCAAAATTAACCCAATTGATTGTTTATCAAAATATTGTTTTGTTAAATTATTTTAAAATCATAAAAAAATTATTAAAAACTATATAATAATTTTTATATGGTCTAACATTTTCTAGGGTATTTATTAATTTTCTGAATTTATATCAAATAAGAAAATATTTCACACTATTAATATTAAAATATTTGTTACCTTAATTAAAAATTAAATAGAATAACTAAGTATTAATTAAAGTGATAATGTTTAAACTGATAGAAAAGCATTTCTAAAAATTTTATTTGGTTATATTATAATCATATATCATATAATATTCAAAACTAATACTATTTTTAGGTTTTAGGATGTGGTTTATATTTATTATAAATTAATATTTTCAGAATTTTCAAAGGTTCCTGCAACCTCAACTATAAAAGTGAACCTCCAACCTCATTTTTTCATAAATCATCGATCCTTTAGGTTCATCAGTCCTATGAATATTTCCTTTATCAACTTACCTAGTCACATTATAGAGTGGTGGCAATTTCAAAAGACCAAATTTAGTGCTTATAAGAGGATATCTAGAGGGACCTCGCTAAAGAATAGGTAATGTCCTTTCTCGACTCTCTCAATATAATTTATTCTTATACATACACTTAATTTATTGTTTCCAATAATATATAATAATAAAATATCATCTATATAAATATAAGTTTTTATGGTTATGTAATAACCCTATTCCACCTTCAATGCAGTGTATGGAAAAAAATCATCATGCGTGCATACATACGACTTACCATCTCCACGCCGTGGGGTAATCAGTTTTTTCACTACCCTTTCATGTGGATGTGTATAATTATTAAAGTAATTACTATATATTATAATTTTTAAATGAAATTTATTATGAAATATTATACACCATCCAATTAAATACTATTCAACAATTATGGGAATGATACCATCAATCATGCGTACGTATGACCTACCGTCTTCATGATGTGATGTGATTCATTCAATATGATACTTATTTCAAAAGGATTATATAATTGTATAGAATGAATAAATATGATATGTATTAGTTTATTATCATTTTTTCAATATATAAATATTACCTAAGAAGGATAACCCAATCTTATGCAACAAAAGATGCTTAAGAAAACAAAGCAGGTAATAACTGAATAACAAGAAATAAAGAAATGTTATTAAAAAATGGATAATAATAGGATCATATATGATATCATAAAAATGAATATGTTTCTGGAATAATTAAATGAAATTATTTAAATTATTACATAGGAGGTTTATATACATACAATGGCTATTAGACTTTAAGTAAGGGATAATTTCTCAAAATCATTTTTATCCGAGATTATTTTACCTAAGTATTTACTAGGTTTTATTAATCATTCATGTCTAGGTATTCTAATAATTTTCTGATAATTTTTTTTACTATTATTATATATATAGTAATATTTCCATTTAATTTTATTTGAATTTTTATTAAATAGTATGAAATGAATTTTTTTCCATATTCGATACAAGGTACTTTTTAGACTTTTCCAGAAAAGTAGGAGAATAATGTTTTTTAAACATATATGGAATGAATGGATTTTAAAACGTTCATAATGCCTTATTTCCAGGAATATTCCCTTACAATTTTTAATATTATTTTCAAATAATTTATTTTCATTAAATATTTAATGACGTTTAATGAAAAGGTAATGTTTTTGAAGATGAAATGATATTTTCATCAAGAAATAATTTAACGTATTTAATCAAAATTATTTTAAATATAAGATGAAATTATTTAATAAGGATATGTTTCAATAATACTATCCCTATTATTTTTATGATTTTATTTGTTTATTTAGAAAATAATTTTTTGGAATCCATTTGTTTTTTCGTGGACTATGTTATGATGGAATGATGTTTAAGAAACAAATTTTAGTGCTTGGGATATGATATGATGAATGATTTATGTTTTTATTTCATAGATAATAATGATTTCATTATGAGATGGGTGGGAACTATATTTCATCCAATTCATTGGGTAAAGATTTATATATGATGAGATAGACAAGGATAGAAAGAGAAATGATATCGGTTCAATACTAGAGGGTTGGGATGGTATATTAACCCAGTTAAGTAATATAGAACAATAACAAAGAGTGGGATTGGTTTAGTAAAGGAAATTTTATGCCATAATTCTCTTATAAATGAGCCTTGGAAAATTTGGAAATTATTTTTTATACATACATGTTTTCCCAAATTCCATGTTTTATGCCAATGATACTTTATCAATGTTTTTATTCCTTTATTATTTATACCTTATGAATTACCATGATTTATTTCATGACTCAAGATTTTGATATACATTACATGTGTTATGGTTTTAAAACATTATGTTCATGTTTTTACATTATTTTGTTTATGTTTTATTTGATATTTTCTTTTATACCCTTACTGAACATCTGAGATCACCCTTTTTATGTTTTATTTAACCCAAGTTAAAAATAATTGTTTTAGGTAGGAAAAATAAAGGTGAGTATATTTATGGGATATGTTGAAGATATCTCACCAAATTCTAATAATGAGTTCCATGTTTCCAAACACACTAAACAAATGTGGTCTTTGTGTTTCTATTTTTATCATGTATTTAGTATTACACAAAAGTAATATAAAGTGTATGTACGTCAATATTGGGACATTTGATCATATTATTAAAAAAATAATAAATTAATAATATTAAATATACTTAAATAATAGTTTAATTACAAAACAATCATTAGTAACCTTATTTTCCATCAAATATGATGTGAAAGTATCGCCCATGTGTACATACGTCTTATAGCCCCCACATTATGATAAAATTTATTTTATGGATTAATATAAATATTGAATATCTATGATATTAATATCATAAATAAGTTTTTTATGTGATGGAATCATGATAAATAGACATGTAATTGGATTTCTGAAAACAAATTTGTATGAAAAATAAAACAATTACCACATTAAAAAAGATGATTTTAATATGAAATCATTATTAAATGGGTGTAGAGATGTTATATGTGGATAATATATGATATTAAAAGTATGTAAATATATAGGGTAATGAATTGAAATAAATCCAAATTTATTATATAAAGGTTAAATAACATTTTTTTCTATTCAAACTCAAGGTAATGGATTTTCATGTCACCTTTATTTCTATGAGACACATAACATATCCAATACTGGTATCATTTACATGGTTTATATATTTAATAATTATGTTATTTATGATTATTATCATGAAAATTATGTGAGTTATATATCCATATTAGGTTATTTTTTCATGTGCATATTGACTCAAAGTTTACCCAAGTGTTACAAATTTTCTGTTACAGTCTCATTGTTTTCCAAAATTATTTTAGATTAAGTTTCCAATGCCAAAATTTAATGATCTACATATAAATAATATGAATAATTTTATTATCTTATACATTTATATACAATATTTTTTATTTACCTACCTTTTAAAACTAAATATACACCAATATTGTTTTATGAAAAAATCATTTTATTTCTCTCTTTGGTAGAAAACCAATTTTTTTCAATGATTGCGCTTTTACTAAAATATTTTTATAATTATTTTCATATTATTATAGTATTTTTTAATGTAATATTAAAATTATTTAATATTATAAAAATATATTAAAATTTAATATTCATTCCATTTTATAAATGTGGTACTTTTTATTTTTTTTCAAAAATATGAAAGGAAACCTTGTTCATATTTATGAAACATGAACATAATTTACTGACTTCATGAATGTTGAATGTTTTTAAGATTCCCATAAATGATTACATGGTTCATTTATTTGAAAAATACATTCCATTATAAATTGGAAATTTTTATATTATAATAAGAAAATTTCAAAATGAAAATGTTATTTTCATCCAGAATATTCCATGTGATATTTTAATGTATTTTTTATCTATGATAACATCCTTTAATGATAATTATGATTTACTTGAGATATTACCAATTGAAAAAAATTAACTTTAATTATTTTCATTGGTTATGGTGATAGTGATTTCTGGATGATTCTACAAATCCAATTTCGTTTCCACAATTTTATAATGTTTTGATGAAACCTTTATAGAATACGTTTATTTTACATGGTTTATGTTATGATTACATAATTAAATGAATTTTAAACACATTTGATTTTAATGAGTTGTGTAAATATGAAATATTTATGATTTTTGGGAACACACATATATCTTTTCACCATGTGAATGGGGGGAATTCTATTTAATAACCACCCAATGCATAGGTAAAGATTGATTTCTCATTAGATAAACTGATCTAAAATGGGGAGTGAAACCTAGTCAGTAAGGGATGATATCAATATCAAAGTCTTGGGAGTAAAAATTGAATTAAATTATTGAATTTGGAGTTACCTAATACACTATGAATTTCTGGGATATGATCCTTGACTATTAAGGAAATAATTTTCTATGCTTATTTGTAGAGGACCTTACCCTAGAAAGTAGGTGTCAGTGCCTACTTTTTTAAATTGGAATAAAATAAAAGAAATCACTTCTTGATGGAATGACTAGTTTATTAATACTGGTATACTATATAAATAAATAATTACAACATAAATTTGAATAAAAAAATTACAACATATTTTTTTGAGAATATATCTATTCGATATAACATGTTCTTGGATATCCTTCATAATACACTTGTTGGGTTCCTACAAAGGAAAACAATGTAGTGGTCAAATATAATTCTCTTTAAGTGTTAAGTATAATGGAAGATATCATGAATTAATAAAGAATAATCAATATGGAATTGTAAATAATGGAACATACATTACATTTAAAAAACATTATTGCATGAATAGATTAGGCATAATAAATATATATTTGAAAATAATTATAAAAATATATCATTTAATCAATTAACTAAAAAATGAATGAAAATAAAGATAATATCATGGAGAAAATATCTAAGTTAATAAGATAATAGAATTCTTAATGAAGGAAAATTATTAACTATATGATATCTTGTTTAAGGAAAATGGAAACCCATAATATCAGGATATATAATAAATACATGTCAAAACTACAAGGTAAAACCCCATATGTTACCTCTCATACCGAGATCAATCCTCAAGACTGTTTAAAATGGTAAGGTATTAACCTATTTCATACCTCAACTCTCAAGATCTACCCTTAATATAATTTAAAATTACAGGGTATAAAAACATCTTTTTTGGCCAACTGATTTTTCTCACAATATATGTTGGTGAATCAATAGGATATATACTGTATGATCCCCACCCGTTACTACATTTACAAACCATTCCTCATATATTTAGTAACTGATACATCACCATTTGTAGAAATTATTTATAGTGTAATAAATAATCATATCCATGATAAATGATATGAATAATTAGGGGAAACATAACGTCTGATGATCATAGTAAAATGAACATTTCAATGGGATGTTAATGAAGACAAAAATGAATCATGAAAATTAATTTCAATACATTCCTTTGTCAAAATGATCATAATACATTGAGAGGGAGAATACATATGGTATCAGGACAAAATATATACATTAGAGTAAGATTAAAGGGTTGTTGTCATTGATAAATCAAATCACTATAATAATATCTTTAAAAATTTCATGAATAAAATTTACCTTTCATTTTGTAAAATTTTTTAAACAAAAATCATTTTAAAAAATTTTTATCTTTAAAGATCACTAATAAAAAGTAAAAATTGTCGGAATACTGGGGAAAAAAGTTTCATAATAAATATCCATGTAAACATGAACATTATTCTTCATAGAAACAAAGGTGTTTAATTCTATACATTCCATACTTGTTAAAAAGATCATTCATTTTACTATGTAAAAAGGATAGGGAAGTTCCTTATTCCAAATATAATAAGATGCTTCCTTTCAAAATTTTTGTAAAAGACAAACATGCATTATCTTGAAAATTAAATTAGAATCATTTGATTTTTTATTAAATTATAATGGTTAAAAATTAATTTAATAAATCAATTCAGAGGTTATAAACATGTTTTAAATTATTTTTAGAAAATATGGAGTTGGATGACAATCGATTTCCGATTGAAGTGAGAAATAATGTAAAAATTTCATAAAAAACATCTCAATTAATTTATGTATCAATGAGAAGATAAATAGAAAAATTAATGGAAAATTAGTTTAATAAATATAGGGTAATAAAATGAAATGTTTTCATTATTAAATCATTAAAATATTTATTTCAATTAAAATTCAATAACAAACTATCTTGATGGAAATTAAATTGATAAATAACATTTTTAATTATTATAACGTTGATGTGTGAATTAATAAATGAATAAATTATATATATCAACTATAAACACACATAAAAAATGTGAAAATATATTATATGTTAATTATAACTCATTATAAACATAATCAAGGAATTACATAATCAATGATGTAGAAGCTTAACCCAATGAATCAAAATTGAGTTAAGAAATCCATTACCTCACGCTTCCTTTTGATTAAAAATCATTAAACTCTTATATAGATGATATAAAAATGTCATTTACTTACAAAAGAACCCTATCAATATTTATAATATCAAATGGGAGCCTTTTTTAACATTTTATAACCTGGTCAATAACAATTTTTAATTATTTTCACTATTTGGTGTGTAAATTGTCTCGTTTTCTTATGCATATTGTTTCATGAATGACCTAGTTCTTTTGAAAATTGTATAGTTATACAAACTTTGGAATCATAATCATGACATAATTATCATATTTTATGGAAATTCTACTTTTCAAATCAATCATTTTTATTTTTTTTATAAAATATATACTTTATGATCTTGGAGACGTTAGGTCGTACATACACATGAGTAACATTTTCATTTTTCAGTGACCATTGTTGAAAGGAGGAGAGTAATATTTTAAATTTATCAAATTGTAATTATATCATATATACCAAATTATTTATTTAAATATAATTTTATATATCATTCATGTGGTGCGGTGATGATAAAATAGTTTCACCACGTTGTGAAAATAATAATCCACACATAGATTAATGATGTTATCATTTTTAAGTTAGTGGAAAGGTATGAAAATAAAATGATATTTTATTGTTAGATAATGATATATATTTCATAAATATCATAAGTTTTTCATTTATATCACATGTAATCATTAAATATATCCCCATCACATTCTGTATGAAGTGATAGTGAAAATCGAATAACATCACTTTTGAGGTGATAGTCTGTCGTACACATGAGCGACTCCATCAAATCACCTATGGAATGGTTGGTAAAATGGAATACATCATATAATTACTATTTAGGTATAATTAATATATAAATAAATAAGTAAATTAATATATATATATGTCGTATTTTTAATTTATACCTATCATTATTCAAAACTATGAGAGGTGGTAATAGAAAAAGGAATGACATTGGTTCATGAGGTAGTACTCCACCATACAAACAAATGATGATTTTGTAACACATTTAATGGAGTGTAAATTTTTTTAGGTAATTAAATTATTATAAAAATATAATAGTATAATTAATATAATGAGTTTATTATATAATCATTTGTTAATAAAAATTTATAGAGGTGGAGGATGAAAAAATATAAAAACACTCATTAAAATTTTTACCTCTTCTTCAGGTACCCTCCTTTTTATTCACTAAATAGTTCCTATGATGGATTTAATCATAGAATAGGTCATATAGTATATTATTAATTGATTTTTTAGTTATTAGGGTAGGTATTGGTTGGATGAAAGTGGTATGAAGGTTTAAAGAAGTGAGGAGATGGTGTGGCCTTTTATAAGGTGTTGAGTGGTACAATTGTATTGTTTGGATAAGATTTAATAATTCCCATCTTTTTATAACAAAAAAGCTTCTAAAATGGTAAAATCATGGAAATAAAATTATAAAGGATCCAATATTTCAAAAAATGTTCAATTGAAATGTTTTTATGTTATTTTATATTTATAGGTTAACCCGACGATAAATATATTTTTACATTAACCACCAAAATTAACTTTTATTCTTACACTATTAATTTATTTACATTTTTTAACTTATTAAAAATTTTAAATCATACATACTAAAAATATAGATCCAATTTTCCACATTTCGTTAACATAATTGGAAAAAGCTTATTTAAAATTAATCTTCCAGAGGTGATGAGAATGTATGTTTTTAATGATAAAATTTTTAAAAGATTATAATATTTTTATATCAAAATTTAATATCAAAATTATTACAATGAACTAAATTATATTAATTGATATATAATTTATGTAATTTTTATTTAGATCAAATTGAAAATATAATTTTCCTTATTAAATAATTTAAATGAAAAGGATTTTTTCAATTAAAACTCAGTACTTTTCAGTTTTCATCAAAGAATGAAACTATTCAAAAACAAAATCCCAAAAATTCACCCTTATATATTTATATTATTATAATTTTGAAAATTATATTTATCTTTTCATTTATTGTTTCTAAATTTTGTAAAAAATAATTATAAATTATGTGTGCAAAGAACAACTAATCCTTCTTATAGAAAAAATAATGGTTTTCAGTAAAAATATCTTTTTTTTAAAATGATGATTATTTTAGTTTTTTAAACTAGATAACCTAAAAATAAGTGTGGACTAAATATATTAAGAATTAATTTAATCATATTCATACACTCCATTATAATTTATGGGTGATAACAATCATATTAAAAAATTATATTTTAATATTATGTCACGTGTCATTTAAAGTCAAACATTTCGTGTAATGAAAATTAAACCCAGTGTTTCATGTAACACATCCTAAACTCATTACATGATGTGACAAAATTTATTTAATATTATGAGTTTATTTAAAAAAAAATTATAATAAATTCTCCGGGTTTTAAATTATTTCTACGCCTATTGTTCCATGATATGTATGCTATCAAATTTAGTGGTCTTATTTTAGAATTTTAGGGTGTTACATTCTCACCACTTTAAAAAAATTCCAATATAAAAATTTAAACATGATATTGGTAATCAAGGGTTTGATTTTTGGAAATAAAATTGTTTATGATAACACATAATAAAAAATTTTAATAAAATTTTCTCTCAAGAAGTGAGAAAGGGGAGTAAAAAGATCATATCAAAAAACACATAACTTTGTTTCTATGTCAGCGAATATTGGTGGAGATTGAAGATTTTTACATTTAATAAACGAATAAATAAATAGAGAAAAAGTTATATTCAATTTATTAAAATAAATTGAATCATCAATTGGAATTTAAGGCCATAAAAATAAAAAAAATCCATGATGATTTAAATGACCATATGATTTATAGGATATAAATGCAACATGATAACATTTTTGATTAAATATAATTTTCCAAATTTTGATGAATTATTTTACTATCTATTAATATAATAAAATATAATTTGATGAAGATTTTTTTAGTTTATATAATCAATTTCATCCCATGGTTGTTAATTGATCAATTTACAATTCATCACTTAGTTAATTAAATTAATATCCAAAAAGGAAGTTTATATGTATGGAGGAAAAAAATAACTTTTAATGGATCAGAATATCCATTAAAGAGTTAAATTTTTTTTTCCATCTCAAACTAATTTCCAAAACAAATATTTTTAGCTCAAGTTATCCAATATTCATAAATCATCAAATTGTGATGTAATTAATTAATATCTAATACCTCATCCAAAGTTCCACTGAAATCATTTCGAAATGGTAATCATTATAACACTTAGAAAAATACAAAGATACAAAATATTATAAATAAGATCACTAAATTTATAAAATTTAACTTCAGATTAACCCCCCCATATAAAAAATGTATCAATTAATAAACCACATACAAAATATGTTAATACCTTAAAAATATATTCTTCAAAAAATGATAATAACATTAATTACAATATAAAATTATAGAAAACATTCAAAATTACTTATTAATTAAGTTAAACACATATTATTGGATATATTACATAAATTCAATGATTTTTTAATATCAATTAATGATATTATAGACTAACTTTTCAATAAATCATCAATCATTTTTAATCTTGTTAGTACAATCCAATTTACATTATCGGAATCAATCATATTTTATCCCAACATTATTATATCAACATCCATAATATATAAGGGTTAAAATTCACTCAATCATGTATTTTAAAATAATCCCAAATTTCCAATGAATCATCTTTCTTGGTTACCATTACCATTTGACACATGATTTTAAATACTTAAAAAAATAACTGCAACACAAACCTTATATATTTCATAGATATTATTACCAGGATATCATTGATAAATTAATAAAATGACATAACTCTTGAGTCCAAACTCAACTACACTAATCCTCCCTCATAATATTTGGTAATAACATAACATTGACCATGACTTGTTAGAATATCTTCTGGTATATTCCTTTAACTCTTTATATATTGATTTGTGTAGTGTCCCATATCCTTACCACTAAATAACTGTACATTTAAAACTTTTTAGTACCCTCAGGATCCCAAGTATAGTGGAATTTCTATCCATAATTTGAAAAACCTACCGTTCCTTTTATTAAAGAACCATGATGAATCTTTCTACAATTATAACATGTGAGAAAATCCTTCTTTCCATTCTTCCATTTATCATTCATTTTCCCTATCATCATTTTCTTCCACTCATTGCCTTCAAAGACATAACACTTTGATAATTCATTCTTATATATTGTTACCACATGATAATATGTCCTCATAGAAGGATTCTATTTGGGATAATAATTACACTGGAAGGATTTAATTGGGCCTATAATATCAATGGTAATTCTTTATCTTTCAATTACATGGATTGATATAGTTCCCATTAATTGTATTGGGATCCATTTATAAATAATCGAATATACTAGATCATATCATATCACTATGAAATATAATGTAATTTTAAAAATCTAATAAATTATATAATATAAATCAAAAAACATATGCATATCTAATATCATAATCCTAATTATAGATTCCTTGGTGGTATCTCTATTGTGAATATTTTATAATAGTATATAAAGAAAATTTGAATTAACACAAGAAAATACCCCCTGAGTGTCAAACCATGTGAGAAGTAAGTCCCATTGTTGTGCATCAGTTCAAGATTGGGTCAGGCCAACATTACCCTTTTGGATTTATTACACCTAGGTTACTTTTTTCTAGAAACATGTCCACAGGTATTATATAGAAAGAGTATTATTTTAAGTAACAAAAAATATCTTCCTTATAAAAACATTAGAACACTATTATATAAATATTCTCAATGTTTATCATGAGGTTATTTTTCCTAATCTATGTTATCCTATGTCTAGTTTCCATGGATTCTACCAAACTCCATATGAAGCCAACCATAGAGAACCTGAACCTAAAAATAGGAGCTGATGCTTTATTACATTGTTATAAGATATAAGGAATTGTGTCTCGAATGACTAAATAGTTCAGAATTCTTGGTAAACTATATACTTACATGATTCCAATTGTACATTTAAATACAAAAATTGGGACATATTGTTTTGAGAATATATTTATTCCACCTAGAATATTCTTTCATATGTTTCATAGTAAATTTTATTGATTCCTAGGAAAGGAAACAAAAAATGATGTGCTCAAATTCTCATTGAGATTTATGTACAATAGAATATATCACTAATAAATATGTAATAACAAATATGGAATGGCAAATAATTGAACACACATGCCATTTACAAAACATTATTTCCCGAATAAATATGGAATGATCGATATGGAAAGGTAATTAATATAAAACCCTTTTTATTTAATCAATAAACTGAGAATGAAATGAATATTGAGAAAAAATCACGGATATAGTCTCTTGTATAATAATATAACTGAATTATAAATAAAGTAAAATCTTAATTTTTAGATGTCATGTTTGAGACACATGAAAACATCTATTTTCAGGATCTATCATCAAGAAAGTTCAAAACTACTTGATATAAATCATCATATTTTTCAATCTAGTCTGTCTCATTAGACCTATCGACACATCGAGGGGATTTTTAATGTTTAATACCACCCATCACTACATGTCCATTGAATTAATTATATATATATATATATATATATATATCATATTATCGATTTAATTCATGAATAATATGATTTATCATCATATATATTTATTTAGTAACAAATACATATTTATCAATATTTCCCCAATAAATTACATAACATTAAATTAGAAACACCGTACGAATAAATGATATATGATTTATGAACTTATCATATTCATGGTGATGATATAGATAATGATGAGAAATTAAATATAACATTATCATAGTAAAGTAATTATTTCAAGGGGAGTTAATGATAATAAATGAATCATAGATGTGTGTATCAATAATTTCAATGGACAAAATGATCATAAACCATCTAGAGGAAGAATAATGATAGTATCAAAACAACATATACCCATTGGAGTAAGATTAAAGGGTTGTTGAAATTTATGGATATATATACCATAAAAATATATTTAAATATTTATTGTGGAAAATATCAATTTCCTTTATAAATTATCAGTTTTAAAACCTAAATTAATTTTAAAACCATTTTATTTGGAAACCACATTATAAAACTAATAATATCTAGAATATGAAGAAAAATGATTTTTAAAAAGTTCTATGTTAGATATACAATGTATTATAAAAAGAAAAAACTATTTTTATATTAATAAATTTATTAAAATATAAAAATAATATCCCATTTTAACTTTAAAATGTTTAGGAATGTTCCTTGTTAAAATTACCATAATAAGAAACCTTTTACATTTTATGTGAAATCAAAAATGCAATATTTTAAAAACAACATAACATTACATTGATTTTTTGTTATAAAAATTAAATATGGTTAAAAATTTACTTAAAACTATTTTTATAAGTTAAAAACACGTTTAAAACATATTAATAAAACATGGTTTTGTAAGAAAAATTATTCTTGACCAAAGAGTGAAACAATACACAATTTTATTAAAAACATATCTCAATAAATTGAAGTAAAAAATATTAAAAAAACGTATCTAATACCTTAAAATATCACGAGTAAATAGAAAATATTGATATTAAATGGAATTATTAGAAAATTCTGTAGTAATTTCCTTGAACTGAAATTCAATAATAAATAATATCGATTAGAATTAGATTGTAAAATAAACCCATATAATGATAATAACATTGAAGTGATATTTAATCAATGAATAATTTTTTTTAAAACTATAAATCAGCATAAAACAAGTGGGAATACAATATAAGGTGATAAAAAGTCATTTAACGCTTAATTTTGAATGACATAATCAATGAAGTATAAGTTAAACCCAATTATGTAAATATTATTCAATAAATCCCTTAACACATGATTCATTTTGACCGAACATTATTTAACCTCCTATATAGTAGTTTTAAACATGTTATTAACATACATCCAAACTATATTAATATTTATAATATAATATGTGATCCCTTAATAACATATTATCACCCATTAGACAATAATCATTAATTATTTTCATTGTTCTGGGTGTAAATTGCCTTATTTTGTTATGTATGTTTTGTCATGGAAGATTCAATTATTTCACATATTATATAGTTATATCATCTCCATAATAATAATCATAAAATAATTAAAATATTTTTAAATAAATTATACTTATACAAACTAAAATGACTGATGTTTAAGACAAATTATGTGCATCATGATCATGGATATGGTAGGCCATACATACACATGAGTAATGTTTGCATTTTTCAAAGTTCACGATGGAAAATATGGAAGTAAAATTGTATCATTACATAATGGTTATAATAATAAATATGCCATATTATCCCTTTATGTATTCTAATATATATAATCCATGTTCTTTGGTGATGAAAAAGGAGTCAAATTTCATTTTAAAGTCCATAGTCCACACATACATGAATGATGTTATCATATTTAAATGAGTGAAAAGGAAAGAAAATAAAATTATATATTACCTTAAAATAATGATAAAATTTTTCAAGATATTATTATTATATAATTTACATTGAATATAATAATTAAATATATTCTTGTCACCTTCCATGAGAAGTATTAGTGATAGTCTAATCACATCACTTTGCGGAGTTGTAGTCCACTGAACACATGAGTGATGTTATCATATCTCCAATGGAATGAAATGTAAAAAGTTATATATGATATAATGAATAAAAAATCAAAATTATTTTATAAAATATATATATATATACTTTGTATCCATCATTATACCCTACAATGAGAGGTGGTAATAGAAAAAGGAATGACATCGGTCTACGTGGCGATAGTGCACCATACACATGAACGATGATTTCTTAACCCATTTGATAGAAGTGGAGATGGTGGTATTTAATGAAATTTTTTATAACAACATACAAGTATATGAAAAATACCAAGGAAATTATATCATCATTATTTAACAGTAATTGAGATATGTGTAGGAAGAAATAAAAAATCATCATTAAAGGATGTGGTTTCTTCTTCTAGAATCCTCAATATGTTTGCAATAAAGACATCTTAGTTTTCATTTAGGCGAAAAATAAGTATTCTATGATAATAAGAGGGATTTTCGGAAGTTATTTTGGTAGGAATTAGATGAAAAATCAGGTTTTATGATATGAAGAAGAGAATAGAGTGAGTGGTTTTTGATAAGATAGGTGATTGGCACTCATGAATTGTTTAACAGAAATTCAATCATAGCCGTTTTTTATCATTTAAAAAGATATATTTTGTTGTATATTCTTGATATTATAAGTGATAATGTGGAAATATTTCATTCCGATTGGTGTTGTACATGTTTTATATCATTTTTACCACTTATATTTTTATTTCAACACCGGGTAAATCCATCTTTACATTAACCGCGATAAATATTTTTTTACTTTTTTCACACTTCATTTTTGAAAAAAAATGTTTTTTTGGAAACAATACCTAAATGTCACATTATTGTGTTTTTGGGTTGATTGTGTTTGTGGACAAAATAAGGTCTCCTTGGTGAGATGTGGTGTTCTTGAGAGATTTTTTACAAGTTAAGTTGACAAAGATCCAGGACAAAGGAATAGATACTCTAGAGGAAGCATAGAGAGATGTGTATAAGAGGTTGAACCATTTCCAAGTGTTAGACAAAATTTTGGGACGAGAATTTTGAGAATGGTGAAGGTGTTTTTAGTAATGGAATTTGCGTAGAATAGTGAAGGTGAATAGAAATCGTACATGCAAGTGTTGTTTTAAAACCATCACATGAAAATACAGAAAAGGAAATAGTAATGTAAAAGAATATAAATGGAATTAAAGATTAACTTATGTGACATGATTCATGTTTCTTAAAACTATGAAATAAATTTGAATTGATCAGTACGTAATACAGTTATTCACCAATGCGATGTGAAAAATGGTCTTTCGTGTTTGGGAAAATGTTTCAAAAAAAGTGGATAGAGATTGAGAGACTTTCATGTATGATTATATGAGTCTATAAACTGATGGATACCCCCTTATTTGAGTAGATCAACCATTAGTGAATACCAGTGATCTGGATCACATAAGAGTTTTGTACATGATATTAGAGTTTTGTGAATTGAGTGTTTTATGAAGAAACTACTCAAATTGTTGGTGTGTGTAGAAAAGGAAATATATTTGTATAACCAAGGGAGCTGCGTAGAGGACATAAAATTTGTGAACAAGGTGGAATTCCATGAAAAACATAAATATTTGTCAAAAGTTTTTAATTATCCACATAAGTCTTCTAAAATATTCATGAAAAACAACATGATAACTCGATGGGATTTCCTAATAAATCTATGGTAATGTGGTATTAATATTGTAGAATAAATTGGAGCTTAATGATGTCCTAAATGCGGTATCAAACATATTCATTCAAGTAATCAACGGAGGATCTGAAGAAGCAGTGAGAACAGTTCAGTTGAGAGAGTATTGTGTTTCTATATTGTGAATGGTTATAAACTAGAAGGGATAATTATTCTAGTCTGAACAATTTAATAGTAGTTAACTTTAGTGTATTTGGTTCATAGGTGCATTTCCTTGGTTTTCTCATTGGATATATCCGAGTACGGGTGAAAAAATGAAAATATTTGTGCCCATGAATTCTTTAATTTCATTTCATACGTTGTTACGAGAAAGGGAGAGAAAATATTTTTGTTTCACAAAGAAACAAGATCCAATGGGGTAAAATTAATTTTTCTCAAAGTGGTAAAAAGTTAATTTAAATTATATATTCAAAGAGTGACTAATCTCCCTTTTATGAAATATACATATTTTTTCAGAAAACATTTCATTTTCATTTAAAATATTATTATTTTTTAATAAATAAATTACTACTAAATTATTGTAAAATATATATTTTTATAAGTTATTTTGTCCTATTCATACCCAAAATTACAAAGAAAATGTCTTAAAAATTGTATTAAACAATAAAATTTTAATAATATGACATGTTTAGTTTGAAAACGTTATTTTTTGTAATGAAAGAAAAACATAGCATTGCATGTAATGCAAGTTATATACATTGTTTCGTTTAAGAAAAGATATTGAATTTATGTACAAAAAACTATTTCATAAAGTATCGTGGTGATATATTTGATTCTAAGATTGGGGTTTTCTATCATACACACTATAGAATAAAATGACTTAATTTTTGATTTTTGGGGAATTATATTATTTGTATTCAATAAATCCAATAGTTATAAAAATTTTATGATCGCATTGATCATGTTTTTTGATTCATTTATGAATCATGTATTAGGAAAAACCAATGTTTATGTAATGACTCAATATCATGATAGTTCATATATAGTGACTGATTTTCAGATGTTAATGTTAGGTTTTAAATGCTTATCACCTATTATAATTAGGTTATCATTGATATCTTCCTTGATTACCCATATTGAGAATCTGAGATCACCAATTATAATGTTTTATTTACCCATATTATGAAGACTAGATTTATGTATGGTGTGTTCAAAAATAGTTTTATTTTTTAAGAACTATGTGGGGGAAAAATATATTTTATGAAACTATTTTTTAATATTAAGATTCCAAAGAAACTAAACATTTATTTTTCTTAGTTGTGTATTTCAAAATGTAATAAATATTAAGTTATTATGATGTAATAAAAATGTTTGAAAGTAAGTGTCACTGTAGCTGGTATTGGAGGAAAGGGTCAGTAACTATTTGGATTCTATGAAGATAAATTATTAGTGATAACATTGGGGATAAGTATATATATAATAAGACATACAAAAAATTGTGTAAGGAATAAATTATTTGATTTTCTGAGTAATAAGTCCCTAGATGGATATGACAGGTGGAAAAGGGTTTGGCATAGATTCATTTAATGTTTATAACCCCAGAAAGTGTTTGTCAAGTATATCTTCTCTAGACTTAGGTTTCATAGTGAGTGGGGCCTTACTACACACTTGATTTCACACACCATTTGGGATATAAATCTGTTACTTTAAATTTTATATATAAGCCATTATGATGAATTTGAATATAATTGATAATATATTCCCTTGTTTAAACCTATGTTGTCCTAAATGAAAAATATGGTGTAATGATTTAGACCTCATATTGATGTTATTTGAGCATTTTTAACTATTATTATTATTTATCAAACACAACTTTTTGGTTTTAGTCAATGGTTATAACCAAAATGTGTTGTATAACATTTAATGTGATGGAAAATTTAATTATTTTTCTCCAGATAAAACTAGTGAAATCGGTTTTAGAATGATAATCATTTTGATTATGGTTAATAAAAAATATCAGCATTCTATATTTGTACTCTAAACATTGTCAAGTTCCTTAAAAAACCTAATGTGAGGAAAACCTAGATTCATGTAGACCATTGTGGGAATATGATTTAGTTTCATATATATCATGTATGTGGGAAGAATCAGCTAGGTAAATTTAGTAAATTAATGAGAATATGTTTTATGTGTTGAAAAGATGGGGAAATAGAAATCCATTACTAATGGAAAATGATGTGTTCGATGGAAGAATATGATTTTCATCCCAATGTACCATAAATAGTTCAATGTGTTATATGTGGGGAACATCTAGATTATTTGATTCAATTACCTAATCCAAGAGATAAATCATATACTAAGGAAGTTCATATGTTATGTTGGTCGTTAAATTGGAATGAATGATGTTATTCTGTATTTTAATTCTATAATTTTAAAAAATATTTACTTTAATCAATGAATCATGAAACATTTAAGTATTTTTCTAAAATAGTTTTTCATGTATTTGAATGATTATGTTGAATGGTGTTGATGACCAAGAAATGTGACATAATGGTAAGGTGATATTTTTTTAAAAACAAATTATTGAGGAAACGATAAACATTAATATGTTTCATATGATGAGATAATAGTGGTGGCTTCTGATAAATGGATTATTAGTATTGATAATGTAAATGAGATACTATTAATAACAATAGAACGAATTAGTGATTTGATGAAAAAGTTTTCTGTGTTATGATTGATGGATTTTATAGTAATTTTGGATTTATTGAATATATTAGATAGTCAGTGTTTTTCTTTAAGGAATAAGGATTACATTTTTTTGGAAGTGTATGTGTTTTCATTAAAAGATTATGATTATTTGGGTTATAAGAATGTTTTAAGAGAATTATGATATTTTCATATTTGGCATGAGACATTAAGAGATACATTATGTGGTTTGAAGAGTTTATTTTATCTTGACTAATTAAAATTTAGTGACATTATTAATATAAATTTGGAATCTAAATTTAGTAAGAAATACTTTTTATGGGTTTTATTTTTATCTATGTATAGAATGGTTGAACTTTTTACATTTTTATTTGAGTTTAAAATAATATTTGTCATATTAGATAAATTATGATAATAATTTATTTTTTGGTAAATATAGATATAGGAGGAATTATTTTGCATTCATTTTTGGATATTACGATCCATTAAATATTAATTTTAGTACATCAAAAAAATGAAAACTACAACTAGTATATTCACCTCATGGAGAATGATATGAAGGGGAAATTGGTCGAAGCACAACCCAATGGGGAAATTATTCTTATTATAGGGAGATGAATCAGGTAAATATATTTATATATGTTCTCTATCATAATAGTAAAATAATTATTCCAAATTATGAAAAAACCCATGAAATAAAATCTTATATATTTAACCTCATTCTGGATGAATAAAATGTCTTTTCACCCATCATAGATTTATAGTTTGTGGTTATTAAATTTTTATAGAAAATATTTTCTATCACTGTATATTAGTCCTTGGGTCTTAGATTTATCCTCCCTGTCCATATTTTTAGATCCTAATAATGTTCTATTTGGAATCCTAGTTATGTGTTTTTCTAAACCACCTTCACATTTCTGTTACACCCATTATAATAGTAATTTATGACCCTTTTTATGATGTTTGTTTTCTATAAATGAATTTTCAAATGTCAAACCCTTTATTACCAAGAAAGAGTTTAAATTTTGAGAGTAAACTATAAAAATGAATGGGTGTGGGGGATGTGGGAGAATGTAAGACACACATATTTTCAAATGAAGATCATTTTTTAATAATATATATGAAAAACAACACCATGCATAAGCTAACCATGAAATATTGTTATTAAAAAATGATTTTTAGAACCATTGTATTAAATAGAAGGTTATGAATAATAATAAAGGAACAAATATATATATATATATAAGGTCATACTAAATATAATTTTTTTATTAACACTTATAAATTAATCATAATTTTTTTAAAATCCATATTATAATTCAAAAAAATGTTCCTTTAAAACATGATTTTTAATTTTTTTTTAAAATATATTTATTTTACAACATATTTAGAAAATATATTTGATAAAATAAAATTTATTTTTCAATTAAAAATTCCAAAATTATATTAGAATGAATTTTTATGCATATTCTAAAAAAATTAATTATTGGATGAATACAAAGCTATATTAATTTTTATTGAAACATGTTTTTCTGTCTCAATAATTAAAAAATATCCATTTTATTTCAAATTAAAACTATTTATCTTATACTATTAATTATCCAATTATATTAATTGGAATGAAATTTAGGAATGAATTTGGTATAAAACCATTTTTAAACGTTAAAATTCATATTTAGAAATACTATTTTTCATTGTGTTTCGTGTTTTTATGTTAAATTAATTAATTTATCTTATTTGAATTAAATTATTAATATTTTATTAAATATTTTGTATTTGGATATTATGATTTGATAAATATATATTTTTTAGTAAAAAATTGCAGTATAAATATTAAAATTTTGTGACTATGGTAAGGATAAAAAATGTAAAATAGGGATAAAAATTTTGTATAATGCTATAAAATTTATTTAAAACATTTTTATACCATATAATATTTTTATAGTTAATATAATTTCATTAAAATATTTTTTATGGCCTTTTGGAGCCGTATATATTTATTTATGGACTTTTTATTAATTAATTAAAAGAATAAATACAGACAGTAGTACTTATAACTTTAATATATCAAATATTTTTTCATAATTTTAGAAAGAGATTATGTTAAGTTATAAATGTTTATATGAAAGAAAAAATAATATTTCCTATCAAAGTGATTTTTTTTAAATTTTAGGGATTGTATAATTACCCAAAACTATTCCGCAGCACCGATACCATATCTATTTTATTCATAGAAAAATATTATAAATGTATTTAAACATAATAAATGTAATACCATATGGATAAATTATTGTGTTTCAAAACATGTTTTAATAAATATGAAATATTTGTAAATTTTCAATGTATCATATTCAGAATCAATATTTTTCTTGGTGACATTTATTTGAAACTAAATGAATAATTTCAAAAATGATACTACTCATAATTCATGTCAAATAAAATTTTATTAAATTATTCAAAATAATATAAATCATTCAAAATTGAAATTAATATTTTATAATTTAAAAAATATAATCCCTTGGGAATTTATGGTGAAATTGATAATTTATTTAAAAAATTATATCCCATTAAGAGTAAAAATATGTTATATATGTTATGGTTAAAATATATTATCTAATTTATTAAAACAAAAGACAAGGTTCAGAACACCTCGTAAACTAGATAATTTTTTTAATGGTATATAGACAACATAGTAATTTATAAATTATTATATATTCATTTGAAGTCATGTATCATGATATTGAATTTATTTTATTTTAATATTTTATGAAATTCTTAGTGTGACCCCTTCCACAGTTATAAAAGTGAACCCCTTATTTCTCGTACTAATAATACATTGAATCATATATTCTGACAACACCCTAAAAAATTTCTTCTCCACTTATATATACAAAATTTAAAGGTTCTTCTATTATTAAATTATCATTCCAATTGTCCTTAAATAGGTCCCTAAAGGAGGCCTACCGAAGGGGAGGTAATCATCTAACGCGATCAATTTATATTCCCTTATTCTTCTACCTATTTATGCAGATCAAATGAAAATCAAAAAATAAACAAGGGATATAATACATGAATATGAGTATTATTTTTTCCATAAAGTAAAAGAAGAATAATGTGTCCAAGATCATTCGAATTTCGTAAATCTTCAGTTGACATGTGGATGAATAGACATTATAGGGTCATCTGAATGTTCATACACATCAGTTAAATAGTGGGAGATCTCACATTGCCTCTTGGATGAGTCCTTATGCTCTAATGAAGGTTTATAAGACCCTAACTGAATCTGTACTTGCTTTTAGATGAGCTATCTGGAGTCTCATGAGTTTATAGGGAATACGTACTAGAGAACCATAATAATTATTTTAAAATAAAGGGGAAAATATCATAAAAGGAGGAATCATTTCATTGTATTAACATTCACATGATGTTACAATGTGGTTTTCAAGACACCATGTAAGACTTGGTGAAATTCCCACCATATCATACAGGAGCTCATTGACATGTCAACCTCATAATGTGAATGGATTTGGACATGTCTATGTGGTCGTGCACACCACCTCGGGATCCACATACAAACATTAGGATTGTCCATGTTAATTCCCACACAACACCATATGAACCTTTATTTGGGCCATGACACATCACTCATGGGTAGAGTGGTTGTATTTGAAAAAAATAATAAAAAATAACAAGATCCCCAACCTTTGTGAAATGATGAAGGAATTAAAAATAGAAATTATGGGAGATTCTTGCAATGGAAAGACATGATGATGTTATGAAAATAGAGTTATAATCCATTGAAAATCACCATTGATCATGTGAATACACGCTAAAAGTCAACATGAACTCATAAAATCCCTTTATAATGATGACCTAATGTCATGAAGGCCCCCAAACATATCATCTTTATCTCAAAAAAGACACCACACATGTTAGTGAAGATAAAATGAATGCCTTTAAACAGACATCCTAATATCCCAAGGGTCCCTAAACATATTTTCAAAACCTTGTAAAACCTCTTTATCATGTATAAATAGTTAGGAAATACACATTTAGTAGAAAAAATCCAATAAAAGGGGAACTGGTGGGATGGTATTTCAGTCACTAAAAATAGTGTGATGTCCTCGGTGTGACCCATAGAAAGACCTTGCAAGATACATGACACTATGACCCTACATAAACTCTAGAATGGATGTGGATGAAACTATTAATGAAAATAGAAATATAATTGTGCTGGTACGACTTATAAAACCCTACCCTATCATGAAACATTAGTCTTTGGATCCATGCACCAACTCACCCAAAAACCAGTGGGGAATTCTTGGAGCATCCAATCTTGTGATTGAAAAGGTTTTCCACCAGGTAAAATCAAGGGAAGAAGCTCAGAAATCATGAAGTATTCGTGATCACTTCATATGATATCTTAAGACCATGAAAATAAATTTAGCTAGATTATGTGAAGAATATACTGTATATCCTCTCAATCATGAAAAACATAAAAAATCTAACTCTGAGAAAATATTAGGAACATATGAAATAAAAGTCTGGAAAAAGATAAAATAATAGTAGGATTATGAGAAGAACATATATGATTGTCCTCGTGAACTTATCATGACTCAACCAGGTCATATGATGACACTAGGACATGTTACATAGATCATGCTACATTCCCTTGGTATACTATTTGGGTGATGTTAAGTATCCTAGAAATGTTAGAACAGTTCACATGGTGCCCTTGGTCATGCCACCCATGTTTTGTGAAACCCTCTAGGCTCAACCTCCAAACCTTGCAATGTTCTATAAACATGTTACCTAAATCATACGGTGGTACCAAGTAATTTTAGGGTGGTTTTAATGATTTCATTTATACAAGTCAACTAGATCATGGAATTCTAATCAAGATTGTCAGTTGAGATCTCACAATGTCATAAAAAAGCATCTAGTCTCGCAACGTCTTATGAACATTTCATCATAATCTCATGATGTCCTATGGGAATGTCAGTCAGATTTCATGATGAAGCCTGGATAATTCATCCTTGATCATGTGATGACCATCATACATTCCATAAAAATCATGAAATGTCCGTCAGTCATGATAATTGGGTCATGCAATTACCATTGGACATGTCCTCAATATAACCAAACATGTCTGCACATCCTTCGACATGTTAGTATTAAAATCAGAACATGCGAACTATAAAATCAAGTTGGTTAGGAAGGAAACCTAGCTAGGTCAGGTAGGCATCCCAGGACATGATAACCATACCCATGCACATACAAATGGAAACCTCAGTGTGCAATCCATGATCAAAATGAACCATGATGAACTGCGATTCCTCCCATAACCAATATACATAGTATGCCTTCATAAGGCCTGAGATTAATCCCAATTATATATATATTAGAGAAACCTCGGTGTGTAAACCCTTATTTTTGGCATGATATGTCTTCCTTCATCTAATGGATACCTCAATGTGTAAGCCCCAATCAAAATGAACTATGATGAACTCTGATTACTTCCATAACCATGATAAAGAGGATGCCTTCCTAAGACCATTTTTCTTTCACAAACACGAACACACACAGACAAATATATATATATATATATACATATATGTGAATCCCTAGTGTGTAATCCTGAGCAGTGGAATGATATACATTCCTTCATAAAAGGGAAGCCTCGGTGTGCAATCCCTAATAACAATTAACAACAAGAACACTCACTCCTGCTACAACCAAGATACATATGAATCATTTCCAAAACCCAATATTCATATTAAAAATCCAAAGGGATGTCGTAGTACATAAGTCGCAAATCCATATATAGCGAGATGGATTACATTCTATCCCTTAATTCCAACACCGAGCATGAATAATATGGGATTATATAGTTGAAATGGTCATATCATTCACTTGATGAATCATTCCCAACTAGGGTAACCTCAGAATGTTGGCCCTAATTAGTAGAATGATATGAAAACCCCCACCTTAGTGAATATACCTTTGATGTTAGTCTCAAGAGAATAACTCGTCCATGAGAAATATGATTCCTACATTAACCTGGATACATAGGATGCCTTCCCACGGCCCGAGATCTAATGGGTGTCCAACTTGGTGTAAGTCATTCCACGTCTTTAATATTTCTACCATTGGGACCCCATAATTCTAATGGGATGGTAATTCCACCACCTCAATAAGTGTATTGAGATTTCAACTAAGCTATGATGACTTTGATTCCTCCTATAACCAGGATACACAGGATACCTCCTTGAGGATCTATCTCAAGTACACAGTGCCTATGTTCCCTCCCATATTTTCTCTCTACATGCCATCAAATTGTATGGATTTAACAAACGATATGGGTTTTTATTCATGCTATAAGAAGGATACATAGAATCCTTATAATGACACTGTCCCATCCATGATATATTATTTGCATCTTTGCCTACCAATAAATTCCGATATCCTTGGTTATGCAACTTCAACATATAAGAATATTACCATTAGTGGAAAATGTATAAAGAACCTCAAATACATATAGATTGTATTGCTAAAAGATCCCCCTTCACATATAAAAGTGTTTAAACTATGATCAATTTTTAGTGTTACTGGTTCCAAATCCGGACTCGGGAGATATTTATGAATATAGATTAAATCTATAATAGTGTCTCAGAGTAGGTAACAGTTCTACCTCACAAGGGTGCGATGAACCCAACCTTCAATCCTTTGAACTAAAGCAGGTTACTAAGTGTTGTTGGTATTGAGACCTCAACTGGCTGCCAAAATTTAGAATGTAGGATCATACCCACTTATAGATGTGGGATCCCATTGGGATTTTCTATGAATGAGAATCATGTTTAAACTAACACGAAGAACTATGCATCCAATTTAACCCCTATCAAAAGAAATCATTCGGTACACAGGCCATTACCTTCTAAAAACAAAAAATGGTGAACTTGATTCAAAATCATTTTACCATGTCATTTCCTTCAAAAGATAAAATAGATAGATTAACTAATTATCATCAAATAAATTTATTCCAATCATGTGGGTTCCTTGTTATACGATCAAATGAAATAAAAATGGTAAACCTCATGTGAATTTCTTAGGGCCATGTTTTTTTCATATCCTACACAAACATTAAATATATTAAATGAATCATATAGATGACCATATGTTTCTGGGGTTATTATAGAACAAGTCTATCCTCAATTTGACAACTCCACATGAGTAGAATTTCTAGATCAAGAACAAAATAAAAATTTTATTACCCATGCATATATGATTGAGCATATATCTTGTATAATATGACGTAGTAATTGGTGTCCTTTTTATTTTTTGTCTTCATTAATAAAAATATTATTCTCTCAAACAACACCCTAATTCAACATGTCTTCAACTATTTAATATTATTGAAAATTAGTGGCAACTAAAACCCCTTTGAGACTCAAAATTACCTCAATCACCTGATATCATTAGTGTAGGGTGGTGGATGAAATTTCCTATTAACACCAACAATATGTTATGGAACCGACCCTTGAGGATTTCTGATAGAGTCTTAATGCATTGAAATCAATGACATCACATCATTTGAAGAATGGTGTAGTAAAGAATGTTGTACTCATCTCAATAACCAACCACTTAGGGGGCTTTTCTGTATAGCATAATTGTCACCACCTTAAATATCTGATGAAGGTGGAACAAGGAGTTAACTATGGGGAACTTCTAGTTTAGGGGTTATTTAGGGGGGATCCTTCCTAACACCATCATCTACACCATCCCATCTATGTTCTTCAGATGGCTATAGAGGGTACCACTAGACACACTACCACCTTTGATACCCATGAATGAGACAAAAGTAAGACACATTGGGCTTAGAGTGCTATGAATAGTCGTTAGTGGGATCATATTCCCACTCATGATAATGATGTCTACTAGCATATCATAGTAGTGACTAGTGATTATGATCATATACCTACACACTCAAAACAAGTTTCCATGCATATTCTAGAAAAGGCATGGGAGCAGAGCATATTCTTACCCTTGTTTGTTAAGTCCATTGGCATATTCTAGTGAAACAAAGAGGATAGAGTTGGGATAATTTTCCCACCTCAATTGAAGATATAATCATGTATAAATAGGGTACAAAAAATGTTCAGGAATATATTCCTGTTCACACATTTCTAAAGTGTCATCATATCTTAGAAAAATCTGAATAACTCCATCTGTATATTTTAAATCGATTAATGATACATGGGTAATAAATTATTACTATCCATACTTCTAATGAATCAAATAAATCTAATTCTTGTGAACAAGTGGTTTTTACAGAGCAAGAACACATTCATTCTCCCATCTAGGGGTATTTTCATCATATTCTTGTAATGGAAGATGCACCATATTAGGAACATATTCCAATTCAAATTGGTTCTAACAATGTGAGAGAAGCACAAGTATATTGAAATAGTAACGTTATTATTGAAATAGACTATCGACATATTATAGAGGACATGTAATGGGCTGACATCCCAATTATAGATAGGGATCGGTAATTGAGTGTGGAATGAGCCACATGATAGACTCATATTTTAATTGAAGGAGACTTATGGAACACTATAACGCCATAAAATTTGGATAATAATCATATTTTAGCTATATCTCACCATGTTATAATGGAATATTACTTGGGGAAGGATCATATTTCTATTAGTGAATCTACCTACCATTTTTTATTAAATAGTGGAAGCAAGACACAAATCCATTTCAATTTGGATGAATGAGAGTTTATGAAATTTCTATCAGTACCGGGCTCGTCAAACCCTAACAGGATAAATATCTAAGTGGCCATGTGATGGTAGAGGCTTGACATATCGATGTATATGTTGGGGAGGGAAAATTTCTAGTAGCCTTGATTTGGGATAATTTATTTTTATGTATTGTAAAAGTTGAACATGTATTTTCTTCACACTTTCCACTAAAAATTGCCATTAGAAAATAAGAAATATGGATTGGAAATGAAAGACAACATCAGTATCCTTTGGAGGATATATAGGAGGTGGATCATATCCCTTCTCCCATTATAGAGGCCATTCAACATATTTTGATGAGGAATTAATATTTTTACTAGGATCATACACACATTCCAACTACAAATCACCAAGTGAGATTATCACATTCATCAAGAAATGATTATATTACTATTAAGAATGACATGAAACATATTCTAAAGGCTCAGTATCTAGCCCACATCATCATTCTATTCAATCCATAGTAAGTGATATGGGCACATGCCTCATGGAAAATACATATTACTCCCAATAATGGATAATCTTATTGGAATATTCCTGTAGATTTTCAGTAGAAGACTCATATTATCGCAATATTAGATTATTATCATCAAGGCCTAGAAAAAATTTACAATAGATTTATATCCACTCAGAATCCCAAAAGGATGGATGAAATATTATATACACAATTTAGAATGAGGATAATATACCCAATTTGAACATGTCTTGTGTCTTTGAGGTCATTAAAGACACAGTCTCAACACCCCAAGGGTCTGTCGACATTTCAATTAACGTAGAAGGTGATAATTACCATGATTGTCTACTTCATGGAAGTGTGGAGATGGATCATAGAGAATTTCGTCCTGAAATACACCATGGTCAACCACTCCATGGTGATATATTTAACAGAGCTGGAAGTAATCCAATTTCCCAAACATCCCCATATAAAAAGGTCCCCGAAAATAAATATCCATCGTACATAGAGGTTCTTGAAACAACGGGGTCAACCACATATAACTCCCCCTTATCTTCCAGCAACTATCCACTCCTGTCATTAGGAAACCCCACGAAGTATAATCTTTTTTTGTCTAGATGGAAGTAAGTAAGTATGAGTAAGAAGAGGAAAATATTGACATATGGAATGATTTAGCAAGAAAAATCCCCCCCCATGTTCCGGCCCCTATCCAATTATGACTATGAGGTACCAAAACAGCTAAAAAAAGAGTTCATGCCTTATCAATGTCGAAATATGCAGGATACTCATGAGTGAATGGAGGATATACATATATGTTATCCTAGATTGAATTTCAACTTCATACCACAAACATATGCTAATATTTAATAGAACTGGATGCTATATCCCTGGCCTGAGATCCAAAACTGAGAAAGAATAGCAAAAATATGTAACATGATTTCTTCCATTACATAGAAATGCTTAAAAATATGAAATCTAAAGCCATGTAATGCATCCATATTCTAGGATCGGTATAATATAGAGTGTTACATTTAATCATTCCCCCATATTTGAATAACTCCTCATAAAAAACGTATTTTTATGTTATATCCTCTCACAAAATTATTAGAATTATAAATTTTAGAGACTATTGGTTATAGAAACTGAATTTTAGCACTTCATTGTATCCATGAAATCATGAACGGAGGGGGTAGAAAGCCCATAGAGATTTTAACTAGGCCCTTCAAAACAATGAGAGATGAATTTGCAACGAACTCAACATATTCTCATAGAAACTGGCTCACATCACAAGCTTCCGTTTCACCCAGCTCCTATAAGAGAACAAATACACCACATAGTACATGCCACAATAGAATATTCCATAGAAGATGTCCAGTATAAAACCCATCCCAGTAGGCTATAGAAATGTCTACAATTTCCTCCAACCCTAACATCGTTAATTCCCAAAATTATTCATGAAATATTAATATGAAAAACAAACAAACCCCAACCCACTGGGATGGGGGAATTTTTATTTAAGTCTCCATCACAAGGTTCAATATCCCCCAAAGCGATCTAGTGGAAGTCAATGGATATTCCATATCAACCCCATCCCACTATGCTTAGGTTAATTATAGATCATTTTCCATCCTTGGAATAATAAAATCATCAACTAGAATCATTTGATCTTAAAAAACATGACCAATTATAGATAAGTATGGCCTTGAATATTCTCTATATCATAGGGATGAAGGTATTTTCATCATCGTCAACATATAAGAGGGAATCAGTCTTCCTAATATTGGGAGATAAAAATTGATAGTCAGTAACCCATATATTCTTCCCACCATAGAACTAACCTCTTCTATTCAAGGAATATTTGGAATACATTGCCAGAGACTCCGTCATGGTCACTATTCAGAGTCTAAGACTAGAGGAACATATGGTGATGGTAATAAAAACCCACAGGGGGTTGGAATCTCAAATGGATTGTTATATCCAAGGGTTTGAGAAAAAACATAATGAATGTAGTATAAAATCCTCTTATTTCGTTGAATGTAATGAGACAAACAGAATTTTTTATTCAACTATGTAAATTTCATAACTATCATCACAACAAAAAATATGGGTTATGATGAAAATGAATAGGGTCACAATATAGAAAACATACTCTGAATGGAGGATCAGGATGCACCCACCCAGGCTTTACATAATGGAAACTAGAGGCTACTACAATACCTACAACCTAGGAATATTTAGTTTCCACCTATAAAGAGGAACACTACCGTAATTAAAGGGAAGGATGTGGAAATATCCCAATCACCACCCATGATAATAGAAAATATTTCCCTGGATGAATAGATGTCACAATATGAGAATAGAATAAAATACATCAAACAACTCAGTGAGGAGATACTCATGGGAAATATTCCCAATATGTATCTCTTTTAGGACGAGGCGAATATTCCTCCTACCATACAATGAAATTTTTTTATCCACCAACATGAGTGGCATTTGAGTGTCATTCCAACTCCACATCTAGGAATATGGTGTACACAATTGATGAAGTCAAAAATGATCATGAATTCACTATATTACACAGAAAAACCTCACCTAATCAATAGTGATAATTCAATCATTAAATGAATTTTGAGTTTTATGAAAAAAAAATAAGTAAATCTTATAAGCACCTCTGTAGCCTATAGATGGGAGACATCTTCTTCTAGAGTACTGAGAGAATAAATCAATAACATTGAGTCCCTAGATACTTGAATTGAATCCATAGAAGGATGATGTACACCTTTTTAGTCTAAGATAATTCCATATCCTGAATGGGTTGATGGCACTTTACCCCCACCCTATTTAATAAATCCAACCATCTCCTCCTTCAATGGCATGAGAGACCCCAATATAAATCTCAATAACTTCGTATCCTAGTTCTGTTTAATGATGTTCCCTCAAGATCAACTATAAGTGAGGAAGATGATATGTTTTATGTATACTATAGAAGGGCCAACCATTGTTTAATATTACATAATTTGAGAGGGATTTGTCACAATATTTGAATACCTTTTTCATTAATTCATTTACTATTTTTTCTTGATGTTGATAAAAATGACAATTGTCGTCCTAATGAATTGAAAGAAATGAAAAATTAGAGGGTGTCCAAATTCAAATCCAAATGGAATGTTTAAACAATTCAATCAACATCCCTCTCTGATAAGAGAAATTTATGGAACACTATGATGAAAATATATTGGAATATCTTCACACACCTTTGAATCAAATGAAGTATTCAGGTCAGATCCATGTGTTTGTAGAAATGGAACAATGTATGAAAGATTCCATTCAAAGAACCAGTGCTAAAACATAAATCATGGACTCAATGAAGGGAAAAAGGCTATTCATGGTAGAAAATACCACTCTTACACTCGAACTGGTAGCAGTTCCCATTTAGGAACATAGGAAGGTCTGAAAACCAACGAGTGGATCTTGTTGAGTGTCAACAAGAAAATAATCACCCTTGGACAAAAGAAACAAGAGATCAAGGTCACCTAGGATTTCTGGAATAGATGAAGAAAGCATACTTCTTTCAAAATAATTAGGTAATTAGTTATTTCCTTTTGTCAAGGGAAAATGAACTTCTCATGGTTTCACAACCTAGGGAGCACAATGAGGCAAACCAGACTTATCATCCTGCCTACTTCCCTTTCAATAGTGGGTTGGGTCATAACAACCAATATTACATCATCTTAAAAGAATTTATCCAAGGCATGGTCAATTACAATTAGGTGATGTTGTATAACTCTTTGGAGAAGGTTAAACACTCAATAATCATCTAGTTAGAAGAATAAGTAAATTTGTAAGAATTTCAAGCTAGATCGGGTTAGAAGTTCAACAAATAGATGTCTCAAAAGATAGTTGATTGAGATCATGAAACCTTGAGAGCACATCTCTGTAGACTCACAATAGTTATTCCTCCTAGGAAGGTGACAATGATTATGTATCCGAATGTAATACATGAACATAATACATTGGGATTTATATAAGAAGTTGATTCATATTCTTCTCCAATATAAGCTATCACACTTGTGTATTTATTTTCTGCAATGTCTGAAGCATGAACACCGACCAACATAGTGGAAAACATATCAGAATAAGTTCTATTAATTTTCAATAGTAACATCATTCATTTTGTAGACCCATTATCTAATGATGAATATTCCTCCATGTATGTTCTCCCCATACCTAAATAGGGATCTAGAGACCGAGGTCTTATGATTCGAGGATACAATGTAGAACATGGATGTTTCCAAACCAAATATATTAGTCACCTATGTATAAAGGACATATATTCCCCAGAGACCTATGGTAAAGTGATCCAAAAACCCCATAATATAAATTAAGGAATTCTAGAACCCTCCATTGGACATCGTCATCTTGTTTTCATACATGACCACATATCAAGGGTGTAATTTTCTAATTTCCCAAGACAATGTGGAATGACGACGTTAACTATAATGATGGAAATAGATACTCCAGCGACCAATGAACAAAATATAAGACCATATACAGAAAATAAATCATCTGTTAAGCTGTATAATAATTTGAAACCACACCTTATTAAGTGATAAAATATAGAAAAACATATGACAATCTGAAATAGCTTGTGATTATCCCACCAAAGTTATCAATCCCATATGCCCTCTATATTTCAAAATATCTGAGGGAGGAACTCATTGAGGCCCTCAAGATCCAACATTATTTTGGGATAAAAGTTACTTCCAATGGGTTTTATTGAATTTAAACCATTCTTTTATAATTACATGTCTCTATATCATTCACCGACTAGGATCATGAAGAGGTCATGTAGGGAAACATTAGTCTCATTAATGTTTTGGGATGAATTTATTATGTCGTTGTCAGAAGCTATCTAATTTAAAATCATTCTAGGATTAATTTCACACTGATATGAACAATACGATGTTTGGAATATAGTGATGGAGACATGTGTCTCATAAGGCTGAACATCCACTATTATGAAAAGCATGATCAATGACCTCTTGGGGAGATTAAAATAATGGATAATTTTTGAGATATCACATCTAAAATTGAATTCATGTTTATCTAGAACAACACCACATATAATGTCCTTCATGGAATACCTTGTCTTTAAAACTATATGGTGGTACCTCCAAAATATTTTCGATGTTTGAAATACCCCATTTATTTCATAATTATATAATACATTGTGAAAGTTCCCCCTCGAGTCTGGCGAGGCCATATATGAAAGGGCATGCTTCTATAAAAGGTAATAAAAACAACTACTGGTTAATGATTATATATATGTTGAAACCCCCAATATAATTGAAACCACCCTTACTAATCCACAAAATATACTTGATATCATCTATGTGGCCCTTACGACTCTAGTTGAGGAAACCAAATCAAACTCGAATATCCAAGATCCCCCTGTCCCTAGTTAATGTGTAATAGACATTCAACAGTGAAAAATATCTACAATGACTTGGGATGTAGGGGATGATAATGTCTCTTATCATAGATTTTATCACCTATACAGTGATAGAGGGTCCATCAAACTATTTTATTCTACTTTAAATGCCTCCACATACTCATAAATAGATGAAGACAAGGATAACCTCATGAACTACCCTCCAACATTCAAGGAAGTGGTGTGAACCACCATTTATGAGATCTGGAAAGTAATTCTATGAACAAAAAAGGCAATAATCCAATAATGATTAGTGCTTCCTTGCCTCTCTTGTATAAAGAGATATATAATTTATATCCTAGGAACCACCAATATGTGTTCTCATAGAAATACAATTAAATGCCCAAACTAATTCCAGATGTTGATATACACCTTCTCAGATTACATAATTAACATCAATGCTTCAATAAGGCATCCAAGAGCAACCACCCGTCTCTTGGTAAAAATTTTGAGAGGTATGTTAAACATTTTTCAGAATCCATATTTTTATAAAAAGTGAGATACCCGATATGGTTCACCAACATCACACATTTCAAGAAAAAGAACGGGAAGATTAGGTATAGAACAATTTCATAGATAGTAATCGATATTTCCCAAAGGAAGACTACCCATTGATGATCGTAGAACACATAATCTATGATACTCATTTCTTCTATTCCCTTTCCATTATGGATGGGTACTCAAGGTACAATTAGAAAAATATGGACCTTGAAAAGGAGAAATTCGCTGCCTTTATATCACCTTTGGTGATATTTATCTATCAGGACATTCCCTTTGGGTTGATGAATGTTGGTTTGACATATCAACATGACATACACAGTATCCTTAATCCTTTCTTGGGAAAAATAATTAAATTTTATATCGATTACCTGGTGGTCAAATCATGATAGTGATTTTATCACTTAATGAATCTTCAAGAAGTATTCGAACAGTCATGATAACATAGTATGAAGATGAATCTACTGAAATAGACATTTATTGTAGAATTATGTATGTTTTAGGTTATTGTGATATTCCACTGCAACAATGAATCTTTCCTTGAAAATACTAGTTCTGTTTTGGACATTTCACCCTTTGGAATCTCAAATAAGTGATGGGCTATGAGGAAACCTCTCTTACATTTTTATTTTCAAAGCCAACATGGAGAAAAATGTCTCCCTTTCACCAAGACAATAAAAAAGGGAATAACATATAAATGAGATGGTGATTTCCAAAAATCCTTTAGAAATATCAAGTTGTATATATTGTACCCAGTAGTTTAGATGGTACTAGTGGAAGGAAATCCAATCATCATTTATGTGTTCTCTATGGAATTCTCACTTGAAACTCCACTCACACAGAAAAATAATGTTGGTAATGATAATAGTCTCTACTAAATCAGCTGAATTATTATAGGTATTGAGACTCGTCACTTAGATGTTGAGAAGAATAGCGTCACACTCATATTTGTAGAACATATTTGGAGGTATTACATTCAGCACCACAAAGTCTACCCGGTATCATGCATTGATCCGATCAAGTACAACCATATCTATCCCATACAGACTGGGTGATAGTATTGATGTGTGGTCTTTCTAAAAAAATGAAATCTAGTTCATATCATAGATGTCTGTGAAAGGGAAACACCTAGCTTATTTCTTCATGAAAAATCCAACACTGAATCTTACAATAGTTGATACTGAGTTTATTTATGATGAGGATTTATATTCCCATTACACTCCTCATACATGGGAGATGTATTTTCATTCTACCTCTTAGATTCATATCGACAACAGACTGGAAAACCTGAGAATCAATCAGATTGGATTAGGTATTTCATTTCTTTGTCCAAAAAGAAGTTTTATATTACTCTTTCTCATTGTACAAAGGCTATTTAAATAATGAGACAGAGTAACAAACCCACATCACTAGCTTTTAACTAGCCATATAAAATAAAATTTACTTCAATAACTTCCAAGGGGATTCTGATATACCGATAAAGAAGAAATGGGTTTAAATTTCCACCAAATATAAAGAAATGACCCCTCAAACTGGCTATGTTAGGGGAATAATGGTAGAGTTCAATTTTGAGCCAACATTGCATAATTTTCCCCAATCATATAATTCTCATTACTGAGCATTGGATATTGCAGCCACCATCCTGGATGACCCAGATCAAGAAGATGAATTCTTCTACATCACGCAATGAAGAATGGTCTCATCAACCGTTATCTGTGACATGGAAGAAATCAATTAGGGCATTATTTCCCAAAATAATGATGACCTTATTTCAATTCTGTTATGGACGGAACCCATAATTTTTTATCTCTAAAATGGGACCATCTCGATAGACTAAAATAAATAGGATCATATTTGATATCAATCATGAAAATTACCCCTATGGGATTTCCTGAATGAATAAAAATCCCTATAAATTTGAGTGTTTAATAAAATTCCCATCATATTCGTAGCAGATAGATAGATTATCACTATCACAGAAGAATTCCTTATCAGTTCCTATTATAGTCATAATTTTAGGACTACGATCTCCCAACAAATTAGTAGGCTGGGACATGTTTGGAAAATCATGATACCAGAGTGTGTTAAATTAACTACGAAGTTCCATGCAATAATAATTCTGGAAAAATTCATCCATTGACCCAAAACGTTTCTACATACACCTAAATATTTCAGTTTATTCTCCATATAGGGAATGAATATTATGGGCCCATATTCCCAAGAAACTACTAAGTAGTTCAAGTACACCGTTACTACTAATAACATCCTCTCAAAATGTGTTGAGGAAATACCCATCAAGGAAGTTAGGATGGAGAACATAATAAAGTCCATAAATTCCCATACTGTCACTAGGTTTAGAGTCCCTCACATGATATTAAAGAAGGAAAATACCAACAATAATTCTTTAGAGTTGAATAACCAATACCTAGAGTAAAACATCAAGTCTAGTCATTCACCATACTATCATATAGTAGAAAATGTATAGTTAGAGTCCTTCAATAAAACTCTATCTAAATACACTTGAAAAGATGATGAATAAGGACAGAGAGTTTTGTATTGAGAAGATTTTCCTTGATTAATTGGACTACCGCACCACCATGCATACAACTACACAAGAAATACTATATTCAATAGTGTACAGAATGAAGCCAATGTTACCCATAAAAGAAAAGTTTAATTCACTCTGAATAAAAATTTTAAAAAATATATGAGATGATGAGAAATAAAAAAAGTGGAATAATAAATTAGAATGGACTAATGAGAATATGTTTCATACATTGCAAAAAATGGACATTATAATAATATTTCACAAGCCTTCAATAAAAAATGTTCTCCTCCATTATTTCCTCTAATGAAAAATGTATTTGGATCTTATAACTTTAATGACACTATCAATGAAGCCTCTGAATATGGATCCCAAATAGGAAGACCCTTAGATAACAAACAATGTCTTTCAAAAAGAAGCTTACAAACTGACTACAATGGATGGAGAGTGGTTAAAAAACCCTACCAATGTTAGGTTTCTTAAGAAGTAAAATTCATTGCTTCAATCTAGAACCTCTTTTTATTGAAGTAAGATGTTAAACTATACAACATAAGATGTCCTAGAATAATGATGTTAAATTGTACAAATCTTGTCCTCATGGAAGAAATAGGTTAAAATACACAACATCTGACCTCCTAAAAAAATAATTTCAAACTACCCAGTGACTCTCATTCTTGAAGAAAGAAATTAAATTTCAAAACTATTTTCATCTTGGAAGAGAGTTTTTAGACATCATATCAACCGTCGTCCAGACCACATGACATAAAAATATACATAACATGTCTTGGAAGGTTGATGTTAAACTACAGATTGTCTCTTTTCATGACTACATGATGTTAAACTGTATGAAACCCATCATGGTTGCATGATGGTAAACTGAATAACATCATCTAGATGAAAATATGTAAAATTTTACATCATATGTCATCCAAACCACAAAATGAAAAATTGTATGGAACACGTACACGTTGCATGACATTAAAATGCTCCAAATTCATCATCTCAATGACAATTCAATGATAATAGGCGATATCTATGATAAATAATGGCAAAGGTCCACTATCCCTATATGAGGATCATATCCATATAGTTAATATCTTCATCCAAGAGCTATGTGTGGATTGATTCCATCCATAATGGGATATTTATTGGTGCCAAAATATCTATTTTCGAAACCAACCATGATATTAATTTCATTCCACATTGGGTGTCTTACATCCTTACCACATGATGTTAATCAGCATGGTAGTTTTCCAAACCACATGACATAAAACAAAATGGATCCCCAAAATTCCTCTTATTATAGAGTGAGTCACAAACAACATTACCATAAGATTTTAAACAACACAGCTATATTCATTACCATATGACATTAAACATCACATGTTTTTTAGAACTATGTAAGTCTTTATTCTACTTTTAATGAGATATGTAGGGCTCTTGGCTCTTATATCATGGCCCAGCCCACACATGATACAACATTATCCTATATTTTCTCAAATTTCAATAATATCATGAGAAACCTATTCCATTCCTTATTTCTCTCATTGAGCATAGCTCACATGAGAATATGAATTTTAGTAAGGGGTTTCCATGTGTGATCGAGGCATATAAATTTATATTAGGGTTATTATGGTCTTGAATTGAATACCTAAAAAGGATCACAATAAATACTCATCACATGAAATTAAATGGACTGGTTAATGTACCTTACATGACACAATGATGAACATTATTGTGGACCTCTCCCTACAACATATGGTGTTAATCTCCTACCACACCTCCATTCCGAAACTATGTGTAGAAGGATTCTTGTCATGATAGGAAATTTAGTGACACCCATATCTCTAATTGTGGGCCTAGACATAAGAATAAGAAAAAAAACTCACCCTCCATGTGTACGGGTTAGGCTTGCATAGAGATATTTCATTCAAGAACTACATATGGCATGATTCTAATCCTAACAGAATATGTTGTGATGCTAAGATCTCAGGTCTTTGTTCTATCTATAATAACACATTTTCACATTTGATAGCGCGTTTCCTTACCATATGGTATAAACTGCATGGTTCCTCAAGAACTACACATGGCTCAATTCCATTAATTACAAGATATGTAGGGGTGTTAGAATCTCAAATCTGATGACCCGCTACAATAATCTATGGGGACAATGCTACCCTCTATGTATGGGTTAAAACATATATTTTTTTTACCATTAAAGAAGTATATATGGATTGATTCATGTTCACAAAAGATATATAGTGATGCATGGATATCTGCTTCTGGGGTCCATCCAAGAAAAAAAGTCACATATCCCAGTTTATGGGTCAGACCTGTGTAAAAAACATCCCCAAACAATATGGAGGATAAGTCATAGAATCGTGTTTTTCATTTTCATGAGTAATATATTTGTATAAATTTATTATGCACGTAATAGACATTGTTCAATTTTTTATAGTTGTTCTCACATGCCTACCACATGATGTTAAATAGTAAGGCAACACGTACATCATCACCTCATGATTTTAAACACAATGGAAAATTTCTGAACTACAATACATTAAAATTTCACAATAGATAGTCCCCACTACACTATGTTAAACTATGCAGACCAACACCTATTTTCATAAATTACCATGTGACCACAAGATCATGCCCTTGAACAACTAGAATATGATGTGATTTTTTCATATTTTAAGCATTAAAATTCACAAATAATGAATCCTATCTTGAGTTCATCGGGTTGTCAAAAATATTTTCAGGACATTGGAATAGGTAATATAACTCTCTATTTGACCATGAAATTGAGGAAGAAGAGATTTGAACTACCAACCAGAGACATCTTGGCCCTATATAAAAATTATTATGACCCTTCTGATCTTGAAATCAATATGGAAGAACGCAACACACGAGTGTGTTCTGGGACATCCCTCATATAATTTTACTATTTCATTAATCTTGACCTGAGATCCTTGAGCCATGATTTACAACATTTTCCGCAACTAATTTGAAGGATTTTGGATTAATATTGAACTTTGATGTCCCAATTGGGTTCTTTTGTAACATTTCCATCATAATTTATTGGCATACATCATGAACTTAAACATCATGCACTTTTTTCAAAGCTACATCAATTTAAACTCTAGAATTTGATGATTTGAATAGTAATTCCATAAACTTCTAGTGAAATAGTAACAAAACATGTCAGGATGAAATACCACAAAGGGGTATATAAACAAAATTCAAGTAATCACTCACTAAATATTTCATCTATAGAGTTTAGGGAAAAATTATGGTGTTAATAAATGATGTATAAATCCCATAGGTCCCACTTTATGGCCCAATTATAGTCTAGGTAATGCTCACCAAATCCACCATGTTCTAGGGAAAAATTATACTAAAGTTTTTTCATGTTTCATTGATATGAAAACATGTTCACAAAGAAGAGGCACAACTTTTTGGTTTCTCAAACCCTCCATGAATATTAAATATTACATAAATGACACTTCATGATTTTAGTGCCTCAGATCCTAGCAATCTACAGTGGCCCTTGGAAAATGACACCCAACATAATTGGACTGTTTTTTACTATGAATGTATGAATATTGATCCAAAATATGTGCCCATGGTCATCAACCAAATGTGTCACTCTGAAAAAGGGATTTCTAATTCTTGAAATCCCCAACAACACCATGGCAGTACTTAGTAGATCCTTCTTTTGGGATATTCAAGATTTGATTTCCCCACATCATCCTCATGACACGAACAATTTGGACCATTATTTACAATACCCATAACCATAACACTAAAGTGAAAGTGAATTATTTATCATTATGTCATCATGATTTGTACACTTTGTCAAACCCAGAGTGTGACTCTCCTTTCCCAAACATATTGATGGTCCACAACCTGTGATTCATAACCATAGGGTGTTGGGATTGAGATTCAGAATTTAAGACATAAACTAACATAGTGTTTTAGAAACCATCCTAAATGGATATCAATCCATACCCAACATCATTGTTCGGAAGTTTGATTCATCAAATACCTTTCATTTCTCTTGGAAAATGGTGGGTAAACCTCTATTAGACCATGATATCGACACATAAGGGACTTGAACTATAGACCAGATCTATTTTATATATGTAGGAAATGAAACCCAATCATTTTGAGCCTTGGTATCACCATGTAGTATCCTATAACCATAGTGTGATTTGTTTCATCCCTAGAATGTATACCCTATCCCATATTCATTGACTCAAACTTTTGGGTTTTGACTTAATTCACCACATTCCAAATGTCTATGAGGACCTATTATCCCTATTATTTCTCCCTCAAAAAATATTAAACACATAACTCCTCTTGAAACTTGGAAAATATTAGAGATACCACTATTTAACCATAATACTATAGCATAAAGGCATTGACCTACCAATCAGAGGCATCTCCTCCTTGTTGTAAAGGAAATATAATCCATGGGTGCCCCAAAAACACCACAATAGAGCTCCAAAGCAAGTGCGTTTTTGAGTATCCCATGAATGTATTCCAAAAAATTCAATATTCAACTACAAGAAAAAAGACTTTAAACTACATTGAATGTCAAGGTATGATCTACAGTACCATAAACTACATCAATAGAAGGTCTGAGCTAAAATAATTTAAAGTATAACAATAGAAGGTCCAAACTAAAGGAAACTAAACTAATGTAATTGAATGCCTATTCTAAAATAAAACAATATAAAATAATAAAATATCCATGAAAAAAATACACTAAAGTATTGTAATTGAAGTTTCCAAAATCATTTTATGTTGAATTTCTTCTGAAAATTTCACATGATGGAGACAAGGTATAAGAGATCTGAGAGATGGATAGTTGGTGAGTGAGACACCATCCATTACTCTATTTATATTGAATTTTTTAAAATTCCACACATCTCCTAGAAGATCAAGTGTCAACCCAGAAATTGATTTGAGACAGCGCCAAAGCCTCAGGTAAAATAATTATTTTCATAGAATCAATCCTTTGACCCCGTTGGTGTCGCTCTTAAGAGGGGGAATTTGTTAAACCCCAGAAAATGGAATCCAAAAAATATACAAGGGAATAAATACAAGAAAATTACTTTTATTTTCTCTAAAATGAAATGGATGAATAATGTGTCCATGATCACATGGATCTCTTGATCCTACAGAAGATACGTGATCACATGACCTTCGAAAGGTCATGCAGACAGCCATGCATAGAACATATCTTGTTGGAGATCTCATGGATCCACATTGATGAGTCAATCTTATATATTGAAGACAAAAAAGGTACTCAATAGACATTTGTTAGTTTATAGATGAGATCCCTAGAGTCATGTTACTTTTCAGGTGACACACACCAAACAATATAAAAAAACTTGTATGATAAAGAGGAAAATATCCAAATAGTGGAAGACATTCACATTTTTAACTTTATTTCAACACTCCCATTCATTTTCATGATAATGTGGGTTTCCTGGAGACATTCCCTCCTTATCATAGAATATATCACTAAAATTTAACCCTCATCATGTAAAGGGATTATAACATTTCCAGGTGGTCTTTCACTCCCCCTTGGGTCTAATGAATAACATATGGATTTTCCATAAGAATTATCAAGCATCACCACAAAAAATTTTATTGGTTACATTATCAATCAATTATGGGGAGAGTGTATTTATTCAATAACACACATAAGTACTATAAAGATCAACATACGTTTTGAAATAAACATAGAAATAAAATGGTATATGATAGGAGCCACTCTCAAGGGGAAGATACCCTTATATTATGCAAACAAAGTTATACTCAATGGAAAATCCCTAGTTGTAATGTAAATCACCCCTCGACAATCCATTAGGACCTTGGAAAAAACTTTAAAAATTATGGAATGATCTAATGAATCAACCTAGCTTGTTTTCTTGGAATCATGAAAGACCTGATAAAAGTTTCTTGGGATCACACAAAATCCTTTCAACAGGCGTCCGAATGTCACAATGGCCCTAGACATGATGAAACAAACTTATAAAAGCCCCTTAAAATTTAAAAATGATTATGAAATACTCCAGTAATTTTATAAAATATAATAAACAGGGAATTAAATTGATATCATCTTCATCACCAAAAATCATGTGATGCCCTTAGGATGACCCATTATAAGACCTCACAAGATGCATAAAAGAAAGGCCCTACACCGACTCTAGTCTGGATATGAGAGATACTCCCCTTACAAAGAGGAATACAATAGAGGTGTAGAGGCCTATAAATCTATTTTAATATAATGAAAAATGAATCCTTATACCCATGAAATAGTGCACCCAAGCTTCATTGTGGACTTCGTAATGCAGAAAATCACGCGATCACAGATTTTTTTCCTCTAAGTAACATTTATGGAACAATCGATATGATCACAAAGTATGCATGGGGGATTCACGTGGTCAATTAGGATCACACAATGGAATTATTCTGGATTATGTGATGGATATCATACATATTCTTTGAATCATGTGATACTTAAAAAATCTAACACTGAACAAATACAAGAAACATTTGTAATAAAATACTAGAAGAAGACTAACAACAACAGAATTATGAGAAGAACATATATGCTGATCCTTATGTACCTCACATTATCAAAAAAGGTCATGTGAATAAAAAAAGAAAATTTTCCAATATCATGAAACATTTCATTGGTCCACAATTTGAATCAGGAGATATCCCCATGACAAGTTAGAACAAGTTAAATGGGTCCCCTGGGCATGCAAACATAGTCTTGTGAAACCGTACGAGATTTCCCTATAGACCGTTAGATTTCCTATATAATTTTCACCCAAATTAGGTTGTGGAACTATGGTATGTCAATATTTTTTTTCAATGTCCTCTATACAAGTCATCCAATTCAAGAAATCCCATCCAATCACGTCATCTTAGATCTCGTGAAATTCTCTTGAAAAATCATCCTAGTCATGTGACGCCCTTTGGAGAATTCATCTAGATATTATGAAGTCCTCTAAAAAGGTTATTTTTATTTCTTTTTGGAACTTATAAAATTAATCCTTGATCAATATATGACCTTATAATATTCCAGAAAAATCATGAAATGTGCATCAAAAAATGAAATTTGATTATGCTACTATCTTTGGACATGTCCAAAATACAACTACATTTCCCAAAGTCCTTCAACATGTTAGTTATGAAATTAGGACATACTGAGAAGACAATAATGTAGGTCAGATAGATAACCAGGCCATGTTAGGCAGGCATCCCAGGACATGATAACATTACTTAGTGCATATCCAAAGCAAAACCTCAGTGTTTATGCCTTGATCAAATTTACTATGATGAACTATTATTCATGCAATAAATAGGATTCATATGATTCCTTATTAAGCACCAGGATCTATCCTAAAAACATATATAAGGGAAACCCTAATGTGTAATCCCATACCTGGGGCATGATATAGTTTCCGTCGTACAAGGGAAGCCTTAGTGTGTATGCTCTGATCAAAATGAACTATGATGAACTCTGATTATATCCATAACCAGGATACTTAGGATTCCTTCTTAAATAACATGATTCATCCCAAACACATATATATAATTTACTCCCAATGAGTAAGCCCTGATCAGTTTCATGATATAGGTTCTTTTATATAATTGAAACCTCATTTGTAATCCACAATCTAAATGAACTATGAGAACTCTGATTCCTACTATATCCATGATACTTAGGAAACCTACTAATGGAATAAGATCCATATTAAACATCCATAAATTATCCCATTTCATATGTTTTTCATCTATATGCTATGATAATAGTTACTTTATATCCCTTATTTATTATTCCATGCATGGATCACATGGATGAAGGAGTTGTAATGGTTATATAATTCTCATTATGATTATCCAACATCCATGGAATTCTCATTATATATTCCCCACTAAGTGGCATGATATGAAAACCCCCACATAAGGACATATACCTTGAGGATTTTCCCAATGATATGACTGAACTATGAGAACTCAGATTCTTCCCACAACCAAGTGATGTAGGATTCCTTCCAAAGGCCTTATCTCAATTGGGTGTCCTCAATAGTGTAAGTCCCCCCCATATCTCTAACATTCCAACTCTACAGAACCAAAAATTCACATCGGATGATCATTCCACCTCATCCATCAACAGATTAAGAAGTCAACTCATATATGTTTACTCGGATTCCTTCAATAACCAAGATATGTTGGATGCCTCCTCATGTTTGGAGTTCATTCACTAGATGCCTATGTGACCTCATATATATCCTCTCTACATGACATAAAATTACATGGGTAAAATGAATCATATGGGTTTTGATTACTAACATAAGTAGGATATTTTGGAAACCTCATAAGGACTCAATTCGATACTCAACATATTATCTAACTCCACAAATGAATTTTTTATAGAGTGCTTGGTTATACTATTTCAACATATAAACAGATAACCATTACTGGGGAATGGATGAATACACTCGGATACATAATTATAGTATCACTAAAAGACCCCCTTTAAATATAAATAGGTTTAACCTATGATCATTTTTAGGGTAACTGGTTCCATATTGGGATTAGGAAGTGATTCATGAACATATCATAAATCTATAAGAGAGTCCCAAAGTATGAAATAATCCCCCCAAAAAGGGTGTGATGAGACTGATACTCAATCCCCAATGATAGTTCCTATGTTATATTGGGTTGAAACCCCAATTGACTACCTTTGTTTGGAAATCATGTTTTACCCAGTTATGGATGAGATAACCATTAAGTGTTTCTATGAAGGACAAACATGGTGAACCAAATGTGAAGAACTGTGAATTACTTTCAATCCCCTCCCCAAATCAATAATTAGGTACATGACCCAAGTCCCTTGGATGAAAAACTGGTGAAATTGAAGAAAACTCATTTCACCATAATATCTCCTCCACAAGATAAAAATGGTATATTTCACAATTATTTCCAGACCATTTTATTGCTCTCATGTGGGTGAAAATATTTACATTCCAATGAAACATACCCCCTATAAAACAATGAAATTCATTATAAATTAATAAATTAAGTATCCTAAATATAAATAAGTGTTATTATAATTATAGAAAATCCATTATTCACTAATTTTCCATTATTTAGGAAGTGAATTTATCGCTCGTGTGTATATATGGCATGTCATATCCATTTAAGGGTACAATAAATTTTACATTTCCAATATACATGGATAGTAATTATGATGGGTGAAAAAATTATATATGATATTTTTGAAATATTTATGATTATTAATTATAATATCTTATCTACCTTATTACCTTCCAATACATTGGAAAATGATAACATCGATCGTGCGTACCTATGGATGACCGCCTCCATAAATCGATTTTATTAGTTTTTATATTCCATTTTACATGTATTATAATAAGTTTATATTAAATGAATATTTATGATATAAATTATATAATATTAATTATATTATTCTGTTATATTATTTTACCTTTTCTCATTACATCTGTTGAAAAATGAAAACAACTTTCATTCGTATGTATGGTCAACCATTTCACTGAAAGATGTAATTCCTCTTTACATCTCATTCCTATATAAATTACTATGTATATATAACTTATATTGATGATAGTTATATTACAAAAAATACTGTTTATATTATGTAACTATGAATAATTTAGAAGGACTGTAACTATCAGAATTAAATTCTCATGAAAAATAAAACAATCAACACATGAAATTGAAGATTTTAAAATGAAATTATCAATGAGTTGGTGTTAAAATAATATAAGTGGATAATATACCACATTAAAAGTATGTTACTTAATATTAATATAACAATAATAAATTTAAATTTATTATATATGACGTAAAATGAAATTCAAATCATTTAGAACTCAAGATAATGGATTTTCATCTCTATTTTATTTCTCTGAGAAGCATGCCATATTCACAACTTATATCATTTATGTGGTGTATATACCAAAAATGATTTTATTTTATGAGTATTATTATTAAAATTATATGATATACATATCAATATTCGGATAATTATTTCCTGGGGATTATGGTTCAATAGTTACTAAAGTAATAAGGGTTTTTTATTACGATGTAACTATTTACTAGGATTGATTACACTAAAGTTTACAATGAGTAAATTTAATTATATACCTCTCATGAATATCATGAAATTTATTCTCCTACGTTTAATTATGGATAATAAAACTTTTCCTTTAATTTTCACCACATTATGAACTCAATATTCAAATAAATTATTTTTAATGGAAATAAACATTATTTACTAATTAATCCAAAAATTTGTTCGGTTATAGGTCTATGATTTGACTAAATTATTTTCAAATTTTTTTTAATATTATTATTTTATTTTTTTAATGTCCTTTTACCAATACCTACTATTTATAAATAAATTTAAAAATAGTTTTTGTTTCATTTTCTAAAATAATTAATTTTTAATTATTACTAAAAATGTGAAAGGAACATTTGATTTTTTTCACACACCACATGGATGGATTTTCATGCTATCATGACTACTTGATTATTTTTCAATTCCTTTAAATGTTTCATGGATCATATCATTGAACATTTTCCCTAATAGTTTTATTTTTTATATTTTAATGTAGTTTTTCAAATTTGAAAAGGTTATTTTCCTAAAGAAATATTCCAGGTGATCTTTCGAATGAATTTTTCATCTATGAAAACATCATTTGAAGTAATGTACACCATACATGGGATATTCTCCAATGACACAATCCAATTCCATTCTTATGATGAATTATGAAGATAGTGTTTTAATATTAATTCTATGAAGCCTATTTTTCCCATAAATTAATTATGTTTTTATAAAACCTCTATCCTTTCAATGGGTTATTCTATTATTATATGAAGATATGTTTATGAAAAACACTTATATTTTATGGTTTTTTTCAGTTGAATTATTTATGATATTGTGTAACTCAAATGAATTATTTTCATAATGTGAGGGATGGGCTTATAATTATATTTCCTTCAAATGAATTTATTAAATATAGATATCCCACGTGATAAATTAGAACAAAATGGGGAATGTATCTAGTTTTGTAAGGGAATATTTGCACTATGATAATATTTGGAGTGAACCTCGAAAAATACAATGCAATGGGTAGTCAACCTAATCCACTATAATTTTCTTCAATGAGATCCTTGAATACTAATGAAATAATTTCATATGCTAATATGTATGCTATAAATAATTTAATTAAGTTAATTTTTCCTCTCATGACAGATGTTATTTGATTAATTTTTGATTGGTGTATTTTGAACTACATTGATTTATTCCATGAGTCAATATTATGATATTTGATATATATGGTATCATTTTCTCATGATAATATGTTGTTGAAATACTCTAAAGATCATTTTATTTTATTTTGATCATTGAATTCTACCATCTATAAACTTACTGATCTTTTTAGATCACCATTTCCTATATTTACTTTCCACAGGGTATGAAGAATGGTATTATGTATTATTATTTTAGTAAGGGTTATATTTATGAATAAATATATGGGGGAAATGTAGATCGTCTATGAACATGCTATTTATATATCCTTGTTTCCAAAGACACTGATCATTTATGATCCTCAAACATGTATTAGTAAAATGTAATGAATATTATTTTATTATAATATAGTATTTATTTACGTGGAGACAAGGACACTAGATAGATATATATATTTGGTATAGTATAGTTTATTTAAAAGGAAATTAACTTATGTATTTTAATTTAAGAATATTATTTTGACAGTCTCTAATTACATTGTAAAAATCCATTCATGGGATATTGTAATTTATGAAATACAATGACTTAAATCATGTAAAATATATAAAATAAATATTTGTGAAAATGGGTTTTTGTAGATATTGATCAGAACACATAAAATATGCTAATGGTAAACATTATAAATTTTTTTAAGGAGTCAAATAAGTTAATTTTAGATTAAAAAATCAAATATAACAGTATAGTAGTAGAAAACCAAGAACTTATTAGTTCATTGAAATATAGAGTGAGTTTATTTGATCTGTGAGGATCCATTGTGGAATCTTGTGTTTATTTTTTTTATTTTTTTCATACAGAGTTGCATGGGGGCATTGAAGGGAACATAAATATCTGACATAACATAAATTTAAATGTTGGGGTAGGTTTTATGGTGTATATTATAGTAATTTAATCTTATAGACTCCCAATGACCCATAAAACATAATTAAAAAAAGTCTATATCCTTTTATGGTTGTTATCTAAATGAATTATGTTCATGAAAAGTAATTTTATTTAATTTTTTTAAATATTAATATATTTTGTTTGATTTAATGACTTATTTATTAAATTAAACCATTTATAACATAGTGATTTGTAAATGAAATTATGAAACAAAATGGATTTTATACTACATTGTTCAAAAAAGAAAATATTTTCTTTAAACTTTGTTGATATTATTGTAGATTTTTAATAAATATAATAAAAATACATAATTTGATGTTTTAAATATTTAAATGTTACTCACATGTTACGATGTTATTAAATAAAGGATGAAATAGAATATCCCCTAATGGTAATTCAAGTATTGAAAAAATATATGGAACCAAATTGATAGTGATGATACATTTTATTTAATATTATTTCATGATTTGTCCTACACAACTCCTGAAAAATTAAGAGTTATACAAAATATTCATTACTAATGGATTTTATGAAATAGTTAAAATAAAGTGGGGTTTTATGTTAAAGAAAAAACAACAGTAAGAAGATTATGCCTTTTATAAAGATATAGAGGTGGGTTATCATAAAAACTCTAATGATGTTTAATTATGTGTGATTAGTATAAGACAAATACGTTAATAAACAATATTACTATTGATGTGTGATTGACGATGAAACCCAACATAGTTTACATGATTATATAAACGTAATAATTTACATGAAGTCATGTTATTTATTATATAAAATATATATTAATCATCAGTTTAAATTATAAGGTAATGTGAGAATGTATAATATTTCATGTTGATTAAAGGAAATTTTCTGGAGGAATGTATCTAATAAAAATATTTCCCCATAATGAAGGTATACTATCATTAATAAATTATATTAACCCACAAAATGTTTCATTATAAACTAAAATATTTTTAGGTTTGATGGTATGATCATTAAAGGATTATATAGTGGAGTATTTATTATAATGATTTACTTAGGTTATAATATTTATTTGGAAATATACTTAATGGACTTTCATCACTATAGTTATTGAAGCTATAGTGATGATTCTAAAAGGTGATATTGAACTAATTATAGAATTCACATTTTTTTATTGTCTAAACTTCAATGAAATGTTGATTCGAGAAACATTTAAGTGGGGTTTTCAGAACCATTTCAGATCGTATAGTGGAATGATTTTAATGAATTTAATTTTTTAATGATTTTTTATTTTTAGGTCCAGAAGGGTAATGAATGATGGTCTCGAGTGGGGGGGTGAATAGAAAAAATTAAAATTTTTAAATATATTGATTAATTATATAATTTAATTATTAAATTTAATCTAATTAATAATTAATAGGGTAAATAAAATAAAAAATAACACAATAATGTTTTTATAGTTGCGCTGTCCAATGTGGATATAGAATACTCTTATAACTTTCAACCTAGTTAGAGATATATTGTGTACTAATAATAGTTTTTAAGTGAAATAATATTCTATTTACAACAAACTTGTTCATGTAGATGAATAATAAAGATTCCTAACCTTTTTATGGGGAGTCACAACCCAATTAAAACAATATGATTAGATTAAGTGAGTCAAAACCCAAATAATACAAAAAATATAATGAGGGTGTAGCATCATAAATAAATATAATTTAATTGAACATAAAACATATAAAGAATGTGAAATAAAATGATATATTTGAATATGTGTTATACACTCAAGAAACTACAATGAAAAAAAAAGAAAAAATAAAACACATATACTGGCTCTTAAGTAATTGATCATCTTGACTATCTTGTCATTGATGTAGAAGTACCCATTGATTTTTTTCATCCCATGAGATATATTCTAGTAGTATTGGAAAATATTTAGCACATGAATAATTTACATCACTTCGTAGTATCAACACCACCACACTCATGTCAATATATTACTGAAAAATTATTAATGGTGCCATGGAAGAAGTATTGAATGAGTATTCAAACACTTTCCGACCAGACAACTACATGGATTGTACCCATTTAAAAACAATAACTTAACATAGTCGAGGGAGGATATATAATTAAAAATTCTGAAAAGCTATAACTGGATTATCAAAAAGAGAGGGAAAATAGGGAAGTTATCATTGCACAAATATCATTCAACTCTTGAGTTTATTTTCAAATAATAATGAATTATTCACAAAAAATTAAATAATAACATGAATAGACTTAAAATTGATTCATAATAAAAAGATCAATGAAATAAACCATGAAAATGGCATTTTTAAATTTTCAATATGAAATTGAAAAACATTCCATTTATTACAAGAAGTAAACATGAAGAGAAATTAAAAACATCATCACACATCATTTGAATGATTCAAATAATATAATTTTTTTATATACATTATTAATAATTTAAAAAAATTAATTTAATAAACCAACCAAAAATATTAATTTTTTTGTCTTCCATTCAAGAAGTTTTAGGAATGAAATATGAACAGAATTTGAATATCAAAAACTCTTCAAAAATAATGAAAAACACATCAAATGGGTATAACATTTTAACATCCCAGATTCAGTTCCCACTCAACAGTGCCCTGATAATGGTTGGATACTTGACTTGAAGATCATCCCCCAAATCTCTAGAGGTTCCTCAAAAGTAAATATGGGCCTAGGTGTGTCTGTCGGAATACTATTCCATCATTAACAGAGTGTAACAAATCATAATATAAAAAAAAGTCATTAGAGGAAGCATATAGAACTGTAATAAAACAAATAATAACCTATATATGAATATACAAAATTTCTCAATAGGATATTAGACACAAAATATGATTATACTTGTATATACAACATATCCAAAATAGATATATATAAGAATAATACAATATATGGATAAAAATACCAAAAAGCCGAAAAATTGCTATCTCTGAATAGCATTACAATCCTCATTTTTGTAATATGATCCCCTGATCCTATACATGTAAGAAAATAAACCATGGAAATGTGGGTTCTTTCTCCTATAAATACTAGCCTCCAAATAGTCTGTTCGGTCACCCAACGATGGATCAAATGTGTTGTGAGATACAATATGTACTGGTAAGTAACCAATGATCAATAATAATACATGTTGTGTAATATTATTTAAGTACTGTTAAAAACATATCCTAAGTAAGTAGTAAATATGAGTAAACTTCCCATGGAATTCTACTGCTAAAAACGTAAAATTGTATAGCCTTTAGCTGTTCATTACAAAACATGTTCAAGCTCCTATATCAAGGTAGATAAAAATAAGAACAAGTAACCAAAAAATAATTCATTACATCCATACGTATCATGTCAACCAAGACCAATTTGTACAACCTGATGTTTCATATATACCATGACTGAGCCATATACATCACATGTCAAACCAAGAAGGGCTAGATCAATGGTATAAAAGACCACATCTTCCTAATCTAGTAGAAGAAACATCTTGAAGGAAACACAGTAATTAAACTAGTAGTTTCTAAGGATCATCTCAATAAAGCAAGTCCACTGCAAGCCCAACAAGACATATTCAATGTGTATAAATGCCCTTGAAATCCTATAAAATCAAGAAAAAAAGAGCATACAAGTTCTAGGAATCTTCTACCACAAAACAAGAAACATTGTTTAAGTGACCATGGAATCAAAATAGAATCAATACCCTTATTATACAAATAAATCCATCCAAAAACTTCTTAAATAAATCCATTCCATACATCAATTAACATTCCAAAAAAAAATTAGCATTCACAACCATTAAAAAATTAACAATAAAGTGAAACCATATGAGTATACCCACTCATATGATATACCAAAATTCAGAAATTAATAATTAAATTACATATACCACAAGGAAACATTGGTAGAAGAACTGCTAATTAGAAAATTTATATCCATTAAATTATCATTGGAATTCCTCTGACTAGGAATGCCTAAAAACACTCATTCGGTTGTCTAACAAAAGAGATCACTATAGGAAATTATAAGTCACACCCCTGGGGTGACCTTGGTTGTGGAAACAACCTCCAATATCACTCCTAGATGCTAAAGGGAATCCCTAATAGGTTTAATTTTAGATAATTCAATTGTTGAATTAATTTTTTGGGTTACTCTAGAATTTATGGTGGGTGTATCAATGGAAACTAACTTAATAAATCATCAAAAATCAATGTAAAAGTATATAATACACACCATATCTCAGTAGTAGAGTGATCATCCAGTATAAAACCCTATTTTGTCTTAGATCGGGAGAAAAATAAAGAATGGATGTAGAACCAGTAATAGGGTATATTATTTTTCACCTAAATAAAGTATAAGATACCAAGAATAATGAGTAATGAAACAAAATTAATTGATATATTTCCAATGTAGATCCAATGAGATTGACGACATTCGAATTCAATATTAGATGGAAGAATGTAATAAAAGATAAAATTTCACAATCAAAGGAGCGCCCATGTTCATTCAGCTATCCAATGTGAGAAGAAAATAAAATAGGAATGATTTAATAGATTAATTGTGGGAAATTTGGAAATATAACCAAGTTACGAGGCTTTACAGTTTGGCTAAACGGTTGGCCAAACTATTCACCAACTGTGAACCCTTTGATGTAGGAAAGGGGAACCCCAAATTTTTTATACACATGGTTTTCCTAACTATATGCAAACTATATCCTTGACTATTATAAAAAACTGTATAGGGTTCCACACAATCGGGTACCTCAAATCACACAGTTTGAATAACTATTCACCCTATAGGACTCCAATGTCTATCCCCCCATGGTTAGAAGTAACCTTGCGAAAAAACGTAAGGTTTATACTAACCATGTGACATGACTTTTTCTCCCAAAAGGTTGGGTTTCAGAATCCGAAATATAACTGGACCCTCTGAAATACCCATGACCAATTGGGTACTAACATTGGAACACAAATAATCATTAAAACAAAAAATAAAAAGTATTCATTCCTCATGTGTAAATTTGGGTTCTTATAATCTTCCTCAGATAATGTAATATATTCCCAAATTTCTCTCTCAAGGGTGTTCAATATTCGTATGAGAATAACATCGGCCACAAAGCATATACGTTGGCCTCATGTTCTTATGTACCTCCCTGTAAATGGTATTGAATCATTATCGACCATAAAAGATGAAATGAATGGCCTTAGGGATCCTTTATTCTCTTATCAATGACACAAATCAGATGATATTCAATGGATGCATCTACCTAAAACTCAACCTCATTAGGTAGAAAATCATGAGATAGGCCTGAATGATAATGGGGTAACTAGGTTATGAGGAAGATGTAGTAAAAAACATAGTACCTCTGATGTAACTACAACCAATAGGCTACTATATCAACTCTACCCAAAATGTCAAATGATCCCACATATCTCAGTGAAATCTTCCCCAATATCTTGATCTGTCAGTGTCCCAGCCTTAGTAAACCATATAAAAGGACCCAATTCCAAACATCCAAGCATAGTGGTCATCTGTGGTGATTGAAATGAGATTTATATTTATATTCTATAGTATCAATCTGATTATGAATCAACTAGACCTACTAAGATTTCTTCTATATGAGATGTGGTCCTAGTAGAGTTACCTCACTTACCTCTAACAAGAGAAGTGGTGATCGACATGGCTTACCAAACAAATCCTCACATCGTTCCTTCTTTATAGTATATCAATAACTATTATTTTAGTGGAAATCAATATCTAGTATATTCATATCCTAATATCCCCCAAATCAGGGATGTATGCTCGCAACATGTCCTAAACTACCTATATCATACGCTATGACTAGCCATCAATCCTAGGGTGGTATGATTTTCTCAAAAGCACCTGTGTAGCGTGCTTCATTTGTAAAATCTATGATAAATGAGACGTAAATTGGGCATTCCTATCTAAAACAATAGTGTGAGGGAACCTGTGATATCGTACTATCTCATTGATATACAACATCCAAATCTAATCAACATTGATGGTCTCCTTTATTATCATGAAATATAAATCCTTTTAGTGCCTATAAACCAAATCCCAAATAAAATCATTACCTCGAGGAAACCTCAGTAAAGCTATCATAAAATCCATCCCTACATCATCCCATTTCCACCCAATAATAGTTAACTATTTTAAATGTTTAGATGGCCGCTTATTTTCCTCCTTCACCTAATAACTGGTGGAACACCTTATTATAAAAATATCTACCACATTCTTCATCCCCACCCACTAATACTAAAAGTTCAATTCACAATAAAATATGGAAACAACATGATTTACTTACCAAGATGAGGCATGAATCTCTAACATGAGATCCTCACATATGTCCATTGGACTCCATGTATGACCATGTATATACAAAACCTCATACTCACATAATGTCCAACTAGGAAGAGGTTCTTTACCAACCACACTCTCCCATAGGACTATGAATTCTAAATCAGATTTATGACTCATCCTCACTCTATATAGTAGTATAGAGTTTACAACTAGGAATAATTGAAAAGCCTTCCCTTTACTTCCATGAACCTTCAAGAGAATATTAGAAAACAAATCCATAATCTACCACTCTAAAATATCATATTGAACATCATATATATACATCCTCGTACTCAGTGCATTTTCCACAACATTACCTTTACTAGGCATGTAGGCATACTCAATGTCAAAAATACTAAAGATACTATACTCACCATCACTACCTTAGATCCAAATTATCCTATGTAAATATGTACATGAGTCTTTTTTCCATGTACACAAAAAATTCTCTACCAATAAATATTGTCTCTAGTATTTCAAATTAGGAACAACTACAAATGAAATTTCAACATAAATTTAGTAATTCCTCTAATGCGGTCTCAGCTGTCGAGACCTATATACCATGACTCTATGCCCTTTTTTCGCACTAAATTAGTATTGATACCTAATGTTTTCACAATAAACAGTGCATCTTCTTCCCTGCTCTATTAGTATCAGAACAACTTCTCTAGTCAATATCCCTTATGTCTTCTCAAAGGCTACCTTGAATGTATCTTTCTATAAAAACATCACACCATTCTTATTCATGTCTATAAATTCCAATCCTATGAAAAAGAAGTTGTGTATAAAATTAATATTATATCATGCTAGCCCCAATATACTTCATATGTCAAAGGATTTCTTTTGATACTCCCTAGAAACTATTTCTCTCACCTTCTATATGACTACTAATACTCTTGAATACAATATAATTTCTCCATAGATTTGATTATTAACCATCTTGAAATGGAACGTTGTAAGATTACCGTAGAATTGATGCTCTCTAAGTGTATCTGAAGTGATATTAAGAAATTTGGAATGGTCATGTTGATTGATATAATACACCATGATATCATCCATGAAAACAACCACAAATGAATATCGTTATTGATGGACACCAAGTTCATCATCACCATTAAAACCTGCGGAATGTTCATGGGACCAAATAACATAACCAGATACTCATATAGACCATACCTGCTATGAAAGGATATACAAGGTAGGTGTTTAGGATGAACATGTATCTAGTGATAACTGGACCTCAAGTTTATTTTTCAGAACACCAAAGCTCCTCATGGTTGATAAAAAAAGTCATCTTTCAATAGTATGGGATTTTAGTTCTTAACCATCAGCTGGTTCAATTTATATTAATACACGAATAGACAAAGGTAATAATCTGCCTTTTCATAAAAAACACTAGTGAACCCCACATATATGTACTTTTCTAAATAAACACATTCACTTTCAAATCCTATAGTTCCCTCTTGATCACCCATATCTCTGTCCTAGACATATTATAAGTAGGAATGGATACCAGTGCATCCTCTTACACTATCTCTATTGAGAACTCCATCTCTATATCAGGAGGTAAACTAGAAAATCTATTAGGGAATAAATCTTTGAACTGTTAAACCACTAGGGGAAAATATAATTTATGTGATCCCTAAACATCTAGATATAAACTATAAATATGTGATATCATACCGTGCAACCCACAATGTTGTGGTCCATCTTGGTTCACCTAGACATCCTATTCAATCTTGTGAGTATAAACTATTCTCTATGGTGATGTGAAAGTCAACCTATTCTGATATGAATAAATTTATATTCAATAAGTTATTCGATATTCCAACCTGATTATGAAAAAAAACATCTTCATATCAAGGATATAAATATTATAGATGAAGTTACGCCCCCCAACATCAATGGAGCACTCTCTGAACTGTCATACACTCTCTGTTCTAATCCCCAATGAAGTTTCAAGGTCCATTAATCCCTTATAAAATTGAGTAATGATCCCAGAGATCTCCAAAATAGGACTATATATATAACCATGTGATCCTCATGTGACCAAAAAATAAGATAAAACATTTTTGGATTTTAAGATCCAAACTCTCAATGTAGATAATCCAACACTATGTTCCATAGTGATAAGCAGTAAAAATATATATCTGGAATAAATCATAGAACTATGAAAAAATCTCACTACTCAAAATAGACCCACTCTACTCTGTTGGTGTAACTGATTTCGAGATACCTCAGCCACAACCACCACCACCTTGTCCTGATTGATCGATACTACTCCAGCTCTCTAGCTGATATAGATCCGTGAGACCAGACCATGAATCTGGTGTCAGAGATAACTCTATACCACTTATAACAAGATGGAGGCCCCTGAAAAAATATTTCTTGTGGTGAATCCTTCCACAAGATCAACACTGAACTTGGCTGGGATCGCACTAATTTCTAAAGGGGCCCCATCTACCACACCAATGATAGAACACCGCACTACCAGCACTAGAAGCATGTTTGGTTCAAATCTCATTTAAAGAATCCCAATGTCATTTTATTCCTAATGAATCTTAACTACTGGGTCAAGATAAATCAATTATTTTATCCACATCCGCATCCTCCATCATGTTCTGCTTTTTGATCAATTCTCGATTTACCATTTTATCAATAGTAATCAAACTGAAAGCATTGACCTGAGATCAAATAGAATGTACACGTTCCTCTTAGAATCATATTTCCCTTGATAAAAAATTATCACGTTGCGTTGGTACAGAATGCAGCACCTCTGTTAAGGGTCCTGAGTACACCATACGTGTAATGTCACCATCCTCGAACCACAAGAACTAACTAGCCTTCTTTATCATGAGATTATCAGGTAAAAATTACTTATATAATTTGGTTTGTAAATCCCACCAAAACACATTACACAACACATAATCCTAGTATATAACATCCCACCTTTCATTGTTGCTCCATTTTCCTTGTAATTCGTGATATTCACACTCCTCTCAAAAGGGGTCTCTAGGTGCTTGATGATTAAAAGAAAAGTTTCAAACCACAAATTAGTAGCCTGTGGAAAACTATACCCTAAAAATATGGGATTATTCTACTACTGGAACACCTATTCCATCTTAGCCATAGATATTTTAGGATTTGGTGCTCCCTAGAAGGTCTTCATAAAGACGTAAAATCCATCATAAAACTTTTCCTCAACAGCTATTTTAGAATCAACACCTGGTGTCATGGATGGTACTAATGAGGATCCAACAGTATCCCATGGAACAATTCCTCTGTATCATGGCCATATCTTCCCTCCTATGGTATGACTAGAGGTCATCATTGTGAAATGTGTCTATAATTACAAACACACACCTAAAAAAAATACCAAAATCTGACAACTAAAGGAGCATGAAAGGTCAATACATTCATATAAATAAGTCGTAACTCACAACCTTCTCCTAAAGATGAAACTATATAAAATAAATCACAAAATTCAATAGATGCACCACCTCTTTCTCACATAAAAGCAGGATATAGGTCAATTAAATATTTTAGAAATAAATTATCCATATTTATTTTATATTAATCTAACATTTAATTTAAATGGTTGAACTAAATGGAATATCACAATCCAATACATAAGGGTCTATACACTCTATGAACTCAAATATGTATCCAACTAATTAATACCATTACAGTTTCAAGTATATGCAACTCATTGTTCAGGAATCAAGTTAAAAAATTGGCTTCTCTTGGTGTCTTTAGTAGTCTATATAGAAAAACACTACTTGGGTTATGATATTCACTCTGAGTACCAACCATGTTTCTTAATTACATGAATAGAGTTCTATCAAAATATCATTCATATCCATCACCACAACTACCAAAAAAACATATAAATATGCAATGCATCCTATATGATAGGAAATAATGCATGGAATCTTATTTACAACAAGTTCCTAAAATGATGAGTGGTATGGAATACCAATATATCATTAGGTTGAAAAAATAGAGCCCACAATCATATCAATAATAACATCAAAATTCATGTGAATCTCCCAAAGGTGGATTCAAATATACTATAATACAAAAAAACAAGAAAACCCAATTACATTTGTGGAAATTTTTATTTTTCCATATATATGGGATATTTATGCCCAAGCACAACTCATTACCAAATTCCAACACCTTTTTATAATTTTATATTTTCACCAAACAATAAACCAAAGAAGAAAAACTCTTTTGCTACCACTTTTTAAATTCCAATACCTAGTGTCTACTCAATAATGCCCTAAGCACGGTTGGATACATGGACACAAGTATATCTACCAAAATTCCAAAGGCATCTAACTAGTAGTGAGGTCATTGGGTGTTACTATGGGAAGTATAATACTTTATTATCAGAGTTTAACACAATAAAATATCAATAACAGTTAATAAGGGAATAATACATAATAATCATATAGAAAATCATAACTAAAATGAGTATTTATAATAGTGATCAATATGATCTCATACTAAATTTAAGATGATACATTTCTCTACAATGAATCCAAAATAGATAGAAATCAGCACTATAAAATACATGGATCAAAATAAAAAAAATAAAAAAAAATTATCTCAAAATAGCATCATGATCATTAGCTCAATCCCATGATCTCGTACTCCTAAGCATAGAAAAAATCAACCGTGGAAAATCATCCCATATCCCTACATGCATCAAAAAAGTCTGTTTAGGTACCCAATGATGGCCCAAAAAGGTTTTGAGATACAATAAAATATGTAACAAACCAATGATCCATAAAAATTGTCACACCCCGACCCGGTATCTTTAGGTCACAATTGTTTTTATTTAGCTATCTCTTTTTATTTGTCTCTTGGTTTGTTAAGGGTTAAAAAAATTACTATATTAAAATCCAAGTGAAATAAATACAATTTTTTTTTTAAAATACCCAATAATAATAATGATTTTATTATTATTTAGTTTATTATTATTATATATTTAGTTATTATTAATATAATTATATTTTTATTATTATTATTATTATTATGTTATATGTTTTTATTATTATTACTACTACTACTATTATTTTCTTTTTTTTAATCCTTAATTGTTTTTTGTGCGTAAAATCCCCTCCCATTTATCTAACCCCCCTCCCCACGAGCGTCCTCTACCCAGTATACAGCCACAACCTGCGCGAACCCCCTCCACCCAGCCGACTCCCTCTACAACGCCTCCTCCTATCGGTAAGCTCCGACATTTCGCGACGCCTCCTCCGACCGGACAACACCAGTGACCTGCAACCCTTTTCTCTCCAGACAACTAGACCCATGACGCACCCTCATGGACCCCCTGATGTCGGCGCTGCCTCTCCTTTGTCAAAAAATCGGCAGTAGAACCAACATATTCCAGAACCTTCCACCTCACCCGAATGGCCTCTCGGACCCCTCGCTATAGGTGTGAATTACCTCGAATGTTCATTCTTCATTTTGATAGGTTGTTGGGTTAGAGTTTTTGTGGTTTATTCTATTTGTTTTTTTTTCAATTTCTTTGATATATTGTCTTTAGGGTTCATCCTTGATCTCATTCGGTGTGAATATTGTGCAATTGAAGATTCTCACTGAAATTCGGGGGTTTCAGCATCAAAGGTTGCTGCTTCTGAGTATAATCAATATTTGGGATATTATTTTTCTTACATGGTTAATTTAATGTGTTACATGGTTAATAGGTGGGTTGAAAAGTATGTTTTTAAAAATATTTCATATGCATTTGAATTTAAAGTAGCATTTTGAAATGAAATTGAGTACTTTTCATGATCAACTCTTTTCTTGTTGTTTGACGTCAATTTATAAATCATGAAATTGGTTATTCGGATTATGTAAGTGATGTGAATGATGTTTGGAAAGATTTTTAGTGTGCGTTATATTTTTTAGATCATGAAATATCTATAGATTATGCTTCTTATGGTGTTTTTTTTCACCTTGGTAATGTTTTATAAATTATGAAAAATTACTTATTTCATGGTGCATGTGATGGAAAACTAGTTTTTGAAAGAATCTGATATTCATTTGTGTTGGAATTGGTTTCTTAGTGTGAATTTCCATGTACTTTTTGTACCACTTTCAGGTGTTTTATAAGGTGTACAAATGGTTTATCTCTTTTTTCAAGTGGTGTGAATCACATTTTAAATGGTACTTATGGTGAAAATGGGTTTGGGTGTTTTTTAAGAAAAATGCATAAATTGGCATGTTTGAGTTGTCGTGTATTTCTAAATGTAAATTTTAAATGGTTTAAAAAATGGAATGCTTGTTTTATAATTGGTTATGGTTTATGTGATGATTTGAAATGGCCTTTGGAAATGGTTAAATTGATTGTATTCTTTTTATTTAATATTTTTTAATGGGTTTTATGAGTTATGTAAGTGGTGTGTTATTGGTGAAGACCCTGGGTGTGTTATTTTGAAATGTTTTGTAGACTGTTTAAGTGTTTAATTATTTTATTCAATTATATGTGTAGTGCGTTGGACCTCGCTACGATGGTTTTAAATTGCGGGTGTCAAGAACGCCTACATGTGCGTGCATAAGCTAAGACATATACATATAAATGCCCTCTTTGAACATATTCTCTCATGGAGCAAGAAATATGTGCAATGCAGCTAGGGGTATTTATATAAATGTGTATAAAATCATGTGTGTGTATGTGAATTGGGTCGGTTCGAGTGGCCATCGACAAATAACGACAAGTTTGAGGTAAGTCCCATATGCCCTAATCTTTTATTAGAATTTCCATTTTTTCTTGATGTTTACGTATAACTATTTCCTTGTTTTTTATGTGGAATCTATATGAACTATATATATATATATGGTTGTGGTTCTTAAAAATTTATTTCATAGGTGTTGAACATAAAATGGGTATTTCCAAAAGATGTGTGGCCTTTCATTCGATTTTTTTATGAAAGTGTAATGAAATGAATTATTTTTAAAAAGGGGTTCCAAAGTGATTTTCAGAATGGGTTTTGGTGCTAACATGAGATTAAAGGACAGTTTTATCTATTTAAAAGTATTACTTCATTTATGTGTGTTTTTAAGCTTGTTTTAAATATATAGTACCTTTATGTGTTCTAAAATGAATAATACTTGTTCTAAAGTGATGTGGCCCATTTGACCCTTTGATATTGGTTTGCTAAAATAGAAAAACCCCTCTTGAGACATTCCTATTAATTTGAAAAATGTGATGCAACTGTTAATGTGCTGTTTTTGATATGTTCCTTGTGTGAAGGCTTGTGTGTGGTTGTGTGATGTAAATAGGGGGAATGCACGTAAGGAATGAGATCAATGGTGAGAGGTTGAATGTGTTTTAGATAAGGAATGGTTTATATACATATATGTGTTCTAGATAAAGAAAAATCACCACCAATTTAAATCGAGCACGATGGGGAAACCTGTGTATCTAGGTGGGTGACCATGACTAGTGAGATCGGTGACATGTCAGTGGTTCGTCCCTGTTTTCGAGAAGGTTAGACGCAACAACACTAACTAAACATATGAATTTTTGAGGGTCGTGGTCTTCTAAGATAGGTTTTCTGAGGGTCGTGGTCTTCTAAGCCACATTTTCTGAGGGTCGTGGTCTTCTATGCTACGTTGTTTTGAGGGTCTTGGTTTATAAGCCAGGTTTCACTGAGGTACGAGGTCTCTATTTTCCCACTTGTTCTATGTACCTATAGGTATTACCCATGGTGCTCATTTGTGACATGATTCTTGCGATGTAACTATCCTTTCAGTTGTTTCATACTTGATGTCTTGTTTGTGAAAACAATATTTTAATCCAAACTGGTTTTTTTCATTTTGAAACGTTAATGCATGTTTGGATCCTATACTGAAAATGTAGTGGGAGTGAAATGAATTACCTAAAAATGCAATCTCATTACTTGAATTTGAAAATAAGGAGAAAAATTATTTTATTATATCTTATTTTCAAACTGGCATAATTGTATTTCAAATAAAAGGTAGGGGCATAACACGTTGTTATATTTTATCATTCCTACTATGCATATTGGTGCTCATGCCAACTTTACCTTTCAGTTGCAGGTTTCATCCTTGGACTGCTTTTGGTAGTGAGTGTGGTTTACATTCTGTAGTGACCGATGGGTTCACCTGAGGTATGTCACGTCGCATCTTTAATTCCTTCTTTCACTGCCAATTAGTTTGGTTTATTTCCTTTTATTTATCTTCATGTTTAGTTTAGGTTTATTCATCATTTTTATGGGCCAAAATCTTTCCCAACTAGTTTATTTTGATGCCCGTCACGAGTTGCCATCCCGTGGGGAAGGGGAACACCCTTCAGGCCATGTCGCAGACCAGGTCGGGCACCGGGTCAGATGATGACCCAGCATGGTTCATGAAAAAATGGTATTAGAGTCGGCCCCTGTTATTTGGGGCGTCAGGTTTATTGGTGACTAGGTGTGTTGGGACTCGAGAGGTAGGTTCTGGAAGGATGTCAGGAACCCTTTCCCATCCCGAGACTCGAGTTTCCATGGGTAGTATTGGATTTGAGTTTTTATTTTGCTTTGTCTATGTGGATGATGGAAGACAAAGGATGTGATCTGGTGTTACGTGAAGAGCCTGCATATAGTGGCGACCCATGTACACGGTCCAGGATACTTCCTGTGGGGATTCCCTCTCTGAGCATGGTCTTCTAAGCCCTGTTATTGGGTTTTCATAGCCACTAGTACCTTATTTTTTTAAATTTTGATGTGAGTTATGTTTGAACTTCGTTTTGGTTGGTGTGAGTAGGTCTCAAAAATGAAAATGGATTTCTGTAAAGGGGTTTTCAAAAGGGAATATAGTTGTTCGAGTGGAAAATGATTTTTGAAATGGAAAACGTTTTGGTATTTGGAAATGTGTTTCTTTAATGATAAGTGACTTTCACAAGTTGGTTGGGAATTTGTGCTTTGTGATGAATGGTCTGTTTTGGAAAAGAGATGCATCTTGAATTGACCATTGGTATTTCTATGAGTGATCACATACATTGAAGTGAGCATGTAGAAGGTGGAGAAATTGGTGATGTGAGTGGATGGGTGCTTGAGATAGCACCGGGATATGTATGTGTGAGACTTCATCGGATACCAGTGGTGGATATTTATGTTCTTTTGTTTTAAAAAATTGTTTTAAAAATGGTTTTTTCAAAAGTTTAGTAATGTGAGTGAGAAATTGTTTAGTGTTCTCTTTTCATGTTTGGTATCATTTTTCATGGGTTCTTGGTTTTGACATACTGAATTATGGTTGGAATAGTGATTTAAGTTTGAGCATTCATTTTTGATTGAGGTGTGGAATTTTGATTTATGATGAGTATTTATTCGGATTTTTGCCTCTTGTTTTTGAGTATGCTGCCCAGAAAAGTCCCAGAAGTTTCTAGTGAGCCTCTTCTGGTTGTTGGTTCTACCTAGACTATGAGCAGAGTGGTGGAATTCAATTCTTTTTAGAATAGTACAGCTTCTATAGCGATCGTGATCTATCGAAGGTAGTGGACTGACTTTTTGAAATCATTGGTGTTTTATGGTTATTGGAAACTCCCAATGTTATTAGAGTCTGTGCTGGTTCAGGTCCTTCTGATGGTGCATCTTTTTTTTGGTGGAGGAGATAATCCCAGCGTCGTTGCATGATGGTATGTCTTGGAAGGCATTTAAGATCACTCTCGTCCAATGGTTTATACAAGAGTAAGTGAAGGTGAGGAAAGTGGTAGAACAAGTGAGTGTCGATTAAGGACAACGAGTAGTGAAGGCCTAAGTAGGGAATTCCAATGGGTTGATTCCATTTTTCTCTGGTAGTAGCATCACAGAATCAGATAAAGCTTCTCTTCTGTGGGGTATTTGTCTAGGGTTCCAGGACCATTTCTTTTAGGTGTTTGGGAAGGATCCATATTAAGTTAGGAGAGAGAATATGAGGGACCTATCTCAGATAAGTGTTCTAGTCAATTTTATCTTCCATTGGGTGGGCCACCTCCTTGTTTTATTATTATTATTATGTTATAATATTTTATTACTACTACTAGTTTTTTTTTGAAACCCTAATTGTTTTTTTGGGAGCAAAATTTCATCCCCTTTCTCTAATTCCCCCCCATGAAGACTCTACCGAGCGCAAACCCATGACATGCACGACCCCCCTCCACCCAACCGACTCCCTCTGCGGTGCCTCCTCATTCCGGCAAGCTCCAACATTTCATGACGCCTCCTCTGATAGGCTAGCACCAGCGACCCACAACCCTTTTCTCTCCGGATGACCAGACCCATGACACACCCTCGTGAACCCCCTACTTTCAGTGCCACCTCTCCCTTTTCATCAACTCTCCAATCGGCGCAACATATTCTTGCACGTTTGACCTCACCCGACCAGCCTCTCGGACCACTCTCTCTAGGTTTGAATTACCTTGAACGTTCATTCTTCATTTTGATAGGTTGTTGGGTTAGGGTTTTTCATTTTACATGGTTTTTTCTTGTTAAATTACTTCGATAATTTGTCTTCAGGGTTCATCATTGGTCTCTTTTTGTGTGAATATGGTGCAATTGATGTTTCACACCAAAATTTGGGGGTTTGGCATCAAAGGTTGGTGTTTAAGAGTATAATCAATATTTGGATTTTTATTTTTCTCACATGGTTAATTTAAGGTGGTACATAGTTAATAGGCACGGTGCGAAGATTGTTTTTAAAAAGATTTCATATGCGTTTAAATTTAAAGTAGCATTTTGAAATGAAATTGAGAACTTTTCATGTTTAACTCTTGTCGTGTTGTTTAACGTCAATTTATAAATCATGAAATTTGTTATTCAAATAATGTAAGTGATGAGAATGATGTTTGGAAAGGTTTTTAGTGTAAATTTTCTTTATTATATCATGCAATATCTGTAGATTATGTTTTAGTATAGGGTTGTTGTGCACCTTGTTAATGTTTTATAAATTATGCAAATGACTTATTTTATGGTGCAAGTGATGCGAAAATAGTTTTTGAAAGAATCTAATATGAATTTGGGTTGGAATTGGTTTCTTAGTGAGAATTTGCATGTACTTTTTGCATAAAACCTTGTAGTGCCTCTTTTTGGTGTTTTATAAGTTGTACAAATGGTTTATCTAGTTTTTCATGTGGTGCGAATCACATTTTCAATGGAACTTATGGTGAAAATGTGGTTGGGTGTAGTTTTTATTAAGAGAAATGTATAATTTGGCATGTTTGATTTGTCTTGTATTTGTAAATGTAAATTTTAAATGGAAAAAATAACAGAATGATTCTTTTGGAATTGGTTATGGTTTTTTTGATGATTTGAAATTTCCTTTGGAAATGGTTAAATTGATTATGTGATTTTCCTTTAATATTTTAATGGGTTTTATGAGTTATGTAAGTGGTGTGTTATTGGTGCAGACCCTAGGTGTGTTATTTTGAAACGTTTTATAGATTTTTTAGGTGTTTAATTGTTTTATTAAATTATATGTGTATTGCGTTGGACCTCGCTATGAAGGTTTCAATTTTCGGGTGTCAAGAATGCCAACATGTGCATGCATAAAGTAAGACATATACATATAAATTCCCTCTTTGTACATATTCTCTCATGGTGCAGGGAATATGTGAAATGCAACTATGGGTATTTATATATATTTCTATAAATTCTTGTGCATGGAAGTGCGTAGGGTCGGTTTGAGTGGTCATCGTCAAATAAAGACAAGTATGAGGTAGGTCCCCTATGCCCCAATAATTAATTAGAATTTCCATTTTTTCATGATGTTTCTTTAAAAGTATATCCTTGTTTTTTATGTGAAATCCATAATGACTATATATATATATGGTTGTGGTTCTTAAAAAGTGGCTTCATAGGGGTTGAACATGAAATGGTTATTTCAAAGAGATGTGTGTCCTTTCATTAGATTTGGTTATGAATGTGTAACGGCATGCATTATTTTTAAAAAGGGGTTTTAAAGTGATTTTCAAGATGTGGTTTGGTGTGAACATGAGATTAAAGGACGGTTTGATCTACTTAAAAGCATTAATTCATTTTAAGTTGTGTTTTAAGCTTGTTTTAAATATATAGTACCTTTATGTGTTCTAAAATGAAGAATACTTCGTCTAAAGTGACGAGGTATGTTTGAAACTTTCAGATTGGTTTGAGAAAATGGAAAAAACCCTCTTGACACATTCCCCTTAATTTGAAAAATGTGATGCAAGTGTTAATGTGTGGTTTGTGATACATGCATTGTGTAAAGGCTTGTGCGTGGTTGGGTTATGTAAAGGTGGGGAATGCACTTAAGGAAGGATATCAGTGGTGAGAGGTTTATTGAGTTTTATATTTGGAAAGTGTTATGTACATATATGTGTGCTTGATAAAGAAAACTCACCACCAATTGAAATAGAGCACGATGAGGAAACCTGTGTATCTAGGTGGGTGACCAAGACTAGTACACTAGATGACACAACATGGGTTTGTCCCCGTTTGTATAGCAGGATTGACGCAACAACACTAACTAAACATATGAATTTATGAGGGTTGTAGTCTTATATGCCACGTTTTCTGAGGTTCGTGGTCTTTTTTGCCATATTTTATGAGGGTCATCGTCTTCTAAGGCACATTTTTTTGATGGTCAAGGTTTCTAGGCCAAATTTCCTTGAGGTACGAGGTCTCTAGGTTCCCACTTGTTCTAGATACATTTAGTGATTACCCATGGTGCTCATTTGTGACATGATGCTTGCGATGTAACATTATTTTCAGTTGTTTCAAACTTGATATCATGTTTGTGAAAACCATATATTGATCCAAACTAGTTTCTTTAAATTTTAAAACGTTAATGCATGCTGGGAAAGTATTTTGAAAATTTATTAGGATTGAAGCGCTTTATCTGAAAATGAAAACCTGTTACTAGAATTCAAAAACAAGGAAAACATTATTTTATTATATCTTATTTTCAAACTGGCATAATTGGATTTATTACTAAAGGCAGGGGCATAGGACGTGGTTATATTTTGAAATTCCTACTGTGCAACTCGGTGCTCAATCGTACTTTACATTTCAGTTGCAGGTTTCAGAATTGGATTGCTTTTGGGAGCGAGTGTGGTTTACATTCAGTAGTGACCCAAGGGGCCACCTGTGGTATGTCATGTCGCTTCTTCAATTTCTTTTTTCACTGCCATGTTTTTTGGTTTATTTCCATTTATTTATCTTCTTTTTCAGTTTATGTCTATTCATATTTATTATGTTCCAAAATCATTCTTAGCTGGTTTATTTTGATGCACGACACTAGTAGCCAGCCCATGGGGATCAGGAAGGACCTTCTTGCCATGTTTCGGACTTTGTCGGGCACCAGGTCGGATGACTACCCGAAATGGTTCATGAAAACAATCCTGGATGTGCAATATAACCTAAGCCGTTTCCAATATATATAACAAGTAAGCATTAAATAAAATTAATGTTTCCATTGCATGGAACTACTAAATTTAGTGAAATTGTATATCATCAATAGACTACCTGTAAAACATGGTCAAGCTCCTATATCAATGTTGAAAAAAAGCATAAGTAACCAACATGGAATCACCGTACATCTATACATTGCATGCCAACCATGAAATTTCTATACAACATCAAGTGTCACATATACAATGGAAGAGCATTATAAATCAAGTGTCATGCAATGAAGACATATATCCAAGGTATTGAAAACCAATATATTCTTTTCTAGTCCCAGGATCATCTTGATTCAAACACAGTAATGACACTAATATAGTCTAAGGAACACCTCAATAGAGCATGTCTAATGTGAGTCCAAAAGTAATCATCCAATGGTTTTAAATTCCCTTATAAACCTCTGAAATCATGACCCAAGATGTATAAAGGTCCAAGGCATCTTCAAACAAAAAATATACATGGGGGAAGAAACCATGGAATCTAACGGGAATCAAGACCCTTGGTATACCAACCAAGGAATACACTAAAATATAAAATTCATCCATTCAATTTATCAATTAAAATTCTACTCAAACAATTAGTATAACCAGTCATTAAACCATTTATATTTAGAAGAATCCAAATGAGTATACCCACTCATATAAAATATCACAATTCAACAATTAACAATTCAATTATTTTTACCGTAAGGAAAATAAGTCACAACAACTCTTAATCAATAAATTCATTTACATTAAATTATGGATGGGATTCCTCTTAAAAGGAAAGCCCAAAACACACCCATTGGATGGTTTAGAAAAAGAACAAACTCTTAGGAATTACATGGCGCACCCCATGGGTGACCCTGGATAGGGATAGAAACTATAACATCACTATAGAAATCTAATGGGAATCCATAATAGGTTCCATTCCAATTAATTATATTGTTAAATTAAATTTTATGTCAACACCAAAAATTATGATAGGAATCACAATGAAAACATTCTTTATAAATCACTAACCATCAGGGGAAAAGAATAGACCACCTACCGTACCTCATTAGTAGAGTGCTCATCAAGTATTATCTATTGATTCGATATAGATTGGATGGAAAATGGACAACAGATGATGAACATGGAATTAATAAATATTAGCATTCACCAAAATAGCAGATCTGATACCAAAAAATAATGAATGTCATAATAAATTACGATCTTATGGATGCATATCCAATGAGACCGATGAAATTCAAATACAAGATTAGATGGAGGAACAATATCAAATTATAAAATATCACTTTCAAAGAAACATGCAGGTTTTTTATATACAACATTATATTAAATAAAAATAGGTTTGATTTAATAAAATAATTATGGGAAATTTTGAAATTTGATCCAATATCCTGGGTCATATGGTTTGACTACTGTGTTGGCCATACAATTTTCCAAATAATCACCCTATGCTATAAGAAAGGGGAATACCTCAACATTAATACACATGGTTTCACTACCTGTGAAAAAAAACACATCTCAACCCACAATCAAATACTAAATATAGTTCTGCATGCCCGTCAGACTCAAATCACACGGGTTGTCTAACTGTGTAACTTGTAGGATTCCATTATCAGGCATCACACAATTAGAAGTTACCACGTGACCCACTCTGCACGGTTTCTACTAAATGTGTGACAATATTTTCTCTCCCAAATGGTTGGGTATTAATCTCTAAACATGCCTAAGACACCCCCAAAACTCCAATGATCAGATTAGGTACTGACATTAGGCAACAATTAAGCATTCAAAGAAAAAAAAAGGATTCTTACCATGTATGAAAAGCTAGGTCCATACATACATAATTGATATGAATTTATAAAAAAAATAATAAAAATTCAGATATTTTAAATTAACATCAATCAAAATAAAACTTGAATCATTAAATAAAAAAAATAAAAATTTCCATGTTTTAAAATAAGCAGTAGAATTTCACGAGACTACAAAGAAAAATTCATGTATGTGTTCCTCATGTTGTAATTGATCTATATATAGTAAAAAACTCCATGTATGTGATTCAAAGAGGTGATCAAATTTTTGGAATCTATCATTGTTTAACTGATGGAGTTGATTCATGTAATAATATCAATATAGAAAAAATCTACATAAGAGATTTATATAGGTGAATTATGTTTCCAAATTTCTGAAATCCATAAACATATTGACGTAACAAATTTCTAACATGAAATTGACCTTGTAAATGATAGAATCATATTTTATTACCTTTACAACATATACAATTAGATTAAATATCAACCAAAAGAATCAATATTCATCTTAATCAAAACTATATAACTCAATTTGTGATTAAAAATAGAAGAAAACTAGTTCTGAAAACTACCAAAATTAGGATTAAAACATACAATGACCTATAACATAATTTTAGACATAATAGACATTAATTAAGAAATATATCACATGTAATAAAATGTACAAGTTTTTTTGATCGTCAAATTTTTTTTTAAAATACAATTTAGAGTCCTCTAACCCAAGATATTGTCAACATAAAAAATGTAATTGAATATTTAAAATCAAATATATTGTAAATTGTAACTTTTGTATGGGATATATTTGTGTGAGTGAATTACTTATGTCAGAAAATTAGATACTTGGATTGGATACATGGTAATAGTAAAATACAAGTTATAATGGTATTTTCTGGTTCTAAGTGACTAATTTTGTAACGCCCTAACCCTAGTTACCTAGAGTAATTTCATTATTACCAAACATTGGCATTATACAAGGAATCATGTCCTGAAAGACTGATAAGTTTAGTATCCTTAGAATTACTAGATACATTTATATGTTTTACGTTACAACATAAATTGAAAAACAACAACAAAATTTTCTTATTTTAACAAATTCATTTCCCTTATACTATCCCTATAGGTCAGTCATAATATACTTATTCACATCCTGGAAAATAAAAAACCCAGAAATGGTTGAGCATAGATGCTCAGTAAGGATAACAATATAGTGGAAAATTTCATAAATTAGCATAAAAAATCAAGGAAATTCCTGAGACTAAAAAAAAATCCTTTTAAAATTAAACATCATCATAATATGTAAAATATAAATCAAAATAATTCCATTTACATATTCACATGGATATTATACTTGTTGAATAATGACATGAAATATCAATATCCAAATTCATAATGATGGAATGAATAATTTTAAACATCATAACCACATAGTCAAGGCCTTGTGAAAAAAGTAAAAATAAGATTTTTTTCATTGCCTTGTGCCAAGACACTAGCTTGTCTCATGAGACCTATCGATACATCGACGAACAATAGCGGGCTCCAACCATCACCTACTATGTCCAATTAATTCCACATATGAAAAGGTTTTTACATTCATATTTAAAATAGTAAAATAAATGTCAATACATTATCCATAAACCATGAATGGTCTAAAATAACACATTCACAGACAAATATATTAAAAAACCTTCAAAACAATATGGAATATTTTTATCATAATAAATCAACTTCAAACATGTTTAAAATCCATCAAGGGATGTTAACATAGATAAAATGAAAACTATTTGAAAGAAAATACCTCTTTCTATTTTGAAACCATTTAAAAGGGAAAAAATTATTTAGGAAATATTATTATAAGCTTATAGGGGAAGATTATAAGGTGTTATAATAGTGGATATTAGATGCACCCATCATATAAGATAAAAAATACATTCTTACCTTAATGTTGTCGAAAAGGTCATAAAGTACCTTGTTTGGAAAATTATAGAACGATTCCTTTCAAAAAATTTCATAAAAATTCAATCAAGGGAATAAATAACTTTAACGCATAGTCTAGGAAATAGTAAAATTATTTTGAAATATATTTTATGAAACAAGGATGTGGATGATAAAGAGTTCCCAATAGATAATTAAGTATAAACAACATCGAATAATAAAGAGATTGTGAAATTTACCCCTTAACATGTACTTCTTCTTGGTCGAGGGTATGTTGAACTCCTATATAATAGTTAAATAATTTTTATTAAATTATACAGAAACCACACACACAAATATGATATCAGATATAATCTTCTAATATTTCTTTGTTAATAATGTATTTGTATTATACTCATTTCGGTTGTTAACTGATTTGTTTCCTTTATATGTTTTGATATTTGAGTCATGTTTGTTTTGGATATTATGTATTTGATTCATATCATTAATGATATGAAGTTATTTAAATATTATTTGAAATCATCAAATGAATATTATTCTTGATTGATTACGATGGCGAATGAATCTCATTGTGTTCGTGGATACTGTAATTCGTATGTACCACGAGTGAAAATATCGTTATTTTGATAATAAAATTGTTTGTAAATAGATGGTATATAGTATATAAAGAATAATTTACATGTTATATTTATTATTTAAATCATTTATACATCATTATTATACCCATCCAAATAATAATGTATTGAATAACAACTATACCACCTATAGAGACGTTAAGCCGTACGTACGCATGTATGACGATATGTTATTCATATGATTCAAAAATAATGAATATGGTTGTACCATTTTTATAATAAAATCATAATATATATAAGATATATAGTTATTATTTTAGAACTGAAAAAAATGAAAGAGTAAGTGGAAGAATAAATGAACCTGAAAGAGGTTGTGAGATATTTACTTCTTTTTCCGGTTCTTCCTTTTGATTTGATCAAAATGGCTCCTTAGGTTGGCTTTTTAATCAAACTAATTCCTCTATGATGAAGTAATGGAAGTTGGGAGGATATTTGGGAAGGGTTTGGGCGATCCAAAAGGCCATGGAGGGGTGAATTTTAGAGAATGGGAAGTTCCTTATATAAGTGAGGTGAGGGGTACCCTATGAAAAGATTGAAATATTATTTTATAATTAAATAATTTTTTGTTTCTAATGTCTCTAAAATGATTTATTTTGAGAACAAGGTGGATATGGGTCCAATAACTCTCAACCAAAAGGTTTTAGATAGATTTGGGTCTCTATATTAACTATATCTTTTAGATTTAACTCTTAGTTAAATAGTTTATTTTTACCATTTATTCATGTATTATTATTATAATTGGTTAATAAACATACATTAAAATGCTGAGAGAACCTAAAGTGTTTCATTAATGTCATAACTATCAATATATAAGTCATTTGGGTGAACTATAGATTTTTAGGATTATTATATCAAATAATAATACAATATTTGTTTAAAAAAACACTTTTATGTCAATTTTGACACTAATTGGTATTTTTATTTGAAGTCATAAAATCATGATTAATTCGATTAAAATTAATTGAATCAACCATAAACGTCATATTAACCTAGAAAATTAGTTTAATCCATCAAAAGTATCAAATTACATTTATTTTGATATTTATAATATCAATTTTTGAATTTTTGATTAATAAGGTAATTACTGAATCAACATTGTGTCATAAATAAATTTTATTATGAAATGTATAATTTTTTTAAATAAAATATAATTAAGTAGGAAATATTTTTATCTTTATAATTAATACTTATAGACGAATATATCTTATCTATAATTGTATTTTAAAATTCTTTTAGTTAGGAAAACTTGAATTAAACACTTTTAAATCTTCTTTAAATTAAATAATAATAAATGTCCTAATCTAATCCAAGAGGACCAAGAGGTTCATATTTTATTGCTATGGTTTTTTTGGTCGAATTAGACTTATCCAATAAAATTAGGACATGTGTTAGGTTAATAATAATATAATTTTAACCTTTAATTACCATATTTACTTTTTACTGCAGCAAATTAAAGTCAAAAGTTACTATTCAAAAAAAATATTTTAATCTTATTGAACCATATTTTACTTTCCAATATCAACCATGTCTCTAGGATTTCTGAAATTCAACTCATATATGCGGTAAAATTAATTTTTATGAAAATTTGAAAATGCTCCTAGGAGGTGGGTAAAATACGGTAAAAAGTTTAATAAATTTTTATATATCTAAACTTATTATAAAATGACTCCAATGAATTGAATTGATCTTATATAGGAGTTATGTATATATTTTGACCTAAAATAAATTTAAAAAAAATAAATAATTAATTAAATAAAAAGTTGGTTATTAATAATAACACATTGTTTTTCATTATACATCAATAATTTAATGTTTTTCCAGAAAAATACAAAAAATTCACCATAAGCTAATTTTGATATTCCAAATTCAAAAATGAAGTCTATTTTGAAAAATAAATTTTATAAAATTTCAAAAAGTGGGTATTACTATTCTTAACAGTTAGTTTCATTGGTTGCAGTGAGTTCAATCTCGAAGTTGCGTAAAACACAAGCTATTTTATTATTCAAAGAGAAGTGTACTATTGATGTTTGTGGTGTTACATTCTTCCCTCCTTAAAATAATTTATTTCTCAAAATTTCAAGAATATTACTGTATAAATAGACTCAAGTGGTTCTTCATCATATTTTCCTCTGGTTCCCACAGTGCCTCATCCATCATATAGTTTCTCCATTGAATTTTTACCATACGAGTCGTACGATTCCGCAACACCTGATCTCGAGTATCTAGAATATTGACAGGCTCTTCCCAATAAGACAGATCAGGTTCCAGTTCTATTTATCCATAGGTGAGTACATGCATTGGGTTAGACAATATTTTCTAAACAGTGATACGTGGAACACATCATGAACTTTGGATAGACTTGGAAGCATTTCCAAACAGTAATCCACAACCACAATTAGTTCTAGAATTTTGAAAGGTCAAATTTACTTGGGACTTATTTTACCCTTCTTACCAAAACGTATTACTCCATTCCATGGAGATACCTTCAAGAAAGAATGATCTCCTACCTGAAATTCCAAATCCTTCCTTGATTTAATGACATAACACTTTTGCCTAATTTAAGATTCATCGATGTGGTTTTGGATAACCTTCACCTTTTCCATAATTTCCTCAATAAGTTCTGGTTCTATGAGTTTTTTTCACTAAAATATTCCCAACAAGTTGGTGTGCAACATCTTTTTTCCATGTAACGCATCATATGGTTCCATCTGAATACTTTAATGGAAGTAATTATTATAGTAAAATTCTAATAGAGGTAAATATTGATCCCACATACCTTTAATGTTTAGTGAGAATGATATCAATATGTCATCTAAGTTTTGAATAGTCTGTTCAGATCATCCATCAGTTTGAGGGTTGTAGGATGTGCTTAAACAATGTTCAGTATCCAGGGTTGTCTAATGACTTTTCTTGAATCTTGATGTAAAACGGGGATCACGATCAGAAGCAATTGATATGGGTACTCTATGAAGTCTTACAAATTCATTAATATATATATTTTCCTAAACATTATTGTGGTAAATCTTCTCTTATAGAAAGAAAATGTGTTTAAGTGGTAAGACAATCTACAATAAACTGTATTTCATCGTTCCTTCTATGATTCTTTGGTAGTCCCATGAAAAAATCTATTGTAATATCATCCAATTTTCACTTTGTTATGGGAAGAGGTTGCATGAAACCTCTAAGATGTTGTCTTCTAGCTTTCACTTGTTGAAAAACCATACATCTCGAAGAAAAATCTATAATCTATATGTTAATGTTTTCCCACAAAAAATGTTTCTTCAAATATCTTTATATCCTAGTGCTACTAGGGTGTATAGGGAAATTAGAGCTATTAGCATCATCCAATAATTCCATTTTTAGATCAGGTATTCCAGGAACACAATGTCTCTTCCAAAATTTCAAAATTCCATCTTCACACCCAAAGTCACTCAATATCCCATCATTCACAACATTAATCTTCTTTCGAAACTCCTCATCATTGTTTTATGAACTCTTTATTATTTCTAGTCAGGATGGTTTGGCAACAAATTGAAAAAGTATTGATGTTTCAACTTCCATGGTTATTCCCATGCCCATCTTAACTGAATCCATGATAATAGAGTCCCTTTCAACTCTCATCTTGTTCAGAAATCCATGATCATTTCTGCTCAAAGCATCTGCCACCTTATTTTCCTTCACCGGGTGGTAGTTTAGAGTGCAATCATAATCCTTGAGTAGTTTAATAATTCTCCTTTACCTCATATTGAAATTGTTTTGTGAGAAAATATACTTCAAACTCTTCTGATCAGAATAAATGTCACATTTTTAACCATAGAGATAATGTCTCTATATCTTCAGAGCACAGATTACAGCTTCAAACTCAAGATCTTGAGTGGTATTTTTTTGTTCATGAATTTTTAGTTATTGTGATGCATATGATATAACTCTATCATTCTTCACAAGGATACAACCTAGTCCATTCTTTGAAGCATCACTATAAATAACAAACACATCATTTTCCGATGGTAGAGTCAAAATAGAAGCATCAACTGATATTTTTCCCAGTTATTGAAAAAGTTCTTCACACTCTTTTTTCCAAACAAATATAACCCATTACATGTGATCTTGGTTAATAGGTTTACCAATCAGGAAAATTTTTGGACAAAGCACCGATAATAACCGGCTAAACCAATTTAACTGCATACCTCAGTTATACTCATCAGTGCTGGCTATTCTTGTATAACTCTTTTCTTAGAAGGAACAACATAGATTCTATCCTTAGAGACAATATTCCCGAGAAAATAAATCTTATGAAACTAGAATTCAAACATTCTAAACATCCCATAAAATTCATTTCCTCTAAGAGGCTTTAGAATAGTGCACAAGATATTTTCATGATCTTCATAGATTTTGGGGTATACCAAAATATCATCAATAAATACCACTAAAGAGTCATCATGATATTTGTTGAAATATTTATTCATTATATCTATAGGGTGCATTAGTAAATCCAAAAGGCATTACTGTAAACTCATAATGCTCATACCTAGTTTGAAATGTTGTTTTCAGTTTGTATTCCTTACTAACACAGAACTGATGATATCTATATCGAAGGTCAATCTTTTAAAAATATTGATCTCCATGAAGTTGGTCAAATAAATCATCAATTTGAGGTAGGGGATACTTGTTCTCAATTGTTATCACATTGATATCCGTATAGTCAATTCCCTACCTCATAGATGGATCTTTTTTCTTAACAACAATAATAGGGGATACCCAAGGAAAAACACTAGGGTGAATTAATCATTTATTACTGAACTCCTCTTGTTGAATATTTAGTAACACTAATTCTACAGTGGCAGGTCTATATGGGGTCTTTGATATTGTCCTTGAACTAGGTATTAAATAAGTGGAAAACTCAATTTCACGTTTTGGAGGATGTCTAGGTAAATCCACTGGAAACACATCAACATATTCTAGAATAAGAGGTACATTCTCTATTTGAACTTTCTTTTCCTAACCGATAGATATTTCAATCTATTACTCCCAAACAATTAAATTTAGTAGAGCTACATGGTGTGAATCTAGATAAGAATCACATTGTGATGTTTCTACTCTAAAGATATGGTGTTCTTTATCACCATCATCAAAAATGGTAAACTCATTATTCTTATAATTAATTTTTACATCATGGTCTGAAATCCAATCCATACTGAGGATTAAATCAAATATAATCATGGGAATGATGATAAGATCAGTAAATAAATAACATTTATATGCCTTAATGGGAACTGATTGACAAAACATTGTTGCAATGATACTTTATTTTTGAGTTTTGACGGAAAACACTCTTGTTAAATAAAATTGGAAATATCTAATTTCCATAGAAAACTTGGAATATATGAAGAAATGTGATGATCCAGATTGAAATAAATCGTTTTCCAAACTTGAGGAAACCAATAAATTACCTACCACCACATTTTTCAGAGCTTCAACCTCAGAAGTAGTGATCACATAAGCTTGGCCTTGCTCAATTGGGATATTATTAGGAATGTTTCCTCGGTTATTAAGACATTAATTTAATAATTCCCCCTTTCTCTACAATTTTAGCATTCAAAATTGAAAACCTCTTCCTTTCCATTGCAATCACGAGTTTGGTGGACTTTTTCACCACACCTATAACAGACTCTCATTCCCTTCAGAAAAGTACCAGGGTGTTTCTTCCAATATGTACTACAGGATAGATATTCAAATTATATATTATTACCCTTATTTCCATTTCTATAGAGTTCAATAGATCTCTTATTCTCCTTATTTTCTTTAATGTCGTAAGACATAGAGAATTCTTTTTCAATCTTGATAGCACATGAGACTATATCTTCATATGATGAGAATGATTGTGAGACTAATTTTTGATGGATAAATGGTTTTAACACATTAAATAATTGATCAGTATTACTCCTTGGGTTATGTATATAATATGCAACATTCCTTGCTAACCTTATAAATTTAGTATCATATTTTGCGACATTCTCATCTAACTTTTTCCTCAGACTCAAAATTTCATTTCCATATTTTATTAGTGGTCAAGAGGATAGTATTTCTCTAAGAAACTATCATTAAACTCCATCCATTCCATATTTGATAGTTCATTATCTTCCATTGTGTTTTGAATCAATGACCACCATTTATCTGCATCTCCAGTGAGGTGATAAACTAGTATGGCTACCTTTTCCCTTTCGCTAGACCCCAATGTAGGAAATATTTTCTCTATAGAACTTATCCATTTCTATGATACAAATGGATTGGTATTCCCTTTAAATGTTGGCGGTTGTTTCCTAATGAATTGATTTAACATTGATCCACTACGTTGTGGATTAGGGTGCTCCAAACGAGTAATGTTATTATTCACAACATGATTGAGTTGTCTCAGTATGGTGATAAGATGATCTGCACCAGTTGCATCACCAGCTCCTCTATAATTATCTTGAGTAAGAGGGAAATCCCTAAATGGATTTCATGTGTTGATACAGTGTTCATTCATTCCATTAGGTTCCATTTCTACGCAATGGCATAAACTATATTATTTTATGAATTGAAATACATAATTCCAAACTTGTAAAACACTTAACATATATTGAAAAGTTTATGGATATAATCCATAATGATAAAAATGTTTTCATTGAGGAGTTATATACACATAAATCATTCATAATGGTTTGTAATGAAAATGTGAATTATCCTAAGCATATACCCCGGAAGTGTCGTAACCAAGAGTGCAACTATACCCGTTGTCGTGTACCAAGATAACCCAAGTCAAGCCTGAAACTCAATGTCGGAGTTTTTACTCCTAGGTACATCTGTTCCAGAGCCATCTCTACCTTCTCGTATCCATACAGGGTTGTATTTCTTATAAAATACACAAAATCTCCACATTTCCAAAATTCTAGGATGTTATTCAATACTAATCCTCAAAGTCTATCTTAGGGAAATCTTCTCTAATCAGAGTTTTTCTAAATCTAGATTCCAAGGTTTGTTCCAAACTTTCTCTAATACCTACTATAATCCCCCGACACTATTTACCAAGAGTCTGTGAATTATTAGATAACATTGGCATGATATAAGTAATAATGTCCCGAAAGGCCAATTAGTTTAATAGCCTTGGAAGTAATAGATACATTTATAAGTTTTACATTAAATCATAAAATGAAAAATAGCAACAAAATAGTTTATTTTTACCAAATTCATTCCCCTTAGACTATCCTGGAAGGTCATTCGTAATATACTTATTCACATCCTAGAAAAAATAAAACATAGAAAGGAGTGAGCTTTGATGCTCAGTAAGGATAAAAATATAGAGGAAAATTTCATAAATAAGCATAAACATTTAAGGGATTGTATAAGAATGAAACAATATCCTTTTAAACTTAAACATCATCATAATATAGAAAATATAAATCAAAATAATTCCATTTACTTATTCACATTGATATTCTACTAGTCAAATGATCATAGACAATATCAATAACCAAATTCATAATGATAAAATGCATAATACCAGACTTCATAACCACATAGTCAAGGCCTTGTTCCATGAATAAAAAAATATTTTTTGAAGGCCATATACCGGAAACTAGTTTATCTCATAAGACATACTGATTCCTGAAGGATCTATAGCGGGATCAACCCCTCACTTATAAAGTCAATTGCATTTTTCATATGAAAATGTTTAAACATTCATATTAAAAATAGAATTAGAAATGTCAATAAATTATCCACAGACCATGAATGGTATAAAAAGAACACATCCACGTAAAATAATATAACAAAACCTACATTACAATATGGAAGATTTGTATCATAAAAAATCAACTTCAAAAAAGATTAAAATCCATCAAAGGATGTTGACATAGATGAAATGAAAACTATTAGAATCAAATATATCCTCCTATTTTAAAACCATTTAAATGAAAAAATTTATTTTGGAAATATTCTTATAAGATTATAAGGTATTCTTCGAAGGTGTTATAATGGCGGAAAATAGCCGCACCCACTGTATAAGTTAAAGAAGACTTTCTTACCTTAATTTTGTCAAAAAGGTCATAAAGTACCTTGTTTGAAAAAAACAGAAAGATTCCTATCAAAAAATATTATAAAAAGTCAAACAAGGATATAAATGAATCTTACCCATATTCTATAAAATTGTAAAAAAAATTGAAACCCAGTTTAAGAAACATGGATGTGGATGATAAATAGGCCCCAATTGATAATTATGTATTAACAACCTCGAATAATAAAGAGATTTTGAAATTTAACCCTTACCTTGTACTTTTCCTTGGTAGAGTGTACATAAAAATATAATATAATAGTTAAATAATCTTTATTGAATTATAAATGAACTATATATAGAAATATGATATCATATATGATCTTCTAAAATTGCGTTTTAAATTATATTTTACTTTTATCATCATTTCAAGTGTTAAATGATTTGTTTTACATTATATGTTTTGTTACATAAGTCATGTTTGTTATGGATATTATGTATTTGATTCATATATATAATGATATTATGTTCTTTAAAAATTATTTTTAATCATCAAGTAAAAATTATTCGTTAATGATTACGATGGGGAATGAATCTCATCACGTTCATGGAGATGGTAATCCATACGTACGCACGAGAAACAATATCATTTTTTTGATATTAAAATTGTATTTAATACATGGTATATCATATATACAGAATAATTTACATGTTATATTTATTATTTACATCAATTATAAATCATAATTATACCCATAAATATAATAATGTATTGAATAACCACTACACCATGACTTGGAGATGGTAAGTCGTACGTACACATGTATGGTGACATGTTATTCATAGGATGTATAACATAATGAATATGGAAGTACCATTTTTAAAATAACATAATATCATATAGAAGATACTGGAGTTATTATTTTAGAATGGAAAAAATAACGAATGATAAAGTGGAAGAAGAAAAGAACTTGAAAGAGGTGGTGAAATGTTTACCTCTTCTTCAGGTTCTTCCTTTTTATTTTATGAAAAGGGTTCCATAGGTTGGATTTATAATAAATCTAAGGCCTATAGGTTGAAGTGATGGAAGTTGGAAGGATATTTGGGTAGGGTTTGGTTGATCCAAAATGTTTTGGAAGTTTTTATTTTAGAGATGTGGAAGTGCCTTTTTATAAGAGAGGTGAGCGGCCCCCTAGGAAAAGATTGAAATATTATTTTATAATAAAGAAATTTTCAGTTTCTAATGGATCCGAAATGATTTATTTTGAGCTTATGGTGGGGATGTGTCAAATAACTCCCAACCAATAGGTTTTAGATAGGTTTGGGTCACCATATTAATCTTTTCTTATAGATTTAACTCTTAGTTAAAAAGGTTAACTTTTACCATTTATTCTTGTATTATTATAATAATTGGTTAATGAACATAATATTAAATTCCAAGAGAATCTCAAGTGGTGGATTAACGAAATACCTATCATTATATTATTACGTTGGCTGATCCTTATATTTTTATGAATATTATATCAATTGAAAATATAATATTTTTCTAAAAAAACTATATTCTGTCGATTTTGACAAAATTTTGTATTTAATTTTTGTTAAAGTCATAACAGAAGGATTACTATGAAAACAATTCATTGAATCAACCGTAACATAGTATATTAACCAAGAGAATTAGTTTAATTCATGAAAAGTATCAAATTCCATTAATTGTATTATTTATAATATCAATAATTTTAATTTATCATTAATAAGGTAATTACTACATCATCGTTGTGTCATAAATAAATTTAATTATTTGATATCCAAAAATTATAAATAAAATGAAATTATGAAGGAAATATTTTTAGATTTACAATTAATATTTATAATTAAATTTAACATTTGTATAACCATATATTAAAAATATTTGGTTACGAAAACTTGAATTTAACATTTTAAACTCTTCTTTAAATTAAATAATTATAAATTTCCTAATCTAATCCAAATGGACCCAAAGGTTCATATTTTATTCATAAGGCTTTTTTGGTCGAATTACATTTATCCAATAGACTTATTACATCTGTTACAATAATAATAATATCATCTTAACTTTTAATTTCCCAATTTACTTTTAGTCGTGGTAAATAAAAGTCAAAAATTACTATTCACCAAAAATTATTTTCGACTTATTGAATCACATTTTCCTTATGGATATCAATCGTTTCTCTCAAATTTTTTAAATTCTACTCACAGAAGCAATAAAATTGTGTTTTATGCAAATTTTTAAATGCTCCTAGGAGGTGGGTAAAAGACGATAAAAAGTTCAATAAAATTTTATATATCCGAACTTATTATAAAATTACTCTAATGAACTACATAGAAATTATATAGTTATTATGTTTCTAAATTGACATAAAATAAATCTAAATAAAATAATAAATTAATTCAATAAAAAGTTGTTTTTTAACATTAACAGTGTTTTTCACTATTCATCAAAAATTGAATATTTTCAGAAAAACAACAAAAATTCTCCCAAAGATAATTATGATATTATGAATTCAAAAATGAATTCAATTTTGAAAAATAAAATTTATAAAATTTCAGAAATGGTGTATTACTATTCACAACAGCTAGTTTTATTCGTTGTGGTGTGTTAGACCTCAAAGTTGCGTACAACGCAAGCTACTGTATTATTCAAAGAGAAGCGTACTGTAGACGCTTCTGGTGTTACATATTTATATATTATTGAATATTAAACTTTTACAATAACGTATTAAAATTCAAAACATGAAATCTAATGATATTTTAATTAAAAAATTATAATGACTTATTAAATGTAAAATATGATTTAATATGTAATAAATTTAGTGTATTAATAAATTTAAGGGAACTAAAAAATAAATCATTTTAATGATCACGACATAAATTGGTTCAATGAGACACTCAACATTCTCTTCCATTTACAGAATTGGAAAACCATGTACAATTTCAAAAACATCTTCCCGTTTTTGAAATTATCAATTAGATAATGTTTTAACAGATTAAAAAAATTAATTAAAAAGTGACTATAACATTATTAAATACTTATATTTGAAAAAATATTTCAATGAGTCACTATAAAGCCATAAATTTTTCAAAACACATGTCATAGAGCTACTATACATTGGTTAAAATTTGAAAAGTTGTTTGTGGGAAAATATAAAAATATAAAACACTTCATAAAATAAAATATTTTTTAAAAAGTATACATTGTATGTTAAGATCATAATTTATGTATGAAAAGACATAATTTCTTTTTAAAAAAATTATACAGAGATTAATAAATATTAAATTTAAGAAAATTCAATATTTCAATGATTTCACATAAGTAAAAAACATTTCTTATATAAACCTACTCAAATTGACCTTAAATTCATTCCAGAAAAATGTAAATTTAAATATCTATTATACCAAGTTCAAACATGATATTTTTCAAACAAATAAAAATATAATGTTTTTAGAAAAATATATTTATGTTGACTTTCATTTCAAATATATCCTATAATAATATCAATTTTCAAAAAAAAACACATAAATAAAAAATGTTTGTTTAATCCACAATTAATGAGAAAAAATGGTGAAATATAAATATTTACACTCTTTGAAGTAGAAAAAGAAAAATAATTTTGTTTTATTAAATACCATGAAACTAATTATTTATCAAGAAAATTGCACATATTTGAGGAACATGATCAATCAAGATTCTATCCTAAAAATATAGAGTTAGAGTAACTAATAAAATCAAAACCATTTTTCATAGAATAAAATAATTCTATATTAATAAATAATTTAAGATATATAATAATACATTTCAAAAAATCAAGTTCGATTATTTTGGATCTAATTTAAATCCAGCACACAAATAAACAATAATCATTACATTAGGTATAAAAGTAAATCACCACAATATACATCTAATCATTTCCAGAAATAATTTAAATTCTATATATTTTCTAGAAAAAAATGAATATAATTTACAAATAAAACACAAATTGGTTTTAAATGTATTATAAGAATCCAGAGATATATGCTTTAAAAATATTTTGAATATTAAGATTGATCAAAAAAATAAAATATTTTATTTAATTAATAAGAAAACCAAAAAGAATATGATGTCACCAATATGACTCTTATCAAAATCAATATCTATTAAATTTTAAAATTCATTTCCAATAAAATTATTTGAAGATCAGCAGGAATTATTTTCAACATAAATTTACAATAATCAATATATCAGTTGTTTTTCACTTATGAAATAAATTTGGTCTTAATTTTACATTATTAGAATCATTATTAACAAAAATACTAGACTATCATGTAATAAATGTGGTGCCTAATTAATAGCATATAAATTTTTGGTAATTTGAACCCAAGATTATGAACTTTATCATTTCCAAAACCAAGGGGTTGGGAAAAATAATCATCTTCAGAAATAATACCTATTAAAAATTCAAATTTCATAAAAATTTCAAATAAAAAAAATCATAAATTATGAAAATAGATAATTATATTTTAATAGATTAAATTATATCAACAAATAATAATTATTTAGGAAAATCAATAACTTCTTAATAATATCATTAGAAACAATTTAATCATTAATTATGAAAACTTATCCAGAATAATCCATCTTATTTCTAAAAATCTATTTTGTTCTTATATCATGCTTGTCTATAATGAATAAACTAAAGAACGAACATTTTTTAATCTAAATTATTACGCTCACAATGCCTATAAATAATCTAATATGAACCATTTTATGCATCCCCAAAATTTCTAAGAAGAATATTAGTAATAAAATTAAAATGAGAAAAATAATATATATTAGAACTTATAATATTAATTTGAGAATCAATATCAACAATTACATTTTCAATAGAGTTATCTATATGAATATTATATTATCATAGATCAGTTTGAGGATTGTGCTCCCCCTAAATGGATTTATCCTTATCTTTGTTTTTTTCAATCAATTAATATAATTTAAACTCCTACTTTAAAATATTATAATCTAAAATAATTTTATCCCAATTTACATCAAACACAAAATGAACTTATTTTTATTTAACCATATTTATTTCATTATAATATCTATAAGTCTTTATATGATTATAATAACCATGAAAAAACCTCCATCACTTTAAACATCATATGTATCAAAATTATCATTCTAATTCAAAATGAAAAATTACATGAAAAACCTAAATTAATGTAATTTATCCTAGTTTCCATTTACATAGTCATAAGTATTTTTCAATAGAAAATTTCTTATAAGAATAAAATTTTATATATATCATTATTAAAAACACCTTCATACTAAATATATCTTTGAAAATTATTTCATATAACATTGTTCTATCCATTTCAAATGGAATTATAATTTTTTGATCTACAAATTGATTTTTTTCTTGTGTTCTATGAGAAAAATAATGAAAATAATAAATATTTTCACATAATATTTCAAATTATAATTTGTGATATTCATCTCCTTTTTCACTATGAATGTAAAAAATAATACAATTTTTTTATATAGAAATAAACTAAAAAAAACAATAAATCACAATAATGTAACATTTTTATGTACTATAGAATAATCCATTGAATATATAAATAATAATATTTATTAACAAAAAAATATTACATTACTTTGAGGATATCAGTAGGAAAAAATTTACCATAATAAACTACCTCTATATCACAATTATTAGTTATTTGATTGATAGGTCTGAATGAATGCTTATGGTTTTACCCTTTTATAGAGTGATAAAAAACATGAAGTTGTTCTCTATTCAAGGTAGGTTCCCATAAAATGTTCTCATGTTTTGAGATAAAATTTAAATTTATAAAATTAAAAAAACTAACCATTGATTACTAATAATGTATTCACTCTACACAACTTTCCAAATACATATCATTTTAAATAGTTAGTTTTACACAATCAATAGTATAATTATTTTCTATTCCATTAAAATAAAATAATTAATATTCATCCCAAAAAACTAATCACTTATCATTTTTAAATTTTACATCCATTCCATATCACAAAATTTTGATATACTAATTTAAATTGTTAAACCTTAAATATATAAAACATTATAAAGAAAAATATAATTTGAAATACCAATTTGAAAAGAATATTTTTTTTCCATTGTATATATCTCTAAATATGATACTTCCACGATCAATTTTTTATATGTAAAAAACTTTTAATAGAATATTGTCATATTTATAGAGAATACACTTTTCATCCACCATATCTTTTTTATGAGACATCCAAGGCATTTTTACTATAAAATTTAATTACTTGAAATTTTTGATACCTATGTTCCACTAAGTCCAATCAGATTAGTAAAAAAATTAGGCTCCAAGAAATAATTTAAACAACTATTGTATGTCACTATAGATAACGATGTTTTATAAATATGATTCTTAGTAAATCTGAAATATTATTTTAATCAATGAATACAATAATTTAAATGGTAAAATTTAAAGACATATTGAAAAAATTTTATAGTATTCGTACAACTATTTTTTTACTTCTAGAAAAATGATTGCTATAATTTTGAGTTAATATTATATCATAGAAAATACAATATTTATTTTATTTTATTTTATTAAAATTAATCATTTTAAGATATTTTTAAGACCTTGAATTAAATTAGAAACACATTTCTTAATACTTTCTACTTTCTTTTTCTAATTTTTATTCCAAGCCTGATCATATTTTAAATAATCAATAACATTAGAATGAAAAAGAAGAAATAATATTAAAAAATTAATCATAATCTGGAAAAATAATTTTATTTTTCCAAAAATAAGACACAAATAGCCTTTTTTAATCTTATCATATAATTTATAATCCTTGAAAAGAAATAATAAGTCATTCAATTTCTTCATTTACCTTAGAAACAACTAGATTTTTTGAGTCATAATCAAAATCAAAATATCCATAAAAAAATACAGAATCATTAACCTCATTCATATAAGTCATTAAGCATAATCTAGAATAATCATTCTCATTTATAGATTGTTAAAGAGAATTAGTTTCACTGTTACAACTCAAACTATTTTACATGGCCTTTTTTCATTATTTTTTTATTTCAATTTATACTTTAGTTTTGGTTAGTCATGCTTCATATAAACGTTATTCCCTCAATAAAAATAATTAATATCAGTAAATTTATTGTAATTTTTACTTCAATTCTTGTCTATATTTTATTTTTCCTTTTTTAGTGTTTATTTAAAATAAGTTATAAAATCCTTTAATTTTTATTCATTTATATACTCATGTAACAATCTACTCAATATATTAATTTTCACAATCTAGTAGTGTAAAATAAGACTATTTATTTGAAACATCATTGATTGATTTATATGTTCCACAATTTATTTTTTATAGTATACTATTTAGAGATGTTATTAAATTATATTTCATAATGAGTAGGTTATCCAATCAATTTACCAAGAGTTTTCTTTTTAATGTTATTTCTTTTTTCATTGGATTCAATATTTGTGTTCCATTTATTTTGTAGTGCTCGTTGGACTCATTTAACAAGTACTAGATTCATCTATGTTTCTATTAGGTAATTAATTATATTCAAAATTATTATTAATTTGGTAGAATATCCGGTTTATAGTTTCATATTCACCCATAATGCAGTCTTGGTACTCAGATCGAAGCATTCCATATTTGGTTAAAATAAATTTTCCTTACCTGTGGTGAAAAACATATAAAATCTTCCAAATCCCAAGTGCTATCTTGTATTGAGACACATGACTAAGAAAACATATATTAATAGAACAATTATAATATAAAAATATTTTAAAATAAAAAATATATAGTAGAATCATTTCCTGTAGGAGTATATGGGTCATATTCTGGTATTTTGTACAATTTTTTCATTATTTACATGTGTTTTATTGTTAAATGGGGAATTTATTCCACAATTTTGGATTATTTTTAGCCATAATCATTTCAATTAATGTGATGTGGTTTTTTAGGAATCCAAGAATTATTTAGATTTATTCTTATGATCATGAATATCATTCCCTTAGACTATTAGGTCTAGGAATGGGTTATAGAAATAAAATATAAAACAATCAATTCTAAATAGGGGAATTAATGGTAAAAATTGCATGATATAAGAAAACCCAATAACAAAGATAAAAAATACTAATTTATTTCAAGCTCTAAAACCTATTTTAGGTCCATAAGTGTAATTTATGATGGTATGGAGTGCATTTAACAGTCCAAATAAATAATTTTAAAGATATGGATTAATTATTCAAGTTATTTATTAATTTTAATTAAAAGAAATAATTAGATATAGAAATAAAAAAATGAAAAACCCAATGATTTAATTATATTGGTTCAATACAAAGTGTACATAGTATACTAATGTACATATTCACTCTGTGATATACTTTTTGTGTAATAATTTTCTTTTAAATGGGAATAATTAAACAATTACAAAATATTTTTTTAGTGGGAGAATAACCAAGTAACCTACATTTTTTACATGGAGCCACAACCCAATTAAAACACTCACTTTTGACTAAATGATTCATAACTAAAATGGTCCATATAAAAATAGATTCATAACCCAAATATAGCTAAATATTTTGAATGAAAAATCATAAAGATAAAGTGAACTATCATGAGAGATGAGAAGAAGTGTTACATACCGAAGAAACTAGTATAAAATAGATAGATTAGGAATAATACGTATATACTATTTATCGAGTGTTTGATTAGATTGATTATCTCATCAATGAAGTAGAAGAAGTCAATGATTTTTCTCCTCCCTTGAGACAACATACATTAGTAGAGATAAATCCCCCCCACAAAAAGTAAAACACATAAAAATATCGACACTTGCACACTCGTCACACTATATCACATGAATAGTATGAAGGCTCTCATGGAAGAAGAATTGCATGATATGTCTGAAAACTAGGCCAAAAAAGAGCATAAAGGCTCAAAATCATTTGAATAAATAAAGTCGACATAAACGAGAGAAATTATAGAATTCAAAATTCAAAACAGACAAAATTGGATCATCATAAAGAGTGAGAAAATAGGAAAATAAATATCCACAAATATCGCTAATCTCAAATTTGAAATTCAAAAAAAAAAGATTTAAAAAATTTAAATCAAAACACTTATTTCTATAGTATATTTTGAAAATAATAGTTTAATGAATGATCCATTGAAAATATCTTATTTTAATTTTAAATATGAAATTGAAAAACAATCCATTTAATATAAGAAGAAACAATGTGGCTAAATTAGAAACATCACAATACATAATTAAAATATTAAAAATAAATTGAATTTTTTTAATATCAAGTAATATTAATTTAGAAACAAAAAATATAGGAAAACAACATTTAATTGTTTTTGAGTTTTAAGATTTATTTTTCATTAGACAAAGGAGAACACCCATTGATCTCGAAAAATTATTATTTAAAAATATAGGAAATACTTCACAAAAGTTATAAATAATTAATATGATTTTATAAATAATTTATAATAATTTAATTACTTGAAATGAAAATTTATAAAATTGAATTATGAATCTTTACAAAAATAGAGTAAATTTCATAAATTTAGAATAATCTATAGAATAACACTAAATTACATAGGAAAAATAAAATCAGTGTTTTTTCATGTAGAAATATTTCTCCACATAGGAAAAAACAATCAAGTTATAGATTCAAGTTGGTTAATTAAAATAGGTGACTCGCATTAGAAAATTAATGTATCATAGTGATTTGCATAAGTGATTCCTGTATGAAAACTTTATAAATTTTAAACATAATGAAAAAAATAGTTTATAACATGAAATAGAACTTGTTAATAACCTGATCATATTTTCCCCAAAATGAATTATCTTTATAAAAAATAAATACCTTTTCAAATAATAATGAATTAAAATTATAGTAATTCTACAAATCATTTTATTATTAATAATACAAAAGGAAAAATGTTCTAAAATTTGGAGAAATTAGAAAGAAAACATATAATGAATTCTAACTTTATTTCAGACATTTTATTCACCAAGTTAAAAGTTTATTTCTCCAAATGGATTACAAAATTCATTCTTATATTTCTATAAAATTAAAAATTACTTACTTTTCTATTTTGTATCCCAATCTATGGTTGATATATAAAAGATAATAGAATCTAGAAAACTAATTGTGTGCTGAACAATAATGTGGCTAAGAGGGTGATTTGCCTATATTAATTATGTAGGTGGGAGTTATGGAGAAATGAATTTTCTTAAGAGGGAGAAGAAAAAAACACATAATTTTTTTTATTAAGGTTCAAAAGGGCTTATTTAGAAAATGAACTCAATATAAAACATGTATATAATGTTATGACCATTCAAAATATAATATATAATGATATTTTAAGACAAGAACTATAATGATATAATCAAAGTTATAATTACATTAAACAACACACACATCAAAGTATTAATATATTTAAATAAAATAAAATAATGAAATCATTTTAATTATCAAAACAGAAAGTTGTTCACAGATCCACTCAACATTATTTACGTATTTTCTAAAGATTATTTATTATGTATTATAAATTATTCATTATTCATTATTCATTATATATATATATATATAAATTATTTATCTTCCCACGCATTCATATGCCACAAATCGTTTAATGAAAATAAAACATACATATGTGTTGGGTGATAATTAAACCCTTTATAGCATTGTTACTTTTCGAAAACATTACCAATCCATCAAGCTCTTCATGTTGCGAGTTAAAAAAATAATATAAAAATAGATATATATATATATATATATATATAGATAAATGGATATATTCATATATATAATTAATATTAATAAAGAAAAAAAAATAAAAAAATACAAAAAGTTAATACAAAAAAAATAGATACAAAAAAAAATTTATAATTACTAGACAATAAATTAATAAAAATTCTTAATATATAATAAATAATTAAAATTTAATAAATAATAAATAACAAGTAAGAAATAAATAAAAAAATAACACATAAATAAAATATAATTTTTAATTTTTAATTATTAATAAGTAATAATTAATAAATAAATTTTAATTAAAAATAAATAATAAGTTATAAGTTATAAATAATTGTTAAGTAATAATAAATAACAAGTTATAACTACTAAATAAAAATAAAATAAATAAATATTATATTAATAGTTAATTAATATTATATAATAAATCAAAATATGATATAAAAATATTAATTAATTAATAAACAGTTAATTAATTATAAATAACTTATAACTTCTAATTAATGAATAATCAATAAATTAAAAATATATAAATAATAAACAATATGATAGTTATAAAATAGAAATAAAATAACAATATAACAAAAATAAATGTTAAATAAATGAATATTATATGTATCAGTAGTAAGAAAATAGAAAAATTATAATATTAATTATTAGAAATTAATAGTGGGTAATAAATCAACATATAACAAAATATTGTAAATAAAAAATAAATCATTATAAAAAATAAGTAGTAAATAAATAACAAATAACAAATAAATAATATATAATACATTATTAATAAATTAAACATAAATTCATAAATTAATAAGAAATAATATAGGATATTTAACTACATATAAAATATATATATTTAATATTAAATCATTATTAATTAAATAAATAATATGTTAACAATAACTCAATAAAAAAATATAATAAATGAATAAAAATATATAATGGAAAAATATTTATTATATAATAAATGTTTAATTAATAATTAATTAAGCGTAAATAACAAATGAATATATAATAAATAAAAAATATTAATATATATATATACATATATAATTACAATGAATTATATTTAAATATAATTATACATTTCATAAAAAAATATATAAATATAAAATAAATTTAGACAAATGTATGTAAATACATGTATAGACACACACATAGAGATAATGAAACTAATAAAATACATATAAATATGTATTCTTGCATCAGACATTAAAATATACATTAATGTATACATTTATACACAAATTGATATAAATACCAGTAAATACATATATATATATATATATGCAATGAAATTTACATAAATATTTATAAATAGTTATTTTTATTATATATATATATAAATGAGTACTTGTATATAATTTTATAGTAATATATATATATACACATGTAAATATAAATATCTTTTTATGTACCCACCTAACATATATAAAATTATAAAAAAAAATATAAAAATAATTATATGTTCATATAAATTTAAAAAAATATGCATAAATACAGATAAATATCTATGTATAGATACCATTATATATAACATTAAATAATTATTGATAAATATATACAAAAGTAATAATAAATATATAAAAGTGTATATAAATACATTCAAATATATAAATTTTGTACACAATAAATCACTAATATATGAAATAGAACTACAATTAAAACAACATAAATTCAATAGGAATGTAAATACAAGAAATTAAATAACAGAAAACCCTATCAAGAATATGAATAATCTCACAAATGAGGCTGAAATAACATTAAATGTTTGAAGATCACGATATCTAGATAAAAATCAGTTTCCTACGACTTTTGTGTTTTTTGACCTTGAAATACAGTTACTATGGTTACCCCAAACAATGAGTAATATATATCTTGAAAGGATTTCATTGTGATATATAATAGAGGTTAAACATATTCTCAGATTAGTTCATATTATGGTTGGATGATGAATATTAAATTTAAACTTTTATAAAAATATTAATAATTTGAATCATTAATTATTAGCTATGTATTCTCATATTTCATTGAAATTCATTTCATATGCTTCAATTTGATTTGTTATAGAGAAAAAATATCCAATCGGATCGACGATTATGGTTATTGACTGCCACTGTATGATTTTAAAATTATATTTGGATTAATTTTTTAATCAAATAATGACCTACTATGAATTATAAACAAATAATAATTAACACATAATAATTAATTAAATTTCAAATAATTATTAATATATGATTATAAAAAATAAAAAATCTTTAATTATTACAAAGTTAAACAAATTTCTTTATTTTTACGGTGGGTTTTAAAAAATGACTGTTAATAATTTTCATATATTAAAAATAATCATTAAAAAATTACAGATATTTTTTCAAAAAAAATTAAACAAATCAAGCAGCAGTTTTTAAAATCCCTAACAAAAAAATTCTTGAAATAGTTTGAAAAAGTTTTCAAAACCACTGTGAAATTTGTTTTCATGTAGTGATAGTTTGATAAATCAATCAAAAAAAATTTTATTTGTTAATTTTTTAAATGGTTTTCCTATAATGAGGATTTAGAAAAATTTTAAGGATTTAATGAAGTATATGGTATTTAATTTAATGGGTTACCTGTGACTGATAGAAGAATAATTGATTTTGAATATGAAATTTTTTCTTTGTGTATTCTGTTATTGAGTTATGATATAGTATATTCCAAATGAATATTTATGGAAATAGTATGACATTATGGTTTGATTTAAAATTACCCTATTACTATGGATAGAGTGTGTTGAAAAAGAATATACCTTCTAATACACTGAAAAAGGTTGTTACGATTGATAACTCATACACATATTAGTTATTACTCAGCCAAATATATATGTCAAGATAGTTCACATATCAGATTGAAGAAATATGTATACATGAGATTAAACTTATATCTTGAGTACAAGATCTATAGAGAAATGTATAGCCTATCACATATCATATGAGAGAATATGATGGATGTTATTACACATAAGTCCTTAAATTCCTATTCAATAACCCTAGGATTGAGGTGGTTGATAATGAACTAGATTTTATCTATTCTAATACACACTATACTTGGTTTGGAAGAAAAGAATATATATATATATTGTTATGGGGATGATTATTTCCTTCAGTTTTTTGATATATAATTTGAATTGTTGAGATGCATATTTTCTATAAAATTTTAGATAGAGTTGTATATGAATATTTCCTATTGTACCTCAAGGCCAAATTCATCTAAGATGAATTATTAGGATGGAAATATATGATGGGGGTGGGATCATAATTTTATTTTAATAACATATAACTATTTCAATACTACCATGCACATATAGGGTGGATGAGTTCAAATATATGTTGGTGTGGGAATATATTATAAGGGTTATATACATAAAATACTCTTTGATGAAATGTTAACAAGATTAAGATATGGGATTTTTGTTACACCGTAGAAGGAAAAAGTATTTGGGGGCTCTTTTTTCATAGTATATTATGGCATGTTTTGAATTAAGTGAAATTGTTTTATAGTGAGTGTGTTGGAAGAGATATATGGGTAGAAAAAATGACTTTTTAACTTGAATATATCCATGTTTAATGATGGTGTTATGTGATTTTCGTTTTCCCATTAAGTATTTGTTATTAAATAACATAGAGATGATATGTTTATGTGGTTGACGTAATATTTGGGATCATAATATTGAGTATTATTTTTATCACCCAAAAATCTATACTAAAATTCTTATGACAATGTTCCCATAAAAATCACTAGACTCATTGTAAAATAATTTTTGAGGTTTTAGATAGGTGGATGACACTATAGATTTTGGTTTGTAGCTTCCATTATTATTGACACTGTCTCATCATTGGGGTCTATTCATACATGTATTATTAATGTTTTCCATATAGAGTGATTCAAATAAATTCTAATTCAATGAATCATTGAGTACTATTTATATATGTTCATTTTAATATCTCTATCTATTATTAATTTATATTATGAAGGATATTGTTACATGAAAATGGTGATAAGTTATATGATGATAAAATACATGCCATCAATTTTTAATAAATTCCTATTAACATGAAACTGGAATTTATCTGATATGAGTTAGGATTATAGAGAAGATTTATCAGTATGTTAAGAAATTATATATTGGAATGAATGTTTTATTCTAGGATTTGATATTATTTACATATGATGATTTTCTGGGATTCTTCCATATATTCCTAGCAATAGACCCTGATTATGTGGAAACAAAATATGGGAGATGTAATGATTTTATTATATGATGTTATCTAATACACGACTCTTATTCAAGGATTATGGATGATTAAATAGTATTTCAACATATATTGTTAATGAATGTAGGATTAATTATATATACTTTTTAAAGGATTTTTTATTGATATGATTATATTCATGAATAGTATATGTACGATAAACTGAAAGTGATTAATCGATATTCACTTTGTATACTATAATATATTAAATTATATGTTTTATTGAGGTTGTGATCTAGGATTTCCAAGAATGTGATGTTACCTAATAACTTTAGGGATGTGATGATAGTATGGGATTGAGACTATAGATGTGATTATATTTCCTAACCCAAGATAATCCATTTCAGAGATATATTTTTCCATCAACATGAGTCTTACCACAAGTATCCTCATAGAATGATAGATGAATACGCTAATTTTATGTGAATTTATCATCATTGTAATAAGAGATGATCCAAATATTGACATATTTCATATGTGATTTTGAAAACTATAGAACATTCATTGTAATGTCAGGAGTTATACCATTAAGTCTACATCAATGACTCTCCCACCTATGTGTATATGTGGAATGTGAAATCATTCTATACATAGGTGATATTATACATCCATTGAGGTTTGGGTATAGAAAAAATGGTGAAAAATGAAACCACATTTAATTTCCACAAAATATTATTCCCATCATCAGTCTGTTCGGAACATTGTTTCTAGTGATGATGTGTTTATGAGATACTGGGTGAGAAAAATTAAACACAAAATAAGGGTCTTTATATATTTCACTCACCTAAATTTTTATTCCTCCATTATTTGATGTGTTGTTGTTTTGATCCCACAAAAAAGGTTTCTTTTATTATCAATAGAAAAAAAATTAAAAAATTGGATTTTATTGATCCCTTGTTTGAGGATAAATGATGATTAACTAAATTTGAATTATCTAAGATTCATGACACATAATTTCATCAAGAATTAATACTCATTGAGATACTATGTTCTTATCTCAAAATAATAGTGTATTTATATTTGAATTATCATTCAGTATATATATATGTATATATCATTATTTCATTTATATATAATTTTCCATGCGGTAAACCAATTAAATTTTGGGAATAATCTATATTTAGGTTTGTCTCCACATCGTGTAGTATAATTTTAAAATCCAAAATATTATAATATTTAATCCAAATATTCTAAAATTAACTAAAATTTTATTTTACTAAATTCTTAGAATAATGAAAATATTTTGGAAGGTCACCTAATATTTGTTAAAATCTAATGATTCAATAGTCATACTAATCATAACATGGAGCCAACATTGTAAAAGGAAATTATTCTCTTTAGTATGAATTTCAGTGTTTACTTGTGCCTCATAGAACTTGACCACAAAACCCCATAAAATAAAATAAAACACAATTTTACTTGTGTGTGTTCTAGAAATTTTATTCATTTCATTATTTCTTCAGATTTAACATTGTGTAAAAATTGTTTCTACTGTGGTTTAATTCCTCTACCATCAAGTGAACTCCATCCTCAAGTAAGATTAACTTTGTGACAAAAATATAAATTATAATCAAACCCTTCATCCTTTATGAATCACTGTGGAACAACAAACCCAATTATAATGTGATCTCTCTCATATGAGATTGATATGTTTTTGAATAAGAATTACTCAGTGATGTGACCATAGAAATTCACATAATATATTTCTCATTTGATATTAACTCAAGAAAACAACAACATGATCATCTATGTCACATGGTGATTTCACATCAATAATTGGACATCAGAACTTGCATTGTTCTTCATCTCCACTCCAATCTAAATTTTTTTTAACCCATCCATGATTATGTTACCAATGAATTTAATAAAAAACGACTCAATCACATTACCTAATTTCTTCAAGAAATATTTCATAACGTTCCTTCCATAAAATTGTCAACTAAATACATCACTAAAAGGTAGATTGGTGATTGTGGGAGAACACATTACTTGTAATATTAAGTCCACACTATCTAGGACTCAGTTGATAAATTTTATACCGAATTGTTTTATTCAAATTGATGAGTACAGGATAAGATTCAATCTGAAAAATGACCAATAAATTTTCCCTTCATAGTTGTTTGGAAAACGTTATTGTGAATCAACAAATGAGAACTTCCCCAAACTACATCATCCAGACCCTTAATAAAAACATAATATAATGGATTTTACTTCTCATCTCCCCTTGATATGAACCCACACAAAAATATATAGTCCCTCCCCATATGTGATAACTTTTTCTTATGTTTTCTCCCCATTGTTGAACTAATTTAAAGGAATAAAAGTAGGAATATATCTAATAAATAATTATAATTATTTTTTTGGAAGAGTACCCTACCAAATACACTATCACATGTTATAAGGCATATTTAGATTGAGGTTTCATCAGAATATTATTTATTTTTTGAATAAATTGTTCATGTTAACTCTCAAAACCCTCCACCTTCATTATAATAATGTGATATATGATATCAAAATGATTTTCCATCAAATTTCATTGGATTATATAGACATATGATTTCATTTATATTGTGAAAACTAATGACTAATGGATATGTAAGATCAACTCTAATGTATTTATATTTTCACATCATCCATATCATTTTCTTTTGGGACTATAATGATATCGTATATAAAACATCCAGGGAAATAAGTCAGACCAAGTTCATCTTCCTATAGTTCCATGCATCCCATATGTCTTTGATAAAGAAATAACCTCTAATATTAGACATTTAATATATAATATCATTGACTCAATATGAATTTGCATACCCTAAATGTTGTAAGAATTCATCTTTAAAACTAGTTTAGAAAGAAAAATGTTCAATTGATGTAATGAAATATTCACACCATTCTTATGAAATGTGAGTAGTTTTTTTTCATTAGAATCATGCACTATGTGTTACTATAAACACAATTTAAGTTCATTATGTAATAATATTAGTGTTTTCTACCAAATATCATTTCCAAATCTATTTTATTAGCACTACTTCGCCTAAAATTAATGGAAAATATTTTATCATGTGCTCTAGGAGGGGAAAACATTATTTTTTCATCAATAAAAAACTTATTTATTAACTAATGAGGAAAATTAACATATGAGAGAAATATACAGTATATTATATTTATAATTTGTAAAAATAATAAATGTTCAACAAAAAATCATTGAAATTTTAAAACATCTCATCATTTGTCTAGAAAACTCCCCATAAGATTGTTCCTTGAGTATGATAGAAATTATTTTTGCAACTAAATTTTCTAAATGAGATATTTTTTGTCATCTCCCTATACATAATTACAAAAATAAAACATTAATTTCTTGATTTACACATTCATTATTATCTTTTGAACATTCAATATAGTGTACATTGTTCTTGTTTCAACCCATATAGTACCTTCTCCAGCTTATACCCTTATGAACAATCACTGTTATGAATAAACCCTTTATTTTAGGTAACTAGTACTCGCCCGTGCATTTGCACGGTGATAAAACATAATTCTTAGTTCACGCGTTCTCATGAAGATATGGTTCACTACTTTTATAGAGGTAATAAAACATTTTTTAAAAATAAAAGAAACTGGGAAAATTGTTAACTGTACAATGGATAATAATTAGTAACCTAAATTTAGTGGAAATAATTCATTGAAAGGAACAACAGTTTCATAAAATATGTGAATAAAACATGTTAAGAATATCTACATAATATATTAATAGTATAGACTATAGATGAAAGGAAAATTAAGAAACAATGTTGAAAATAACTGAATAATGCTTGATTATCACTTACCATGCAATTAAATCATTCTTTTGGTTTCATAAATCAGCAAACCCAGCTGCTGGTGGGTTATAACCAATGTATAATATATGAACCATCCTAATGCAGTATGAAATAAAGTTTCTGTACAATATTGATATGAAAATATAAGATGATTTCACTGCCACTCCTAGTTTTCCATATTTCTGTAAACCTGTGCCATAGCTCCTGCCAAACTGCAGTCCCATGGTGTTGTGCCCTTGAGCCGCTTGACCCATGTGGGGAGCAGAAATTTCCAACAATGAAATTAAAAGTAAACCACAATCAGTTGGTTTGGGTACCTTTATTTCATGCTGATGAGATGAATCCATACCAGTAGGTGACTAGGAACCAGTACTCATGGCTTTGGGGGCCTGAGAATTGGTTGCAATACCAAGTGGAGACCCTTAAATTCCAACTCATAAAAACCCCATAGAAAGATGAATGGCCTATTATCAAGTACTTATCACTGAAATGTAGCAAAGGACCATAATAGGTGGAGGTGTTGGCCGAAGTGTTTTAGGCCTATCCCCTTACAGTACAAGGCATTAAATGAGAATACTTTCCCCTGGATAAAACCAATAGAACAGAGTACAAGAAATAAAGTGACCCAAGAGAGTGCAGTATCATCAAATAACATAGTAGATATCAATTTAACACCAAAAATAGGGCATAACATACATATAAAAAGAATGAATTAAATGTTTCACTCAAATATCACATAAAGATTTAAAAGGGAACACACACCACTGGAATTTTTTTCATATTTTCAATGAATTCCTTCGGAATTTTTAAATCATTCTTCTAATTTTAAAATTCATCAATAGATAGATTTCCATTCATGCTAGCAGCTGAAGTTGGCACTTCTATAGTAGATTTTCTAGGAACTTCATGAGATATGGTAATATTATCTCCCATATTTTCATATGTGGTGAAAATTGAAGATACCTTGGTAGGAAGAGGGTGATTATGGGACAAGGTGGTATTTAAATCATCCCTTGATAGAAAAATTGTTGGTTCCAGAGCACCCCCTACATACAGAAACAATAAAATATATAAATCAGCAAAAAATAGAAATGCATGAATCTACACATTCCATCAAATGTGGAATTTCCACATTTCAGTATACTATTTGCATAGAGAAGGATGATTAGGATGAAGTATATGTTCATTGCTAATCTATTCTTCCAAAGAATGTCAACTAAACCTGCAAGGTGAAAATCACTACATCAATATGATTAGATATGGATGGGAAATTTATGAATCTGAATATAACAGTACACAATTAAGAGAATATTTCAGTGATATGTCATGATACATAATGATGAACACTCTCACATACCATTTAAGAGAGCCTTATTCATTTACATGCAGATACACCAACAACCGACCATTAGAATGAATGCTCTCATATACCTTTTAAAGTTGTTACTGTTGGACCCTTAAAACCAACAGTTAAAACACGGGGGGCCCCACTGCTTCTAATATGGGAGACCTGTGAACCCACCAAAGCCATTCCAAATCCCCTATAACATTTATAATTCAACAAGGAAGTGTGAAAATGACTCCTGATGACCACTTTTGCACTTATTCCATCAGGAACAGCTGTAGAATTTTCTCAGACTTCATCACAATAGAAGTTAGAATACATTATAATTGAAAATAAATGAAAATTTGATATCAATATGGACAAATAAAAAACATAAAGTATCATACATTTAAAATACGTACATTTAACAAAAACAATGAAACATGCAGTTTTAAATTTCCAAAAAAACAGAATAGATCTTGTTTTGAAATAATGGAAATAGAACATAAAGTTTACATTACCAAAAAAGGGTGAAAACTGTAAAAGATACTAATGTTTTTTAAGAGAAGATGGTGTGCCATTTGGAGGCAGACCCTATTAATCATTTATCGTTTGTTATCAACTACCAGTAGAGTATTGCTTTGTTATTACTGTGGACCTGCACTTATGGATGTTAGAATATAGTAAAATTATTCCCTACAATAGTTAAAATAACAAATGAACTGATCGAGTGGGTTCAGGAAAATTAATAATGTTTTTGGGCATTGCATATTTGACTCATGAAGTTACCTTTGCGACATTTTTTATATACCATGCATCAGATTTCAGCATCAGTTTCTCTACCAATTTCACATCATCAGAAATTGATATTGAGAAGTAAAAAAATGCATGAGCCACTGGTCAAAGAAAAAACATATTCCACTACTCTAAAAAACAATGCGATACTGAAATAATCACCCCCACACCTAAGCAAAAATAAACTCTCCTTGAACATGATCAGTTCACAAAAAACATGTTTGATTACAATTCAAATTTTATAATTTCATCCATATTCAAGATATTGAAAAATGTTAAACATATATTTTATATAATACTATAATTTCATATTAGAGAACACTGTATAAATCAATGGTTAATCAAGGATAGAAGATTATAAAATAATAATTTATCAGTCAATAAAACCAGAGCTAATTAATCCTAAAATCTGAAACTATCCGAAATGCTTTTTTGTGTCCATCCATTTTCTATATTTAGAAGTTAAAATAAAGAATGGTCCATAATGATGGTTTTAAGTGAAGAAAGATTCAATTAATTCATAATTGAAACAAAAATAAAGCATTGAAAGATGCATGCTCACAGTTCAAGAAGAAACTTGTCCTTTCAGAGGTCTAAATAATACTGAAGGCAACCTTAGCCAGTCTTGCTCATTCGTCAGCTCATTCTTATCCGAGAACATCCTTACGTCAGCATCCTGGAAACCTATACCTTCATGAAGGAAGGCGGGTCCTTGATCATGGGCTTCACTAAAAAATGATCCGATTAATTCACAATTGAAAGTAAAAAATTAAACATTCAGAGATGCGTGCTCACAGTTCAAGAGGAAAGTTATCCTTTCTAGAGAACACAAGACTCAATAAGTTTATAGGCTGTTATACTGATATTTCTATCATAAAGAAATATAAAAAAATATTTGATGGAAATGAATGTTGGAAAAAAATAAAAGTTAAAAGCTACAGTTACATGCAGAATGTTACAGAAATTCAACATATTTTAAGAAAACTTAATCTTGCATTGCATCTAATGATACCCAATTTTATTCTCAACAGTCTCTGAAATTAATAGGAAATAATAATTGTCTTCTTTTCCAACTACGCCTACATAAATAACCATCAGTTAGAGTATATATATTGATCATTAAACACAAGTCTTAGAAATGTGGCTCATGGAATCTGTTGAAAACATTTCACTACATAGAAATGGTGCAACCAAAACCATCTTGGAAATAATGATGATACGAATGGCAGTACATGTATCCCAGAATCAATACAAAAAAAATTTAAGATCCCTACATGAAATAGGAAAAAGAATTTTCTACGTGTAAAGAATATCTCATCAAATGTTATAGATTGAAAATTAATAGGATAAAAAACATAATATCTCTAGGGATTCTCATAACAGTCCATTGTTAGCTGCACACAAGAAATACGAACAGAATGAAAATAACTATTGATGATAACATTAACTATCAAAAGCATAAGAAAAATCCATCAGAAAGATCAAGCTAATGCAATGGGTTATTAACAGAAGACCCAGAAAAATAAATGGAAAGAGAAAAATATTCTATATAATGGGTATATATAATGGATATAGTGGATATGATATATACAAATGTGTGAAATCTTATTGGTAGAAGTAAATAATAAATTAAATCATTATTGAATTCTAAAAATGAATAAGATAATAAGACAGAACAATATGATCCACCGATACCTGAAAATGCAAACTCATTTCTGCTCACATTCTTCAATATGTCTTCCAAATTGATTGGAAACAGAACAAAATGTGCTGTTTTAAGAATTATGGATGATTATTAATAATATCACTGGATTATGGAAAGTAAAGGTATACCGAATTACCAAAACTAAAATTAATCAGTGATTCTCAAGACAAGGTATGATTAAAATAGTTTAAACTACCGAAAAACCTGTGTTGAACTCAACCAAAACACAACATGGTTGGTTCTCATGAACAGACGTGTCCATGGAAGACACGATATACCCACAAAAATAAGTACAAATGCCCTGATTTGAAGAATTGGGATATCCTACCTCTGATACCGAATCCTAACAATTAGGGAATTAGAGTCAGCCAGAGGTTTGACATGGATCCGTAGGAGTACTGGAGATTGGTCCATTCCGTTTTTTCCTACTACAAACCTAAAACCACAGTCCAAGAATGTGTCAAAAACATGTTGATTTGCAATGAATAGATGACCAATGTTAAAAATTGTAGATGAATATCATATCATTGCCAACAATTTAGTGAAACATAAAAGTGATTATCTTGGATTTTCATGTTGGATTCAGTCACATCCATGCACAGTTGACCATAAAGTTTCCATGTAATTAACTTATCTCTATACATGAACTATTATTCAATAGTTACAATTGAAATTTTTTTTTGGAAACAAATTAATCAAAATAGAGAACATGATTTGTATATGAACTAAACAGACTGCAACAGAACACATGTTCTATTATCTATATATAAGAACTTCATTAATAAGAATATATGTAACATTTCAACTATTTATAAAAAAATAGAAATATATTTTGAATAGAAAAGGCAAACCAAAAATAGAAATCATCTTTTATTATAATGAAAACTTCAAAAATAATAACTCACAATTAATCATAAGAGAATTAATAATGTCTGGAATAACCTTTTTGGTGGTGTTAAATATTTTGGTAATAGCATGTGGTTGTGTAAAGAAAGGAATAGTTTATAGATATCCAGGTGGCTAAGACTTCATATATTGCAATTGAGTATTCATCTTAATGAACTGTAAGTTAGAGAATGAGGAAAATGCACATAACGACATACCAATTATAGAATGATTAGTGTTTTGGAAAAAAATATCAAATTCCCAAACACTACCCACCAAGAAGATGTAAGAATACCCTACAATTTTCTCCAAATTACAACCCAAAATAAAGAAAACATAAATACATATAAAGCAGGTTTCTTTGTTTCATTTACTAACCCGGAAAGGAAGGCGTTTTTGTTATGAGTCTCCCGTAAAAGTAATATTTTAATGGTTTCATAGGAGACCATCATACATTACTATTTACAATCCTCCATATAAGGAATATGTCCGTGAACAGCAAGGAAGAAGAAAAAAATACTCTTGAAGATAGAGAATTACATAATTACAAAATTAATTAATTTGGAAAAAGAAATATGCAATCCAAAAACTACATATGCAACATCTAACTTAGTATGTGAACTCTCGGTTTTCATATAACATTAAGATAACATACCAATATGCTGAAGAGTGAATTTACCATTTCTGAGCTCCAAATAAAACTGAAGGCAACATTTTCTAGTGTTGTTATTTATTGAGCTCGATCTTATCCCAGAACATATCTATGTCAGCATCCTAGTAACCTATACCTGCATGAAAAAAATGTAGGAAATTTATAATTCATTCAGTTCGTATGCTTTTAGTGCATAAATAAAACACAGTGTAGTCAATAGGGAAAAAAATTACCTATATTAATATGATCACATGAGCACGCATATAAATTATTTAAACCCAGAAATGAAAAGATGATAATAGTCTCTAGTACACAAGTGATTGAAATGAAACATACCTAATATGGGTGTATGGAGTTATAAGTAACCAGGAGAACCAATGGTTGATGAAGAAGACTTCAATGAAACATACCTGAACCAAAAAATAACTTAACACAGATTATAAACATCGATTCTTACAACCCAAATTGTTCTGAGTCTTCCGTACAAGTAATATTTTAATGGTTTCATAGGAGACCATCATACATTACTATTTACAATCTTCCATATAAGGAATATGTTCGTGAACAGCAAGGATGCAGAAAAAAAATACTCTTTAAGATAGAGCATTACAGAATTACAGAATTAATTAATTTGAAAAAATAAATATGCTATCCACAAACTACATATGAAACATCTAACTCTGTAAGTGATCTCCTGATTTTCATATAACATTCAGATAACATACCAATATGTTGATGAGTGAAGTTATCCTTTCTGTGCTCGAAAAAAAACTAAAGGCAACATTTTCCAGTGTTGTTCTTTATTGAGCTCGATCTTATCTGAGAACATATCTATGTCAGCATCCTAGTAACCTATACCTGCATGGAAAAAATGTGGGAAATTTATAATTCATCCAGTTCGTATGATTTTAGTGAATAAATAAAACACGGTGCAGTCAATAGGGAAACAAATTACCTGCATTAATATGATCACATGAGCACGCATATAAATTATTCAAACCCAGAAACGAAAAGATGATAATAGTCTCTAGTACACAAGTGATTGAAATGAAAAATAACTAATATGGGTGTATGGAGTTATAAGTAACCAGGAGAACCAACGTCTGATGAAGAGGATTACAATGAAACATACGTGAACCAAAAAATATCTTAACACAGATTATAAACATAGATTCTAACAACCCCAAAATTGGTTTCATAACTGTGGAAATATGAATCTAACTATGTAAATATGAATCAAAAAATTAGACAGTTAGACATACCAGATGTTTCTCGCAGAATCAAACATGGATATCGTGAAGCTATGACATGGGATTGGGTTTTAAGGAATTGATGTCTTGATGCATGGATGTTGGCTCAGGCGCAGGCAACAGTTCCATGAATTCTTGGAAGCGAAGGCAGAGCAGGTCTATTTGAAGAAACAGTATTCAGAGGCGATGGAACCAAGGAGTGACTGAGGGAAAAGTTTCTATATAACATGATTCAATGAAATAGCTAAATACGTGATTAACTACAACAACATATAAATCATAACACAATCTATCATTGTTGAAGGAATAAATAGATACAATGGAGAAGAAAAGTGTACTTGACATGGGGACAGAAGGCCTCCTCGGAACTATAACTTGGTGAGCAGCGCATCGATGCAGAGAAGATAAACGTGAAATAGAATGAGAAGTAATCGCGAGCCGATGGTGGGTGTAGTAGCAGAAAAAATGATTACCATATATATATATATGGAAAACTAATAATGATATGGATGTAACACCCCGAGATTTTATGGAAAATATTCTTTTTAATTTCATTAATGCCTTGTGTTGTATTCTACACCAAACAGAGATTGCAAAACATGCATCCTTGACTTGCCTTGCATTAAACGCAATCACGACCTTCCTCGATAGTGTGTGTAGTACGCAATACCGAGTTTCACTAAACAACAATATGCTATTAAAATATTATTAAAACTAGCCGTTATGAATAGTAATAACCACTTTTTGAAATGTTGTAAATTTTAGTTTTCAAAATGGACTTCATTTTTGGATTAGGAATATCAAAATTAGCTTAGGGTGAAATTTTGGTACTTTTCGGATAACTTTCATATTCTGATGAATAATAAAAATTACTAAATTTAAATTAAAAACAACTTTTTTAATAGAAATAATTGATAGTGATAAATTAATAATTTGAGTGGTTCTATAGTATATTTAGAATATATTATTACAATTTAACACAATGTTGGTCATTGGATGTAATTTCACATTTAAACCTGTTATAAACAAGCGTCAATCTTTTGATAGTTATTATCTCTTAAAAACACGCTAATTGTTTTGAAGACGGGAATTAATTTTTAAATTAGTTAATTTAATTGATATGTTTTGAATTTGATAAAATAGATATCATTTTTTAATTCATAATATCAAATATAGCTTAGGCCTAATTTTTGGTAATTTTTCTGGAAACTTTCATTTTTATGATGAATAGTGAAACCACTAAGTGGGAGTTAAAAAACTGAATTTTTCATACAACATAATTTTACCACTTCTATGAGTGGAATTTCAAAAATCCAAGAGACATAGTTAATATCAAGTACTAAAATGTGGTTCAATGAGATGAAAATAATTTTTGGTGAATAGTAACATTTTACTTTTTTTTACCACGGTTAAAAGTAAATAGGGTAATTAAGGGTAAAAATGATATTATTATTACCCTAACACATGTCCTAATTCTATTGGATATGTTTAATTCGACCAAAAACAACCTTAGGAATAAAATATGACCATTTAATCCCACTTGGATTAGATTAGGACATTTATTATTAATTTATTTAAAGAAGGGTTAAAATAGTTAAAATCAATATTTAATAAGTAAATCATTTTTAATATAGTTTTATACAAAAGAAAAATTAGACTATAAATATTCATTAGAAATATAAAACTATTTAAAACATAAGGGTATTTTAATTGTAATTTTTAGACATTAAATAATTTAATTTATTTATGACACAACGATGATGCAGTAATTATCTTATTAATGAAATATTGACATAATTGATGTTATAAATACACAAATAAATGTAATTTGAGACTTTTTAAATATTAAAATAATTTTATAGGTTAATATAACATGTTAGTATTGATTTAAGAAAATTTTTTCGAACTAATAATTCTGTTATGATTTTCACAAAAATCAATTACTAAATAGTGTCAAAATTGACATAAAATAGTTTTTAAAACAAATATTATTTTATTAATTGTTATTTTATTCCTAAAAATATAAGGTTCGGCCAATTTACTTAGATAAGGTTATATATATTAATAATAAACAACTTGGGATTCGTTTGGCTTGATATAGTATGTTTATTAACCATATAGTGTAAGAACACAAGAAGACATGGTAAAAGTAAAATTATTTAACTTAATGTTAAAACTAAATGATAAGGTAAAAATAGGAACCTAAACTTCTCTAAATTCTATTGGATAATAGTATTTCGACCCAAACCCACCTTATATTCTAAATAAATCAATTTGGAGCTATTTAAAACCGAATTTGGCTTTATAATAAAATAATATTTTTAGTTTTCCAAAGGTGCCCCTCTCCTCCCTTATAAAAGGGCACCTCCTCCCCCTCTTCCTCACACCAATTTGAGCCTTCATGCTCGGACAAACCCTGCCAATTTCTTCTCTCCACTTCCCTAGAAACATCCTATAGGTTCGGCTCTTCTCTAAAGACTTATTTTAGGGCCCTAAAAGGAGGTCTCAAAGAGGCGCTTCAAAGAAGAGGTAATATCCGTTACCGATTCTTTCCACTTTATTTCTTCTTCCACTTCTTCTTAATAGGTTGTTTCATTATGAAGTAATAACTTCAGTATCACTCATATACTGATATGTTATTATGAAACATCCCTATTTCACCATCTATCCATCCTACGGAAAATGAAATCACCGCGTGTGAGTACGTACGGAATACCGTCTCCACGCCGTGGTGTAATCTATTTTCCACCACCACCTTACCTGGATGGGTATAACGGTGTAAATAATAACTATATATGTTTATTTTAAAGTGATATTGATTCTGAGATTGTATACCTACACTCCAATATAGTCCCACGATCATGAGAACGATATCATCGCTCATGCGTACGTACGGACTACCGTCTCCACGACGCGATGAGATTCATTCTCCACGTTAACCATTCATGAATGATTATAAAGTATATATAATAAGTAATCATGAAATATATGACATAATAATACTGTATTTATGTGTATATATATGTATTTCATCTACTTAATTCCATTTAACTCAATAAAGAAACGAAAACAGTGTCCATGCGTATGTACGGCCTACAGTCTCCATGAACTGTGTATTTCTTTCCATTTATTGATCTATTATATATATGTATATTCTGAATATATATTATATATAAATCATGGTTTACATTCTGGATTTAAGTAATCATGATCTATGTAATCATATTAATAATTACATGTTAAAACACGAATGACAAATGAGACGATTTTACACAAAACTATATTTAACATGGAATTTACAAAAGAACGGGTAATATAAAGTCATAAGTGAACCATATATGTTATCATAACAATGATAATGATTCTGGAATAAGTCAATGACATTATTTATTTCATTATATAGGAGGTTCGGACACTTACGAAGCAAATCAGACCTAAGGTAAGGGATAATTGTGCAAATCTCGTTTTTATCCGAGATTTCTTATTCGTAAGTATTTACTGGGTTTATTGCTATCATCCATGTCCATGTTTTATAAAAGTGTATTCATGTATGTTTAATGTCCTTTTTACCCATTTTGACTTTTACCCCATGGTATGGAAGGAATATTTCTTTTATTTACCCAACAAGGTACTTTTTTACTTTTCCGAGAAAAGTACGAGAAGAATGTTTATTTTAACTTATTCGGCATGAATGGATTTTTAAAACATTATTTCCAAGAAGCATCCTCTACAAGTTTTCAAGTTTATTTTTAATCAACTTATTTTAGTTTATAATTTTATGACATGTTACGAAAGGAAAAGTGTTTTTGAAGTTGGAAGGATATTTTCCTCAAGAATGGAGTTCAAGTATTTTATAAAAATTATTTTCCATCTAAGATAATATAGGGTTCTCTTTTTATCCCTATTATTACATTGATTTGATTATGTTGTGATGGAATTATTTCTATGAATACCTTTATATTATATGAATTTTTTTATGATGTCACGATGTTTAAGAATCCCATTTTTATTACATGGGTTATGCAATGATGTATGATTTATGATTTTGTGGCACACATAAGAATGGTATCATTATGAGATGGGTGGGACCTATATCTCCCTCCAATGCATTGGGTAAAGATTTTATATATCATGAGATAGACATGGCTGGAACGGTAGGTTATATCGGTTCAGTGAAACAGGACTGAAATGAGGAGTGAACTCGGTTCAGAAAGGGACTTTGTCCACTAAGATAGTCTTGGAAATGAGTCTTGACTAATATGAAATGATTCTATATGATTATATGTGTATGCCACAAAGTTTTATGTTTTATGTTATGATTATTGGGATTACATTTCACTACTATGATTTATCCCATGTTATGAAATCATGATCTCTTTTGCAGGTTAAGATTTCGGAAAGATATGTTCTTATGAATATGATTTGATTGATATTTCTTTTATTTACCATTACTGAGCATTTGAGCTCACCCTTTTGTGTTTTCTTTTCCCCAGGGTATAAAGAAAGGATATAGGTTTAAAAAAATAAGATCTTTATGGGAGATGTTGAAGATCTTTCACCACGATTAGAAGATTATATTACGAGTTTCCGAAGACACTAAACTATTACGGTCCTTGTGTGTGTGTTTTTGTTATGTACTAAGTATTCCGCTAAAGTAATGTAATGTTCATGTACGTTAGGCTTCGGGTCTCTACAGTTGGTATCAGAGGAAAGGGTTAGTCAACCTTTTAAAACTAGGATGCGAAAACGTTAGTGAGATCTCTAGAGATATTTCTAAGGTATGTCTAGGGATGTCCCTTAGGATAAATATACGTATAGGATACTTTCCTAGAACTATGGTAACGATCATAGAATTTAACCTAAGATGTTAGATATTGAGGATACTCCCACATTACTATGTTGTTTTCTCTAGCATGATTTTTGCCTCTCACAAGATTCTTTTTGTGTTTTAGTTAAAGGAGGGAACCCGAAGGAATTCGATTAACATTGAATACAATGAACAAATTGGTGACTATGAGCAACAAAATTGTGTAATTCCTAGAGAGAAAGATATTATGATTATTCCGAATCAGTCATCGCGATATATGATTAACAAGGTGAAATTTAGTGGTATGCATAATTCATCAAAGAAGAGGAAGATAAACTATTATGCATGTTCGCGTGTTGAGGAGCATAAATAAAGGAAGATTGAGATTTTAAAGAAGGGAAAAGAACCTTGAGGAATACCTTAAATGGAGGGACCAATGTTATCTGTGTGGAGAAAAGGGTCATAGAGTGACAGACTGTTATGAAGTTCAATGTATTATTTGTGGAGGACATGGGTATTACCCAACTAAATGCCCTCACCTAAAAAGTTACTTCTAAATCAAGGAAGGTATTATTCCAGGACAATAATTGACGATGATGGATTGAAGTGTTTATGCATTGGTATTCAAGAATAATGTTATTGAGGTACTTTTATTGTATATTAGAATATTTTTTTATTATTCTATTGTGGTTTTCAATAACTTTAAGGTACCGGTAACCATGAAAAGTGATGATATGCGCATAATGAAGGGATAAGGAGAAAATGAAATGTTTGACAGTATTCATGAGCTCATGATTGATATAAGGACTAAGTGATATCATTGTTTGAGTATATTGAATTTTGAGGATTTTTGTATATGGAAAGTGTTAACTTTTAACTGCATTCATGTTTTCACTTAGGTTCAATGGGTATTCATTTTTCAAGAGAATACATGATTAAGGCCTTCTAATATTTGGAATGTGACCAAAAAGACATATCTTATGATATATGGGGATCAACGATTGTATTAAATATGTGGTAATCATTTTCACTATATTATGAGAGTGGACTGCAGTATTATGGATGAGCCTAAATATTGGAATGGATTATGTTAGACATAAGTTAGTATTGTTTAACGATAGAAGTTTTTTCGATATTATTGATGGGATGTTATAGTAATATAGTTTTAGAAAAAGGACAACCTGCAGGACGTGCGACAACCCATCGTGTTGGACAAGGCTGTGGGAATCGAACCAACAACTGAAGTGCGACTGGCCTTTATCGCATACCACTGGCCTACAGGAAGTCCCTGGTTAGTAGAAACTAGTTTTATTTTATCAAGAGGTATGATATATGAAGAATAAGTTCATTTTTGGAACCATATACGATTAAAATTACCATAAGATGGACTTATAACTTTTACTAACCTTTTGTTTGAAAGAGATGGAATAACCCATAATTCTATCACAAGATCTGCTAACCCATCATGAATAACAAATTCAACTTCATTTCTTTAAGGGATGAAGTGTAAATTGTTCAATTCACGAACAACATTGAGACTGTACCAAAATCAAGCAAGTATTTCTTCTAATTCAAAATTTTCAACTTTAGGGAAATGATATTGAAAACCAAAAATGTTGTCCTAGTGCCCTTATATCCGATGAATCAGATGGTACCCTAGATCATCACAAATTTATGTCTTTGTGATTGCTGGCTTTTTCATAGACATGTTCTCTACAACACTCCATCAGAACATGATGGTTAGATTTCTCTTCTATATCCATATTTTCACCAAAGTGGAAACTCAGTGATTAGTTTATTTGCGTAACCGTTATGTTTCATACTTTTGCTTTTAAAGATTGGTTTTGGTATTCCTTTTTACGATGTGGGTTTCTATCAAAGAAACTTTCGGATAGTAAACCATTTATAACCCCGACGAATTTCGAGGGCGAAATTCATTTTAAGGGGGGTAGAATGTAACACCCCGAGATTTTATGAAAAATATTCTTTTTAATTTCATTAATGTCTTGTGTTGTACGCTTCAATAAAAGGAGCTTGCACAACACGCATCCTTCACTTGCTTTGCATTAAACGCAATCATGACCTTCCTCGATAGCGTGTGTAGTACGCAATACCGAGTTTCACTAAACAACAATATGCTATTAAAATATTATTAAAACTAGCCATTATGAATAGTAACAACCACTTCTTGAAATTTTTTAAATTTTATTTTTCAAAATAGACTTCAGTTCTGGATTTGGAATATCAAAATTAGCTTAGGGTAAAATTTTGGTACTTCTCGGATAACATTCATATTCTGATGAATAGTGAAAATTACTAAATTTTAATTAAAAACAACTTTTTTAATATAAATAATTAATAGTGATAAATTATTATTTTGAGTGGTTTTAAAGTATATTTAGAATATATTTTTACAATTTAATACAATGTTGATCATTGGATGTAATATCACATTTAAACCAGTTATAAACAAGTGTCAATCTTTTGATAGTTATTATCTCTTAAAAACATGCTATTTGTTTTGACGATGGGAATTAATTTTTAAATTAGTTAATGTAACTGATATGTTTTGAATTTGATAAAATATACATCATTTTTGAATTCATAACATCAAATATATCTTAGGCCTAATTTTTGGTATTTTTCTGGAAACTTTCATTTTTTGATGAATAGTGAAACCACTAAGTGGTAGTTAAAAAACTGAATTTTTCAAAAAACTTAATTTTACCACTTCGGTGAGTGGAATTTTGAAAATCAGAGAGACACGGTTAATATCAAGGACTAAAATTTGGTTCAATGAGATGAAAATAATTTTTGGTGAATAGTAACATTTTACTTTTTTTACCACGATTAAAAGTAAATAGGGTAATTAAGGGTAAAAATGATATTATTATTACCCTAAAACATGTCCTAATTCTATTAGATAAGTGTAATTCGACCAAAAAAACCTTAGGAATAAAATATGACCATTTAAGCCCACTTAGATTAGATTAGGACATTTATTATTAATTTATTTAAAGAAGGGTTAAAATAGTTAAAATCAATATTTAATAAGTAAATCATTTTTAATATAGGGTTATGCATATGATAAATTCGACTATAAATATTCATTAGAAATATAATACGATTTCCTACATAATGGAATTTTATTTGTAATTTTTAGACATTAAATAATTTAATTTATTTATGACACAACAATGATATAGTAATTATCTTATTAATGAAATATTGACATAATTGATGTAATAAATTCCCAAATAAATATAATATTCAGACTTTTTATAAATTAAACTAATTTTCTAGGTTAATATGAAATTTTATTATTGATTTATGAATCTTGGTTCGAACTAATCATTCTGTTATGATTTTCACAAAAATCAATTACTAAATAGTGTCAAAATTGACATAAAATAGTTTTTAAAACAAATTTTATATTATTAATTGTTATTTTATTCCTAAAAATATAAGGTTCGGCCAAATTAATTATATAAGGTTATATATATTAATAATAAACAACTTTGGGTTCGTTTGGCTTGATATAGTATGTTTGTTAACCTTATAGTGTAAGAACACAAGAAGACACGGTAAAAGTAAAATTATTTATCTTAATGTTAAAACTAAATGATCAGGTTAAAATAGGAATCTAAACTTGTCTAAATTCTATTGGATGAGAGGATTTCGACCCATCCCCACCTTATCTTAGAAATAAATCAATTTTCAACTATTTAAAATCGAATTTGGCTTTATAATAAAATAATATTTTTAGTTTTCCAACGGTGCCCCTCTCCTCCCTTATAAAAGGGAACCTCCTCCCCCTCTTCCTCACACCAATTTGAGCCTTCAAGCTCGGCCAAACCCTACAAATTTCTCCTCTCCACTTCCCTAGAAACAACCTAGAGGTTCTGGTCTTCTTCAGAGACCTATTTTAGTGCCCAAAAAGGAGGTCTCAAAGAGGCGCTTCAAAGAAAAGGTAATGTCAGTTACTGATTCTTTCCACTTTATTTCTTCTTCCACTTCTTCTTCATAGGTTGATTCATTATGAAGTAATAACGTCAGTATCAATCATATACTGATATGTTATTATAAGTATGAAACAACCCTATTTCACCATCTATCCATCCTACGGAAAATGAAATCACCGCGCGTGAGTACGTACGAAATACCATCTCCACGCCATGGTGTAATCTATTTTCCACCACCGCCTTACTTGGATGGGTATAATGGTGTAAATAATAACTATATATGATTATTTTAAAGTGATATTGATTCTGAGATAGTATACATACACTCCAATATAGTCCCACGATCATGAGAATGATATCATCGCTCGTGCGTACATACGGACTACCGTCTCCACGACGTGATGAGATTCATTCTCCACATTAACCATTCATGAATAATTATAAAGTATATATAATAAGTAATCCTGAAATATATGACATAATAATACTGTATTTATGTGTATATATATGCATTTCATCTACTTAATTCCATTCAACTCAATAAAGAAACGAAAACAGCGTTCATGCGTACGTACGGCCTACCATCTCCATGAACGGTGTATTTCTTTCCGTTTACTGATATATTATATATATGTATATTTTAATATATATTATATATAAATCGTGGTTTACATTCTGGATTTAAGTAATCATGATCTATATAATCATATGAATAATTAAAAGTTAAAACACGAATGAAAAATGAGACGATTTTACCCAAAACTCTCTTTGACATGGAATTTACAAAAGAACGGGTAATATAAAGTCATAAGTGAACCATATATGATATCATAACAATGAGTATGATTCTGGAATAAGTCAATGACACAATTTAAATCATTATACAGGAGGATCAGACACTTATGAAGAAAATCGGACCTAAGGTAAGGGATAATTGTGCAAATCTCATTTTTATCTGAGATCGCTTATTCGTAAGTATTTACTGGGGATATTGTTATCATCCATTTCCATGTTTTATAAAAGTGTATTCATGTATGTCTAATGTCCTTTTTACCCATTTTGTCTTTTACCCCATGGAATGGAAGGAATATTTCTTTTATTTACCCTATAAGGTACATTTTTACTTTTCCAACAATAGTACGAGAAGAATGTTTTTTTAACTTATACGGCATGAATGGATTTTTAAAACATTATTTCCAAGAAGCTTCCTTTACATGTTTTAAAGTTTATTTTTAATCAACTTCTTTTAGTTTAGAGTTGTATGACATGTTATGAAAGGAAAAGTGTTTTTGAAGTAGAAAGGATATTTTCCTCAAGAATGGAGTTCAAGTGTTTTATCAAAATTATTTTCCATCTAAGATAATATAGGGTTCTGTTTTTATCCCTATTATTACTTTGATTTGATTATGTTGTGATGGAATTATTTTTATGAAAACCTTTATCTTATATGAATTATTTTATGATGTCACGATGTTTAAGAATCCCATTTTTATTACACGGGTTATGCAATGATGTATGATTTATGATTTTGTGGCACACATAAGAATGGTATCATTATGAAATGGGTGGGACCTATATCTCCCTCCAATTCATTGGGTAATGATTTTATATATCATGAGATAGGCATGGATGGAATGGAAGGTTATACAGGTTCAGTGAAACATGACTGAAACGAGGAGTGAACTCTGTTCAGAAAGGGACTTTTTCCACTAAGATAGTCTTGGCAATGAGTCTTGACTAATAAAAAATGATTCTCTATGATTATGTGTGTATGCCACAAAGTTTCATGTTTTATTTTAGGATTATGGGGATTACATTTCACTATTATGATTTATCCCATGTTATGAAATCATGATCTCTTTTGCAGGTTAAGATTTCCAAAAGATATGTTCTTATGAATATGATGTGATTAATAATTCTTTTGTTTACCCTTACTGAGCATTTGAGCTCACCCTTTTATGTTTTCTTTTCCCCAGGGTATAAAGAAAGGATTTAGGTGTAAAAAAATAAGATCTTTATGGGAGATGTTGAAGATCTTTCACCATGATTAGAAGATTATATTCCGAGTTTCCAAAGACACTATACTATTACGGTCCTTCTGTGTGTGTTTTTGTTATGTACTAAGCATTCCGCTGAAGTAATGTATGGTTCATGTACGTCAGGCTTTGGGTCTCTAAAATGGAGGTGAATTTGCAGTGCGTCTAGGTTTTAACAATGTAGAAGAACGATTACCTTATCAACAGATGCAGTCGCTGGACTGCAGAAGTAGAAGTAGGATCGGGATTGGTACCCATATCAGGAACCCTAGGGATACTAACACGATAGCTGCAATGCGAGTGGACGCGGGAGGAAGAACCTGGAAGCGAGGAACCGTAATGTCAGATATCGGTCGTGGTGATGCGTTGGTCGGAGTCGAAGCAGGATCGGGATGGGTAACCATATCGGGAACCCTAGGCATACTGAGAGGATAGGTGCAGTGCCAGTGGATGTAGGAGGAAGAAGCTGGAAGAGAGGACGCGAAACCTCGGGATACTGAGAGGATAGGTACAACATGAGTGGACTCGGCCGGAAGAAGCTGGAAGCGAGGAACCCTAATGTCGAAGATGAATCGTGGTGATGCGTCGGTGGGAGTCGATTTGTGACGGGTATTGTGGGGGTTCAACTGGATTGTGGAGGGTGATTTGGTAAATGGATTGGCAAAGTGGGTGATGTGGTGCAATGTGGAGGTGACACGTAGGCATAGAGACATCTAGGTTTAGTAGATATAGTGGATGTTGAACACTTCCTCACATTCATCATTAGAGAATATGTACTTCATTTTTATTTTGTAAATATGATAATTTCTTTAATAAAAATAATTTTAATTATTTAGGCCTTTCATTATGAGAAAATGAATTCATGTGAGTTTTCTTTATTGAATGAAAATATTCTTGGGGAGCTTCATATGTGTTTCTTTCTCTCAAATATCTTAATTATTATATGGGAAAACATTTTGTTTCAATCTTTCATGCTGGATATGATAGGGAAGAAAAGAAAATGAGATATAGATAAAGCATCATGTGAAATCATTGAGAAACTTTAGAATTTCAATCATTTTATACCCATTGTAATATATTATACGATATATATTCATGATATAAGTAGAATTAATAATAATTTAAGGGAGTGAAACTTTTTTAAATAAAAAATATTAATTTGGATGTGAAATAATTATGTTAGAATGAATAATTATGGAAATGATTATAGAATATGGGATCAATGGGATCATTTTGCTAGAAGAATAATTGGAAGAAAAAGAGTTATTAACTCGTGGATTATTATATAAATTGATAAATTTGGGCACAAATATAAAAATTTCAAGGGGGATTTATTCCCATGTTAATATAATTTGAATTTAAAATGTTAGTATTACATTTATGATTGTTATATGAGTATGGTGGACATGAATAGATAAATAATAAGATATTTATTGTGAATAATGATTTGATATGAGATAGAATGTTATTTAGTAAATTACTATGCGATTATTAAATGTTGGAATTTTGGTATCAGATAAATGTGAATTAAAAAACAATACAAATAATGTAAATGTTTAATCTAATTTTAGTAAATCACTAACAAAGAGATATCATTATTTTTTTTTAAATTTATTGAAGATAAACATATCAGTAACTTTGATTTTAATGATAATTGTGAAGATTATCTCTACATAATTCATGTAAATATTACTTAATATATTAATTTTTATTGATATTAACATTGAAATTTTAATTATATATTATGATATATCTTATATGTCCCCAAATATCAATTTTATCTTTAACGATTAAAATCATATAAAATTCATTTTAAGTTGGAGTTGTAAAATCTATAAACATTGATGTCGGTCATGGATGTTTGGAATGAGGTTTTGTAACTAACTGATAAAATGTAACAAATTGAAGGAAATTAAACGAAATAAAGCTTGAGATAAAAGCACAAGGGACATGACACATTGGAATGGGGGAAATGATATTTTTTGGGTTAAAAGATTATTTTTTGACAGACTCTGATGGGGTAAAATTGTAATGTATTGGCCATGAAATAAGGGCATGGGGCTATAAACAAATAAATGGGATAATACCAAAATATTCAAACATGATAACATAATTATATAATGTTTTGATTTAGTGAATGTACTTGAATTATAATTGAATCCCAAATAAACTATATTGTAATGATCGATAGATCTATGTATGTTAAATGTTGTGATAGATAATATTTCATGATTTTAAGTGGTCCCTAATATGATTTTTATATGTTATAATGTTGTGGAGTTTCTTATTCCAATGAAAGAGGTAATAATGTTGATATAGTGACTTTAACACTAGTGTCAAGTTGTGGTGGAAAATAGGTTTCTATTGGTGTTATAGTGACCCAAAACATTCATAAGTTTATATTACCTAAAAATAGAAGAATATTAATTTCAAAACATAATGATCAATGATAGAATCAATTAGGTATAATATCATTGAAATAATAGAAATAGAAACAACTTTTTCATATTAGTTCTATAATTTCTCTGAATTATAATTTCATAAATATCATCCTCATTAAAAATAACATATATAAAAACATTATTCAAAACCTGGAGAAAGGAAACATAAGAATAGGGCGATCACAAATGCTTAGTATGATTAAAAAATAGAGATATCAATGATTATAGAAGCATAAAATGATCATAAGAGTATATGATCATGATATTAATGTTTAAAAATCATAACCTAAATATCAACTATCATAATATTAATTCATGTAATAAATCATGGATGTTGATAATAATTTAATCATATGGAAATCAAAGAACATAAACCATGAATTCTTATCTTTCAAATAAGTTATTGATTAGTGTCATACATATAAGAATAAAAAATCATTTCCTTAGTTGCCAAGGATCACTTCCAAGGCTATAATAGTTGAATGGTTTCACTCCCCAAACATTCAAAGTAGTCATAGATCACTCCCAAGACTATTATTGTGGAAATAATCCCTTGTTTAATTTGGTTCACAACTAAGTCAAGTTCTGTTTATCTCATAAGATATCAATATTTACCCAATTAATTGGAGCCATATATATATGTCCCACCAATCCCAAAATTAAAATCATATATATGTGTGTTCTAGAAGACAAATTTTTATTCATTATTCCACAATTCAAGAAAATAAATGGGTTTTATAATATTTTCATCATGACTTTACTCATGGAAATGGAATTGGTTTCATAAATATTTTATCATTGCATCCCAGCATAACCCATGAAAAAGAAACAGGTTTCATAGATAATTTTTCCTCATATTCATAAAATATCTAGACAAAGATTATGGATATATCATTTGATCATATCCCTAGAAAACTATAAATGAAATTAAGTGTTAAAATCTATTATGAATATAAATACCATGAGATAGTTATTATAGTATTATTGTAAAAATAATCTTTTACTTTTTAAAATCACTCATTTAATGAAGTGACCTATTATAAAGTAAAAAATTCATTGATAATTACCTTATAAAATATTAATTCAATATTAAATGAAGAAAATTATTCAATAAAGTGGGAAAATCCACTTACGCTGTAAAGGTTAAAAATTTCCCTTTTATACTTTTGTGAGAAAAGTCAAAACGTACCTTGTTTGGAAAATAGAAAAAAATTTACATAATGTTTTTTATTAAAACAAAAATCATGGTTAAAAAATACATAAAATTTAATGGTTAATTATATAAATTTTATTTGAGGAATTTTTATAAAACATGTTTATTTTAAAAAATATATTTGACTAAAAATAGAAATTGCCATAAATTTCTTTAAAAATTTATTTTTGGACCCATGTGTGGATGTGGAAAGGTAAATGAATGTAAATTTATTTCAAATAAATAACCTATGGGAATTAAAAGTGATATGTTTCTTGATCTATATATCATAATATTTCATCATCCACATTTAATTATATAGAATCCCGGTAAACAATGTGATTGTAATATAAAACTCTTACCATGAGTTCTCTTTATCCTAAAACAATTGTAACATCATTTATATTAAAATTAAAATTATTATATTTATATAATTATGTTTTTTTAAAACTAATAATATAATATATGATCACTTTATTACATATCAACACCCCATTTTATAAATAATTCCTTATTAAAATTGTCATTTTAGTGTGTTAACTATTTTTTTGGTCATAGGTATTTTAGTTCAGGAGTTGTAGTCCATATGAATTTATCTTTGTTTCATCATATTGAAACTATTAATCAGGGTATAAATATAATATATTTATATTATATAAATGTTTATATTAATACATATAAGTTATATATTGAAAACTGAGTTACATCATTCATGGTAACGAGAATCTATACATATGCATGAAAACTTTTCTCATTTTTCAATGGATAGAAAAAATGAAAGGTAAATGTTAATTCACCTATTTAATTTCATAATTATATCATATATATAATATATATTCCTATAATTATTCGTCATTACTATAAATGCAAAATATAAATTAAAAATTAAGCACATCTCATCATGGAGGTGGTAGTCACTAGTATGCATGAATGATGATATCATTTAACAAATGACTGGATAATAAGAATGTAGACATGATAAATTCATTATATAAGTATTATTTTATTATAAATATAATATATATACATTAAAACCATAATTATACCCATATAGTAATGATGGAATTAAAAAACGAATTGTGATGTAATGTGGAGATAATAAGTAATATGTATCCACGATCAATACTTTCACTTATCATTTATTGGGAAATGGGGTGTAAAATGGTGTTTTCATATGATAAAAAAATAAGGATACTGATTCAATTTAAGTAATTATTTAATTATAAATACCATATTTTTATATGTGGTAAATAATAGTATAAGAGAATGTGATTGGTTAAGGTGATTACCTCTTCATTCAAATGATTCATTTAGATATCTGTTAAAGGGATCTAGGAATTGTAATATGGGAAGACCCAAAAAAAAATATATATATAGTGATTATGAAATGATAAATTTTAAATTTTGGTTGAGCTATAGGGAAAAAATATGATGAACATTAGTGAGGGAGGAGGCGCCCTTTAATAGTTGAGGTGAGGGGTAATTTTTGAATTTCACAAAAGAATATATTATTATAAATTAATTCTAGATAAAAATGATACAAAATGGATTTATATTCAATGATAAGGTAGTATAGGTTTCTTTTCCCAGAAACTAATATAATTTATTCATGATTTGGTGACATTTTAAACCTTATCATTATGATTATCCCATAGATGATACATTTTAACGTTAGCAATGTTTACAACATTTTCAACATTAAATGGTTGTAATTTTTCTTAAGATTGTCCCATAAATGATATATTTATATCCTTTTAGACTATATAATTAATAACTTATCTTTATTCAAGATATTTATGTTTTTAGAATAATATAATTATATTTTATTTCAACAAAATATTATTGATATCAATTTTGACATAATTTATTTAATATTACATTAAATACATCGATATAAAGTGTTAATTTTAAAATAATTCATCAAACCTACCCATTATTTAATATAGACCATTAATATAAATGGGAAACATTAAAAAAAATAAAAATATATCACTATTGGGATTTATACATTTGTTAAATTATATTTTCATTATTTTAATAAATAGTGTATTTATGTTCATAAGTATTTAATATCATTAAATAAATTTTTTATTTTTGAAATAAATAATCATCATGAATATAAATTAATAATGAAAAAATTACTATAAATATTCATTCATAATTTATTTTCATTATGCAAATACATAAAGGATATTTGAAAATAGGAGAGTGACATTTTGTAACTTTCCTTGATTTAAATAATACATTATTTATTTCCATGGACTAGTTTCCAATAAAATAATAAATTTAAATACTAAAGTAATAAGGGAGTAATTAAATTAATACAATAAAATTTATTATGGAAAACTATTTCGTTATAACATTTTTGTAATCAAGATTTACGAAATTTACCTTTTACAAAAGTGATAAATTTTACTACGGTTACTATTAATATTAACCAAAAATAAAAGGGGCCTATTAAAAAAATTAAACATAATTATTTATGTATTTAATTAATTATATATAATTATTTATCTATAAGTGGTATAAAATAATATTTACATTAGTTCATAAAATGGGATACAATATGTTTCTTTAAAAATTGGATTTTTAAACATAAAACTACATTTACTCTTATTTCATGCTTAAAAAATTAATTTTTTAAAGTTTAAAATATTTGGTCACGTAAATAATAATAAAAATTTATAATAATTCAGAAATAGATATTATATTAATTTAATAATATAAAAATAAATATCATCCCAAAAATTTCAATACATAGAACACAATGATTTCAAAATAATTTTTTAATTTCAATCATTTGATAAATAAAAAATTTAATTTTTAATTATGTAAATAGTATAAATTTTAAAATTTGGTAATTACTATTCATATATAACAATCTAATATCTATGGGATACAGTAATCATAATATTTTAGTAATGTTATACAGTTTGTTTAAAAATAATGTTGCATTTAATGAATGTTATCAAATAAATCAAATTATATAAAGATGTATATTTTTAAAAAAAATTGTGGTGTTATGTTATGCCCCCCATAAATTGAATACCACACTCCAAATTCATCACATAATAATAAAAAACTGAAGAAACTTACGCCTCACTTCATCCTTAGGTTCCTATGTAGCTTCCTCAAGATCATGGTTTTGATAGAAAGCAATAACTAGATGAGTTGTATTGTTTCATAAACAATTATCGCATTAATAATAAATATATATACATTATACATCATATGAACAATCTTAATACAATGGTATGTTTTTTTTTCTACATGTGAAGGATCATGTTTTTAATTCCTTATGAGAGATACATTAAATAGATAATGGACCTGAGAGAGAATATGCAGATGAAACTATAAATAGGCCACCATCCTGAGGCAATCATGAATTTCTAAAGGATCTATATACCATGGGCATAGATACCCCTTCATTCAAAATATCATTACTCAATTATAGGGACAAATTTTTAGAAATATATTTCCCCAACATTAAACTCTATATCATTTTGGTGGTCATTATCATAACCTTTTTCTTCAATTCTATGTTTCCTTATGTGATATTGAATAGATCAAACATTCTCTATTGTTTACTCAACTAGTTCATTTCACAAAAGAATTATTTCCCAAAATTCATTCTAGTATTTTATAGTTTTACACTTCTTAGTATATAGGTATTCATAAGGATCCATAGGAATGTTGGTGTGAAATATATTATTTTAAAAATATCCACCAAAGAAAGGTTTTGATTGAAACCACCTTTGAAATCACATGTGAAAACTCTTATAATTTATTCTATAGTTTTAATGGTCCATTAAATTTGAACATATATTTTAGGATGATAAGTAGTTTTGATAATTAACTATACATTCTGATCATTCTAAATACTTCTCCAAATCATTGTGGTAAACCTCAAATCATGATAAGATACAACTGATAGTGGTACACCATCAAACAATTATAACAAGCCTGCTTTTTATTACACCCGTAAACATGATTTACTACATAAAATATTCCTATAATACAAGATATATGATTGAGTGGTCTAGTGTATTTTGGGCTTAGGAACATTACATAACAACTTATAACATAAAACATAATATCTTTATTGAAAATATGCTTTACATAACAACTACATTCCCCCATACTTAGCATTGAATGGGATAACCTGAGGACATGAATAAAAAAAAGGGGAGATATATAGCCCATTAAGGGAGTATACAAGGCAAAACATGATGAATAGTATATATATTATGAAATAGGCAGATCAATGGTGTAAAAACGAAACCAGAACGTAGAGTCAAGATATATCATTATTATCTTAACATGGAAATGTGGAAACAACACTTAACATGGTATTAGAATGAGCCAAGGATCATTTCATAGGGAGCATGAGTAAAACCTCATTTAAATTTAATTCAAATGAGTAAACCCTCATTGATCATTACATATCATGATACTAATCTTTACCCAATGCATTGGAGCGCTATCCGGGCACACACTTCTTAAACATTTCATTTCTTGCATCAGTGCTCCACATGGATCAAATAACATAGATTCATAAAAAGTCCCCATTTATTTCACGATAATGTAATTTGGAATTAATACATGAAAATACATTATCAATAAGTAAATGTGCATAAATTTTAATAACCTTGACAGAGAAATGGTTATGGTATTCACTACACAGTGACTTTGTATTTGAAAATCAGAACGCAATTTCAGCAGCATAACGTTGTGACACAAGAATTCCTAAATATGGTTGATGAGAGAGAAACGAGTGTATCATAATATTTTCATAGAATTTACTGTAATGGGGTCATAAAGATTCATGTCCCTACATATTAAATGGAATTATGATTCATAATAAAAAATATCTTCGTGAATTTATTTGAGGAGAGAGAAATTCCTTATGAAATTTTGGCATGGAAACAGGTATTAATGGGAGGAATTAAAGAGAGAGAAATGGGTATATCATCATTAAAACATATGTAGGTTAGTATGGGGGAGGTTCTAAATCATATCCCAAAATTTATAATTGAAAATAAAATGGCATACCAATATTAATAAACTTGGATAAAAATAGGACGGAAGGAATCCCATACATGGAAATGTGTTCCCAAAGGCTTGAGAGAGGCATGAGAGACAGTTCATGGGAACTTGGGGCACCATGGCAGGATTCTATAGAGGAAGTGTAGAGTTTGGTGGAGCTCCAATGTCTTAGAGTGAAGAGGTAGTGGAAGCTCGGGTGGGTTTATATTGGAAAAGAGAGGGAATTCTTTATTATTTATGTTTGGGACACCTCACACTAAACTAATCTAAACCTCAAACCATCCCATGGTTTATGCCCATTATTTTTTCCCAAAGGGGGATGGAATCAATATTTTATATATCCAATGGACAAACTTCTTAGTATATTAACATTAATTATGTGGAGGTGAGTCACTCTCTCAAGGAAATCAATTTAAAAAGATAAATTGTTTTATAACTCATGGACGGTCCACTATTGTTTTTTAAAATAAATCAAACAACCCCAAAATCAAATTATTTTAATGGTAAAACATATATCGGATGGAAAAAATGTCTATAGTATTTTATTACATTACTATTGGTTCATTATGATGTAATAAAGGACATTCTATATTTAAACGGTACATACTTTTTAGCAAAAAATTTTATTGAATCGGAAAATTTTTCAAAAAACACCTTTGGATAATTTTGACATCCTAATTCCAAAAATATTATTCATTATATATATATATATATATATAATTTTTTAAAAAACTTAATATTTACTTTTAATATAAAAACCAACATTTATAAAAAATTCATTGTTTTTTTCAAAAACAACTTTCAAACCATAATAAAAATTACAATTTTATTCATAAAACTTATATGAAAATTTATAATTAATAAAAAGTAATTTATTAATAATATTTCATTAAAATATTCTTTAATTCAATAAAATTCATTAACTCATCAAAATAAATTTCTTAATTGAATATTAAATAAAAATACTATTATTCATTAAAAAATATTTACAAAATAAAAATAATAAAATGAATTTATATTCTCTATAAAAAATAAGGTATATAAAAATAGTGCAAGGGTCTTGTTACATAACTCCTTATAACTCCCACATAAGACCTAAGCGTATGGTTTGAGATGTTGATAGATTCATGGGGTGGCATGGATAACATTAATCTGGTGGTAATCTCTATCAACTTCCACGACTGCCTTATACGGTCCCTCTTGAGCTCAACATATTAAAGCTCGACATGGGCATGATCAAGAGCGAATCCCAATGACACCACCACATTTCTGAGCTCTGAAAATTGGGGTTTGTATATAGAAATTCTACTGGAATAGGTCATCACTTACATTGTCTGTATAAATTGGATTTTTTTAATCCCTATATTTATACTAATCATGTGATCACTATTTAATAACTACATTATAAATGGTAAAAATGTCAAATGATATTTTAAAATATAAAAATATAAAACCAAGGAAGTGGATATGTTTTATATATCCCTAATAATACATTGAATTACATTAAGTGGAATTTTCATTAATGAATATTTGGTTCATTACAATATTTCCCCCCTTAAGAAATTTTAGCCTCAAAATTTCTCTTTTCCCACCTTAAACAGTTTCGAGTTGATCTACTTAATCACTTCTTCTTAGTCCCACATTGCCTCTTCCAACATGTGGTTTCACCACAACACCTTGACGAGGGGCATTATCTTGTTTCGTAGAATTTTTTCCCTATGATCTAGGATCTTCATCGAATTATCTTTATAGGAGAGGCCGTTCTCCAACGGCACGACTTCTTGATTTAGTAATTTTGATGGGTCAGGTATGTACATCCTCAAGAGTTTTACATAGAATACAACATGTACTTAATATAGGTTCGGTGATAGTGGTAGTCGATATGCCACTTCTCTAATGTGATTGAGGATCTCAAAAGCGATGATGTACCATAGAATAAGCTTTCCCTTATTCTCAAATCTCATAAAACTCTTCCACAACTATATTCATAGGAATACCATGTCTCTGACATCAAACACTAGGTCTCATCGACATTTATCAGCATAAATCTTTGGTCGACAATATGATTCTTTAATGTGCTACTGGATGGTATTATCCTTCTCAACCATTTCGTAAACCATTTACGGACCTTGGAATTTTCTCTCCCCAAATTAATCCCAACATGCTAGTGTTCTACAACTCTTCCCATACAGGGATTTATAAAAATCCATTTGTATGATTGAGTGGAAACTATTATTGTTTGAGAACTCAACTAAAGGAAGATGTTGATCCCATCTTCCTTTGAAGTCCATTGAGAATGATCTCAAGATGTACTTCTGTGTTTGGAGAGTGGGATCATATTGGAAATTAGTTTGTGGATGATAATTCATAATAAAATTCATCTCAGTATCCAAATCATATGGAAGACTATTCTAAAACATAGAGGTGAATCCTGGATCTCAATCAGATAAAATCGATAGTGGTACTCCATGAAGCCTTACCACATATCTGATGTATAGCCATGCTGGTTAATTCAGTTAGAAATACTCCATAATTTCAATGAAGTGTGTAGTCTTATTAAGAATATTGACAACAACCTAGATAACATTTTTTCCTTTGGATGTATGCGAATGTGCAGTGAAAAAGTCCATGGTGATGATCTCCCATGTCCATGCGGGTATGGGTAATAGTTTCATCATGCCCTTATACTTCTACCTATCACCCTTCACTTTTTGTCATAATAGAAACATTGATGTATACTAAATGATCTCCATTTTCATGTTACCTCGCTGATAATGATTTTGGAGATCTCAATACTTCATTGTGTTTCTTGGGTGAATGAAGAAATTTGAACTATGTGCGTCAACCAAAAGTTTTTTCGTTAACTCTGGATTTGATAATACACATAATATGGACCTAAATCTCCCAATTCCTTCTTCATTGAAATTAAACTATAATGATTTTACTTTTCTATTAGTTTATACCTTCTTCTGAATTCCCATATCATCCTTTTGATCATCCATTAGCCTTTCCCAAAGAGATGGATGCGAAATAATGTGTGAAATGATCGATGATGTTCCCTTCATTATGAATCCCCTGTCCATATTCATAAAATCTAAGTATATTGCATCATTTTCAATTACATCAATGATAGAATCACTGGGTCCTTTCTACATAGGGTTCCTATCACCTTGTTCTCTTTTCCAGGGTAGTAATGGATTAAGAAGTGATAGCCTTTGATCAGCTCTGACCATCTTCGATAGAGCATGTCCAACATTTTATGTTTGAATATTTGCATGAGGATTTGGGGATCCGTGTATATTTACCACTTTTTGTAACACCCCAAGCTTCCACGGTACACTTCTCTTTGAATAATACAGTAGCATGTGTTGTACGCAACTACGAGTTCTAACACACACCACAACTAATCGAACTAGCCGTTATGAATAGCAATACATACTTTTTTGAAATTTTATAAATTCTATCTCTCAAAATGGACTTCATTTTTGGATTCGTAATATCAAATTTAGCCTAGGGTGAAATTTTGGTAATTTTCAGATAACTATTATATTTTGATGAATAGTGAAATTTACTAAATTTTAATTAAAAACAACTTTTTTAATCAAAATAATTCATAGTGATAAATTATAAATTTGAGTGGTTTTAAACTATACATAGAATATATTTTCAAAATTTAATACAATTTTGGTCATTGGACATAATTTCAAAATTAAACCGGACATAAACAAGTGTCAATCTTTTGATAGTTTTTATATCTTTAAAACACGCTTTTTGTTTTGACAAGGGGAATTAATATTAAATTACATTCTGCCACATCTTTGTTATGAATTTGGAAAAATGAATTCCATATTTGGAATCAGGATATCTAAATTGTGTAAATAGGTATTGTTGATTTTTAGATTTTTAAAATAATTACTTCGGTAAATATTTTATTTACCATGGTTTAAGGGTAAATCCGGTAAATAAATGTAAAACAATAATATTATAATAATAATAAATTATCCTAAAATGTGTCCTAACCTTATTGGTGGATACATGTTCGAACATGGGCATCTATGGTATTCTGATTGAGTATGAGCTGAGGCTTTTGTCAACTCAGTGCAGATCTCACTCATTTTGATTCAGGATCCCCTTGGTGGAGGACAAGTTCTATGGAATTTTTTCTTTTGGCTGGCTTTTCTTTGGAGGCCGTATGCATTGCTACCTCTTTAAATTTTCTCTCCATCCTCATTTAGTACTGGAATTGTTGATGAAAAAGGAAAGATTTGATCTTGGCTTGCTGCATATTGCTGCTGGTTATCACAGAATTGGCCTGCCAAGGGGTAGCCATCAACTAGCTTCCCACCACCACATTTCCAGCCTCATGATGTGGCCGACTGGACAAGCACGACACCGGGAGATATTACCCAAGGCAGGAGAAGGAATAAGTCATTCCCATCCAGGGCCTGTGGGGATAAATCTAAAGGCATTTATTGATAGGCTAAAACAATGAGGCGCCAAACTGTGGTGGTCAAAACCCACAAGTTCCAAGATTTTGACGATGAAGGCTGGATTTGATATTGGCTTACTTCATATTGCTGCTGGATTGTATTGACTTCTTTATTTGTTTTCTCTTTTATTCCCTGCTGGTGTAAGTCATTTACACCTCAAGTCTGTACTGCTACTCTTATTTTTAATAAATTCCTTCGGGGGCATGAATTGGGAAACCAATTCCAGCCACCATATTCTAGAACAAAAATGGGCATCTATGGGTCGATTTTAGGACCCCATAGAGCCACTTGTAGGTGATAGGGACACTTTATATTAATTAAGTTAAAGTAAATAAAACAATGACATAATCTTATAACTTTTAGAAAATGTTTTTTACATAGGGTTATATATGTTATATTTTAGATTATAAATATTAATTAGAAATAAAAAACTATTTCCTACGTAAAGGTATTTTATTTATAATTTTTAGACATTGAAAAAGAAAAAATATATATGAAACAATAATTATGGTGTATTTTTATTATTAATGAAAGAATCAAATAATTGGTATTGTAAATGTTAAAATAAATATAATTTGAATGTTTTGATGACATACATGAATTTTATTGGTTAATATGACATGTCTAGATTGCTTAAATGAATTTTTTTCGAATTAATAAAGTTGTTAAGACTTTATCAAAAATCAATTATTTAGTAGTGTCAGAATTGAAATAAATGAGTTCTTAAAACAAATATTATATTATGAATTTATGTTAAATTACTAAAAATATAAGGTTCGGCCATAAGACTTATATCTTTATTTTTGAATCATTAATGGACCACTTGGGGGTAGCTGGAGGTATAGAGTAAATTTATTAACTATATAATATAAAAATACAATGTGACATGGTAAGTGTCAAACTAATTAACTAAGAGTTAAAACTAGAAGATAAGGTTAATATAATGACCCCAACCTATCTAAAATATATTTGTTGAAATTATTTCGACCCATACCCACCTTAGACTTTGAATAATTCACTTTTTATCCCTTAAAAACCGAATATGATTTTATTATAATATATTACATTATGTTTTTTCTAAAGAGCCTCTCACCCCTCTTATAAAAGGGAACTCGCCCTTATCAATAATTCACACCATCAATTCCATTTTGATTTGCCAAAATCTTCTCAAATATCCTCCAAAATTTCCTCACTTAATCCTAGAGGCCTTAGTTTGATCAGAACTCCATCATAAGGATCCCTTTTTATCAAATCAAAAGGAAGAACCTGAAGAAGAGGTAACGTCTTTACCACCCTCTTTAATGTTACTTTCTTCTTCAACATCTTCATTCCTTGTTATTTCCATTATAAAATAATAAATCCAGTATATTCTATATACCGTGATGTTATTATAATTGTTGAACAATCAAATTCATTATTCTATCCATCCCTTGAATGACATGTCACCATACATGCGTACGTATGACCTACCGTCTCCACATTGTGGTGTAATTGTTATTTAATATATTATTATTTATATGGGTATAATAATGATGTATACATCATGTAAATAATAAATAAAACATGATAATTATTCTTTTTATATGATATACAATCCAATTATATATTATTTTAATATCAAAACAATGATATTGTCGCTCGTGCGTACGTACGGATTACCGTCTCCATGAACACGATGAGATTCATTACCCATCGTATCAATTCAAGAATAAATTTTATTGGATGATTAAAAATAATATTTAAGGACTTGATATCATTTTGGATATTAATAATATACAACCCATCCATAGAAAACGTGGATTCTGTAACAAAACATATAAAACAAAACGAGTAAGTTAACACCCAAAACAACGACAATACTAAGATATTATCAACAAAGCAATATTAAAAGATCATATATGATATCATATTAATGTATATGATTATTTTATAATTTAATAACAATTATTTCACCATTATACAGGAGGTTAACCAACCCTCGACCAAGGAAAATTACAAGGTAAGAGTTTATTTCACAATCTCTTCATTATCCGAGGTTTTTTATACGCAATTATCTACTGGGACCTCTTTATCATCCAAATACATGTGTTTTAAAAATTTATTTCAAAACATTCTTACTATTTTAAAGAACATGGTTTAAAGTCATTTATACCCTTGATTTACTTTTTATAAGAATTTTATAAAGGAATCTTTCCGTCGTTTTTCAAACAAGGTCCTTTTTAACCTTTTCGACAGAATTACGGTAAGAATGTCTTTTTTTAACTTATATTGTCGGTGCGGTTATTCTCCGAGGTTTTACACCATTGAAGCTTCCCTTACAAGCTTATATGAATATTTTAAAAATAATTGTTTTCTATATAATCATGTGACTTTTAAATTATTTCAAAAAAAGAGATATTTCTCTCAAATAGTTTTGATTTTCATCTATGTCAACATCATTTGATGGATTTTACGTTTATTTGAAGATGATTTATTATGATAAAAAACATCAATTTTGTATTGAAGGTTTTTTGATATGATTGACTTTGGATGTGTTATTTTTATACCATTCAGGGTTTATGGAGAAAGTATTGACATTTCATATTCTATTTTTAATACGAATATTTATGTATTGTTTAAACCTATTAATATGAGGAATGCATTAGACTTAATAAGTGATGGGTGGATCCCTCTATAGCTCCTCTATGCATCGGTAGGTCTAATGAGACAAACTAGTGTCTTGGCATGAGGCCTTGACAAAATCTTATTCGTAGTATTGGGACGAGGCCTTGGATATGTGGTTATGATAGTCTGGCATTATGAATTCCGTCATTATTAAAGTGGTTATTGATATTGAATTTGATTATTCGACTAGTATAATATCCATGTGAATAATTAAATGGAATTATTTCATTTTATCATTTCAATATTATGCTAAAGTTAAGGTTTAAAAGGCTTTTTTCTAGTTATACAATACCTTAAATGATTATTTTTATTTATGAATGTTTTCCCTATATTTTTATCCTTACTGAGAATCTGATATCATCCATTTCAATGTTTTATTTTCCCCAGGATGTGAAGAAGTAATTTATGAATGACCTGCAGGGATAGTATGTGGGGATATGTCTGTGGAATATGGAGACTATGTTGTTGTAGTTTTCATTTTTATGATGTAATGTAAGACTTATGAATATATCTACTATTTCCAAGGCTACTAAACTAATAGATTTTAGAGTATTGTTCTTTCTTGTGATCATGCCAATGTTATGTAATAATGCACTGACTCTGGGTAACTGGGGTCGGGGCGTTATAGTTGGTATCAGAGGAAGATTAGTACAATCCTTGGAAGCTAGATTTAAATAAACTCTAGTTAGATCACATAGACCTAAGATGGACTTTGAGGATTAGTATAGAAGAACTTCCTAGAATATTAGTATTGTAGAGATTTTGTGAGTTTACCGAGAAATGCATCCCTTTCTGGGTATGAGCAGGTAGAGGCGACTCTCACACAGATGTACCAAGGGGTAAAACCCGAAAACACCGCTTTGATCTGGACTTGAACGGGAACTGGTGCATGACAACGGGCCTTGAAACACTCTTGGTTACAACAGACCTGGGGGATATGCATATGATTATTCTCATTTTATTTACAAACCATTATGGAGGGTTTATGAGTATTTAATTCCTCAAAGAAAATATTTTTATGATTATGAATGATATCTATAAACTGTTCAATTTATGTTAAGAGTTTTACAAGTATGGAATTATGTATTTTGATTCATAAACTAATCTAGTTTATGCCATTATTTAGAAATAGATCCTAGTGGAAGGAATGGAAACTGTATCAATGCACGCACTCCATGTAGGGATTCCCCTCCTGCTCAAGATATTTATAATGGAGCTAGTGATGCAACGGGTGCTGAACAACTAATCACCATACTGGGACAACTCACTTAGGTTATGAATAATAACCTTACCCATATGGAGCACCCTGATCCGTAGTCTGGAGGATCAATGTTAGATCGCTTCATGAGGAAACAACCACCAACATTCAATTGGATTACAAATCCCATAGTAGCTGAGAAATGGATAAATTCCTTAGAGAAAATATTCCATGCCTTGGGTAGTAGTGAAAGGGAAAAAGTTGTCATGGAAGTTTGATGCCTCACTAGAGATGGTGATCAATGGTGGTCATTGATAAAAATCACGAAGGAAGATGATGAAGTATCAGATATGGAATGGAGGGAGTTCAATGAGCTTCTCTTAGAAAAATACTTTTCTCGAGACCATCGAGCAGATATGAAAATGCAATTTCTGAGTTTGAGATAGAAAGAGGATGATAATTCCACAAAGTATGAGGATAACTTTACATGGTTAGCGAGGAATGCTATTGATTATACACATAACCCAAAGAGTAAGATTGATCTTTTCTTTGATGGGTTAAAACCATTTCTTCGTCGAGTATTAGTCTCGCAAACCATCTCATCATACGAAGATATTTTCTCGTGTCATATCAAGAGGGAAAAGGAATTCTTTAAGTCTTATGACTTTAAAGAAAAGCAAGAGAAGAAGATATCTACTGATCAATCTAGAAATGGAAATAAGGGGAAGAAGGGAAAAGATGAAAATCCATCCTGGAGTAAATGTGGGAAGAAACACCCCGGTACTTGCCTAAAAAGAATAGGATTCTGTTACAAGTGTGGTGAAAAGGCCACTAAGCTCATGATTGCAAGGGAAAGAGAGTTGTTGTCAATGTGGAATGCTATAATTGTAGAGAGATGGGACATTATGAAAATGAATGTCTTAAGCATCAGGGGAACTTGCCTCAGAAATGGCCAAGGGATCAAGGGAAAGCTTATTCTATCACAACTACTGAGGTAGAAGCTCCGAAAGATGTGGTGGCAGGTAATTTAATGGTTTCCTCAAGTTTATAAAATTCATTATTTGATTCTGGATCATCACATTGTTTCATATCTTTCCATTTTTCTAATAAAATTAGATGTTTTCAATTTGATTTAACAAGAGAGTTGTCAGTCAAAACCCATAAGGGAAGTATCATTGCAACAAAGTTCTATGAATCAGCCCCCTTTAGAGCACATAAATGTTATTTATCCGCTGATATCATTGTCATACCTACGATTTAGTTGGATATAATCCTCGATATGTATTGGATTTCAGACCATGATGCGATGATTTTTTGTAAGAGGAAGGAGGTTACAATTTTTGATGATGATGATAAGAAACACCTTATTTTTAGAGCAGAATCATCACCACATAATTCTTACCTAGATCCACCCCCAGTAGCTCAAGTAAATTCAATTATTGGGGAGGAATAGAATGAAATGAATGTGGGTGAGGACAAGAATGTTCAAATATAGGACGTACCTATTATTAAAGAATATGTAGATGTGTTTCCGGAAGATTTTCCTAGACATCCTTCAGAACGAGAAGTTGAGTTTTCCATTGATTTAATTCATGGATCAAGGACTATATTGAAGACCCCTTATATAATGACCATTGTGATATTAGTTGAACTAAAGAAACAACTAGAGTAATTGAGTAATAAGGGATTTATTCACCCTAGTGTTTCGTCATGGGGATCCCCTATCCTTTTTGTTTAGAAGAAAGATGGATCTATGAGGTTGTGTATTGACTACAGGGAGATCAATGCTATAACAATAATGAACAAGTATCCCCTACCTCACATTGATAATTTATTTGACCAACTGCATGGATCTCAATACTTTTCAAAGATTGACCTTAGATTTGGATACCATCAGTTATGTGTGAATAAGGAAGACATTCCAAATACAACATTTCGAACCAGGTACGAGCAATACGAGTTTACAGTAATGCCCTTTGGGCTGACTAATGCACCCTCTGTATTCATGGATCTAATGAATAGAGATTTCAAGGAATATCTCGATGATTTTGTGGTGGTATTTATTGATGATATCCTCGTATAATCCAAAATCTACGAAGATCATGAAAATCACTTGGGCATTATCCTGAAGACTCTGAGAGGACATGAATTATATGGGAAGTTTAGCAAGTTTGAATTCTGGCTTCAGGAGATTTCTTTTCTTGGCCATATTGTCTCTAAAGATGGAATTTCCATTGATCATTCTATGACAAAGGCAATCCAAGAATTTCCAGCACCGACGAGTATAACTGAGGTACATAGTTTTATTGGTTTGATAAGTTATTATCGACGTTTCGTCCAGAATTTTGCTCAGTTGGGTAACCCATTAACAAAGCTCACATGTAAAGGGGCTAAATTTGTTTGGAAAAAAGGGTGTGAAGAATTTTATGAAGAACTGAAGAGAAGATTAGTCAATGATCATATATTGACTCAACCATCAGGGAATGATGGGTTCGTTATTTATAGTGATGCATCGAAGAAAGGACATGGTTGTGTCCTTATACAGAATGATAGGGTTATTTCCTATGCATCACGACAGAAAAAAGTTCATGAGAAAAACTATCCTACTCATGATCTCATGTTAGTTGCTGTAATCATTGCCTTGAAGATATGGAGAAATTATCTCTATGGTGAAAAATGTGAGATATATACCGATCACAAGAGTTTGAAGTATATTTTCTCATAAAAAGAACTCAACATGAGGCAAAGGAGATGGCCTGAACTACTCAAAGATTATGATTGCATGATACAATACCACATGGGAAAGGCAAATAAGGTTTCAGATGCTTTGAGTAGAAAAGATCATGGAGTTTTGAACAAGATGAGAGTGTAAAGGGATACTATTTTCATGGATCTAGTAAAGATGGATATGGGAATCACAATGGAAGGTGAAACCTCAAAACATTTTCAAATGGTTTCCAAACCATATTTACTAGAAAGGATAAAGAGTTCTCAGGCCGATGATGAAGATTTTAAAAAGGAGATTGAAGCTATAAATAATGAGAGATTGAGTGACTTTGTGTTTGAAGATGGAATTTTGAAATTTGGGAGGAGACTTAGTGTTCCCAATATACCTGATTTAAAAAGGGAATTGTTAGATGATGCTCATAGTTCCAATTTCTCTATACACCCTGGGAGCACCAAATTGTATATATATTTGATGGAACATTTTTGGTGGGACAACATGAAGATGGAGATTGCTGATTTTGTGTCAAGATGTATGGTTTTTCAACAAGTGAAAGCTGGAAGGCAACAACCTTGTAGAGTATTGAAACCTCTTCCCATACCTGAGTGGAAAAGGGATAATATAACGATGGACATTGTCATGGGACTACCAAAGACTCCAAGAAGGAACGATGCAATATGGCTCATTTTTTATCGTCCTACCAAGTTAGCACATTTCATTGCTATAAGGGAGGATTTACAACTTGAACTTCTAGCTAGACTTTTTAAAAATGAGGTTGTGAGACTTCCTGGAGTACCCCTATTGATCGTCTCGGTTCGTGATCCCCGTTTTACATCAAGATTCTGGAAAAGAATTCCGAAGGCCTTGGATACTGAACTTCGTTTGATAACTGCTTACCACCCTCAAACAGATGGACAATCAGAACGAACTATACAACCCTTAGAAGACATGTTGAGAGCATTCTCACATGACTTTCATGGTATGTGGGATGAATATTTACCTATGGTATAATTTCCCTATAACAATATCTTCCATTCAAGTATTCATATAACACCATATAAAGCGTTATACGAAAAGAGATGTCCAACACCAACCTGTTGGGATGACGTTGGTGAAAGAAAACTTGTAGGCCCAGAACTGGTGGATGAAATGATGTAAAAGGTAAAGGTAATCCAAAACACATCAAAGCAGCTCAAAGTTGGTAGAAGAGCAATGTTGAAAACGAATGGAAGGATTTGGAATTTCCGTTAGGAGATCATGTTTTCTTGAAGGTATCTCCATGGAAGGGAGTTATACGTTTCGGTAAGAAGGGTAAATTGAGTCCCAGGTACATCGGACCCTTTGAAATTCTAGAACGAATTGGGGATGTAGCTTACTGTTTGGAAATGCCGCCAAGTCCCTCCAAAGTTCACGATGCGTTCCACATATCACTATTGAGAAAATACATGCCTGACCCAACACATGTACTCACCTATGAGGAATTAGAACTAGAACCTGATCTGTCTTATTGTGAAGAGCCTTTCCGGATTCTTGAGATAAGAGAACAAGTGATGAGAAATTTGACGACTCTTCTGGTAAATGTTCTATGGAGAAACCATAAGATGGAAGAGGCATCGTAGGAACCTAAGGATCTTATGATGAAGAATCACTTGAGACTTTTTATGCAGTGACATTAAAAGAAATTTTGAGGAAGAAATTATTTGAAGGAGGGGAGAATGTGACACCCCAAGCTTCCATTGTACGCTTCTCTTTGAATAATACAGTAGTGTCTATTGTATGCAACTTCGAGTTCTAACACACACCCCAACCAATCGAACTAGCTATTATGAATAGTAATAACTACTTTTTGAAATTTTATATCTCAAAATGGACCTCATTTTTGGATTTGGAATATCGAATTTAGCCTAGGGTGATATTTTTGTACTTTTCGGATAACTTTTATATTTTGATGAATAGTGAAAATTATTAAATTTTCATTTAAAACAAATTTTTTAATCAAAATAATTAAGAGTGATAAATTATAAATTTGAGTTGTTTTAAAGTATATTTATAATATATTTTTACCATTTAATACAATGTTGGTCATGGGACATAATTTCATAATTAAACCGGACATAAACAAGTGTCAATCTTTTGATATTTATTATATCTTAAAAACTCGCTTTTTGTTTTGACAACGGGAATTAATTTTAAATTAATTTCTGCCACTTATGTGTTTTGAATTTGGAAAAATGAATTCCATATTTGGAATCCGGATTTCCAAATTGTGTAAATAGGTATCTTTTATTTTCAGACATTTTAAATAATTATTTCGGTAAATATTTAATTTACCATGGTTAAAGGGTAAATCCGGTAAATAAAGGTAACAAAATAATATTATAATAATAATAAATTACCCTAAAACATGTCCTGACCTTATTGGTTGATACATGTCCGACCATGGGAATCTTTTTGTCGATTTTGGAACCCCATAGAGCCACTTGTAGGTGATAGGGACACTTTATAATAATTAAGTTAAAGTAAATACAAAAATGACATAAGCTTATATCTTTTATCAAAAAAATATTTACGTATGGTTATATATGTTATATTTTTGATTAAAAATATTCATTAGAAATATAAAAATATTTCCTACATAATGGTGTTTTATTTATAATTTTTAGAAATTGAAAAAGTAAAAATATATATGACACAGTAAGGATGCAGAATTTTCCTTATTAATGAAAAAATCAAATAATTGGTATTATAAATGTTAAAATAAATATAATTTTAATGTTTTGATGACATAAAATAATTTTATTAGTTAATATGACATGTTTATATTTCTTAAATGAATTTGGTTCTAATTAATAAAGTTGTTAAAAATTTAAGAAAAAATCAATTATTGAGTAGTGTCAAAATTGACATAAATGAGTTTTTTAAAACAAATATTATATTATTAATTTATATTCTATTCCTAAAAATATATGGTTCGGTCATAGGACTTATATATTTATTTTTTTATCATTAATGGATTACTTGGTGGTCTATTGGAGGTATATCGTATGTTTATTAACTATATAATATAAAAATACAATGTGACATGGTAATTGTCAAACAAATTAACTAAGAGTTAAAACTAGAAGATAAGGTTAATATAATGTCCCAAAACTTTCTAAAATCTATTGGTTGAATGGATTTCGACCCATCCCCACCTTATAATTTGAATAATCTACTTTAGATCCATTATAAACTGAATATTATTTTATTATAAAATATTACTTAAAGTTTTTCCTTTAGAGCCCCTCACCCCTCTTATAAAAGGGCACACCCCTTTCTCATTAATTCACACCTTCAAAGCCATTTGGCTCGGCCAACATCTTCCCAAATATCCTCCCAACTTCCCTCAATTAATCTTAGAGGCCTTATTTTGGTCATAAATCCATTCTAAGGATCCATTTTGATCAAATCAAAATAAAGAACCCGAAAAAGAGGTGACGTCGTCACCACCCTCTTTAAAGTTCATTTCTTCTTCAACTTCTTCTTTACGTGTTATTTACATTATAAAATAATAACTCCATTATATTCTATATACGGTGATTTTATTATAATTATCGAACAAGCAAATTCATTATTCTATCAATCCCTTGAATGATATGTCACTATACGTGCGTACGTATGGCCTACAGTCAACACGTTGTGGTGTAATTGTTATTCAATATATTATTATTTAGATGGGTATAATAATGATGTATACTTCATGTAAATAATAAATATAACATGATAATTATTCTGTCAATATGATATTCCATCCAATTATATATTATTTTAATATCAAAAGAATGATATTGTCGCTCGTGCGTACGTACGGATTACCGTCTCCACCAACGCGATGAGATTCATTCCCCATCGTATCCATTCATGACCAAATTTTATTGGATGATTAAAAATAATATTTAAGGACTTGATATCATTATTTATATGAATATGATAAAACCTATCCATAACAAACGTAGCTTATGTAACAAAACATATAAATGAAAATGAGTAAGTTAACACCCGAAACAACGATAATACTAAGATATTATCAAGAAAAAAATATTAAAGATCATATATGATATCATATTAATGTACATGATTCTTGAATAATTTTATAAAAATTATTTCACCGTTATACAGTAGTTTAAACCACCCTCGACCAAGGAAAATTATAAGGTAAGGGTTTATTTCACAATCTCTTCATTATCTGAGGTTTTTTATACGTAATTATCTACTGGGAACTCTTTATCATCCACATCAATGTTTATTAAAAATGTATTTCAAAACATTATTATTATTTTAATGAATATGTTTTAAAGGCATTTATAACCTTGAATGACTTTTTATAAGAAGTTTATAAAGGAATCTTTCCATCATTTTCCAAACAAAGTCCTTTTTTACCTTTTCAACCGAATTAAGGTAAGAATGTATTTTTTTAACTTATACAATGGGTGCGGTTATTATCCTCCATTTTACACATTTGATTCTTTCCTTACAAGCTTATAATAATATTATCAAAATAATGGGTTTTTGTAGATTTATGTGAGTTTTAAATGATTTAAAAAAAGATATATTTCTCTCAAATAGTTTTGATTTTCATCTATGTCAACATCCTTTGATGGATTTTAAGTTTATTTGAAGTAGATTTATTATGATAAAAAACTTACCAATTGTATTGAAGGTTTTGTGATATTATTGAATATGGATGTGTTATTTTTATACCATTCATCATTTATGGAGAAAGTATTGACATTTCATATTCTAGTTTTAATACAAATGTTTAGGAATTTTTTAAAACTGTTCATATGAGGAATGAATTGGACTTAATAAGTGACGGGTGGAGCCCGCTATAGCTCCTCGATGCATCGGTAGGTCTCATGAGACAAACTAGTGTCTTGGAACGAGGCCTTGAAAAAATCCTATTTGAAGTCTTTGCACGAGGCCTTGGCTACGTGGTTATGATAGTCTGGAATTATGCATTCCGTCATTATGAAAGTGGTTATTGATATTGCATGTGAATATTTGACTAGTAGAATATCCATGTGAATAGGTAAATGACATTATTTCATTTTATCATTACCATATTATTCTTATGATAAAGTTTAAAAGGCTTTTGTTTTAGTTATTCATTTCCTTAAATGTTTATGTTTATTTATGAATGTTTCCGCTATATTATTATCCTTACTCAGCATCTGATCTCACCCCTTCCAATGTTTTATTTTTCCTAGGATGTGAAGAAGTAATTTATGAATGACCTGCATGGATATTATGTGGGGATATGAGTGTGGACTATGGAGACTATGTTGTTGTAGTTTTCATTTTTATGATGTAATATAATATTTATGAATATATATAGTGTTTCCAAGGATACTATACTAATTGATCTTTCGAGATTTTATCTTTCTTGTGATCGTTCCAATGTTATGTAACAAAGCACCGACTCTAGGTAACTGGGGTCGGGGCGTTACACTTCTCCTGAAAGTGGTAATGCCAGCAAAATTTTTAAAGCAAAGATAACTAAATCCAAATCTACATCATGTGTGGGATAGTTTTTCACATGGATTTCTAGATACCTTGATTCAGAGGCTCTCACTTTATGATTTTCTCATGAGCACATAGCCTAAACCCCTCATTAAAGCATAATTATACACCACAAAGAGTTCTCTAATTATTTTGAGTGTGAGAACATGCGCTGTTATAAGCCTCATTTTCAACTCCATAAAGGTCTCATCACAATCATCACTCCAAGAAGACTTTACTCCTTTCTGTGTTATCCTCGTTAGAGGGTCAGAAAATTGTAATAAATACCTCAAAAATTGGTGATAATATCCAGCTATCCCCTAGAAGATACATATATCTATTTCCAATGTTTTCCTCAGCCATCCATCAATTACCGCAGTCTTGGAGGGTTCCACAGATATCACATTGCCTTTGATTATTTGAATCATGAATGAGAATTCCTTCTACCCAAACTCACACTTGCTGTAATTTCCCTATAGAATCTCATTTCCCAAGGTCTCTAGTATAGTTCTTAGATGATCCTCATTCTCCTCCTTGGTTTTAGAGTATATTACAACATCATCTGTAAATATGACAACGTTGTTTTTTACATAATCTATAAATAATCCATTCATCATGTTCATGAAGATTACTGGAGCATTAGTGAGTCCTAAAGGCATTAATTTGAATTAATAGTTCCCATACCTTGTACAAAATGTTCTCTTGGGTATATCCTCCCTTTTCACCCTTACTTGGTAGTATCTTGACCACAAATCCACCTTGGAAACGTATTGTACTCCACATAGCTGATCGAACAAGTCATAAATTCATGGAAGAGGATACTTGCTCTTTATTTTAAATTTTTGAGGTCACGATAATCAATGATATGGCACATTACCACATACTTTTTCATGATGAAGTGGACTAGTTCACCCCATGGTGAAGCACTAGGAAGTATAAACCCTTTTTCCAAATTCTACAACAATTTTTTCATCAGATCCTCAAGCTCCAAAACATCCATTATATGAGGAGCCTCAGATATTGGAAATTCCCTATGTATAATATCAATTGAAAATTCAGCATCACTTCTAGGAGGAAGACCAGACAATCACTCGAGAAACATGTCATCAATTTCCCTTTAAAAGAGGCATATCTTCTAGGATGGTTTCTTCTATAGAATCAATCGTCTATGAAATATAAGAATTATTATAGGACAATAATATCTATGGGTGAGATGATGGAGATAAAGAAAATTCATCCTTCTCCTTGGACTTGTATAGAATCAGGGGATAATTCTCCCTATGAAGAGTAATTTCTATCTCATGGTAATTTATTATGGGTCTATATAGGGAAAGCCAATCTATACCAACAATTGAATTAAATTCAAACAGAGGGAGTTTGAGGATGTTTTCTGGGATTTTCATACTGCAAATTATGAAAGGGGAGGAGTTATATTTATGGGATGCCCTGATTGCCCAATTTTCTGTAATGACTGACATCATTACTTCTATGAGTTGTGGTGCTGTTGGGATTGTTCTACTAAACATTCTAGAAAAAATATGCGTAGAACTATGGGTGATAACCTTCCTTATAATTATTGATTATGGTTTTACTCTGTTCAATATATAAATAAGGATGAGTAATTTTAAACTATTAAACACATAATGTGATATCCAAATACAAAAAATAGATGACTTATAAATTACACTTATTTCCTTAACATATGAATTCCCAGGGTTTAATCTATGTTATCCATGATCTACTTCCCAACATATATTCGTAGGGGGAGTTTTTTATTTACTTATCAATGGTTCATACTATAATTGTGAATTTACCAAAGCATATCCCCCAAGAGTGTTGTAACCTAGAGTGCACCAAAGCCCATTTTCATGAAATAGGATACCCCCAGACAAGATCAAAACTCTTTATTGGAGTTTTCACACTTATGTACATATGTGCCAGAGCTGCCTCTACATACTCATATCAAGATAGGGATTTTTTTTCTTGATAAACCACTTACTCAATACTCACCAAAATTTAGGTATTTTTTTATTATCCTTATTCTTATGTCTAAGACTTCACTAGGATTCTCTAATCCTAATTCCAAAACTAACTAAACCTATCATCTAATACCAACTAAAATAAAATCATTTTTAATAAAAAAAATAATCATGATTTATTACATAAAATATGCACTTGGTAAAATATAGAAGATCAAGTGGTCTAGTGTCATTGTGTATTAGGATAATTACATAACAACTTCAAACATAAAAGAAAACATCTTTATTGAAATCTTCCTTTACATAACCACTACATTCACTCATATATAGGATTACATGGGATAACACGAGGACATGCATAAGAAAAGGGAAAGATATAATGCCCAGTAAGGGAGTAAACAAGACACAAAAAGAATAGTAAAATACATGTTAGGTAATAGGTATATCAGTGGATCGTAAAAGAAACATGAACATAGAGGCAAGATATAACATGATTATCATAACATGGAAATGTGGGAACAACACTTAACATGGTATTAGAATGCTCCAAGGATCATTTCAAAAGGAGTATGAGTAAACCCTCATTTCAATTTAATTATAATGAGTAAATCCTCATTTAACTTTACATATCATGATACTAATCCTTACATAATACATTGGATCGCTATCAGGCGCACCCTTCTTAATCATTTTATTTCATGCTTTAGTGTGCCACATGGATCATATAACATGGATTCCTTAAAAATCATCATTTAATAAATGATAATGTAATGTGGAATCCATACATGAAACTCCATAATCAATATGTAAATGTGGATAAAGTTTAATTCCCTTGTTAGAGAAATTGGCATGGTTTTCACTACAGAATAACTTTGCCTTATAAAATCATGGTGCAATTTCGGAAAAATAACAGCATGACATAAGAATTCATAAAAATGGTTGATGAAAGAGAAAGGGGTTTCTCATCATATATACATAAAATGTATAGTAAGGGTTCATATAGACACATGTACATACATATGTAATGGAATTTATATTCACAATTCAAAATAATTACTTGAATGTAAACAAGGAGAGGAAAATTACTTACAGAATTTCGGCATGGTAACAGGTGTAAATAGGAGGCATTAATGAGAGAGAAATGGGCATATCATCATTCAAACATAAAAAGATAAGTATGGGGAAGGTTTGAAATCATACCATAACATTTATAATTGAAAATAAAATGTAATAACAATATTAAAAACATGGATAAAAAGAGGAAGGAATACCTTACTTGGAAATGTGATCCCAAAAGCACGAGAGAGGCTTGAGAGAAGATTATTGGGAGATGGGGGAACCATGGGAGGATTCTACAGAGGGGATTTCAGAGTTTTGTCGAGATTCAAAATCTTTTATTGAAGAGGAATTGGGAGCTTGGGTGGGTTTATATAGGAAAAGAAAATGAATTATTTATTATTTAGGTCTGAGACAACACATAGTAAACTAATAAAAACCATTCCATCCCTTCGTTTTTTCCCATGGTTTTTTCAAAAGGTTAGTGGAATAAGTATTATATATGTGCAATGTCCTATTTTCTTAAAATATTAATATTGGTTATGTGGAGGTGAGTCACACTCTCAAGGAAATCAATTTAGAAAGTTAAAATGTTTTATAACTCTTGGAGGGTCCACTAATTTTTGTAAAATAAATCAAACAAACCCAAAAACAAATTATATTAATGGTAAAACCTATATTTGACGAACATAATGTTTATATTATTTTCTTACAACACTATTGGGTCATTATGATGTCATAAACCACATTATATATTTAAATGGTACTTAATTTTTACCATCATATACGACTGTCTCAGAAAATTATGATAAATTTACCATTGCAAAATTTGGATGTCCTAATTCCAAAGATAATATTAATGTTATGTACATAACTTTATAAATATGTGATTTTTTAATTTGAAAATAAAAACCTATGTTTATCGAAAAATCCTGGGGTTTGACAAAAGCAGATTTCAAACAACAATACAAATTACAATTATATTCAAAAAAATTATATGAACAATTAAATTTAATAAAAAAGTAATTTAGTAATAATATTTAAATAAAATATTATTTAATTCAAAAAAATCCATTAATTCATCAAAACAAATTTTTTAATTTAATATTAACTAAAAATACTATCTTTTATTTAAAATCTATTTACAAAGTAACAATAATAAAATGAATGTATATTCTATATACAAAAAATATTGTACATATTTATAGTTCTAGAGTATTTCTACATAACCCCCTCTAACACCCACATATGATCAAATGGTAAGGTGTGAGTTGGTGATAGATTCTTAGGGTGGCTTGGATATCATCGCTCAGGTGGTAATCTCAATCAACTTCAACTTCTCCTGTATGCGGTTCCATTCGAGCTTAACGTATAGAAGATCAAACTGGGAGTGGCTAAGAGAGATGTCCAATGATGAGACCTACTTTCTGAGCTCCAACAAATGGGCATCATATGGAGCAATTATTCATGATGAGGCCATCAATTTCTTTGTCTGAGTATATTGGATTTGTTAAATCCCTATATTTGTACTAATCTTGTGATCACTGTTTAAAGACTATATTAGAAATTGTCACAACGCATAATAATATTTTAAAATTCAAAAACATCCAACAAAGGAGGTGCATAAGTTTTATATATATGTAATAGGACATTTAAACAGATCAAGAGGAATTTTCATTAATTAATTTATGGGTCATTACCACCATACAAATTATTAAATATACAACTGAGTATACTGATCATGATTGAAATCATATATAATGGAAACAAAGTGATCCATATTCATAAGGTGATCATCTTCAAAAAAAAAATATCATTATTCCTTTTAAGTTTTTAAGGGAGTCCGATGACAAAATCAATGGTGTTGTTTTCCCATTTTTATTATTGTATGGGTAATGGTTATAAAATATCATTAGATTTTTATCCCTCATCTTAATATTACTGACATACAAATAACCATGAAACATTCACTTAAATATCTATATTCATTCCATCTCACTTTAAATACTATTTCAAATCTTTGTTTATATTTATACTTCTATATAGAATATTAAATGATGAATTAAAACCTCGTAATTTAGATCCTTATTCAAATTTGGTATGTATATTACACATACATCGTTCATTAAAATTATAATTTAATCACAATCCAGGTTTAAATGAAGAAAATTTCTCACCTACTTCTTAAGCTTCAAATATTTATACAAGGCCTCATTAATCTTCTTAGGGTATATGGTTGAACAATGATTTTATAAATATAATATTTATCTCCATTATTTAATATTTTATGATTCATCATATAAAAAATAAAAAATATTTGATCTTTTGTGATCATCATCATACATAAGATAACATGGTCCTTTTGACTCATAACATATATAAAATTTTTAACTTTCTTAGGGTGGTGATTTATTATGTAGTAATATTCTTCAATCATCTCTAACAGACTTATTTGAGACATGTATATCTAATTTTTAGTGAAAATATAATTTACACATTTTTGGTCATTATATATGTCAACACGTTCTCTATAGATATAATTCATTTAAATCATTAATGAAAAAACTACTATAGATAACTCCAAATCATGAGTAGGGTATATTTTATCATGAAACATCCATTTTTCATGAGGTATAATCTATACATATATCATTTTTCATTAGTACACATACCAATGCCTTAGTGAATGAATCAATATATTTTACATTACCGTCGCTACGTTAGGGTTGTGTAAGCACAAGTGCATTGACCTAGTTTCTATTTACTTCCTTAAAACATTCCTCACATTCATTAATTCAAAGAAAATTAGATCCATTTGAAGTTAACACAGTATTTGGATTCTATAGATATGGAAATTTTTCCAAAATATGAAGAAAATATCTAACTAGGCCATGAAAACCATAGACCTCAGTCATAGTAGTTAGTCAAAGTAAATGTTCAATAACCTCTATATTTTAAGGGTTTATCGGTATACCGACACATGAAATTACATGACCCAAGAATGAATCATTCCATTGACAATATTCACACTTTTTAATTTTTTCACAATGTTTACACATCTTTAGGTTATTCAGCACAATTTTCAAGGGATATTTTTTCTCTTTATTACTCATTAAAAAAATTAAAATATCCTCTATAATGAGTACAAAACTGATCACAGTAATATCTAAAGAAGATTAATTAAATCTATAAAGATCGTAGGGGAATTAGTAAGTCCAAATGGAATAAATATAAATTCATATAGTCCATACCTTTAATATAATGTTGTATTAGTTATATCATCCTTCTTAAGCCTCAATTAATGATATCTATAATGAAGATAAATACTGTAAAATAATTGAACTCAATATATTTTAATGAAAATTAATCAATATATGGTGATGGATACCTGTTCATGATAGTGATATAATAAAATTCATGAGAATAAATATAGAATTGAAATGAAGATACATTCTTTTTAAAAAATGGAACAACTGAACCCGAAAGTGTGGTACCTCACCAAATGAATCCACTATAAATATTCTCATGGTGAAGCTTATCTATTTCTTGAAACTAAATTGGGTACATTCTAAATGGATTTATAAAAAATAAGTGTAGAACTATATATGAGTTATATGGAAAAATCAAATTTAGGATTTAGTGGTAGACCAATAAACTCATTCACAATGACATCAATAAACTATCAAAAAATATACATATATATAATGTTGATTTTATCCCCATGTATTTAAGATAAAATGTAACTGATATTTATCAAAAATAGATTTGGTATTTATGTAGAGAAATCTAATTCATTCCCAAAATAACATCAAATTAAAGTAGAGTAAGAATAAAACAAATTTTAGGATAAAAATTATCACCAAACATAATTTTAAGATGAATCCTATAATTGTGATGTGATCATCATAACATTGGGGGGGTTTACTACTAATTAAATATCATATTATTGAGGTGGTCATGTAATAACCTTATAAATGTATGATGATGAAAATTTGTTGGTAATTCATCAAGAATATAGGAAAGTATAAGTTCTATAGTGTATGGTAAGTCTACCACTGAAAACCTCTTTATCATAAAAAAATTGGAATTTGTGAACATATTATATTTTCTTTTATATATGGGAATAAGAGGATGCTGATGTTAGTCATTATCATTAAACTTTACATTTGCGCACTGGTTTTCATAATTCATATTCTAATTAAATTTAAAACACTAGAGTTTGGGTGGTGTATGATGTGGTTCTATTTCTCTTCTTTCATCATTAGATAACTTATTACCGTCACATCATCATTTTATTTCCCAACAAGCATCCATTTAAAACATGAATCATTTAATACATCTTTTAATAAAATTTCCTCCCATGTTTCATTCAATACATCTAACATAAATGAAGGCTCATATTCTTCTCTATTTGGTTTTATATATTTATTCTACGTAAAAAATTTTCCTATCAAAACTATGATATTCAGTGGTAAATATAATATCTAAATCCTTGTTGAGATTAAATCAAATGATTTCATCATTATTTCTATTGAAGTCACATATGGATAAATCCATTTGGATTCTTAATATTAAGACACCAAATATTCAATCAAATTTACATTTCAGGTTGGATGATAATACCATAGTGTACCTTAAAAGTCTTTTGAAAATTTTCCTCATAAGTACCAAAAATTTATCATCATTATTCTTTATCTCAAGGAATTCGTTATCCCATTTTGTGTGTATAATAAGAGGAAATTGCATATTGGAAAATAAGATTTTAAAATCAACCCACTCTATAGACTAAATTTCTTCTTGTTCTCCTGGGTTATTTAATATAGTAAAAAAAAATATTCTTCAATTTTAATATGATAAAAAACTTGAATTGCATTATCATGTTCAACACTATTAAAAGTAGAAAAAATAATTTGAATAGTTATAATCTATTACTCGACAACTAGTAGATTAGTGGGACCACTATGATAATTTGGATGTTTCCTTATAAAGAAATAAAATGAACATTGTTCCCTCCTTTAATCAATCGGAAGCTCAAAATGATTTATTTTTTAGAATGTTATGTGGGAATATCAGTATGATTTCTCCTTCAAGATCATATAATATTTGGGTTCATAGGAGGAAAATCATTGCATTATCTATCCATTCAACTTTAGTATGAATCCTTTAGGTTCCAACTATTAAATAAAACAAAAAATCATATAATGGGAAACAAAAATTGTGGTGGGAAACAACATAATCATTAATATTATTTTACAGTATATCGAAATCGTGATACCTTCTTCTATAAAACCATAGGTTTATCCTAGGTAATTCATGATCATTTCCAAAACATTATTATTTTATCATATAATTATAATTATCCCTAAGGTTATTACAAATGTTTTATAATTCTAATTTCTGATGGTTAACTAAACCTAGATCTATTACCAACTATAGAGACTAAAAATTTCCTATCATAGATATTACATATAAATAGAAGAATATTTTTTATATAACATAATGATACACTCTGTATTTGTTAATGTATTGTATATTTGGAATCACAGAAACATAAAAAACATATTTCATGATAGTTCTACATAATCTCACAAATATATAATAAAAACTATCATCCATCTAGGAAATATGATACGTAAAAACATTATTCCCAACATGGAGAAAGCAAAACATAAGAAAATGTTGATGTCGGATGCTCAGTAAGGTTAAACAAGGATGGTATTAAGTATCATATAAGAATAAAATTATAAAAAAGGTATAAAAATATGATCTTAATGTTTTAAAACCATATCATTTATATTAAATACCATAATAATATGTAATTTCATGAATTATGGTAGTTCATAAGTCATGAATCAGAAATGAATAATTGAAAATGATCCCTGAAAGGTTAACGTAGGCATAAGGAATTTATTTTTGGAGTAAAAATATGTATAGAAAATAATTTCCATAATAGTCATGGATCATTTACAAGGATGTCATAGTCATATGGGATAACTCACCAAACCGTCATAGTAGCCAAGGTTCACTCCCAATATTTTCATGTGGTAAATTATACATTAATAAATGGTGTTAATCCCCATTCCAATGTTCTCTATCTCCCAAGATATCAATCATTACCCCATGCATTGGAGGGACACATAGGTCCCACCATTAATGTATGGGAACTAAAAAATATTCATTCCCCAATATCATAATGATTTCATCACATCATAACTTATGAAAACAAATGGGTGTCATAAACATTCCATCCCAACATAACCCCTAAAAAATTTGTTTGATAAATATTTCAACATTTGTTCACAATATAACATATAAAAAATAAAGGGGTTCATAAATATTGTGTCATCATGTTCAAAACCCATCTATATAAATAATTTTAATGGTCTTTTTAGTACATATACCTAGAAATGAATAGGTGAAAATAGGGGTTTCTATCTTTAATGAATATAAATAAAATAAAACTATCATTACAATATTTTGAATGAAAATAAAATTTCTATTTTTGAAATAACTTATTAAAAAATTGAACAATTATAAAGGAAAACATATTATTTAAAAATAACTTTTTATACATGTAAGTGAATCTTCTAAAAAAATTATCCAGGTGGATAGTATTTTTTTTCATGTCTTATAATTAAAAAAACCATCCATACATTGGATGAAAATGTAGAAAAGTAACTTATTTTGATCCCAAAAAAATATTAATTTAAAAATGTTGTTCGTAAAATAAAATATGCATATACATTTCTATAAAAATGACTAAATTTTTTAAAATAACTTTATTGAACACATTTTTGGAAAACATCCATATTAAAGAAATATATTTTTTGACTAAAGGGAGAAATGATTTTTATTTCCTTTGACATATATATTTAATATATTGAGTACATAAATTAATGAATGTGAGTGGAAAACATAGGTTTTAATGAAATAACCATAGGATATGAAAATTCGTATGTTTATTAATAAGTATATCAAAATATTTCATCATCAAAAATTAATATTATTAAGTCATGATAAATAAAGATATTTTATCACAGAGAAGATACATCGAGTTCCCCTTACTTGGAAATCTATATAAGATCTTATATTCTTAATTTAATTTTTTTAGAATTCTATAAATGATTCATGTTAAAAATTATTATATCATATATGATTTCTTCATAAAATTTTAACAAACCATTTTATCAATAATTTCTTATAAAAATTTTCATTTTTGGGTGATAACTATATCATTTATCATGAGTATTAATGTTCAGTAGTTATGGTCCGTGCAAAATTATCATTACCATATATATAATATTGTTATATATAATATATATATAACTCATAACCATAAATAAGTTTCATACAATATGTTGATGAAACTATAATGGTTTCCCTATGTGGTGATGGTAAGTCATACCTAAACTTGAGTGATACATTTAATTCTCATTTATTAGAAAAAGGATGTATAATGGTGTTTTCATAATATTAATAAAAATTAAGAATACTGAGTATACCGAATTCATTTTTTATTTATAAATAAAAATGAATCAAATGATGTAAATATGAGTAAAAATAATGTGATCAGTTAAGGTGATTACCTATTCCTTGATACGATTCCATTATATCTCTTTTAAATAGATCTAGAGTTGGTATTTTGGGATGAAAAAATATAGGATGTGGATTGGGGTTTTTATAATACATTTTGGTAGATTTTTGTTGATATATAAGAATAAATGTGGTGAAAATAAGTGGGGGATAAAGATCCATTTTATAATTTATGCAATAGGTTCTTTAATAATTTCACAAAAGATTAAATTATAAAAAATCATTCTCTAGCCAAATGCCTCTAAATGGAAATGGATTATAAGATAAATAATATAGGGTTTTAATCTCATTAACTAATAGAATATTGACATGTTTTGGTTATATTTTAAACCTTATTATTTTGATTATCCCATAGTTAAAAAAATTAAATTTTATATATAACAACAATTTATAAATATTAATCAGTAAAAATGTTTACAATTTAGTTGAAAATTGGCCAATAAATGTTCAAAAAATAAATACTTATACCATATAACAACCACATTGTTTTTTATTTAATTATTATTAATTTAAGCTAATTTTAGATAATACTATTTTGATAAAATATAGTTATTGTTAATTTTGACACTATTAATTTTATTTGACAGTAAATACATGAAGAAAATGGGAAAATTAGAATATATTTCTTCTAAAATGCCCCAAAATGTCATATAAATCAATAAAACAAATAGGAAACGTTAACACATTAAAATTATATTAGTTTTAAACTTATAAAAATCATTTACTTTATTTTTTTCGTAAATGCATTAAAACTGTGTTAACATTGCACATAAAGATAAGGTTATGATATAAATTAAATAAATTAAAAATAAATTACAATTAAATATATAATATAACTAATAAAAACAAATTAATGAATATTTATTCATAACTAGTTTCTTCCTATGTGAACACATAAATGATATTTAAAACTAAGAGAGTTCCATTTTGTATTATTCTTTGAATTAAATAATAAATAAATAATTTTTTGGGAATGTTTTCTATTAGACTAATAAATTTATATCCAACGGTGATAAGGGTCAAATTAATTTCATCAAATAATATTTTAGAATAAATTTTTTGTCCATATACCATCTTTTAAAATTGGATTAATCTAATTTATATTTTACTAAGGATTTAAATTTAACCAAAGTTACTATTCATATTGATCAAAAATAAAAATTGAATACTTACAAAAGTGAACCTAATGATTATAAATATGTATTTAATTTTATATTATTCAATACATATATATTAAATAAATTATTTTTTATTTATGTGTGAAAAATATGGTAAAAAATCATTTTAGAAAAATAAAATTCAATGAATAAAACTGGATTTATTTTAGTCATTTTCATGTAAATATATTTTTTGAAACATTTTATAGTGTAAATAATATATAAATTTCTATAATATTATTCACTAATAATAATCAATTTAATTTATTAACATAAAAATAAATTACATGAGATAAATATTTTTAAGAGAAATCATTACATATATTGGAAAATAATTTTTGTCAATAATGATAATAATTTTATCATTATTGATTTCATTTAACAAATTTTCAGACTATATATTTTATAAATTTTTTACTCATATTCATATCTATAAATTGAACGGCATGGAAAATAATATACACATTAAATTTTAATAATGTTGTGTGGTTCGTTTAAACTCAGTGTGACATGTAACACAAGATATCAAATCCATCAAATAATATAAAGAGAAATATATCCTAAAAATATCAGGCTGTAAATGATATGTATGTATGGTATGAACATAATACTTTGGATAATTTTATATGTGTTTTCCGAGGAAGGAAATGAAATGTATGGTATTTAATACATTTTTGATATATAAAACATGTTAGGATGTTCTAATAAGTTATAGGTTTGTGGAATTTGATACATTAAATGATAATTGAGATTTTAGTGCAGAAGGTATCACTATTGATAGTATACGTACGATGATTGGTTGTTACTACATTGGAATATAAGAGGAAATTATGAAAAAATGACACTGATCAATACAATTGGACTCCAAAAGTGTGTATATTTTCCCATCCATTGTGTATTTGAGGAGACTGTGATAGAGGAAGGTGACCAAGATAACCAGTGAGTGACTATACATGTGGAGTTCTATTCAACTGATAGAAGTGGATATTCATCACGTTATCATTGATTGTATAAACTTTTATTGGTATATATATTTTAAAGTTTCTTATCTGTATATCAGTACCATATGATAAAGATATGAATTTAATTTCTATGGATATGTCACCGCATGTAAAAAAAACATAGTAGTGAGTCCCCATGGTGGGATATATACTTAGTGTCACTGATATTATATTGAATTCATTTTTAATATTTTATTTCGTTACATTATGATGTTTATTATTGGTTTTTGTACACGTAGATGTTTGATGGAAAATATCTTATGTTGTATATACTTATATAGTCATGGGGATATGAGAGTGACTCTCCATTGGGTGGAAAATTGTGATTAGTTGTATTGTTAGAACCATATATGTTGAAAATAATGAAGTAAATAATTTTTTAATGATAATGATTTATGACATTGTAATTATATGATATTAATGGTGTGGTAAATGGTATTTGAGAAAAGTGGTATGGTATAGATGAGGATGGATGGTTTGATATATTGAAATGGATTTTTATAATTGATTGATTTATTTATTCCATATATGAATGGATTAATATCCTTCATTTACATGTAAATAGAAATTTAATAGGTATGAAACAATATATAATTATATATCAACACCTTACTTCGAATAAATTGTTTATTTAAATTATAATGATAGATTTGGGGGTGGTAGTGTAGGGATGCGTAATATATAAACCCAAGTGACATGTTTAAGTTGTTGGATGTGTTTTAACATAGAAAATGTTTATAGTATTTTAAGGAGTTATGGATGTTTAGTCACATAGAAATAACTATATATGGAATATCCCTTATTTGTATAAATTCATTATATATTATTATTAGGCCTCATTTTATTATTCAAAGTATAATGAGGTTTTTATTTTTTAAATGTACAATTTATTCCATATATTTATTATAACATTACATTAGTGGTTGTATCTATACATTTACAAAACAAAAATTTGATCTTGGAGTGAAATATTATTTAATTTTCAACAGAGGTGGTGTCTATGTAGTTTTGGTGATGATAATTCAATTTTGGAAATTTTTTTATGTTAAATTTTATTTTCATAGAATATTAATTAATGTATTATGTTTATATTTTTGCACACATGTATGCATAAGGTTTTATGAAAGAGGTGTAAAATGAAATGATAATAAAATTGTGGCCAAAGAGTGGTTACTTAAATTCTCAAGTTTGGTACTTAAAACAATTGAAAATATGAGTCATATTTTATAGTCAAGTGATAAAGAATTATCATTATCCTTGAAAAAATATGGCATAAAAATTGTTTCTATGAAATAATTCACACCATGTATATTAATTATATATATAATGGATATGAAACTCATTCATTAAAATGAGACTTAGAGGTTATAGGAATGTAAGAGACATATGATTTTGTTTAACTTTATACATCATGGTTTTCATAATTTATATTTTTGGTTCACGTATTGAGGAATACTATATTATAATTAATTTAATTTAGGTTAATCAATTATAATTCTTTTAAATATCATACAAGAGGGAAAAAATTTTCTATTTGCGAATATTATACTAATGAATGATATTATAATATGTTATATGAGAGGAATGAATATGGAAAATTTGAAATAACAAAATTTATGAGGAAACATAAATATCAGTTATCTTGTTGTGTTTATGTATAATAATTAAACATGTCAAAAAAGAACATAAATTGGACTCATATAAGAGTATCTAATAGGGGATACTATATATGAGTTGTGAAAATGTATAAGGATTTTGTTCAAAATTAATCCTTTTATTATTGGATTATAAACCAATTAAAATGACATAATTTATGGTAGGGATGATTGTAATGGGATTTTAAATAAAACATCCTCACTACAAATGGTTCATGTGATTGAACACGTTATAATGTATCATGTTTAAAAGGAGAGTTCTGTTATGTTATCATTTATATGAGAATGAATCTACTTTATCAGGGGTTTTAATGATAACATAAGACATAATAATAGTTGGGATGATCACTAGAAAGAGATTCCATGAAGGAATATGTGTTATCAATATATATATATAAGAATCCATTGAGGGTACATGTGTCCCATTGTATTTCATTGTATATTTCTATATGGTTATGAGGGATGTTAAGATTTTTTTATGTGTAATGAATTAGGAAAAAAAGTTACTTTTAAATGTGTATCATGTTTTAGTCATTCCTCATGAATGAAAAATTTATTTTGAAGTGATTATAAGTGCAGTTCATACATTTTATAGGGACTCTTAAAAAGAGTTGTCATTGAAAATATTATGGGAAATTATATAAAATAAATAATTCCCAGGTTCATAGAATTTTGATTCATAATCATAAAAAATATGATTAATATATATATATATATATGGACATATAGAGCCCAATTTTTGATAACTGAGTGATTCTTCAATTCCACCCTCTATATTTCCACCATCACCAAAAATACTATTTTTTGGGTATTTATTGGCTAAAAAATTATGTATTCACGAGGGATGTATGTGATTTGTGAAGAATGTATACTTGCATCAACTACACTATATTACATGGTATAAATTTGAAATACATTTCTATAATTTTATTCTTGTTTATAAATGCATCTGGACTTCTCCTTAACAAAAATCTAAATTAGTGAAAACATTTCTACAATCATCAAATAGTTCAAAATTAAATTGGATTCTTCCATGAAAAAATTAATTGAATTAGAATTAATAATGAAGAAACCAAACCATTTTATATATTTGAAAACAAAATTGCATATTAATTGATAGTTTGACCAAGGGATATTGTAGGGCCCACATCCATGTGTGGGATTCATTGAATCATTATAAAAATAAATAATTTATATGATTTCATATATCCAAGGATTAAGAATAACTATTGATTTCATAACCCACTCTTCTCATATTAGAAACACTTCTCTTCTTGTTATGAAAAAATATATATCAAACACTATGTTTTTATTAATAATACACACTTCTATTAAATGATTACATAATATCCATTCATTTTTCAACTTTTAACAAATTTTCAACTTCAATATAACATTCACTCCATTTTTTCTGAAAATATATACTATTACATTTCTCACAATCCTTATAAATATGTGATTTATCAAATATGATAAATAAATATAGATTTTAAGCATAAAAATTATTACCTAATAAGTTAGAATTAATATTTCCAATCAATTTAATTATCAAGATATTTCATGGGAAATCCACTCTCTATCCACCTATCAATGTACAACAGAGTACACTATCCCAACATAAGATAATATTGTATTATGTTTGTGATTTATATCAAAAAAAGAATAATATTAATGGGTATCACTATCATTTTATAATATGTTTATGTTGACAAGGATTATCATAGTTATGTAATATTTCAATTAACTAAAATTTATAAATATTAAAATAATTTCAAGGAATAAATTTCAATGTTTACAGATTCATTTCTTTTGTATTTTATGGTACTCCATCATATTAGATCTAAATAGCGAATTGATGTGTGATAAAGGGATGTCATTTAATAAGAGGTATTATTATGTTCTCATAATATATACTAAAATAGTGGAATCATTATTTATATTAATATATAATGTGTTCTTATAGATCTCATAAAACTACATATATACTCTTTGATAAATCATGTTTCATTTAATTATCTACTATAGACTGTAAAATTAAACATTTGACTAGTTATTTAAAGTTACCATAATAGCCTACTATACTGTATGGTTGTAATTATCATATAGGTTCTCTATAAATATCAGTTGATAAAAATTTTAATTGATATGTTTGATGAGTTTTTCTCCCCATCTTCTGTCTATAATGATGATGAAATGACTCCAACACAAACACAAAAAAAATATATAGTTTTCAATGCCCTCTCAAGGAATTATCCTCATTAAAATATTAAAATTATATTTCATGCATAATTATTAATTTTTTTATTGAATAACATAATGATCATATATTATAAAATATCCATTGGATTATTCAATCATAAAAACAATATTGATTTATGATATATCATGACAATCCAAAAGATGGAAAATTATAATGTCTAGGGGGATTAATGTATGTTGGTTATAAATACTTTTTTATAAAAGAAAATTGTTTCAGTATGGGGATTATGTAATACTCAATATTAGTTTTAGATGCACATCAGGGGGTGGAGATAAAAAAATTCATCATGATTTTCTATCTTATTCAAGGGATGACTAATAATCTTATATTTCTTATCTTGTAGATTACCAAAAAGATGCAGGTCCAGGCCGAATGCCCGGTCCCAATTTTATTAAAAAAAGAAAAAAGCAGTACAAAGTACATAGGAAAGAAAGAGAAGTCACCCCCAACAACAATGCCACTCAAAAGACATCAAATTCCCCATCATCACCACCATCCAAGTCATCTGGATCTGCTGATTCCCACTCAGATGGAGCATATTGGTTGAGCATATTGATGTATTTCTCCCTAAGACATAACTCCCTTTCAGAGAGAGATGTCCTAGACAATGCCTTATTTTGTCCCTTCTTTGTGTTTACTTCCTTCCCTTTTCCATTTTTGGTAGAGGACCTCGTAGACACCGTCTTCGGTATGTTGGAGTAGTCTTTTATCTTGTAGATTACATTATGTTTATTTTGATTATATTACCTGATTTTTGTAGAATTGTTCATTTTCAATCTATTTAAAATCATTTAATGATATATTTTAGTACAAAAAAGTAAATTTTAGATTCCATTTACCATTCATTAACAGAGGTTTAGAATCATTTTATAAACAATCACTAGAGTTTTACCAATATAAATGGACACTATTGATATCATTAATGGATCTACGAGTCTCTAGAAGTTACCATACCATATTAAATAGATTTTTCCACCATGTTCTTCCATAGTAAAATATATTTTATCTATGAGTGGAATACGTTAATAAATTCTTCATGATATGGCATGAAATTTCTTCAAATTGATTTTTGGGACGTGTGCGATTAATAAAATATGTAAAGATTTACTCAGTAGATGCATTGTTAAAAATGATCAGGATTGTTTTCATATCATGGTTCATTTAAAAACAACTTTTGATAGTGAAGTGATAATTATATATGAGAATAATGTATTTTGATATATTTATTGAGGCCACTATCCCCTCAGTGCACTATATGGTTTGCTTATTTTTTAAATTTTTGAACTCATGGGATGATTCATAACTTAATAATACACTAAAGAATATGGACCCCCATAGGAGGGGATGGATTTGTCATAATTATTACTATTTGTAAAGAGATATTAAAGAAGAAAGTGAACTTCAAGACTATATTTTTATATAGGTGTATAGTATAATTAATTTTATTGAAGAGAAGTATAGATGATACTAATATCTATATATTTTTAATGAATTTTGCATAATCTTCCTCCTTATGTTCCTTTCATTAAAAGACACTTTGAATTCTTATTCAATGTACATATAGATATCATAGAACGAAATACCATGAGGATTTGAATTTCATTGGATAAAATCAATAATTCCATCAACATTGTAATAGGGATCATAAATATTTTTTATATCATTACATACACATACATTTATTTTAATTATTGTTAAGGGTATTTCATGGAATACATTCAAGTGTTGAAATTATTAGTGTGTTTTATGAGTAACCTAGACTACATTATTTATATTTTGTTCACTCATTTTATATAATTAGTAATAAAAAGTGTATTAAATCCTATTATTTTAAATTTTATGATCTATGTTCATGATTCTATGAGATATGGTTGATGCACCACAATGAATAGTCATTTCATGTCAACCATCATAACAAAAAGTTGTGAAAAAGAAATATAAATTATGGGTACCCAAATAAAAAAAAGGTTGTCATTTTTGTATGATTCAGGTAAACATTGTTGAACACATTGAAAATGTTAAAACATAAACAAGAGATATAGAGGATAAGTAATAATCTCCCTAGGTCATTTTTTATTATAGAACCAAAGGATTTCATATTTTCATCCTTTAATAAAATACTTCCAACACTACAATGATATAGAAAAACTATTTACACATATTCAAGATATAATACTAATTAAATCTTAATAATATATTTTATCGTCATTAAATATATATTAATTATTATTTTATATCATATTTTATTAAATATTGGGTTATAAATTCAAGATTCATTTATTACATACATTTAAGAGATACAATCTCTTTTTATGAGTTTTTTATTAATTGTTTTGGAAATATTGGTAGAAAAATAAAATTAAAAAGTACTTATATACCTAATTTTCATATCCACCACCTTCATTATTTTAAATAATTATTTTATTAATATATGTAACACCTCGAATGATTACCCTAACAATCAAATTTCATATCATAAATTACCTAGATATGTTAAAATTGACTATACATATTTTACTAAAATAAGTTTTAGAGATAAAATGTAATTATATAAATTCGAAATACTAATTTAAATGTATTTTTTGTATTTTATAAGAATATAAATGTGAATATTGTTATAATTATATTTTAGAAAAAATAATTATCATAAAAATAATTATGAAATTATATTTTAAAATCCAAATGGTAAAGGAAAAGTTGTTCATATAAATGGATTAATATATATGAGGGATATAATGGGGAAGGATGAATATTAACATTTTATATTTTATAACAATAATAATAATAATAATAATAATAATAATAATGTTTAGTCTCTATAATATTTGTATGATGTTTCACTAGGGGTTGATGAATATGCGAAGGTAGATCACCTACATATACTTCTATATGGGTGATGATTAGGACTATCTATTTACTAGATTTTGAATTAGGTTCTCAATTTTAGACTATTTATAAAAAATTTCTAGGGATAGATGGTTTGAAATATAAGAATAGGTAAAGATTAGGAAATTATTAGTTACATGGTTTTTAATGGAGTTCATTTCTTCTCAATATTTTTCATAGTGATGTCAATATCAGGTTCTAGTTACAAATCATTTTGGGATGGAATATATTGGGATGAAATTTATGGGATGTGGGGATATTTTAGAAGTTTTTTTCTCACTTATAGAATTTTGTTTTCCATTGTATTGTTCAGAATATATTTTTTTATTACTCTGTAGAGGCTCATATTTTTATAGAATGATGTATATATTTTGGTTTGGTGATTTACCTTCATGAATCATAAGGTGAATTTTCATTCATCCTTCTGAAATTAACAATATATTTAAAATTATGAAATTCGTTAGAATTTATACAAAATAGACTGTTGTGGATGATAACTCTAAAAAATGCACCATATGGGGAGTATATTTAAATTTTTTGTGGTACAGTGGTTCATTAGAAGAGAAATCCAATAGTCCTGACAAAGAAATAATAAACTAATAAATTGTAGTCTCACTTCAACCCATCTATGGTTACAAGGACACAATGACCATTATGGTGTTATATTGATTCATATATGATTTTTTATTATGGAATTGAAATATTATAATAATAAATTTTCATTTATCTATCCACTATTTTATCTCTTCTATATTTTTTAATCGAGGTATTCATGTTTTATCAAATCCCTTTTACCACTAGTATCATTTCCATTTCACAAATAAATGGTGTTGGGAACTTTCATTCCTCACAATGAATGATTCAATTATTATAATTATTATTTATTTCTCTATGATAAATATGAGAAACCCCATTATATCATGTCAATTTATTTACATGAATAAAGGGAATGGGGATTCTTTCCATTTCTTTTAGTGGCAGTGTCCTCCCTCAACTTCTGATAATCTCTAATGTATTTTACCTTTTCCCTTCTCCTGATTCCATTTCCTTTATTACACTCATATTTTTAATTTTCTTTTAATTTTTTCATTAATCTCATTTTCCAATGATTTCAGGGTTTCTTCTTGTTAATTTGAGACAAAAAAATATTAGTCTTCAGACAGATATCATAAGAGAAATATTTTATTTTTCATCTGCACAAAATTTGTGGATATTGATTCATCATTAGAAACATTTATTATATTTCAATGTCTCGTGTATTTAATTGATCATCTTATTATAATTATTCTTGGATTCCAATTTACTATGGATGATTCCATTAGTCTCGAATAGTGTGAGTACCATTGTAGTAGCCGCACAAGTTGATTAATGTGGCAATAATGGTATTTAACTGTATGTGAATTCCTTTGTTTGAGAAACCCTAGATTCTTAAAATTTATAAAGTATGATTTGATATAAAATAGAGTACTTTAAATATTTTATTACTTTTATATATTATAATATTTTACTGGGAATTTCCATTGATGGGTAGACTTAGTTACAAAAAAAGCTATATATATTGATTGAAACATAATATAGCCCCATGTATTTTTATTAAAATAAAAAAATTAAATCATAATGAAATATTTTGAAAATTTTTGTGGGATTTTTAGAATATAATTTATAGTAATTTATCTTAAAAAATTTATGATGGAATTTACATAATAATGTGAAATTTTATTTATTAATATAATTCAACATATAGATTCCCCATTAAAAATGTTGATTAATTGAATGGAACTTTTATTACCTAACTTATATATATATATGTATTCTCCCAAGATACAATTTTTATAAATAATTATACTTTAATTATGGATAGAGTAGTTTAGTGGTTACAATATAATATCTCTATTTTCATCCACATTATATTATATGATGAGACATTATATATTATATATATGAATATGGTTGAATGTTATTGGGATGTAGATTTCATTAGTATGAGGATCCAATATTTCGAAGACATAGTTCTCATAGGTCCACTATCAAAATTTATAGTTCATTTTACCAATTAATGATATTTTTTTATACACATGATCTTAGACGTGTACATTTTCTTTTAAAATTGTAAAAATTGTTTTTCTTAAATTTTTTATTTTATGTGAAATATTACGTTGTTTCATGCTTTATTAAAAAAAATTAAAATTTGTTAATTTTAGTCTTTTTTTGGAAATAATATTTAATGGTCTATTTTCAAATGTCTTGCTTTTAGTATATTATTTAAGCCTACATGGAACATTTATTCAAAATCATCATATATTATCTTTCTATGATCTATTTTTCAAGAATTAATATATTAATTAATTCAATCATATTAGACCATTTTTTTTATTAGAATGAAATACAGGTGGTAGAATAAATGTGTAATTTTTTCCCATGAGGGATTAAGAAGGATTATTTTTCAATTTTCTAATATATTATTTTTTATTTATATACTTTACCAAATTTATTCAGCATGAATTTACATGGGAAACATAATTCCCATAAATCAATTATTTTACCAATTAATGTTTTCCCTAGACCATGGTAATTGAGAATGTGCATTGGGTATGTGGTTGATTTACTCATGTATCAAGAGTGGATATCCAAGAATAGTTTTCTCTAAATTGGTATCATACCATTTGTGTGACAATGGGATACTGGTTCGTGGTTATAGGGTCATCAAAACATGCTCGGTAAATGAAAAAAAGATATGATCACACTCTACCTGGTATAATACCATGTATCTTATAGATTTATGGATTGATTGGAGTCTGTTAGCCACTCATCAGGTTAATTTTTTTCTTTTTAACTCTAAAAAGAGGTGTATGGAGTCATTAATCTCATGGAATATGATTTAATATATCATTTTGATCCAATAGAAATATACTCTTTTGATTTATTGGATTCCTCTATTGAAAATTGGTTGTGTTTGGAATAGATGATAATGATAATAATATTCATTTCATACTTAATGATGATGTTTTATATGATTTATTTTTTTCTTTTTATTACACTATACAATGTCGAATCTTATTTTTTGAGGTATTATAATGATATTTCATTAAGTTAAAATAAATTTAATTTTAGTGGACATTTTGGCCATAGAAAAATATGAAGTCAAAAATATTATATGATTTTTTTAATATGTTTTAAAATAATGCAATTACCTTTCGCTTAAAAAAATATTAATTTTTAGTATGTTTCTTGATGATTTATTGTATTAAAGGATTTGATTATAATTTTTGGAATGAATAAGGAAACTTAAAATATTATGAAACATGATTTGTATATTATAATTTATTTAATTATTTTATTTATAAAATTTATTAGAATTTAATTGTTTATACTAATATTCAAAAAATTCTTTTAGAAAAATAGTTTATAAATTAAATTATTTGATCCTATTTATATAATTTATTTCTATTTGTTTTTAAAAATTTCTTAGGTAATATGATTTTATCCATGGACATTCATTTATACAACATCTCCCATTAATGATATTGTAATACTTTGATTTTGTTTTGTACATTTTTTTATAATGTATAGTATTCATATTATGTTTTATTGCCACAATATAATTCTATAAAATGAGATGGATGATTTTATCAACTAAAAAGTCCGAAAATATTTTCCATAAAATGCTTAAAATTGTATTTTAGGGAAACATTATTAGAAAAAATATTTCAGTTAGTTGTCTATATTTGTTTCTTTAATATATGATGATGTTGAATATAATTTTTTTTATTTAATTTCCCTATAATAATTTTTTATTACGGAATGCTGGAAAATCATTTCCATTTTTTACAATTTATGGTAAATGAATATATTATTGAATATAACTTGAATAAATGATTGTTTATATGTTTGTGTGTTAAAAATATAAAATCTACCGAGATTTTATTGAATGTAATATAAATTATTATTAGATGTTCAGTGGTTCAAATTCATTCCCAATAACATTTATTCTGATTGTATAATTAATTTTATACTTGATTACCATTTTCATATGAGATGATAGTTTAAAACTATTCATAGTTTTATGTTTTAATGAAAATTTATTTCTTTCACACTTATATAAACATACATATATTTTAATTTTAATTAAAATACATAGGATATAGTACATAAAAATTTAAAAAAATAAAAGAGGACATGGTTAAGTGAAGGTTTGTGATTACTATTCAAAATAGAGTTTGGTATTTAATTTTTCTATGATATCATTTGTGATTTAAAATTATGTTTTCGGTATTTATGATAGATCTATTATATATTGAATGAATTCCATGATATGTAGTTAAGAAATGGTGTAATGTGATTTGGATTTGTGTCCCTAAACCATATTATATGTTAATTATAAATAATTATTTTTTTGAATTATAATAAAATTAATATTATCAATTTATTTCTATTAAAAAATACATAGTATGTGATAATTTCATAAGACTAATTTTCACACTGAAATTGCCATTGAAGCTTCCCATAGCAATGATAACCTGATGTGTTGTGAATGTAATAATAAATATATGTTATATACGTGGATAATATTCTTTTATATTATTAATTGGAAGTTCATATCTGAAGGATCGTAGATTGATACATATTCTATATTTTTCTTTTCAATTCATATCTTCAGCTACACACTTTAATTCACTGGTAAAATTTTTGACGACATGCGCTCTAAGAGAAGTAGGATATATAGGGATGATCATGAGTTATATTGAATTAATGAATAATTCAAGAAATAATTTGCATCATATTTTTTGTAACATAAGTTGATATATCATACAAATTAAGGTAAATATAATAAACTAAATAAATAATTGTCCATGTATTTCGGTAGGTATGTTTGTTTTTTGAAAATCAACAAAGGAGACATCAAGAACATAGATTGATCACACTAAAATTCAAATTTCATCATTAGAAATTTCATGATAAGGTGATTATATTGCATTTTAAGAATTTATTTCAGGATTTATACCATTGTGACACCATCACTTTGATCAATGCTTACCTTAGAACTTTTCTGAAAAAAACCATGTAAATTATGTGGTTTTCCATAACTTCATTGAGAAAGATGCCTATAAGGTCACACAATATTTGTAACTAGAATCTATGTTAAATAATATTTTAAATTTAAAATTTTAAAATAAATATTTTTCCCAAATTATATATTAATAATTATTTATATTTATTTGATAATTATTATTTATTCATAAGTTATTCAAAAGGATAGTTATGTGAGTTAAAAAAATAAAAAATATTTATTCATAAGATTTTGAAAATATAATAATAATAATTGTATATATCAATGATTTAATATGTAATATTTATTTATGAATCTAGTAGTTATTATTAAATGATATGAAAATAAAATGAATGATAAAGAGATCAATTTTAATTGACATTATATAAATTATAAGTTAAATTCCATTTAATGAAATATAATTTATTTATTTGACAACTAATATTTATTTATCGATAAATAATTCACATTATAAGAAATTAAGAACAATATTTATATAATTATTTCATATTGCGATTACCAATGAAGATGGATTTGGATAAGACCCTATGTGAAATTTCATACCCTAACATATCTCTATAAATACCCGGATATATATATTTCTAAGGTTATCCACTTGTTATTTAAAATAATCTTATAGATAATTCTCTCAGTTCAAGGAGGGAAACCACTATAGAATGTGGTCGCGAACTAGAGTGGCCTTCCTCATCCATTGTTTAATATCTTTAAGACAACCTAAAGAACCATTTTTCGATAAATAATTTGTTTTTATGATTAATTATGGATGATTGATGTGATCATAATCGACTGTGATAGCATATACAAGTTTTATAGTAATTGTATGGGAGTGTGGGCCATTTGTGTGTCCTCCTATGATGCATTTTACTCTTGTATTATAGGAAATAATATAGTATGAAAATATTATTCAACCAAATAATCAACTAAGAATGATTTGTAAGACATTGTAATTCTAAATAACTATATAAATTGTTCATATATCTTATTTGATGATCCGAAACACTTGGTTATGTTTCTTATAGACAATTAATCATAAATTTTTATCCATTTTACATGTTTTTAGTCATGAAGTAATCATCTCATTATTCCACAATTATTTTTTACTTCTCCATGCCCAATAGGTACTTCTGTTACACATGGAACTATAATGTTCTATTAGAGAGGTCATATAAATAAATTGCAATTATTTATTAACAAATGACCAATGATATAAATTTTTTATTAGTTTTCATTTCATTATTTTTATTATTAAATATCAATGTAGAATGTTTCTTCACCCTTTCTTTGATATTGAAAATATGACCAAGAAAAAAATCAACAAGATAAAAATTCAATGACTCCATTAGGAGGTTCTAGTGGTTTTGGTTGTGTAATACATGACTACATGTTGTTTATCCCAATGGAATGCATTATAAATTTTTTTTGATGCACCTAGAAAAAACTGGAGTTAATTAAGAAAGTTTTTCATTAAGTAATCATTGGATGTTTTAAACAGAAAAAATATACTGATGAAGACTTAGTGGAAAACTGTTAATGGGACAACACACTCTATAAGTCACATACACAACTTATCATCTTCATGTTTTAAATTAGGAAATCATAGGGTTTAAAAATGTTGTATGTTTATTTCATAAAATTAGGAGTAATGAACAAGGAAACATAGAGGTCACATGAAAATTAGTTTCTATATAAGACATTCACATTATACACATTTTTGGCTGATATGTATTCATATTTTTGTATAGTCATTATTTTTAGTGTTCTCCATGAACATTAATAACATCATATGCCTATTAATTTATATATAAATATATTTTATTTATTAGAATCTCACACCTTTTAATTTTTTCGACAAAATGTATGATGATTTCTATGTGAATAAATACTTCAAGGATAGTGCTACAAAAATTGGATGGGTAAATGACATTTCCATCAAGTACACATGTGAATTTTGTTAATGTCCATTAAATTTAGTTATTTTAAAATTATATGTTATTGGAATTTTAGTATGGTTAACATGAAATATAGGTATAATTAATTAATTAATTAGTTGAATTAATTAGTGGAATTATTTATCAATTAATGAGTAATAAGATGTCAATACCTACTAGATTGTAGATAAATATTCATTACATTAGGGTTGATGTTAATTGTCTATGTTCAGACCTGTTAATTTGATTTGATTGCCTTTAATAAATTATTATTGACTTATGTTTTTGTTCTATATAGACACCGCTTATCTCAGGTTTCCAGGGACTGTGTGCACATGGTTTTTTATATAGTTCTTATTCACTAATAGTTGTTTTTAAACACAGCTGGTTGTGGGTAAATATTATGTAATGAATTGAGAACTCTTGATACTGGAGGTAGTTGATGTGCATAGATAATTTTAAACTAGAATAGGAGGTTTAGATAAGGGAATGTTGAATGTTGTAGAATCAACCAAGCCATGGTTAAAGATGGTTTTTACTATGTTCAATGGTAAGAATATAATTCTCTGTATAAACTAACTGATGTTCATAAACATAATCATACCATTATTATTATTATTTTATTTCTTTCATGTAGCATTGTTAATTCATTTTTTGATTCTTTTTTTAGATCACATATATTAAAATAATTAAAGATAATGAAACATTGAATTAAGGAAAACAAGATCAATTGTATATATGATCAAATCATGGATAATCACTTATGTAATGTCCATGAAATATTAACAAGGATTTCATAAGATAAAATTAATATGTTAATTATAAATTATTAATTCCCTAAAATTAATTAATAATAATTTAGTATAGACTTCGATGATTAAATTTACAATAGAAAAATAGATCATAGTGTTTAATCCATACCTTGATGGGACACTGTAATTTATCTAGGAGTACTAAAGAAGTATTTGGGTAGAATTAAATAATTTGAAATCGCAAGGAGTATCCTTCTCTAGAATTTGTGTAGACTTATAGTCATGTGTTGACTAAATCCTTTTGTATTATTTTTGGATTGTGGAGTCAACTCAGTTGTTCGTGGTGTTGTAAGATAATTTCGTGGGTATGTTACACCTACATAAATACATTTGAGTAACTAACAAAACCCTTTATTTGCTCATGGGAAGGAGAATAAGGATAGTTTAACTAACAAAGTCCATGAAAATTGATTTTTCTGAAATCAATAGTGAGAGATATTGGGTTTCAAAAACATTATGGGAGATTAATACAATAAAATTTTATTATCAAATTTTTTAAATCCACCAATTTAAGGATATTAATATCATTATTAATTATGGTCTAGGAATGGTTCATGAATTTGACAATAACAATTTGTCCCATACTAGGGAGATGTAACCATCTCACTATCTTAAATTCATGGGAACCATATAGTTTCTTTCATAGAATGTTACACCATGAAAATAAATTAATCATCTAGAAAGCCATGGATCTAAACAATCGTGAAAAACAATTAGTGAAGAAGAAGGGCCACTATACGTAAAAAATGTAAATGATTCCGTAGATGTCCAATGGTTCATGTTATTTTCCATATCCATTGATGATACTATGATACATGAAGGAATGGATTCATATAGAATCCTTTTCCGCATTCATTACCTTTATAAAATGAAGGCTATATATGTGATAAATAAAATGTTCAATGAAATATTCATGTGTATAATCGTAGATTAAAAAAAATTATGTAGTCAATATGATTGGAAAACTTAACCAATTTGACATCTCGGGTTTTACAACTGTTGGTTTTTTTATGTTCAAATTCCAATCCAACCTCATGACATAAGTATTTCTCTAGTTTCATTATGAAATACTATATTTTCAATAGTGCGAAAACTTACCTAGAATTTCATACTTTGATTTTACATATCAACATTGAAATTGGATAAGAAATGTTAGTGGAAATTATGATGAATGAAAATAATTAATAACATTGAAATTTTCTCGATGGGACATTTGATGTCTAATTCTCCCAAGCACTGTGCTTATAGGAAGGATATAATATAATGATAATAAAAAAGAAAAAAATGTTGTTTGTTTTTCATATAGAAAGATTGAAATTTATAATAATATTAAAAATAAAATTCAAAAGAAAAATTTAACATCACAGGTAAATAAAGAACATGACTTTTTCATATTTATTAAAATTTGTGAATTAAATAATAAATTTACTTTAATTTGGATTCTATGTTCGATGGAGTACCGGATACGCAACAATAGGTTTCTTGAAAATCGTACTTTACAAACTAATAACATAATATCAATATTTTAAATTGTAGTTAACACCTAGCCATTGTAATGACATGAATAAACATAACTAACTACAGTATTATTATACAAGTTTGTTAAATTTTTTTCATTTATCCAATAAAAGTTAGAGCCTAAAAATGTGAATGAATCTAATTGTAAGCATAAATACTATAAAATTGTTTAAAAGGTTGATTTACCATCTTTTAATGGTGAACTATCATTAAATCTAGATCTGGTCACTTTTATTTGTTCTCTTTGACAAAATTAAAATCTTCTACATATTTGGTACATCAAAATTTATTTTGAATAAAATTTTGGTAATTTTCTGATAAAATTAATTTTTAATGAATAGTAAAAAATACTGTATTTTAATTCAAAACTGCCTTTTAATATAATTTATTTATATGAATAGATTATATTTCTAATTGGTTGTAAAGTGTAATTAAATTATATTTGTACCATTTAATCCAATTTTGGTCATTGGAATTCATTTCAATTTGTAATTTGACATAAATATGTGTCAATATTTTGATATTTATTGTTTCTTAAAAACACACTATTTGTAGATATGAACAGAACTGTAGTAGTTTTCTTAATGAGATACAGAATGAAATGGGAGCTGTAATAAAAACTCTTGTGGTTAATATATTTTATGATTATTTTTGAGGAATTTATCTCATTTTTGGGAATGTTATAAAATTATATGGTTATATAAAAAGGGAAACGGGCAGGAAGGGTGAAAACTCATCGTATTTGGCAATGATGCGACAATTGAACCCACAACCAAAGGGCGAAAAGGGGGTGTCACCTACCACTATCCTATGAAAAGTCCCTGGTCAGTATGACTAATTATTTTAGTTGAATTATTTTACGGATCAAGAATAATTTGATCTTATTTTTTATCAAACAGATATCCTTATTATATAAGTTATTTGGTAATTAAGTGATAAAGGTTATTTTGGAAGATGTTCTCTCTTTTGGGGAACAATATATAGCTTTGGAAAATGGAATACTATGGGATGTAATTTATGGGGTAATGGTTGAAATATTATTTTTGTAATAATTTATGTTGTATTTTGGAAATATGGATATTTGGGTTGTTTATAGAAATGATTAACCTATCATAGAGATTATGTGATTAGGTTAATTACACTTTTGTATGAGATTTTAAGAGTAGTCAATGCTATCTGGTGATAAATTTTAAGATTTAATATGGAAGACTATGGGATTAAATACTTCTGAGTTTTGGTTTTCAATATTAATTTGGATTATATTTAATATGTTTAAGGACATTTATGTATTTAATGGTCTTTGTTGAGATTTGGGTAAATTTTTTGAATTTTGGATATTAAGAGTAGTATTTTTTTGTAAAAAGGATTATCACTTTTGGGTATTATCGGATCTTGTAGTAACCATTTTGGTTTTGGTTGATGTCTAAAGTCAAGGGAAATATATAGTTCATCTTTTTTGGAATATGTGATACTCTAGAAGTTGATTCTTGCACTTTTAATGTCACCAAGTCTATTTGAATACTCATTGTTTGGAGAAAAGATGAGTTTGTGGTAGAAATTTAATAATATATGAAAGTCTACATGACAAGTAAGTATGTTACGTTATGTCTTTAGTTATGCTCGTAAAAAAATTACTCAATGATAAGTAACTAAAAACAAAAATGTTTTCTATTAACTTTTCCTACTAGGGAATCAAGGACTGTTTAACCCCTCAAATTTTTGGGATTTTCTAGTGGTTATCTTTCTCATAGTAATGTTTTCTATCACTCTCTATCAGAACATGATTGTTTTTTTCTCCTCCGTATCCATGTTTTCTTAGAATCCTAGTATATTTTGTCTCAAGTTGCCTTTTTTTACTTATATTAATTTATTTTAATGTGATAGTTTTATTTACTGTTTTTCTGATGTGGGACTTTCAATTAAGTTTCCTAGCACAATTTTATAATTGTTAGGATGAGATTTCCAAAATGGGGGAAGGATGTAACATCCCTGGTACATAAAGAACATGGATTTTTCATATTCATTAATATTTGTGAATTAAATATTAATTTTACTTTAAAGGTGTTTTTGTGTTCGATAACATACATGATACACAACAACATGTTTCTTTTAAATCTTACGTTGCAAACTAATACCATAATATAATTATTTTTAATAGTAGTTAATGCCTAGCCATTATAATGGCAGGAATAAATAGAAAAAACTGAAATATTATTATAAATGTTTTTAAATGTTTTTACATTAATCTAATTAAATTTAGTGGCTTTAAATGTAAATGAATCTAAATCAATCATAAATACTCTAACATTATTTAAATTTTTGATTTACCAACTTTTAATGGAAAACCCTCATTAGATCTAGTTTTGATTACATTAATATTTTCCATTTGAAAAAGTAAAATTATTCTTTATATTCGGTAAATCAATATTTACTTTGGTTAAATTTTTGGTATTATCCTGATAAAATTCATTTTTTATTGAATATTGAAAAATACTATATTTTACTTTAGAACTGCATTTTAATATAATTTAATTATATGATTATATTATCTTTTTAATAGGTTTTAAAGTTTAATTAAATTGTATTTTTAAAATTTAATTCAATTTTGGTCATTTTAAATAATTTCAATTTGAAATTGGACATAAATAAGTGTCAATATTTTGATAGTTATTGTTTCTTAAAAACACACTATTTGTTTTGACAACGGGAATTAATATTAAATTAAAAAATTAAACATATATGTTTTTAACATGCTAAAATAGAAATCATTTTTAAATTCATAATATCAAATACAGCTTAGGCTAAATTTTTGGTACTTTTCTGAAAAACTTCATTTTTTGATGAATAGTGAAACAACATAGTAGTAGTTAAGAAACTGACTTTTTCATTTAAATGAAATTTTACCACTTATGTGAATTGAATTTTAAAAATATGACATACATAGTTGTTATTATTATGTAAAATTTGGTTTAATAAGATGAAAATAATTTTTTTTGGATAGTAACTTTTGACTTTTATTTACCGCGGTTAAAGGTAAATAGGGTAATTCAAGGCAAAATGAATATTATAATAATAAAAAAAATACCTTAACACTTGTCCTAGCATTATTGGATGAGTCGTGGACGACCATGGGCATCCTTGGGTCAATTTTGGGACCCCATGGAGCCACTTAACAGTGATAATGACACTTTATTTTAATTAACTTAAATTAATGACAAAAATGATATTAACAATTATATTTTAGTATATCAATTTTAGACATGGGGTTATATAAGTCATATTTTAGAGTATAAATATTCTTTCAGAAGATTATAATATTTCATACATTATAGTATTTTTTTAATTGTTAAACATCAAATAATGTTTATTATTTATGACATAATAATGAAACAATATTTACATTATTAATAAGGAATTTAAATAAATAAAATTATTAATATTAAAATATTCTTCAAAACCATCCCAGTTCGTATTGGATGATTTTATTTCTACCATTATTAATCTAATCGTAGAATTTAATTAGTTTTGGACTTTTAGAAACTGAATATCATTTTATAATAAAATAATATTTTCACACTTTCCTAAAGAGCCCCTCACCCCCCTTATAAAAATCCCTCACTTCTAACTCATTTCTCACATCTATCAAGCCACTCGGATCATCCTAACCTGACCCAAATAATATCTACATATCCCTATCCTCCTTTTAGAAGCCTAACCTTATGTATAAGTCACTTAAATAACTCCTTTTTGTTCAAACCAAAGGGAGTTTCCAAAATTAATGGTAACGGTTTCTCTTAAATTATTTTGTTTTATTTTACTTATCCAACCCATAAACTCTTTTTATTCGTTTTTTTATAACAAAAAAAAGTATCCCAAATATACATGGATGTTGTTATGAGATGTATTTGAACTACACATACACACACCTCCATCTAATGGGTTAAGTTCTTGCTGTTTCTGTGGATGAAAAACTAACGCCTCACAAAACGATGATTGTTCAATTATCTCCTACCGCCTCTCATGGTAGACATTAAGATGGAATTGTATTTATATAAGATATATATTATGTTTATTTTTTTTCTATTCATATGTTTTTTTATTTACAGACATACCTTTATGCTTTACAATATGTGTAAACATGATAATTTCATTTGAGGAAGTGTGGACAACCGCCCCCTCAAAGTGATATGATTCATTTATGACATACATGGAACGTAAATAAGATGGAGTGATTGAAATTATGTAATATATATATATATATCCTATTATATTATACTATAATTATAATATATCTATTTATTATTATGTTTTCATCCCTTTAAATATAAAATATAAATGAAAGTAGCGTTCATGCGTACGTACAACTTACCATCTCCTTGAACGGTGCATTTCATTTCATAACTCCAAATGATATGGAATTTTATAAGTACATATAAAAATGATATATATGATATATATGATATCTAAATCATTAATATCATTCTAGGGATCATGGAATTTTGACCCCTTGGAAAATTTATAATTAGAATAAGGTCATTTTTTACTATTGTTTCGAACATCGACCAAATGTCTGATATGAAATAAAATAATTAACTAATTGTTATTTCCAGGTAGTATGTAATATAAAAGGAATAATAAACATTAAAAATGTTCTTAAGTATGTATAAATTATCTTATTTTTATTATTCACTAAGAACACTAAATATACGATTCAAGTCGGACATAATGTAAGGGAATTCTTATCTCACTTTTAATTCCATGAGATTTCCATTGTTTGACACATATTTATTGCATATGGTGTATTGTGTACTTCTATATGACATATATTATCATGACTCTTTTTATAGTCATGGTATTCTTTGATTAGTTTTATGGTTATTAACTTTATTCCATATGACTTGATTGAACTACAACCTGGTAAGGTGTTTTCATCACCCTTTTTATTCCCTTGACATTCATGCTATATTGGGAACTATTTCCTTTCGTGTGGCATATATACTGCCGATGATTGTATTACTTGTGAAATATACATTAATTTAGGGGTATTATATCTTCATTGTATGAACCATATTTCTGGGGGTGTATGTTTCGTAAGTTACCAAATCAGTAAGGGAACCATTCAACTTATTGTTTTTAAAAGACATCTTTTATGTTGTGTCATTTAATTTACGTCTTCTTGTATTGCAATATGTTATTATATATCCTTATTGATGTAAATTTTATGTCCAAGTGATGAGATGCCCATTTTATTTCTCATCAACTCATTTTCTAAATTTTAATGTTACGTTGTTAAGCTGTTGATTTTCTAAAAGGCAACTTCTTAAACAAAATCCCATTCTTTTTTTTGATCATATCTTTCTTATTTACATCAATAAGTGACTATTTTAAAAATCAATTTTTATATATTATCATGTATTTATAAATTTATTATGTGTGGTTATTGTGAATTCACTCGATCAATCTATTTTATTTACAATATGATATTTGTAAGGGACTTAATCTCAATATCCTTTCATTGAGGCATCCTTTTATTTCAACACGAATTTCTTTAAAACAGTTTATAAAACCCTTTCACATTTCTTTTCATTCCAAGCGAATATTTTTATACAAATAATTTTACTAAAAGAATAAAAAAAAGAATGTTTCTTTTTAATATAAGCGGTGATAATGACCTTTCCACCACTGTGAGTATTATTTGATCTTTGGCTTCCATAACAATGAGTACTGTTTTTTAAGGAAAATAAATACCAAATATATTTTTTACGAATTTTTTTATTTAAAATATTTTTTTTGAAAATGGAATGATTATTTCAATATCTTGAAATTATTTCTTGTGATTTAAAATGAAATGTTCTTAGTGAAATGATTATATTTCAAATATTTTATGTGATATAATAGTACTAGGACATTTGACGAGTGGTTATGTGATGAACCATATGATGGGTGGTGCTATGATAAACTCGGATGGGTGTTTACATTATAACCACAAATAAAATGGATATGGAATTGGGTCGTATGGCTACTACATTTAGTGGTATGTTTGGAAGTCGACCTTATAGTTATTTAAATTAAGAATGTTTATGTCCCAAGTTAACTTTATATGTTATGTGTTATTTATATGGGTTTTATGGTAATATTTTGGTTACAAAAGGGTATGAAATGATCTTTTATCCATTGAAGAGTAATTATTACCTCATAAAGGTGAAAAGTATTGCTTATGATAAATTATTCATTATTTACATGTTGTTTTGAATAAATAACAGTTTTCCTTCTTTTTTTTCCCTTACAAATCTTTTTATGCCCATCCCAATTTTTTGAAATGTTTTTCAAAGGACATAATGTGTAATAGGGTCAAGTATTGGATCAAGGGAAAGTCATTATATATAATACATGGAAATATACATGACACTTTTTTTAATAGTATTTATTTTGTGAAAAATATCGCAACAGAGCATAAGTGTCTAGTTAGTAATTTTTTTTAAATGTAATAGTTATTGCCTAATTCTACAATGCTATAAACATTAAATGATCCTCAATTTGAATTATTCATTTTATTCATTATTATGTAATGCTTTAAGGCATGGCCCTTCTAAAAAGGGAATCAATAGTTTTATTCCATATTGATTGATATCATTTTATTTCAACACATTGTTTATAAGAAATAGTTTATGGTTATCACTTCCATATCCAAAATGTATGATCCTAGTATACAATGAAACATTCTCATTGGTGAGATGGATCTTTATGAAGGTAATAGTGAGAAAATTTTTATTTTTGATATAAATTATTGTTACTTTTATTAATAAATGTAATGATCTATGTTTTGGAAAACTTTTACAACATATCCTATGTTAAAAGAATAACATTTCTATACCCTAAATATTTTAAAAAAAATATTTTATTTTTTGAAATAAGATATGTTTCATTAAAAAATACAAAATAGTTTATGGTATATTACATTTATATAATAGTATTTATTTATTTGATCATGAAAACTAGATATTTGTAATTGAAAAAAAAATCACACAAATTATTTCACACCCAGTCATATAATCATTGTCTTTTTTATTTAATATATAATAATAATCAATGAAAATTTTTATTTACACTCTTTTTAAATGAAACCCCTTCTTATATGTAATGAAAGTATAAAATAAAAGATACCTAAAAAATTATTTTGTTTAATGGTTAAAGGCTACAAAATTATTATCAAATTATTACACACTAATATGTGTGCACCTTCTGAAGTAAAATCTAGCAATGGATATTTTTAATTAATAACATTCACTGATGAATTTATCTGATATGTTAATATATAGTTGATGAGGTATAAATTTTCATCTTTTAAAAAACTAAAATAATTTAAGAATGACGTATTTAATAAATAGGGAAATAAGATATAGAATGTTTGATTCGATTAAAGTGGTGAATATCTTAACTAGGACATTGTCAGATTTCTAAAGGAGTATGACACTCTCCACCTTATAAATGAAAGATGAATACTATACATGAATGGTATAATCATAACAATATTAAAATGGTATGGTCGATGATGATTGACCCATATAATTTATTAAATTTTTGGGAAATGAAATAATTACTACAGAATATACACTAAAATAGGTTTCAAATAATACAAAAACTATAATACAATATGAGTGAATGAAAATTTAATTTATTTCTATAAGAAATTATTTTTTCAGGAGATGATTCATGTTTAATGACATCTTTTTAAATAAACTAACAATTTTGATTAAATGTGAATATTTTTAGGTTATCCCATGTATACAAGGGGATATTATCTATATAACCACCATTCAAAGAAATTTTTGGTTAAAAGAAATTCCTTATTTTTTATAGGGATAAAATCCTCAATAAGGATTAAAGGAGAAATGATAACATTAATCAAGTAAATGCACATTACTTATAATATTGGGTACTAAAAAATATTCCACTATTATTTTTTGTAAGTGGTTGTTATTAAGACACATATACATCATTAAATGACTAGATAGGTTAGAAAAAAAGAAATATATATTTTTATTGTTATCAAGGATGTTGAATCACTATTGGTTTAAAATATTGATTATCATTTATAGAAAGGGGAAATATGTAGTTTAGATTCAACAAGATGGATAGAATGTATGAATTTTTAATGAATTATATATATCAGAACCATTTTTATGTTCTAGTTAGTAAAAAAGTTCATATAAATCCCATTGGGTGAAAATAATTATTCATGATAAAAATATACAAGGAAGGTAAAAAAGAATACAAATAAATTGTGTACAGTGAATGCATGGTTTAAATAGTGTCATGGAAATTATTATTATGGAACCTTTTTTTCTAGTTTCTATGTTCAAATCCATTAGAATTGTACTTTATCTAATATATTTTCATGATATTATATTATAAAAAGGTATTTTTAAACAACTTACCTTTATGAGATCCTTTAGAAAGATTCTTATGTGTCACAACCAAAGGGGATTATTACTCTAGGTTATTGAAAAAATGTATTCAAGTTGTAGTGATCCATCTATGGATCAAATAGAAAATCCAGATCATCGAAGAATCAATTTGATGAAGCTATAAATGAATTAAATTTCATTAAGAATGAATGTATTCCATATATTTAGTAATATTTGATTATAAATTTTATTGCCTTCCTAATATTATATATTTGATGAAATCTTATGATGTAGAAACAACATACCTATTACCGATATAGAACCAACTATTATCTACATTGTATTACCTATATATTCAGGATTTTGAATATTATTAAACACATAATAACATATTAATTGATATTGTACATAAAATTTATTTTTTAATATCCAAGGGTAACGATCATAATAAGATTTGGTCATAGAATTTCCAAGATAAAATGAGATCGTTGAGATGTTATGATGATATCCTTTAAATATAAGTCTTACAATGTGGATTAAAAACTATGTAAGGTAACATAGTATGTCAATAGTCATGTATGAGGGATTATAAGATTTAGAGAATTTATCTCATTACTTTCACACATAGTGAAATAAAATATGGTAGTGTAACACCCCATGATTTCATAGTGTGTTATTTTTTCAAAATAATTCAATAACATGCACTACATGCCACACCGAGTTCAATCTCACCATGACTTACCAAACAATCCATTCAAAAGAGTTTATTAATAGTATTAACTAAATTTTAAACTAATATATCCTTATAATTTTAGAATCCATATTACGAGTTTCTTAGTCATAATGTAAGAACCAATTCATTTTCAGTAATGCACTTTTATCAAATTTTAATAGTGAAACATTTTTAAATAAAATATTTTAATCTTTTTGACTAAATGGGGATATCAAAAATTTAAAATGAAACATCCCAATCTTCTACGGTACGCTTCTCTTTGAATAATGTGACAGCGTGTGTTGTACGCAATACCGAGTTCTAACACACCATAACCAATCAAACTAGCCGTTATGAATAGTTATACCTACTTTTTGAAATTATATATATTTTATATTTAAAAATGGACTTCATTTTTTTATTCTGAATAATGAATTTAGCCTAAGGTGAATTTTTTGTACTTTTCGGATAACTTTAATATTTTCATGAATAGTGAAAATTACTAAATTTTAATTAAAAACAACTTTTTTAATCAAAATAATTAATAGTGATAAATTATGAATTTGAGTTGTTTTAAAGTATATTTGGAATATATTTTTACCATTTAATATAATTTTGGTCATTGGACAAAATTTTGCAATTAAACCGAACATAAACAAATGTCAATCTTTTGATAGTTATTATCTCTTAAAAACACGCTTTTTGTTTTGACAGCGGGAATTAATTTTAAATTAATTTCTGCTACCTCTGTGTTTTGAATTTAGAAAAATGGATTCCATATTTTGAATCAGGATTTTCAAATTTTTTAAATAGGTAACTTTTATTTTTAGACATTTTGAATAATTACTGCGGTAAATATTTTATTTATCATGGTTAAGGGTAAATCTGGTAAATAAGGGTTAACAAATAACATTATAATAATACTAAATTACCCTAAAACGTGTCCTAGCCTTATTGTTTGATAAATGTTAAGACATAGGCATATTTGGGTCGATTTTGGGACCCCATGGTGCCACTTGTAGGTGATAGGGACACTTTATTTTAATTGAGTTAAAATGAATACAAAAATGACAGAAGCATATATCCTTTAGAAAAACAATTTGTACATAGGGTTATATATGTTGGATTTTAGATTATAAATATTCATTAGAAATATACATAGATTTCCTACATAATTAAATTTTATTTATAATTTTTAGACATTAAATAATTTAATTTATTTATGACACAAAGATGATACAATAATTACTATAATAGTGAAAAATCAAAATAATTAATATTATAAATACCCAAATAAATATAATATGAAAATTTGAATGAATTAAACTAATTTTATTGGATAATATGATATATTATAATGGATTTAATTTACTTTTTAGAAGTAATAAATCTGTTATGAGTTTCACAAAAATCAACTATTGAATAGTGTCAAAATTGACATAAAAGAGTTCTTAAAACAAATATTATATTATTAATTGATATTAAATTCCTAAAAATCTAAGGTTCGGCCAAGAAACTTATATCGTGATAGGTGTCTCCTTAATGGACCACTTGGGGGTATCTTGGATGTATATAGTAAGTTTATTAACCATATTATATAAAAATACAAAGAGACATTGTAAAAGTGAAACTAATTAAGTTAGAGTTAATACTTAAAGATAAGGTTAATATAAGTACCCAAACCTGTCTAAATTCAATTGGTTGAGTTGTTTTCGACCCATAACCACCATAAACTTTTAATAATCATCTTTGTAGCCATTAGAAAGAGAATTTGAATTTTTTATAAATTAATATTTCTAACTTTTCCAAAGGTGCCCCTCACCCCTCTTATAAAAGGGCACTCCACCTTCTCTTTTCTTCACACCTTCAAAACCTTTTGGATCGCCCAAACTCTGCCCAACTACTCTCCCAACATCCCTCAATAAAACCTAGAGGCCTTAGTTTGATCAGAAAGTCAACCTAAGAAGCCCTTTTGATCAAATCAAAAGGAAGAAACCGAAGAAGAGGTAATGATTTCACCACCCTTTTCCAAGTTCCTTTCTTCTTCCACTTCTTCTTCCTTTGTTGTTAACATTATAAAATAATAACTTCTGTATCATATATAGACTGTGATGTTATTATAAATATGGTACAACCATATTCAGTATTCTATCCACCCTTTGAATAACATGTCACCATACGTGTGTACGTACGTCTTACCGTCTCCACGTCGTGGTGTAATTGTTATTCAATATATTATTATTTGGATGGGTATAATAATGATGTGTAACTAATGTAAATAATAAATATAACATGTTAATGATTCTGTATATATGATATACCATCCATTTATATATTATTTTAATATCAAAAGAATGATATCGTCGCTCGTGCGTACGTACGGACTACCGTCTCCACGAACGCGATGAGATTAATTCGCCATCGTATCCATTCAAGTATAATTATCATTTTATGATTTAAAAATTATGTTTAAGGACATGATATCATTCTGGATATGAATAATATACAACCTATCCTTTACAAACATGGCTTATGTAACAAAACATATAAAAGAAAACGAGTAAGTTAACACCCGAAACAACGACAATACTAAGATATTATTAACAAAGAAATCTTAAAAGATAATATATGATATCATATTAATGTATATGATTCTAGTATAATTTAAAAACAATTATTTCACCATTATAAAGGTGGTTAACCTACCCCAACCAAGGAAAAGTACAAGGTAAGGGGTTTTCATCTCACTCCTTATTCCCGTGAGATTCATGCCATATTGCCACCATTACCTTTTGTGTGGTGTATGTACTTCCCATAATTACATTTTTTGTGTAATACACTCTAATTTATGTGTATTTACATATTCATTGTATGATACCACTTTCATGGGTTGTATGTTTCATAAGTTACCAAATTGGTAAGGGTTATTTCACAATCTCTTCATTATCCGAGGTTGTTTATACGTAATAATCTACTCGGATCTCTTTATCATCCACATACATGTTTCTTACTAATGTATTTCAAAACATTTTTACTATTTACAAGAATATGGGTTGATTTCATTTATTCCCTTATGTGTTTCTAAAGGAATCTTTCCATAGTTTTCCAAACAAGGCATTTTTATCCTTTTCGAAAAATTTAAGGTAAGAATGTTTTTTTTAACTTATACGGCGGGTGAGGCTATTTACCGCCATTATAAAATCATCAAAGCTTCCCTTACAAGATTATAAGAATATTTTCAAATTGAATGTATTATTTTATAATTATGTTACTTTTAAAATGATTTAAAAAAAAGAGATATTTCTCTAAAATAGTTTTGATTTCATCTATGTCAACATTCTTTTATGGCTTTTAAGCTTATTTGAAGTTGATTTATTATGATACAAAACATCCATATTTTATTGAAGGTTTTGTGCTATTTTTGACTGTGGATAAGTTATTCTTATGTCACTCATGGTTTTTGATTAGAGTATTGACATTTCATAAGTTATTTGTAATCCGAATGTTTATGTTATATTTCAACCTTTCATTAAGATGAATGTGTTAGAAAAGTATGTTCCGGGTTGGGGACCGGTAAAAGTAAGCCCTCCGGTTTGGTATCCGGTTATTAGAGGAACTCCGGTTTGGTCTCCGGTTATTAGAGGAACTCCGGGTTGGTTTCCGGTTATTAGAGGAACTCCGGGTTGGTGTCCGGTTATTAGAGGCACTCCTGGTTGGGTTCCTGTTACAGTTAGCCCCTAGGTCTTAGGACGAGGCCTTGACAAAGAAATTAAAGTTCAGCATTATGCATTCCATCATTATGAAAGTGGTTATTGAAATTGTATTTGATTATTCGATTAGTAGAATATCCATGTGAATAAGTAAATGGAATTATTTCATTTTACTTTTGCCATAATATGTTGAAGTTCAAGTTTGAAAGGCTTTTGTTTTGGTTATACATTTCCTTAAATGTTTATGCATAATTTTGAAAGTTTCCTCTATATTGTTATCCTTACTGGGTATTTGAGCTCACCCCTTTTCTATGTTTTATTTTTCCCAGGATGTGAAGAAGTAAGTTATGAATGACCTGCAGGGATATTATGGGGGGATAATAGTGTGGACTATGGAGACATTATGTTGTTGTAGTAGTTTTTCACTTTATGATGTAATGTAAAACTTATGAATATATCTAGTGTTTCCAAGGCTACAAAACCAATCTGTCTTTCGAGATTTGATCTTTCTTGTGATCATGCCAATGTTATGTAATAATGAAACGACTCTGGGTAACTAGGGTCGAGGCGTTACAGTTGGTATCAGAGGAAGTTTAGTACAAACCTTGGAAGCTAGATTTAGATAAACTCTGATTAGAGCACATAGATTTAAGATGAATTTTGAGGATTAGTATAGAAGAACATCCTAGAATTTTGGTATTGTAGTGATTTTATGAGTTTTCCGAGAAATACATCCCTGTCTGGATACGAGCAGGTAGAGGCGGCTCTGGCACAGATGTAACTAGGGGTAAAAACCGAAAACACCGCTTTGAGCTAGACTCAAACAGGAACTGGTGCACAACAACGGGCCTTGCTGCACTCTTGGTTATGACACTCCCGGGAGATATTCTTAGGATAACTCTCATTTTCTTTACAAATCATTATGAAGGGTTTATGAGTATATACTTTCTCAAAGGAGACATTTTTATGATTAGGGATTATATCCATAAACTATTTAATTTATGTTATGTGTTTTACAAGTTTGGGATTAGTTATTGTTATTCATAATCTAATCCAATGTATGCCATTGTTTAGAAATGGCGCCCAGTATAAGGAATGAGAACTCTACCAATGCACATGATACAAAGAGAAAGAAGGATCATATATTTTATGGTCTTAATCCAGAATTTACAAGAGAAATAGTCTCGCATGTATTATCATCATATGAAGAAATAATATCATGTGTTGATAAGATAAGTAAAGAGTTTACTTAGTCCTATGGCTTTGAAGGGAAGCAAGAGAAGAAAAGGATGGAAGAGATAAATATGGATAATGGGAAGAGGGAAAAGAAGAATTTTCCCATATGTGATAACTGTGGAATGAAACACTCTAGAACTTGCCTGAAAGGAATGGGAGTTTGTTATATGTGTGGAGGAAAAGGGCACAAAGTATGTGACTGCAAGGGTAAGAAAATGGTTTCAAATGTACAATGCTTCATTTTCAATAAGTTTGGACACTAAGCGAACCTATGTCTCAGTCATCAGACTATGCCGCAAATGATTCAATTGGATAATAATCAAGTTATGATACTACCACAGATGAAGAGGAATGATTCGAGTTCTTATGTTGATTATGTCAATTGAGTGTTGTATCAACAATGTACTTGTTATAATAATTATGGAGTATATAAGGATTGTACTGCAGTACTATTTCAATAAGGACTTGGGATTTTGTGGAACAAAGAAAAGTGACTCAATAGCAGGATAAATTTTTTGGAAAATATATGGTTGAGAGAATGATACACCATAATATAGTTCTGATACCGAGGTAGTGATTTTGGAATAATACATGATTGTTTTGGATAAATTATATTGGATATTCTTGACTACCTTGGAATTGATTAACGATTTGTATATTCCATCATTGTTGGGGTTTAAAACATTTTTGGATTGATGAAGTATATGCAGCATTCTATATGGAATAAGGGAGCATGAATGTAATCAATAAGGAATATGGTAATTCAGGATGTTTTAGTGTATTAAAAGAATACATGATGAAGGTATTCATATGCTATTATGGGGTAAAAAGGATCTACATTATGTTTACCTTCCTTATAAATGTTGTACTGTGAGTTTGGACAGAAGTATTTTGGATAGTTCTAGTTTGGATTATTTTGGATTGCCATAAAAGGACAACTCGGAGGTCTGGCGGCAACCCATCACATCCGGTAAGGCCGCGAGACTTGAACCCAAAACCGAAGGGCGACAAGGGTGTATCACCTACCACTGACCCACGCGATGTCTGGGATTAAATAATGTAGTTTTTTAACGATCTGGTAGATGAATTATAAATTCGTTTTTTTTTAACCCTATACGAATAGGATAAATAGAATATATTTTTTTCGTTCTATTATCTTTTAGAGTGAAAGATGAGTTTGTGGTAGATATTTATTAATGGATAAAACTCTAATTATAAAGTAAGTATATCTCCTTATAATCTTAGCCAATCTCATAAAATAATTCCTCAACATTAAGAAAATGAACATTGAACAAAAATGTTGTCATAGATGGTACCTTAAATCCTGACTAATTTATGGCTTTGGGATTGTTGGCCTTTTCATATCCATGTTCTTTACCTCTCTCCATCAGATAATTGATGGTTAGATTTTTCTTCCATATCCATATTTTCCTACATGGAACCCTAGTATGTGTTATTTTTGGTAATCTTCATACTTTCCACTCTTTAATTTTAAATAGAGGCCTCATTAATTCATTTTTCGATGTGGGATTTCAACTAAGATATTTTGAAACGTCAAAAAAGTGTTATCCTAATACCGTATGTTTTGTTGAACCGATGGTATTTCAAATCATTATAGATTGATGAGTTTAAGGACCTCAATTTTATACTTGTTTGTGATTGATGACATCAATCACTACCTATAAATATTTACGTTTTTCCAACAATTATATTTCTCGAATTGCCACCAATGTTCTCCTAATCGAGATCATAATTTGGTGGTGACCCTTTCATCTCTCTTTTCCTCATATTAAGACTAAATTTTAGTAACCCAATTTCCGATGTGGGTTTTCCCACAAATAATTTTTTTTTCAACCTTTTATTTTTGAAGAACAATTTCAAATTGCGAGGACGCTATTTATTGAAGGAGGGGAGAATGTAACACCCCATGATTTCATAGTGTGTTATTTCTTCAAAATAATTCAATAACATGCACTACATGCAACACCGAGTTCAATCGCACCATGACATACCAAACAAGCAATTCAAAAGAGGTTATGAATAGTATTAACTAAATTTTAAACTAATATATCCTTATAATTTTAGAATCCATATTACGAGTTTCTTAGACATAATGTATGAACCAATTCATTTTCAGTATTGCACTTTTATCATCTTTTAATAGTGAAAACTTTTTAAATACAATATTTTAAACTTTTTGACTAAATGGGGACATCAAAAATTTAAAATGAAACATCCCAAGCTTCTACGGTATGCTTCTCTTTGAATAATGTGATAGCGTGTGTTGTACGCAACACCGAGTTCTAACACACCATAACCAATCAAACTAGCCGTTATGAATAGTAATACCTACTTTTTGAAATTATATATATTTTATATTTCAAAATGGACTTCATTTTTGGATTCGGAATATCGAATTTAGCCTACGGTGAAATTTTGGTACTTTTCGGATAACTTTAATATTTTTATGAATAGTGAAAATTACTAAATTTTAATTAAAAACAACTTTTTTAATCAAAATAATTAATAGTGATAAATTATGAATTTGAGTGGTTTTAAAGTATATTTACAATATATTTTTACAATTTAATATAATGTTTGTAATTGGACAAAATTTTACAATTAAACCGAACATAAACAAGTGTCAATCTTTTGATAGTTATTATCTCTTAAAACCACGCTTTTTGTTTTGACAGCGGGAATTAATTTTAAATTAATTTCTGCAACTTCAGTGTTTTGAATTTAGAAAAATGGATTCCATATTTGGAATCAGGATGTTCAAATTTTTTAAATAGTTAACTTTTATTTTTTGACATTTTGAATAATTACTGCGGTAAATATTTTATTTACCACAGTTAAGGGTAAATCCGGTAAGGGTTAAAAAAATAATATTATAATAATACTAAATTACCCTAAAACGTGTCCTAGCCTTATTTTTTGATACATTTTCAGACATAGGCATATTTGGGTCGATTTTGGGACCCCATGGTGCCACTTGTAGGTGATAGGGACACTTTATTTTAATTAAGTTAAAATGAATACAAAAATGACACAAGCATATATCTTTTAGAAAAACAATTTGTACATAGGGTTATATATGTTGGATTTTAGATTATTAATTTTCATTAGAAAGATAAAAAGATTTAATACATAATTATTTTTTATTTATAATTTTTAGACATTAAATAATTGAATTTATTTATGACAGAAAGATGATACAGTAATTACTATAATAGTGAAAAATAAAAATAATTAATATTGTAAATAGCCAAATAAATATAATATGAAACTTTTAATGAATTAAAATAATTTTATAGGATAATATGATATATTAGAATTGATTTAATTTACTTTTTTAGAAGTAATAAATCTGTTATGAGTTTCACAAAAATCAACTAGTGAATAGTGTCAAAATTGACATAAAAGAGTTCCTAAAACAAATATTATATTATTAATTGATATTAAATTCCTAAAAATCTAACGTTCGGCCAAGATAAGTATATCATGATAGGTGTCTCATTAATGGAACACTTGGGGGTATCTTGGATGTATATAGTATGTTTATTAACCAGATTATATAAAAATACAAAGAGACATTGTAAAAGTGAAACTAATTAAGTTACAGTTAATACATAAAGATAAGGTTAATATAAGTACCCAAACCTGTCTAAATTTAATTGGTTCAGTTGTTTTCGACCCATACCCACCTTAAACTTTTAATAATCATCTTTGGAGCCATTAGAAACCGAATATGAATTTATTATAAATTAATATTTCTAGCTTTTCCAAAGGTGCCCCTCACCCTCTTATAAAAGGGCACTCCTCCTTCTCTTTTCTTCACACCTTAAAAACCATTTGGTTCGGCCAAAATCTGCCCAAATACACTCCCAACATCCCTAACTACAACCTAGAGTCCTTAGTTTGATCAGAAAGCCAACCTTTGGAGCCCTTTTGATCAAATCAAAAGGAAGAAACCGAAGAAGAGGTAATGATTTCACCACCCTTTTCCAAGTTCCTTTCTTCTTCCACTTCTTCTTCCTTTGTTGTTACCATTCTAAAATAATAACTCCAGTATCATATATATACTGTGATAATATTATAAATATGGTACAACCATATTCAATATTCTATCCACCCTTTGAATAACATGTCACCATACGTGTGTACGTACGACTTACCGTCTCCACGTCGTGGTGTAATTGTTATTCAATATATTATTATTTGGATGGGTATAATAATGATGTGTAACTAATGGAAATAATAAATATACCATGTTAATGATTATTTATATATTATATACCATCCATTTATATATTATTTTAATATCAAAAGAATGATATCATCGCTTGTGCGTACGTACGGACTACCGTCTCCACGAACGCGATGAGATTAATTCTCCATCGTATCCATTCAAGTATAATTATCATTTGATGATTTAAAAATTATTTTTAAGGAATTGATATCATTCTGGGTATGAATAATATACAACCTATCATTTACAAACATGGCTTACGTAACAAAACATATAAAAGAAAATGAGTAAGTTAACACCCGAAACAACGATAATACTAAGATATTATTAACAAAGCAATGTTAAAAGATAATATATGATATCATATTAATGTATGTGATTCTTGTATAATTTAATAACAATTATTTTACCATTATACAAGATGTTAACCTACCCCAACCAAGGAAAAGTACAAGGTAAGGGGTTTTCATCTCACTCCTTATTCCCGTGAGATTCATGCCATATTGCCACCATTACCTTTTGTGTGGTGTATGTACTGCCCATAATAATATTCTTTGTGTAATACACTCTAATTTATGTGTAATTACATATTCATTGTATGATACCTCTTTCATGGGTTGTATGTTTCATAAGTTACCAAATTGGTAAGGGTTATTTCACAATCTCTTCATTATCCGAGGTCGTTTATACGTAATAATCTACTGGGATCTCTTTATCATCCACATACATGTTTCTTACTAATGTATTTCAAAACAATTTTACTATTTACAAGAATATGGGTTAAAGTCATTTATAACCTTATGTGTTTCGAAATGAATCTTTCCGTCATTTTTCAAACAAGGTACTTTTAACCTTTTTGACAAATTTAAGGTAAGAATGTTTTTTTAACTTAAACGGCGAGTGCAGCTATTTACCGCCGTTATAAAATCGTCAAATCATCCCTTACAAACTTATAAGAATTTTTTTAAATTGAATGTATTATTTTATAATTTTCTTACTTTTAAAATGATTTAAAAAAAAGAGATATTTCTCTAAAATAGTTTTGATTTCATCTATGTCAACATTCTTTGATGGATTTTAAGCTTATTTGAAGTTGATTTATTATGATACAAAACATCCATATTTTATTGAAGGTTTTTTGCTATTTTTTACTGTGGATAAGTTATTCTTATGTCACTCATGGTTTTTGTTTAGAGTATTGACATTTCATAAGTTTTTTGTAATCCGAATGTTTATGTTATATTTCAACCTTTCATTCAGATGAATGTGTTAGACAAGTATGTTCCGGGTTGGGGACCGGTAAAAGTAATCCCTCCGGTTTAGTCTCCGGTTATTAGAGGAACTCCGATTTGGTCTCCGGTTATTAGAGGAACTCCGGGTTGGTGTCTGGTTATTAGAGGCACTCCGGGTTGGTGTCCGGTTATTAGAGGCACTCCGGGTTGGGTTCCGGTTACAGTTAGCCCCTAGGTCTTGGGAAGAGGCCTTGACAAAGAAATTAAAGTTCAGCATTATGCATTCCATCATTATGAAAGTGGTTATTGATATTTCATGTGATTATTCGATTAGTAGAATATCCATGTGAATAAGTAAATGGAATTATTTCATTTTACTTTTGCCACAATATGTTGAAGTTCAAGTTTAAAAGGCTTTTGTTTTGGTTATACATTTTCTTAAATGTTTATGCTTAATTTTGAAAGTTTTCGCTATATTGTAATCCTTACTGGGCATTTGATCTCACTCCTTTTCTATGTTTTATTTCTCCCAGAATGTGAAAAGTAAGTTATGAATGACCTGCAGGGATATTATGAGGGGATAATAGTGTGTACTATGGAGATATTATGTTGTTGTAATAGTTTTTCACATTATGATGTAATGTAAAACTTATAAATATATCTAGTGTTTCCAAGGCTACGAAACCAATCGGTCTTTCAAGATTTGACCGTTCTTGTGATCATGCCAAAGTTATGCAATAATGCACCGACTCTGGGTAACTAGGGTCGGGGCGTTACAGTAGAATATGATGAGGGACCTGCCAATATGAAATGAACATGATTTATTGTCATCCATTATTCCTATATGTGATCTTGTGTAATGGTCCTTGAACATTACTAACATAATTAACACATATCAAGATTCATATACTTATATGTATTTAAAAACAATTAAAACACTATGTTCATACTATCTAGGGAATTTTTTTTCACATCCCCATCAGTATAATGTTATTGAATATGTCAATGATTGATTTTCACCTTCCATTTATGGAAATATATATCACGGTACATTGATTAGAATGAAACCAGTGAAATAAATTACACATCTATAGTGATGTTGACATTTTTATTCTTGATAATAAATGAAATTTATAGAACTAATTATGGTTGATGACACAATAACGCATCCAAATTTGTGAGATAACATAAAAAATGTATTTTAATAAAAAATAATCATTTCTATGTGTTTATTATCATTACAACGTACCATATTAATCTATGGGTATGTTAACATATTTTTAGACAATAATCTCTGAATTTAGGAAATATCACATAATTATTTTGAGGAAGAGGCAGAGTGGGTGAAAAAATGTTTCCATTTATTAAGGATAAATATTATTTATATTTAATGACTAGAATAAATATTATTCACTAGAATGTTTGTAAATATATATTCACGATTTACTGAATGAGAAAAAATAGATAGTAAATTTTTTTCTGAAGTTGTCTATATAATTATAGGAATATATCATATGTTTTTATCTCTTGTTGTTCATGCCATAATTGATAAACATTTTTATTAAATAGCCAATTTATTTAGTCTGGTGAATATTATATAAATTTTAATTCACTAGTCTATGGATAGAACATTAATTTACTGAATTAATGGATAAATATTTAACAACATTATATTTATCATGTTAATAAATAAACATAGATAATGAAGTGTGGGCCAAGTATAAATCGACTAAAAAATTTAATTTAAAACACTGTAAAATTTTAATTTTTTTACACCCGTCAACCGACACCATTGATTAAGAAAACAAAAATATTAGTTTATATGTATTAAAGTAATTTTTGGGTTTCGTGTATTATTAAAGTGCATTTTAAAATTGATTAATATGAGAACCACACCTTATGTATATTAATAGAGTATTAAGATAATTTTGGTTGGTTGGTAATTATACCCAATATTCTCCTCTATAAATAATTATCCATTAAAGAAGAAAGTATTAAGGGTTTTCTTTCATGTTATAAAGGTTATATCTTCTTGTATTTATTTCATGAAATGTAGATAAAGAGGAAATCCTTCTAGAATGATGCGATCACATTTGCGATGAATGGAGCGACGTAGGATGAATGATACAACATCCCTATTATATGTAGTATCATTACTAATGTTTCAAGACCAAATATTTTCATGTGGATAACTACTAATGGGGATTTACTCTAGGTACACATCAATGAAGTAAATATGTCACGAACCAGCCTCAGTACCCTAGTAACCCGATAACAGAGCTAGCCCTGACATAGCCCGAAGAGCATTCCTGATCCCCATGGGTCGGCGACTAGCACCTGGAATCACACAACATGCAAGTGGGAACGATTTTTCCACAATAATGTGGAAGAAAAAGAATCAAGAAAGTATGAATACAAAAAAAAATCCACTGGGAGTAAATTACCAGAAAAAAGAGGCATAAAATCCCAATATACTACAACCCAAGTACTAAAAATGGGAAAAAAATAGCCCCAAGGTCCCTAAGGGCACAACTAACCAAAACCAAAGATCAACAGCTAGATACACTTCCAAGAGGTCCCGTCCCTTTACTCGATCCTAGAAGAAGAAAGTCTACAAACACCTGAAGGAAAATGTAGGGTGTGAGAGAAATCCTAGTAGGACACCACCAATGATTCCGTAACAGATGCCAAATATAGATTTTTGAAATAAAAGCTTCCAATTTTCAAATAAACAGGTTTGGCAATTAAAATCACATTTTTAACAAAACATGTTGTACATTTTTAAATGATGGAAAATTAATTTACGCAACAGTTTTACAATGATGGAATATTTCTAAAACAATGTCTTGAGTAAAAAATTTATATAAAATAGTTTTTATAAATTCAGTAGGCATGAAAGGCAGTTCAAAAGCATTGGTATAAATTTATATCTCAAATATAAACAAACAAGTGAACAACATGGTCATCTTCCAAAAGGTGCGATAGTATTAACCAGTTATAGGATTCTACACTCTCTATGTGAACTCATAAAAATTTGTATACACACGTCCTTATGAAACTGACCAAAGGAGACTCGCCACAAACCTATCGGGGATGTGACCTTCTGTAAGTATGTTTTAGAACGTTGTCGTAGCATAGAGTGTATCCAAATAACTAACTAACTACCTAAGGCTTTCATGCACTCTTACATGATGGGAGAACTATTTTTAGAATGCATAAAGTATGATCAATCCCATTCTTCCATTTCAAAAGTTCAAAATTCATTCCATTTAAAACCATAACAAGGTTTATTCAAAAACATTCCTATTTCACAAGATAAACCCAACGGGTTTCTATCAAATTATTTTAAGACATTTTCATAAGTTTGAAATGCATTCAAAACCAATTCCATCATTACAACATTTCAATTCCACAATTAAATTCAACAATTTAATTGAAAACATTTCCATCAAGTCTACAATTTAAATTAATCAATTTAAATCAACTTATTTTCCATAAACACACCCAATTCAATGGAATTGGGGTTTTCCCAAATTTCTATGCCAAAACCATTTCAAATAAATCAATTTAAAGGAATCCTGTTTTTATCAATTTAATTGAAAGAAACTTGAGCAATTGAATTTAAATCAATAATTGAAATAAATTAAGAAAACACATTGATAATAAATTTGGAAAGTTAGTATGGAACCACCTAACTCGATGGTTTTGACAAAAACCACAATAATTGATAATGCTCCAGAAAACCGGGTTTTTATTTCAACATCCCACACTAGAACTCTTCTCCTAATAAGATCATGACCAAAACTCATCAAAATTGGTACCACACACTTAGATCTACCAACAAGAGGCATGGATCCAAGAAACCGAGAGAAGAAGAGAAGTATATCTAAGTAGATCTAATAAACCAATCAAGAACGATGAAGGACGATCACATACCTCAAGAATCCATCTTCCATTCACCAAGTGAAGCCTTAGGATTGCCTCAGGAATGATGGGAGAACCTTATCTGACCTTAGAAGAAGACAAATCACAAATTAGATCTTCTTAGAAGGAAAAATGTCCACTTAGAGGCAAAACCGAGTGAGATACACAATTTAAGGATCTCATTTAAGTGGTCGCAAGGCTAGTTAATAGGGTTTGACAAACCATGCACGAGACGTGTGTCAGCTACTACCTCGGACACCCTTCATGCATGGTTTGGACGCACTGTTAGACAAATCGTGTGCCGCCCGTGCGGAAGATGCTGCCTCAACCTCCCTTCTTGCATGGTTTGGCTGCATGGCTTGACAAATCATGCGCCACTCATGCACAACTCAAAGTCCATTAGTTTTCCTTAAATATTCACCCAAATGCACCCAATGTCTTTACTCCAAAATAGAGGTACTTAGAAACATCAAAAGTACCTAAAAATGTAACATGACGTTACAACCTTCCCACCATAAGATATTTCTGTCCACAGAAAGCCTATGAAAAAGCCTCCAAATTTAAAATAAGTGGCCACTGATCTCTCATAAGAACCTCACTTTCCCATGTCTCATGAGAATCAGAACCATGTTTCCATAGTACACGGACCAGAGGTATCGTTCTACCACGAAGTACCTTGGTCTCAAAATCAATAAGCCTGACTGGTCGTTCAACAAAAGATAAATCTAGTTCAATCTCAAGATCACTCCACCTCACAACATGAGATGTATCAGAGAGATACTTTCATAGCTACGATACATGGAACACATTATGTATCAATGTCATTTGTGGTGGTAGAGGTAGACGGTAAGAAACTTTCCCCACAAGACCAATAACCTAAAAATGTCCCACAAAGCGAGGATCAATATTTTTTTGCCTCCCATGTTGTCGATGACCCAATTGGGGTGAAACACTCAAGAAAACCCAGTCACCAGCTGATAAATCTAAAGGTTAACGGTGATGATCAACATAAGACATTTAACGACTCTGTGCTGTCAACATTCTTTGATGAATCAACCGGATCTTAGCTGTTGTCTCTTGTCCAAACTCAGTCCTACCAATTAGCTTTCACCAATCTCCGACCAACATAAAAGATATTTACATGGATGGCCATACAAAGCCCCAAAAGGATCCATTTTGATCGCTGACTCATAACTGTTGTTATAAGTAAACTCAACTAGCCCTATATGATCATCCCAAGACACACCAAAGTCAAGAACACAAGCGCATAGCATATCATCAAAGATCTTAATAGATATTTCTATCTGACCATATGACTGTGGATGGTAGGCCGTGCTCAAATGAACCTGAGATCCCAGTGCCTCTCGAAAGCCCTTCCAAAAGCGAGAAGTAAACCGAGGATCCCTATCAGAGACTATAGCAGACAGAACTCCGTGCAAATGAACAACTTCATTCACATTGATATTTCCCAACTCCTCAACTTTGGTTTTATCTCGAATAGGTATAATGTGAGACAACTTGGTCAGCCTCTCAATCACAACCCATATCACGTTATTCTTCCTCTGGGTTTGAGGTAACCCAACCACAAAGTCCATAGATATTTCATCCAACTTTTATGTAGGTAATGGAAGTGTTCAAATTAAACCTGAAGGTTTCTCGTGCTCGACTTTCACCTGCTAGCATGTATAGCAACGAGATACAAACTCAGAAATGTCTCATCTCATACTTGGACACCAGATCTATCACTGCATGTCATAGAATATCGTCATGGTTACTAGGTGTATAGCCAATTGAGAGTTATGTAAACATTCCATCACATCCTTCCTTTCCGCAAACGGCACAACGTAATGGTTTTGATAACACAGAACACACTCTTTGGAGAACGTCCACTGGGTGATGGTCCCCTCACCATAAAGAGAGTCCCTCATTTTATGGAATTCATCATCCAGTTATTGTTCCAGAAGAATTAACGTGAGGAGAGAATAAGTCAACGGGACACTTGCTAAAGAAACATCATTCCCCTTCCACTGTACTCCAATATCCATCTGAGAAAAACGATCCATCAAAATCCACTCTTTTGAATATTCTTTCATAGCCTGTGATGGAAGATTCCTGCTTAATGCATCTATAACTAAATTCCCTTTCCCTGGGGTATATGCAATTTTACAGTCGAAATATTGTAGGTACTCCACCCAATGCCTTTGGTGAACATTCATATTTTTTTGAGAGAATATATAACTCATGCTCTTATGGTCTGAATACACAGTAATCCTTTCTCCATAAGGGTAATGTCTCTAACACTTAAGTGCATGAATTACTGTTGTATGTTCAAGGTCAGGGTTATGATAGTTCTTCTCATGATTCTTAAGATGACGAGACCCATAAAAAACAACACGATTAACCTATATGAGTACACATCCCACACCTGAACCCGATGCACCACAAAAGACCACATAACCTATCCCAGCCTCAGGAAGAGTTAACACCGACTTAGTAGTTAAGAGATGATTTAGCTCAAAAAAATAACTCTAAAATTTATCATTCTTGGAAAACATCACTCCCCTTCGAGTTAGAGTAGTCATTGGAGAAGCTAACCTTGAGAAGTCTTTAACAAACATGCGATAAAATTCTTCTAAGACCAAGAAGCTCCGAATCTTGAAAAAATATTGTGGTTGTTACCATGTCATAACAGCCTTCACCTTTTTAGGATCAACTGATATTCTTTGTTCTCACATGACATGTCCCAAGAATTTCACTTCCTGAATCCAGAAATCACCCATTGAAAGCTTGGAATAAAGTCAGTGATTCTTTAGAAGATTCAGAACTGTTCTCAGATGATGCACATGATCCTCCTCAGACTTGGTGTAAATAGGAATGTCATCCACAAACACCACCATGAATGTATCTAGATACTCACAGAAAACCACTTTCATCAAAGCCTTGAAAACTGCAAGAGAATTTGTTAGGCCGAAGGGAATAAAAAGGTACTCATAATGGCCATACCTACTTCGAAAAGCGGTCTTAGGAATGTCTGATTCCTTTATCCTCAACTGATTGTAACTAGATCGAAGATAAAATTTTGAAAACCACCTTTCTCCTTTTAATTGATCAAACAAATCATCAATTCATGGTAACATAAATTTTTTCATATCGTAATTCGATTGAGATTCCGATAATCAACACATAAGCGATGAGAACCATCAGCCTTCTTGGCAAATAAAACAGGTGTTGCCCAAGGTGTCACACTCGGGAATATAAAACCATTCTCAAGAAGATCATATGACGGAGACTTTAGTTCTTTTAGTTCATCTAGAGCCATTCGGTAAGATTGAAGATAAAATAGTTGACTACCAGGGATTGATTCAATAGAGAAATCAACATCCCTTACTAGTGGAAAACTAGAGAAGTCAGAAGGAAACATGTCGGGAAACTCAGTGATGAGTGGAGGAAGATCACCACACATTGAATTTCTCTCTAGATTAAAAGAAAACACTGATATAACATTCCCCAACTTTGGATAAGAGGGTCCATCTGTGCTTGACATTGGGTATCATTCTCCATGAGAAACAGGAGGCACACCATTGGGTGTAGTAAGGTAGACCCATCGAAGATAACAATCGATCTGAGATTTATTGGCAATGAGCCAATCCATCCCAAAAATTATGTCAAAAGATTTCACATCGAGAACCAAGAAACTTCAAACATGATCAACATCTGAGAGAGAGAAGACAGAAGAAAGACTACAGAGACCCTTCTCTCTAATTATACCAAGAGGTGTAGTAATATACATCACACAAGATAAATGTTCCATAGGCAGATTAAGCAGATTTAAAAGATGGATTGAAATAAAAGAGTGAGATGCACCATTATCAAAAAGAGCTACCACTAAAGACGAAGCTATAGTAATGGTACCTATCACAGTTGAAGGACCTGTATCAGCTACCTATGGAGGCTCTTCCACTGCGTAAAGAAGCTTCGTTCCGGATGCCTATGGCTGGAACCCTTTTGTACGTGAAACATTTGATTTCCCCACAGTATTTGGAGGTGATGATGATGCTGTTCCACTGTGGAGAGTAGAGAAGTGATGGAAGAATCTCTGTAGGTTCCCTAAACGTCAACAGGAGATACAGTTCTTGGGTGCATTAGTGCAAACCCTCTTAGAATTTCCTGGCTTCCCACACTGATAGCATGTCAAAGAAGCCCCTCCGGGTGCTACCAGATGTCTGGATTGACTCTGATGTCGAGAACTACCATGAGGAACGTCACTCTTTGGTTTTCCTTTAATGGAACCAACACTTCCACTAGAAGGGAATAGAAACTCCATCATCCATGAATTTCCTGCCAGGTCCATCTCAACTATCATTGTCCTATCCAGCACATCAGCATAAGTCTGTAGATTCAGTAGGAAAACCTGAGAATGTATATATGATCAAAGTCCCAACTCGAATCATCGAACCTTCATCCCCTCATTAGATACAATCTCAGTAGAAAACTGTACCAACTCAGAAAACCAATTTGAGTACTCAGTCACTGTTTTATTGGCCTGCTCAAGATTGAAAAACTCCACATCCTTGGCCAACTTCATTGATTCTGGATAGAACTTGTTAGTGAAAACAGCCCTAAAGTCTTTCCAATCCAAACCCTCATGTTTCCCAGCCATCACCATTGTTTCCCACCATCTCCTACATGGTCCTTCCCGAACGAAGGTGGCACACATAACCATGATCACATCATGTGTCTCCAAGAACCCAAAAAAAATGTTCAATCTTACTCAACAATTCCTCAACATGTTGAGGGTATGTGGAGACTTTTAAAACTAGTGCCTTCTGGCGTAGGAACTCATGGGAATGACATTGGAGAATATCAATATGAGGATTTATAGCCGGAGTCTGAACATGAAGTGGAGGTGGTGCCTGTCCTAGAGCATGGACAGTGTGAACAATCACCACAACTAGACTCGGATACACAGTAGGACTCACTTGCTGAGATTCAGTAGCATCTTCTTTTTGGATCCTATTATCACGTCTTCTCGAAGGCATGTTTCTACACAACACAAAAATACATTTGATTAACACTGAAAAAGAGTAACAATGAAAAATGTTTTTAATAGAAGGGATTAATATGATTTGGATTCCACTCTATCCAAATCAAAACAGGAAAAATACTAGAACTAATCCACAAGTCATATTTCCCTAACCAAACCTGGTGACATAAGGTTCATTATGGTGTGATCTGTCCAGACACTCAATCACAACTACCTCCCTTGTCCCAACAAGAATACTCAAATGCATACTGTCATCAAGTAAAGATGCTTAACCTGCCCTATCATACCACTTTTTCATGAACTAGAACAGGTAACCAGGTAACCCGATAAATGAGCTGACCCAGACATATCCCGAAGGGTGTTCTCGATCCCCAGGGGTCGGCGACTAGCACCTGGCATCACACAACATGCAAGTTGGAACGATTTTTCCACAAGAATGCGGAAGAAAAAGAAACAAGACAGTACACGAACAAAAGAAACTCAACTGGGAGAAAAGTACCAGAATACAAAGAGGTATAAAATCCCATTTTACTACAATCCACGTAAAAAATATGGTAAAAAAATAGCCCCAAGGTCTCTAAGGACAAAACTCACCAAAACCAAATATCAACAGCTGGATACACCTCTAAAAGGCCCTTTCCCTTAATCGATTGTGGAAGAAGAAAGTATACAAACACCTCAAGGAAAAAGTAGGTTGTGAGCCAAAGCCCAGTAGGATACCACTAAAGATTCCATAACGGATTCCAATTAAATATTTTCCAAATAAAAGTTTCCAATTTTCAAATAAACAGGTTTTTCAATTCAAAGAACATATTTAACAAAACATGTTGTAAATCTTCACATGATGGAAAATTACATTAAGCAACTGTTTTACAATGATGGAATATTTCTATGACAATTTATTATGTAAATCATTTATATAAAACAGTTTATATAAACTCAGTAGTCATTAAAGGCATTTCAGAAGCTTCTGGATAAATTTATATCTCAAATATAAACAAACAAGCGGGCAACATGGTCATCTGCCAAAAGGTGCGATAATATTAACCAGTTATAGGATTCCACAATCTCTATGTGAACTCAAAAAAATGTTTATTCACACATCCCTATGTCACTGGCCAAAGGAGACTCATCACCAACCCATTGAGGTTGTGACCCATCAGAAGTATGTTTTAGAATGTTGTCGTAGCGTGGAGTGTGCCCAAATAACTCACTAACTACCTAAGGCTTGCATGCGCTGATACATGATGGGTGAACTATTTAAAGAAATCTTAAAATATGATCAATACCATTCTTCCATTTTAAAAGATCCAAATTCATTCCATTTAAAACCATAACATGTTTTATTCAAAAACATGCCTCTTTCACAAGATAAAACCAACGAGTTTCTATAAAATCATTTTAAGCCATTTTCATAAGTTTGAAATCCATTCAAAACCAATTCCATCATTACACATTTCATTTCTATAATTAAATTCATAACTTTAATTGAAAAAATTTCCATGAAGTCCACAATTTAATTTAAACAATTTAAACTGAAAAAGTTTCTATAAACACACCCAATTCAATGGAATTTGGGTTTTCCCAAATTTCTATGCCAAACCTTTTCAAATATCTCATTTCAATGGAATTGTGTTTTTATGAATTTAATTGAATGAAACTTGAGAAATTTAATTTTAATCATTAATTTAAATAAATTAATCAAATAAATTGATAATAAATTTTGCAAGTCGGGACGGATCCACCCACCTCGAAGGTTTTGACCAAAACCACAATGGTCGAGAATACTCAAGAAAACGGGTTTGATTTTCAAGAACCAGCCATAGATCTCTTCCCCTAAAAAGATCAAGACCAAAACTCATCAAAATTGGTACCACACACATAAGTCTACCAACAACGGGCGTGTATCCAAGAAACCGAGAGAAGAAGAGATGTAGATCTAAGTAGATCGAGAAACCAATCAAGAACAATGAAGAACGATCACGTACCTCAAGAATCCGGCTTCGATTCACCAAGAGGATCATTTGGATTGCCTCCGGAATGATGGGAGAACCTTCTCTGACCTTAGGATATGACAAATCCCAAATTAGAGCCACATAGGAGGATAAACGAGGTAGTTAGAGGCAAAACCGAGTGAGATCCACAATTTAAGGATCTCATTTAATTAGTCGCATGGTTAGATCGCACAGTTTGAAAAAATGTGTGGTAGCCGTGCATTAGGTACTGCCTCGACCACCCTTCATGCATAGTTTTTCCACATAGTTAGACAAACCGTGTGCCACCCATGCAGATGCTACTGCCTCAAACTCCCTTCTCGCACGGTTTGGCTGCACGGTTTGACAAACCATGCGCCGCTCCTGCATAACTCAAAGTCCCTTAGTGTTTCTTAAAAGTTCACCCAAACACACCCTAAGTCATTACTCCAAAACATAGGTACTTAGAAACATTAAAAGTTCCTAAAAACGTAACATGATTTTACAAAACATAAAACTAAATAATCATTGGATGATCATCACCTACATTAAAGAATGCACTAAAGATCAAGGTATTTATACTTTTTATTTATTTAATTATATAATTTAAGTTAAAAAGACATTCTTTTTGTTCTGATGATTTTATTTTGGAATAATATTTGAAAAACATTCATTGTCCTTGAAATTTGAATCTTTTATAATATATGAATAACTCATCAAATCAGAGAAAACTATGTTTTCCATTGTGAAAAAAATGAATTTCAACAACTTTTGAAACCATGATATTGTATCAGCGGGGTCATGTTCATATTTATAATTATGTTTTCAATTGTTTATCATTAATCATTTAGATGTGGAAATTAATTTTATGTTTTTATTCAATATTTATTCTATAATTAATGTCTTTTATAATCCTCTTCATTTCATACCTATATAACTAACCAATATTAAAAATTTAAGAAGATATTTTTTGAAGAAATCATCCAATGGTGATAATAATTCTAGATAGGTAACATGAGGTTTTAAAGTGAGTACTTCTTTATGAAACATCATGTATCGTTGTTCATTTCACCAAGACATCCCTCTAGACACCATGCTGTTTTGTGATGAATACAAACCAGATGTTATAAATATACCACATGATGTCTTCCCATTGTGGTGAATAGTTTTATAGCACTAAACTGAATATATATTGCCTATAATCCATGAATTACACGCGTTTTCATGGTAGAAAACATGGGGTAAAGATAGGTTATGTAATTAATACACCACATGTATTTAATACTAGATGTGTAATGTTTATCAATATTGAAACATGAAGTTAATATTATGCATCCTTCCAAAACATCATATAAAATATAAATTTACACCAGAATATATCTCTAAATCCATAGTCATTTTTACATACATATTTTTTTGAAATGTACATGGTGTGTGGTTGGCCAACACGTAGTGTGTACATGATCTATTTATGCAGAAATGATAAAATGAATTTATTGCTCTATAAACCACATCATTGTGTGTTCCATGTGTTAATAATTTTACTCTTACCATCTATATTATATAATTCACATGTGAAATTAAATTCATAATTCATTTTATGAAAAAATATGAACTACATAAAATGTATAGTTATAACAACTTTTCTTCTATGAGGAAATTTAAAATCAATTCATGATACATTAATTTACATGTATTCCATGTTCTGGTTAATTTACATATACATTCCATGTCATTACATGATAAAATATTTTTTCTAAATGCAGCATTGATAGACTATTTGATATATCATTACAGACAGTTCATTTTAAAGACGTACTCATTGAGTTTCTGTCAAATATAAATTTGTGAACTATTTTTTTTTATTTTAAATAAAATTTAAATATTATTTTATTTAAAATAGGTACTGATGGGAAACATGATGAAAATTGGGTGGACTAATATAAACTGATTTATTTGATTAATATGATAATTATTTGGATTAATTCATTCACATTTTATCACATAGAATAACTAAATGATATTAATTCAAGCAAGATGTTTTAAATGTGTAATCATTGACTATGTATGATCGATCTTGAGAATTTAAAAGACCTATGTTTGTAATTTTTTATTTGATTTAATTTTATTGAAAGAATTTTTAATAATTTATTTTTAAATTAAATACCATGTTTTTTTCTATCTAACCCTCATTTATTATATAAGACATGAATGTATTAGTTTAGTTTATTTTATTACTTATAATTAATCCTTTTCCCCCTAAATTATGTGTGAATTATAATACATTTGTAATAAAAGATGTATTTGAAAGGAATAATGGAACTGTAGTGGATATGTTTCATATGGAACTATGATTATTCGAAATTAGGAAATAAATAGATTAAATTGTGTAATGATACAACTTATTCTAATACTATCATATGGAGTTTTTCCTCTAGTTTAAAGGTTGATTTATTATCCACACAATTATTCAACCATTAGATAATATCATGACCATGTCATATTTTTTTCAAACTTATTCATGCATTATTTTATGGATTAAATACCGATGTCACATAAATAAATGGACTAATATGAAATTATGGAAATAATATAAACTAATTTTTCATAAGTTGTTTTTTGTTAAATAGTAATCCATTATGTAAAATATACATTATATTAGCTAGACATGTAATGGGTAAATGACTAAAAATTCACGCATCAAAAATAATATACCTCAACATAATAAAAAGTAAGATTAGGCCTTTTATTACATTATTATGAATGAAACCATAGAACTATGTGTTTGAACAACCCATGATCAGAACATTAATTTTAAGAGTGAGAACTTATGAATGATTTATGTTGACTTAATCATTTAACATTTAGAGGAGTACCCCTTTATAGGCATAATGTATCTTAGAAGAAACTGTTGGGTTAAATATTTCTAGGGTTTTTGGATTGTGGATTCCACATAAAATATCCAAGAGATGGAAGTTTGTATTTTTCATACACTTTCATTCATAATATAATTAATGTAATTGACCAAAAACATTATTTATTTAGGAAAATCGGAATTTGAATCATTACCCCTTGAATATTATGGAAACAATACATTTTATGTTTAATGGTGAGGGATAATGAGACATGATAAAAAATTAGGAGAACTAATAGAATTAATGTTTGTCTGTCTTATGTAATTGGCAACCGAGATAGAACTACAATATACCATTTATTATCTTAAGGAGAATGAAAATTGGAAAAATAAAAACATGATGTTTGTTCCTTGATAAAGTATATTTCAACAAAAATAAAAATTTATTGATATGGTTTAATCATTTATGAGATGGATAACCATCAAAAAAAATTGAATTATGTATTGGAATCCATAATTTCTATTATTCAACCTAGTATGTATGAAAAGGTGAAAATGTTTTCTAAGAGAGATATCTAATGGATGATTCTTTTGTATTTTTTATTTTATTATAAACAATTATTAAATATGTGATGATATAAAATATGTAAACGGATTTACACACCATAATAATTCATTTTCATTTCATGTGAAAACAAATAATGTCTTTAAAAAGATATAATTGTCAATTCACTATATCATTGTAAACTAAGAGATCTGAATCTAAATAAACAAAATGGTTAAAAAATTAGGCATTACTTTTATCATTAATTTATATTAAAATTCAAATTAGACAGGAAATATTCGTTTATTCATAATTTATTATCTTTACCAGTAATATTATCATTATTCACCCAATCATAGATAAATGAAATTGATAATTTTATCAAAATTATTTTTCTATACTTGACCATCTATCTATGGATTGGTAGGTACATTTATATCAGAACCTTATAGTGAAAATAAGGAAACTATTGTTCTATGATAGCATAGTTAATAAATTTTAATAAGATTCGTTGTAGTGTCTATTAATGAGACAAAAGGATTCATAGGAAGAAGAATGATGTTGTACTAATTCTCTTCTTATATAGAAATAATGGGAACTAGAATGGAAATTATAACTTATTTATGATGAAAAAAATTACTTCCACTTATATTTTATTCATTACGGTTAAATTTTCCACTATTATATGAAAATAAAATATTTTTAGGATATACATGTGGCTATAATGAATTTAATGGTTATAGAGTGGAATTATAAAAGACTTGAGAAAGGGAGATTACTATGTCAGCAATGGGGAGCTCATTAAAATAGCTGATCAGGATCTATGTTATCACTGACATGGGGAGGGGTGAGTCGATGATATTAATTTTTTATAGTTTTCTTTCCTAATAATCAATTTTCACCTCCTATTGAAGAGATATGAATTGAAAGAAAATATAAAGACAAGATCAACCACATGAACACATGTATTAAACATGTTCATTACTCAATAAGAATAGTTAGTCCATGGAATGTTTTTTAAATTATAAAAGAAAAAAATACCACACAATATTGTTCTTTTTATGTGGTTACATCAATAATGGAGAATCCTTACAGTTACATTTAATTTTAATCAATTAATATTATATTTTCTCTTCACAAAGGTAACTGATGTAACATAAATTTTTATCAACCACTATAAAAACCATCAGCAATATGATTCAATATGTTTTCAATTTACTAAATGATAAATTTCACACTTTTTATCTTTCATGTACATCATATTTATTTTTTTCCCAGTAGTTGGGAACAACCTCCTTCTGTAAGATGCCTTTGTAAACCCATGAAGCATCCAATATTGTTTATTTTATTTTATTTGATCTTTATAATCCTTTTAATTTTTCATTAAGTGATTATACGTCCACATATTCATGTAATAAAATCCATTTTTCTAATCCAAACTTCTTTCATTCTACCTCCAAAAATATAGAATATGTTCTTGATATATTGTGAAATATATTCTTCACACACAATTTATTATCGATTTATTCCTTCTTGCATGTAACAATTTTCTTTTAAATATTAAAATCAAGTGAGGATTTAGTTGTGGTCATCATCATGTTATCAAACAATATATAGGGAATTCAGTGTAAGATTTTTGTAACTGTATATATCAAATATGGATATTCCTATCTTTGTTCATGAAAAATCTCATGAAGGGTTTTTTTCGAATGCATGTAGAAGGAGTCAAAGAACATCTCCTAGAATAATGAAGGTTTTTTGAACCCATGGACTTATTAATGACTATCAAAAGTATCGTATACCCATTTTGATTCTTCATCTTTTATAGTAATGTCTAACTACTAATCCTCCAGGTTTCATGTTGCATTTAATATCCCACAACTCATGGGAATTCTAGTATAATAATAATGTATTTGTAGAACCTATAATTAAAAATATTGTACCATGGGTTTCATTATTATGTGAAAAAAACATAGGATAAAAGTCTTCACAAATAACCTCTCCCAGTTATGATATTACCATGTTCGTGTGATGATAAATGCATTAAAATTTATATCAGGATTTAATTTGTGCATATCAGATGCACAGAAACCTCTAAAAACATTAATTCTCATTTGATAGTTTAATTTCTTAATTTATATCAATTTTTTACATCATATATCATATTTCATGTAGGAAATGATCATCCTAATAATAAAAAAACCTTAGATAAAACATGGAAATAAGAGATTTATGGCATGGAAAACATTTAGAGAAGTTTATGTAGGGTGATCCAGAGAATAAAAAATATATCATTTGATTATGGGACCACTCTTATCATCATCATTGAATGAATATGATATATTCATAACTTTTTGAATATATGAACTGTGCATCACAATTTAATATTTGGAATAGAATTTATACATTTTCAAATACTTCTATATCATACTATATGTTCTAACTGCTTTCCCGAGTCAGAATTGCGATTCAGTACCTAAACCACATTTCACACATTCCCTTATTGGGCTATTAAATACAAGAATATTCCACCCACGAAACACTATTTTCACCATGTTCCCATAACATGTAAATATCCCTACATGATCCCTTGGGATTTATATGGTCCACTATGGACATATACTCCCCACCTACTCTTATAGTCTACTAAGGATGACCGAAATTCATACTTATGTATTGGATATACGAGTCCCTTTTTTGGAATGTGGTTGGAACATTTATGATAATGACATACAAAAATATTTTTCAAAAAACAAATAAATTCCTTATGTATAAACTCAAATTTATTTTTCAGGAAATAATTATATAAAATATAAATATTTTTTAAAATTTTCATTTATAGTTTCACATCCTAATCTTCCATTAACCACCATGAGAAATATTATTTTTCATGGTATTCATGTTACATATTTATTTTTTTAACAAATGTTTTATCATAAATATAATTGAAACTTTTATTTTTAGCCGAGGACTTGTTTATCAATTATAACAATTAATTCATCGAAAAATTTATCCAATGGAACTTTGTAACCATAAATATATGGTTAATGTTTTAACTTATTTATGTATATATAAAATTAAATAAAGTTTAAAAAAAGTTGAATCCTCATGAAAAAATTATTGCAATAAATATATACAAAAAATTACTAACAATATTTGTCCCAACAGTCTAACATATTATATTTTGTAGTCAAACATTGAACATAAAATACAAAAAATATAAAAATATTACAATGAAATATTTATCCATAATTCTAAACCCATGTGAGTGAACAAATTTTAGGAAACAAATAATAATTTAAAAACAATACCACGATCTCCACAACCATTTAATTAAAAAAATTTATCATGTACCTTTTATATATACTTCATCTATGACTTTTATCTTTGATCAGAAAATCAACTGTATCCTAAAATAATTTTTTCCACATATCTACCTCTCAAAAATATTAAAATATTTTACACATGATTCAATAAGAATTTATTCATTTTAATATCTCTTTATAAATAAATGATTTCCCTTGAAAGGTAAAAAAATTCTAATCGATAGATTTATGTTAGAACATTTTTCTTCCACTTGAAAACAGTATCCAAATATATGTTAATGAAGGGATGGTTGAAAATACCTTATCCATGAAGAGGGTGAGGTTTTACACCCATGATCAAAATCAACACATGAAATGTTTTTTTCATCAATGGATTATTAAAAATATCCGCACCATGCACAGTTTTATGAATAAATTTCCACTTCAGTTCATTAATATCCATATTCTCTTTGATAATGTGCTATATTATTATAATTTTATAGGAATGATACCATTTCAATAATTTTTTGTGATAATTATATCTTATTCATTATCATATCTCTATAGTAGGGGTATTTTACAATAATTTTTTATTCCAACAGTGAATTTATTCACATGTTTTTTTTGCTTCTTGAGTGGAAACAACATTCTAGACATAAATTTTATAGAGATTCACCGAACATTTATTATTCCACTTCCTACTGAAGCATATTTATTCAAAGAAAAACTCCAATAGTTTTGGTTTTTTTATCATCTACACTCCCAATAAAATTTGTATCATTGTAATCAAATAGGTCAATATTTCTCTTGCTGTCATATTTAAACCCAAAAACTGTTTTCCCTTAATATATATAATTATTCTTATTCCATCCATGAGATTATATTCATTTAGATAATTTTTAAACCTATAAAATATAAAACAAAAAACACTATATTTATCTTTGATGTCATTTTATATAATAATAGTTCATTCAGGTTTCAAACATCATTACAATCGATATAATTTCCATATTCATCCTATAACACCATATTTCCCAAATAGATTGATGAGGAAAATTAATTTGAGTGATCCATGAGAAATATCTAAAAAAATCCTTAGAATAATTTTCTTTATATGTGAATATGTAATTCATGATTTGATATATTTTTTAGACAAGAATGAATTGCATTTTTCTTTGCATGGAAATCTTGAAAATATGATTCAACTACTCAGAAATCATGAAAAAAAATTATTTATCATTTACTATGAGTTTTATTTCATCAATATAAATAATCATAATGAAAAAATAATATGATTTTATTTTATGTAGAGTTTACTATCAACCCTTCCATTCATCAAATTCATCTGTACTAAATAAGTATATGATTTGGAATTGAGATATATTATAGATTTCATTAAACCATATAAATAATTCTTTAACTTTTACATATATCGTTCATATTTACCAACAATGAATCCCACTATTGTGAAATATTAAATTATTAATAAATATATCCATTAAAAGATATGGCATGACATCCATATATAAAATTGTATATCTTCATTTTGTGATGATGTAAATAAAGATTCTAATTTAATTTAATCACAACACTAAATAAATGGTCCTCATAATGTTAGTTCTGAAAACATTTATGTAATATTTACAAACAAGTCATTCCCAATTTCATATGACATCACAATTTTCATTAATCATGTTTCATAACAACAATTTTGTATTAATAAAATTAATAATGTTTTGTTTGGGTTAAATTTACCAAACATTATTCTTCTAAAGGTGAGTTATCTCTCTATTCATAGCTTCAATGCATTATTGATTATCTAAATATTCATAAACCTATTTTGGAGAAATTTTTACTATAATGATGGTTGTGATTCTAACTATAATATTTTTATTTTTTGAGATAATTTTTATTGATTACTAATGAGGTTACGAGCTTCCACTTGAATCCACAAAAAAGAACAAGATTAATGATAGTGTGCCTCATCAATAGATATATCTGTGTAATAATATTAAGCACAATTAACATTAAAATTGATACTATAATTTAATAGTATTTCACATTGATCAACATCACCCAATTCATCTTCAATTTCCTTCATATCTACAAATAAATGTGAAACATACTTTTCAGAATGATCAGAAAAATTTACAACAATTGATAAAAAAATATCATCCCTTTAATTATTATAAAAAATATATCATATGCCATTAGTTGGGAATACAAGAATGAATCCATCAATACCACTCATATCAAACTTATATGATTATCACCCTATAATTTTATAATGTAATGAATTCCAATAACCATTAGGAGTTTCAAGGTTTAGTATTTAATTAAATACATATCATAAGGGATAATATCATATTTTGTCCAATATAAACATAAATTATGAATATATACTACTACACTAATAACTTTCCTAAAACAATAATGAAAAATACCATGGTGAATCAATAAAATTGTTTCAATCTATTCCAAATTTATATTTATTAATTTTGAAAAAAGTATACTATATGGTTTGTATGGTTCAAAAAACTCGTGAAAAATGTCATGACTCTTAATATTATATTTGAATTCCCTATATGAATATTTCCTACCATTATAATTATGAATTTTTTGGATAGTGTATACAATCTCTTTCAATTCACTTATAGTGAAAATAATAAACATATTGAAAACCTATGATTTATGTTTTAAAAACATAATAAATTTAATGTGATTAAATTAATAAATAAAATAAATAAAATACTTATCACTATTAGTTGACTTCTTACCCATGGGCCCATAAATTCTAATGTGGACTGGCTCCATAGGACGAGTTGAATTTATTACAACATTCTAATGAATTGAGTTTGTAATCAATCATTTTTGGAATATAGAAAAATAAAAATATCATCTTCTTTCCATGTCAGTAATTTATAGAATAATTTTACAACTTTATATATTTCTCATTTTCCTTTGACACATATGCCCCAAAATTTTATACCAAATATTATTTTGAACTTTCGTACTCATATAACATGTAATTGGAGAATCCAAAAAATTGAAATATGATTCCCTTGTTTTGTTGGCCTCTCCTGAAAATTTCCCCATCTAAAATCCACTTAAAAAATAACCATATTTTCTAAACATAACACTTTAACCATTAATAATTTTTTTCAATCACTTAAATAATTGTTTTTCATACCGTCACCAAATAAGACACTTTTAGATTTTAAATTTGATTCCCCAATGATAGTAGTTCCAAATCCATTTATTCCAAAGGAATAACTATTTACAAAAGCCACCATAAATTATTTATAATCTTTCATATTGATCAAAAAATTTAAGTATCCTCTAATGTTAAAGCAATACTAACTATCTAATTTCCATGGTTGTTATCCTATTATATATTTGAGTGGATTTTCAATAACTAAATATTTTTATTTTTCTTATTTTTTATTATCGTGAGGCTTTAAAGATTTGTCTTACAATCTTTGGTATGCCACAATCAAGAAAAGACATCATGTAAAAGATTTCAGTTATAACTACACATATCATAGAAATTTTCCAATTATTTGAATATAGTTTCAATCATTAGTGTGGATTATGTAGGTTTTATGAATTTATTGACTGTAATCCCCCCTGAAAATCTTCCTCTAGTTTCTTTTGGAATCACTTTAATATTTATGAAAAATAAAAACATATTTTTGAATTCCTAAATATACAACAATAAATATTTTAAGCATAAAAAGTGTATTTCCTAAGAAAACTAACATGTTTTCAGGATTTTATTATCTACTAACCTTCACCTTTCATTCCATAAATAGTGGATATTTGATGTACACCACTATTTTGATTACCAGTTATATTTTACTATTTAATTTACTTTTTTTCTTAGAAACAATATAATTTATTGTAGTATTGAATAATGTTTTTAACTATAAATCTTTATAAAGTTCTCATTATTCATATCATCCATTTTATCTACATACAAGGTATTCAAATAATCTATGTTAATATAAAAATACGTCTTTATGAACACCATTTTCCTATAAAAATATACATAATTTATTGATTTACACTTCTTAGAACATTGACCAACATATTAACTAGGTGATGGTTTTTTTAATCACTTTCTCATATTTAATTTTTTTTACCATGATCTAAATCCCCCTCATTTACCTTTAACTATTCCCCAAGATTTTTATTTAAGCTCATCTTTTCATCAACCATTTTTTTCAGACAATCAATCTTTCAAAACAACATTGAGTTATCATGATGAAATTATTACTGACTATTTTATGAATGATTTTCTTTATCAAAATTAATGGATTTTATTTGATGTTTTAAAATTATTGAAAGAAATTATATCAAATCTATCTTTATCATAAAATACATCTTAGTTTCATCTTTAATTTATATAGACTTGATTGATTTATCACTAGTGGTTTTTTTAGAATTTGGTTTTGCAATAAGAAATTTTTTGGATGTATCATCACCAATGTTTTTATGTTCTTTATCATTATAATTATATTTATAATATAAAGAAAAAATTGTCCTTTTTTATTTAGATAACCAGTAATATATTCCCTTACAATAAGACATGGATTTGTAGTCCACATTCTTAATTTATTTTATTGACATTATATAATCATAATAATGATATTCATATTTTATTTGTTAAGGATAATTAGAAACATATTGTCCAAAAGATCTAATATAAAAAAACATCATTGGTAACATTCCTATGTAATTTTATGTTCTTCTTTGACCATTTTTAGAAAAAAATACATCATTCCATAATTTTCTTACTAAACATTCTTTACTGTCGCGACCAATGGATTCTTCTATAAGAAAATTATTAAACATTTAATTCAAATAATATTTGAAGGAAATTTCTCAATCCTTATTATCATTTTACATCTTTACGTTATCTATTTTAATATCATATATTATTAAAATAATAATGAGATTATCCATAGATATATTCTCAAGATTCTATATTTTATGGATAAATCTTTACAATAAAATATTTGCGTGTTCAAAAAGTATAAAATGTCAATTTTAGTGAGTTTAAATAGTATATAATTTCTAGCTCTCACAGATTTCCCCAATTTTTTCTAAGAATACACTATCGATGGAACACCATCTGAACAATGTTGGAATCCTTCTATAAAACCCCATGAACTTCAAAACTAATAGAATATATATAAGGAAACATTGTATCATTCTAATTATGATAGATATTTCTAATGAATGTAGTAATCAACTTACTATTCATAGAGTTATGAACATCAAATGGAGATTTTTTATCATAAAACCTTAGAAATGTTCCAATAAAGGGACCATTATCATTGATATAGTTTGAATGGACCAATGGTCATGAATAAAATCTTTTTAAATTATACTTGTCATTAAATACTTCTATTACCATTATATTTAGACATTGTTTGTCAATTCCATTTAATATTAAATTAAAACTAATGGAATATTTCTATTTCATGTGAATAAAATTAGATTTTATGGTATATATCTATAAGTCATAATATGAAATGGTTAAAAACATCAAAAAATTTCAATAAGATATACACATTTCATTAAATCATTTATGAAAACATTATTCATTGTTATCAAAAAAATGTTTTGTAATTAATTAGAGACATTCATTTATAATAGATTTTTAAGAATAATATAAATTTTCCTGATAGAAAAATTCATTGAATTTAGAAAAAATTGGTATTCCATATAATTTATATGACTTTTTAATGGTTTTATATAATAATGAAATTATGTAGACATTGTGTTATTTGGAACAACATCGACAAAAATAGATCCATGTGTCTACTAAATATAGTAATTGTGTATATATTAGAAATGTATTAAATAATAAATGCTGAAAAAATTGAATAGTATGTTTTTTTCCAAATAGTTCATCTAATTGAATATTATAGGAATATAATGATATTATCATGTATAAATAAATTTCAGAAGATTAAGGGATATGAATTTATCTAATACACTATGATATGTATTGAAATTTTATGTTACTGATACATGATTAATAGTAGATGAATATAATATAGATCCAATATAACTATGTATACACATAATTAGAACATAAAGACATTATTTTGAAATGTAGAACCAGATAACATCTTATTGTCTAGAAAAGTGGGAATACTAGTTATTAAGTGAATGTAACACTTATATTAATTTTGTTTAATTTTATCTATTATTGAATTAAGGATAAGGTTATATGAAATTAAAACATATTACAACTAGTGTTTTTCATATCAATGGTATCTGAGTATGCTTTAGCTTTTGATTTTTCTTAAGAAGAATATTAACAACACCCTATTACTTTTTTGGTTATACAAAAAGAAATAATTTTTTTATTAGTATTATATTCATAGAATCAAGACTTAATCATGATTTTAGGATTATATCATGGTAATAGAATATGGATTCTTGTTAATTACACAACAATATTGCATGGATTTGAAGTCACAGTAAGTGAATTAGCCACAAAAAGTTGTTTCTTTACCAATTCCAGTCATTAAAAGTTTCTAGGACAAACTGCTATATCTATACTCAAATGAAGACTATTTAACACATGATAACTAACCAGTTATTAGTATTTGGATCAACATAATGTGGGAGTACTTAAGATTTGGTTCTTATGGACCAACTACTTTCTACTTTAGATTTACTATATATTTATGAAATTTAATATTAATAAACAATTTATCAGATGTTGATTGTTATTATATATAAAATTATTATTATAATATACTTGACTATCAGCCTCATTAAAATTTTATTGTATTAGTTCTCTCCTGCTATTATATCCATGAGATTCTAGGAAGATATCAATTATATATCAATTACACAGTTAAAATTATGACCTATGATTGAGTCTAATTTTTCAACTCTCAAGTGTGTGTGCACATATAATTGGACAAGGATTCATATCATAACGTTCACACATGGGGATCTATATGAAGGTATTTTATATATATAGTCACATCAATATGAATTTTGGATGATTTTGTGTTATAATATATTCCTATTTTCGATCATGTGTAGTGGAAATTTGACACTACGATTATTATTAATACATAACATGAACCACATATTTAGATGTGAAGAAAAACATAAGAGAAACTATGTTCATGGTAAATATGGTATGTAAATATGATATTAATGAATATGTTGATAAATGATTTATACGTTCTATTTGTTGAAGTTAAAATATTTTTTCTCAGATTGGAACGAAACCATAAACAATACTATGTCCATAGTGACGTAAAAATGTTCATTTTAGATTATAAAATAATCATATATCAAGAATTAAATATTATGAAACAATAATTAAACATTTTTTGAGGTATTATGAGAAAATAGATCATATTACACCAGGACTATCCCTATGTGGTTGTTGTTGTTGTGACAAGACTTCTTCCACTATGGTTTCCTTAACCCATTTCATGAGAATACTCATTGAATATAGGTAACAATCAAAATTACATTAATTAAGAGGCCTACATGTTCACATATAGTACTTATATTTATCTTGGTTAAATAATAATTATATTTAACAATTATAATAAGTATTATTACCCAGATCAAGAGTTAATATTAATTTATGACTTTTTAAATTATTATAAATTTTTATTAAAAAGTATTATAAATTTAATTTTCTAATTATGTGAATATATACTATTTTTTTATCCCTTATTAATTTCACCAAATTAATAATTGTTTTTATTAATTTAAATATTTATTTATCTGTGTGAATATGTATTGTATATACTTATAGAAATTGGATTTATCACTTCTCTTCGGACGCCTCTCCACCTCTTGTCCCTTTCGGCTAGAAGGGGATATGACCATCTCCATCAGTTAAGGGATATTCCTATACCTCTACCCTTATCCCTTTTATATGTTCCCCCTCCTATGACTGGTTTTCCATTAAACGATCCAATGCATTTTTCATATATGTGATGGTTGTTTTTTTGTGGGACCATGTAGGTTGGTTTGGTATTGTTTGGGGTGGCTTTAATCACATATGAGGATCCATATATTAACATTTTAACTCTTCATATAACTCCCATCATGAAAGACCCATCTATTTTATAGTGTGATGGATATTTATGTGTTTCTGGTTTGGGATGATGGAGTGATGTTTGGTTCTTCAGGTGGTTACGTTTGTTTCCATTTTGTGGTTTAAATTTTTATGGTCATGGATATCTATCGAGGAACAATTTCATTGATACTAATAATCCTTCCTTTTAATATAACACACCATACTCCATTATGATTTCATTTTGTGGATTTTATTGGAGTTTTGGGATTTTTAGGGTGGACGTGTGACACTTCCTGGAGGTGTGACCTGGGGAAATCCTCATCCGATGAAGGTGGTTCTTCATGGATGGAGTTGTAGATGTATGGTTTTTCTATCGCATGGGTGGTTTTATAGTGGTTGGTTTTGGTGTTCCAATAAATGGAATTGTTAACTATTGAGGCCCTAGGTTGATCCCAGCAATTCTCTTTCCTTAGGATTCTGTCTCTCTTCTACAAATCGATATGGTGTGATAGTCTCCATGAGGTTTTGGAATGTGATTTCTGACAGGTTGAGGGTATTCCAAGTGTTTCCCCCATAGGATATTCATTAATTGGATTATTACTACAGTAATCTATATGGCTTTCATCATTATCTGGATATGGATGGTTGGTTATCATGATGATAATGTTGATTTTTTTGATGATTTTTTTCATTGTTATTAGTAGTGGATTTCATCATCAGAGTTCACCCAATTCCACGGTGATGATGATGCTGGAAATTATTACTATCTGGGTAGGTGGTTCCAGTAGTTTTTCATATTATTAATTTAGTGATTGGTTTTTTTGGTCGATGGTCATGGAATGTATTGATTTTTTATTATATGATGTGACTTTAGATGATGTTTTGTTTATCAGAACATGTGCATTCCTCATTATTCCAGCGACATAAAATATTCTAGATATGAATTTATAGTGGTCATCTAAAAATTTAATTTTATATTGGTTATATAAAAATATTAATTATGAACATGGTTTGACATGGTAAACTGTGATTTTTTTGGATCATGGTTTGTATATTTCCCACTAAACAAAATCTTATTTTACAAAAAATAGATTAGGAGGTGAATATATAAATTTTTTTAATTGGTGAATAGAATATTTATTTATCGAATAAAAAATTATTTAACACCAATATATTTATTCGGTTACTAAATAAATAATGTGTATGAGAAGAGTATGAAGTCTAAGAACAATGAAAATCATAATATTGAAGACTTTAAAATTGAAATTATCATTGTTTCAATTATCATACACCATGTAATTATATAATTATTTTTTCAATGAATGGGTTTACTCATGGGTTTAATATTTTTTTAAGGGATGATGTGAAAATTATTAACCTAAAACACAAACATTATGTGAAAAAATTAGATATAAATGGAATTGTGACTGGTTGACCATTATGCACAACATTATACACCCAATAGAATCATCTCTCAATTGATAACATCTTTAGATTTTTCTCTAAATCTGGAGAGATTTTTGTTTCATATTTTTTTTTCTAATCTGACAATGATAAATACATAATCCTTTGAAACTAAATGGATGATGCTTCTAATCCAAGGATTAGTTTTTGACAAATGGTATAACCATTCTGGAAACTATAGTACCCCCAAGGATTTTCTGAGATCAAATGACCATATGTGGATCACAACTCATGCTAGTCTATATTGGTTCATCATAAACATAATGAAAGTATTACCAAATTTCATTTGGATGATCAACAACTACATCAAAGACATAACTCAGCATTATTTAATTCACTCATTTTATAAAATTAATTTTAAAATTGATATGAAAATGTCCATCTCTTGGTTCAAGTGACCTTATTTGTAAGTATTGAAGGGTAATTTTTTTAACATGATGTTTAAATATTGAATAATATGTGAATGATCTATCAAATAAAACTATAAAATGTGTTTTACATTGGATCAACATGCACTTCCACTGTGTATGAAAACATCTATATTGGGATCGAGATCATTCGTAGTAGATCCAATTGGAGGATTGGACTAATTATAATTACATACATTGAAAATATAATAGTTATATTTAGAATGGAATAATCTAATAGGGTATTGTTTCCATTTCCACACAGTATATATCATTCCATTAAAATTTATCCTTAGACAAACCATGAAATATTGGGAATGAGTAAGATTCCCGGCGCACCCATGATAGGATAAATCATGTATTTTATGTTATGTACTAGGAATTAAGTTCACAAGCCATTGAGAAAGGTAGATATATTTCTCATTAATCCATGGAAAAACATTGTAATGATTTGAAGTTTATCCTTAAGTATATGATGAAAAAAAGATATGTTTCTGATATATATAAGAGATGAGGATCATGTATATTGGTCATAGTGAGTATCTTAAGAGGTTGGGGGGGGGGGGGGTAATTGAGTACCAAATAAAAATTTCTTTCTAACACATGTATAAATATAGTCCCCCAAATAATTGAAATAACATAGTTAATCATATTATAAGATTGAAAAAAATTCTGATATATTAGAAATTTTGTCAAAGATCGATTAACTCTAAGTTAAAACAATTATGGAAAACTACATTAACTTTTGAAAAAAACTTCTTTAATCAAATCCAAATAAAAAAATTAATTAGAATAAACTATCAGAGTGTTAATTTTTTTAGAGTTATAAATTGATTCTGTTTTAAAGCATAGAAGTGAAAAAAAATTCATCAAGACATGGGTAAACATATATAAACAGATTTGCTATGATATCAAGTATCTTCCAATAATGTTAAATGATACAATTACCATGTTTAAAATACAAAGTAAAAGATATAATTCTTATAATGAATAGATAATTTATATAGAGAATATAAATATGTAGTGGTGATATTGATTCTTGGTCTAATGTATTCTGTAGCTTAGGACTCCATGGCTGTAGATTGAGTTATAGCTCGAGCTGTGTTTCTTAAATTCATTGTAGAATAGAGTGTTATGAACTCTATTATTCTTAATGTGTGAAAGAATTAAATGTAATGTAATATATACTATTACTCTTTCAGGTGTAGGAAAGATAAAATGATTAAGTTATAAACAAGTGTAACTATTTATGTTTACCTGAATATATCATTGTGTATCTGTGTGACTATTAACTCTACATGTGTGTATGAATCGTATCAAACAAGGTAGTATTATACTTCATTTAATATTTTTATACATTGAGAATCATTCAGATACTGTTCTCCTCACATGGGATTACTTACAAAAACATTAATTCATATTTGTAATATTTTTTGAACAATCATTAAAATAACTATTAGTGTTATGTTTTATAATATATATTTTAGAAATGTTTTAATTTAATTGTTTATAGATAATGGGGGTGAGTCCTATTGAATGGTGAGATAATATTTTGTGGATACATCTGCTGGCGTTGAGTCATGAAAATGGTGAGTGAGGTTAATGGTAAGTTAGGCTCAATGAAGACCCATCTCAATAGAAGTTCATCAAACAATTTTTCAAATTTGGAAGTTGATAATATCCTATAGTGAGTCATCATATGGTTGTATGTCTTTTCCATACTTTGTCAAATTACCATCCATATGGATACTCTTGTCTAATAGTAGGTTTTATCAACAATTTTCAAAAATTCAACGGTTTGACATTGTAGGGAGTAAGTGCTTCCCACACTTAACTAACATTTCATTTCAATGTCGAGTTACCCATATTGTCGAATCATTTGAGATGCGAAGTATTTCTCAGACATAAACAGAATTTTTCCAACCTACCATATATTTTAAAATACTACCATAAATCCAACAATTATTTAAGAACTTAATAAACCAAATTTTATAATAATTAAAATAAGTTTCCAATAATCTACCCCATTTGGTGATCACAAACCATGGAATCATATATATCATTGATAAATAGGGTATCAACAGATATTTCAGGGATATTAGATAGAAAACAGTATCAAAGAAATGATTTTGTCAATGAAATATTTTAAACACACATGTAAATGAGTATTATTAATTAAGTTATAGAAAATAATACTATATAAACAAAAAAAAAATAGACAACATATATCCTTTTCCTCCATTTAAGATTATCAAAAACTAAAAATAATATAGGAGAACAAATAGAACAAAATATGAATTATATAATTACCATAAATAAATTCAATAAATGTATACAAAAATGTTGTAACAGAAATAGAGAAAACAATCCACATCAATGAAAAACAATCTATTGTTAATACTTCTCAGGGAATGTAGAAGGAATAATGGGTTATTTTCCTTTCATTTTTTTGAATTAGATGGCTTAGTAGAAGAACCTGAGGGAATTTGGGGGATTCATATAGAAACATCAGTTAAATAATGTGGCTTTATAATATTTATTGGGCTTAAATGTTGGATAAATTCTATTGGAGATAAAATGAGTTGATGGAAATGAGTATGGAAATTAGCACTAGGATCTATGGTTACATTAATCCTAAATAACATTGGAGTAAAATATAGAGGATTGGGAGTTGTTTTAACTAGTATGAAATCCCGATCCACCACTTTTATTCCATAAACATGCATAATAATATTTCCACCTCTCTCTATAGTTCTGAATAAATCCTTCTAATCATCAATTAACATATTAAGCTCTAGAGTCAGTAACTTCAATTTATTCACTTTCTCTTTAAATGATTTAAAAGTTGAGGAATCCTCTAATTTTTTTGGTAAGACAATTATAATGAGCATTCATATCATGATTTGTATAAACTTGAGACATATAGTTCATAATGTATTTTGTTGTTGATGGTATTTTAGTTTTTATGTATTTCATATACACACTGAACAATGTTTGTATATGATCAATGTTATGCCGAGTTTCTCTCAAACATTCTTGAGGAGGTTCTAGAAAATCACTTAAAGCCATAATAGTAGAATGAAGCTCTTATCTCAGAACATATATAATAATGTAAAAATCTTATTTGGGAGGAGCCAATTTTTAAAAAAAATACATGGATGTAAGATTATTTACTCTCTCAATTAAGGAACCCAATGAGTCTACAATGGTATACCTCATATCTTAAACAATATATTTCCTAAATTCTATCCCATTTTCTAATCTTCGATTTCCACTTCTACTTAATGAATGTAAATCATCATTTTGGGCTGGGTATGTGAAATCAAAATCCCTAGAAAATTTCTTTAATATTTCTTATAATTTTTGTTAACCAATGTCGGTTGATTGTAAATCCATAAGACAAAATATGAGAAAAAATTTTATCTAATGAAATCCAAGTATACTCTTCCAAAAACATTAAATGGAATTAAGGAATGGTAGGGGCTGGTAAGGGTGTAGTTGTTTTAGACCTGGTAGGCACATCTGATGTAAATATATCTAAATTACATATAGACTTGATTTAATCTTCTATATATCCCTTAGTATCTCTTACTGATAAAAAATAATGTCCACCATGATTTGGTAAATTTGATGCAAACATATCCAAATACTTAAACATTTGATCAATCCTACCAAAATAATATGTACTAAGAGATTCTACTCTTTTAGAACAAAAAAATATAGATTCAACTATATATGGTAAAAAACTAATATGCACAATAGATCTCTATAAAAACACTATATACTCAACAATATACTATTCAAAAACTGTCTCCACATTAGCTGCAAGCACACAAAGATCTACACCAACAGTAGGATAAACTGGGTGACTATCTAGAATTAGATATTTACCCCCTTAAATAATGCTCCCTTATATTCTCTAGTTGTTGTAACAACTTATTCAAGAGGGATATATCTCTCCTCAAATCAAGATAAAACTAGATAATATAATAGTTCTTGAAGAATCTCAACATCCTCAACCCTAATGCGTCCACAAGGACTATTATGGAAAGAATCTCTATTACGATCATCTCTATATTTATTTCCATCTTCATCTTATCTATATTATCCTCCTACTTTTACATTATCCAATTTTCCATTTTCACCATTTCTATTTTACTCATAAAATTTGGAAGAACCCTTAAACTGATCCTCACCGGACACTTCTATTTTATTCTCCATACTTCCTTCTTTCAAGAGGGTCACTTTGGTAGGGATTGAACTAGGTGTAATAAGAGTAACATGATATATATATAGGGATATCTATGTTAAATATGGTTTACATCCTTCATCCATTTATAATTAATTTTCCTTATTACTAAAGGTAACAACCTTCTCCTCCTCTTATTTAGAATACTCAACAAATTTATCTGGCTCTATGCTAAGATACAAATGATTTTTTTGTCCATATAGATGATTTTCATGATTAAAGTCATCATAAATCCTTTCAATATCAAAAATACATTTTTTGAAAGGGGTTCCAAATAATCATAATTCTTTTACAAATCACTTGTGTGATGAAAAATCAACAAACGTTAAGTACTGATTCTTCATTTTCATTAATTAGCACCTTGGACTACATCATTGAATAAATAAACATTGGGTTGATAATTAAATATGATCTCGAAGATGTGTTTCACATGTTCATCATTTGAAGAATCAAGTATATGAACAAGTTTATCTTTTCTCTTATTCTAATAAGAACCAAAAGATATACATCTTAATACCTTTTTATGAAAAAGTTACCTTTCCTCGGACAAAGAATATGATGGATAAAAATGAATAAAATCTGGCATTAACAATCATATTTAGTAGCCACTAGACTTTTTAATACCCCATAACTAGTTAAATCACCCAATAAATATTCATATTAAAATTATCACTATCATCTAGAACATTTCCTTGAAAGATATATGAAACTTCATCATGTGGAAATATCTAACAACTAGCCCACTATCATGAAATAGAAGGCTTTGTATCCATTATCCCAGTTCTATTCTATTCTTCATTTCCCTTGAAGCTGAGATCAAAAAACTGATAAATTTGGTATACCAATGTGAGATAGAAGGGTCTTTGGTTATATGAAAAACATTCTACCCATCCCTGGTATTTTGAACTCCTAGTACAAAATACTTTTTTAAATTTAATGACATTGCCTAAAAATATTTTTTGGGAACAAAATTTTTTTTTGAAAGATCAAGGGTTCACTAGTATATGACTAAGCTCACCATTCTACATATTTAGAGAAAATGAATTTTCTAAATAGAAAATTAAATTACTATGAACACTAAACATGGAGAGAGACTTGGATGGTTTAGGAAAATAAGAATGAACGTCGACGATCAGAAGAGAACCGTTCTCAACACATATCGATATGGAAGGAGAAAAGGTGCAAGTATTAGAATTAGAAAAAATTTAAAATTTATATCATTTAGAGATTTTAGGGATTCATAAAATCTAAATTTAAATACCATTTAATTATAAATGAAAAACTAAAGAAATAAACTACTTTTACTGATCAAAGAGAAATGTTGAATTAAAAACTAACATCACTAACTTGAAAAGAGCCAGTAGATTCAAATGTTGAGTAACTCTAATGGTAGGTAATCTCCAATGGTGGGAACCTACAATAGTTATTAAACTCCAATAGTCGGTAAAATAATTGGTGGGTAAACTCAACAGTGGATAGAGTCAACAACGGATAAACTCCAATGGTCAGTAAACTCATGGTGGCTAAACTCAGCGGTTGGTAAACTCAATGGTAGTTCAAGTCCACATTGGCTGAACTCAATAGTGGGTCAAATAAAGGGTGGGTAATCTCAAAAATGGGAAATATCAATGGTTTGTAAAAATGTAGTTAAACTCAATGATGGTTAAACTGAATAATGTGTCAACTCAATTTTGGTTCCCCTAAAATTAGGATTAAACAGAATTTATCATTCTTAATTCATGTTTATATATATTATTCTATCAAAATTAAAATGACTATTTAATATATCAGAAAAATAATGTTCTATAATAATGTATTAATGATTTATATCACCCTTTTTCAAAATTTATCTCAAAAATTAATGTCTTACATCAATGTTTTTTGGTCTAGATTGAGATAAAAGGTTCCTAGAAATTTATACAGCACTTTTATTATCAAAATTTATAAATAAATTATTATAATGGAATTTTGTACTCTAGTAATGTGTGCTTCGTCCAAAAAAATGAGCACAACAGCTACCTAAAGGTATCATATAATCTTCGATAGTATTGTGTGAAATAAAATTCTATTTCTTACAAGTACAAGAAACTATAGACTTTCCCCAAATCTGAAATGTTCAAGAGTTTCCTTTTATATATAATAGAAACCACAAAAATCAACATCTGAATAACTAAATGAATCAAAATTTGGTCCTCTAACATAGAACAACCATAAATAGGTTGTATATTTGAGGCAATTGGAATTTTTTTATAGTAATTAAGTGTGATGCGTTTAGGTTTTCTTCAAAATGAAAACACATACAAAAAATAAACATAATTTCAGGTGAGTTAGTAGTTAATTAGAGTAGAATTAATATCATACGACTATAACTATTTGATCCACTAATTTCACATCTTCTTCAACATCCAATTTATAGGTGTAATCATATGAGTATTACTACACTTAGATCTATGAAAATTAAAAAAAAAATAAATGGTATTTAGTATATTTACATGCATTTGAAATAATTTATTCCTTAATTTAAAGAATCTAAAAACCCAAGAATTCTTTTAGTTAACCCATTAAACTCATTTCAAATACATTTTTAATAATTTTTGAAAAGTCAGTACATTGTGATTTTTTTTAATATCAAAAAATAACAGTCTATATAAATTTGAACAAATAAAAAATCTTTTGAAATACATTTTATAAATGGGATTGGATAAGCAATACCTTGTTTAAATACATTTTATGTTAAAAAGAGATTATGTTATCATACATGTGTCTATGATATTTTTTAAACCTTATATATATTTTGGTAACATGAATACATAATTTGGTAAATTTGGATTTTGGAACCACTGGGGTTTTGTAAAAAATATCGTCAACTATATACGTATTCAAGAATGAACATTTGATATCCATCTGATGTAGTTTGAAATATTGATGTGCTCCATAAGCAATAAGTATTCTAATGAATTCATGTCTGGATACATGTGTATAGGTTTCTTCCAAGTCTATAACATATTTTTAACTATACCCTAGTTCAGTAAGTATTCTAATGAATTCATTTAATGATTATATATATTATTTAGAATAGAGAATTTGAAACTGAGAACATCGATGTAATTATCCTTACGATTACTATTATTCCATTGTTCAAAGGGGTTTTTAATTAACATAATTATAATTAAATCTATATTTACTATATATAAGAATGTGTTCAAAACCTCTACCCAAAGGTATATAGGAATGTAATATTCCTTAATCATAGTATAAAATATTTATAAATTTTTTCCATTTACTCTTTCTATAAATACATTCTACTAAATGGTCCTATAATCATCGAAGTTATGGTTATAACAATTTTTGGACAAAAAATTCAAATTATTTATTTTCAAACTCACAACCATGGTAACTTCTTAAGGTCTTAATTCTAAGTCAACATATGTTTTCCACATATTTAACATGCTTGGTAAAATAAAACCAGGATTCACTTTTGTGTGAAAAAAGGAATACCCACGTACACATAGAAAATTTATATTCATGAATATATACACAGTGTATCCCATTTAAACATAAATATCTTAATAGTCCAAAAATTTCCAAGTTAAACAACTCAAGACTTTGATAAGTAGAAACTCCTTTCATTTATTTGAATGATATTTTGTGTTATTTCACTTTTCATAGGGGTTATATAATTTGTTATTTAAGAATTCATGTTTGTGTAGATCCCTAACCAACCCTTTCCTTGTAATCACTTTATGTGAGTGAGTATTACAATGGGATAGTAACCATTTCCAAATCTAAGATTCTATATGAAAATAACTCAAAAAGGAACATTTTTTTGAAATCAAATAATAAATATTAACACCATAAATATTTTCATTTTTCATGGAAGTTAATATTAAACCATCGTTTTAATTAAAAACATTAAAATAATTATTTTCAAACCTCAAATGAAGATAATCATCACATAATTGTTAGATTCTTTGTAAAATAAATTTTAAAAATTCAACAAAAATAACTTTATATATGAAAACTGAGTTGGTGTTACTGATTTTTCAAAAGCTATTGATCATTTCATTATCATTGTCCCAAAAGGTGAAATGACCACCATAAACCTTTATGATGTTCTTGATGCTCGAGTAATATTCTTCTATATTCCTTGAACAATTGTTATCCACGCACCACAAATTCTTATAGAAGGTCTCCAAGAAGGATTCCTAGAAAAAAAATCATTATACCAAATATGATTTTGGTACCCATATTTTATTGTTTCTAGATATGTTAAAAATAAGGGGTTTAGGAACCCATATATTGTTATTAGGTTAAATATAATTATATTTAATACTGTTTTAAATAAAAAAATTATTTATCCCACTTGAATAAAAACTAGTAGTAGGATATATAGAATTATATTTAGGAACAAAATTTCTCTTCATAATTATTTATTCTTTTGTTGGTAATATTGAACTATATTATATTTTGTAGAAATTGTTTCCTAATATTAGTACAAGTGTTTATATTATATGTATAAATCCATCTATACCTATATTTAGTTTCTCAATTTACAATTAATATTCCCTATTTTCATTAAATAATTGATCATTATTTTATTTCTCTATAATATGACAATATTTATCATTAATAGATAAAACATGCTGTTTTTTCAGAGCAATTAATTTTTCTTTAATATCATTTAACATTTCTTCAATAATATTATAGTAATAAAATATTATCTATTTGGACATGACATCATGACTTTCACTTTCAGAATGACAAAAAAACTATAAGAGATACAACAGGTTTCTCATAATTATTTTCTTGAAGAACATGTTTTCTCTATCAGACTTATATTCTAATTCACTTGTGTGTTCCTTAGAGGCACTCAATGTGGATTCCATTACATTTTTACATTTTATATAATTTTTCTCATATATACTATTTTATTTAAAATTAGAATAGTTGTACTTAACATGAACTATTTCCATATTTTCCTAACCAATAATTGAATTTTGGTTGTCATATCTTTTAAAGACTTTTTACGATTCCATATATTACCAAACATTCATTTTTAGAACGGTTTCATGAATAATTTATTCTTCTTGAAAAATTTCCTAAACTTTCATGCCAGATAGACCATTTCCTCATCACTATCGGCTGGTGACTCCTCATCACTAGAGACTGTAGGATTTACCTTTTCTTTCACTTTTTTGTTTAGATTCCGTAGTATTGAATGCTTTATATTAGGTACATCATCTTCTTCATGGTGGAACATAAGTTCTTCCTTACACATCATAAACCTCCCAATCAATTACTTAATTGGTAGTTTATTGATGTTATAAGATCCCCTTAAAGAAACATATTCCCCTCTCTATCTCTCTAGAAGGTATCTCAACAGTCTAATAATTTAGTCTTTATTTTATACTAGATTATCCAAAAAAAATTAATATTGACTATATCATTGAAACTAAGATCAATATTAGAAATTATCTCAAAATTTATCATTTTTAAAGTATAATATATAATTTTATATGAATTCAATCACATTTCATTATATTTTTAATTAAAATATGTTAAATAGAATAAGTATCCCAATTCCATAAGTATTTTTACTGGAATATATCTTATTAAATTCTATAACCCATAAAGAGTAGAAAATAAAATTCATTGATTTTAAATTTTTTTTAAGATTGTTTATTTGCATCATCACAATTATTATTATCAATATTTTGTGACACATAATTATCCTATATTGTAGAGAAAATTTCACACCCCATGAATTTAATAATCATTTTCATTTTCATTTTCACATTAAACATAGTTATTTATATTAATTACAGGTGGAATGTTTGTAGTAGAACCCTATTGTATATTATAAATTTAAGGAACTAAATTTATAATTTACATAATTTAAAAATGATTAAAAAATAACTAAAATAAAAATTGAAAGTATTTTAAAAAACCTCAGAGAAATTTTTTTTTTTAAAGTGAGTATCTCAAAGGGGGTGGGGTGGATTGAGTGCCCAATAAATATTTATCTCTAAAATAAGTTTAAATAAAATCCTCAATAAATTGAAAACCCACAATTTATAAGAATAGTGGGTCAATAAAAGTTATAATCTTTTTATAAATTTCAGAATGATTGTTTATGGCTCAGTTAAAATAATTATAAAAATATACATTATCTTTTTAAATAAATTAAATTTATAAAAACATTATATAAACACTAATTACAATTTAATATTAATTTATAAGACATTTTATATTTTAAAACAAAATCAATATTTAAAAATCCATGTGAAACCAACAAAACCAAAAACATAGTGGGAAGAATTGAATAGGTTCTGTATCAAGACGAGGCCTAATCCTCACCACTTGAATATCACGTCCTTTAAAAAATATTATATAAAATAATATTCTATACACTATCCACAACCCAGATCACAAATACACCCTCAATGTAGTTCATTCCACATGCGGACATCTTCCATGAAACTTGTGGGAAAAAATTGAACACCTACCTAGAGGTACCTCTTCCACAACATGCGGTTAAATATGATTAATGGGAATTGATAAGGTAGAGAGTATCCTTCATTTAAGGTATAATATATAGTTCACATGTTTAATATAAGAATTTAAAAACACACTACTCATAATATAAAGATAATATACAAATAAATAGAGCAGATAAATTTGAATAATTGATATTATTGATAGATTTGATGTGCTCTAAATGTCATGACTCCATTGCTGTTTCTTGAACTAAATGTAATGTTTTTTAAAATAATAATAGAAAATAGTGTCCTGAAATATTTTATTATGAATGTGTGGAGGAACTAGAAATAATTTAAGCAACAATATTCCTCTCTCTTGTGTAATAAAAAATATCAAATAACTCTGAAAAAAGAATCACATTTTACATTTACTTCAATATATTTGTGTGTATGGACATGAATATTAACACTATATGTATGTATTAATATCATAAATTAAGATATTTTAATACATTATTTAACAGAATCATGTAGGGAGAAACATATGGTTTTGATGATCCTCGTACTGGATGAATGGAATAAAATTGAATTAATATCTATAAAGGTTTAAGAAAACTCATAAAAACAACTGTTGGGATTAAATTTGATAATATATCCATTATAAATATTGTAATTTAAATGATCAAAATAGTTATAGGGAGTCTTCTTGAATTGCAGGAAAATATCTAGTGGTGAATTGGTTTCGTTGTGAGTCATGAAAATAGTGTGTCAGGATAATAGTAGGTCAGGGTCAATGGTGACTCATATTAGTGGAAGGACATTCCAAAACACTCCCAAATTTGGATATGACTATGTTCTGATAGGGAGTCATCCCATAGAGATAGGCCTTTCATGTACTAATATAATCTTGAATCATGGTGGTAACTCTTTTATAATGGTTGGTCTATCCCATACGTTGTCAAATTACTATCCCGACGGTGACTCGTCTCTAATAGTAGGTGTTCTAAACAATAAACCAAGCTTCTCATCATCAACAGTGAGACATTTTTTGTGGTATGTATAAGGCCCCAGCCTTAAGGCTTACTATGTCTTGAGTTATTACATGATTACACATTTTGGATCTTTTCGGGTTTAGAGTTTTAGAGAATTAGATCATAAAACATGCATTACATTCCACATATTAACAAAGTGGTAACATAAAGATAGTATTCATTTTTCCCATCAACAGAAACATATTTAAAATAAAACATGGATTCATTATTGACACTTCCTGGACACTATCATCATATCATGTACCTTTCCCTTAACCTGTGAAAAACATTTCAAAAAAACATGGGATGAGCATAAAAAGCTCAGTATGGGTTATAAAAATATGGAAAGGAAACATAAGTTCATATATACATAAGAATGAAATCATACGTTACCCATAAAACATAGGCACTTTAACATACCACATCAATTCATGAATAAATCCTAGAAATCATAAGACATAAAGGTAAATTGAGGCATTCATAACATTCTTACGTAGGGAGTAACCCTCTTGGTTACGTTTGGAATACCCATCACAGTATATTCCCTAAATCTCTTCGGAGAAACCTTAACCTTTCACTCCTTCGCGTTACCCAATGCATTGGATAGCTATATCGGGCTCACCCACCTTTAGTTTATCACGGAACCACCCGTCTTCATAATAATGCCCAAGAACCTCAACATAATCGTATCACATAAAACATGCATAAAGGAAACATAACATATCCACCTTTCAATCACAAGATATCAATACAAAACATTGATATAAAAACATTATGAAAACCTTTTTCAATAACAAAATAAAAGTAAAGTAAAACATGGTATTTATTTTTCTTTTAAAAAGGTATGGCTTTTAGAGGAAGCCGAAACTCAAATAATGGTCACGGCGGCGGAGAAGTCGTTGTCACCTCATACGTACGACAAAAACATTCCCTTTTGTTGTTTAGTAAAACGCTTCGTATAAATAAGATTCCATTTGGATAAACGTAAAATTGAAAGGGGTTTATACACCGTATAAAAGAAGGTTGTGTATAAAACAAAATATGCCTCAATGAAAGGAGATTGAGACGAAGTCCCATACCTCGGGTCCGATATGACTTGATTGTTCTTTAATCTCCTGAATAATAAACTTGATTTAATTTCTACTTGTTTAAGAGCCTTTTTAATGTTCATTATTCCTTTTATATCACTTATTGCCATGTAATGAACACTATGTAATTATTTAATTTAATAATGGTGGTTTTAACGATCATTGATACTTGAGTCAAAAATAAACCCTTTATAATTACAAGTTGTTCATGTATCCATTATATCCAGAATGGTATTCATGATGTAGATATCATAGATATCATATATATCCAGTTCATGAATGCATTTATAATATTATATAACATTTAGAGGTAAGAAATGAAATGCATCGTTCATGGAGACGGTAAGCCGTATGTACGCATGAACGCTACTTTCATTTCTATTTCGTATTTTATTGAATGGAATCGTAATGATATAAAGGTATATTATAATTTAAGTATAATATCATATATAATATCATAAATCCATCATTTATATGTCCCACATATGGTATTTAATGAATCGAATCACTTTGAGGGGGTGGTAGTCCGCATTTCATTAAATGAAGATATCACGTTTACCCATAATGGAAACCATAAAGGTATGACCAAAATGAAAAATACAGAATCTTAAGAAAAACATAAACATATTATATATCATATATAAATATAGTGACATCTTAGTGGCCACCTTTGAAGTTGTTATATGAGTTTTGAACAATCATCGTTTTGGGAGGCGGAAATTCGCCATCCACAGAAACAGTATGCTCTTTAACCATTAGATGGAGGTGTGTGTAAGTGTATCTCGAATCCTTCTTATAACAACATCCTATTATATTTAAGATACTGGAGTTTTTACAAAATAAAATAATAAAAAGAGTTTAGGAGGTTGGAGAAGTAAAATAAAACAAAAGGACTCAAGTGAAGACATTGCCCTAAAATCGGGTAACTCCCTTTGGTTTGAGCTCAAAGGATTCCTTGGTAAGACTTCTGCCCAAAGTGAGGATTGCCGGAGTAGTATAGGGATGTGGAGAGACGAAATGGACAGGGGTTGGCCGAGCCAAAGGCTTTGGGAGTGTGGGTAAGGAGGTAGAGGTGGGGGCCTTTTATAAGAGGAGAGGAGGGGCACTCTTGGAAAGTAAAGAAATGTTACTTTATTTGAAAAATGATTTTTGGATTCAAAAGGTCCCACATTTTTATAATTCGAGTTTAAGGTGATAAGGGTTATAAATCCACCCATCCAATAGGTTTTGGACATGTGTAGGTCTTAGATTTTACATTATCATTCCATTTTATATAAATCCGTTATTAATGAGGTAATCGATACATCATCATGATGTCATAAATAATTTAATAAATTTAATGTCTAAAAATTATAAAAAAATATCATGATGTGGGAAATCCTTTTAGATTTCTAGTGAATATTTATAGTCCAAATGATCATTTATGTAGACAAAATTAAAAAGACATTACTTAGGTGATACATTCTTTGTCACATTTAACATTCTTTAATAATAAAAAGATAAAAAGTCACTTTCTCACAAAAGTGATTCCATGGGGCACCCAAGTTTGGCAAAAGTCATACCATGGTCGGACATGAGACAACCAGTATCCTTAGGGCACATGTTGTGGTCTTTTTGTATTATTATGATATCATTTTATTATCTTTAACTACCTGATTACTCGTTAATCAAGATAATTAAAGATAATTACCATCATTACTATTTATAATGTCCAAAAACAAAAGAGTATTGATTACATAATTTGGACCATCTGATTCCAAATATGTTATCCATTTTACCAAATTCCAAACACAGAAATTGCAATAATTGATTTAAAAATAATTCCCATTGTCAAAACAAATAGTGGGTTTTTTTGAAACAATATCTATGAAAAGTTTGGCATTTGTTTATGACCAATTCCAAAGTGAAATTAATCCTAATGACCACCAATGGATTAAATGGTAAATTTATATTCAGATTACACTTTAAGACCACTTAAAAGGATAATCTAACAATATAATTAAATTAAATGAAAAATCAGTTTTGATGTAAAATGTAGTATTTTTCTCTATTCATTAAAAAATGAACATTGTCAGAAAAATACCAAAAATTTATCCAATGTAAATTTAAATATACCAATCATAATTAATATGTTTATTTTTACAAATATATATTATAAAATATCAAAAGTTTGATTTAAAAATGGTTTTCCATCAAAAGGCAGTAAAACAATCTTTTAAGAATATTAGTGTATTCCATGCATAAGATTGTATTTATTTTCATTTTAAGCCTCTAAAACACTATCTTAATTATTAATATACATAGATAAAAATATCTATTATTAATTACTTACTTGGTATGTTACAGTATGTGTTCCCTAAACCTAGTCAAAATTTTAATTCAATAGTAATTTAGTCCTTCTGGTGCCTCATATGAAATGGTGTGCTTTTCCCAGACTGAACCAGTTTTTCAACAATCTACCATATAATGGAAAATGTAAGCATAAAACATAAAAGTAATTAACAATATAATAATAAATAAACAAGGTTGTTTGGATCATTAAAACATGGGTTCCAAAATAGTCATGTAGGGTTATACAGATGCTAGAATTTAGATATATTAGATTGATATGATTTAACTGTCATGACATGTATTCAGTCTCAATAAAGGACCTGTGAGCTGTGAGTGTTCAATGTATCCAGTTCTATGCAATACTACTATAAAACCTAAATATATGGTGGATTATTATGCACCCAATTTATATTTTTTATATAAAAATTATTTTTTATTTTCTAAAAGTGTTGTATAGCGAGTCATACATTCACAAAATATTTATTTTAAAATAAATAATATGTCTTTGTGATTTATTCAAATAAATCATTGAACTTATTTGGTATGTGAAAAATTTCATGAGAAAATTATAAAAATAAGAAAACCTATATAATATAAATATATAGTAATGAATTAAAAATATTTAAAAATTATAATTAAACCATGTTAAAGATTAAACAAAACACATTTAATTGAGATAATTTTTTTATTTTATATTTTGTATATATATTTGAACTTGAAATTTAGAAATTATATGTTTTTAATATTGTAATTTATTCTTTATTTTTAAATTTATAATTAAAAAATTCTCCAAGCATAATTTTTTTAATTTTTTTTGAAATAATTGGTTTTTAGATGAATAGTGAAAAATACAGTTTTCTTCCAAAACAACACACATTATAAGTTTAATGTTATATAATTAATGCCTAGAATTTTAAAAATAATTTTTATTGGACAAATATGTATTTATGGATTTAGATTTAGTAATTAAAAACAATATTTTAATCATAGTAACCCAATTTTCAATATTTAAGAACATAAGTAATATTTGATTATAATATAATTATTTATTCCACATCATTTATTTTAATTAAACATTGTAATGGAGATATTTTATTTTTTGATTATTTTTTGAGCTCACAACTTTTTTTTAATAAACTGAAATCTGACATTAAAATAGAAACAAAATCCTAATATAAGTATGCACAAACAATTTGAGATTAAATTAATCTTTTTCTATGAAATAGTCTCACATGTAATAATATTGGTTTTATATGCCATTGAAATTCTATTTGATAAAATTATTTTTATATTTTAAATTAAAATATCAAATTTATAAAAAAAATTAAAATTTTATTCTCGTAAGAAATACTAATTTCCATTGTTAAGAATTAATTACATGGTATAAGTCTAATTATGGTGTAATTAAAAACAATAAGAAAATCCTTAAATCACGTAAAACTGTTACTGAATTATTGTTAGGGAAGATTTTATTCAAAATTAAAATTCACACTCAATTGTTTCCCCATTTTGGATTCATTTACGATTAAATTATTTCATTCCATTGGTGTAAAATAATTGAGTATCACAATACATCTATTTTCATGACTCCTAGAAGGGTCACAATTCTACAACATAATGCCATACATATTCAATCAGTTATATTCCTAAATAAGTGCCACTTAATGTTTTATTTAACCCTTTCATACATTAAAGGGATATTCAGGACTTCATATTTTCTAATACCCTTCAAAAACCAAAGACGATTCAAATAATAATAATTTCATATATATAAGTATCCTGCATCAAATTAGTTTTTCTTCATTGATTTATAATTTTACAAACCCCAAATCCATTATAACATAATTATTTATTTCTTATTAATAGGATGAAATGTTATTATAATAATAGATGAACTATTATTTATTCCACCACGTCCACCTAGAAAAACAAAACAATTTTGATCGCTTGAACATGGAGAGTACCACAACCATGAAATAATGTTTTTTTATCTAGATTTAAATTATTTTATCAGAAATCATTTAATCTGATTCAAAAAATAAATAAAATAAAAAAAATATAATTATTTTTATTTTATAATGTAATTATTTCAAAATAATTATTTTCTCAATCGTAATCACCAATAGAATAATAATTTGTTCCTATTTGAGTTAGCTTTTCCACCAACATGATCAATGCTATAAAATTATAAAAATAATAACCATGATAATTTATATATTTTTTTATAATAATATTTAAAAAATGATTTTATTATTGTTATAAAAAGGCCAGGTTACTATTCAATTTATACTGACAAGTAATTAGATAAGAATTTTTTAAAGAAACATAAATTATAAATTTAATACAGTAAATGACCTCGGAATAATAATAATAATAATAATATATTTTAGGGGATATTAGTATCAAAATTATAAAACAATCATAAAAAATTTACTAACACCAAATGTTACTAATATTCCTTAATTAACTAATATATTTTACAAAAACTATTAAAAGTTGTATATATAAATATATAAAAAAGGTCTTTTTATAAAATTCCTCAATTTTTTATTAATATAGTTAATTTTGTTTGAATGGAGTTTATATTATGATAGACAATTCAATAATTCCATCCAAGTGTTTCATTGACTCAATTTCATATTTTTTGGGGCCTAGGTCATTTTTATTATTTTGATATTGGATAAATTCATAGTAATACCATTTAAAAATTATTTACGGTGTTATTAAATTTTTTATATGGAAATAACCTATCTTTATAAGTAATATGATTTTTTAATAAATTATTTTCCAAACTAATATTTTTGATTTTGGTAAAAAAACTATGATTCTTACTAATATATCTTTCTCTTCAATACACATGACTTTCATATCAATTTTTTTAATGAAATAAAAATATATTAGGTCTATTTTATTCATATTATATCCATTTACATATTTTAGAAAATTTAAAATCTTTAATATTTTCTCTGATGTGGGTTTCCTTTCAAAGAATATTAAAAACCAATGAAAATTGTACTTTTCAAAATGAAAAAATTATTTTCAAATAAATATTTATTAGTTTATCCATTGTTTATTTCTAAGGGTATAATATTTTTAAAACTTATTATAAATTTACAAAAAATATTATTATTTCCTCTTACAAAGGGACTTGAATGAAATTTTTATATTCAATATTTAATGAAAAATGTTTGAATGGTTTTTGTGAAATATTTTCCATTTTCCGCAATGATTCCTTTTGTTTGTTCCATTAAAAAATTTATTTATCAGACTCTAAATTCCATAACACCCCATTCTTATACGGTACACTTCTCTTTGAATAATGCAATAGTTTGTGTTGTACGCAACATCGAGTTCTAACACACCACAACCCATCAAACTAGCCATTATGAATAGTAATACCAACTTTTTGAAATTTATAAATTTTATTTTTCAAAATGGACTTCATTTTTAGATTTGGAATATCGAAATTGTCCTAGGGTGAATTTTTGGTATTTTTCTGAAAAACGTCATTTTTTGATGAATTGTGAAACCACTTAGTGGTAGTTAAAAAAACTGTATTTTTCATAAAACATAATTTTACCACTTCTGTGAGTGGAATTTCAAAAATCTGAGAGACATGGTTAATAACAAAGAGTAAAATGTGCTTCCTTGAGATTAAAATAATTTTTGTTGAATAGTAACTTTTTACTATTATTTACCGCGGTTAAAAGTAAATAGGGTAATTAAGTGTAAAAATGATATTAATATTACCCTAACACATGTACTAATTCTATTGGACAAGTATATCTCGACCAAAAACAACCTTAGGAATAAAATATTATCATTTAGGTCTACTCGGATTAGATTAGGACATTTTTTATTATTTAATTCAAAGAAGAGTTAAAAGAGTTAAAATCAAAGTTTAATTACTAAAAAAAATTTAATATAGAGTTAAACATAAGCTAAATTCGATTATAAATATTAATTAGAAAGATAAAACAATTTCCTACATAATGATATTTTATTTATAATTGTTTGACATTAAATAATTTAATTTATTTATGACATAATGATGATGCATTAATTACCATAATAGAGAAAAACTAAATTAATTGATATTATAAATACCCAAACAAATATAATTTGAGACTTTTTATGAATTTAACTAACATTATAAGTAAATATGACATGTTAATAGTGATTTAATTTACTTTTTTTGATGTAATAATTATTTTATGAGTTTCACAAAAATAAATTTTCCAAATAGTGTCAAAATTGACATAAAAGTGTTTTTAAACAAATATTATATTATTAATTGATATTCAACTCTTAAAAATCTAAGGTTTGGCAAAAAGACTTATATCATGATAGGTGGATCATTAATGGACCACTTGGGAGTATCTTGGATGTACATATTAATTTAATTAACCATATAATATAAAAATACAAAGAGACATTGTAAAAGTGAAACTAATTAACTAAGAGTTAATACTTAAAGATAACGTTAATATAGTAACCCAAATTTGTCTAAATACTATTGGATGAGCGGTTTTCGACCCATACCCACCTTAACCTTTAAATAATCCACTTCAGAGCCACTAGAATTCGAATATGAAATTATTATAAAATAATATTTCTAGCTTTTCCAATGGTGCCCCTCACCCCTCTTATAAAACGGCAATTCCACTTCTCACTAATTCACACATTAAAAGCCTTTTGGCTTGGCCAAACCCTGACCAAATACTCTCTCAACCTCCCTCACTTCAACCTAGAAGCCTTATTTTGATCATAAATCCAACCTAATTATCCCTTTTGATCAAATCAAACGAAAGAACCCGAAGAAGAGGTAATGTTTTGACCACCCTTTTTCATGTTCATTTCTTCTTCAACTTCTTCTTTCTTTGTTATTCCCTTTCTAAAATAATAAATCCATTATCTCTTATATACTGTGATACCATTATAAATATGGTACAACCATATTCATTATTCTATCCATCCTTTTAATGACATGTCACCATACATGAGTATGTACGGCTTACCGTCTCCACGTCGTGGTGTAATTGTTATTCAATATATTATTATTTGGATGGGTATAATAATGATGTGTAATTCATGTAAATAATAAATATAACATGATAATAATTCTGTATATATTATATACCATCCAATTATATATTATTTTAATATCAAAAGAATGATATCGTCGCTCGTGCGTACGTACAGACTACCATCTCAACGAACGCGATGAGATTCATTCTCCATCGTATCCATTCAAATATAATTCTCATTTGATGATTAAAAATAATTTTTAAGGACTTAATATAATTCTTGATATGAATAATATAGAACTTATCCATAATACACATGTTTTATCTTACAAAACATATAAAAGAAAATGAGTAAGTTAACGCCCGAAACAATGATAATTCTAAGATATTATTAACAAAGCAATGTTAAAATATCATATATGATATCAGATTAATGTATATGATTGTTTTATAATTTAATAACAATTATTTCACCATTATACTGGAGTTTAACCTACCCTCAACCAAGGAAAAGTACAATGTAAGGTTTTATTTTGCAATCTCTTCATTATCCGAGGTTGTTTATACATAATAATCTACTGGGACTTCTTTATCATCCACATCCATGTTTCTTAAAAATGTATTTAAAAACATTTTTACTATTTACTAGAATATAGGTTAAAGACATTTATACCCTTGTTGAATTTTATAAGTGGTTTATAAAGGAATCTTTCTGTCATTTTCCAAACAAAGTATTTTTTATCATTTTCGACAGAATTAAGGTGAGAATGTTTTTTTAACTTATACAGAGGGTGCAGCTATTTTCCACCATTATAAAATCGTCGAAGCTTCCCTTAAAAGATTATAAGAATATTTTCAAATAAAATGTTTTATTTTATAAATATATGAATCTTAAATGATTTCAAAATAGAATGAGATATTTCTCTAAAAAGAGTTTTTATTTCATCTATGTCAACATCCTTTGATTGATTTTACGCATATTTGAAGTTGATTTATTATGATACAAAACTTCTATATTGTATTGAAGGTTTTGTGATACGTTTGACTGTGGATGTGTTATTTTTATACAATTTATGGTTTATGGATGAAGTATTTACATTTCGTATGATAGTTTTATTATGAATGTTTATGTTATGTTTAAACCATTTCATATGGGAATGCATTGGACTTTATATGTGACGGGTGGAGCCCGCTATAGCTCATCGATGCATTGGTAGTTCACATGAGACAAAATAGAGTCTTGGCACAATGCCTTGACAAAATCTTATTTGTATTTTTGGCATGAGGCCTTCGATATGTGGTTATGATAGTCTGGCATTATGTATTCCATCCTTATAAAAGTGGTTATTGATATTGCATGTGATTATTCTATTAGTAGAATGTCCATGTGAATAAGTAAATGAAATTATTTCATTTTATTTTTTCCATAATACGTTGAATTTCAAGTATAAAAGGACTTTGTTTTAGATACACATTGCCTTAAATGTTTATTCTTATTTATGAATGTTTCCGATATATTGTAATCCTTACTGGGCATTTGAGCTCAACCATTTTCTATGTTTTATTTTTCCCATGATGTGAAGAAGTAATTTATGAATGACCAGCATGGATAGTATGGGGGATATGTGTATGGACTATGGAGACTATATTATTGTAGTTTTCATTTTATAATGTAATGTAAACATTATTAATGTATCTAGTCATTCCAAGGCTACTAACCTAATCGGTGTTTTAAGGCTTGATCTTTCTAGTGATCATGCCAATGTTATGTAATAATGCACCAACTCTAGGAAACTGGGGTCAGGGCATTATAGTTGGTATCAGAGGAAGTTTAGTTCAAACCCTGGAAGATAAATTTAGATAAACTCAGATTAGAGAACATAGATTTAAGATGTAATTTGAAGATGAGTATAGAAGAACTTCCTAGAATTTTCATATTGTATAGATTTTGTGAGTTTTCCGAGAAATACATCTTGTTCTGGATACGAATAGGTAGAGGTGGCTCTGGAACAGATGTACCTATTGGTAAAACCCAAAAACACCACTTTGAGCTAGACTCGAACGAGAACTGGTGCATGACAACGGGCCTTGCTGCACTCTTGGTTACGACACACCCGAGGGATATGCTTAGGATAACTCTCATTTTCTTTACAAATCATTATTAAGGGTTTATGAGTATATACTTTCTCAAAGAAAACATTTTTATGATTATGGATTATATCCATAAATAGTTCAATTTATGTTAAGTGTTTTATATGTATGGAATTATGTATTCTGATTCATAAACTGATCTTGTTTATCCCATTGTTTAGAAATGGAACCTAGTGGAAGAAATTGAAACTGTATCCATACGCACACTCTATGTTGGGATTCCCCTACTGCTCAAGATAATTATTGTGGAGCTGGTGATGCAACTGGTGCTGATCAACTAATCACCATACTGGGAAAACTCACTCAGGTTATGAATAATAACCTTACCCATATAGAGAACCCTGATCCGCAGCGTGGAGGTTCAATGTTAGATCGCTTCATGAGGTAACAACCACCAACATTCAATGGGAGTACAAATCTATTAGTAGGTAAGAAATGGATAAGTTCCCTAGAGAAAATATTTTAGGCTTTGGGAAGTAGTGAAAGGGAAAAAGTTATCATAGCAGTTTAGCGCCTCACTGGAGATGATGATCAATGGTGGTCACTGATTCAAAACATGAAAGAAGATGATGAAGTATTGAATATGGAATGGAGGGAGTTCAAAGATCTGTTTTTAGAAAAATACTTTCCTCGTGACCATCGAGATGATATGGAAAGGCAATTTCTGAGTCTGAGACAAAAGAAGGATGAGAATGTCGCAAAGTTTGCGGATAACATTACAAGTTTAGCAAGGCATGTTGGAGATTATATACGTAACCCATGAAGTAATATTGATCATTTCTTTGATGGGTTAAAACCATTTCTCTATCGAGAATTAGTCTCACAATCCCTCTCGTCATATGAAGACATTGTATCATGTGGTATCAAGAAAGAGAAATAATTCCCTAAGTCATATGAATTTAAAGAAAAGAAAGAGAAGAAGAGATCTGCAGATCAATCTGGCAATGGAAATAAATGGATGAAGGGAAAAGTTGAATACCCATCCTGTAGTAAATGTTGGAAGAAACACCCCAGTACTTGCTTAAAAGGAACGAGTGTCTATTACAACTGTGGTGAAAAATTCCACCAAGCTCGTGATTACAAGGGGAAGAAGAAAGCTACTGATGTCCAATGCTACAATTGTAGGGAGATGGGACATTATTCAAATGAATGTCCTAAGCATTAGGGGAACTTACCTCAGAAAATGCCAAGAGATCAAGGCCAAGCTTATGCTATCACTACTACTGAGGTAGAAGCTCTGAAATACGTTGTGGCAGGTAATTTAATGATTTCCTCAAGTTTAGAAAATGCATTATTTGATTCTGTATCATCGCAATGTTTCATACCTTCCTAGTTTTCTAATAAAATTAGATATTTCCAATTTGATTTAACAATGGAGTTTTCAATTGAAACTCCTAAGGGAAGTATCATTGCAATGATGTTTTGTGAATCGGTCCCCATTAGAGCACATAAATGTTCTTTATCCGCTGATCTCATCGTCAAACCTATGATTGAGATTGATATAATCCTCGGTATGGATTGGCTTTCAGACCATGATGCGAAGATTTATTGTAAGAAGAAGGAGGTTACGATTTTTGATGATGATGATAAGGAATGCATTATCTTTAGAGCAGAATCATCACCAACTAGTTCTTATCTAGATCCACCCCCAGTAGCTCAACTAAATTTAATTATTGGGGACGAAGAGGATGAAATTACATTGGGTGAGGAAAGGAATTTTCAAATAGGGTATGTACCAATTGTGAAAGAATATGTAGATGTGTTTTCGGAAGATTTACCTGGACATCCTCCAGAACGAGAAGTTGAGTTTTCGATTGATTTAATTCCTGGATCAAGGCCTATATTGAAGAGCCCTTATAGAATGGACAATATAGAATTAGTTGAACTAAAGAAACAAATAGTGGAATTGAGTAATAAGGGATTTATTCGCCATAGTGTTTCTCCATGGGGATCCCATGTTCTTTTTGTTAAAAAGAATGATTGATCTATGAGGTTATGTATCGACTACAGGGAGATCAATGCTATAACAATGAAGAACAAGTATCCCTTACCTCGCATTGATGATTTATTTTACCAACATCATGGAGCTCGATACTTTTCAAAGATTGACCTTCGATCTGGATACCATCAGTTGTGTGTGAAGAAGGAAGAAATTCTGAGGACATTATTTCGAACCAGGTACCGGCATTACGAGTTTACAGTAATGCCTTTTGGAATGACTAATGCACCCTCTGTATTCATGGATCTGATGAATAGTGTTTTCACAGAATATCTCGATGAATTTGTGGTGGTATTTATTGGTGATATCTTGGTATACTCTTAAAGCTATGAAGATCCTGAAAATAACATGTGCATTATCCTGACGACTCTGAGAAGACTTGAATTATATGGGAAGTTTAGCACGTGTGAATTCTAGCTTCATGAGATTTCTTTTCTTGGACATATTGTCTCTAAAGATGGAATCTCTTTTGATCCTTCTATGACCAAGGAAATCCAATAATGGCCTACACTGATGAGTATAACTGAGGTACATAGTTTTATTGGTTTAGAAGGTTATTATCGAAATTTCATCCATTATTATTCCCAATTGGCCACCCATTAACAAAGCTCACACGTAAAGGGGTTAAATTTCATTGGAAAAAAGAGTGTGAAGAATGTTTCAAAGAACTGAAGAGAAGATTAGTCATTGCTCCTATATAGACTCTACCATCGGGGAATGATGGGTTCGTTATTTATAGTGATGCATCGAAGAAAGGACATGGTTGTGTCCTTATGCAGAAGGATAGAGTAATTGCCTATGCATCATGACAGTAGAAAATTCATGAACAAAACTATTATACTCATGATCTCGAGTTAGCAGCTATGATCTTTGCTTTGAACATATGGAGGCACTACCTCTATGGTAAAAAATGTGAGATTTATACTGATCACAAGAGTTTGAAGTATATATTCTCACAAAAAGATCTTGACATGAGGGAAAGGATATGGATTGAATTACTCAAGGATTATGATTTCACGATACACTACCACCCGGGGAAGGAAAACAAGGTGGAAGATGCTTTGAGCAAAAAAGATCATGGATTTTGGAAAAATATGAGAATTGAAAGGGATCCAATTTTCATGGATCTAGTGAAGATGGACATGGGAATAACCATGGAAGGTGAAACATCAATGATTTTTCAAATGGTTTCCAAACCATATTTACTAGAAAGGATTAAGAGTTCTCAGAGTGATGACAAAGAATTTCAAAAGTTGATTACAGCTGTTAATGATGGGATATTGAGAGACTTTGTGTATGAAGATGGAATTTTGAAATTTGGGAAGAGGCTTTGTGTTCCCGATATACCTGATCTAAAAAGAGAATTGTTGGATGATGCTCATAGTTCCAATTTCTCTATACACCATGGGAGAACCAAAATGTATAGTGATTTGAAGGAACATTTTTGGTGGGACAACATGAAGAGGGATATTGCTGATTTTGTGTCAAGATGTTTGGTTTGTCAACAAGTGAAAGCTGGAAGGAAAAAACCTAGTGGAGTATTGCAACCTCTTCCTATACCTGAGTGGAAATGGGATAATATTACGATGGACTTTGTCATGGGACTACCAAAGACTCCAAGAAGGAATGATGCAATATGGGTTATCATTGATCGTCTTACCAAGTCAGCACATTTTCTTGCTATAAGAGAAGATATACCACTGGAATGTCTAGCAATAATATATATTAATGAAGTGGTGCGACTTCATGGAGTACCCATATCGATTGTTTCTGATCGTGATCTCCGTTTTACATCAAGATTCTGGAAAATTCTTCAGAAATCCTTGGATACTGAACTTCATTTGAGTACTGACTACCACCCTCAAACAGATGGACAATCAAAACGAACTATAAAAACCTTAGAATACATGTTGATATCCTGCTCACATGACTTTAAGGGTATGTGGGATCAATATTTACCTCTACTAGAATTTTTCTATAATAATAGCTTCCATTCGAGTATTAAGGTGGCACGATATGAAGTGTTATACGTAAAGAGATGTCGCACACCGACCTGTTGGGATGACGTTGGTGAAAGAAAACTTGTAGGCCCATAACTGGTGGAGGAAACGATGGAAAAGGTGAAGGTAATCCAAAACCATATCAAAGAAGCTCAAAGTAGGCAGAAGAGCTATGCCAATAATCGACAGAAGGATTTGGAATTTCAAGTCATTGATCATGTTTTCCTGAAGCTATCTCCATGGAAGGGGTCATACGTTTTGGTAAGAAAGGTAAATTGAGTACCAAGTACATCGGACCTTTCAAAATTCTATAACGAATTGGGGAGATAGCTTACCATTTGGGAATACCGCCAAATCTCTCCAAAGTTCACGATCTGTTCCACATATCACTATTGAGGAAATACATGTCTGACCCAACGCATGTACTAACCTATGAGGAATTAGAACTGGAACCTGATCTGTCTTATTGACAAGATCCCGTCAAGATTCTTTATACGAGAGAACAAGTACTGAGAAACCGGACAACTTGTCCGGTAAAAGTCTTGTTGAGAAACCATAAGATGGAAGATGCAACATGGGAACCTGATTAACTTATGATGAAGAACCACCCGAGTCTTTTCATGCAGTAGTATTCAAGAAATTTTGCGGACGAAATTATTTGAAGTTGGGGAGAATGTAACACCCCAAGCTTATATGGTACGCTTCTCTTTGAATAATGCAATAGCGTGTGTTGTACGCAACATCGAGTTCTAACACACCACAACCAATCAAACTAGCCGTTATGAATAGTAATACCCACTTTTTGAAATTTATATTTGTTTTTCAAAATGGACTTCATTTTTTGATTTGGAATATCGAAATTAGCCTTGGGTGAATTTTTGGTATTTTTCTGAAAAACATCATTTTTTGATGAATAGTGAAACCACTAAGTGGTAGTAAAAAAAACTGAATTTTTCATAAAACTTAATTGTACCGCTTCTGTAAGTGGAATTTCTAAAATCCAAGAGACACGGTTATTATCATGTAATAAAATTTGGTTCATTGAGATGAAAATAATTTTTTGTGAATAGTAACCTTTTACTTTTATTTACCACGGTTAAAAGTAAATAGGGTAATTAAGGGTAAAAATGATATTAATATTACCCTAAGACATGTCCTAATTCTATTGGACAAGTGTATGTCGACCAAAAACAACCTTAGGAATAATATATTATCATTTAGTTCCACTTGGATTTGATTAGGATATTTATTATTATTTAAATAAAAAAAGAGTTAAAAGAGTTAAAATCAAAGTTTATTTACTAAAACATTTTTAATAAAAGGATACACATATGATAAATTTGATTATAAATATTAATTAGAAATCTAAAACTATTTCCTACATAATTGTATTTTATTTATAATTTTTAGACATTAAATAATTTAATTTATTTATGACACAATGATGATGCAGTAATTACTATAATAGTGAAAAAATAAAATAATTGATATTATAAATACCCAAATAAATAAAATTTGAGACTTCTTATGAATTAAAGAAATTTTATAGGTTAATATGACTGTTAGGAATTCTTTAATTAACTTATTTCGATGTAATCAATCTGTTATGATTTTCACAAAAATCAATTTTCCAAATACTATTAAAATTGACATAAAAGAGTTTTTAAAACAAATATTATATTATTAATTGATATTCAATTCCGAAAAATCTCAGGTTCGGCCAAATAACTTATATCATGATAGGTGTATCATTAATGGACCACATGGGGGTCACATGGATGTATATAGTATGTTTATTAACCATATAATATCAAATACAAAAAGACATTGTAAAAGTGAAACTAATTAACTAAGAGTTAATACTTAATGATAAGGTTAATATAGTAACCCAAGCCTATCTAAATCCTATTAGTTGAGTGGTTTACGACCTATACCCAGCATAAACATTAAATAATCCAGTTTGGAGCCATTAGAAACTGAATATGAATTTATTATAAAATAATATTTTTAGCTTTTCTAATGGTTCCCCTCACCCCTCTTATAAAAGGGAAGTCCCCCTTCCCACTAATTCACACATTCAAAGCCTTTTGCCTCGGCCAATAGCTTCCCAAATAATCTCTAAACTTCTCTCACTTCAACCTAGAGGCCTTAGTTTGATCAAAAAGCCAACCTAAGGAGCCATTTTTATCAAATCAAAAGGAAGAACCCGAAGAATAGGTAATATTTTCACAATCATTTTTCAATTTCATTTCTTCTTCAACTACTTCTTTCTTTGTTATTCCCATTCTAAAATAATAAATCCAGTATCTCTTATATACTTTGATATAATTATAAATATGGTACAACCATATTCAGTATTCTATCTATCCTTTGAATGACATGTCACCATATGTGCGTACGTACGGCTTACCGTCTCCACGTCGTGGTGTAATTGTTATTCAATATATTATTATTTGGATGGGTATAATAATGATTTGTAATTCATGTAAATAATTAATATAACATGATAATGATTCTGTATATATGATATAACATCTAATTATATATTATTTTAATATCAAAAGAATGATATCTTCGCTCGTGCGTATGTATGGACTACCGTCTCCACGAACGCGATGAGATTCATTCTCCATCGTATCCATTCAAGTAAAATTCTCATTTGATGATTAAAAATAATTTTTAAGGACTTAATATAATTCTGGATATAAATAATATTGAAACTATCCATAAAAAACATGGCTTATGTAATAAAACTTATTAAAGAAAACTAGTAAGTTAACACCCGAAACAATGATAATTCTAAGATATTATTAACAAAGAAATGTTAAAAGGTCATATATGATATCATATTACTGTATATGATTCTTGTATAATTTAATAACAATTATTTCACCATTATACAGTAGGTTAACCTACCCTCAACCTGGTAAAAGTACAAGGTAAGGGTTTATTTCGCAATCTATTCATTATCCGAGTTTGTTTATACGTAATAATCTACTGGGACTTCTTTATCATCCACATCCATGTTTCAAAAAAATGTATTTCAAAACATTTTTACTATTAATAGAATATGGGTTTAAGTCATTTATACCCCTCTTGACTTTTATAAGTGGTTTATAAATTAATCTTTCCGTCATTTTCTAAACAAGGTCCTTTTTAACCATTTCAAATGAATTAAGGTAAGAATGTTTTTTAACTTATACGGAGGGTGCAGCTATTTTCCGCCATTATAAAATCGTCGAAGCTTCCCTTACAAGCATATAATAATATTTTCAAAGAAAATGTTTTATTTTAAAAATATATGACTCTTAAATTATTTCAAAATAGAAAGATATATTCCTCTAAAAAGAGTTTTGATTTCATCTATGTCAACATCCTTTGATGGATTTTATGCTTATTTGAAGTTGATTAGTTATGATACAAAACATCTATATAATATTGAATGTTTTGTGATATGTCTGACTGTGGATGTGTTATTTTTATACCATTAAAGGTTTATGGATTATGTATTTACATTTCGTCTGCTAGTTTTATTACGGATGTTTATGTTATGTTTAAACCTTTTCATATGGAAATGCATTGGACATAATATGTGACAGGTGGAGCCCGCTATAGATCCTTGATTCATCGGTAGGTATCATGAGTCAAACTAGTGTCTTGGCACAAGGCCTTGACAAAATCTTATTTGTATTCTTGGCACGAGGCGTTGGCTGTGTGGTTATGATAGTCTGGCATTATGCATTCCATCATTATGAAAGTGGTTATTGATATTGCATGTGATTATTCGATTAGTAGAATATCCATGTGAATAAGTAAATGGCATTATTTCATTTTATTTTATCCATACTATGTTGAAGTTCAAGTTTAAAAGGCTTTTGTTTTAGTTATACATTTCCTTAAATGATTATTCTTATTTATGAACGTTTCTGCTATATTGTTATCCTTACTGGGCATTTGAGCTCATCCCTTTTCTATGTTTTATTTTTCCCAGGATGTGAAGAAGTAATTTATGAATGACCTGCAGGGATAATATGAGGGGATAAGAGTGTGGACTATGGAGACTATATTTTTGTAGTTTTTATTTTATGTTATAATGTAAACTTTATTAGTGTATCTAGTTATTCCAATGCTACTAAACTGATCGGTCTTTCAAGACTTGATATTTCTTGTGATCATTCCAATGTTATGTAATAATGCACCGAATATGGGTAACTGGGGTCGGGGCATTACAAATTCTATTATTATATAGATCCTTTTGGAAATGAGATATTTTATGTACAAATATTTTTATTTTTAATTTTAGGATATTCTATTTAAATTTCTGTGAAACAAATTCTCTTTCGTTTATTTATGATATAATGAATGGTTTTATGTGTCAAATATATATATCAATGATTATGGGTGGGGTCCTATATCCACCTAAAATGTTTTAATTATATGTTTTATATATTTATTTATAAATATGTAAATTACGAGTTTTTTGACAAAATCTTTATCATAATTATTTTTCTGACATTTATTATGCATGAAAATAAAAATATTTATTTAAAAGATTTGGTAATAATGATGTTGAACAAATTTTAATCTCTATAAATAATGATCATTTCAAATAAATTATGTTAATAATTAGTTACCACATTTATATTTTTATTCTTATGCTGTGAAACCTTTCTATAAATATTTTAGATTTCGGCTATGTTTTATTTTATTATAATGCCTCCTTTCTAAGATACTAAATTATTGTATGATATGATCCCATGATTCAGGATTAGTTATTAGTATAATAATACATGTTATTATTTTTATACATGAATTATAATCTAACTAATGTATTATGTTCATATTAACTTTTTATTCAATATTTCTCAACTATTCATGTTTATCATATGTTTATGATTAAAACCTTATGATACATTGGCAGGTTTCCATTATTATGTATCTCAAAAACAGCCTTTATTATGATTTTATTCCCTAAGATATAATTTAATTATATCATTAACAATTTTTAGAATTAGGGACTAGAGGAGTTAGATTATTGAGGTTATTCACAAGTGGTTTATAATATAATGTTTATCATTTTAAAATCCATGAAATTAATCCTTTAGTTCATTCTATTTTGTGAATGTTTTTGATTTGTGTTATTTAAATAATTTATATAATTTGTTACTAATTAATGTTTGGATTTAGTCTCCTTAGTTGGTTTTTGGGAAATCATTGGTTTTTTGATATAATTTTACTCATTTTGATGATAACTCTAGAGAATTGCAGTTAACCCTCACTAAATGGTGATATATATGAAAACATCTTTTTATTATTCAATTATAGAGTATTTTAAATCCATGAAATTACAACCAAATCATGATACTTAATGTCAGCGAATATATGGAATAGATAGACATAGTCTAAATCCCTATGATAATGGAAATTTATGCATTGACTTAATCTTCACTATCATCCATGATGTGTGGGACTAAAAGTTACCAACTAGAAAGACATTCCTAGGGTATATCATTTAATAATTCACATGAATTTTATTAACCCTTATGATAGACTATAATATATTTATGATATAAATCATAATATTAAATGAAAATAAATTACATGAATATAATACAGAGTGATTTATGTTGAGTTCAATGAACAATAGTCTAACATGACAGTGTCAAAGAGTGGTCAATTTTTTAATGTTAAATTTTTATGTGTTTATTTATGATAATTACCTAGTGATTTTATTTCTTCACCACAAATTTCAATCCATATTTTTTTTGGTAATGGATAGATCTCGAAGGAATCATGGTAACAATTATTTTTATGGAGAAGGCACTAATTTTTCCCAAAAAAACTACGCAATAGTTTGGGAACTAGATTTAAAAACCAGGTTTAAAATATCACTAAACATTCTCATGTAGGAATAATAATTACAAAAATGAGGAGATAAATAATGATTTGCTAAATGAGAAACCTTCTACCATATATTTTATGGGTAAATTAATCCAATTTTTTGGGTCACTTGGAATAATAAATTTTTAAGAATGGACCATTGCGATGGAACATATAATTTCCATTCTACAATACTCAGAAAATTATAAGGTAGTTAATTTCCATATATAATTTAAAATCCATTGGTAAAATATATTTTCATATCATTAATAATATAATGAAAATTTTAGAATTTTACTCTATAGAATGAGATAAATTCAATAAATTGTTCTTCAAAAATTATTTTCCTCAAACACGTCATTTGTAGTTATAAGTGGAACAACGAGTGAAGAAAAAATAGTTGAGGAATCAATGGGATATTATGAAGAAAACTATACATGGACTATGTGTTATGCCCCTTGTTTTATCTATGATTTTGAAAGTTGAATTTATCACTTAATTATCAGATTAAAAAAATGTATTTGTAGTGTGTAACCATATATGGATTTAGATATTATGTTGAGATTGTTTTATATCTAATTATAATAGATGTATAAGTTATGGACTCTCATTATTTTAGATAAAATTAAATTATGGTAGTGTATCATATTGTCTATGATGACCGGTCATAAGGAAAAAGAAAAATTTATCTACCTACATGCCATAAATATGGGGAGAAGAACCTGAGTAACATTTAATTGATTGTAGGGAAGTGTTTCATGTGTGTTAAAGTTTGATTCCATGATCAAAAATACCAAAGTGGTATTAAGATGTTTAGTATGGTTGTAGAGGATAATAAGACCCTAACTAGTTCACCACCCACAGATTGACTATTCAAAAACCCGATGTTTGGGAACTACATGACTATAATACCTAACTATAAATAAAATAAAGAGAATAGTCCAAAGAAACATACAATTCTAACTGAATAAGTTTTATAATTCCAATTTACCACTAATTAGGAAGATTATTATAATTTAGTAGTGAATGGAATATAGACTAATTACATGATATTTGTGAATCCCTAATTTGATTCTGGTTCCTTATATTATTTTACAAAATATAAATTTTATATTAATTATGGTTCACCCTCTAAAACATAGTTATTGAACTATCATTCAAAACTCTTAGTGGAATTATTATTGTGTCTTAGATATATATCTCTTCAACAAAAAAGATTTTTTTTTGAAGGTACAATTTATGAATATAGTTATCCTTTACTTTATATAATTTGATTTAATATTTGGAATGGAATTGTTCCCTATCCATAAATCACATATCTATTGACTTTATATGGAAATAACATCTCATATCATAGGTAATCATGTTATCATTTATCAATGCGAGGAAGATTTTGAATGCCGTGAGGATGAAAATTTAATAATATGGGTTATCGTCACAATCATAACTCTCATAACCCAAAGATAGTGTCTACATTATTACATTAGAATAAGATTCAAAGGACACATATCTAAGGATCTAATAGTTTTGTAGCCACAGAAAACCAAATTCAAACATGATACCCATATTATAGTATGAATAATTTAAATACAAATAACATTAATAGAAAACATTCATAATTTTTTAACTAATTCAATGAAATTTTCTTTATATCTTGTGGAAAATAAATAAGGGTGATATCAAATTCTTATTAAGAATTACGTTCAATTGAAGTTATCTGGAATCATTTGGGAATTTTATTAATTGAGTGGTAATTAACTAATCAAACTTCCTATTAAAAAAATAACTTGAAATTAATTATTAAAAAATTAATAATCAATAAATTGTGGTTAATTAAAAAAAAATTCCATTTAATAAATATTATTGAAGTAATGAATATATAGGGCATAATGAATTTGAAATTGTAAATAAATAAACACACATGAAAATTAATAATGAAACTAAAAATGATATGGATGAAAAGATAATAAAAATGAGATAAAATTCTGGATAATAGTAATTACTAAATTCTTAGTAAAGTAAATGATTAGTTTTGGACATCATAGTAACATATATCATTATACAACTATTTTCAAGACCTTTTAGAAGACAGTTTTCAAATATTGCTAAAAACCCATATAATGACATCATATTAATTATATAAATGAAACTATAGATGAGTCAGTAGGATATCTATATCAAAGAACCTCCAATCACTGCATGTAAAAATCATTCCATTGTTATTGAAAAATCATTTAAATTCTGGAATAATGTGCTGTATAATCAAATATCTGTATTTAGTAAAGAATATATATTAATTATTATTTACCTAAATAAAAAATTAAAATTAAATTCAATGAACTTATGTAAACTGGTATATGTTTTTTTGGATCCATCATATCCTTGACATAAAGAGTATTATTTTTAAAATTACTGTACTATCAATTGAAAAATGATTATAAGAATGTGATTATTGAAATAAAATTATTACACTCAAAAAATTAAAAAAAATAAAGGAGACAATAGATTCATCAAGAATATAGGGTTTTACCAATACAATATTGAATATATATGTATTCAAGTTAAATAAATACATGGGTATGTATATATGACACAAAATAAGTGAATAAGTGTATATTAAAAAATAAGTCTCAATGAAATAGAAATTGAAATGAAATCCCTTACCTCAAACATCAATTTCGATGAATATGATATATAATTATATATAATTGTTTTAATCATTTATTTAATTTAATCCAAATCCATATTAAAATTTATAGTACCATATGTGGTCATATTATAATATTTTACCTTTCATTTCTTGATAATGATTTCATATTTTCATGGTTTTGGTGTTAATTGGCTTTTTTTAATATGGGGTTTTGTTATGAAGGTTCTAGTTCTTGGGTATAAGATACAGATATATCATCTAAATAATTATATTAATTTTATAAATATAATAATATTAATTATATATATATATATATATTATAATATAACATGTAGGTTGGTCATAGAAATTGAATAACATCTCTTTGTAAAGACAGTATGTCATATGTTTGCACGAGCACCAATACCATTCCATTAATGAGTGAAATGGTAAGGATTGGGTGATATAATAATTTTCAGAAATTGATATCATGTTATACATATAACATTTGTCTATAAAATTTAACCTAATTAATTTTCATTTAAATCATATGTGAAAATTGAATCACATCACTTCCTGAGGAGGTAGTCCACCAAACACACGAGCGACATTATCATATTTTAAATAGAATGGAATATAAAAAGGTATTAGAGATATTATAATTTTAGAATAATAGTAATATAATTAATATTATATATATACATTAATAATCAAAATACAAAATCTTGATATGCGTTGATGGAAAATGCATTACATCGGTTAGTGAGGCGACAGTCCATCGTACACATGATCAGCAATTTAGTTTCTAGTTTGATAAATTATGATAAAGTTAAATATTAAAAAATCATCTTAATAAATAAAACTATTTTTTAGAAATTTTAATAATTACATTGTAATTGATTATTGATAATTTATGGCGGTAAAAGTAGAAATAAAATGAATGAGATTCATTATGATAATTACCATCTCTTTAGAAAACCTCATTTGAATTTCTTATTACTAACCTTAGGGTTGGTATTTTCAGAATACCAGGAGCTCTATAATTTTTATAAGGTTTCTATAGGGATATTTATTAATGGGTATTAATATAAAAATTTCATTGGTGGTGTGAATAACATATACAAGGGAGCACCCTATTATAATTTAGGTGGAGAACAAACCTAGAATTATTTAAATAAATAAAGCATACCCACGTTTTTCAAATTTAAAAGGTCACAAAGTGCAACATTAACATACCTTATAGGTGACAAGGAATATAATGTCCATATACTGCATTTTGAAAAATTTTAGATAATTTTAACCCTTTACTTTCATGTTTAGTACCCTAGTAAACCTATTTTCATCTTAACATTGGTAATTATGTTTTACTATATTCACAATTAATTAAATAAAAAATTTATGTTGACCTTATTAAATAAGATAAATTGATATTATTTAAAATATGGAATCCTTTTTTCCAAATTCAATAAAAATAATTGGATTAAATAATTTTAAAATTAAACCCAGAGAGGTGTTAAAAACAGGTTTTTCAATGAATAAATTCCAAAACAATAAAACTTATTTATGTCCAAATTCAATATAAAATTGATTACAATGATAAAATTTGAAAAAATTATATTATTAATTATGTATTATTTGAAATATTTTTTTGAATAAATTGATTCTTGTAAATTCTATAAATGAAAATGTAGTTTTTAACAGAAATCAACATCTTTCTCTATTCATCAAAAAAACTAAACATTTTAGAAAAATAAAATAAATTCACCCTATGTTACATCTGTAATGATTATTTAAAAAATGAGTTTCATGTTTTAAAATAAATTTTATAAAATTGTTAAAAATTAATTTTAAAATAGTTTTTTAAAATATTTTGAAACATTTTTTTAGAAAATTATAGTTTTTATGAAAACATTCCGTATTAATAAAAATGAATTTAGATTATATTTGTAATAAATTTACAACTAACTAAAATGTGTAAACCATGTATTTTGAAAAATCATATAGTAATTTTATATCAATTAGTGTAACAACTAAGTTTTAATGATCAGCTTTAAATAGTAAAAGTTTAAGAGAGTATTGTATTTCATTTAAACTCGATGTTGATTATATTGGAATCCATCAAAGATATTAATTTTATTATAAATGAAATATATTAAATTGAAATGGGTTATTACATTATATCCTCCTAAAAAATTTCATCCTCATAATTTTATTGATATTACCTTCACATAAGAGATTATTTCTTATTAACAATATCTTATGGTTCCCATCCTTCTTAATAAAATTTATGATTTCTCCACTGTACATTTACTAATCGATTTATACGTTTCCAAAATCCTATATGTCAAGAATCAAATAATTATAATGGGTTATTAATTTCTAGTTAGATTAGGTTCGAATTATATCTCTTCAAAGGTGAGAAAGTGCATTGATTATAAAATGAACGTCGTTAATAATTTTATATGGAACACAATGTGTACTTTAGAAAGGATTGGTGTAATTTCAAAATAATAAGACACAGATCAAATCATTTGTAGAATTTTAAATATTCTAATATACTTAGAGATAAAATATATAATATTTCTGAACTTTACGATACCCTTCAATGGAGACACTATAAGGAAAACAAGACCAACTAATTTTAATTCCAAATACTTCCTATTATTCTTGGGATTACTCTTTTTTTTGTATTTCGAGCATCCTTAATCAGATATTGAATAGTATTGTACTTTTTATTGCCTCTTCCAAAATTTATGTTCCTACAAGTTTCCTTTCACAAACATTATCCAAATAAGATTAAGTGTAATATATAGTTCCATATAATGCTTAATAACGAGTCATTTGAATAGTTGAATGGAAATTATATATATATGAAATATATACATAATGTGAATACTCAACCCACATATCATCAAATTCATGTTACATAGACATAAAAATGTATTCCAATGTTTTACTATTCCTTTTGAAAATTTCTTTAGATTGGGGATAGTAGGTGGTTCTCAAATAAGCTCAATATCAAGAGCCCCTAAAGACTACTATAGTGTTTTTATGTAAATTTGTGATCATGACAATACCGAATAAAAATGGGTCGATCATGAAGTATTAAAGCTTATTTAATACTGTTTGTTATGTGGTTTTGAAGACGTAAATATTTTCTTATTTTGTGGAAATTAGTTGTTTTGGATAGGAAATCTACAATAACACAAATTATATCATTCTATCTAGGAGTCATAACGTCTCATGTGACCATGTAAATAGTAATACCATCCCTTTTACAAAATATAATAGGATTATGTTTCAAGAATCATATAATATGTTTTCTATCATCTTTCACATTTAAAAAAACAAAACATCTATATAATAATATTTAATTTCAATTTTAATGTTATCCCACTAAAAATGTTTACTCATATCTGAATTCATCTTAGTTCCATCACTGTGTATAGAGAAATATGATCATATAAAATAATACAATAATTTCTTAATTGATTAGTTATATATGGAACAAATAATATATTTCAAAATATACAAACACCATATTCAAAAATGATATCTTCCAACATCCCATCATTCAGATCATTAATTTTCTAATTAGAATTATCATTATCAGATTGGAAGCTTTTTATGTTTTCAAATATAGTTGATTTCACAATCAAAAAAAAACAAAGTGGTGTCTCTGTTTGCTTATTAATTCCAACATCCATCTTTACTAGATTCATGAACATGTGATCTACTTGAATCCTGATTTGGAGATAAAACTCTATGATTCCTCTTGTGGAATACTTATACTACCTTTTTTCCATACCTATGTGGTTTAGTATATAATGAAAAATAAATGAATTATTTTTTTTAAAATAAGATGAAAAAAAGAAAGAAACATTCCTTGAATGCTTAAAGTGTCATAGATCGATAGAATCCTCTCGAACAACCATAACACATTCAATTGGAAGTGATAAAAAATTAGAAAAAAAAACATAATCATATCATCATGATTATGTTTTTAAGTGAGAATATCCATTATCATATTACCCTCACTCCATGTATGAAAAACCATCATGTTTAAATGGTATAAAGAATTATAAGTCCTTAGGTGGAAAATAATATTCCTAGGACTCTCCAAATGACCTTTAAATGTACTACCCACAATGGAAGAATCTAAATCCACTTATGATAAAGTGATTGATTGAGACTTTAATAAGTTATTCCCTTGAAGTAAATATTGGTCATATTCTATAAATAAATATCCCACACTAAAAAATGTTACGAATTCCAGGATGATTGATATTCAAAATTCATGAACAAATTATACTAAATAAATAATTACATTTAGTCCAGAACCAACTATATTGTGCCTAAGAGAATATATAGGTGAATGACGTCTTACCCACAATCTAGAGTTATTTATGCCCATGAGAATAATCTAATGTATAAATTTTAAATAGGGAATGTGAGTACATCCCCATATTAATGGAAAAGTCATTACACTACAAATTGACGGAGTTGAGAATGTCCAGAAACTCAAACCCGATGTACTGATGAGATGGATAAATACCCTTGTGTAGAATGGAATTACCTGATTTCCATATAATATAGAATATAAAAACCATGAAGGGATACCACCCAATATCACTCACACTATGTTTGATGTGTTATTGATAAATTTCCAGAAGATAATTGTCCACTAAGCTCATTATTGAAAGAGAAACAAATAAATCTACAACCTTAAACCATAGATAATCATCTCATTCAATATGGATGAAAATATGTGTAAATTTTTTTTTTGAATTATGATATAGTTTAACTTTGATGTAAGATGGATACAAATACATAAAAATTTATAATCATTTGGGATGGAATTATAGTAGATTATATATAGATAAATGGTATATATATGTGAGATATATTTTATCTAGATTTTTGTGCTTGGACTCATCATAATAGAAAAGGAATGAGTCATACTATGAAAAACAAAGAATGCATGTTTTCTAGAAGGAGAAAAATTGATTAAGCGTCGATCAGGATCCTCAAAAAAAAAATATTTTGAGTCAACTCCTTTTGATCCTCATTGATGACTACATCAATGAATCAGAGATGGGAACATGCCTGAAAGAGGTATATTTTTAGAATAGAACAACCAGATAATAATAAAATAGATTCTACTAAATTATGTTTCCAAAAAAAATATCTCCACACCCTATAATCCACCAATAATTTTTCATAAATGGTGTAATAAGTATCTTCATGGTGATCTTAAGATGAGAGATATCATTTTTATTGGGCCAATTAGAAGGATACTCCCCATATATACATTTCATAAATTTATACCATAGAGTGACCCAAAAATTAAAATCCCGAACTAGTTCAACCTGAAAAACAATATAATAACTCAAATTACATTGATATTGATACCCCCATATTAGGAAGGCCTAGCACGATGTTTCCAAATATCCCATTGATGATACCCATCTTGATTCAAGTCCCAAATAAAATAATTAACTAAAACTTAAATGTTATTAATCACTACATTGGAAGGAATACACATGAAAAAAATGTATAGGAATTGAAGATAAATTATTATTTACTAATGTAATACATCCAAAAAAATATATAAATTTAGTTTTCTATTTCAGGATCCTTCCAAAATGCCTTTTAACAATGTTATAATAGTGGGAATTATGACCCTCCTACTAGATAAAGGAAAAACTAGATATTCCAAATGAAATATTTGAGAAGAAAACAGAATCTTATTTTGAATAATATTGGATATCATAGAAAGGAAAATTGTGGATATAAAAAAGAAACTTATATTAGTATTTCCATAAAGAAAAAAATTATTGAAATAATAAATTTGTGTCACCTCTAAATTATTATTTTAATTTCAACTTTATATATTAAAGACATCAAATCCACTATAGAAAATAATATGAAATACTAGGTTAGCCATAAATCCACCTAAAATAATGAACAAACCATTCCTAAAATCTAATATTAAGGATCCTAATAAGGACATCTTGCGCTAGAATGACAAAGATGTGTCAAATTGGGTCACATTTTATCAACCCCCTCAAGGAATAAAAGAATCCAAATCCATTCACCATTAGATAAATTCAATACCTCAGAGATGAGAAGAACTTGAAGAAAAAATAACGAACCCATTCAGAATAACTACACTTATTGATCAATTTGATCTCAAATGACCAATCTACAAGATCATAGTCTTTTCAATATATATCTTAATATTTAAATCTTTTCATATCACTCTCCTATCAAGATCACTAATCATTTCATCAGAAGGGCTAATATCACCTAGAATGTCTCTCCCTTTTAGGAAACCAGGTTTTTATTATACATATAGAGTGGAAAATGAAGATATAAATTTTTATTGGATAATTATGTCCAATAACTTAAAATAAAATGTACATATACTTATGGGATGGAGAAGATCAAAAATGTTTGGCTGGTTGACTTTAGGAATAAGAGAAAAAATAGTTACCAATGTGAATCCTAGTATAATAGCACCATTTAAATTATTCAAAATTGGAAACACCACAAACAATTTAATAATGATCCAAGAATAATAATAGATTCCTCTAAAGAAACCATTAGTACCTAGTGAGATTTCAGTATTAAGATTATTAATGGATTCGAAATTACGCTCTTCATCATGTAGAGCACCCATACTGTGATTGTCTACGTTAGAAAATAAAGAATTAATGTTATGAAATAAGGATTCATGAGTTATAGTAACTTGAATGGAACCTTATTGATAGTTTTTTACCATTATGTGCTTCAGATAAATAATCACCTACAATAGGACACAAAATACATGAATCACCAGTGGAGGAACGATCTGAAGATGAAGGTTGGTCATTCCAAGAAACTTCTTCTCTATAATACTAGTGTTCTTGTAGGATATATTTCTCTCCACTTTATTAATCCATTTATCTTTATATCACTATTTAGATAAATTACAAAGGTCAAGTAAGTCCTCGTCAAGCCTAAACATTTTACTAGAAGAGAGGTCGTAGGAATAATCATCCCATTAAGATTTCAAAAGAAGATATAGTAAATAAATCTATTCTTGGTGGATTTCAAAAATAACATGATGGTTGGGGAAAAAATAAAGCCAAAAAATAATGGTACAATTGAAACATATTAATTTTTTTGAAGATAAAATCAATGGAAACCGTGTAAAGGAGATGTATATTACGATAGAACCAATTTTTTGAAACCTTTTAAATACATCCATCAGCTGGTATAGTAAAACCCCCATTTTATCATCCCCTAGAGATTTCACATAAGAGTGAAGAGGGGAATAGTCTGATAAGGATATAGAAAAGTGGGTGAAAGAGGATCCATATAAGTTAGAATGTCTCGGAAATTTCCTAATAATCTATTAAGAAGACTCCATATTCTGCTACTACCCCTTTGTTTATCACACTAGGTAAAAACAACTCCATTAGTAACCCATGAAAATTATATGATTGGAATCTATGAATAATTGATGGTACTAAATACCATTTTTGTGTAAATTCCATTGAATATTTTGAGTTTATTATAAATGGTATTGAAATACCTTCTTAAAACCCATGCATCTGAGCCATTATTAATTGTTAAAAGAAGGTCTCAATGTCATTTTCTCTCACATGTGCCGCATTTTTTATAACAAATAGACAGAAGATATGGTTCTTCATTATTACTTATCTAAATATAGATGTTCTAATTAGAACTTCCTAAAAAAATTACTCAGTGTTAGTTATTCTAGAAAATCCAAAAATGACTATTAACTGTATTTCCATATATATATCGTCAAAAGTGAATACTTTGAACTATGTATTTAATGGAATCAGAATTGATTTTTGGTTCCATGATTTATAAAAAGGAAATGTTTTTCTTCTAAATATACTTCATGAATAACATGATTTTATCCAATAATACCATACCCTTAGCATACCATATGAATAAATAAATCCTCGAGGAAGGATATTTATGGCTTTTAGGCCTATTTCAATTTATGTTACTATGAAATTAAAAACATAAAGGGTGGTAGTGTATATAAAAATTATAATAATTGAGTATCTTGAGCGATCATATTTTCCTTATATTTACCTCTTTCTATGAAAATATAAATATATTAGGCTCTTGTGGTTCGTTTATATCTCACCTCAATCACTATAGAGTCAATATCTTCCTATAATCAGAGAAAATATAATGGATGCCAACTCAAAAACATGGGGTTGATAGCTCTATTTGTGACTCAACAACGAGATAGATGCATATGTAGTATCAGTATATTTTTTTCCAAGGACCCAACTCAATCATTTCTTTGACGCATCACTATATATAGAAAACCCATCATTTTTTGATGGCAATGTCAAAATTTGATATTTGTTCAATATCATATTTAATTAAACATTGATTTATTCAAATTCCTTTGTACAAATGAGCTTATCCCCTTTATGTGTATGTACTGTTAACATGTTTTTTAATAAATAATTTTTGTTGAATTATTTGTTAATTGTATCCTACCAATCCAATTAAACTACATTCCTCAGTTATATTATTTGGTGTAGTCTTCTCTCTAAATGCCCTTTTCTTTCTATGATCAACTATGATTCCATCATTGAAGATGATATTCCCATGAAAAGAATATTCTTTATGTCATAAATAATTCTTTTTTAAACATACCATACAACTATTTCCCCTTAAGTGTCATAATAATAATCCATATGTAATTTTATGGTCTTCGTTGATATTCCAATATATGAAGATATGATAAATCCATAAAATAAAAATCATCATGATATAAATTTAATACTATGTTATTTGATCCATTAAAATAGAGGGGAAATTATTAAATCAAAAATTATTTTATGTAAAATCACAATGTCTATTCCCCATTCAAAGTATTGCCTTCACAATTTCTTCCTTATTCAAAAATAATTGATGATACCTATAATTATATCCAATAATTGAAAAATATTGAGCATCAAGAAGTAAATTAAATAAGTAATAAAGGTGAGGAAGATGATACTTTTTCATTCTCGTAATGGAATCAATTTCCTTATCACCAAATCAAATCCTCATGGATTCATATTTTTTCATAAGAAATATAACAGAGGATCCACATGGAGAAAAACATGGAAGAATAAATAAATTATCAGAAAAATACCTTATTTTTTTCTTTAACTCCACTAATTATATAATGGTTAATTCATAAAGAGTTTTTGATATTTTTCATGAATTAGAGATTATATTAATGGAAAAATGAACATCACTCTTTGGTGGATGTATAGATAATTCCATAAGAAATACATTAATGTATTCTGATCCATAGGTACAACATCAATTTTCTGATTACCATATCAATCAAAAGATTTCGTTTCTTCTTCTTCACAAAGAATATCATTCAGAAGTAATACTAGTGGTTGATAAATATATTAATTATACAGTAAAGTATACACACAAATGATAATTAATTGAACATATTCATCATAGATCATAATTTTATTTTATTGTAAATAAATATGTTCATCAAATTTTGAATGAAAATCCATACCCATGATTATATAAAAATACACCATAGGTGTATTAATAAATTCATCAAATATTGTATGTTTATGTGTCATAATGGGTTCCAATAAACACATCCTTATTCCTGTGAGACTTATACTATGAGATTTGAATACCAAAATCCACCTTTATGTGATTGGAAAATATCTAATATTCCTTGGCAACATGGATGATATATAAGTTAGTAATTATCATGAATAGAATAAATAATTAGACAAATTTGATGATATTATTAAAGTACCTTCCATAGATTTATTGGGTGAATGCCACTCAGTCAGAGTGATATCATAAGGTTTTCTTCATCCCCTTTGCCTCTTTTGTGTTAGAATCCATTGATATTGGGGATAATTATTTTAATATCTTCCATTTAATTTTGTTGAATAACTAGACACCATTGATCTATTTATTCCCCTTGAATTCAGGATCCAAATGGTCATAATCTCAACACTTGTAAGAATACCCCATTCCCTTCAATAATTTCATAGGATTATTCTTTTAGAATTTTTCAAAGGATATAATGTTCTTAATTCTGATATTATTCTTTGAAGAATTTTGTTTTTCTTAATGATCAATCACCCACTTATTTTTTTATATTTCCACTGATATATTTGATTTTGAAAATTATAACTTTAATTTTATGCTTCATAAATAAATTACAGTATATGATGAAGAATATTGAGATACTAGTTCCCTTTAAAGACATATATTTATCCCTTCAAAGGAATGGTCAATCGTACCTTCTATATTACACTTGAAATCTATAGAATATATATAATATAAATGTGGACTCAAACTCTATAAAAAATTCATATTATTTTTTATTTAAACTAAAGAACATTCTCTTTATTTTAGTTCATTTCTCATGATGGACGTGTTATATATATAATGTATCCTTTAAATACCCCCATTTTATATGTTTTATTTCTTCTTCCTCCCAAGATTTTGGATTAATTACCAACATTTATCAGCAAACCCCATAAGACGATATAATAATTGTATAACCATTTAATTTTCATCAAATAAGATGTCCATAAATATCATATCATTGTACTAAATCCATTTCAATGATACCACTAGATTAGTAATCCCATGAAATTATGGCGGATTCTACCACAAGAATTGAACCAATGAATGGGAATGAAACTATGGAAAAATAATTTTATCCATTCAATAAAGGTTATTTTTCTTAACCAGATTATAATCAACTAATATAGCTATTATCTTATCAATTAAAATACCTACTATATTGCCTTACTTAGAAAGGAAATCCAAATATTTACAATGAAATATAAAATTTTTTCTCATAAAATTATGAATTTTTAAATACTATTATATAATGAACAATATAATGAAACACAAAACATAAATATAGTATTTATGAATTATTCTTCCTAGAATAATTTTTTTTTTACTTGAGAGATATAATCAATTACAAATCCTTCAGAATGCTTTGTATATAAAATTTGAATTATCATAATCATATCCCCTATTAGTGTAAAACCATATGTACGGTTAGGGACATTTTCATGCAATGGTTAATATTCGATTTAAGACTAAAATTCATTTTTCATTGTTGTCAACCCTTGGAACATATGCTCCGGATCCATGTCCACTATTCTAATCCTAAGAGGGATTTATATCATTGAAAATCTACACAATCTCTTCCATACTAAAACATTAGGATGTTGTTATATACCTTTCCTCAATGCCTTTATCTCCCATTGGTTCTACTATGTTTTATATGATAATAGTTGTAATGTACCAAATCATAGAAACTCAAAGATAGTGTATACTTTATTACCTTGGTATAAGATTCAAGGGATCGCATCACTATGGGTTGATCAATTTAATATTCTATTACATAAAAATAAATATGTTATACCTATTTTAAAATGGGAATAAAAATAAAAACAATATTTTTGGGAAAAAATTAGGATTCCATGAACGCTTTACATGAGTTAATATTCATATACTATATAAAATAAACAAGATAAGTGTGGGATCAGATGCTTAAAAATGGTTAAATACAATAGAGGCTACCATAAATCAATAAATCCTAATCAGTTTGGAAAGGTAAATTATTGAACACACATTAAATTTAATATATAACTATAATATCAGGATTAGATAATTCATATTCATTATGGTATTTTTTATTACCGAACACACATTCCATTTAGTCGATAACATATGTATCAGGATTAGATAAGGCATATTGAATATGTAAAAGAAAATAAATTAATTCCCATGAAATTTTATTAATAAATTGAGAATTAAATTTATGAAAATAAAATATTAATGAGAAAATATCATGGATAAAAATAATAAATGAATTCTCAAATATAGAAATTCCCAATACATGGGAATTATGATCTAAAAAAGCATGATATCTCTACTACCACTACCTTTCAAAAGATAATTTACTACGATAGGTAAAACCCAATTAAATTCTAGGTTATCGATTCACCCAATGTCACCATAAGTGTATTGAGGGGATCTATGTATAATCAGACCCTACATTTCAGTTCATTATAAAATCATTTCCCATATACTAAATAATCAGTTTAATTCATTAACAACCTACCTTGTAATTTAATATTTGTATTTTGTAAAGAATATAGATTAATAAATATCACACTAAAAAATAAAATTACATTCAAATTAAAAAATTAATAGAATAATTTTATATTTTTTATTAAATAATGATATCCAAAATAAAAATAATATAGGTATTTATGAGTAATTTAATGTCTAATTAAAAAAATGATAACATTAATTTTATTATCTTAAGAGAATGTTAGCAGTCAAAAAATTTGTCATGAAATAAAAGATGACCATCGATTCATGGAAAATTTACATTTCCACAAAAGATCATGAATAATTAGATATCCATGTCAAATAAATCACTCGGTATGTATATAAACAACATAAATGTGAATAGGTTCTATTAACAACTATGCCTAATGAAATTCAAATTGAGATAAAATCCAAAAAAAACGTGATAAAATTTTCATGAAATTAAATACAAATACCATATAATAGATATATTCATGTTATTAATTTATTCCATAACCATGTTGATATTTATAATATCATAATGTTTTTCTAAGTAGGTTTTACCACCAAATTTCTAATAATATTTCATTATTTTTGTTGTTTTATGTGTTAATTACATTGTTTTCTCATTTGTGTTTTGTCATGAATGTTTTGGTCATTATCTATAGGATACAGGTCCATAATATGAATAATGATATTAATTTTATAAATATCATATTTACACATTATATAGAATTTTATAATAATTCTTGGTGGTGGGTCATGTAAAATGAATATCATCGCTTCATTAAGATGGTAGGTTGTATGTATGCATGAACAATGATATCATTCCAATAACAGGTCAAATGATAAATAATTCAGTGATATATTAATTTTATAGAATCAATATCATGTTTTATATATTAATTATATTCAATAAATTTATCCTTAATACTTTCCTTGTAATACATATGTGATAAAAAAAATCATGTCATTTTGAGAAGTTGTAGTCCTCCATAAACACGGGCGAGTTTATCGTATTTTAAATGACATTAAAAGTAATACAACATATGTTGAACTATAATTAAAGGAGTATAAAAATATCCTAAATATTATAAATATATATATTAAATCCATAATAATATAAAATCCTAATATGTGTATACAGAAAATTAGTTATATCAGTTCACGAGTTAGTAGTCTGTTGTACACATGATGAACTATTTAAGTTCCCATTTGATAGAGGAGAATGTGGATAAATACTATTCCATAAACATAAAAAATATTATTATATTAGAAATAATTTTTTTATTATATTTGAAGTTTTAATACCTAGTTTTTTATTTTAAATGATGAAATAAATTCAAATGGCTTCCTAAAGATGATTAACTTCTCTTAGAGAAGACTAATTTGGATATCGACTTATAAGAACTAGTGATTTTTTGGAGACCATAAGCTCAATAACGTGTCTATGGATTTTGGGGAGATATATTGTAAGGTTTTTTTATCCAAATTGATTTTGATGTGTTTATATATAAAGGGAGTGAGTTCCCATTTATAATTGAGGAGGAGGAAAAACTAGGAATGTTTGAGAATAAAAAAGTGTTCTCATGTTTTTCACATTTAAAATAGTTCACTATGGATTTAATTAAAATATATCTTTTTGATTATTTATAATATAATTGAACGTTTTTCCTTTTAAAACAAATTCATATGAAATTGATGCTTGTAAATTTTTTAAATGAGAATGAATTGTTTAATACAAAACTATAGTGTTCACTATTCATTAGAAAATGAAATGTTTGAGAAAAATAAAGATAAGCATCACTGTAAGATAATTATAAAATTATGATTCAATAACTGAATTATATATTTAAAAATATATATTAAAAATTGTTAAAAATAATTTTAAAATAGATGAGAAAAATTCAATGAATACAGTTGTTAGAAAAATATAGTTTTTCAAAAAAAAATTCTTTATAATGAATTTCATTTTTATATATAATGAATATATAAGCATTTAACATGTGTAAACCATATATTTTCATAAATTATTTGGTTCTGTTAATAACTTCAAACTTAATGGATTGTTTATGATAATCTCATTTAAATAATAATATTTTAATTATGAATTTTATTTCGTTTAAACATTCTGTTTCGTATATCAAAACATATCAAAGAAACTAAATTTATGTTTAAAGTAATATATTTGAAGGTATTTGTGTGTTAGTTTTATGATATCCATAAATGAGGGATTGTAATCTCAAATGACCACAAAAGAAGTTAACATTGATGATGTACCTATTATGTGAGAATATACTAATGTAAATAGATAATCTTTCTCTATACATATTAAATGATTGAAGGTGTATAAATATCTAAAATAAAATTTCTACATTGATAATATAAAAGGATAAATTTTAAAATAAATACCTTATTTCTTGTAATTTTTAAAAAATAAATTTGAAAAATATAATTCTTAAGGCATGTTGGATCCATTACCCATACAAATATAAAAATGGGAAAACATTACTATATATTTATTCATTAGACATCCAAAATCATCTAAGTTACATAATCATATTTGGGTTATATTCCATCTACATTAATTTTTTTTCATTTTATGACAATATTAGAATATATTTTTTTCCTAAAAACTCAACATGTTATAAATAAAGGATGTAGTATCTTTTGGTGGAGTACGAATCTCAATTTAATCTGACCATGATATGAGGATAACCTTGATTTTTTAGAAATATCTTCAGAATGTATTGAAGTTAATGATGTGTTTAATCCCCACATATCATAAATAGAAATATTCTCAGAATGAGAGAAAATTCAAACTCCATAAAATATAATGAGATATTTTTTGATGGAATTTTACAGATATTAGGATCATCACCACCCCATAATGAATTCTCTTATAAGAGTAATTTATATTAAATGATTCAGATTGAATCATGTCTGCCTCTTTTTAGTAATAGATATAGGACTTTAACAAGTTTGCATAATCTTTTTAATGGGTGGACAATATGTCGTATGATTTTCTATGAAATTGTAAATAGGTTTAAATATATTATGAAGATAATGAATGTTGAAAGAAGCTTATAGAAGAGTTATATGGATAGTCCTAAATAAGATATTAATTTTAATGCTGGTGATAAAGTACTACTTCAAATATATCAACGAAATTTAATTATGATATTTCAGAGTAATGAGAATTTATTACTATATTTATCACTACCTTCATGATCATTAATCACATTAGGGTAATCTCCAATCACTTAGAACTCCCCCACACCATTCTCAAGTGCATGATATTGTCCATGTATAAATATTTAGGCTTTATGTAATAGATTAATCGCATATAGAAAACATGGAATTTATATAGTTGTATCATGACCTTTCATGCAAAGAAGAACCTACAGATATATTTTATTAAATAAGAAACGTTATGCTGAAAAAGACCACCCATATAGTCAATGTTTTATTATAGAATCATATAAATTATAATTATATATTGAAACTAGAGGATGTGATGAGATAAATATACCCTCACTTTTATTCCATTATGTAACAAAAGTTCAATGATAAAATTATTTTAATGGGGGTAGAATGCAATACCCTATGTTTTTAGCGAATACTTATTCTTATATAAATATAGTTAAAAAATCTTGTTTCACTAAAAATAATGAACTAATATGATATTCACCATATTACATAATAAAATTAATACATGACTAAAAACCATATTTGAAGAAAATATAGTAATAAACAAGTAATTTATAAACAATTTGTTGAATGACACATAAAAATTTCAAATATCATTTTTTAATAAAATTAGTTTTCCCTTACACATTTTTTATTTATTTAAACTAAAAATTAATATTTTTCGAAAATTTAAAATTTGAAAATTTAACATCAATTTTTAATTTAAAATGTAAAATTTTTGTTTGGTTATTCAGTTATATATTTCTTAAAAAGAATTATTTTTTTGTGAAAAGTGAAGAATATTGTTTTTAAAAAATATTTACCCTTTGTGACATAATTTATATATATATAATACCTATATGTTTTTAAAACTTTTTAATTGATAAAATATTTTTTGTGTGTGTGATATAATTAATTTTAAAATAATTCATTAATTCTTGAAATCCTATCTATAACATTTTTGAATAAAAGTAACATTAAATTATAATTCAAAAATGTTTCTCAAGTGTTTGCACATAGTTAATAATTTTAATGATAATAATCACTTTTTCTTTTATTTTTTAGAAACAATATATTTATATGTTTTATAGAAAAAAATATTTTCCATTAAAATAAACAAAATTATAATTTTATCTTCATCATTATATTGAATCTTGAATGAAAAATGTCCAAAAAAGTAATTATGCATTAAGTGATTTTATACTAATACTCATTTATCTAATCTATAGAAATTTTATTTGATAAAATTATTTTAATATTTGATATTGATATATAAATATTAAATTATAATATTAATTTCCACATTCAATATTAAAATTATTTAATAAGTTTAATATTTAATTACTAGGGGAAATGAATAATTATGGAAACAAATTAAAAACTAAGGAGAAGAGTCTTAAATCACTCAATCTTGTCTCTACATTAATGGGTAATATTATTATAGATTAAAACAAAATCTATTTACTTTATTTCCCACTTTTTTCCATTGGACACTAAATACTGTGATTACCTTATATGAAGATATTGATTATTCACAAATGTTCCATTTTCATCCCTTATGAAATGAAATCACTTCCACCACACCATGTTAGGAGAATTATAAGTCCATGATATTTTAGATTATATTTCCATTAATAAATTTACTTTTTCAAATATTTTTATGAACACAGTTCTTTGATTAAGTGAATAATTATTTTAAATAAAAAAATCAGTAACATTTATGGTATTTAAATGAAATATTCTTTTTGAAAATAATTTCTATTTCATTTAGGCAATATAACTAATCCTAAAGAACTGATTTAAAGAATTTTTTTGATGACCATTATTTTTATATTAGATATTTTATTAAAATTTTAATTTATAGTATTATGGTTATGAATTTTATATAAATTATTTTAAAATCAATTCATTTATTATCAATTTGTTATAAATGAAATTAATAGCATTTGATGGTAAAATGAGATGTTTTTTCTAAAAACATCACCTATGTACACAATGTTTTTTCATTATAAATTTAATAAATCACTATATATTAATTATTTTAATGAAATTAATATAAAATATATTAAATTTAATTGTTTCACATTTATTTGAAAAAATTAGTAATTAATTAAGAATAAAATTAATGTTATGTTTAAATACATTTTCATAGAAAATTTCATTCAACTCTTTTTAAAGACTTAATTTAAAAAGTATTTATGAAATATTTGGGGAATGAGTTTGTTAAAATTGATTCATTATTTAGAATCAAAACTTCATAATTTTTTAATTATCCCACATTTATTTTTTCAAAATGAATATTATCTTTTATAAAAATTTAAAACCTATGTTATGGAAAAATGGTTTACAAGGGGGATAATCTAGAAGATAATATTTAAAAAATCACATAAAATTTTATTAATTTAAATTTTGAAATATATTCAGATGTTATATTGTATTATATTTGTGTGTTTCTCTATTATTCTTAATTTAACTTTATTATGACATTATTATATTATAATTTTTTAAGTGTTTTCATGTTTTCCACCAACAACAATTTTAAAATTAGATTCCCCCACTAAATTATTTAGACGTATTAATACATATATATAATCCAATACCTACCAAATACAATACCTAAATTATCTCCCAAAAAACTAGATATTTTTTTACAAAAGGAAATAATTTTATTTAATAATGTGTAATCTAATATATTTTTCGTAAATAATATGTCATTTCCTTTACCAATAAATATTTAGTTTATTTATTCAATTACCTCAATAAAATACACTAATTCCATATTATTATTTATTATAAAAATTAGAATAATTAAATGTGTTTAGTTTAATTTTATAAAATCAATTTCCCTTTATTCCATCACATGTAAAATGGAAACATTGTTTATACATACGTGTAGACTAACACCTCCATAATTCAATGTGATTAATTTTCATATCCTCCACATATGGATGAACATTGGAATGGGTTTGAGATATTTATATTATATATATGATATTATTTAAAATATTTATTTATGTAGTATTATTATGCATCTTTCTTTCACTCCTTGCATTAAAAAATGTAAACATTACTCCTGCATACGTACAGACTAATGTATCCATGAAGCGATGTAATTCATTTTTCATCACCAAATTTTATTAATCATTATTAAATTTTATAAAATTAATAGATATTCTACTTATAAAATTATTTATATTATATAATTAGGAAATAAAGACAAAGATTGAAGGATTGGAACAACCAAACCAAAACATGCATTGGAAAATAACCTAGTTTTCACATGAATGTTGAATTTATTAAAATATTATTAATAAATATGTAATTGGAAATTTTTATCGGATTCTATTTTTTAGTATTATTATTAATTTGATTATGGTATATATTTATAAAAAAATAAAATATATATTAAGAATTCATATGATGAAACAGGGGACTTGAGTTAAAGATATCAGTTACCATCCGATTTCTTCTCAAGAGTTTCAATGTTAAATTTTATTTGAAGAACATTATATGATACTTTTCCATAAAACGAAATATGTCGTTATAATATGGTTAAATATTTTTTTATTTCTTAATACCAATCGATAGAATTTGGTAATTAAAATGATCGAGAAAAATTTTCTCAAAAAAGACAACTACTTTCCACTTTAGTTGATAACCTATTTCTTCCATGTCCATGTAATTTAAATAAAATTCATTAATTCTCATTAAGATATTCAAATTATTTTTTAGATTTATTTTATAAAATATTTTACATCATTATTTGTGTTTTAAATGGAATATTGTTTTCATTTTATGAAGTATGCACATTTGGACTTTTTAACAAAATTGTGAAAATAATATCAGCTTAAATATTGACCACACAAATGGTTTTCAGTAATATAAATTACATTACTTTAATTAATTATTAAAATAACAATTTTCAATTTTATCTTCAATGAAAATAATTTTATTAATATTTTTTGTTTTTTTTAAATTTTTTATAATGATAGTGTAAAGGTATATTTTTACTTATTTGAATCAAATGCTGAATTCTTTTTAAAAAGTTTTTTCAGATACATCACCATCCTTCAATGTTTCATATGATTCACTAGTGATAATATCTAATGATATCATCGATATTATTAATCAATATGGATTTTGTAAATTTTATTAGGAAATTATTATTAAACTTAATCCTTTTTATATATGTCATGCAATGATATAATAATTAATATTTTAGGTTCTTATGGAACACATATGTATGGTTATCATTATGTGTTGGATGGGTTTGTTAAATATCTATAATAAATTGGTTAATTATTGATATATAATAATATAATATGAATTGATATAGGGAGTAGACCCATTCCATGGTTGAAATGAAGTTCATGATTAAACCTGATACATTATGGGATATTTTCCACCATGTGATGATGGTCTTGGTAGTGATCAATGTAAAATGAAATTAATTTATAAAATTATTAAATTTTAAAATACTTCCACATTATATTCCTATACTTCTGATATATTATATAGTATCATGATTTATTAATGACAAATCCATACTCTTATGACTCGTGCCTTTTGGAAATGATAGATATGTATTCGATGAATCAATGTTTATGATCTATGAATGACATTATATGAAATTAATAAGTTATGATAAATTTATCATACTCTATTTATTATATTATTATTTCTTATTATCATTGTGTTTTATCTCCATGATTACACTTACTATGAATATAATCTCCTTAGTAGTATGTTTCTATTTTCCCTAGGAATCAAAAAAAAATATTATGTAAAAAATGTATAAGAAGTGTACTATGAAGTAAAAACATTATAGGAAATATATACTATAATTCATGAAAAATGTTGGTTATGTATCTAGACTCAAAATACACTAAAACTTTTTAGTTTTTGGGTGCTTATTCTTGTGAAATATATTGAATTTTTATCTAAGAAATGATATATGTATGTATGTTGTGATTTATTCCTCTCACTTTTTCAAGAAAATTTATTTATAAAAAACTATCATTTTATTAAACCTTGAAAACTATCCCACTTTCATATTAACTTCGGTCATTATGATTTCCCAAATTCCTTAAAGAGAAATAAAGTTTGCAAAAGATAATTAGTTCCTTCTATGTAATTTCTCTTCAGTTTTTTTATTCAATAAATTATAATTTTATAAAATCTATATAAATTAAAATATATAAACTATGGTGTTATTACTATTCTGATAATTTATCACATTAAGGGAAAAAACATTTCTTATTCATCAATACCCTCATTGAAATATATAATATCATCAATCATATATATGTTCCTACTACAGCCACCATGATGTTATTTTTTTCTATATTCTCATTATATTTCCAAAACCCTTATATAATATTCAAGACCAAAAAATCATATCAATAAAATCATTATTATTATATTGTCATGAGTTTTTATCAAAATAAACAATTACATAACCGTACTAAACCATTAAATAAAAACATATTCCTCATTAGTTCAATTTATCCAATTACAAGAATAATTTTAAAAAAAACTGTCATGAATTACTATTTAACAATAAATGTAGGTGTTTTTATATAATAATGAATAGAAAATATATTTTATAATTTTTTGTAATTTTAATATAACTATTTATCCCATGATGAATAGAGCACTCATTGTTTGTAAAAAATTAATAAAACAATATTTCCACTTATTTCATGTTTAGATAACGTAACAGAAACAACCATTGAATGAGATGTGAACACTCTAAATAAATATAAATGTTTTAGGAATGATCATATTATTATCATTTAATGTGTATGAAAATCAACATTATAAAACATTAACATAAAAAACCAAATTACCAACACACGATTCTATAAATAATCCTTTTTTAAAAAATATATTTCCCCTCAACGGTTTTAAGTGAAGTATATAATAGGATATAAATATATACAAACATATGTTTATGATTCTCAAATGTGTAATTATTAGTTTTAATTTTTTTACATCATGCAAGTGTGCAATCAACTAATCAGGAATTCATGGTCAGGGTTTCATTGACACAAATTCCACTTTATAAGGTCATAGGCATCATTACATGAATGTTCTCATCACCGTTTTTGACTCAACCACTTCCATACCCAATATTTTATTCATATTTTTTTAGAATTTACCCATCTTCCATGATAATATACTTTTTAATGAATTTACATTTCCAATAAGTAATTGAATTTGGTAATACAAATTCATTTTGTTAACATTGGATGATTCACTTATATTTCCATTTACTACACATCTAAAGTGTTTTATTTAATGAATTCAAAATATGTTTTTTGTTTTTTGTTTTTCTTATTTATTGTTAACTCAATTTTTTAAAAAGAATATTCATATAAATTTTCTGTCATGTGGTTTTCCTTAAAAAATACTATTAATGCCCACGAATGATATTTCATTTCATGAAAAAGTGAATATTTTCCACTATGAATTTATTATCTAAACAATTCGTTAATTTCAAGGATCCAATATTTGGGTCTTATTTATGATGGTATTAAAAATTATTTGATGTATTTTTAAATCAATTCCTTATTTTAAATCTCAATAATCACAATTAAATTTTTTCTTACATTTTATCTGTTGAAATGAAATAACTTCATAAATATAGATTTTATATAAACATCACTAATAACAAGATACTACCACTAGAAGAATATAGAATTAATTAGAATAAGTTCTACTACTACAAAATGATGCTTTCAAACATCATAATGTATCTTTTAACAACTATTTCAATCATGTTTTGGTCAGTTTAATCTTTTAAATAGATGTTCATATTTTATACTGGCAATTATATCATGAATCCACCGATTGAAATCTATTCTACCTCTATTAGAAGTCTTATTACCCCTAATTGATGTTATGTTACATTTAGTGGACTTCTTACTACATCATGTTGTTGTAATCTTACAACTATATAATGTGTGATAATACTATAATAACATTTCTATTTTTATAAGAAACTTACTATAAGATGAATCAACTTACAACCATTATTTGTTTTCTTATACCATTAGGTGACTTTCGCTGCCACCTATAGAGTTACACTACCATCAATCCAAATATTTATCAATTCATGTTAGATATAATATTCAAATTATGATTTTAATTTATATTTTCTGTATTTTAATTAAACATAGTGAGTTGGTCAGTATGAGTATTTAAAAAAAATTATTCTTTATCTACTACTCAGAATTATTGAAGGGAAAGTCAACCATTAATATATTTGCTGATTTTTATATGAATTTAACATTTTTTATCATGGAATGGATAATTATTATATCGAAAATTATAGATACATGTTAATTCTTATTTATAAGGTATAAGAAACTATCTGACTATGTTACTGGCTAGAGGATAGGTTGGTGTAATAAGTGTATTTCATGTTTATGTATGAATTATGAAAGGAGGATTGTCTATAGAGTATTAAACACTCAGTTTTATCATTCAAAAAAGAAAAACTATTCAAACTCCATGTGAATATTATTTTTAGTGTCCCTTGATTTTTAAAACAATAACATTACATAAATTTTGTTTAATACTAAAACATTATACAAACAAACGCCCAAAGAACATATTTGTTCTAATACCTTTGGAAACATGGGATCGTAAACACTGATATATGAGAAATCAAAATTATCTCCCACTAGGGTTTCCAAGACTAGAACTGACATTAGACATATCATAAAAATAAATATATCCTCATAACCTGTATAATAAAACACGAAAAGGAGTGATCCTAGATGATTAATAATGATAAACTGGGGAGACATGTAAGCATAATCATGAGCATAAGGTTATGAGAACAAGATCATGAAAACAAAGGACAATAACCTAAATTTCAATGATCATAAACATGAATCCTGTCATAAATCATGGTAGTTCACAAGACATGAATCATATGGAAATAAATTTCACAATCCAAGAAATCCTAAAATAATAATAAAACATGAAATTGTGGCATAAAGTTAATAATATAATATGATTTCTATAGTATCCATGATTTTTCTTCTAAGACCATCTTGGTTTGATATATTTACTCCCCCAACCATCTTGGTAGTCATGGTTCTATCCCATTACAATATTGTCTACCTCATTAGATATATATCATTAACCATAGCTTTGGAGGGAGATATAGGTCCCACCAATCTCATAATGATATCATATTTCATGTTTCACAAAATAATAAAAAATATTGTCGTAACAAATGTATTAAAAAGGATATAATAAAAATGTAAACATACCACTACCTATGGAAAACTTACTGGGTTCATAATCATTTCATTAAAATAATAAACCATGATAGAGAATAGAATTACGTAAACATATAACCCATGAAAGAGAAATGATTTTCATAAGGAAAACAACATTAATCACAAACCATTCATATAAAGTATAAGAATGAAACCATTATATCATTTCCTAGAATGGCATGGGTAACATCAGAAAATTTAGTCTTAAATGGAAATTATATTTGATATATCTTTAAAAAAAGATTTCTTAAGTAAGATATCATTTTTAATTGAAAATGAATTTTTAATATATAAAATTATTTTCCTATAAAATACATTGAGAATATCTAAATGAGAAAAGAAATAATTTTGTAAAACCTTTTCCTAGAGAACATATAAAATATGAATTACAATTTTTTTAATACCTTTTCATTTGTGAAAACATTGAAAAGTAAATAAGGAGAATAAAAACAATTTAAAACCTATTTTACATGATAAGGAAAAACTAATATTTAAATTATTTTCTATGTAGTTTGCCATTAATATACATTGAAAACATAAAAATGAAACATGAAAATGTTTTAAACCCCATTTCATTGAAAATAATTTAAAAAAAATTGATATTTTTATGAAAACAATTTATGCGAAAAAACAGAAAACTTATAAATTAATTTTTAAAAAATTTGGATAACTTTTTAAAAAATTTGTTTTGAAAATATTTTTAAAAACATATAAATAATGTGTGAACTTGTTTTTAATAATTTTTTTTAAATAAAAATCAATTGAAAAACTTTTCCGTGAAAACCAATTTAAAAATATTTAATATCTATATTATTAGGAGAAAATTTTCTTTTAAAAACAATAACATTTTAATCTTGTAAATTAAGCTTCAAGGTAATGATGACGGATAAGTTTTCACATGTCGTACAAAGTGAAAAGCATATTCCTTTAGCATGATGAAAAGGTTAGGAAAATGCCACGATCAGATATTGAAAATAATATTCTTTTATAAAAAATGGTAAAAGAAAATTAGGTTAAATATTTATTTTGATGACCATAAGAAATTATTATAATATTCTTCGAAATACTATTTAGAAAATTATTTTTTTAAGGAACACATATTTCTGACTGAAGAGAGGGTAAAACTAAGAATCCTTAAAAACTCTTTCTTAAATATAATATTTAACAAAAAATGGGAAAGTGGTACTAATACATTAATATATTATGAATAAAAATAGGATAATAAATTTCAATAATATTCTTTACAGATGTATAATATTATTTAAAAAAAGAAATCATAAACATAAACAATCTTGAAAAACAATGAAATTAGTTCAATAAACCATTATCACTTGGTAAATTGAAATCACAATATTCATATAAGGAAGGGAAATTACATAAATCTTAAAATACCAATAAATGAATTATATTCTTTATATAACATGTAAAATTTATTTATATACACATCAAACAAGAGTTTAGGTGTATAACAAATCATGAGTCTCAAGGAAGAAAAAATAAGAGAAAACATTTTTACCAATTTGTTATCCTTTAAAAATAAAACCCAACAACAAATATCATAAAATGGATATTTTAATACCCATAAATTTATGTATAAGATAAATATAATAAAATCATATGTAGTGCATACACCACACAAAAAGAAATAGTGGTAAACATACCATGTTTATCATAGAAATAATAGGTGAGAAGAAATCCCCATACCTTTTGTCCTAACTCTCTTCGTATTGATATAATAATACTGAAAAACAAATATAAGTTTTTTATAAATATATTATTTAATTATATTCTTATAGATAATAACATATATGGTTTTATGATGATTTTATATTACCTGCTTGTTAAAAATCCAATGAAAAGGATTCACTTAGGGTGATATTCGATTTGTTCATTATAAGTGTCTTAATTTATTATATCGTTGGTCCTTATAATTACATAACGATTCCAATATTTAAAACATGATATAAATATCTGATGTATACAACATATTTTAATTATAATAATCAATATAATATAGGAGTATGAAATGGAATTCATCGTTCATGGAGATGGTAATTTTTATGTATGCATGAACAATGTATATTTTTTATTATTGTATTGAAAGAAAGAATGAAGAATATATATATAATTTTATATATAATATAATCATAGTAGCATTATAATATTATATATATATAATATTTTTTTACTAAATAAATCCTTCATACATTCCATGTAGTGTTTCAACGAATCATGTCGCTTTGATGGGGTGGTATTCCACACTTCCTCAAACGAAATTATCTTAATTACAGAAAATAGATAGTAAAAAGGATATGTGGTGTAAAAAAGAATAAATAACCATAAATAATTAATAAATATAATATATGAAATATTTAAAAATAATTTCCATAATAATGTCCATAATAAGTGGCAGTAAAGGATAAATGAACAATCATCATTTAGTGAGGTGGTAGTTCGTCGTACACATAAAAAATATGTTTGTTACCCATTAGATAGAGGTTTCTATAATTTTAGGTGTTAAACCTAGAATAAAAACATCCTATTATTTTATGATAGAGGGTTTTTAATTAAATAATGGAATAAATACAGTGAAGTTGGTGGATAAGGAAAATAATGGAATGGAGTTTGAAAGAAGATATTACCTCTTAATCGGGTAACTCCTTTTGTTTTGTGCCAAAAGGATTACTTTAGTTGCCTTATTCCAAAGATAATGATTATAAGATAATTTTAATGAATTTTTTAGCTTATTTGAGCTGATTTTTGTCAAGAAAAGGGGCTTGACGGGTGCTTGTATGTGGGAAGATATTTGAACTTTAATAGGGAAGGGAAGGGGGAAACATGGCATTTTTAAAACGAGTTTGGTGTACAAACTATTTTACCTAAAAAAAGACATTAAAACCTACCAAACTCAAAAATGAATGGCTAATGGGATAATAATGGATATCCAATGTGTTTTAGAAATTTGTTTGTGTCATTGTGGGAAATATATTTATGGTTTGTTACTTTATTAACCTAATTTTTTCCTTAAACATTGTAATTAATTTTAATCAATATCATTAATATATATGTTCAAAAGAAGATGAAATTATTTTAAAAATTATTGTATTATTATTCAAAATATGTAATTAATTTTTATAATTGGTAATAACATAAGTATATAAAATAAATTTAAAATTAATCGCACTGACGGGACGACAATGTGGGTTTTAACATAAAAACTTCCAAATGTTTACTATGATTTTATATCCAATTTCAATTTCAAATTAGTTACAACGACCTAAATTGTATTAATTGATAAAATTATAATCTAAATATACTCTAAAAAGAGTTAAAATATAATTTATCCTTATATAAAATTATATGAACTATCTGTTATGAAATAAAATCTAGTATTTTTTAATGTTCATTAAAATAAAAAACATTACATAAAATACACAAAAAATATCCAAACCTGAAATTTTGGGATATTTTGAATATATAATGTTTATTTAATCATATTAAATATAAAATATTGATATTTTCTAAAAAATGGGATCTCAATTATTGGTGGTAAAAATGAATAATTAAAAATATTTGGTTTTAATAATTAAATTGGATTTGTTCTAATATTATGTATATTAAATATATTTTATGAATATCAAAAATATTTAATGGGATATATATCATAAGTATTACATTAATATTACTCAATAATTATAATAAATTTTATTTATTAATTTAAAATTTCTTTCTGAAAATAACAATAATTTTTTTATATTCAATGAGTTTTCATATTCATTTCTAATTAATTAGTAAGATATGAATAAATATTATATTTGTGTAAAAGTCATATTCTCATAATTTGTTCAATAATATTAATTTCCATAACCTTAATGGGTTGATTGTATATTATTATAGTAATATTTTTAATAATATATTATAGTTTGGTAATACTTAGTCTTACATATTACACAAGTCCTCAAGGAAGGTCAATATTGCATTTAATGTACCCTAATATTGTTTTTATATGTAATTTACACCATGTTGGGGTTTCATGTAACATATTCGAAGATGGTGTCATGTGAAATTAATGTTTGAATTAGTGAAAACTATTTTTAGTGTTGTGTGAAGTGAAAAATATCAATATATATAAATTAACTAGAAAAAAAATATTTCACCAAATCTTGGGGTGTTGCATTATACCCCCCTTAAAATGAATTTTACCTTCTAAATTCGTATTGGTCATTAATAGTCTAATATTTGAATATTTCACTTAAAGAAAACCATATCATAAAAAATAATACTAAAAAATCTATTAAAAATGGAATGTTAGAACCACAACAACTATCCCATGTAACAAATAAATAGGTTTCCACGTTGGAGAACATAAGTTGGGAGTGATAATTGTACATTACACAAAAGCATAAATATTTATCAAGATTGATTGAGGTACTCAATCACAAAATTTTAATGATCACTGAAAATTTGGGGGCATCAGATTCATAAATATTTGTTCACTTATAAGTCCATTTGTTCATCAAATATAAAGGCATTCGGTCAAAAAAAATTAGATGTTTATCATATCATTGAGTAACTCATCAATTGGATGAGAATATAAGGAGATATAAATACATGATATGTTTCTATAAAACAAATGTCATTCTTTTTTGTTGATTTTATCTATTTCTAATTCATCCACTAATTCTTGGAATGGATGTTCAGAAATTAACATTGATCCCAAATGAACTAAAATACACTTTTAGTAGATCCTACGTCCAATAAAACAATGAAATGTACAACTATTTCTCTTTGAATATCCAAAATAATAATATGTTTAATAAAAAAAATAACACTCTTGCTTCATTATAAATAATTATTCATCAATAATAAATATACACTAACCCGGACATGATGTAGACTAGTGGTAAGTATGAAAACCTTTTCAGCCTTCGGTCAGGGGTTCAAGACTCATGGCCTACCCGGACATGAATTGTTGCCACATGACATACATGATGTCATTTTCTAAAACAACACTAAAATAATATCCTTAATATATAATATAAAAATCTATGAAGAAAGGTTATTCACTAAATACCCTTTTACTAAGGGTTTTATTACAATATCACTTCATAAATAATTCATATGTTCCTTCTCTTAATTTTTTATGGAATGGTTAACCTTATAACCCTTATCATGGATAAAAATTAAAAAAATTATGTAGAGAGTCACAAAATAATATTTACATTTATTCCCTCATGCATCACAATGTAGCTGATGGTTGTTACATACCAAACATGTGAATTACCATAAATCATTTTGGAAAGCATGTAGGCTTCCTGATTCAAAAGTATATTGCATCCATTCCTTAAATACATTAATGTTGTAAACTTCATCATTGATAGCATCAAACACCTATCAACAATTCCTTACATAGTTCCATGGTAATCAATACCATCCAATTTACTTAACTATATCCACAAATCTTAATCCATACAAGATTATCATAACAAACAAAATATATTAAGGTTAACCTTACTTTAGTCAAAATATCACCTTTTCATTATATCACTTAACATGTCCATCTCGAACATTCAATATAAACATGTAAATATAGAGAAAAAAACATAAACAGAAAAATCCTAGTATATTTCATCATTCATAGATTTTTAATCAAAAAACATAAAAACTTTTATTACTTCATCCTTAATCCATTAAAAATGCTACCTCGTCATATTACATAATAACTATTTACTTTGAAATTTCATCTATGGTATCATCGTCATCAAAAAAGTAACCATTACCCACACCAACTTACTTATTATCTATTGGAACATACCTATTATGTCATTGAGTTGGATAATGACCATTTACTCCACATTTAAAAAACATAACCTTTGATGATGTCTTATGGAGTCCAATATTCTCATCCATTTCATTAACCAAAGTCTTAATTTTTCCCTTGAAGTCACAAACTTTGTGTCCTTATTTTCTATACTAAAATCATGTTATTATTCCTATAAGATATTCACATAAGTGATTCCTTCCACATTCTCAACATAAAAGAAACAAAATCTTCTTTCTTATGTGGTCTCTGTTCCCCGCACTCTCAGTGAACTCCTTATTTATCTTCCTTGGTGATTCTAGGAGTTTGCTAAGTTAAATGATATTAATTATGTTTCATACTAAATTATTATGCATGATCATGACATATTTCACTCTAATTATCATTCCACTTGACTCCTAATGGAAAAATATTCCATAATAATACACATTAATCTCATTACTTCTAGTTCCCTATATTGAATAAAACTCAAAGAGTAGAGTGAGTGTTACATAGTATAGAAGAAACCCACATAGTCATAAAAATAATTACATATAGTATATCTAAATCATGATGCCTTCTATATTCTACGAAATACTAGGTTAATCCTAGGACATTCATAGACAACTTATATTTAAATCCTTGATGACGGTTTATAAAGATTTTTTGAATTTCTATAGCATATCCCTCATGAGTGTCAAAAAAGGTTTATAGTAAGGCCTATTTCTATGTTCCTGATTACACTAAGTTGGGCCTAGAACAAATTTTTGGTGTTATTAACCATAGGTACATCTTTTCTAGGGCCACATAGACATGTAGGATCCAAAAAATTATGTATTTCTCGAAAACCAATAACTCTATACTCTACCAAAATTCTAGGTCATTTTCCTAAACATTAACTAATACATATAATTATTTTTAGAGTCATCCCCAAGATATATAATTATAAATAATACCCAGTATCTCACTAAAGCATTGTCATCCTTGCTTCAAAAGATTAAGTGTAGCTTTCCTCTAATACCAACAATAAAGTCCCTCAGTTTTAAAATCCATAACATTAAAAAACAGTTGTATAATAATTAAACATTATAAAAAAGGATTCCCAAATATTTTATTTGGTCTAGTGAATTCAAAAACCCGGAATCATATACACTAATACACAAGTGAGATACTTTATCTCCCACTATGTTCTCTAATACTATCACCCCTCTTAGTCATATTATATAAAATATATATCATCATATGTTGTTGAAGGAAACATGAAAAGGGGTGAGATTTGATGCTTTGTAAGGGTAAATAAGGGAGACATGTAAGAATAATCATGATCATAAGGGTTTGATAACATGATTATGAAAACAGAAGATCATACACATCTTTTCAAATATCATAAACATGAATCATGACCTAAATCATGGAAATTCATAAGAGAAGAATCATATAAAAATAAATAACATAAGGCATGAAATCATAGGAGAGGAATAAAATAAGAAATTATGGAAGATAGATAAGAAAATAATATTATTTCTATTGTTGCCAAGTCATTTCTTCCAAGACAAACCTCTTAGTATGGGTTCACTCCCCATACCATCTTAGTAGTCATGGTTCACTCCCATGTCCATATTAGTATCATGAGTTCACTCGTCATACCATCTATTTAGTTATGGTTTACTCCCACCACCATATTTGTCTATCTCAGGAGATATAAATCATTACCTAATGCATTGGAGGGATATATGGTTCTAAACCATCTAATAATGAAATCATATACACATGTGCCAAAAAACCATAAACCATCATATCATAATACATGTAAAAAAATGGGTATCATAAAAATAAACAAATTCCATAACCTATGAAGAAATATAGAATTTTGATAATAATTTCTTCAAAACAATAACCAATTATAGGGAAATGAATTTCAAAAACATATAATCTATTAAATATCAATGAGTTTCATAACGACCATGACATTAACCGCAACCAATTCATTGAGAGGATATGAATAAAACCATTATATCAACTCATAGAAAGAGATGTGTAACATTCAAAAATGTCATATTTGATTAAAATTAATTTTGAAATATTTTTAAAAAAACATTTTTTGAGTAAAATAACCCTTATTCTTTAAAAAACATGTTTTAATACAAAAAATAATTTTCCTAGAAAATACCTTGATAGAATATAAAGATTACATGAAATAATTTTGGAAACATTTTTTCTAGATAAGTTATAAAATAGGAATTGATTCATTTTAAAAACCTTTTCTCGTGTAAACAATTTGAAAACATATTATGTAAGCTTGAAAAATATTTGAAAAACGTTTTTAATACAACCATATGAAAGTATCATGAAAATATGTTAAATGTAGTTTTTAAAAAATATATTTTCAAAACATAAAAAAAGAAATATAAAAAGGGTTTGAAAATCATTTGATTGAATAAACATTTAATACATATAAATAAATCATGATTTTTTTGAAAACAATTTCATCAAAAATATGTTTAAACTTATAAATAGATATTGAAAACCATTCGAATAATTCGTAAAACATAAAACAGTTTTGAAATGAATTTTCAATAAAGAATAATTTTAAAATAATTAATATCCATAATATTATGAGAACATTTTATTATAAAAATAACAAATTTTTATTCTTTTAAAGAATGATTTAAGGAAATTAAGGAGTGTAAATTCATATATGTTGTACTAGTTTAAAAGAACAATAATTTTTCACGGTGAAAATTTTATAAAAATGCCTAATTCAGTAAGTGAAAAGAATATAATTTTTTTTTTAAAAAAAGGTATAAGAAAACAAGGGTAAAAATTTCTTCTAAATCTCATAAGTTTTTAATATTATATTCTTCGAATCCCGTTATATAAAAAATAAATTTTGAAGGAATGCAAATTTACGACCAAATAGAGGGTAAAGTCGGGATTTTATAAAAACACTTTCTTAAATATACTATGAACCACATAATGAAGATATGTTACAAATAAATAATATATTATAAATCACGAAAGTATATAATATTTCAAAAAATTTAATGAGATATGAATCCTATTAGTTCATCAATAAAATCATAAACATAACTACTTTTGAGAAGCATTGAGATGGAGTCAATATAATCATATCCCTTGGTAACGTGGTATCATACTATCCATGTAAATGAATAAGATTAAAGTATTCTTGTAATATCATTAAAATAATAATATTCCTGATATAACATGTAAAGTGGAAATATATACACCTCAACAAAAGGTTTCGGGGCATAAAAAACATGAGTCTCAATGAAGGAAAATTGAGACAAAACATTAAAACTAATTTGGTAAATTATGGATATTAAACCCCATGATATAATGATCATAAAATGGATATTTTAATAAAAATAAATATTATTATAATATATATAGAATAAAATCATGGTCAGTACATACACCATATAAATGGAAAGAGTGGTGAACATAACATTTAAGTCATGAAAATTAAATGTGACATGAAATCCCCTTACCTCGTGTCTTGACTCACATCATATTCATAAAATATTTATTTCTAATAAATATAATTTTATTATACATATTTTAAATAAACATTTTTTTAAACATAATTCCATATATGGTTTTATAATGGTCATATATTATCCATAGGTTAATGATACTTTGATTTGGTTTCACTTTTGTTAATATTCGCCTTGTTCTTCGCATGTGTCCTAATTTTTTTCATCGTTTGTCCTTATACATATTTCATGATTTCAAAATTTATAAAATGATATAGATATGTGTTATATAAATTATATTTGTATTATAATCATCTATACAATATAAAAGTTAGAAATGGAATACACCATTCATGGTGACGATAAGCCGTACGTACGCATGAAACTTGTTTCTATTTTTATTGTCATACTAATAGAAGGAATGAAAATTGCGTATTTTTATATGTATATAATATAGTTACAATAGAATTATAATTTTATATAAAACATATATTATCATTAAACCCATCCTTAATACATTCCTTGTATCGTGTGAATGAATCACATCACTTTGATGGGGCGGTTTTCTACACTCCCTCAAACTAAATCATCATAATTACACGAAATGGAACGTTAAAATATTTGTTTGTAACAGGAATAAATAAGATTAAATAAATAATAAATATATTATATGCCATATAAAAATTCATTTTACATCACAATTTCCTCTATAATAGGTGGTAATGGAGAACTGAACTATTATCATTTTGTGATGTGGTAGTTTGTTGTACACATAAACAGTATGTTCGTTAACCATGAGATCAAGGTGTGTATATTTTTAGGTTCAAAACATAGAAAAACAACATATTATTATATATAGAACACTATTATTTTCATACAATAATTTAATAAATAGAGTGGAGTGGTGGATAAATAAAATAATGGAATGGTTTTGAGAGAAGACGTTACCTTTTATTTGGGTAACTCATTTTGGTGTGTGCTAAAAGGATTCCTTGAGTTTCCTTCTATATAAGGTAAGGATTCTAGGAGGATAGGGGGATTTTGGGATTTATTTGAGCAGAATTTATGAGATCTGTATAGATTTATAGGTGTGAGGAAGTGGGTAGATGTGGTGACTATTTATATGAGAAGGAAAGTAAATATAAGGAATTAAAAAAAAAGTTATGTGTATACACATTTTCAACTAAAAAATTCATAAAACACCAACAAAACATAATAATGGAAGGTAAATGGGCGAATAATGTCGACAAAATGGGTCTTGGAAAGGTTTCTAGCCCGTTTTGGGCCTTACATTTATTGCATAGTACATTACTAACCCTATTTTTCTCGTAATCAATGCAATTAAAATTAATCACCTTCACTAATAAATTTGGTCAATTGTTTTTTGAAATTATTGTAAATTATAAATTATAATGATTAAAAACTTATTATTTATTTTTAAAAATTCTAATCACATTGGGAAAGAAGTTAATTTAATGTTAATCCCACTAACATGACAATATTATGGGTTTTTAATGTAAAAACATCAAAATGTAGTCTATGTTTTTATATCAAATTTTAATGTGAAATTGGTTAAAATGACCAAAAAATGAATTTATTGATAAAATTATTACCTAACTTGACAATAAATATAATTAAAAATACAATTTATCTTTATAAACAAATTAGATGAAATGTAGTTTTGAATTAAAATCCATTATTCATAAAAATTCATTAAAGGATAAAAACTTGCATAAAAATAACAAAATATTACGCTCAACTCCTTTTATGTTTCTCTTCTAATGATAATGTTTACTTTGACATACTAAATCCATAATATTTATAATATTTTTATATAAAATTTGTTCTCTATTATAGGAAGTAAAAATAAATTAATAAAAATAATGGTTTTTAAGCACACAATTTTCTTTGTTCTTATCTTATTTCTACAAATTATATTTTATGGATATAAAATATATTTAACTTGATATATATCATATGTATTAAATTAATATAAGTCATTAATTTTAATCAATTTAATTTTTTATATTAAAATATCTTTGTTAACATAATAATATTTTAATTTATATTCGATCAGTTTTCTTGTTCAATTCTAATTAATTGGTAAACTATGAATTCATATTATATATTTTTTTGAAACTACATATTTTTATATTTTAGTTAATTATATTAATAACCATCAAATTAGTGTCTATGTTATATCACATTATAAAAGTATATTTAATAATATATTATAGCTACCTAATAGTTAATCTTTCTTGTAATGCAAGCCATCGAGGAAGCATAATATTAAATGTATTGTATGCTAACATTATTGTTCCGTGTAACATATGCCAAGTTAGTGCTGGGTTAACATAATCCATTCCAGTGTTGTGTAATTGAGATATTGGACAAAGTGAAAAACAATTTTCAATGTTGCGTGAAACGAATAATATAAAAAGATTAAATTTATTAAAAAATAATAATTCAGAAAATCTATGTTTGTTTTAATAATCATGTGACTTAAAGTAAGTATTTAAAAACACCCCAATAGAAAAGAAAATCAGTATATTCAATTTATCAATAATAATTATTAGACAACTACGAAAACACTTTCATATTCATTCTCGCATTATCTTTGTGTTAATCTACATTTCAGTTATTATTTCATTATTATATAAACTGTAAGAAAAATATTATATAATTAGATAGTGATTACTAGGAAAATATCTTCTTTTGTATTTTTCAAATGTTATCCCAGGGATATTATTGGATTAAGTTGGTAATATATTTTTACTATTATGGTATACATGTCTATTTTATAAATAACGGTATTTTTTCATAAATATTTTTTAAATAGAAATTATTATAGGAATTTAAATTCACCCCATATTAAGATCTCCTTTGGGAGAAATATTTTATATTATAGTAATTTTTTTCATTCTTATTTTTTTGAAAAAATTTAACCATGATCATATTTTCATCAAAACAACCTGATATCTATTTATTCTAAATTGAAATTTGTATAGATAACCCAAGGCGTGAGAAAACACCTACTAATATAAATCAATATTTTAATGGAAGTAAATATTATAAAATAAATATTAAAATGAAATTATATCATTAATATATCTGATTTGATACGTTTTATGTAATAGAGGGGAATTATAAAAAACAAAATCTCCAAATGTTGACTGGAGTGATTCCTCTTAAGATTATTATGATTGTAATTTTAGCTAAGTGAATGTGAATTATTGTGCACCCGGAGAAGATTAATTTAAAGTAATACCAAAATTATTAATAATATTTTAAATTTGGGATACCTTATTGTGTGTCATGATCGAATATATAATATCAATAAAATGTGTTCAAATTTTGATAGTATTAAGTATTAAACATTTAATATGATTCTTTATGTATCTTTTTATGTTATATATATATATATATCATGTTCAGTGATATTATAAACATGATTCATGTAATAGGGAGAACTATCTTTGAAAAGTATTATGTAATTAAGAATATATTAGACCTTTTTTATAGATGGAAAAGCACTATCTTATCTACTAAAAACAAACTGATGTGAGAAATATTCTAGTTAATTTGCTGATATTAACACTAATGATTTACGAAAAAGATATTAAGTTGAATTATGAAGATTTTGAGCACAAAAATGGAAAATTTCATTTAAATAGATTAATCAAAATATAAAAAAACAATAATATAGGAGTGAATTGGTGGATCTGATGATGAATCTAATATTGATGATAAAATTTCACATTTGTATGGAAGACTCAATAATATTTAAAAGAATAATAAGTTATTTAAGAAATAAAATTTCAATGGAATATATGAGATGAAATAAAACTGGATGATAGATGAAAACATTGGGGATGTAAATGGTTAAGAGAGTAAGACAAAATAACAAAACAATTTTGAATACACAAAATTAATGTTTTAAAATAAATATGATGAAATAATAAATAAACATAGAAAATCCATAAAGGTAAGATGAAGTTATTGAGAATGTAGTTCAAGTGACATAGATTTATATAGAGACAATTCTCATGAAAATAAAAAAATGTGTTTCCTAGAGATTAAGCGTAAGGAAACAAGTTCTATTTCTAAGCTCTCTAAAAATTAAAATCATGGTGAAAATGTTATGTATAACATATATCTATATTAAAGTCATAATATTATAGAAGAAAATATTAGAAAACTAAATAATCAATATAAAAATTTAAAAAAACAACATGATTTATCTGTAAATATTGAATATGATAATTCTCTTTAAAAGGATATAAAGGATATTATTATTAAAGAAATATATTTACATAAAATCAGAAAATGATAAGCTATTGAATTATATTTAATGTTTTTAAATAAATAATGAAAATATAAAAAAATTAGGGGATGTTAAAGTAGTACCGTAACTAAGAGATACTATTAGATATCATCCTTGAAAAAAAAAGATAACTATACTATAATTAAATTATTCATGTTTAAAACTTTATTAATAAATATACATTAATCTATAAAATTATAAAATATAAATATATAGAAACATATTAAGGATAAAAAAATATTGTCTTAATTATTTCAAATTTGTTGATAAATCTAGAAATAAATCTACTAAATGGAAGTGGGTATATTAATCCATATATAATTACCTATCTGGACCCAAACTATTTTGGGTACCAAAATCATTTTTTATTTGATTTATTATATAATACCTTATAGAAATATTCATGATAAATGTTATTATTTCGGAATTTTTCTTATTTTAGATATATGATTTTAAACATCTCAAGAATAAAATGCATGACCAATGTTTGTGGTGGTCGTTCCACCATTGGATACAATGGAAAAGGGAAAATTTTTTCCTTATTCATGTTGTTAATTCTAAAAATATCTAATTTAAAACATTTATTAATAGATTAAAATATAATATACTTACCATAACATTATTATTTGATTATTTTTTATGTATTTTTTGATAATAACTCATATTAGAATTATAACTCTTTGTTTAATTTATTATTTTCTTATTAGAGTAATGTAAATTTCTTTTTATAATGATTTAAATCCCTTATATCTAATAAATGTTTCTTGTTTAAATTCCTTTATCATTTAATATTGGACATGGAATTCAAGATTATGAAACTGTAATATATAATATCTTAGAGATTTACTAAATTTGTTTTACCCAATTATCCACCTAAAATAGCTAACGATAATAAAAAAGTGTATAATCCATACAAAATGGAAAAGAAATATAATGTTTTATTCCAATTTTTAAAATGGGTTTCTACCTTTAAACTGATATAAGAAGTTCACACGGACGTGTTTGGACAATCTATTTTTTTAGTTTATCAAGAAACTAATATGCTTAAGTAATTTTGATAGTTATTCATGGCTTATATGATTGTACATAATATTTGACAATGGAAATGCATTTATATAGTTTTTAAAATATGTAAAATATATAGAGGAACTTATGATACATACCCATAAGAGTGAGATATGTGACCTTATTAATGTGATAAAAAATGAAAAAATTTTAATTATTATGCACACTACAAGGTTATAATATTAAAATCTTTTCTCCTTGAACACCTCAATAGAACAGGGTTCATGAATGAATAATCAATACACTTAAAGAAATACACTGTAATTTTCTTTTAAAATATGACATAACTATTTATTTTTATAAAAAAATTACTTCATATTATAATATTGCTAATAGTGTATTAATAAGAAAATATTTAATGAAGACTTATATAAAATAGTGAACAATATGAATCCAAAGGTAAATTATTTCAATTTTTTTGGATGCAAGGTATTCATTATCAGTAAAATGTAAAATTTGTATAAGTTTTATCCAAGAGTAATGATGAAATATTAATTTTAAATTGTACATCTTTTAATGCCTATATATTCATTAATAATAGAGAAAAGGATGTGGATGAATGCTTTCATGTCAAATTTTATTTGATAGATTTATATGAATAGAAATATCATTAAAAAAATTGAAGGATGATATTCCAAATTTTTACATCAATAAAACCTCCATGGCCAATTACTATCATTTACATTATCATTAAAATCTATTAGAAATAAACGTTTTGAGGAACCACACTATGAAGAAAACATAAATTATGTCGATATATGGATAACATTATAACTAACAGAGAAAACACTTTTAGATGATGTTTTAAGTGATATATTCAATGTAACTAAAAATTGAAATTCTATTAGATACCATATTTTACATAAATCCATTGATCACATGTATATGACCATTACATTAATAAGGAAATAAATGAATAAAATTTGACGATGCATATGCTTGAAGAACTAAATTAGTTTGAAAGGAACAATGTTTGTAATCTAGTTGAGAGACCCAAAGGCTATTTGACCAATACTAATAAATGGGTATTTATAAATAAGGATGTTGAATCATGAGATATTATTAGAAATAAAATTATATTGGTTAGTTAAGGATATAATCAAGAAGAAGGTAATAATTATGAAGAATGTTTACCCAAATTTAAAATTATTTTAAATATACATCAAGAGTGATTTTCATGTTTTCAATGTTATTGACTATGTATTGCTAATACCGCCTTGTATTTTCAAATCCACATTTCACATATCATGTTTTTTATTGAAAAATAAACTTATTGTTTAAAATAGGATCCTTCTACATGGTATGATAAGAATAACGAATTCTTTTATATCAAATGGTTTTAAAAATTTCTTCTTTATCATACCTTATTTATCAAAATAAAATTTAAATATATGTATTTTTTTTGAAATATACATTGATGATATTATCATTTTATCATCATGAAATATTATTCAGTACTAAATTTTAAAATTTAATAAAAAAGAATTTCAAATGCGATGGATAGGTGAAAAACATTTATTGGTTTTCAAGTCATTCAGATCAAATAAGAGATTAATTTATAACTAAATTTAGAACACTAAATATAATTTAAGGAATTTTAGATTGGATAGCTAAAAAGGGTGTAATAATATAAGTTGGATTATAATTCTATTGGGTGCAAATGAAACTACTAAAATATCTCAACAAACCATTTATAGATATATTATTAGGTATTTACATTACTTAACAACTTGAATGTATGAAAATTATTTTGTGTGTGTTTGTGTTCTCTTTTTCATGGGTATCCCATAGAATTTCAATTGAATTTCATTAATCAAATTATCAAATACCACATATGTATAATTGATATCAGAATCTTTTACTATAGAGGAAATTAATTTTATTTAATTAACAATTCCAAAATTGAATTTAGTGGTTGTAAGATTGATAAACATTACATAAGTATGATTTCACATTTTCATAAATTCACTATTATCATGGAACAGAAAAAATATAATTTTATTCCATTACCAACTGTTGAATATAAATATATAGTATCATGTCATTACAGTTCACAAATTCTTTAGAAAAAACAAAATTTATTTACCTATGGATATAGAATTATACATATCCCTATAATTTATTAATATTTATGATCTATTAGAATATATAATAATCTCATATTTCTTTTAACGAAACAGAAATGGATATAAAATATCACATTTTGAGTGATAAGTTTTGAAATAGTCTTATAAATCATGAATCCATAAGCATCAAACATCATCTTTCCAAAAAATTAAAACATCCATAGAAAATATTGATTTTATGACATATCATACAGAATAATTGTTTGATAAATTGCTCTCAATATTATATTCAATAAGTTGTAATGTATCTGGTAATGTTTTATTCTGAGTTATAGGGTATAATAGGATTACTACTACTTGGGTTTACTATAAATTTATGCTCTACCATTGTGTGTTACTGGGAGGTATTGACCTCTATGTGATACAACTAGGTAATGTCATTCATATAATACAAGTGAATTCTACCATATGTTGATATTGTGAAAATTACTTACTAGATCATACTATTAAGTTATACCAGTGGTTGTTACCAATCACTATTGTTTGCAATTTTATTATATAAGATCTTAAAATAATTAGATTACACATGTTGAAATTCATTTTATGTTATACAATGTATTTTTTCATTAAATTCTCTAAATCCATATTTAGTGCTAGATTACAATCATTTCCCTCATTCCCCTTTCAAATTTCATCTCTCTTTCTCTATCAAAACAAACCATCAGTCTTCAGATTCAGCATTTGGGATATAATTGTTTAGATTATAAAAGACATCATATCTTGTTCTCCATATTGAATCATGAATTTTAAAAAATGCATGGGTGATTATAATCAATAAATCTTGATGTGGAATCTCATTAAATCATCTGGGGTTGTTTTCATAAGAATTAAATGGATTATGTGTGATTGATATAAACTCATCACTAGTTTTTAGAGTAGTAAAATAGTAGTTATGGATGTTTTTGTTTCCCATGAATGGCTAGCCATTCTATTGGATATTGGTTGATTATTTATATTTGAATGATGAATAAAAATTTTATGAAATAAAGTATTTCATAAATACAATGGTCAATGGAATGAACTATTTTCACTAAAAATATTTGGGAAAATTGTTTATGAGTTCCCCAAAATTGTTTTTGTTATGATCGCTATGGTTTCCATCATATTAGTCATAAGTGTTTTCTTTGGAATATCTATTAGATATTGCTATAAATGGTAACCCATTAATAATAATTTCTGTAAAACATAGAGGGTTGAAATTACATCATTTTTATTCATAATATCATCTGTCATATGAAGGGGTAAATTATTTCTATGATATTTGAGGATGTTTTTATACCATATTAAGAGATGCGCCTAGATAAATATCCTTTAAAATATTATATTTTTCATATAGATTATTTTCACAAGTCTTCTTCTAGATAAAACTCTATAGTTTATCATATTCTTCTCTCAAATATAAATAAATTTAGAAAACATGCCTTAAAAGGAAAGTAATTTTCATACAATAAAAGGGTGCTTATTTCAGAAATTATGACCATATATGGATTAATGTAAATTGTAAAACAAGATAATGAATTTTATTTTAGATAGTAAATGGTTTTTTGATAATTTTAATCTAGTGAGTAAACCCATGAGATGTACAAATTAGGTTTCTCTTGGAATAGATCTATATGAGGTTTGGAATATTTTTCATTTGAAAAAGTGTTTGAATTCCATGAAAATTTTAATGAATAACTAGTAACTATGATTAAGAAATATGAAATAGTTATAATATCTTTTGAGGCGAGGAGTGACCTAGATAAAGTGAAAATCTTGAATGTCTCTTTTGTACCTCCTAATCATTCTCTTAATTTAAATTCCAATGAATAATACTTGGAGGATGATTAGTTTTCATACATTAAAGTATCTAATTCATATAGTTTTTAGGGATATCATTCAAAAATTCCAAAATATGAGATATTTGTTTCAAATTATCTCCTTTAATATTTTGATTTGGATAATGAATGTAAAGAGAATATACCTTTCATATTAGTATATTGGAATAGAAAAACTATATGTGGTTATTTGTATTATAAAACAAAATTTTATTTAGTGGATCATGTTTTTTGAAGTTGTATTATATTAAATTATAAGGCTGTAGATTATATGGTGGAGAAGAACCCAATATCAATTGATGTTTCTTGGGATTATATTTATTCTAAATCAGATGGTGGTTGTGATGATGAAGGCAATACACCTCATTATGGTGCACCATTAATCCCTGTTATTTGATGGAATCTCGAGGTTCTTTTGTATGAGATAATATATTAGGATATGCTAATCAATAATTTTACATTTGTTGTTCCATTACGATAAGAATAGGTATTTATAGATTTATTAGATGTTGAAGAATTTATTGTCAATGGTTTTTTTCAGAGGTATTATTCTAGAAATTATTCACATTAATTTAACTAGAATAGGTCTTCTCCCCCCTCCTCACTCCTCATTATTAAGCTAAGATCATTTCGATTTGATTAATATTAATATTAGAGCTACTATAACTAGTTTCCCTAGGATTTTCATTCCATGATAAATGACCGAACGTCAATGAAATATCATTGATTTTTTCTTTAGTTATGAAACACCTATAGCCGCATTTATTTATAAGGAATGGGAATTATTCAAAAGATAGTAAAAATATTGTTCTATAAATTTATGTAATTCAATATACATTAGAGAGAATGAAAATGGATCTAACATAAAGAGATGTAAACATTTTTGGGAAGATGAATTATAGTTACCATAATTTTGAAATATAAATATTATATCTTCTTATATGAATATAAAACATATATCATAAATTTATATTCCCTAATATTATATTATTTGTATATTTGGAATCTCGGACACATAAATAACTTGTTCATAATATTCATACATCATCTCCTAAATAGTTATTCACAACTACCACACTTCTCACAAATGTCATAATTAGGTCCTCTATTTATAACATGTGGAAATGAATCATATGAAAGGGTGACTACATATTCTCAGTAAGGGTAAGAAAGGAAGATATCAATAATCACTTTATCATTAATTTATAATAATTGTTTTATAACATGAGTATGAAATTTGAAAAACATACCCAATATATCCTATATTATAATCATGAATCATGGAATAACTCATGGTAGTTCATTATTAATTAAGTTTAATGTATCAAAATAACATAAAAAAATGGATTAACATTGGAATACATTATATTTTTTTCATACATGTAATCAGAGAAAATCATTTCATTTTAAGTTAATGATTACGTATGATACTATCATAATTGACTTAGTTCACTTTCAGAATCATCATAGTAGTAAAAGTTCACTCCTAGGACTATCATAGTAGAGAAATTACCATACTAAACTAGATTCACCCCCTATTCCATTCATATTTATCATATGAAATATCTATCTTTTCCCAATTCAATTGAGGGAAATATAATTCTAAGACCACTCATCACATAATAGAAATCACATAGTTGTTTCTCATTTGACCATAAAACATTCATCATAAAATAAAAATTGAAAAAGAAATTTGTTTAAAAAACCATTGATATTATCATAATTTGTGGAAAATAAATGAGATTCATAATCTATTCATAATTATTTTATAGAAAAACTTATGAAAAACTAAAAGGTTTCATAAAAATATTTTCAACATAATAAATAAACATCTTGCGATATATTTTTGTTGGTATCATTAGTTTATATCCCTATTAAATAAAATATTACATTAAATGTTTTCATCCAATATGAATATTCATTAAAAAGACCAATTGGTACATATCATACAGATAATACCATTTTTTACTTTAAAATCACTTATTTTTTAATATAAAATTTTTCTAAATATTAAGATTTTAATTATCATTAAATATAACATTGGAATGTTTTAAAGAAAGATTCAATTACATGAGTAGTCATTCTAATGGTAAATTCCATTCATTAAATATATGTTAAAATAAATAATTCCTTTCACACATTTTTAAATTTCAAAATGTACCTTATTTATAAAACATAAAGAAGATACCTTTAAAATAATTTGAAAAAAATAGATCATGGGTAATGATTAATTTAATAAATCATTTAATAATATTTAAAAATTTCCTGAAAACATTTTTATTAAATTATTGACATCTGAGAAAAACGATTTTCGACCAAAGAATGAAATAATAATAGTTTTACTTAAAAATGTCTTGAAAGTATATTGAATTATAATCATGTGGAAAATCAATGGAAAAAAATTCAATATCTAGAAATAAAAATTAGAGAATAAAATTAATTATTTTCTTGATATTTAGAACATTAAATATCCTCAATAAAAACTAATGGTAAATTATAATGATAAATAATGAGATGGTAACATAAATCCCCTACCACATTGATATGATTTTAATCATAAAACCCCTAGAGAATAACCACAAATGAAACATTAGATAGCATGAAAATAATTAAATTCATTAAATAATGGGTAATGGGTAGTAATTACACCTCATTAAAGAATATAATTCTATAATATAACCATTGTCTTGAAGAAGACAATTTCAGACGACAAACCCTTACCTCGAGGTCCATATTCATTGAAATTTATCAAACCTAATGCATAATAAATTTAAATTTATTATAAATATATAAAATAATAATTTAAATTTTAATAATATCAAATATAACCCCTTTATAATAATTTATCACACATTTATTGAAAATTTATTACTTTAAATCAATGTTTTTAGGCGTTAACTCTCTCCTGTATTTCCATAAGAATATCAACTTAGTACTTATCTTTATTAAAAATTGATCATGGTCCAATCACCAGAAAAATGTTAATAATGATATAATTATAATATATATTCATTAAATATACATGTACATATTCATCTGTAATATATATATATATATAAGACTACACCATTCATGGAGAGGATAAGACATACATAGGCTTCAAAGCTGTTTTTTCTTTTCGAAAGATAATATGAAGTAATGTTAAATAATAATTAATCTCATTAGAATCATTATTATATCATATAAATCATTTGTATTCATAGAATTTATACTAAATACAATCAATTTAAATTCTAAATGATAAAAATCACTTAACTTTGTATTGGTGGAAGTCCATACGTTTACATGAGCAACATTATCGTTTTACAGTGGATTCGAAGGTATGAAGTTAGATATGATATTGTAATTAAATAATAATAAATATATAATTAATATAATATATTTACATTAAACCCATCATAATTATAATCCATGAAATATGGTGAAAAAAACTGTTATACTGGTGTGTAGAGATGGTAACATATACATGCACATTAAAGAGAAATTAACACTCTATTTGTCGGGGAAAAGGGTGGATAATAGAGGATTCTTAATCTTATTGATAGTTATGTATATTTATAATACTGAAGATATAATTTAGTGATAAATTAAATATATTTGGATGTGGTAAAAGACAGTGTAAAAATAATGTGACCAGTTCTTGTGATTATAACTATTTTGGAAGAACCCCTTTTGGTCTCATCTTAAGGATACCGGGGATGGTATTTTATTGATATAAACAAGTATTAATTTTTTTAAGTATTTTTATAATATAATTTTGTATAATTTTTATTTTATTGATATCTCAATGTGGAATGTGAAATATAATGGTGGGGTTCCATTTTATAAGTGACGAGAGGTGAAATTTAGGATTTTTAAAAACGATTAAAATTTTAAATACTAATTATCAAGAAATGTTATTCAAAATCGAATGAAATTAGAAGATATTGTTTTGTCTGGTTTAAATATCATCAAAATCTAAACAATTTATAGGTTTATGTGGTATTTTAAACATTATGTTTTGGTTTATATCATTAGTAAACATATTTTATCCTCTAATGCGATAAAAAAAATTTCACTTTTAACATGGTATAATTAGAATATATATTGGAAATTGGATTTTATATTAAAAAGGTATGACATAGTGGAGCATATAGTATCCCCATTGAACTATTTAATTATTTTGATTAGTTTTAAATTTTTTATTAACCTATTAAGTTCATAAAATATCCTTAATGTCATTTTTTAAAGTATTAATTTAATTTTACATTAAAAATAACATGAAAAACATGGAAATAAAATATAAAAAATTAATAAATATTTAATTTTCCATATTTAATTTTTTTAGAATAAAACATCACAACTATATTGTTAAAATAAGAAAAATTAAAACATTTTTTTAAATGTTTTATTATTTAAATAAATATTCTGTCGGCAATACATTAATATTTTCGGTAATAATTATGTCAATATAAAAATGAAAAAATTAATATTATATATAAATTATTTTAACTTTAGAATAAATATTTATAACGGAAGAAATTTGTTTTTCAAATGTTATAAAATATTAATGATATTAATGCCATGATTGTAATATTTTAGACATTAAATTTTACTTAATATAATATAATGTTCATAATCAAGAAAATATTGAACCATATGGCACTATATTCAATACATATATTAAAATAACCAAGATACACCCATAAGATATGGTAAAAAATGTATTGTATACATCATAAAGGTTTATCGCAATGTTTTAACCCCATTTTACCAATTTTACTTATATTGATTCATTAAAGAATTAATATAGTTACTATCCAATTTGAAACACAAGAGGCTCATATTTAAAAAATTTGTACATTATAATTCCAAAAAATGGAATATATTTTTCAATATTCAATATCTATATGTGAAAAAACATAATTTCTGATAGAAACATAAAACAAAACAATTTGTTTTAGACAATGTTCCTTTTAAGTATCAAAATATTTTAATACCAAATTAACCAATAAAATTAGTCCAATTAACATGATTGGATTATAAAAACAGTTAGAGAACTAAATTTACATTTAATCAATATTATAAAAAATGGTGCTATAAATTTTCCTGAAAAAAATATAATTTTAAATTAAAATCTATATCATTTTACTATTCATAAAAAGAAGAATCATTTTATACAATTAATAAAAATTCATATGATGATAAATTTGAAAGATTTTTTTACAATTAATTTATTCTTTTACAATAAATACTGTAATAGTTTCAAAAATTTAATATAATGTTTTATTAAAAAAATAAATATAGACATGGAAGAGAGAAATTCATTTTTAAAGAATCATTTGACTTTCAAAAAAAATAAACATCATATATCCTAAGAATAAATTAGAAAATATTTCTTAAGTATGAAAAGTATATAAATATATTTCATAATTTGGTTCCTCCTCTTAATAACCTATAATTCAATGGAATTGTTATAATAGTCATAATTAAATAATTATATTAATTGGTTTCTTTATTCATAGAGTTACATGTCATATAAGCTATCATAAATACTGATTTTATTTTAATCACTCAGTGTGTTACCTAGAGTATTTTTCTCATTCTATTGGTTTTTCTTATTCCAACGCTACTACTCCTTTTATGCCTTATAGTTTTAATGCTTATTTTCTAAGAGGTATCATTCTAGAAATTTTTATGGTTTTTTTGGTGATTCATCCACATATCATGACGACGAGATTTAGTATATCAATTCCCATAGTGATATTTGAAATAACATTTGGTGACATTTAATTAAGCGAGGAATAACCAAAAAAATTATTTAGATAGATATAAAGTATTGGTTAACTATGTATTTCACTAAAATTTATTGAAATTCAAAATTTATGTTATTGGATGAAAACCATTGAATGCCTCGCATTACTTGTGAATTCTTAGACTTTCAGTTAGTTGATGGTGGTAATTCATTATTTATGTTGTTTATGCAGGAAGAAAATACTTATTTCATGTTGTGGAGGACAAGGGTAGAGTGATCGACCAATTTTTTGAGCTAGTGGAACATTTTATTTGTACAACAAGGACTAATCTTAGTACTCATCCTATAATTCCACATACTACAACATTTTTAGTTCCTATTACAACTTTATTTCATACCTCTCCAAATATGTTTAGCTACCTGATCTTACAATAATAAAAGTAGTAGGGAATCATATATTGGAGGAAGAAAACATTATCTTTATTCCACCATTAGATTCCTCCAATATAAAACCACTACCTTCCTCCTCTACTGATAAAGCATCGCTTGTTAGGGAAATATATTCATATTATCATTAGGCTCTGATAGGGATGTTTTTTTCACTTTGTAGAAGTATTGTTTTGACTGTGATGTAAATTTAAATTCATTTATTTTTTCATTATTCTTTTCTCTCATTCGATATATATAAATCAGTGATACATTAGAAATTTATTATTTTTTAATAATCCTAGACATGTGGATTAATAAAATTTTATATATATGGGAATCCATTAAATGGATAAACAGTGGTTTAATAATCTTAAATTGGGGGGACTATTTAGATGAATATTCTCTATTTAGCAATTTCTTTAATAATTATCTTAAGTACTATTGTTTTGATATTATTTTTATCCTACATTATTTTTTATCCAAAAAGGGAGATATTATCATGTCAATCCTTGAATGACATATTTTAATAATAGTAAGTCATGCTTTCATAATAACTAACATTTGTTTAGAAAATAATTAAACTCAATAATTCTAGATTTTATTTAAATTTCACTAATAACAAGATAATACTAATTGAGTAATTTTTTCCCATTACAATGTGTTTTAACATTGCTATAATAACATGGATACCATCATAAGATATCTTTATACCTCTTGTTTACTAATGCTACCATTAGTTCGTGTTTTGTTTTTCATGTTCATGTTTTCTATATCCAATTCAATCATTCAACAACCAGTTGAACTCTATGCTACCCCTAGTTGGACTCATTTTACTGCTAGTAATAGTATTTATCTCTACTAGTTGATGTATAGATGCCACTAGATCAACTAATTTTAATGATAAATAAATACTACTAGTAGTATAAGAACCATGAATGAAATATAAAGAACATGAAAGAATCATAACAAACATGAAACCAAGAGTTTTTTTATACAACCTTTAAATGATTTCCAAAACCTTAAAAGGGTTCTTTTAAAATTAAGAAAATAAGTCTTATGTCTATTTGATAATTAATTTATATAAAAATTTAAAATTATAAATTATGTAATTTAATAAATTTCAGTGAGTTAGTTATTATATATATTTTAGAATGATTATTCTGAAATTCGTAGTCATAACAATTAAAGATAATGTCATAATTTCCATAAATTAAGAATCCATATTTTGATTGATTTTATTATTATCCTATATTGGATAATTAGAAATTAAAAATATAAAAATATTTCGATCTTCTCATTCACAAGAATTTATCAACTATCTACCTACATAAATTCCAACTTGATTGAATAGTGCAATACGTTGATGTGTGACTTTACGTTTTCATACAGAATTTAGGACATTCTATACATTATAAGAAACAATATTTTTAATGTAAAAACTACATAATTTCCAATTACCAGAGAAGGTAATTCTACGTGACTTCAACGATATATTTAAATATAATATAATTTAAGAGGAATATCATTTTTGATCATTTATACTCGATCATATATATATATCTTCATAGAAATGTTTATATTATTACATCATTTTTATTTTTTAACGACATTAATTTATGATTCATTTATTTATTTTATCATTGAAAAGTCCTATTTTACTACATTGGAGAGTACTCATATACTCTTTTCTAATTTATTTTTGATCCGAAGTCCCATGGAAAACAGTGGGAGATTCTGGTTGTAATCGAGACGTCTTTCATGGAGTTGTATTTTGTATAACTAATATATGGTTTGAATCTGTTATTAATTAACAAATGTTCTTCATAATGATTGAGTATGAAGTAGAGAGGATTAAAAGATATCTTGATACTGATCCTCTTGTATTTTTTTTATCCTTTATTATTGAGAAACTGTCCTCTATTCATTTCGAATGAGTTTATCTTTTAAAAATTCTTTAAATATACCATAATTTGTATTGATTTAATTAGTCTTTTACACATTTTGTTTAATGTGATTAAATTTTTTTCCAAATTTTAAAATGTTATTAATTCTATTTTAACAATTTTGTGACTAAGCCTTTAAGAAACCGTTCCAAAATATAAACTTTTATATCACTAGAATTTTAGGTAATTGGTTTATTTTATAAATTTTCTGTATTTTTATTGTTTTAAAATGAAACTTTTTTAATGGGTCATAATTTAAAACAATCTAGAGCCATCCACTAGGTATAACTGTATTCTTGTTCCCCCATAAAAATTATTTGAATAAAATTTGTCTCTATGATTTTTTCATGAAAATGTAAAAAAGGATTTGGGAATACATTCCAATTATCACCAATTTTATTCTTTTTTACTTTAATTCTCATAAAGAAATTATTTTGTCACTCTATAAAATTTATTAGGATATTGTTCTGTAACATCCCGGACCCGGGTGCCACGCAACGGGTGCCCTGAGCCCGGTTCGCCACCAGACCTCAAGCGCATTTCCCCAAACGCCAGAGGCTGCCGACTAGTACCGAGGGCCCAGGTCTGATAGTGGGGAATCTATGACCTCATTTGTCAAAGTGTAGCACATCAGAATATAGAATAAACATACTGCATCAGCGGAAGCAGTAAACACACACAACTGAAATAACTACAGCAGTGGATATAACCAACATTATATAAGTGATGATGCTACATGTTTCAAGTTCTAAGAAACATCCAGAACATGTTATACATCAGTACAGTACATCAAAATACAGAGTATAGAAAACAAGCAAAACAGCTGGCAGCGGCATCACGAGCCTAGGCTCGGTCTCATGCCCTCCTACTCCACAGCAACAGTCAAGTGCCTGTATAAGGACTCTTGCTCCTATCTACACCTACTACAACGTAATCTATTTGGGCCGAAAAGCGTGACCCAAACAGGGTGTGAGAAATATATCTCAGTAGGCACCCACGAAAGGCCTGTGCCCAACTGCGTGTAAGCGTGAAACAACAATGCGCAATAGTAAAATGCAATAAAGTAAGCAGTACTAAACAGTAACTAACTTAACCATTAATTTTCCATTTTATTATTGATTTAATTTATTTAATTTAATTTCGTTCGGTGCTCAACAGCACCACGCCCTCAGGCCAACCAGTATCTCACCCTCAGGCTAATATAATAAACCATGCCCTCAGGCTATACAGAATCTCGCCCTCAGGAATTGTAACAGAATTCTCGCCCTCAGACATACGAAGTGTTGCCCTCAGGCGGAATAACGACAGCCCTCAGGCTAAAACAGTCACACCCTCAAGATAATATAGTCACACCCTCAGGCTAATATAGTCACACCCTCAGGCTAATATAGTTACGCCCTTAGGCTAATATAGGTAACCGGTCCATGCCCAACATGTAAAAAAGTAGTAACAAGCAATTCCTCTCAAGGAAATTATACAATTACTACTTTAAAGGCATACCCTCGGGTATCCAGGCCAGATGGATAAATAGTGAAACACACCCTGGGGGTGGTTCTAGATCAAAGAAACAATCCCAACAGACATTTTATTATCACAATTAAATACCTAAATAATTATAAGTATTGAATTTTGAAATGGCCTCAGCCACACAACACACCAACATGGGTTTATGGAAGAAAACGCACAAAACCCACAGTAGTTGGAAAACTAAACACTGAGACACCTACCTTATACCCCAACGAACGTTATACTGGAACGGCGACTCCAGAAACGCCCATGAATGGTGTAGATATGATGAAGAACAAAATCATTCAAACGTAAAAAACTTAAGTTAGGAGAATAATTTCCAAGAACGGTCCTAGGAGAGGAGAGGGCTTACCCGAACGGTTCCAATGAGATCGTCCGCAACCGAAATGGATTCCAGACAGACTCTTAATGGATCTTTAAGGATCCGGCCTCCTCCTTTGGCTCCAAAATGGCTCAAACACCTCTCCTGTCAGATGAGGAGGCTACTGCCTTTTTTAAGCTGAAAAAACAAAGTACACGGCATGTACTTCTGAGTACACGGCATGTACTTCTTTCATTTAACTATTCATTTGGCAGCACTGACACACTGTTCATCTGTTGACGTGAGTACATGACATATACTCTCGAGTACACAGTGTGTATTGTCGCCAGCTGGCCTCGACTCCACCGCCTTACTGTTTAAGCCTGACGACTGACTACACGGTGTGTATGGTACCACGACACGGCGTGTAGTCGGTTCCTACACCCCTCGTCATCGGCATGGCTACACGCCCCGTGTACTCATCCCAACACGGACAAAAGTACACGGCGTGTAGTTCCAAAATTTAGGATTATCCCCATTTTCCATATTTTCTCAAAACGCTTAAGGAAAAGGAAAAAGAAGAATCCCATACCTCTAAAATAAGAATCGGGTTCTTAAAAACTTCCCCCCATATAGAAATCCGTCCCCGAATTTCCCTTTCATGGGTGGAAGAGATAATGCTCAGAACAGCTCTTGCCACTGAGCACGTACGTCGGCCTCTCGCTCCCAGGTCTCGACCTGCACTCGGCCATGCTACCATATCACCCGTACGAGAGGAACCGACCTACCTCGGAGAACCTTCGTGCTCCTGTCAATGATACGGATCAGATGCTCCTCAAAGGATGCATCATGCTGAAGCTCAACCTCCTCTAGCTGAAAGTTATGATATGGGTCTGAGTAGTAGTGACACAACTGAGACACGCGGAAGACGTCGTGCATGGCTCGGTAATGCTGCGGTAACTGCAACTGATAGGCAACCAGCCCAACTCTCTCCAGCATATCGAATGGCCCCACATACCTCGGTGAAAGATTACCCTATATCCTGATCCGTTTGTGTCCCAGCCTCAGCGAAACACGCAAGAAAACCTGATCCCCGACCACGAACTCCAAAGGTCATCTGCGACGATCAGCATAAGACTTATGACGAGACTGCGCGGTAGCCATCCGCTTCTGAATCAACTGGACCTACTCAGATGTCTCCTACATGAGTTGTGGCCCCAGTAAAGCTGCCTCACCTACCTCTAACTAGCACAAAGGTGATCGGCATGGCCTACCATATAAAGCCTCATATGGTGCCATCTCAATAGTCGCCTGAAAACTATTATTATAGGAAAACTCAACTAAGGTTATAGGCTTCTCTCAAGATCCCCCAAAGTCTAGAACGCATGCACGTATCATGTCCTCTAGCACCCATATCGTTCGCTCTGACTGGACATCTGTCTGAGGGTGGTTTGTTGTGCTCAGAAGCACCTGTGTACCCAGCACCCTCTGAAAACTCTACCAAAACCGAGACGTAAAGCGAGTGTCCCTATATGAAAAGATAGAACGAGGGACCCTATGAAGATATATGATCTCTTGGATATACAGACTTCTGAGCTCGTCCACACCGATGTTCTCCTTGATCGGCAAGAAGTGATCTACCTTCGTGAGTCTGTCCACAACAACCCACACGGCGTCATCGCCTCGAGGCGACCTCAGCAATCCTGTCACGAAATCCATCGCGACATCATCCCATATACACTCTGGAATGAGTAACTGCTCTAACAGTTCAGCTGGTCTCAGGTGCTCTGCCTTCACCAGCTGACAGGTGGAACATCTTGTAACAAAACCAGTTATCTCTCTCTTCATACCTGGCCACCAGTACTGATGCCTCAAGTCATAGTACATCTTGGTAACCCCGGGCTGAACTACCCAAGCTGAAGCATGAAACTCCCGCATCAGCTCCTCGCGTATATCACTTTGAACCCAGACAAGTCCATGGAAACGCAAAACCTCATCATCACCTATCGTCCAACTAGGAAGAGGGTCCTCACTTACCACCAAATCCCATTGAACTAGGAATTATGAATCCGATAGATGCCTCATCCTCACTCTGTCCAGGAGGGTAGAAGTCACAGCTAAGGAGGAAAGATAAGTCTGCCCCTGACTGTCATGCACCTCCAGATGCATATCAGAGAACAAGGCCATGAGCTGCCACTCACCACTGGCCTCCCTCACTGCATGTATCTGAGTCTTCCTGCGCAGTGCATCAGCTACTGCATTACCTTTACCAGGTTTATAGGCAAGATCAAAATCGAAGTATTATAGGTACTCAACCCACATTATCTGCCTCAGATTCAGGTCACACTGAGTAAATATATACTTTAGCCTTTTGTGGTCGGTGAAAACCAAAAAATTATCTCCCAACTGATAATGTCTCCTATAGTGCAACGCATGAACAACTGCAGCCAACTCGAGATCATGCGTCCGGTAATTCCTCTCATGCAGCCTCAACTACTGAGACCCGTACGCAACAACTCGGTCTCCCTACATCAAAACAGCTCCTAGCCCAATCCCTGATGCATCACAGTAAACCATATAGCTATTCCCCTACTCTGGGAGTATCAGGATCGATGCTGATGTCAACCTTCCCTTTATGTACTGAAAAGATGTCTCACAAGCTTCTGACCAACCAATCTTCACACCCTTCTTAGTCAGACCTGTCAACGGTGCTGCTAAGTGGGAGAAGTCATGTATGAAGTGCCTGTAGTAACCAGCCATCCCTAATAAACTTCATATCTCAAAGACGTTCCTAGGCTACTCCTAAGAAACTACTGCTCTCACCTTCTCTGGGTCTACTGCAACTCCTGCCTCTAAGATGATATGACCCAGGAAGTGAATATGGTCCATCCAAAAGTGGCACTTCATGAGCTTAGCATATAGGCGATTCTATCTCAGTGTACCCAATACGATGTCAAGATGGGTGGCATGGCCGCGTCGAGTGTGAGAGTCCACCAAGATGTCGTCCAAAAATACTACCACAAAAGAATCAATATACGGATGGAACACACGATTCATCAAAGCCATGAATACTGCTGGCGTGTTCGTCAGTCCGAACAGCATGACCAAGTACTCATATAGACCATACCTACTCCTGAAAGCTGTGATAGGAATATCAGATGGTCTAACATGCAGTTGATGATATCCTGATCAGAAGTCAGTCTTTGAGAACACTCGTGCTCTACGAAGCTGATCAAACAGCTCATCTATCCTCAGCAAGGGATATCGGTTCTTAACCATCAACAGGTTTAGCTTCTGATAATCCACAAATATTATGAGGGTACCGCCAGCCTTCATCGCAAAAAGGACCGGAGAACCCCAAGGAGATGTACTGGGTTGGATAAAGCCCTTTGCCTGCAACACCTCTAACTGCCTTTTGAGCTCCTGCAACTCAGGTGTGGCCATCCTATAAGGAGGAATGGACACCGGTTCCACTCCTGGCACAAGCTCAATAGAGAAATCCACCTCATGTACCAGAGGTGGACCTGAAAAGTCGTCCGAGAAGACATTCCTGAAATGATCAACAACTGGAGGGAAATCCGTCTGACAAGTCCCCTGGTCATACAGATATAAACTCGCAATCCGGGCTATGACTCCACCTCGCCCATGATGCTCTGGTCTAGCTCGACTTTCCTGAACATCCCATTCGGCCCTGTATAGAAACTCTCCACCCTTTGGTGACGTGAAATGCACCCTGCGACGATAGCAGTCTACAAAGGCTGGAAAGGGAACCAACCAGTCCATTCAGAGAATGACGTCATAGCTCGTCATCTCCAAGACATAAAGGTCTCAATGGAAATGACACCAACCAACCTCAAGGGGTCACTCCTTGCACTGACGCACACCAAACTCCCTAGTCCCAAATGGAGTGTCTAGCGTCAAGATATCGAAAGAAGTAGAAACATTGGGCCCAAGGCTCCACACAACGGGTACAAATATGAAACAATGTGTAGAACCCATATCAAAAAGTACCTAAGATAATACAGAAGCTACTAGAATAGTACCTCTGACTGTAGAAGGTCCGGGATCCTGCTCCTGTTGGGTCTGTTGCACTGCATAAGCCTTCCCAGTGCCACGGCCCTGCGACACAGCATGTCTACCCTAAGTTGTCTCACCCTTCTGCCTCTGAGATCATGGTTTCTGGCTACCACGGACATGACCACCATCTCGTCCTGCACGCCCTGACGTATTCCAATTCCCAGACTGGTAAGAAGCCACTGGTCCTGCTCCCGTACACGGAGTCTGCACAGAACCCCTCTCACTAGCCACTAGTAGCACCATCCCGCAAAAGTGTTGCAGATGAACCATCTTGCTACAAGCTCGGCACTCCACTAGGTCTTGTGGGCACTGAGGTCTCTTGTTCCCCTCTCTGCCACACTGGTAGTACCTGATCGGGCCACCTGTAGAAGCTGCCTGGCTGGTACTGCTGCCCTGAGAGATGTCCATCTATCTCTTCCTCTTGCTAGCAGAAATAGTACCAATAACTAGTGCTGAACCGCCCTGGCCCACAACACTAACTTCCCACAGGATCCCCTCAGAAATCAGTTTACAATAGCGTGTATAGTAGGAAACCTGAAAACATTCACCAACGCTTGGATGTCATACCAAAGACCATCCTCAAAACATCTAGCTCTCAACGTCTCATCACCCACCAACACGGGTGCAAAACACTGAAGCTCTGTAAAACGAGTTGAGTAGTCCATCACCGACATAGCGCCCTGCTGCATATTCATGAACTCTTGAGCTCTATCTGCCCTCAGCGTCTTGGGAAAGAAGAAGTCATAGAAGATTGCCTGAAAATATTCCCACGCCATGTCCATGTGATGCTCTGACTGGGTGGTAACATCCCACCACCTCATGGCGGAATCACGCAGCAGGTAAGTCGCGAGATTGACCCTCCTCCCTGGAGGCATCTCAAGATGCTCGAAAATAGTCTACATCGATCCCAACCAACACTCTGCATCCGGTGGTCCTCCATCCCCTGAAAACGTAGGCGGATGCTACTGCTAAAATATACACGTCAGCTCAGCCATAGATGTGGCATCCCGCGGTGCTCCCTTAATGGTCTACATGAACCACATAAATCTTTCACCGAACTCCGCCTCCGCGCCTGTGTCTGGTATAGCAGCTCACGCCGCCTATGGATTCGCTCGAGGATCCACTGGTAGCCCATGACCCACCATCTAAAGAGTATAATCGTCGTTGCTCTCCTGGTGAACAACTCGTGTTCGTCTAGGTAGCATGACTCTACAAGGTCAAAAGCACACCACAGATTCCATATTATTGGGACCGAAAAGCAAAGAAACCATAAGGAAACAAGAGGAAGGAAGCATTAAAAATTTTCAAAACAAGACTACACGGCGTGTACACTGACTACACGGAGTGTACCTGACTTCCCTTCCCCTTCTCGGGTCCTTCTACACGGCTAAGCCACACGAAATCTGTTCAACAAAACTACACGGCGTGTATAATATTTACACGGTGTGTACGATGTTATTTTCCAACATCCCGTGTCATCTGTGACATGGCCGACTACTCGGATTTACTCCCCATGGTGTGTTACACCCACACACGGCGTGTACACCATCCCACCTCCAAGCCACATGGCTAACTCCACACGGTCTGTCCTCAGACAAGACTACACGATGTGTCCCACAGGTACACGGTGTGTTCAGGGAGAGGTGACACTGGACCATGTTGTTAGTTACACGGTCGAGTCCCCAGGTCATACTACAAGGCGTGTTCATCATTGACACGACGTGCTGTACAGGAGTTCACCAACCCGTGTTGTTAGGTTACAAAGGCCAGACTCCGGGTCACACTGCATGATGTGTACAAAAACTACACGACGTGTTTCACCCAAGCCTTTCCTTACCCCGTGTCGCCGCCCACACGGTTTGTGACACAGAGAGAGACTACACGGCGTGTACTCAGGGTACACGGCGTGTACTCAAAAAGTTTATTTTTCTTCCCGAACATAAGAACACACACGGCGTGTATGAGGTCCTACACGGCGTGTATTCTGGGTTTTCCGGACAGTATGCCTTAGAAACATTCCCGAAACCTAGAAAATACTAAAAACCAACACATAAGTGTCAAATTCTGATCCGTGAGGGACCACGCTCTCAAAAATCAATGTTTTACATCTTAACTATGTTATAACCCATAAACTATAAATGATCTACCAAATTCCGGTCAATGGGGGCCAATACTCCCCAAAAACCAAAGTTTGGAGTCCATTCTATAATCAAGCTCAAACAAACATACCATATCACAAGGCATGTATTTATCAAGAAGCTATCACAAAACCATTCTTTATTAGCACAACAACTATCACAACAAAATGAAAATTCTAATGCACCTAGATGGCATGGAAACTATGCATGGTATGTGATATCTAGCATGCGCCTATATGATGCATGAGACGACATACCCTCATCTCATTGGGTTACAACTAAATAGAACCTACAGATAAAATATAAATAGCATAATCCAAGTGCGTCACCCAATAGTGAAAATATATCAACGGTAAAATTGAAAAATCAAAATAATGCAAAATACGAGGTAGAATGGCTTTTCCCAGTACACGGGTTAGCTATGCCCATGAAAATCTTATTACAAACTACCATTCCATCCTATCCCTGACTACGGATCCAAATGGTAAGTCAAAGAAAAGAAACCCCTCTGATACAAATTTGTTACATCCCGGAACCGGGTGCCACGCAACGGGTGCCCTGAGCCTGGTTCGCCACAAGACCTCAAGCGCATTTCCCCAAATGCCAGAGGCTGCTGACTAGCAGCAAGGGCCCAGGTCTGATAGTGGGTAAACTATACCATCATTTGTCAAAGTGTAGCGCAGTGGAATACAGAATAAACATACAACGATAGCGAAAGCAGTAAACATACACAACTAAAATAACTAGAGCAGTGTATATAACCAACAATATATAAGTGATGATGCTACATGTTTCAAGTTCTATGAAACAGCCAGAACATGTTATACATCAATACAGTACAACAAAATACAGAGTACAACAAAACAAGCAAAACAGCTGGCAGCGGGATCGCGAGCCTAGGCTCGGTCCCATGCCCTCCTACTCCACAGCTACAGTCAAGTACATGTATAGGGACTCTTGCCCCTATCTACACCTGTAGCAACGTAATTGTTTTGGTCCGAAAAGCGTGACCTAAACAGGGTGTGAGAAATATATCTTAGTAGGCACCCACCAAAGGCATGTGCCCAACTACGTGTAAGCGTACAACAACAGTGTGCAATAGAAAAATGCAATAAAGTAATCAGTACTAAACAATATCTAACATAACAATAAAATTTCCATTTTATTATTCATTTAATTTATTTAATTTAGTATCTTTCTATGCTCAAAATCACCACGCCCTCAGGCCAACCAGTATCTCTCTATCAGGCTAATATAGTGAACCATGCCCCTCAGGATATACAGAATCTCGCCCTCAGGCATTGTCACAAAATTCTCACCCTCAGGCATATGAAGTGTTGCCCTCAGGCAGAATAACGATAGCCCTCGGTCTAAAACAGTCACGCCCTCCGGCTAATATAGTCATGCCCTCAGGCTAATATTGTCATGCCCTCAGGCTAATATAGTCACTCCCTCATGCTAATATAGGTAACTGGGCAATGCCTAAAAAGTAAACAAGTATTAACAAGCAATAACTCTCAATGAAATTCTACAATTACTACTTTAATGTCATACCCTTGGGTATTCTGGCCAAACGGCTAAACAGTGAAACACACCTCGGGGGTGGTTCCAGATCCATGAAATGATACCAACCAGAATTTTATTATCACAATTAAATACCTAATAAATTCTAGGTATTAAATATAGAAACGGCATCAGCCACACGATACCCCAACATGGGTTCATGGCACAAAAACCTAAAAAATGGACAGTAGTTGGAAAACTAAACACCATGCCACCTACCTTATACGCCAACGAACACTATACCCAAATACCGACTCTAGAAACACACAAGAACGATATAGATATAACGAAGAAAAAAACTCATTCAAACGTAAATAACTTACGTTAGAAGAATAAGTGTCAAGAACAGTCCCATGAGAGGAGATGGCTTACCTGTGCGGTTCTAACGAGATCGTCTGAAGCTGAAATAGATTCCAGACAGTCTCCCAACGGATCTCCAAAGATTTGGCCTCTTTCTTTGGCTCCAAAATGGCTCAAACCCCTCCTCTACCAAATTAGGTGGCTACTGCCTGTTTTAATCCGAAAAAAAGTACACGATGTGTACTTCTGAGTACACGGCGTGTACTTCTTTCATTTAACTGTTCATTTGGCGGCACCGACACACTTTTCATCCGTCGACATGAGTACACGACATGTACTCTCGAGTACACGGCGTGTATTGTTGCCCAGCTGACTGCGACTCCACCACCTTACTGTTTAAGCCTACCGACTGACTACATATCGTGTACGGTACCACTACACGGTGTGTAGTCGGTTCCTACACCCCTCGTCACTGGCATGGCTACACTCCCCGTGTACTCATCCCAACACGGACAAAAGTACACTGTGTGTGGATAAAGTACACAGCGTGTACTTCCAATATTTAGGATTTTCCACCATTTTCCATATTTTCTCAAAACACTTAAGGAAAAGGAAAAAGAAGAAGCTTGTACCTCTAAAATAAGAACCAGGTTCTTACATGTTCATTTTTGAAATCATAAATTCTATGAAATTTTTTTTCTAATTTATATGTTACCTTATTCGTTCTGAAATGATTAACAAAACCATCTCCTATGAATTGTTTCATTATAATACAATGGATATTAATTTTATGTGGAACACATATTTATGGATGGTGAAGTTTGGAATCCTATATCTTTCTACAATGAATCGATTCTTGATATCTCATAAGATAATAATATGGTTTGGACCCCTAATACTAGTGGAAACCCTCTTGGGTATAGAGAGGCATGATTAATGTATGGTAGATCTCTATCTCGGACTCATTAGTTCTGAATGGGGAATTAATAAATAGTTTCATTGTTGTGTCCCCACTATTTTACTAAATAACCTAGAATATGGTGCTAAGATGATAGGTTATGAGGAAATGATGTACTTTATATTCCATGTGTCTAGAAAAATCATGTGTAACATTCCTCTATATTACCATTAACAAGATTTCTATTACATTTTTGGTAATTGATTGTGTTTATGCACCATTAATAGAATCATAGTATCACATACTGTATATATAAACATGTTTTGTGAAACAAAGTTGTTTTTTAATTTAATGTCTTGACATGTGATATCAGTTTGGAATAACCCTGTATTAATTGATTTTTATATATATTTATTTTATAGGTATTTATAATATATGTAGTAGACATTATTATTTATGTATCAACATGCTATTATTTTTTGAATATATATGTAAATCTGAAAAATGTGATGGGACAAATAACAATGACTGTTTCACTAGGAATATACGATAGTTTATCATTAGCCTATTAGAAATAATCATTATGACTACATAGATTTATTTGGATCAATAAGTTAGACTATATTTTTTTTAATGATTCCTTCGTGCTTCATACTTTGTATCCATGAAGTAAATTGAGTGGAACACCAACATAAATAGGTCATAATTCTACTACAATAGAGGATTTCCCCATTCCACTACCTTATGTAATGGAGGTTGTGGTTGGCCACACTCCAAAACCTTCTATGGTTTTATAGGTATTAGGGAAATGTCAATAAAGATTCATGTATACTATTACAAACAAGGGATGAGGGGAACTAAGGTCTATAGATTAATATTAAAAACAATTACACCTTAAGAATATTTTATCATTTTAGGAAACTGGTGAACTATAGGATACAGATGACTATATAGATATCATCAAGGTTTTATGAAACCTCATTGAGACACATGAGGATAATAAAGATAATTTGTAAGTTTTTATGATCTATGGAGATGCTGGGAAATGGTGGGGGTATTATGGGATATTCTAGAATATAAGGGGGTATTATCTAAGAGGAATTTAGGTACATATTGTTCCCATAATTCTTTCTTAATTCACTGAATCTAGATCAAGGTCATGAGTTCATAGATATGTAGAACAAGTCTATGATGGTAGCCACATAATCTTCTTGTTTCATCAAAATGATTCATGTTTCTATTCCGTTAGAAGAAAATGAGACTCATAAGTTTAGAAAGGTTGGGATAAATCCTCATCTTGACATCAAACAACAAGATATATGTTTTGATCTAATGAAATACTAAATTATTTCGCACAAGACCATGACTATTGAGAAAGACATAGGGGAGGATCACATATTCTACATTTTTCAACCCTTTTTTACATAGGAGGGTGGGACTCAAACACGTATGATGAGTTTCACTTATTTTATCTATAAGTTGTAAACGGTATATGTGCATTAGGGAAGTGGTAAGACATTGGGGAAGAGTATGACTTATTTATCCACCTCGTGAGGAGTTTTACAGTTCTTCAACTATGGGAAGTTCAAAAACTATCAAATGTTTTATATATAACCTATGATAAAGTGTTATTAATTTTTTAATATAGGTCATATCCAGCAGTTCCATTCCATAGTTAAATGTTTGTTATTCTAAAGGTGATCTTGGTAGTCCTGATAAAAAAAATATAGGGATTAGACCAATTATCTTAACAACAGGATAATATAATGAAGAATCATGAGACTCACATTACTTAGGGATATAATTTGAGAGTTGAGGTTGATAGAGTATATACAGTAGACTAGACATTATTGGATGGTGGAGATAGACCTTCTATTATTCAAGGTATGATCAAATTCACTTATGCTCTATCTACATTGTCATTTTATAATGTTTCTACCAATTCATTTATATCTAAAAAACCATTTTCTGAATTTAATTGTCAATAATGTTATATTCTGAGTTTCCTATTCTTGATAAACCTATCGAAATGAATATTCACCACATTTATCAATTATTAGAGTGTCTTATATATGTTTGATGTTATGGATATCTTTGGGAGTTTCTAATTTCAGAGATAAATAGAATCGATGTGATTTTGGGCATGAACTGGATAACAAGATACCTAGTTGGAATTTATTACTAACAGAGAAAGATATTAATTAAATTTACTAAGGGTGATATATTCATGATGATAAGTAAGTTAATGTTGAGATTAAAGAGTGTGAGTTCAAATATTATCCGGTTGGAAATGTTCACTATAGAAATTTAGACATAGAACTTCATGTAGGACTAATAGTACATACATCATATTTTCACTTATTTTTTGATCACCACTAGGAAAGCCTTTCAGATTAATTTATAGGAATTACCCATGGTGGGGGATTTGAGTTTGATATATATCCCATAAAATGTGAATAACCCATTACCCCATATCACATAGCATTGAATGAGTTGAAGGAGATAAATTCATGGCATGAGGACTTAGAATAATTGAGTTTTATAAAGAAAAAAATATCACATTTGGATTAATATTTCTTCATAGAGAGTTTTTTTATTAATTTAATTTTTTAATTAATTTTTTTCTTTGTCGGGTTACATTACACATGATAACATGTTTTAAAGAACCAAAAAAATTATTTATATTTTTATCTAAACATGATAGTTATTTCTCAAACATTAAAAACGGTTGAATAAATAAAAATAAACACATTTTAATTTTTATTTATAATGATTTTATATAAATAATTTATACCCGTAAAAAATTACATAATTTTTTATAAATTTTTTTTTTGTTTCGAAAAATACTATTTTATCAAAAATGCTTTATTTATTATAATTATAAATATAAATTTAATTTTTGAAACATTTAGAGAATTAATTTGAAAAAATAAATTTTATTTTATAATTAATTATACAAAAATTATCCTTGGGATATCTGTCATATTATTCTAAAAAGATGAAATTTTCAATAATAGTGAAAGATAATAGTTTTTATGGAAATTGGTTTTCATTCAAAGAATATGTAAGGTTAAATTTTAATACATATTTTTAAAATTAGAAGTAGTTCATTTATATGTCAAATAATATAATTTATTATGTTGGAATAATTTTCATATTTATTTTGTATATGAAAACATATTAAGATTTTGAATATTGTTTCTTTTGAAATTGTTTTTCTCATCTCGAATAAGGGTTGATTTTTAAAATACATTTTTCCACTTTAGTGAATTGAATATAGAAAAAAAAATTTCAAACAAAAAATAATAATAAATTATATTTTATACAAATTTTAATTTAATTTAGGACATAATGAATAATAATTACAATAAATTATTTAATTTGTTTAAGGTAAACAATGTGTTTTCCAGAGGTTTAACTAAACTGATAAAGGTTTAAATTGAAAAAAATATCCCCACCCCCATTAGATATAAATTTTTTGACATTTATCTCATATATTCATTAAAATGGTGCATTTTATATCCTTTTTGAATGAGAAAAACATGGTCACAATTTTTTCCTTTGAAAAATTACAAGTATTCCACTCACCTAACCTATAAAAAGCAGGATAATCTCCTCTACTATTAAAACATATGAAATAATTAGGTTTAGAAATTAACAAACCAAATCCCATAAAAAATACTAATATCATACTATATGATTTACTTCTATAATTGATATATTAATGGATATTTTTGCGGAAAACCCAAGGAGGATACCCAAAGAAGGTGTAACGTTATTCAATAACAATTTTTATTTTTTTTATTCTTCAACCTACACTAATTATTATTAACAAATGATGTTAAAAAACATAAATATCATAAATATACTATAATAATGTTATATAAGTGGAATTACCTACATCGATCTCCTCATTCCTCAAAGGGTAAATAATGATGTTAATCGTGTGAACGATTGACTACCACCTCATGAATTGATGTGACAAGTTTCTCATCAATAACTCTCATGATTGGTTATGATGATGTATATAATCTATAAATAAATATGATATATAATAAAAAAAATACTTTTTTAATTTATTTTAATATATAATGTTTCTAATTTCCATTATATAGAGAATATAATAACATTGTTCACGTTAAGGACGTATTAACGCCTCACGAAGCGAGGTGATCTGTTTTTCACATACCATTTACATGGGATGTAGTAAGGTAAATATTTAATTATTATATGTGATTTAAATGAAATTTATATTATTATTTTATGTTAATATATTATTTACTATTCTTTACATAATCTTTTGATGAAATTGAAACATTTTTCATTCATACGTATAACCTACCATCTTTATGAACTATGTTTTTTATTTTCAGCCTCCAAAATTTAAGAATTAATCTCAATAAATATAAAATGAATAAAAATTATATTTATAAAATGGTTAAAAAATTTAGATGATATAACCAAGATTAATATTATAGGACCAAAAAATGACAAATAAAAACATACATGATATAAAGAGAAGTTATTACCGGAAATGTGACGTTAACATTAAATTGTTAATAAAAAAGGAATACATTATAAAAAACTAAATCATATATATTATGATTTATATAATTATGTTTCTATAATAGATACATAAAAACTTATACATATAATATATGAGTTTTGAATATGTATGAAGGATGTTAATACATATGGTCAGGAATTTTTATCTCAGGTTTCCTTCTTTGTAACATTTGTTATCTTAAGCACCTATATTCCTATATTATTTAAATATATAACCTAATTGATATTTTATATCAAGAAAATAATTATTTTAATTATAATTAATGTTTTATTTTTTGTTAATAATTAATGGTAATTATGATTCAAAAGTTAACAATGTTGTAATAATTTTATGTAATAATCTAATATATTATCAGTATTACTTCTGATTATTATTCTAATGAATTAACATTATGCTCCAACTCTAATAAACATTATAATTATCTTCTCATATGCTTCTTTCATGATAATACATGTTTTATTTTAACTTTATTCTCTTTATATACTTAAGAGGAAAAATTAATTTTTAATGAAAAAACATCTTTATTTATCTCTTCATTAAGAAAACATTTTCTTAAAAAAACATTTTTTCTAAAAAAAATGTTATTTATATTAAAATTATAATAGTTTATCATGAATTATATTTTTACCCATGGTTTACTTTTAATTTTTTTTATAAAAATCCCCTGATCATTTTTGAAAACAATGCTTTTTTGGAATTTATTGAAAACATAGAAGGCACATTTTTTGAAAGATGTATAGCATGAAGAGAATTTCCCAAAATTAGAAATTTTTTATTTCAATATTACTTAACAAGTCTTCAAGGTTATTTTTAATGAGAAATATTTTAACAATATTATATGAATTATTAATTTTAAGAAAATTATTTTCAAAGTAAAGATAACTTCATCAAGAAACATTCTTAGTGATTTTTCTTTATAATAATTTTCCATTTTAGATGAAAACATTTGACGTAATATAGTCATTAATAGGTATAAAAGACAATTATAATATATTTATTATTTCTTTATATGGATTATATATATTTTAACAAGATTTTTATGAATTCTATTTCTATTCCATTAGTTTTTGATTATAAAATTCTTGTGAAACCCACTTATTATAACAAGGGCTATAATTTGATGAAATGATGAAATGACTAAAAAAACTATTTCTTTTCCACATGTTATGTTTTTTTGAAATTTTTATAAAACCCATTTATTTTCATGGTTTTTGAAATTATGTGTCTTATGTGATCTCTTAAAACACATATTTATGATTTTTATAAAATGTTGACTAGGAAATATATCTAACTTAAATTAATTATGTAATGATTTATATATCATGATATAAAACAAACTAGAATGTTGAGTGAACTATAAGGCCCCAGCCTTAAACCTTACTTAATCTTGAGTTAATACAAGATTACACATTGAGGATCTTTTCAAGTTTAGAGTTTTAGAGAATTAGATCATGAAACTTGCATTACATTCCACATTTAAACAAAGTGGTTACATAAAAGAAATTATTCATTCTTCCCGTCAACGGAAACATATTGAAAATAAAACATGGATTCTTTCTTGACACATCCTTGACACTATCATCACATCATGTACCTTTCCCTTGACCTGTGAAAAACATTTAAAAAAACTTGGGATGAGCATAAAAAGCTCAGTAAGGGTTATAAAAATATGGAAAGGAAACATGAGTTCATATATACATAAGAATGAAATCATACTTTACCCATAAGACATAGGCACTTTAACATACCTCATCAAACAATGAATAAATCATAGAAATCAGAAGACATAAAGGTAACTTGAGGCATTCATAACATTCTTACGTAGGGAGTAACCCTCTTGGTTACGTTTGGAATACCCATCATAGTATATTCCCTAAATCTCTTCGGAGAAACCTTAACGTTTCACTCCTTCGCGTTACCCAATGCATTGGAGAGCTATATCAGGCTCACCCGCCCTTAGTTTATCACGAAACCACCCGTTTACATAACAATGCCCAAGAACCATAACATAAATGTATCACATAAACCATGCGTAAAGGAAACATAACATTTCCATATTTCAATCACAATATAAAATTTTAGTATATTGAAATAATGAATCCATTCAAAAACAAACCATTTCCAAAACCATTTAAAACATTTAATAAACAGATTTTTGAATCAAAGTGTCCTATAACACCTTGAAGCTTTTAACATTTCAAACCATTAATATCCATATAAATAAATCCTTAAAACCATTTTGAAAACATGTATATTAATAAGAAAAAATAATTAAAACATTTAAAACGATATTTTGGTTAAAGGGGTTTTACAAAAATTAGCGACACTTGAATACAATAATTGAGGAATAACATTTCGTCAAAAATTTATAATATCATGAGAATAAATGGATTCATGATATAATACTCCAAAGGACAGTATATACACCATATAAGAGTGAATTGGTGCATAACAACAATGAACCCTCAATAGAAATGTCAAATGTGATGAAATCCCTTATAAAGAAGGTATCATTAAATTAATGACAAATCAATCTCAAAAATATGTGTGACAAATATAAATACACACAATATAAGTGGATATTAAGTGTAAAACAATAAAAGGTCATTCACACATATTCAATGGATGACATATTCAATGACTACATGTTGAACCCAAAGAAATCGAACTTGGGTTAAAAAGTTCCCTTGACAGCCTAACAGCATCACATCAAATGAGTTGAAAAAAATGTATCTCATCACTTGGACATAAAATTAACATCACTAAGGATATATGAGAACATATCCCAACATTAAAATATGTAAATTAAAAGACCCAACAAAATATGTCTTTAAAAAAAAGAGGAGGGTGAAAGGTTCCCTTACCGACTTGGGTATCTTTCAAAACATACACCCCATGAAAGAAGGACAATATATCATGGATGTAAATACTCATAAACGAAATTATATTACACAAAGATTATAATAATGGGCAGTACATACACCACTCAGTGGAATTTGTGTCAAATGTAGCATAAATCTCACGGGAATAAAAGTGAGATGAAAAATCCCATACGAAAACATGGCAGCCTAACAGCGCCACATAAAACTTCTGAATATGGATTGATGAGATCAAATAGGGTATCTCATCACATTACAATAAAATTTACAGCAAGAGGAATATAAAAGAACAACCCCCAACATTAAAAATATGAGCTTAAAAGAAGTTACATATAAGAGAGTACTTAAAAAGAAAGAGAGAGGTTAGATCTCTTACGAAAGTTCGGCAGCCTAACGGAGCCACTCAAAACGTCCAAAATGGATTGATGAGAGAGAATAGGGTCTATCATCACATGAAAATAAAAATTACAGTAAGTGTAATATAAAATATCATCCCAATAACAAGAATTATGTGCTTTAAAAGGAATGACATAAAAGTGTGTACTTAAAAAGAAAGAGAGGAGTAGGATCCCTTACCTCGGGTCCGACTTGACTCGATCATTCATTAACGTCCTGAATAATAAACTTGAGTTAATTTCCACTTTATTAAGAACCTTTTTCTAGTTAATTATTCCTTTTAGATCACTTATTGTCATGTTATAAACATTATGTAATCATTTAAGTTAATAATGTTCGTTTTGTCGATATTTGGTTCTTAAGTCGAAAGTGGACTTCTTACAATTACATGTTGTTAATTTGATCAAAGGTTCATTATATCCGGAATGATATTAATGATTTGGATAACATATATATCATATATATTCAGAATATACATGTATTTATAATATTACATCACATTTAGAAGTAAGAAATGAAATGCACCGTTAATGGAGACGGTAAGCCGTACGTACGCATGAACGCTACTTCCATTTCTATTTTGTATTTTCTGGAATGGAATCATAATGATATAAGAGTATATTATAATTTCATTATAATAACATATATAATATCATTAACTTTATCCTTTACACATCCCACATATGGTATTAACGAATCAAATCACTTTCAGGGGGCGGTAGTCCGCACTTCCTAAAATGAAGATATCGTGTTTACCCATAATGGAAACAATAATGGTATGCCAAAAATGAAAAATACAGAAGCTTAATGAAAGAATAAACATATTATATATCATATATATAAATAGTGACATCATAATGTCCACTTTTTAAGGTGTTAAATGAGTATTGAACAATCATCGTTTCGGGAGGCAGAATTTCTCTATCCACAGAAACCGTATGTTCTTTAACCATTTGATGTAGTTTTGTGAGAGTGTAGCTAGAATAAATCTTATAAAAACATCCTAATGTATTGAAGATACTGGTGTTGTTACAAAATAAGTAAATAAAAAGAGTTTAGGGGTTGGATAAGTAAAATAAAACAAATGAACATGAGAGAATGAATTACCTTTAAAAGTGTAACTCCTTTTGATTTGAACCTAAAGGCTTCCTTTGAAAGTATTACTCCCAAAGAGAATCCTCTAGGTTGAGGAGAGGGATGTGGAGAGAGTAAATGGGCAGGGTTTGGCCGAGCCAAAGGCTTTGGGAGTGTGTGAAATGAGGTAGAGGTGGGGGCCTTTTATAAGAGGAGAGGAGGGGCACTCTTGGAAAGTAAAGAAATATTACTTTATTTGAAAATGAGTTTCGGATTTAAATGGTGCCAAATTGATATAATTCAAGTATAAGGTGTTAATGGTTATAAATATACCCATACAATAGGTTTTGGACATGTTTTGGTTTTATATATTACATTATCTTTCCATTTTATTTAAACTGTTCATTAATGAGGTCATCGCTGCATCATCATGATGTCATAAATAATTTAATTTATTTAAATTATAAAAATTATAAAAAAACTACTATGATGTAGGAAATAGTTTTATCTTTCCAATGACTATTTAATATCAAAAATCGGATCTCTATGACCCCATGTAAAAATTGTTTTCGTAAACTAACTCAAGTTTGTGTCATTTTTACATTAACTTTAAATAAAATGTTATTTATGTCATTTCCCAACCAAAGTGGATCCATGGGGTCCCCAAGTTGACCCATGGCTTTTCTTGGTCGTCCATGACACAACCAATTAGGGTAGGACATGTGTCAAGTTCATTTCATATTATTGAAGCATTATTTTTACCTTAAACTACACTAATTACCACTAATCGCGATTAAAAACTTAATAAGTAACTATTCACCAAAAAATTATTTTTAACCCATTGAACCACATTTTACTTCTTAATGACAACCATTTATGTCAGATTTTTGAAATTAAAAACACAATGAAGGCAAAATTTCATTTAAATGGAAAAATCAGTTTTTATAAGTACCACATAGTGGTTTCACTATTCATCAAAAATTGAAGATTTTCAGAAAATTCCCAAAAATTCACCCTAAGATATATTTGATATTCCGAATTCAAAAATGAAGTCTTTTTTACAAAATTCAAAACATATAAATCACATTAATTAATTTAATAATTAATTCCTGCTGTCATGACCAATAGTGTGTTTTTATGAAACAAGAAGTATCAAAAGATTGACACTAGTTGAAGTCCAATTTTAAAGTGAAATTAATTCTAACGACCAATATTGGATTTAATGGTAAAAATATATTATAATTTCACTTTAAAACCAATTAAAAAGATAATCTAATCATATAAATAAATTATATTAAAAATAGGTTTTGAATTAAAATACAACATTTTACACTATTCATTAAAAAAGAACTTTATCAGAAAGATAACAAAAATTTACACAAAGTAAATTTTGATGTCCCGATTCTAAAGGAGAGTTTTATTTGGTCCAATAGAATTTATAATAGTGAAAAACACTATATTTAATGATGGTTCGCCATCAATAGGTGATAAGTGAACCTTTAGTGAAAACTAGGGCATATACGCCTAAAATTGAATTCTTTCCGTATTTTAAGACTTTATCTTTTATTGGATAAATGTAAAAACATTTAAAAACATATATAATCATATTTTAGTTATTTCTATCTATTCCCTCCAATACAACGGCTACATGTTAACTACCATTTAAAATAATAATATTTTATTATTAGAGTGCAACGTATGATTCCGAAGAAACGCGTTGTTGCGTGTTGGGTACACCATCGAGCATAGCGCCCCCTTTATAGTCATATTAATATTTTATTCACAAATTTGGATAAATAAGAAAATGTCATATTCATTATTTACCTGGGGTGTTACATCCTTCCCCCTTCTGGGAATTTCGTCCTCGCAATGTTTTAAAACTGAGCTTGGAAACATCCTTAAAAGTCCCACATCGGAACAAGAGTCGGCAAAACAATCACTTTAAAATAATGAAAGATAAGTAGAAAGGTCACCCGAGTTTACCCATACTAGGATTACAAGTATAAAAATATGGAAATGGAGTAAAAAACAAAGGGTCATATTCTGATGGAGAGTGATAGAAAACATGTTTATGAGAAAGTTAACCACGAGAAAATCACAAACTTATGATGGGTTAAACGGTATTTGATTCCCCAGTAGGAAAAGTTAATAGACAAAATTTTTGTTTTAAGATAATTTTTATTTGGGAATTTATTCATAAGGAAACATAATCACTTATCATGTTGACTTTCAACTTTTATTAGATTCCTTACACAAACTCATATTTTCTCCAAAAGGTGAGTATTTAGGAAGACTTGTTCACATTAAGAGTACTATAATCAAATTTAAGAAAATCACCTAATCCACAAAAGAGAACTATATACTTCTCATGTCTTTATACTTTAACCAAAACCAAAACCAAAAAGGCTAGTACAAGATCAGATAATCCAGAAAAGGGTAACACTTTATTAAAAGAAAATCTATTCTTAACCTCCAAAATTTTTCCAACAAAACCCAAAGTTCAACGAGGACCATTAGATAAAAAATTTGTCCATAAAATCCTTCAAAGTAAACCAAAATAAGATTGAAACCCAAACATTTGAAGGATTTAGTCACATAATATTCCAAGTTAAATCGTAACATTTATCTCCAAACAACATCAGTCGCTCCTAAAGTATCGCATTGAAAATTAATTATCCTAATCACAAATCCTCCATGATAGGATAATCATTTTCATAAATAACCCAAAATCAACTTACTCTTAATTCATAAAATCATATAACTAAAAAGAATCAGTCAAACTAACCAGGGAATTCACGTAGTCCAGTGGTAGGCGATAAATACCAGTCGCACTTTGGTTGTGGGTTCGATTCCAGCAGCTTTGTCCAACACGACGGGTTGTCACACGGTCTGCGTGTTGTCCTTTTTCCAAAACTATATAATTCTTAAAACATTCCCCAAAATGAGATAAAATCTTCAAAAATAATCATAACATATTTTAACCTCAAGTTTATCTCCTTCCTTTCATTTTCCATCATATCATGGAGTAACCCATAATTACCTAAAAAGTAAGGATCATATAAACCCTAATGGTTTCCTTTTTAATTATTACCTGAACTTCCACATCGATTGGTCATCTCGTACATGATGCATTATATAACATACCAAGGTTCACGTGGTTGATCATGACTCCTTGATATTTGGTTTAGAACAACCACAAGTTTCCTCATTGAGTACCACATTTCATCGAGTCTCTTAATCAGAGAACCACCACAGTTTCCTTCAAACCAATTTTCACTTTGGTGCCTGCGAGATCCAGCCATTCACTAAAAACAAAAATGTCAGTGTGAGTATATCAACCAAACCATCATGTACTAATGAGGAAGGTAAACACTAAGATATACTTACTCATTCACTTTATCTAAAAATAGGACTCTTTCTGAAATCCTAACCATTATGGTAATGTCACTTATGCTTAGAGAATACTCTAACCTCTAAAGTTATCTAAACCGACCTTTGATACCAACTATAAGGCCCCAGCCTTAAAACTTACTTAATCTTGAGTTAATACAATATTACACAGTGAGGATCTTTTTAGGTTTATAGTTTTAGAGAATTAGATCATGAAACTTGCATTATATTCCACATTTAAACAATGTGGTTACATAAAATACACTATTAATTATTCCTGTCAACGGAAACATATTGAAAATAAAACATGGATTCTTTCTTGACACATCCTTGACACTATCATCACATCATGTACCTTTCCCTTGACCTGTGAAAAACATTTCAAAAAATATGGGATGAGCATAAAAAGCTCAGTAAGGGTTATAAAAATATGGAAAGGAAACATGAGTTCATATATACATAAGAATGAAATCATACATTACCCAAAAAACATAGGCACTTTAACATACCTCATCAAACAATGAATAAATCATAGAAATCATAAGACATAAAGTAACTTGAGGCATTCATAACATTCTTACGTAGGGAGTAACCCTATTGGTTATGTTTGGAATACCCATCACAGTATATTTCCTAAATCTCTTCGGAGAAACCTTAACGTTTCACTCCTTCGCGTTACCCAATGCATTGGAGAGCTATATCGGGATCACCCGCCCTTAGTTTATCACGGAACCACCCGTTTAAATAACAATGACCAAGAACCATAACATAAACATATCACATAAACCATGCATAAAGTAAACATAACATTTCCAAATTTCAATCACAATATAACATTTTAGTATATTGAAATAATAAATCCACTCAAAAAGAAACCATTTCCAAAACCATTTAAAACATTAAATAAAGAGATTTTTGAATCAAAGTGTCCCATACCACCTTGAAGCTATTAAAATTTCAAACCATTAATATCCATATAAATAAATCCTTAAAACCATTTTGAAACCATGTATATTAATAAGAACAAATAATTAAAACATTTAAAACGATATTTTGGTTAAAGGGGTTTTACCAAAATTAGAGACACTTGAATACAATAATTGAGGAATAACATTTAGTCATAACATTGTAATATCATGAGAATAAGTGGATTCATGATATAATACTCCAATGGACAGTATATACACCATATAAGAGTGAATTGGTGTATAACAACAATGAACCCTCAATAGAAATGTCACATGTGATGAAATCCCTTATAAAGAAGGTATCCTTAAATTAAAGACAAATAAATCTAAAAAATATGTGTGAAAAATATAAATACACCCAATATAAGTGGATATTAAGTGTGAAACAATAAAAGGTCATTCACACATATTCAATGGATGACATATTCAATGACTACATGTTGAACCCAAAGAAATCGAAATTGGGTTAAAAAGTTCCCTTGACAGCCTAACGGCATCACATCAAATGAGTTGAAAAAAGTGTATCTCATCACTTGGACTTAAAATTTACATCAATAAGGATATATGAGAACATATCCCAACATAACAATATGTAAATTAAAAGACCCAACAAAATAATTCTTTTAATAAAGAGGAGGGTGAAAGGTTCCCTTACCGACTTGGGTATCATTCAAAACATACACCCCATGGAAGAAGGCCAATTGATCACTGATGTAAATACTCATAAACGAAAGTATATTACACAAAGAGTAGAATAATGGGCACTACATACACCACTCAATATAATTTTTGGCAAATGTAGCATAAATATCACAGGAATAAAAGTGAGATAAAAAATCCCTTACGAAAACTCGGCAGCCTAACGGCGCCACATAAAACTTCCGAATATGGATTGATGAGATCAAATAGGGTATCTCATCACATTAAAATAAAATTTTCAGAAAGAGGAATATAATATAAAATCCCCCAACATTACAAAGAAGAGCTTAAAAGAAGTGACATAAAGGAGAGTACTTAAAAAGAAAGAGAGAGGTTAGATCTCATACGAAAGTTCGGCAGCCTAACGGCACCACTCAAAACATCCAAAATGGATTGATGAGAAAGAATAGGGTCTCTAATCACATGAACATAAAAATTACAGTATGTTTAATATAAAAGATCATCCCAATAACAAGAAATATGAGCTTTAAAAGGAATGACGTAAAAGTGTGTACTTAAAAAGAAAGAGAGGAGTAGGATCCCTTACCTCGGGTCCGACTTGACTCGATCATTCTTTAACATCCTGAATAATAAACTTGAGTTAATTTCCACTTTATTAAGAACCTTTTTATAGTCATTATTCCTTTTAGATCTCTTATTGTCATGTTATAAACATTATGTAATCATTTATGTTAATAATGTTTGTTTTGTCGATATTTGGTTTTTAAGTCGAAAGTGGACTTCTTACAATTACATGTTGTTAATTTGGTCAAAGTTTTGTTATATCTGGAATTATATTAATGATTTGGATAACATATATTTCATATATATTCAGCATATACATGTATTTATAATGTTACATCACATTTAGAAGTAAGAAATGTAATGCACCGTTCATGGAGACGGTAAGCCGTACGTACGCATGAACGCTACTTCCATTTCTATTTCGTATTTTCTGGAATGGAATCATAATGATATAAGAGTATAATATAATTCCAGTATAATAACATTTATAATATCATTAACTTTATCCTTTACACATCCCACAAATGGTATTAACGAATCAAATTACTTTCAGGGGGCGGTAGTCCGCACTTCCTAAAATTAAGATATCGTGTTTACCCATAATGGAAACAATAATGGTATGCCATAAATGAAAAATACAGAAGATTAAGGAAAGACTAAACATATTATATATCATATATAAAAATAGTGACATCATAATGGCCACTTTTGAAGGTGTTAAATGAGTATTGAACAATAATCGTTTCGGGAGACAGAATATTGCCATCCATGAAAACCGTATGTTCGTTAACCATTTGATGTAGTTGTGTGAGATTGTAGCTCGAATAAATCTTACAACAACATACTAGTATATTTCAGATACTGTTTTTGTTACAAAATAAGTAAATAAAGAGAGTTTAGGGGGTTGGAAAAGTAAAATAAAACAAATGAACATGAGAGAATGAATTACCTTTAAAACTGTAACTCCTTTTGATTTGAGCCTAACGGCTTCCTTTGAAATGATTCATCCCAAAGGGAATCCTCTAGGATGAGGAGAGGGATGTGTAGAGAGTAAATGGTAAGGGTTTGGTCGAGCCAAAGGCTTTGGGAGTGTGTGAAATGAGGTAGAGGTGGGGGCCTTTTATAAGAGGAGAGGAGGGGCACTCTGGGAAAGTAATGAAATATTACTTTATTTGAAAATGAGTTTCGGATTTAAATGGTCCCACATTGATATAATTCTAGGATAAGGTGATACGGGTTCGAAAGCTACCCATCCAATAGGTTTTGGACATGTGTAGGTTTTAGATATTACATTATCTTTCCATTTTATTTAAACTGTTCATTAATGAGGTCATCGTTCCATCATCATAATGTCATAAAAAATTTAATTTATTTAAAGTCTAAAAATTATAAAAAAAATACTATGATGTAGGAAATAGTTTTATCTTTCCAATTACTATTTAATATCAAAAATCCAATCTTTATAACCCCATTTAAAATTTTTTTTCGTAAAATAACTCAAGTTTGTGTCATTTTTACTTTAACATTAAATAAAAAGTTATTTATGTCATTTCCCAACCAAAGTGGATGCATGGGGTCCCCAAGTTGACCCATGTCTTTTCTTGGTCGGCCATGACACAAACAATGAGGGTAGGACATGTGAAAAGTTCATTTCATATTATTAAAGCATTATTTTTACCTTAAACTACACTAATTACCACTAATCGCAATTAAAAACTTAATAAGTTACTATTCACCAAAAAATTATTTTTACCCCAATGAACCACATTTTACTTCTTAATGACAACCATGTATGTCGGATTTCTGAAATTCAAAACACAAAGATGTCAAAATTTCATTTAAATGGAAAAATCATTTTTTATAAGTACCACTTAGTGGTTTCACTATTCATCAAAAATTGATGTTTTTCAGAAAATTCCCAAAAATTCACCCTAAGATATATTTGATATTCCGAATTCAAAAATGAAGTCTATTTTAAAAAATTCAAAACATATAAGTCACATTAATTAATTTAAAAATTAATTCCCGTTGTCATGACAAATAGCGTGTATTTATGAAACAATAAGTATCAAAAGATTGACACTAGTTGAAGTCCGATTTTAAAGTGAAATTAATTTCAACGACCACTATTGGATTTAATGGTAAAAATATATTTTAATTTCACTTTAAAACCAATTAAAAAGATAATCTAATCATATAAATAAATTAGATTAAAAAGAGGTTTTTAATTAAAATACAACATTTTACACTATTCATTAAAAAAATAACTTTATCGGAAAGATACCAAAAATTTACACAAAGTAAATTTTGATGTCCCGATTATAAAGGAGAGTTTTATTTGGTCCAATAGAATTTATAAGAGTGAACAAAACTATATTTAATGATTGTTCGCCATCAAAAGGTGATAAGTGAACTTTTAGTGAAAATTAGGGCATATACGCCTAAAATTGAATTCATTCCGTATATTAAGCCTTTATCTTTTATTGAATAAATGTAAAAACATTTAAAAACATATATAATAATATTTTAGTTATTTCTATCCATTCCCTCCAATACAACGGCTACATGTTAATTACCATTTGAAATAATATTATTTTATTATTAGAGTGCAACGTAAGATTCCCAAGAAACTTGTTGTTGCATGTTGGGTACACCATCGAGCATAGCGTCCCCTTTATAGTAATATTAATATTTTATTCACAAATTTGGATAAATAAGAAAATGTCATATTCTTTATTTACCCGGGGTGTTACAGAACCCAGTTCTGTAAGGGACTTTATCCACTATAATAGTATTGGGATTAATCCATGACTACTATAATGGTCTATTGTGTGAACCCGTTATACTAGGATGGTCTCAACAAAGAGCCATGAACTAATAAAAATTATTTTATCTTCTTATTTATATCGAACAATTCCATGTCTAAATCCATTTTTGTTCTCTATTGTATCATGTTATTTGATTCAATTAAGATTCATGTCTTATTAACATAAAATAATTCTACCATTAACCAAGATTATGATCATATATATATATATATATATATATACATTTTATGGTTTTCCAATGTTATTTTCTTGTTTTCATACCCTTTATCCCATGGTATGATTACATTTCTCCCTTACTGAGAATTTGATCTCATGCTTTCTTAATTTTATTTTTCCAAAGTTATGAAGGAATAAATTATTTGTAATTATTATAATTAGGGAAATAGTCATGATGAATTTTGTTGGGGATTATATAGATCACATATGAACTAGTTTTTTATGTTTCCTTGTTTCCATAGGCAGTATACCTTTATTATTATTTGGTACATGTTAGTGTAATGTAATGATTTTTCATAAAATTGATGTTATAAATATAATAAATTTTTGTTTCTTTATAAGTGGTATCATGGAATGATTTCATAAGCCATTAGAAACTAGTAATAGAATGATTTTGTGACATCCCTTAGGAGATATCTATGTATAGGGTATAATAAAAAACTTTGGGTAAGGAATATATTAAAGTGATTACCTAGCAATATATCTCTATCTGGATACAACATGTGGATGTGGTTTTAAAACATATTTAACTATGGGGAATAACATTGAAAATTGTGTGTTGGTCTAGACATAGTAGTTACCTCGTACAAGACAACCGTCAATAATGTGTTCCTATTTTGACACTCCTTGGAATATATTCTCTTATTTAATAACATTTTATTTATAAACTGACATGAAGGATTTGAATAGATGATGATCACATATAACCTAGGATAGGTTTATGGTGCCATATATTTAAAATAAATTGTCCTACTTTAGATATCCTATAAGTTTTTACTGACTATGTTGTTTTCTAATATTATTAGTGTTTGTTACAGTATGATATTAGATTTTATTCAGTAGATGAAACCTAAAAAAATCCAAGTAATACTTAATGGAATAGATAATTCAATGACTATCCTTCTGAGATACAAAATGTTATTGAATTTGGTATTTAAAATCTAATTTATATTCTCAGAAAACTTTCTTGGGCTATAAACCAATATGGACATTCAAACTATTTAATGGTGGAACGACATTCTGTTGATTCCTTCATAAAGAAAACTACACCTTCTTTTAGAGGTTCTTTTTATCCAATAGTTTTTCTGTACTAGATCTGTGAAAGTAAAAAGATGTTTTCCATTATAAGGTGTTTGGAACATGATAATTTCATTTTTATCTACCATTAGGAAGGTTAAGCCTATCAATATTGGAATCTTATTAAGAATATGAAAAAACAATTTTAAAATTGAGTCCATTTTTTGGTTCAAGTTTAACAACACAATTTTCAATTTGAAATTTCCTATTGTTTTTTATATAAGGATTTCTAATTTGATCCTTTAATGAAAGGAAATTGATGATGAATCCATTGGTATCTTTGAGGAGAAGTTTACAAGATCTGCGAGGTATAGTTCTCATATTACCATCTTAAAAGAAAATATAGTTGATCAATTCTTCAATAGATTAAAAACAAGTCTCTGAATGGAATTACCCATAATATAGTTCACTAGATATAAATAGTTTTCTTGATGTTATATGAAGGTGTAAATAGAGGTAGTATTTAAGTACCATTCTCGTGGTTTTTATAAAAAAGATAAATATGGAATTAAAATGAAAATCTAAAAAACATAGAGATAAGAAGATAATTTTTGTTTATTCTGAATTTGTCGGAAGAGAAATGAAAGAAATTATCACACATGGATAAGTAAATTCATTATGATTTGGAAGGATGTTCATTGGACAATCGAATCATGAAGTAAAGTGAAAATGTTATAAAATTAAATTAATATAGAGAAAACTCCCTAGAATTCTCTAATGACACTCTGATGGTTCAAATTTAATGATTTTGGGAAGTATGATAACTATTTCCCAAATATAATGTATAATGATGATGTTAATATCAACAACCTCTTAAGATGATGGATAAGGGGAAATCTCCTGCAATTAATCTTCCTGATGAGGGATGCAATAATGACATGGTGAATGGTACACTTATCATCTACTCAATAACTAATAGTGTCATATTTTACTTTTTATATACCCATGTATTCATATATGAATAATTTTAAAAGGGTAATATGTTTCCACCATAAGTATTAGATGTATAATTCAATATTAGAACCCATAATGGTATTATGATCACATCTAAAGTGTATGAATCCTATCTAGTTGAAATTTAAGGGAATGTGATTCCAGCAAATCCTTATATTCTTCCTTTGGATCAATATTATCTTACCTTATTAATGGATGTGATAACATTATATATTCCCCACATTAATTGCTGAGGAAGGGAAGTGACATTTTTTATTTAAAAAAATGATAAATTATTTTTGGAATTATAAATATGATCAACCAATAGAAATAACATTATTTTTATGTATTTTATATGTACTCAAGTGTGGATTTTATCTCATAAGGTTGGGGAAAATTTTGAATGTGAATATATACCTATTATTTTTGAGTTTGTTGATTTTTTTCAAGAATATTTTTCTATCCTTATAACTAAATGAAAAGTTGTGTTTTTAATTGGAAACATACATGTTTCCATGCCTTTTTGAAATAATCCATATAAAATGGCCCTAATTAAGTAGAAGGAATTGAAGCAGAAACTACACAAGAATATTGAAAATGGATTAATTAATCCATGTTTGTCACCTTGGGCTCAACAGTTATATTTTTAAAAAATAAATATGTAACAATGATAATTTACACTGATTATCAAGAGTTGAACTAGATGAAAATCAATAACGAGTATCCTCTACTTCATATTGATGATATGATTGATTAAATGTGCAGAGTTCAATTCTTTTATAAGGTTGAATTTCCTTATTAATTTTATCAATTGAGGGTCCAGGTAGATTATATACCCAAGTAAACATTCCATATATTTTATAAACACTTTAAATATATAGGGATTCCATAAATTCATATAATAAACTGATATATTAATGGACTTATTGAATATAATCTTTAAAGAATACCTTGATCAATTAGTGGAATTATTTACATATTACATTATTATATATTCAATGAGTATGTGAAAACATAATTATAACTTTGGTATTGAACTAACGACCCTATGATAAGTTAATGTCAATGAAAATTTTAAATATTTTTTAATTTTTGTTACAATTTTTTGCGTCATATAATATTGAGAGTGGTAATATCTGTTGAACCATAAATGTAAAAGGCTATTGAACATTGTACCATAAAAACTATGATTATTATATTTTATTTTTTCAATGATTTTATTAATATTATACAAAATGTCTCTAAAGTTTATAATTGTTATCTAATCTAATCAACATTTTAACTTTGATGGGAGACATGTTACTCTGGAAAGATGAGTGTGAGGAAAATTTCAAGGAACTGAAGAGAAGATTAATCAACACACTTATAAAAACATTACCTTATAGTGGATAAGTGTTAATAATATATATTAATGCATACATAAGTGATTGATATGTGTTCTTAGTTCTAATGACATGGTGATATCTTATGCCTCGTTAAAAATAATGGATCATGAGAAAAAATTACCGAACTCAGGATTTGTAGTTAACTATTGTTATTTTTACACTAAATACATATATGACTACATTTACATAGAAAATTGTGATATATATAAAAATCATAAAACATTAATTTATATACTTTTAGAGAAAGAGATGCATATACACTTGACAAAAAGTAATATATGAATAATAATTATAAATTGTCAATAAATTTCCACCATGTGAAAGAGAACAAGGAGGCCAACACATTGTGACAAAGTGAACATTCTATATTATCAATTATAAGGATAATACAATATCTATCATTTCTATATTTTTATAGGATTGATATATAAATCCTAATGTAAGGGGATAAACACTATCTTCTTCAAAAATAATAATCAGTCATCTATCAATATGAGGATTTAAGTGGCATGGAAGAAGATTTAGAGCTATAAAAGAATGATAGAAATATAATTTAGTTTATCCATGACCATGATGGAAGGATAAGGATTAAGAACTATCTATTTGATTCATACCTACCATATTTCGAAAAGAATTAATTAGAGGAATCTCGAAGATCTTCATTCTCTATTCATCTTGGAAACAAAAAGATGTATTGATATTTGAAATAGTGATTATTGTCTTATAGTTTGAAGGGATACATCATAAAGTTTGTGTCATGTTTATTAGTTTTCCCAAATGTTAATTTTGAGAGAAAAATCTATAAGGGTTAGTTATATCCATTACCCATACAATAATTGAAATGGTAAAAATTACCTTGTATTTTTCCACCAAAGTCCTGAAAAGTTTAATGGGGAATAATCTTATATGAGTTTCAGTCGATCACCTTAAAAATTTGACACACTTGATAATGATTATAAAAAAATTCCATCAAGATCACCTTTCTAGGATATAGATTTGGGTAGTCTTAGGGTTTCATTGAGTACTATATTAAATTATATGTTATCAGGATTGGGGTTTACCTCAAATTTTAGGTTTTATCTTGAATAAGATATTGTTAAGGAGTTGAGTTTTAGAATTATGTATCATCCTTAGATAGATATCTACTATTAGAAATAAATTAAAACCCTATATGTTTTGTTGATATCATGTTCTATGGATTTCAAACGTGGTTGGAATCAACACATTACACATGTTTAGTTGTCATTCAAAATTATCTTTCAAAAAATAATTCATATGGATACTTATGAACACCTCCATAGAATGATGATTATATCTATATTGTGATGGAATATGGTTGGAGAAATAAATATATTGGGACATGAAATAGTTATTCAAATGGTTGATATGATTAGATCCTTTCGACAACATATAATTGGATCAAAAATTGTATTGAAAAGTTATGCATCTAATTTTTAGCATGATCTAGAATTTTATGATACAGAAAGGGTGTTTCTATGAATTTTTAAATGGAATAATTTTTTGATATTCAAGAATAATGGTAAAATATTCACTATAATTATCAGTCCCTTTGAAATTCATGATCATATCATAATGATAACCTGTCTGTTGGTGCTTCCACCAAACCTCTCTCAAGTTAATGACATCTTACTTGTATCTCTCTTAAGGAAGTAAATAACCAACTGTTAACATATAAAAAATTAGTAGGTCGTACTGATGGAGAATGATATTTCTTATGAAGGATAACCTGTTGAGAATTTGGATAATATATAGAACTTATTATAAAACAATACCACTAACCAAGTTAATGTTTTCTAGATGAACCAGTAGTTTTATAAAACTTTATGGGAATAAGTAGATGTAAAAGGTATAAGTATCCTTCGTATTTTTTTTACCAAAGTGATGTAAAATCAATGTTTAAATTTATTTTACAGGGGGGTTAATATTACATGTCGATTACTTATGAATTATTTTTGAATAAATTAAATTTTTTTTGATAGCTTATGTTATACGCAACATCAAGTATTAATGAACCATAAAATATCATATTATTATTATTTAAATAAGGTCGTTATTACCAATATTTTAAACATTACCGAATTAAATGGAATAAAGAATTTTAATATTTATTATAATTTATTTATATAAAAAATATTGATAAAAAATTGATTAATTTTCTGTAAAGTAATTATAGGTTTTGAAAATACAATTTTCATATGAAAATGAATTTTTATTTCTGTTTTTTTAAAAATAATAAAATATTGGTATTAAAATTTTGAATAAATAATTTAAAAAAGTAAAGAATATTTTTATGTCATCGTTTCATTATTATTCAAGATTGATTTTTTTGGATTTTCTCAGAAAATAATAATTTTTTGATGAAGAGTGATAATTACTTTTTTAACATCATTTTCATGTAATGAATTTATAAGGATAAGTTTTTGCATAAAAATGTAGTTATTAGTAATATTATTTATTTTATAAGTATATTTATAATTTTATTTCATAGTAATAATTTTATAATTTATCTTTGATGGAATTTGTTTTAATCTTTGGAATATTTTCTCTTTGGAAAACAAAATTCACATCACAATTTTAGGTTTAAATTTAAATTAATTTTTCCCACTAATATGAATGAAATTAGGTAAAATTAATTAAATATTTTTTAATAAGAATAATTTATATTATCTAATATGGTGAACATCATTTTTTATCATAATAAATATTCAAAAAATTATAATAAATTACTACGGTTAAGGTAAAAATTTCTTTATAGAGTTGTTAATCTAAAAGGATAGTTGATAAGAATGACCTTAATATTTTAAAAATCCTTTTTTAAGTTATATTTATAATTTATCCACTCTATTATTCAGATTGGTGAATTTTTTGGTTTCTTCATGAATAAAATAAGGGTATTACTTTTACATTTTAAAACCATCAAGTGTGTCACTCAACTCAATTATAAAAGGACACACCCACTCATCTCCTCTTGGAACACCCTAAAAACAATTTCATACTAAATTCCTACCAAAATTAAATATATAATTCCCTAAAAATGTATTTTTATCCTTAATATTATCATAAACCAATCCTTGTATGTATTTTGCTGCAAACTCAAGGAGTTTACTTGAAGAATCAGTAACGTTCCTCAAGGAGTGCTTTTAATTTATTTCTTCCTCTACCTCAATCAATTATAATTAAAAAAATGATGATATAATAACCTATGTATATTACATATAATGAGTGTTTTTTATATTATGTGAACAAACTATATCAATATCATATTCTCTCAAATGGGAAGTGATTACTTCTGTAACTTCTATGACGGTCTACCACCTCACAAACCGATGTGAAACATTTTCCATTATGAACTCCATCAGTTGAGTTTAATGATGGATATACTATATATAATTTATGTTTGTAACATAAATAAGTTGTTTAAAATATATTATCATAAATGTTTTTTATTTTCCATTCCATAAAGCATATGTCAACGTCGTTCGTGTTTACAAGGAACTACCGCCTCACGAAGCTTTGGGATCTGTTTTCACATACATTTTTCAAGGAAGGTAATGTAGGTTAAATTTTATGGGAATATGTTATATATATGAAATATATATTCTTTTTAGGATAATATAGTATTTCATTTATTTTTCTTTATCTTTTAAGGAAATTAAAACTATGTTCATGCATATGTAGGACCTACCATATCCATGAATAATTTATTTCATTTTTCTACGTCAAACATCTAGGTATTAATATAAATAAATTTATAATAAATATATATTATACTTATTTAATTTATAAAATTATGGATATTATTAATGTAATATACATTTCTTAGAAAAAAAATAAAAATAACAAAATACATGAAAAAACAAATATGTTATATTATAAGAAATGATGAAATTCTAAATAAACATGTACTAGAAGGTTATATGTAAATAATATATGTTATGATATATATATTATTATGGATATTTAGTATATTTTTATTAAATTTATATTTATTTTAATTTGTTTGAACATCTATGAAGGAACTCGAGAGTTACAGTATGATATTTTAGTCTCAATTTTTCTTATTTGAGACATATGTTTTGTTATGAACCTATCTAATTTTACGAGGTTATTATAAAACCCCTTTGATATGATATATCATTAATATAATACTTCAAATTATATTATATGTTTCATTTTATTTGAATATTTAATGGTATATACAATTCAAAAGATATAGAAGTAGTAAATATTTTATGTTACATTCTCATCAATTATTGGGACTGTTAAAGAATTTTATTCTGATGATGAAATATTATAATCCATCACTCAAGAAATTGTTGAATTATTTTATCCTATGTTTATTCCATGATAATATAATTTTAACTTTCATTTTCCCCCTTCTTGTTCTCATGATAATAAAATAATGTTATTAAGAGAAATCATATTTATTTCCCTCATTGGTCAAAATTACCATTTAATACAAAAAATGCTTTCTAATTTTTTTCAAATATGAATTTAAAACTATCTAAATTAAATTTTAAAAATATTTTTACCAATTAGTTTCTTCATAAAAAATGTTTCTAAAGTAATATAATATATATTTCCCAAACAATTCATGTTTATATTTTATCAAAAATGTGAAATGAAACTTTTTTCTGCAAGTACAACATGAAAGCAATTTTATAACATTATAACCATTATTTTTATTTATAGAAACCATTGGAAGTTTTCAAAGTTATTTACAAACCAATGTAACAGGACAATATTTTATGAATTTAAAATTTTAAAAAAGATATTTTTAACGAGAGAATATTTTCTTCAAGAAACATTCCAAATGATTTTTATTTCAAAATCATCTTCATCTAAAAACATTTCTTTGATGCTATATAATCATTACATGGGACATTATAAAATGATACCATGTATATTATATATATATATATATATTATATTTATAATGATATTATTTTTATAAACCCTTTTTCTTGTCCATAGTATATACCATTAAAAATTCATATGAAGCCCGATTCTTTAACCTTTAGTTATGCTTTGATGAAGTGATTATGAAACTTTTTTTTTCAACATGTTACATTATGATGAAATGTTTATGAAACCCATTTCTTATGATGTGTTACAATATGATAATTTTTTAATGATATGTGACCACACATATCTATGATTCTTATTATGTAATCAGTGGGGAAAATATCTACATCTAATGCATTGTTAAAGATTGATATCTCTTGAGATAAAAAGGGATAAAAATAGTAGTGAACTGTGTTAATTAAAGGGAATCTATCCAGCATGACAGTATTGACATTGAACCTTGACTACTATTATTTTTAGGAGAGTTAACACATTGAAATATAATTGTCTCAGTAATTCTTCATGAAATACCATGGAAATGATTATCTATTCGTATGTGAATGCCAAAATTTCATATATTATTTCACTATTATTCGGTCAGGGAATTTTTTTATTTGATTTCATTATGTTTCATGTCTTATTAAAAAAAATATTTATTCTATGACCAAATTTTATGTTATGGGATTATAATGGTTTGGGTTTCAAAATATAATGATAATTTTCTTATACCCTTCAACTCATAGTGAGTTTACATATCTCCATTTATTACACTTACTATGAATTTGAGAATAACCATTCTAGTAATTTTTTTCCATGGGTTATGAAGACAAGTATTGTTTATTATTTTTATATGAATATATATTTTTGATAAGAGATTAGTGGGACATAATATAATTAACATATGAAACATTATGTTGGGCTTCTATGTTTCCAAAGGCACTATACCATTTCTATTCATATATGTGTGTATTTGTAATATAATAAATGTTCATAAAAAATGATGTAATAAAAATTTATGAAAATAATGGGTCATTATATATTTTTTTATCTTAAAATGTTGATAGTATTCTTTGAATATTGGTAGATTATAGAAACCTGAATCAAGAGAATATTAAGAATATGTATCACTTTGTTAAGAAAAATTATCTCTCTGATTAGTTAAGTGGATTCCATTTGTCCCCCATAATTGATCACTAATACAGATATCACCAGTTGTGGGTTATATTGTATTATATCCCAAATATTATGTTTAGTTTTAGGTATGGGATAACTAATAACATGGTGATTTCATTTGGATTAATTAATGTACCAAAAGAATGCATAGCTCCCATTATATATATCATTCAAAAATACCATGACTCGTACATCATGGTGTTCAATAATGATATCCTTATTTATGCAATAACACTATATAAACATGTCAATAATATTTATATTGTCCTAAAACACTTACAGAACATCGAATTTATGAAATGATATCGAAGTGTCCCTTTTGGAATTAGGATATAAATTTATTTGGGATTGTAGTATCATAGATCAACATATCTATAGTCTCAAAAAAAGAGTAAATTTTTAAATCCTTGAAATATCCATTAAAAAGGTTAGATATAAAAATATTACATGGTTTGGAAGGGTTATAATGATATTTCATTCTCTATTTATCTCATTAATTATCACCGATGACTGTGAGGAGGAATAATGGAATGATGTTCCAATGTACATTCTTGTGTGAAGTGGTTTTTCAAGATCAAATGAAGTGGTTGACTATTACTTCGTAGTTGATTCATCCTAAACATAAGATTAAATATTCAAAATATTTCAATGTTTTTGAGGCTGATTTTCAAGTTGTGATAATACATTGGTAGATGTGATGAGCTTATTGGTAAAAAAATCTTTGACCCCATGATTATTTATATCCAAGCATGACTTGTATCTTGATGTTGTGGTCAATTATTTGATGAATTTGTGGCCCAAAATATTTAGGAAGAGTGTTTTTGTCTATAAAAACCACAAAATAATTCCATATATTCTCATATAAAAGGACCTTAATTTGAGAAAGAGTCCTTGGATGGAGTATCAATAGACATTCAACATTGAAAAGGTATATGAATAAGTTAAATATAAAGTAATTTAGGATTATCTTATTCATAAGACCCATCTTGCCTAGTATTTTGGTGAATGACCATTATAAGAATAATAATGTGTTATGATCATGTTTTCCAGTTGAAGGATACATAATTCAAAGGATCACAAACCAATGATATGTTCACCATCAGTGAACACATATTCTTTAGAAGATCAAGTGAAGGGTGGTCACAAATCATACCCAATGTGAGTGATGATATGGGAAAAAAATCAAACCTGGTTTTTCTAATAATTAGGTGGCATTAGATATAGATTAGGTGAACTTAGTATATGGATGTGTTATAAGGACTTTTCCTTAATACAAAACGTAATCTAGTTATTTCAACTAGAATTCATATTTGTATAATCCCAAATATATTTTTGTCTTCGATTCTTATATTATTTTCAACGAGATCATAAATATCAACCCAAAGGAATAAAATCTGTATAATACTGAAATTTTATCCATTTCATCTATAATACAAAATCTTTTAATAAAAATTAATTGATTTCATGAAAAATATTCACAACATTCAGGTTGGATTCTTCTTCTTTTACCCATCCACAAAACACTCTGAAATCATATTAAAACATGAGACGATGTTAAAAATAATAGAAATGGACATAAATATATAATAAATATTAGTCCATGAATACTTATAAACATATGAAATTATTATGAAAAAGTTATACTTATCAAACATAAAGAATCAGATACTTACATTTTTAAAATTAGATATTTTTATAAAACATAGAAACCATAAGTAAAACGATAAAGGTAAATTTGGTAATTAATTATATAAGATTTTAACCATAAATATTTTCATATTATTCTTAATCCTCATAGAAATCTTAAAATTTAACCCTCAAGTCTACCTTATGATGTATCCATCATGGCTACCTTATGAAGTAACCAATGTAGTAACACATGAAATGACCATTGTTGTCGAAATCCAACACAAAAATCCCCAATAAATTGGAGGGAGATATAGGTCACACAATTCATCATAAACAATTACCATGAACCAGAACATAGTTTTAAATGATTAATACTATCATCATAAAAACAATCCCTTTGAATTTTGAAAAAAATAGAAATTTTCAAGAGTATTTTTAAAGTAAATTCTAATACCTTGGGTTCGTCTGATATAAAACTTGTTCAAACATGTTGTATAATAGTTTAAAATGTTTTGTTAATATATTATGTAACCATATTGATATTTATAATTACTTCAATGATATTATTATAACATCTTTCCACCAATTATTTAACAATATATTTATTATTCTAATTGTTTCAATTGTATTTATTTAAAAGTTTCCATGGTTGGTTCTTATTGATTTTCTTGTTGAAGGGATGAAAAAATCCCTAAGTGAAAATAAATAGTATAAATAAGTTTCCATAAATTTAAATGACATATTATATGATTTTTTTTTAATTTTAGGATGATTCATTAGATAAAACATTAATGGAAATGGTTTAATTTATTTTCAAAATTTTTACATCCATCATGAAATAATGCAATTTTATTTAATATCATGTTTATATAATGGATACAGAATATTATCTAAATTATAATATGCATAATAAAATATTATTTTACCATTATAATGGTTTTATGACCATCCTTTAACATGGTAATGTAAAATTCAAACACATAATCCACAATGATTGTAATTTAACACATCATGGATGTTGTTTTCATTTTTTTAGAATAAAATGAAAAGAGGAGCGTTTTGATGATGAATATTAAATTAAACCAATATAATTATAGTATATGCATGATTATGTATTCATAATATCACTTGGATAAAGAGAGTTTGGGAGAGAATAAGAATATAAAATAAAATGAAAATAAAATAAAATAAAAAGAAATAGGATTTTACCTCTTGAATTATTCTCCTTGAGAACCTCCTTAAGGAACATGGTTTTGGACATTTGTTGAGGCAAAGTAGTATTTAACATGATGAAGAGTCTTGGTAATGTAATTGTCTAGAAATTAAACAAGGTAAAATGGTTTGGAGGTGTGAGGAGGTGATATTTTTATCTGTTGTATTTATAGTAGATGAGAGGTGTGTTTTTTGAATATTTTCTTCATTCGATTATTATTTTGGCCCAATACAAGAATAGATTTACCATTCTCTATAAATATATTAAAATAATAATGGTTTATTATAGATATGAGTCTTACATCATAGACTAACAAAGTAATAGTCTATTTAACATATTATGTATATATATAGTAAATTATTATATTTTACAATTCCCAAATAATTCAACAATTTTTTAAAAATATCAAAAAACCACCCTAAATTTTTTCAACATGAAGAATTAAAAATTAAAATATTATTTATTGAAATAAATTTATAAAAATGAGAAATGTATTTTTTTAATTAAAATCATTATTTTTCAAAAAATTCAAATTTTAAAATTATAACTCATTTTATAACAGTTTGAATAATTATTTATGGTCTTAAAAGTATCACTTATTATAATAATAAATCAAAATATTAATATATGAGTCTATTTTATGAAGGTAAATTTTATTTTAAATAATTTTACTAATTATAAAATTTTAAATAAAAATTAATGTATCAAAAAAATATAACACTAAATTTATCATTTTCTAAAACATTAATTTACGTAAAACATGCTTTAAATATATAATATTTTCAATTATAATATACATAAATCTTATTTATACATTCATATATTAGGTAAAAATTATATTTGAATATATTCCTTAATATCAAAATTATCACCTATTTGATTATACATTTAAAATGAATTTAACTATTAAAAAATCAAAAGAAACTATTTTATAAGTACATGCATTATTAAATTTTCCCCCTTTTAGAAATTGAATCCTTTCAATTTTAATTCAATTATTAATCACATGATAATACCAATAAAACATATAATTTTAGATTCCCATGTTTCTTATTCAACTATGTTTTTCTCCATAAAACCTTATCATAGTGAATTACCTAATTCTAAAATACTCGCTCTCTATGATCAAGAATATGAACTAGTTTCTCTTTATACGAAAGGGTCCTTTCTAAATGAAGTACTGCTTGGCTCAAAACATGATATGAATATGGAACAAACATTCTTAACATTGAAAAATGTAAAACTTTGTGTTCTTGAGATAAATGCAGAGTAAAGGATATGTTTTAGGAAATTGGTCTAACTTTAGTCATAATTTCCAAAGATCAATTGAGTCGTGGACTTAATTTTTTGTTCATACCAAGAAACATAACACTTTTCTGTGTAAATATTTTTAAGGAAATATGATTGTATACTTCAATAGAAAAGTATTTCCTCATACCATATACCTATATTTTATGCTTTCTCTGAGTTTTCCTCATGTGTTACTGGATTATTGTCCCTTTATCAGCAACATCCTATAATAAATCTTGTTTCACCAACTTCTATTCCCTCACCACATCCCAAAATTATGTGTTCTGAAACAAATTTCCCTATAATGTCTCAATTTTTTTTGTATACTTGAATAAAAACTTTTATTATAATAAATTCAACTAAATAAATATGTTGATACCAAATTCCCAAGTAAGACATTGCACAAGATCGAAGTGTATCCCCCAATTTATGATTAGTTCACTTTAAATTTTCATCAATTTGAGGATTAAAGGATGTGTTAAAATTTAATTCAGTTCCCATCCACATCTGAAGTCCTTTGCAAAATATAGAATTGAACCTGAGATCACAATCATATATAACGGAGAGTAGAACTCCATTTAATCTGACTATCTCTTTGAGGTATATTCGTGAGCGCTCATATAAAGAAATTGTATCTTAAAAAAACAAAAAATGTGTATATTTATTAATCAATCAATAATAACCAAAATTTCATTGTTAATTCCACAATTCTTCAGTAGTTCATTCAGGAAGAACCTAGATATATTTTTTCCTTTCTACATTAGTACTAGAAAAGGCCGAAACATCCTCTTTGATAGTTACTGATCTATATTAGCTAATCAAAATGTGAAACATTTCTTGGTAAAATCTACAATATATAATGCCATTCTATCCCAGTAGTAATACTCTTGAAGGTCACTATACATCTTAATGATACTATAAGGAACTGAAAACTGAGAACAATGAGATCCACTTATCTATTCATTCTTCGGTTGTGAATCACAAGGAACACATATTCTCTTCCCAAATATCACAATACCGTCTTTATAAATGTTAAATTCAATCAATTTACCTTTCTTAACCAATTATACCATTTTATTTATCTCACGGTCTTCCTTCTATAATTTTATAATTTTTTCATTATAAATATGACTACACTGACTCCTGAAAAAAAGCAATTTCGTGGAATAAAAATATCCATGTAAAAATACATCAAATCATTAATCAAGGGGTCATGTTTCAAACATAACATGGTTAATTGTGCATGATTTTTTTGACTCAAGGAATCAGCAACATTGTTAGATTTTACAAGATTGTAATAGATCATGCAATCATAATACTTTATAAATTCATTTCATCTTCCCTAAATCATGGTAAATTCCATCATAGTAAATATATAAATAAAAATAATATATTTATTATATATTTCATATTTAGATCCATTTAAATGATGCCCCCATATTTTTAAAGGGAAAACAATATTGGAAATTTTTAAATCACGTGTGGGATAATCTAAATCATGAGGTTTCAGTCGTCATGAATCATTATCAATTACTTCATCATTTTTCATCTGAACCCAACCACATCTATTAAATTAGGCATCACTTTAGATGAAAAAAATTACAATTTCTTGAAGGCCTAGACAAAACACGATCATTCGCCAATTTTATATTTCGTCCCTGAAAAAAACCTCAAATTCTTTTATCCAAACAAATTTAACGCCTTTTGTGTTAAATTAGTTTGATAACCATGATTTTTTAACAATCCAATCATAATAGCATGATAATCCAAGAATACTACAACTCTCAGTAACATTGTTTTGTTCATGTACATTCATTAATAACTTTTTTTGGCATGATCAACTATTATACCATCCATATTTATAATGTTCCCAAGAAAAGAATTTTTTTGTAACCAAAAAATTCATTTTCTACATTTCTCATAAAACTTCTTTTCATTGTGGTTTTATAGGTCAATCCATAATTTTTTTTGTGATATTTATAATATTTTGAAAATACAAAAATATCATCAATAAGAATAACAAAAAACTTATTTAAATATCCACATACGATTCTATTCATAAGATCCATAAATAAAGAAGGGGAATTTTTCAAACTAATATTCATAAAATCAAAATCATAATGTCCATATATTGTTTGGAACACTGTTTTTAGAAATCAATCCTTCTACACCTTCTGCTGATGGTACCCAGATCTCATGTTACTCTTGGGAAAATACCGAGTTCTCTAGAATTGATCAAAAAAGTAATTGATATGAGGGAATTGATAGTTATTCTCAATATTAATGTTATTATAATCTCTATAATAAATAGAATTTATCATGGAACCATATTTATTTTTTAACAATCCAAACATCTATACCACATGGGGAAGTGCTAGGATAATTGAAGCCTTTATAAAGAAACTCCAGTAACTACTTTCTCAATTATAGAAGATCAACTTATCCCATTCGATAAGGGGGATTTTAAATTTTATTTCATTTTGGAACAAATTTAATAGTTAATTCATATTTTCAATCAAGTATACCACTAGATATCTCATTTGAAAAATATACAGGTATTCATTTACCACTTACACATCATTAATCGTAATAGCTCTCTATATTCAACAATATTTTCGATAAAACATTAATTTAATTATTTTAACATTTTCTTAGCTTACTAAAATGTTTTAAATAGAATCATTTCATTCTTGTATACAAACTAAAAGTTTCTATGAAAAGAACTTCATTATCTCTAATATCAATCTTATCATGATAATGAGAGATCTATTCCATACAAATAATAACATCGAACTCTACTAATTACTGAACTATACGTTTTACAGGAAATGTAATTCCATAGAAAACAATGGGTTGTTTATTATAATTAATTTTTTCCTTAATATCCCCCCTGGTGTTTTTAATGTAAGTTCCAATTTCATTTCATGAGCTGAAATTTCAAAATTACTAGAAAAATACTAAAAATAAAAGATTGTCTAGACCCTGTATAAAATAACACAGTATAAAAATATATCTAAACAATCAATGTACCTAATAAAACTTCATTGGATTTCCTAAAATGTTTTGGAGTATTCCAAAAAGATTTCAATACAACAGAATTCTCATATTATGGATGCTTTTCATTATTCAAATATCTTTTTGGGTAGGTACTTTCAAAGTGTCTGATATCACAACATCTGAAACACTTTGTTGTTTTCTTATCAGAATTAATTATACACAGACTATGACCTTTTTCATAAGAAACCATGAAATATGTCCAGACATACCAAATTAGAAACACTTCCATTATTTTTTAATGCATTCCCTATGATTCCTTTCACTTCACATTCCCAAAATAGTATATGGACTTTCATAACGTTAAATATATCTGATTCATTCTTAACCTTTTCATTCCATCATGACCTTTTTCATCGTCTTTTTATCAATGTACACATGATCTTCAGTAAAATCCATTTCTACCCTCTTATCACACTGAACAATTTCTTCATAAATTTTTAATTCCCATGAAGCCAGTGAACATCAATATTCTGGCTTCAATTGTAAGTAAAAATGATTGCTTTTACTATCACGATCACAAATGGGATTTGGAGAATAACATGCCTATCAGGTAAATTTTTCAGTATACACGAACAATGAATATTCCATATTTTTTTCAATTCATGTTTTTTCTTTTACATTCTATATCAAATGATAAAATGAAAATATTTTTTCGGGAAAATATTAATCAATTCATCCCATTCCATGAAATCAATCACCTCATTATCTCATATATTCTTGAACATTGACCACCACTAGTCGACATAACCTTGAAATTGTAAATATCAAGAGTATACATTTTAATATCTTAACTCCCCATGAAATAAAATATCTTTTTAGGGGATTTAATCTATCCTTTATCCACCATTGGGTAAGAAGATCCACTAAAAGTAGAAGGGGTTTCCTCATAAAATGTTTCAATATAGTAATTTTCTTCTTTGGTAGCTTGAGTTTTCTCTTCATAGATTACAACTCAATTTATATAATGTGTCAGTAGATCTATTACTATCACAATCTTCTTTGTTAAAATTCCCACCATTCCTGGTAGTGTATATGGAATGATATAATCTTCTCAGGGACTTTTTTATTTAGCTTCCCTATTTCGTCTTTGGAAAATCATTCTGAACATATATATCTTAGATAAATCATCATAGTAATATTTAAATTCTATATAATTTCAACACAAATATAAGGTATAAATAATTTATGGCATTATATTAACATTATATTCAACAATATATTTATCTTAATATTACTTTCCAAACAACTATAAGTACCCAAGTTTATTACATTTCATAATCTGTTAATTCAACTATAATTAAAATTATTAAATTCCAAATGATATTTTTGTTTTATAAATTAAAATAATTATAAAATAGTTCCTATATAAAAACTAAAAATCATATAAAAGATTTTACTACTTAAATAATATCTGAATATTCCATAATAAAAATGTTTTTAATTAAACATGAGTTCTTTGCATGAATTTTTTTACAACATTCTTCTAGGCTTCTTCCATTCTATTAAAACTGGGGATGAGAAAAAAATAACAGTAATGGATAGAAAAATGAAATAACCATTATTATATTAATAAATATAAACATATTAAATTATTTTAAAATTTTCACACTACTCACCTATAAAGTCACATATACTTACTTTCTTAAACAAGAGATTTCAGAAAACATAGAAAACATAAATAAAACCATAAAGGTAACTTGGATCATTACTTATATTATTATTTTGACCTCATAGATACCATATGACTTGTAAACATCAAAACTACCTTAAAATGTGACCCTCACATCAACCATATGATGTAACTTACGTGGAAACCTTATTGACTAACAATTCTACTTACAATTTGAATAAAAATTATGATCAACATCCATGATAAACATACCCAATTCATTTGTGGGAGATACTTTTACCAACCGTCATGATAAAAAATTCAATTAACCATAATACAATCATTAAACATTAATTCTTTCATCATAAAAATATTCATTTTGTCTTTTGTAAAAAAATAGAAATTTGAAAGTGTATTTTGAAAGAAATGTCCATTACATCGGGTTTGGCTTACATAAAATGTGTTCTAACCTACGTTATATTTGTTCAAAGAGTTTTATGAATATAATAATGAACTATAATAATGCCTGTAATTCTATATATTATCTTCTTATAATATCCTTCTACCCATTTATTAATAATATTTTGTTATTTACATTGTTTCGTGTGAATTTATTTCAGGTTTTCAATGGTTGGTTCACAATGGATTTTCTTGTCGAATGGAAGAAATGAATCCATATGTAGAAATGAATGGTATTGATATTTTTCCTAAATTTTATATGATACTATATATCATTTTTTATGATATTAGAATGATTCATTAGATAAAACATTAATGAAAATTATTTAATTTATTTCGATAGTTTGTAGAACCATCATGAACTTATATCAATTTCCTTAATATAAATTTTTATCTAATGATTTATGAACATTATATATCATATAATATATATAATAGAATAATTTTTAACAATAATAATTTTTTATAACTAGACATGAACGTGGTGATGGGAAATTAAAACACATCCTCCACGATGACGGTAAATCAACACATCACAGAATATATTTTCATTTTTTATAATAAGAGGACAAGATGAGAGATTGGATAATAGATATTAAATAAAAAAACTATTCCTGTATATTATAGATAATGTAGTAATCATTTAACAATGATTTAGGGATGTGGGAGATAAAAAGAAAACGAATAAATTAAAAAGAAAAAAGAAAAAAATTGGATTTTACATCTTGAATTATTATTTTTAAGAACCTCATTAAGGAACTGGGTTTGGCCCATTGGTGACACCATCAAGTATTAGACGTGAGGGAGGGTATTGGTATGTTAATTTTTTATAAATTAAATAATATACAAAGATTATGAGGTGATATTAGATGAGGTAATCAGGGTGGTATTTATAGTGGAGGAGAGGGGTGTTTTTTTAATATTTTGTTCAACAATTTATTATTTTTTTTCAGACTAGAAATAGTATTAGAATTATCAGAAAATATTTTAAAATATTTAAGTATGATTTTATATTATTAATCTTACATTAGTGAAGAGACAAGTGATTTTTTATTTAGTATATAATTAATATATGTAGTAAATTACCACATTTCACTATTTACAAAAAATTCAACTATTTTGGAAAATTCTCAAAAAATAAACCTAATTTTTTTACATTTATAATTCAAAAATAAACTCCATTTTATGAAAATAATTATTTATATTTGTAATATTTATTTTTTTATAAAAAGCATCATTTAATAGAAAATTGAAAATTTTAAAATTATAAATGATTTTATAGAACATTAGCAATTTAATTAAGGTCTCATAAAAATCATATAATCATAATAAAATAAATTAATAATTTATGAATAAATTTTATCAAGATAGAAAATATTTTAAATTATTGTCTTAATTATAAAATTGTAAAAAAAAATATGTGTCACAAATTACCAACACATAATTTATCATTTTCAAAACATTTATTTACTTTATCAATGACATAAATATTTTCTATTTTGCCGTATAAGAAAATTTAATTTTATTGATAAACTCATATATGAGGAAAATGTTTTATTCGTTTAGATTACTTAATTTCTATATGTACTAATTTTTTCATTACACATTTATAATGAAATTAACTATTAAATAATGAAAAACAATTATTTTAAAAGTACCACGGTTATTTCATGAGTAGTACTCACTAATTAAATTAGGGACGAATTTTTAATAGAAATACTTACAATTATATTGTTAATATATCTTGTAGAAATATTGATATTCAATGAATATAGGTTCATGTCATCGAGGCCAAGGGTCACGTGGTATATTGTTGGATGTCATTCTTTATTCCACCCCAACTAAAGGATTAAGGTTGAGCACAAGAATCATGGGGGTTTTCCCCAAAATCAATATATAAATATGTGTTCATTGTAGGAATTTATAATGGAATATTTTATAGGGTAACCTAGGACCCTAAGGAGCTATGACTATATTTGGGTAATTTTTGACCATCTAATGAAACTTTTTTATTTCGTACCTATCATTGAGAGTAATTAAATATATTATATTTAAAATAATTATATATGAAAATAGTATTCTTAGGTGGTATCACCATTATAATTGTGTATAATATAGATGCACATTTTAGTTTGTCGTTATCATAAAGATTATAAAGGTCCATAGGGATTCAGTTCTGTTTGAGAATAATGATTCTTATATTGTTTAGAATAAAATGTTTAAATTTGAAAAATTAGTATTATTAAATATTTATTTATAGTTATCTATTTATTCATTGTCTTTTTATTATGAGGGTAAAAAATATATTAGAATTATTTTTTGGAAAATTAAATAAATTATTTAAATACATAATAATTTTTATAAAAGTAAATATCCTTTTCCCCTTTTAAAAATATACACATATTATAATGACCCATGTTTAAAAGAAATAGATATTAAATCATTTTATATTAATATTTATTACATTAAAAACTTACATTCTTGAGGAGCATAATAGATTAGTATATTTGGAATGATTGAACTAAATATTATAAGTTGGTGAAATATATTCAATGTTTTGCACAAAGAACACCCCATTAAGTACATTTAATAAAAAAATTTATTCATAACCTGAGGAAGAGAAATATTAAAATGGGGTGAGCTCTGATGCTCATCAAGGTTAATTAAGAAAGATATGTATGCTTAGACATTGAGCATACCGTTATGAGAATGTGATATAACATAAAAATGTAAAACAATGCCTATCAGAGATCATAAAAAATAATCAATGAATAAATATGGTTAGTTTATAGGACACGAATCAAAAATAAAATCAATACCATAATCCATAAAATCGTAACATTGTAATAATACATTTATTTAGTTTTAGACTCATAATTATATAAAATCTTATATTAAGGATGTATACATAGAACTTGATAAAATGTTATTCTATGGATAATCACTAGTATGCCTATTTCGAGCCATGGATTTGCTCCTATGTACCATCTAGTTTCAGGTTTAGGATGCCCTTACTTGTACCCTTTTGTTTAGGGCATGGGATGACCTCCATTGGGCCATATTTTTCAGATCATGGGATGCCATTTTTTATTCCATCTTGTTTTGGGAGGGGGATTCCATCATGTGTACCCTTTTCTTTTGATTTTGGGATTCCCTCTTGTGTACCATCCTGTTTTAGGCTTGGGATTCCCTCACATGCACCGTCTTGTTTTGGGATTATAATGTCATTTTATTATGGGCTTGGGATGTCATCCCATAAACCCTATATTTTTAGTATTGTGATTCCATATTATTTGGGGATTATCATTTCCTCTCATGTATCCTTTTATCTCATAAACATTTATTTTTACCAAATGAATTGGAGGTAGATGCAGGTCTATCAAATTACATTATGAAATAATACAAGCACATTCTGAAAGATGACAAACTATCCATCAAATAATGATCTATAAAGGGAAATGTTTTCTCATTAACATTGTGTCATAACTCATGAAATAAAATTAGTATCATTAACAATTCATCTCATCATAACTAATGGAATGTAGAGTGGTTTAATAATAATTTCATCAAAGTATAAGTCATTAAAATAAGCAGGTATCAAATGATTATAACATTTCTAAAATAGACTAGTGTGATAAACATCATTCCACCAAAACCGAAACTATAAAATAATGAATATGAATGGTATTACTAGATCATATTTCTAGTAAGGAATATACTATAATAAATATTATCATCCTAGAGATAGAAGGATTTTTAAAGGCAACATATAACATTTCTCAAGGAAAATATCATTTCATTGAAAATCTATTTAAAAAATCATTTCAAAAATCATTTTCTTATAAATAGAGATTTATAATTTTGATTAATGAATTTATTGAGTAAATTATATTATTCAATTTGAAATTTTTTTCAGAATCATAAATTATTTTAATTTCATTTAAATATCATCATAAATATATAATGTAAGCTTTAAAATAGTTTAAAATCATTTTTCTTTGAAATAAGCATGAAATCTCATAAAGAAAGATTGAAAAAATGTTTGATTTATTTATGAGAATATCTTAAAAGCATAAATATATTTATGGAAAGCATTTTGAAACCCATTTTATTTGAAAATAACCTTTTGAAAACATATAAAGTAATCTTTGTAAATCATTTAAAATACTTTAAAAACATAAAATAATTTTAACACAGTTTTCTTTCAAAACTAGATAAAAATGAAAAAAAAAATCTGAAAATATTATGAAAACATTTTCTTCAAAATTAAACAAGTAAAAAAATAGTGTAATGTTTACGTAAATGGATGTTAGTATGGAAATTATTCCCACACATGCTAAACATTTCTTTTGTCCCGTAACAAGTTTATAATAGTTTTTTATCATAAATTGACAAGAAGAATATTTTTAAAAATATTTTTAATAAATGTGAATTGTGGTTTATAATTTCCTTTAAAAACTATAGTATTATAGTGTGAAATAAGTGAAACCATATTTATAAAACATTTTTTTAAAATAACACATATTTCTGACCGAAAAGAAAAAAAGGTCTGATTTTCATAAAAATTGATTCTTCATTATAATAAGTAAAAATGAGTATAAAAATAGCACCATTACTTGTATATAATAGTAATATCCAGTTTATATGGTAATTCATGAGTTTTATTAAGTTATGGATCATATTATTCCCTCAATGGTCGAATAATAATAATTAATCTCGATAAATGATGAGATTTTACGATAAACTCTTACCACTCTGGTGAAATTAAATAATAATCCCTGATAGAAAATAGAATTAAATAAAGCCTAAAATATAATTAAATGAAATATATTCTTTATATAAAGAGTAAAATTTTATTATATACACCTTTTAGAATAAAATGGGGGCATATCATGGCATGTGTATCCATGAAGGAAATTTGAGAAAAAAGTAATTTTATGGTTTGGTAACTTTTGAATCATAAAACCCATGAAAGTGATATCATAAAATGGATATTTAAATACAAATGTATGTAAGGATAGTAATAATATAATACATTAATGGTTATTAAATAATCCAACCAAATTAAATTAGTTATGAATAAGGTATATTTTTTTGAAATAACTGTGAGGCTATAAATCCCCATACAACTTGAGTAACTTTTGATTCATGATATCTGAGAAAGAATAACATAAATTGAAATATTTAATATCCTTAAATAAATGGAAATCATTATATGAAATATAATAGGGAAATATATTCACTATATAACTTGAATAAGACTTGAATATAGCATGTATCTGAGAGAAATAAAAGTGATACGAGATAACCCTTACCTTAAATCAAAAACTTAATCATACAAATTCAAAAAACCCATATAACATATATTAGATTATTACACATATACCAATGAAAAATATTATTATATATAATACCATATATAATTTTTTAGGACTTTTTGTAACCTTTTTATTAATAACTCTATGTTAACGTTACTTTTCAGGTGATATCCACTTTTTTTCAATGTATCAACTTATTAATCATGGTCCTTATAATTTGCAATTGATTTATTTATTTAACGAATTAAAAATATGATATAGATTTCTATATATTAGTTATATATATATATATTAATATTTATCTTTGAAAAATATATAAATGAAATGCAATACACCGTTCATGTATATGGTAGACAGTATGTTTTCATGAACGTTTTTTCGATTTTCTAGTCACATAGAATAAAATGTAAATGACTTATATGTATATATATAAAATCATATTATTTTTATTTATATGTCATATATAATATATATTCTCACTAAACCCATCCATAATATATATGATGTAATTTGTGAATAAATCACATTGCGTTGAGGAGGAGGTAGCTCGCATGTCCACCGACGAAGTTATCTTATTGAAAAAATGGAAATATTGTACCCATTTTTTATATAAGAATTGAATAATATTAAACACATACTAAATTAATTATGTATAACATAAAATCATTATTTCTATCATAATTCTTTACCATGATAAGTGGTCAAGGAAAAGTGAACAACAACGTTTTCCAAGGCAGTAGTTTGTCGTACACATGAACGGTAAGTTTGTTACCCATTATATGGAAGTGTCTGTAAATGTAGTTAAAAACATATTATAAAGAAATGTCATTATATTAATGATAATAAAAATATTTTATAAGATTATATTCATAATATTGTATGATATGGATGGTGAAAATAAAATAAAATAGCTTGTTTAAAGATGTTACAAGTTATATGCGTAACTCACATTCGTTTGCTCAAAAGAGGTAATGTTTTTTGATTTATGAAAATTAATAGGATTGTAAGATTAATGTAGGGATTGTATAATAATATTTTGGTATATTTTGTCTGATCTAAAGGTATCTATAGTATTGAATATGTTGGGGGTTGAGTGGACTTTTATAGTGGATGAGTGACATACCTGTAAAATTTGGAAAAAGGGATTCTACCAATGTTTTTCCCATCAATCGTGGATCCAATAGTTGTACAATTCCAATACAATGGAGTATAGGGTATAATTATTGACATAAATTTACTTTTTAACAAGTTTATAGGTCATTTTGGGCCTTGTTTAATGTTTTTTCAATTATTAAGATTCCTCTTCTCTTAATCGCTGCAATTAATTGTTTTCACATTAAGAAATATTTTTGGTCAAAACTAGGATGAAATTATTATAAAATTTAAATTATTATTATTCTAATTATGGAATCCATTTTCCAAATTACAATCATAGAAGTGGAAGAAATCAATCAAAATTTTATCATATAGACCTGACAACAAAGTATGGATTAAAATTAAAAAATGTCCAAATGATTAAAATGTTTTTATTTCCAATATCAATGTGAAATGTATTCTAATGACTATAATTTAATTATTTTATGTATAATTAATCAAAATGAGATTTAAAAACAATTAAAATTATTAATTAACTATATAAATAATCTAGATTAAAAGTTATTTTTGAATTGATATTTACTGATTTTCGATATTCATCAAAAAATTACAATTCACAGAAAAATTTAAACAAATTAACCTAAATTAGATATGGATATTCTTCATCCAAAATTGAGATTTATTTATTTATATGAAAAATTTAAATGTTTAAAAAATCTACTATAATATTTTTTTCAACATTAATAGGCTTTAAAATTATTTTTTAGAAAAATACAACCATTTTTTCATAAAATTTGATTTATTATTAAATTATACATTTAAAATATATTAGATGAGCATAAAAAAATATTTATTGAATATAAAATATAAAATTTTTGTTGAAAAACTTAATATAAATTTGTTTTATTAATTTATTTAGATAAAATTGATTTTGTGCATATAAAAATATTTTTCATAGAAAGGTTATTTATTTATTTACAAATTATTCATTAATTAAATTATACTAATTGATAAACAAAGGATTAATGTTATATATATTTGTATATAATATGTTCAAAATTTAGTTAATCATATTATTGACTTCCATTACAATGTCATTGTCATATCTATAATAATATTTTAATAATAATATTAATAGTATATTTTAGTTATCTAAAACTCTACCTTGAATGTTACACATGCTATCAAAGGAACTCGACTTTATTTGAAATACATTCCATACCTAATGTCTCATGTGATGAATTTTAATCAAAATGTTTCATGTATTGTATGATTAACATGGTGTTATGTATAATGTAGAAAAAATATGGTGCTTTTATATATGAAAAGTTATATTCAATGTTTCCTGAAATGAAAAAGACAAAAAATATCTAATTAATTAGAGAAAAATTAATTAACAAAATCTTGTTGTTTAACATTCTACCCACTTAAAATGATTTTATCCGTCAAAATTCATTTGGTTTTCCAAATTATTTGTACATGAATGTTTCATCTATAGAAACCCACATCATAAAAGGTAATAATATAACATCATCTAATAAAGAATGTTTGAAATATAATGATTCCAAAAAGTAAAAAGTAACTTGGTATCCACATAGAAGGACATATGTGGGATGTGAAAACATGGAATTAGATGAAAATCCTTAATAATCATAGATATTGATAACTATAACTGATAACATGAAAGAGGGTGATCAAGAGAAAACTAACAACCATTAAACCATAAACTGAAGAAGTTAGAAATCTGTCACTGATATCATCAAAAATTACGATAATAAAAAAAAAATTCATTTCAGGACTCCTTTCTTAAAGTGAGGAATTATATATAGAAGATATACTTAGTTTTTTCGGAGAAATCTCACCCTTTTTTTGAAATGATTAACTTCCACTTCATCTCTTATTCTAGGAAATAAAGTTTAATTTTTCATTATTGATGAACTATAAAATCATGATGTATAATGATATATCATTCCATTAGTCGTTTTTAGAATCACAGAAAAATGGTTTGAAAAACATATCCAACATTAATATGTACTTATATGGTGAAATAATACATTAATCTCTAGAACCTCCTACGATGTTTAAGATAAACCATTCTGTAAATGGTAAATCTTATAACCCATTAAAAATATGACAATTCAAAACATTAAAGAGATGTTCACTAAATAATATTTACATTGATCCCCCAGATATCATATAGTAACTCGTGGTTTTGACCTTATAAACATGTGAATACCTTTATCAATCCTTCTATAAAAACATGGTAATAACTAAAATTATGATACAAATTTATTTAAAACATTTTGGTTTTCTTAATCAAGTGTTTATTGAATAAATTCCTTAATAGAAGAAATGTTGTAAGTTTCATCCATGATAGAAAAAACTTCGTTGTAAAAAATTCCTTTATTAATTTTGATTTAATTTGTACTGTCTAATTTACTTAGTCATACCCTATATATCATTATCAAAACAAAATTTTGTCAACATTAAAAACATGTTAAGGGTTATATTCCCTTAGAAAATATTCCACCTTTCAATTAATCCAATTTTATAATCCATCATAACCATTCAAGATATTCTTCTACATATATAGAAAAAATTAAAATATAAATTGAAAAATCCTTATATATATCATTATTCTAAAATCTAAATACATAAAAACATAAATCCTTGTTCTTCAATGATTAGAATCGAATATGTCCTTCCTTGGTTATAATGTAAATTATTAGGTCTAGGCATTGAGTTGGGTAATATTCTTGTTCTCCACAGATAATATGTTGATCTCCATCCAAATTCGTCACTCTATTACCCTTTTCTAGGAACGGATAATGCTTCTCGTCCATCTGAGGTATTCATAAAGGTTATTATTCCATTTTACTTTAAAAATAGAAAGAAGAATATAGAATAATCTATGACTCATACCATTTTTACATTTATAGAGGACTACCATCCTATTATTTTATGTGTTGGCAATATCACCAATGTTCACAATGTTAATAATATATCACGATAGATGATTCAACCTATTTTCAATAGCTGTCTATGTTGAAAATATCTAATTTTGTTTCTCATAATCACAAAATATTCTATCAGATTTAATATTAACCCAGTTCTTTTTAGTTTCATCCATTGACTAAAATAGAAAATCAAATTGTGAGAAAAACATACCATAGTGAAAAGCCTCATAATCATGAAAAATTAATTATAGGATGACTAAATCATGACAGATAAATTTAAATATTTGACACCATGGGATTATACATAGATACTTTCATAGTAATATTATGAAAAATATTTTTAGGGATCACAATATGGTTTTCTCATCCTAGTATCCAAAGGTTGACTAAACCTTTCCTTTGATACCAACTATAATAACCGAGGTCTAACATAAATGGAAGTTATTCATTTTAGATGAATATCCACTAAATTATTAAATTAAATGACTAAATACTATAATAGTTTACCCCTATTAGAAACATGGGAAAAATATTCTAACATGGAGAATGATAATCAATGTTTCCAACAGTGATCTCCCACTTTAGTGCTTGTACTTAAATCCTTTCTTCATATCCTGGAGAAAAATAATAAGAAAGTCATGAGATCATATTCTTATTAAGGGTTACTATGGGAGTCATGTTATGATAAACATGATAATAAGGGCATGGGTACATGATAAAACATTATAATATCATACCTTGCATATCTAATATAATAAACATGAATCATGAAAAAATGATTTAGAGTTCAAAAGATATGAATCATAATGTAATAAATATCATAATCCCTGAAATAATAACATAGGTATAAGGCATAGAATTTTTGGAATACACATAAGAATATAAAATCTAATGTCAAGGATACATACGAAGGTCATCATAACATGTTAGTGTTGGTAAAATCCTTACATTACTTGTTTTTGGGTGGGGATACCCTCTCACGTACCCACTTGTATTGAGCATGGGATTCCCTCCCATAAACCCTCTTGTTACGGGCTTGTGATTCCCCCCAATGTAACTAATTGTTTTAGTTTTGGGATTCCCTCTAGTGTAACCTATTATTTAAGTCTTGGGATTCACTTCCATGTAACCTCTTGTTTCGAGACTGGGATTCCCTCGTGTGTTCCCTCTTTTTCAAGTATTTGTATGTTCTATTATTTCGATCTTTGGATTCCCTCTCATGTAACATATTCTACGAGGCTTGAGATGACTTCTTATTTTAGGATTGGGATTCCCTCTAGTATACCTTTTAATTTGATAAAGCATTTATCATTACCCAATGTATTAGAGGGGGTATAGATCCCACCTGTCACATAATGAAATCATATATGATGTGTTATAAGATAAAAACATTCATCATATCATGACACATAAAAAAATATAGAATATTATAAAAATCATATCATAACCATAGAAATGAAATTTTTATCAGTAAATTTTCATCATTTAATAACCAATTAAAACTTTATAGGTTTCATAATCATTTCATCAAATAAAAAACCATTAAATGAAGTGGGTTTCAAGATAATGGAACCCGTAGAAGAGAAATCGGTGTTATAAACCGCAGACCATCATAAAAGAAACCATTAAAGAGTATCAATAGTACTATTGGATAATATCCCCAATAAGTAATACAAAATGAGAAATTATGAAATATTTTATTAATAAAATTTTGTTAATGTCACATAGAACATTTATTAGGGAAAATAATATTTCATTGAATTTTTTTCATGAAAGTAATTAAATTTTATTATCTTATTAAGAGTGGATTACAATTTTATATAATGAATTTATTGATGAAAATGTATTTTCCATTTAAAAAATATATTTTCATAACATTGATAATTTAGACAACCTTTTCTTTTAAAGGTATTTGGAACATATAAAGGAAGCTTGAAAACATTTTGAAATTTTTTTTAATTAATAAAATATGTAAAAATTATAATGAAATATTGGAATGATTTTTAAAAATATTTTTAATAGAAAATAATTAATAAAAAGAATACTTGAAATCATTTTGAAAAAACATACCTTTGAAAAAAACATTTTGAAAAAAATAAATGAAGATTTAAAAATATTTTAAAACCATTTTTAATATAAAATATTATTAAAAACCATTTGCTTTGGAAATAAATTTTAATGAAAAATAATTAAATAATAATAGATAAAAATTTTATTTAAAAATTAAACAGTAAACATGCAATGGAAACATCAATAAAATGACCATCCTGATGGTGGGAAAGTCCATATATTCCAAATATTTATTGTGTACCATAAAAGTTTTATAACATTTTCATGATCATAAATTGACAATAATATTCATCTTAAAATTATATTTTAAAATGGTAAAACATAGGTAAAAATGTCCCTTAAACATCATAGGATGATATATATATTGGACTGGGTGTAATGTAAATTCAATTTACATCATTTTTAAAGAAAATTTCATATATTACACCAATAGATGCCCAATGAAAATATTATTTTAGTTCTTTGCAAACATGGCAACAAAGACAAATGATTCACACCACATTGTCTTATTCCCCCAGTAATTTCTTCAAAACTAGAACCTTTTTTGAGAAATCATATTTAATTCCATTCATCACATCCTTGGGAGATGAAACATAAAAATGTGTTACGTCAGATGACCAGTGAAGGTAAACAAGGGAGATACATAAGTATAACAGTAACATAAGGGTATGAGAACATAAAAATAACATTTATAAATCATAACCTGGATATGAAAGATCATATAAATGTGTCATAGAATAAATAAATGAATTTAATAAGACATTAATCATGAGTAAATCAAGATCCTAAACCAAGGAATAATAACATAATAATAAGACATGGAAATCTTGGCAGATGCATAAATATGTAATGTCATTACATAAAAGTCAAGGAACATTTCCATAACTTCATGGGAAACTTTATAGGGAATAAAACTACTTGGAGGGACACACCACCATCCCCTGTCATAATCTATTACTAGTAAGTGGTAATATTTCTTAATCTTCCCATTATGGATAAGCTTTTCCCACATTCCGAACATGGATTTGGTTCTCCCATCGTCCATAGTGGATCAGTTCTACCCATCTTCAATAGTGGATCATGACCATCGACTTGGTTCCCATAATTATATCATGAGATAAAAATCCACACCCAATTCATTGTAGGGATATATAGGTATCACCGATCACATAATAAATACAATTCATATATTTTCAATAAGAACAAAAATCATTCATCATATCAGAACCCATTGAATCAAATGTGTTTCATTAACATTATTTCAGGATAACATAACCCATGGAAAAGATAATAGTTAAATAAATATCATTCCATTATAAAACTAGACAATTAAACTAAAGAATAATAAACACATCCTTCGGTCATAACCATAGAAAAACATATGTAACATAAAATTACATTATGTTAGGATGAAAAATAGATTAGAAGATCACATTAAATTATTCATGAAGAAAAAATCCTATCCATTTTGAAATATGATTTAAATAATAAAATTATTAGAAAATAATTATTATTTAAAATAAAAATAAAAAATTATAATATAATATTTTAAACTGTTTTAAACATATATAAAATTCATCTTCTCAAAAATTCATAATGAATCATTTAAAACACTTTTAAAACATTTTTCGAAAACATTGTTTCGAAGGAACATGAATTTTCAACAGAAGAGAAAATAAAATTATCACAAACATATAATATCATAAAAATTTCGATATTCATGACACTAAATTTTATATTTATTTATATACACCTCATAAAAGAATATGAGTGGAAAACATTACATATATCTCAAAGATAAATTTTTGATAAAATATTCCCTTACAGATTTGGTAAACTTTAAACTATAAACCCCATGAAAAGTAGATCATAAAATTGATGTTTAAATACCATTAAATTTCTTGAATATGTCTCATAAAATACATTCACAGATATTATATTCACCACACAAAAGTAATGAGTAGTGTATAGTGCATGTGTCCTAAATAAATAAAATTGATAAAAAATCCCATATCACTTGAGTAACTTTATAATCATGATCCCCAAAAAATAATAACCAAAATTAAATATTTTAATATAATTAAATAATGAAAATTAATTATATAATGTGTCATTTGTAATTATATACAAAACAATAATCGATTTGTGAGATTGGAATGTAACTCATGGTAATATATATGTATTTATGGTGATTAATTAAACATAACAGTAGAAAATCAAATACACCATTCCTAGAGATGGTAGGCCACACATATGCATGTACTATGTATTTATTTGGTGTTCACATTGAATGAAAAAATATTATATGACATATCATCATTACTGAATAATTATTAAGTTATATACAATCATATATATATATATATATATATTCCTATTAATAATCCTCATTACTATCCATGTGAAATATATATATGAAAAAATAATCACCTCACATCATGGAGATGATAAGCCGTACATACGCATGAGTCAAGTTTTCATTTTCAAAATGTTTAGATGAAAAACATTTAGATATGATAATATCAATAAATAATTATTATTATTTCAAAATTATGATATATAACATAAATTTTTTTGGGTTGAACATAATTCCCACCATTATATGTGGTGACATAAAAACGATCAATCAGAATTTCACGAGGTAATATTCCATCATACACACAAATGGTAATTCTATTATGCATTAGATGGAAGGGCTGGGAAGTGTAGGAAAAACCCTTATTATGCCAACTTATCAATATATTTTACGATACTAATGTTATTATATAAGTATAAAAAATTTGTTTAGGGGGTTAAGTGAAAAAAAATGTTTGATGATGAACATTACCTCTTCCTTGGGTATCTCATTTTTTTCACAAAATTACTCCTTTGGTAGGATTTTTGCATAATTGAGTGATTATATGATTCATATATGTAATTATGGTGGATATTTTTTAAGATTTAGGTCTATCAAAAGGGAATTAATGATTAAATAAAATAGAACTAGTGGTGATCTTTTATAAGAGAGGGGAAGAGCATTATAGGAAGCTCTAAAAAATATTAATTTTTAATACATGTAAAATCAAAACAAAAACATCAAAACCAACAAATATTAGAAGTTTAGACATGATAAATTTGTCATCTAAAATCGTAATAAATTATAGAAATATGTTTATATAATTTATAACCATACCATTTTGAATAACAATTAGTTAAACTATTTTAATTATATCTTTAGTAACAGATGTTTTTAATATTTAGAGGACGTAATTTTTATATATAAAGTTTAATTGGACCATAAATGGCCTCTTTATGGTATTTGATGCCATACATTATCCAATTTTTCCATATTTAGGATTTTTAACTAATTTAATAAAATATCTATTTTATAAAATATCATTTGTGACAATTTTGAAAATAGTCATTACATTGAAATTAATAAATCCTATTTAGAATTATAACAACTATAAATTGATTTAACAAACCCCTAATATGTGATAATAAACTTATAGTTTCATTGGAAACTAAATTAAATCTAATTATAATTATAATTATTTTTATAATATCATTTATTTGATATTCCCATTAATTAAGTAATAACCTCATCATCATTGTGTAATCCATTAAGGTAATTATTTATTTTTTAAAATTTATAAATAAATTATCATGATTAATAATTGAAATTTATCTTTCAAAACTACTATTTATAGTCAAATTTATCATCATTATAACAAAATATAAAAAATGTGTTATTTAAATAAAATTTCAGGAAAACATATTTACCATTTATTCAATCAAAATATAATAAATTTAATACTATAATAAAAGTTTCAAATGTTATATTTAAAATGGGTTTCCATTCAAATAAGGTAAAATTACCTTTTAGAAGAATATAGGTTTTTATGTATAAAATGGGTTTTGTTCTTATCTTATGCCAATAAAAAATGTTAGATGTGTATAAATTTATTTTTATTGAAAGTATATAATATATATTTCATTAATATTGATCCATAATTTCAATTAATTTAATTTCTTCATACAAATGACATTTGGAGAATAGAAATAAAAATATTTCCTTTATATTAATTGGTATATATTTGTGTTTCTTATTAATTTCTAACTAATATATTAATCATATAAACAATTTATGTACATAATGTTATGAAATAATATTACTAACCCCTAATTAATCATAAAAGTTATATCTTATTATATTTTAAAAATAAAATTTTAGTAATATATTGTGGTTTTGTTAAAACTCAGTTTTTGAATTACACAAGCTTTTAAAAGAACCCAGCATTATGTATAACAAAAACCAAACATAGTGTTGTGTGTCCCTAAAGAAATTATTATTGTTTTATATAGTGAATCATCAACTTGGTGTTGTGTATAAATCATTAATAAGTATGTTCATTCATATAACCCAAGATATATTCTTATTGTGTCAAATGTAAAAAAATATAAATGATTAAATTAATTCAAAAGAAAAGTTTCGCAATATATTTGGTTCTACATTATAAACCTCCTTAATATGAATTTTACCCTCCAATTTTTTTTTATGTTATCAAATCATTAATATATTAATGTAATGTTCATAGAACACCACAATGTATAAACGTGTAATAAAGACTCCTTTTAAAAAAGAATAGTTGGAAACAAAATGGATAACTAAAGAAATTCATATCAAGTTTTACACACATGAGAACAGATGTATGAAGTGAAATCATGTGCATGATTGAGAAAAATAACTATTGAGTTCTGATGGAGAGTAATATAGGACATGGTCAGGAGAAAGTTAACATAAAAAAATGTTACCTAAAAAGGCTTGGAAAAAGCCGCTGACAGCCTCAAAAATGACGATAACAGGAAAAATTTTCATTTCAATACTCTTTTTCCTAATGTTGAATAAATTTGTATGCGAAGATATACTTTTGTGATTTTATAACAACCACACCCATTGTTCTTCCAAATTGAATTTCCTCTCATTCTCTCATTCCCAGAAAAGAAGGTGAATTTTTTATTCCGGAAGTCTTAGTAGATCATGTGATCTATAAATAGAATGATATGTCATTCCATTTTTATTTCACATAACAAAAATATATTCACAAGTAATCCTATTTGCATAAATCCCCATATGGTGATATAATGTGTTAATCATTAAAACCTCATATGAATATTAAAACACAATATTCCATAATTGATTGACATTATAACCATTCTGAAATATGAAATGAAAAAACTTTAGAAATAAGGTAACTAAAATTTTCCAAAAAATAATTGCATTGATCCCCCCGTATACCATAAAGTTCATCTTGTTTAACATATACCTATCATGTAAATGCCTTCCTTATGTACTATCTTAAAACATGGTATTGACATGAATTACCATACATACGTATATAAAACATGCATGATTCCTTTTTATAATGTTTATTAGATATATTTCATAAAGTAAACAAGGTTATAAGCTTCAGAAATGATAGCACAAACCACTTTTTCATCGAATTATAATCCAATCGCAAGTTAATCAATACTGTAAAATTAAATTATTCATATCTATCATATCATTATCTTCACATCAGTGTCATAACTCCAAGAATATATTAATGGTTATATATCCCTTAATAAATTTTTTTCTATGAACAAAATCTAACCATTAAATAACTTTTCTATTCATTCATAATTATTATTTATAATCCTCAAAATAAATATAGAAAAACATTCGGTGAGCAATCCAATATTTTTCAGAATTCATAATTTTTGAATCCAGATACTTAAATTCTTTGATTATTCTACTTCATCCTTAATCCATTAATAGAACTACCTAATAATATTACTTAATACCTATTTACTTTCTAATTTTATCTGTAGTCACATCATCATAAAAAATACAACCCTTACTTGTACCACCTCAATTATTATTTAATAATACTTTCACATAGGATATTGGTTTGATTGATGATCATTCATTGCACGCATTAAAAATTCCATTGTTCGTAATCCAATATGGAGGGAAATATTTCCATCTATTATGTCAACTAAATTTTTAATTTTCCTTTGGCAGATACTTGCCTTACAGCTTTATTTTCCATAGAAAAAATATACATATTCCATTTATATATTCAATTGGGTGTGTCTTTCAATATAATTAACATGTTGGAAACTGAATCTCCATTCCTTGATGGTCTTCATTACCCAAATTATATGAGAAATCATTTCTTATTTTCTTTTATGAGTGAGAGATTTGGTTAAGGTGCATATTTTTTTTAAAACTCATTTCTTTATCAAGGTTGATGAAAATATTATAGATAGCACATTGGGCATTGTAATGTACTAAATATCCTTAAAGGGAACAAAGGGACTTGTTCAAATTGACCAATATGAAATGAAACCTCCACGATACCTAATTCATGAGACCCTACACAATACAAAGGTGTAGGACACCCTTGAACTGTGGACTTATATTGAATTTCCACATTGAAGATATATGCAGAAAACCTCCTTAACCCATGGAACCATATTTACTTATAAATAGGACACATGGATCCTCATTTGAACAACTAAATAATTGAATGAACATGTGGATCTTTGATTACGGCGATCCTTTTCTTAGTCCCCCAAAATTTTTTAGGAAGCTCTCCAAAACCTGAGAGAAGGTAAAATTAAAAGGGATAATTAAAATTTATGTCCCTTCTGGGTCTAAAATACAAGACACCTATTTGAAGACCCATCTTAAGCAATAGGAAGTCACCAGAATGAGGCCCCTTACTAAAATAAATACCTATGTGAGACCCTTCACATGACACTAGAGGAGACCAATGGAGCCTAAGATAAGGCCTAACCCAAGTCTTTTTTCAATTGTGGTCCATTTATCCAGGCATCTATAGTTCTCATATATATTTTCCCATACATGAAACATTTTTATACCACTAAGTCCCTACACAACACAACTATGTTGAAAACATAAAATAGTCACCTACACCCAATACATGAGAAGATCAGTCTTCAAGCCTTATTTCTAGACACTCGTGGTTATTACTCTCAATCTTTGGCTCCCATGATTGAAAGGGACTGTGTCGAAGCCTCAATATAGACCTACTTATTTTCAAAATCATGGAAAAAAGAAATAGTATTGTATTTGTGATTTGGATTTTTATTTCATTGGTCCGAGGATTACAACACTTATTCTACTAGATGGTTAAGTTCATAGAGACATATGATGATTTTAATATATATGTTCTTGAAGACCCTTTCCACATGGGCTGTAATGACCCAAAATTTCAATAATGAAAACTCCTCTTGATCTAATTAAATGTCTCATTATGTAAAATGTGATCTTCATTGATTTGTGTTCTTTGGATTTTGAAATACCTTTATGAATTGTGACCATTTCTAATATAGTCGTTTAACAGTGATCACATGATTATTATAAATATAGGGTTTCAACATATCCGATTTATTAAGGCAAAGGAAGTGATGGCCTCATCCAATTGAATTTCCCCGTATGAAGCCCATTTGTCGGATATCAGAATGAATGTGGAATAATTGGGTGTCACACTTGACCAAGCCAATTCCGAGCTTGAATACATTAATATCGAGTGGAACCGCTTAATAGAGAAGAAGAAGTTGATAGAGATTATCGCTCGAGTAATGTTATCCGAGCCACCCCAAGATTCTGTCACCATCACACACCTTACCCGTCAGTATTATGTGGGTGTTATAAGGGGTTATGTAACAATACATTATCACTATTAATATTGGAATTATTTTTTTATATAATAATTAATATACACTCATTTTATTATTGTCACTTTGTAAATAGATTTTAAAGAAAAAATAGTTTTTTAGTTAATATTCATTTAAAAAATCTATTTTTTGGAATAAATGGATTTTGGAATTAAATAATATTTTAAAAAAATGTTATTGTTATTATTAAATTAAATTTATTAAATATTCATTTTGATATAGTTTTATGAATATAATTGTAATTGTTTTAAGGTTTGAAAGCTCTTTTTATAAAAACTAGTGAGTAGTCGATAATTGTTGGTTTTTGTTTTAAAATTAATAATTCACCTATTTATAAAATTATTCAGATAAAATGAATATTATTTTTGGAATTAGGGATTCAAAATTATCAAACAGTTATTTTTTCATTTTTTTCTGAGACCGTCGAATTTTGGTTAAAAATTAAATTTCATCTAAATATATAATGTGTTTTATGACATCATAAGGACCCAATCGTGATGTAATAAAATACTATAAATTATATTCTCATCCAATATATGTTTTAACTTTAAAATAATTTGATTGTAGATTTGTTTGATTTATTTTACAAAGCCTCAGTGGATCCTTTAAGACTTATGAATCATTTTCCCTTTTTAAATGAATTTCCATGAGAGTGTGACTCACCTCCACATAAGCCTCCCAATAATTTTAAGAAGTTCGGATATTTTCCCTATAAAATATTTTTTTAAAATCCCCTTTGGAAAAACCATGGGAAAAAACCATGGGCTGGTTTGTGGTTTTGATTAGATTAATGTGAGGTGTCCTAAACCTAAATAAGAAAGAATTCCTTCTCCATTCCTATATAAACCCACCCAAGCTCCCACTTCCTCTTCACTAAAGGCCATTTGAGTTCACCAAACCTCTCCCCTCCTCTCTGTATAATCCTCCCACGGAACCCAAAGCTCCAAATAAGCCTCTCTCAAGCTTCTCCCAAGCCTTTGGGATCACAATTCCAAGAAAGGATTTTTTTTCATTTTCATTTTTGTCTCAATTTCATTATGTTTTTATACTCTTTTACGTTCAATTAAAAATGATGGGGTATGATTTCAAACCTCCCCCATAATTCTGTATTTCTGTTTGAATGATGAAAAACCAATTTCTCTCTCATTAATTACTTCCATGTACACCGATTACTATGCTGAAATTCAACGAAGAATTTGTCTCTCATCATTTACATTCAAGTTATTATATTGAATTTTGAATATAAATTCAATTACATGTGTTGGTAAATGTGTATATATGACCACTTACTATCCATTTCATATATATTTGATGAGACACATATTTTTATCTCATCAACCATTTTTTATGATGTCTTACGTCATGTCATTATGCTGCAGAAATTGCACTGATTTTCCAAGCCAATGTCATTGTAATGTGAACACCATACCCATGTATCTATCAAGGGTATTCACCTTTATTAACACATAAATATTTAATAGTACATTAATGTGTGTATTACACATTTATTAATCATGTATTAACTTATTATGTTTAATGATTCCATGTTATATGATCTAGGTGGCACACTTATGCAGGAAATGAAATGTTTAAGAAGGGTGTGCCCTGATAGCGCTCCAATGCATTGGGTAAGGTATAATATCATAATATTTCATGTTAAATGGGTGTTGATTCATGGAAATTCATTTATAATGAGGGTTTACTTGTTCTTCATGTGCAATGAGGGGTTACTCATGCTCTATGTGCAATGAACATTTTTCTAATGATAATTTTATGTTCAGTGTTATTGAAACATTTCCATGTTATGTTAATAATGTTATATAAAGACATTATGTTTATATTTATCTGGTTCTCCATTGATATGTCTATGGTCTAACATGTACTTTATTCTTCATGTTATTCCATTTTTATTTCCTTAATCGGCATTATAGGTCACCCTTTTCATATGCATGTCCTCTTGATATCTTATGAAAGGTTAAGTATGAGGGAATGTAGTGGTCATGTAAAGGATGTTTTCAATAAGATGTTACGTCCTATGTCTTATGTTATTATGTAATGTTCCTAATCCCCAAAGACACTAGACCTTGTGATCATCAATGTTGTATCAAGTAAAGTCTTCTATGTAATAAATTATGTTTAAGTGTGTATTAAAAAGTAGGGTTGTTATAGTTGGTATCAGTGGATAGGTTTAGTTATTTTTTGGATTAGGATTAGAAAACCCTAGTAAAGCCTTAAGTACAAGAATAAGTACAATAAAAACATCACAAATTTTTTGTGACTATTGTGTTAGTGGTTTATCAAGCATATGCATCATTTTCCGGATACAAGAGGGTATAGGAGGCTCTGGCACAGATGTACCTAGGTGTGAAAACCCCGACAAGGAGTTTCGGGATTGACCCGGGGTATCCCGATACATGACAACGGGCATTGCAGCACTCTTGGTTAGGACACTCCTAAGAGATATGCTTTGGTAGATTCCCAAGATTAGTATGAACCCTTATTAAGGGAATTTAATAAAAATGACCCTATGAATATATGTTAGAAATTATATCATAGAGAACATAGATTGAAGCCAATAGATTCAAAAGATAAGGAAATAAAAGTTATTTATAATTCATCAACATTTATCGTTGGATTATTATTTATGTGTTATCCCTAACACCCCTTTTATTCCAGCCAATGGCTGGTAATAGGTGGACTTGGGCTAATAGTTGATGAGAAGATCAATATGATGATTGTACTAATGAGATCCCCAATACAATGGGAGCAGGAATCAATAACTTATTCATGCTTCTCTCTCAGTTAACTAAAGATTTGAATAGAAACATGGGTTAATAGGAACGTTCAACCCTCCCTAAGAATGAATAAATTTCTATCGAGAGCTTCGTGAGACAAAGGACACCCACTTTTAATGGATCATATGATCCCTCAATAATCGAGAAACGGATAAACTACATTGAAAAGTTGTTCTCAATCCTACAATGTTCTGAAAAAGATAAGGTTCTCCAAGATAATTATCATATAGAGGGTGAAGTTGGTCAATGGTGGATGTTGATCAGAAATACGAAGCCTTAGTTGGAGATCGAGGCATTAGAATAGAGGGATTTTAGGAAGATGGTTTTCGATAAATATTATCCGTGTAGCATCCGACTGAAGATGGAAATGGAAATCTTTAATCTCATGAAAAAAGACAAAGAATCTATCGGAGAGTACAAGGAAAACATCACAAGGCTTGCATGATAAACTTTTGGCTTTATCATTACCCACAAATGCAAGGATGACCGCTTCTTTCATGGGCTGAATCCTAGCCCTCAGAAAGCACTGGCGATCTGTGACTTCGACATCCATGAATAAATTGTCTGATTTTCCCTCGTGGTCAAAATGGAGATCGAATAATATCAGGGGTATCACGAGGATAAGAAGAGTATGGTGGACATCAATTCTAGAAATCTGATGGATAAATCCAATGGTTCTATGAAAATCCTTTACCCCACTTCTCAAAAGTGTAGAAAGAAGCACCCTGGAAATTGACTAAAGGGGGTGAGGAAATGCTTTAGGTGTGGAAGAGAAGGGAACCTAGCCATTAACTACCGACAAGAAAAACCCAGAAATTAAATCAAAGAGAGGAATGATCTATTCAATATTCAATGTGTTGTTCATTGCTATAACTACAAAGAACCTGGGCATCTTACAAATCATTTCTCTAAGCTAAGGGTTTTCAAAGGCAACCAAAAACCTCCAAGGCAGCATGGGAGAGCTTTTTTCATCACCACCACCAAAGTGTACCCCGACAAGCACGTGGTGACAGGTATTCTATTTATTCATTAAATAATAGTGAATTTAATTTTTGATTCTAGTTATATTTATTCTTTTATATCCCAAAGGTTTAGTAGAATTATACCAACACCGGTACAAATCATAGAAGTAAATATGTCGGTGAGTATGGAAAATTGGGAATCATTGCATACCATGAATATAACTCATCCCCTGTCATAATCCATGGACTGAACTTCCCAATGAACCTTTTCATACTCCCTCTAGTGTAATTTGATGTAATTCTCAGCATGGATTTCCTTTCCTTATATAGAGGCAACATAAATCTCTGTGAGAGTTAAATCTCTCTCCATGAGGATAATTGACCACCAATTATATACAAGTGCAAGGAAGAAGATGAATTTTATTTAGCCTCATCATCTCAATCTTAGATATTACTTCCTTATGTGCTTGTGTATATGGCTCAGATAATGGAGTCCAAGGACACAAACATCCTGGAAGACATGCCTATTGTGAGGGAATTAGTTGATGTGTTTCTCAAAGAATTGATTGGTCTTCCTCCAAGAAGAGATGTTTAATTCTCAATTGACCTTATACCTGGGGCATTTACAATGTCCAAAAACCTATATATAATTGCTTTTGTGGAACTTGAGGTGCTGAAAAAAACTATAGGGGAATCTAGATAAAGGGTTTATATTCCCATGTGCTTCACCATAGGGTGAAACATTCTTCTTCATCAAGAATAAGGATGGGTCAGTGCACCTTTTCATCGATTATCATGAGAATAAAAATCATGATAATGAACAAGTCTCCTCACCCATAAATTGATGAATTGTTCAATTAGCTGTGTGGAGAACAATACTTATCCAAGGTGAATTTTTGTTTGGGATATTATCAAGTAAAGGTGAAGAAGGAAGATATCCCAAAAAAATCTCTTCGTTTAAGATACAGGCACTATGAATTCAATTAAATACCTTTTGGACTCACCAATCCTCCATAAATATTCTTGAAATTGATGAATAGAGTCTTTAGAGATTACCATGACAAATTTATGGAAGTCTTTATAGATGATATTCTAATATACTTGAAAACGAAGGAGGATCATGAGGAGTATCTAAGAACTGTAATAGAGACATTGAGAAGGATAATCTCTATTAAATGTGAAGAAGTTGTGAGTTCTATTTGATGAAGGTCTCATTCATGGTCTATATCATCACAAAAAATAGGATATTTATGGATCCCTCTAGGGAAGATTCAATAGAGGGTTGGTTGAGGCCAACATCGGTAATGGATATATGTTGATTTTTGGGGATAGTTGGATATTTTCGATGATTTGTGAGAAATTTATCAATATTTCCCAACCCTCATACCAACCTAACTCAGAAGGGATTAAAGTTTTCATGGTGTGATGAATTAGAAGAAAGCTTCAAGAAATTGAAAAGGAGGCTTATCACTACGTCCGTGCTCACATTACCCCCATGTAGAGAACATTATGTGGTATTCATTGATTCTTTGAAAAAGGGCCTCAGATGTGTGTTGATGAAAAATGAAAAAGTCATTGTCTATGCTTCAAGGAAATTGAACGTTCATGAGTAGAATTATCCAAGACATGATCTAGATTTGGCTGTAGTGATCTTCACTTTAAAAATTTAGTGGCATTATCTCTCTGGGGAGAAGTGTGAAATACATACATACCACAAAATCCTCATGTGTATATTCACACTGAATGAGTTGAACATGCACCAACAAATATGGTTATAGATGATGAAAGACTATGATTGCTCAATCCATTACCACACTGGGAAAGCGAACAAGGTGGAAGATGATCTATGTTGAAAGGACCTAGTGAATCTATCACTGTTCAGAATTGAGAAGGATCCAATCTTCATTTATTTGATGAATATGGATATGGGAATCATAAATAAAAGAACATCATCAATCAATTCACAAATTATTGCTCAACTGTCTCTTTTGGAATGGTTAAAAAATGATCAAAAGGATGATGTGGGAATTCAGAAGAAAGTGGAAGCTATCAGAAAAGTGAAATCCTTAGTGTTTAATGTTAATGAAGAATGAATTGTGTGATTTGGGAAAACACTATGTATTCCATCATATTTAGAGCTGAAGAAGGATATTTTGGAAGATTTACATAGTTCAAATTTCTCTATTCCCCTAGGAAACACAATGACGTATTGAGATCTCTGAGTGCATTAATTGTGGGATAATATGAAGAAGGAGATCGCTGAATTTACATCATATTGCCTGGTGTGTCATCAAGTGAAATCTGTGAGATAGAAGTCTAAGGGGATGATGCAACCATTACCCATACCATCATGGAAATGGGAGAACATCACCATTGACTTTTTCACCAGAATTCTGAAGGCATCCAAAGAAAACAATACAATATGGGTTGTTGTAGATTGTCTTAAATGGTCTGAACACTTTATTTCCATTCAGGAGGATTTCTCATTGGATCAATTGGCAGAGATATATATCAGGGAAGTGGTAAGGCTAGATGTAGTACCACTATCTATTATATCTGATTAATATCCAAGATTCACCTCTATGTTTTGGAATAGTCTTAAATATGATCTGGATACTGAGAAAAACATTAGTGCGACATATCATCCTCAAACTAATTTCCAATCCGAGCGTACTATCCAAACACTGGAGGATATATTGAGAGCATGTTCAATGGTCTTTAAAGGAGTATGGGATCAATATCTTCCTCTGTTGGAATTCTTCAAGAATAAATGTTTCAACTCGAGTATCCAAATGGCAACATATGATTTTCGTTATGGGAAAAGGTGTGGAACACCATCATTTTACGATGAAGTCATTGTGCGTAAGCTTCTAGGACAAAAAATGGTCTAATAAATGGGGGAGAAGGTGAATAACATTCAGCAGCATATCAAGGTATCCCAGATTCGATAGAATAGTTATTCAAATAACTGTTGATGAGTCCCTGAGTTCAATGTTAAAAATACAGGGTGTTTCTACACATATCCCTGTGGAATATGGTATTGAGGTTTGGAAAGAAAGAAATGATATGTCCTAGGTACATAGGCCCCTTTTATATTCTTGATCGTTTCGAGGGTGTGGCCTATCGACTAGTACTTATAGCCACCATGGAAAAAGTACATGATGTTTTACATGTATCCCTCTTAAAGACGTAAATACCAGACCCTCCACATGTACTCTCTTCAAAAGTGGTATAGTTAGAGGATGATCTTTCTTATGAGGAGCAACCAGTAAAGATCTAATACCTTATGGAAAAAGTCGTACGAAACAAGACAATGCCCCTCATGAAGGTGTTGTGGAAAAACCACATTATTGAAGAAGTGATGTGGGAATCAGAGGAAACGATGAAGTAAAGTTACCCACATCAATTTTACTTTGGGAAAATGAAATTTTGAGGGAAATTTTTTTAAGGGGGATGATTGTAACGACACAGATTTTCATTAATGAAAACTCATCTTGATCTAATTAAATATCTCATTATATAAATTTTTAACTTATTTGTTTTGTGTTTTGGATTTTAAAATACCGTTAAGAATTGTCACCATTTATAATATATTCATTGAACAGTGATCACATGATTAATATAAATATACGACATTAGAAATTCTAATTTACTTAGGCAAAGGAAGCGATGGGCTCATCCAGCAGACATTCCCGGTATGAATTCCATTTTTCAGAGCTTCGAAAGGAGTTAGAATCATGGGGATTCACTCTTGACCAATCCCATGTCGATCTTGAATATGTTAAGATCGAGTGGAACTACCTATGAGAGAAGTTGAAGTTGATAGAAATTACTAGGCGAGCAATGTTATCTGAGAAACCCCAAAAGTCAGTCACCAACACACACCTTACCCTTCAGTCATATGTGGATGTTATAAGGGGTTATGTAACAAGACATTATCACTATTAATATATTCTTTAGTTTTGTATATAATAATGAATATACACTCATTTTTATTATAGTTACTTTAGAAAATACTTATTAAATTAAAAATAGTATTTTTAGTTAATATTCAAAAAAAAAATATTTTTATGGATTAATATATTTTTAATTAAAAAAATATTTAATAAAATAATAATAATAATATTTAATAAATTTTGTTAAATATAAGTTATCGTATAATTTTATGAATGAAATTGTAATTTTTATTAAGGTTTGAATGATTTTTTGGTCAAATATAATGAATTTTTGTTAAATGTCATTTTTTGTTTTAAAAGTAAAAAACTCACATTTTTAGAAAAAAAAATTAGATAAAATGAATATTATTTATGAAGTCAGGACATCAAAATAATCCAAAAGATAATTTTCCTTTTTATTTTCTCAGACCGTCAAAATTCTTGAGTATAAATTAAATACATTTTAAATATATAATGTGTTTTATAACATAATAATGACCCAATATTGATGTGATAAAAAAATATAAATTATATGTTCAGTCAATATATGTTTTACCATTAAAATACTGTGATTTTAGATTTGTTTGATTTATTTTACAATTATTTAGTGGACCCTTCCAAACTTATGAATCATTTTCCCTTTTAAATGAATTTCCTTGAGAGTGTGACTAACCTACACATAATCAACCCTATTATTTTAAGAAGTTTTCCTATTTTCCTTATAAAATATTTTTTTACACACCCCTATGGAAAAAAACAAGGGAAAAAACAATTGTCTGATTTTTGGTTTTGATTAGTTTAACGTGAGGCGACCCAAACCTAAATCATAATGAATTCCTTATCCTTTCATATATATACCAACCCATCCTCCCACTTCCTCTTCACTCAAAGACTTTATAGTTCATCCAACCATATCCCTCCTCTTTCTGGAATCCACCCATGGTGGCCCAAGCACCCAATAAGCCTCTATCAAGATTCTCCCAAGCCTTTGGGTTCACACATCCGATTAATTGATTTCTTACTTTTTAATTTTGGCTCAATTTCATTGTGTTGTTATACCCATTAAATTCAATTTAAAATTTTGGGTTTTGATTTCTAACCTCCCCCAAACTACTCTATTTATGTTTGAATAATGGTAGGCCCATTTCTCTCTCATTAATTCTTTCCATTTACACCCGTTTCTATGATGAAATTCCATAAGGAATTTCTCTCTCATTATTTATATTCAATATATTCTTTTTAATTATGAATCTAAATTCTATTACATGTGTTGGGACATGTGTCTATATGACCCCTTATAGTACACTTCATGTATATATTATTAGACACTCCATTCTATCTCATCAACCATTTTTTATGATTTCTTACGTCACGTCGTTACACTACTGAACTTGCACAAATTTTCCAAGACAATGTCATTGTGAATTGAGTAACATACCCATGTCTCTATCAGGGGTATTCACCTTTATGCACATATACATATTTAATTGTACTTTCATGTGTGTATTACAAATTTCCTAATAGTGGAATAACTTATTATGTTGAATAATTCATGTTATATTATCCATGTGGCACACTTATGCATGAAATGAAATGTTTAAGAACGATGTGCCCTGATAGCTCTCCAATGCATTGGGTAAAGTATAGTATCCTGATACGTCTTATGCAATAGGTGTTGAGTTATGCTAATTCAATTTCAATGAGGATTTACTTGTGCTCGATATTCAATGAGGGTTTACACATCCTCCATGTGCAATGAGACTTGGCTCATGTTAATTCCATGTTATGTGTTGCTTCCAAATTTACATGTTGTGTTAATCATGTTATATTATGCCTTTATGTTTATATTTCTCTTGTTCCCCATTTATATGGCTATTGGATAAAATGTATTGTATTTATCATGTTATTCCATGTTTATTACCTTATTGGGGTTTACAGATCACCCTTTTTTATGCATATCCTCAGGATATCCTATGCAAGGCTAAGTAAGAAGGAATTTAGTGGTCATATAAAGGATGTTTTCAATAAAATGTTGGGTCCGATGTTTTCAGTTGTTAGGTAATATTCATAATACACAAATAAACTAGACCTATCGATCATCCACATTTTATCATGTGATGTTTTCTATGTAATAAATCATGTTTAACTGTGTAATAAAGAGCAGGGTTGTCATTGGGGTAATGTCTGGGATTTTATGTTCTTGGATACAAGGTTAAGAACCATGCCCTTCCATTCATATCTATAAGATATGGAGCCTCCATTTTATAGTATAGAGGGAGATTATTATGTTTCATTTTAGATTCAACATGGAACGAAATCCTTCTCTATTTATACATGCCCAATTTTAGGGAATCCATCCAATAGTAAGCACCTATTCATTCTTATAAGAGTTTTTAGTCCTACTCGTATCTACCTAAACAGCCTTAACATTTATTCGTTCCTCATTATCCATACCTAGGAACAATTCATGGTAAAGAGAAGAGAGAGAAGATTCATATCCCCACCCTCTTCCACTATATACCAAACCTCTTCCATTAGAATAATTATGGACACAAGGTGTTAGTGAACTCAACACCCAATCCATCTCTCTTTGGGATTTATCTCCATATTCACCTTCAGACTATAGAAGATTCTATGGATTTCTATATCTTCACCATTCTCTTGTTTATCATACTGTGAATGAATAACATGTGATTATAGGGTAATGGTGATAATGAAATACAAATAATATATGTGACATATTCAACTATGAGAATATTGAATCCTTTTATAAGATGGATACATAAGAAGCCCACATAGGGACGAAGATCGATTGAAATACTCCTTAGGAATAAGCCCTAATCATAATCCAATTAATCTAGGAATCTTGCAAAGGATTAAGCCCTGAACTAAACCCCAAAATCATCATGAGTTGAGATTTTTTATTTGATACATATCTCAAGGTCCATTCTCGAGGCATCCTCTTTAAGAGTAAGTCTCATAATAATACTATCAAAGGGACATAATCCTCTATAAGGTGAACTGAACTACATGGTCTTTGATTCCCTTACAAATGGGATATGTTGAGGATCCATTATGTGGTCCCAACCATAAACTCTAAATCAACCATGTTATATCATTACCATTTTTCCTACATGGTCTAATTAAACTAGAAATTCATATACCTTCATGGTTCTTTGGGAATCTTTAACATTGTTCCACACCAAACGATGCCTAGGAACCTTCTGCCTAGATATCATTTCCACATGATGTTAAACATTATGGTTAGATATATATCACATGATGTTAAATGCTATGATGTTCCCCATTTACTAGAACTAAACTCTGTGTGTTCTAATTCATTTCATGAGGAATCGTAGGAAGTTTATCATAAGGATTTGATCACAGACATAAAAACAACTCCCATTCCCATGAACGATGATGCACTCCAGAGTTCCCCAACTTGGGGCTAGGATACCAGTGTCATCACGACTAATGATTATATAATTTGAACATAATAAGATACTATTTATGGGAAACATTAGACACAAATTGATATCTAAATTGATAATGATCATCAGATACATATAGATGATACATTATTCTATTCATACTACTAAATTGTTGTTAATTCGTGGGTAATGAACATTGTAATTGGAATTTAATATAGTATTTGAGAATATGTATTAAATCAATATGAGAGCCTAAGAGTAGGAAAAAGTTCCCTTAAAGGTATGTGATAATCATTTCCTCCCATCTTATTGACCAATGTGTGTTCTCAATAATTGTTATTAAAACAACCTGATTAGTGTCTGACTTTAGAATGTAGTTCCCATTGGATAAAAACCATTAATAGATTCTGATTCTATAAATAGAAGTATTGGAAACTGTTTATAAATTGTGATTCCAATGTCAGACAGATATTATGAGGGAAATAAGATATGGTGAACCCAATGTCAATCTATAACAAAGATGAAAATGTCACACACATGTCATGCCTCGGTCCCTTCATAATAAAAATTTAGAATATAAAATCTATCATTCATGCGTTCATTCAAATGATGTGTTGCTTTGATATAGTTTTGTTAGTTGTGTTTGTCATGTGAATGTGCTATTAATTTCATAACTCCCATCAAAATAATTGCATCATTCAAATTAAAATGAATGAACTCCATGGTAACCGCTCAATCTGGGTCTTCATCCATGATAAATCCACCACCGAAAACCCAACAACTTCAATGCTAGGTCTATAACTCACTAGACTATGAGTAACATCAAAACGGTACAATTATTACCCTATAGGTTTCAAGACATGCCCTCTATTTCAACAAAAACCAATGATCATCTGATCAATGAAGACCAGTGGTCGTGAAGCACGAGGTACCGACTACTATATTTAATATTTTTTTGAATCATATCCATATAACATGAAAACCAGTACCTCCCATATCTCAAATAGGTTGATCGGGAGGTTGCATTCAACAATAACAAGATGGAACATGATTCCTTTTCAGGTGATCCTGTTATAAATCCCCACATCCAACACCACGCTGTAATAACCCATAAACACGATGGTGAGGGTCCTTCAGACATGGGCAGAAAGATGTCTTTATTGCAAGAAAATTGGCGAAAAGTGATCATGTACGCATCTTTAACCCCTCTAGAGAACCCACAAACTCAAATTTGTGGGAAATCATAAGAGGGAACATACACCCATCCGTCATTATTCATCCAACCGCCATACATATTAGGAGTAACCATATGAATCTCTCTAATTAAATATAGTTTCATACTATGAGTAGAAACATACAACCTTTCGCACCCATCAAGCCTGTCAGAATCCTCATCTGGCAGCACAAGGAGAAGTCAGATAGACTGTATCATTGACTAGATAAAGGTGAATAAAACTAACTACCTCTAAACATGATTACTTTCACTATCAAATGATATGAATGGAAAGAAAATAGTGGGACCATAAACGTACTCTAGAAATAAAATAGGCATATATCCATAGTAAGACTGTTGATGTCAAAAATAATATCCTAGTAATGGTTAAAGGGGAGAAAAAATTCTTTCACATATCATATTGATTTTCCAGGACATAATAACAACAAAATCCGTAGTTCCAATGGGATGAAAATATAACATTATCCACACAAAAGGGTGACTCTATAGCATATCACCCTAGAATATACACACACCTCTTCTCCCATCTATGCAGGTCATTGTAAAAACTCCCCCATATAATAAAAACAACCGGATTGGGAATATACACATGCTCCAAACGTAGATAAATTTTCTAACCCAAATTCCACTCCATGGTTAAAACAAACATCTGAAGAAGAATACCACTTCCCCCAGAAAGTGGTCCCAGTAAATCATAAGAAGTCATATGATAAGAAGCATCATCAACCATGATTGTAGAATCATTAGCCAATTTGTGATCCTTTCCCACTTAATACTAGATTTTATGAAAATCTTGAGACATTTATCTGTATCATCTCAAGATCATACCATCACATTACTAAATTTTGGGGTTAGTAGAAGTAATTTTAATGGTCCCTTCTAAGAACATGAACATGAATCCTTGTTTCATGAAATCAATCTGGTTGATCTCGAGATACTATCTCTTTATCGGAGTCACAAAAACCCTCCACATGGACATAAGACTGTGGAAAAAGAGGGTTTTCCCCTTGAGTTAATCCTCCATGGTGTTCTACTTCCTGATGGAATTTTATAAAAAAATTATCTACACTAGTATTTCAAATTTTCTATATAATAAACCAATTAGATATTTAGTGATGAGAAAGACCTCTTATTTTGATGGACTTTTAAAAAAAATCTGTCGTGTCTAATTCCTTCTCAATGGCCGGAGAAATCATTTATCAACAGGATAATAGCCCATGGTGATGGTCATTCTTTTAACTACCCTTGTGCCACTTATATTATAGAGAAATAGAGGAAATCCCTTTCAATTTCACTACCTAGAAAATAATTATAGGGAAGTGTTCAATGTTGTCATACCATGTATAAGAGCCTTTGAAAAAAAAGAATACATCTTGACAAATATGAGGAAATATCTAGATAAATATGAAATACTATTTAGGTACTAGTCTTCATACACCCCTCAATAAATCATTTCAAATTCATTTTTATAAGAGTGTGTCTATTAAATTCAACTCAATATATGGAAGAATCTTAATCACCGAAAATAAAATGTATTAATAAATTAAAATTATCAAAATCATGTTAAGGTAATAGAAGGGTTACATCACCAAATGCACTCAGAAAATCTCATTTCATCATGAAAACTGAAGATTGAGAAAGAAGGAGTCATTCAATATGCATTCCATGGATCACTAAAGGGGTAATGATATAAGATTTCTAATTCCAAATATAGTGTTTATATTAGAGGATAGGTTTTGCAAAATGCACTAAATTTCATTGTAATCCTCAATAGTAAATACCTATAAATGATTAACATGGAATATTATATTAGAACGAAATCTCAAACAACTGGACCCTATCCATGATTGAATATATGCTCCATAAAAATAGGCCTCGAACAACTGTCAGAAACATAGTTCTATAAGGGAGATGGATATTGAAATAATTCTTTGTCTAGAATCTAATAATATATGGAAAGCCTATCTCTTAGTGGATGTCAGCATTTAGATAGAGGAAATGTGATAACTGGAACAATGATATTCTAAAATTGATGATCCAAGTGCATACCGAATGAGGCACCCATCCCATTCCTAGACAATGTTTATAGAAATATAAAAGAAACAGGATTGCACTTAGCCACAATAGTTTAATAGAACCACCAACCAATAGTAATGAGTGATTTTTAATGCTACCCTTTAGTCTAGAAAGATCAACATGAAGGGTTGTGATTAATGAACATGAAAACCCCTATCCAACAGCTTAAAGGAATATTTCACCTTTAAAACTAACTCCTCAGTGGGAATATGTTTTCTCCTGATTGGGTAAAATTCCCCAAAATAAATTCCACTAGTTTATTCCATCCCATGATCTCGTATCCTCATTGGGTACATAAATGGCAGAACATTCTGGATATTCCCCTAGAGTCACCTTCCGCAAAATATCTCCAAAAGAATCAAAAAAGGAGAGGATAAGGCCCCATGGAGGATATAGAAGAAGATAGACTCATAAAGGTACTAGTAGAATGTCTGCAATGAATTTCTCATTGCTGAATATCATTAATGTTGTCTCTAAAAATCCTCCATAACATGAGACTAATTATGAGGAGTTAGAGGAGGAGGTTCTGATCCATAATGTAGAACACACCAAATGAAATAAATATGTAGTATAACCCCAGAACATTAGGCTTTCCTGGAATTTAGTAATTCCACTAAACAATCCACATAACCTATTTGAAATGAATCTATCAATGAAAAGGGTGAGAATAAAATTTTATCTATCCTCTATCCTAGGGAGGGTATGATCCATTCTTCATAATAAATACATTCTCAAAAGAATTAAAAGAAAAAATAATTGAGGATACATAATGAAGAACAATTACGATTAATAATTCATGCTAGATATGTTGTGAAAGAAGGATCTCAACTCACAATACTTATTAACACACATCAAAAAAGATAGTTTGTTGTTGCAGCTAAGGAATAATTGGAACACATGATTAATATATAGTACCAAAAACCAATATATTTGGACTTTATAGTAGAAGGTCATGAATTTATTTTGTTATCTGTTCAACTAATATAGGTTCAGACACATCCTCACAAGCCTATCCCAATGGGTTAACCACAATAAATGCCAAAAAGCACCTCCACTAATGGTATTTCTAAGTTCATTAGTTATTTAGAAACCAATCATCTCTAATTTTTAGGTTCCATATCATCCAAAAAATCACATTATTGTTATTGACAACATTGAGTCACTGATAGATTGATTGGAATCCATTGAGGAATAGAGGTCACCGGTGCATCCAGAAAAGAAGGCATCCCCTGAATGGAAATATCTTACTCTCCCCCACCAATCTATGCAAATCCAACATTTCCAATCTATAATAGATTGTAATATCTATAGATTGACTTGACGAATTTCATCTATCATTTTTATCCCATAATAGGGTCCCACGAACAACATGAGTTAGTGAACTTCAGATGATTCTTGCAATCACTGCAGGGACAAGCCTTTGTGTGGTACGTGTTTTTACCAACTCACGGGTTGGGAATACCTTCATCGAAATATTCCCCTATAGTTCAACTCAATAGTATAGAAAATAATATCCCGTGACCTCAAAAACTGTAAACAATAAAATAATTAATGGGTATGATATTTTAATATTAGTGTAAAGTATTTACATAATCCTTAAATATATATATCCCATAAGAATAGTTATTGGATATCTATGTAGGTAATCATCACGAGGAGTTACACATTATGCTAATCCATATTAAATACACATGAGGGTTTTGAGGCCTTGGATCAATTTTGCAAATAGGTGTAAAAGTACATCGTAGAGACCAATGAAAAATACAAAATAATTCTATCTACTCAAAGAAGAACAGGAAAGATAGATACCACTATAGTTACACTTAAGCAGTCCCTTGTACACACTCCAAATTCAATGCCTCCAATATACCATACAACTCCACCTCCCATGCATCAACAGTATCAAATTACTTATCCACATGATAATATAGACTAGCGTCAAATGTAGTTTGAGGAAATGAAAAACAATTTCAACTCTTTTTGAGTTAACCAAGTCCATGGATAATTAATCTTGGTGATGGAACGAAACATGTTCAAGTTACCAAAGCCCATTAATCCCTAAAAGTAAGGTGATGAAGATACACAAAATTATTTCCCATTCCATCAGATGTTATATAAGAACATCCAAGATTTTTTTTCTTTTCAAGGACCACCTATAAAATTTGGAAAACTATGATAAACTGAATATGAGGAATTGACCCTCTCATGTTGTGTATGTTTTTACATCTATTCAATTAGTGGAATAAAATGATTGGTAATTAGTTAATTTGAAGATTTCACATAAGCTCAATTTTGGGATGATTGAAAAATTATCTAACAGAATCACCATATTCTATTAACACAGTTCAAGTAGCCAAATATATCTCCTTCAACTGACCTACATTACAAAAAACATCACCAGTAGATTAGTCCTCTGAAGGCCAATCCTCAATAATGTTACACGACCAGAAGGATAAGAATAAAACACAATAAGATGATCATGCACCAATGTTGATGTTGATCTTAACTTTCGTGGAGTTTATGTCAACAACCCAAAAATCATAGTACCACCCTTCCAAGAGGTATAATAAGAATCAAACTATCAGAAAAAATCATAATTAGATGTGGTTTTGATATTCTGTTCCATTATAGTAGTTATTTTAAAATATCCATTAATAAATGTTGATTCTCTTTAGTTACCTAAATTACCCATGATTTTAGTGGAATTGGGGGAATTATATGTCAGAATCATGGTTACAAAAGTGTATGTGGTTGTGCAAGGGATCAATACATTAACCATGCCCCCTCTCAACCCATATACATGGAAAAAATTCATGGCAGAGATATCCAGTTATCTATATAGGAATAGAGGAATTCCCCCCAAATATGACAGGGTTTCCCATGAAACAAATATCCTGGAAGATCTAATATAGGATTCACCATTGCGTAACAAACCATAACATTTATATAGACCCATATGTCCTAATTAAATATGATCGGAAGCACCTTTAGACATTTTTCTAATAGGAGGCACATCCACAATAAAAATATGTTTTAAAAGAACCTATGTAATAACCCTCCCATACTAGGAATATTAGACATATGGATCATAAATAATATATTTTGATGAAACTAGACCAACTACTTGTTGTGTTTCCAATCCTAGATGATTTGAGTGCATCAAAATGCATATGGGAGGCACAAAATGAGTGTTTTCAAGTCCTATAGAGTTTAATGTTGATTTTTATTTATATAAAGTATATTATGAAGAGAATGACAATATAGATTCCATACAGTAATTTCTTTCATAAACCAGGATGATGATTTCGTTGTATAGGGACATATTTGGACCTTGTACATATCTGGTAGAATAAACTACATTGATAATTGAAAACCCTTTATCAAAAAATAGATCAAGAGGAAAACTCATTCTGGTGAAACACTTATCCAATTGGGTATCAATGAATATCACATCCCCCACTCTAATTCTATAGGGTTATGATAAGAGTTAAAAAAGTCATTTTAGAGAGATGACACTCTGGACATAGTTTGGAGACCTAATGTTGGAATTAGAATTCATGGCTACTAGAAAGGTTACAACATTCAATACCATGTTGGGAAAACCTTCCATACATCAGAACACATCTATACCTTCGTCATAAACACAATGTCTCAAATATTCTGTCCATGGTAACATTGGGAAACTACATGGTGACAAAAACCCATTCACATCTTGTGAGTCATTGTATATTAACACGTGATTCTATCACAATCAGTATAAATCATTTATGGTTGATATGTTCATTCAGATCAATTCCCCTAATGGCCAGGTGATGTTCTAAGATAATTGTTTCAATAATATTAATACAGATAATGTGATTCCTTTCAATCAAATAAAAATAATGGGCCTATATTCAAGCATTCACTCAATGGATTCTATAATGATATTCATGAAATCCTAGACTAGAAGTTTTGTAGAGGTTACCAAATCTCAAAATAGTGATGAAGAATTAGATGAAAATTTCTCCATTCAATCCCTAGATATTTAACAGATCTCATTTTCATTAGGTAAACTAGAAAAAGTTTCTTTTCCAATGTTGATGAAGGAATATTCTTTTCCTCCATTCCTAATCTCCCCTAAATATCTTTGAGGATACATAGCACCACCAATTGGGATACAAAATTTTGCTTCTAATTATGAATGTCCAAAAACCAACTCTTCCCCTAACTTGGAGTTTCTTGGTTCATCACCAACCTCTAAAACAGAGGTGAAATATGTAAAAATTAATGATAAGAAAGAATAAAAAGATCTCATGGATGTCCATATTATATATTTATAGGGAATATCTACCACTGTTGATAAACTTATATAAGTAAATCTAGGTACAAATGAATATATATATCCCTGTTTGATTTGTGCAGCCATGGATCCAAAGAACAAAAAGTATATGCATCATCTAAAATGAAAAATCAGGAAATGATTTCCTATAATTACTAATAAATTCTAGGCATCAATCTCGATATTCCCAAACATCATTTTGGTTCCCCATAATATCTTCATTGATATACATATGTGGGTAGAATGACACACCTGACACATGCCTCCAAAATTTAGGCTAATGTGGATAAGCTCAGCATGGAGGAATTCATCCAAGAGGTGGAATATCCAAAATGGATAGCCAATATTATCCTTGGGAAAAAGTAAAATGGGAAAATCAGATTCTTCCTTGACATCAGAGATCTCAACTAGAAATGTCCCAGGGATTACATCCTGGTTCTGATCAGGTATCTCATGATTGATCCAATGAATAGTTATCAATAGCTCTTCTATATGAATGCATATTATGTGTATAATATAGTCTAGATGGCCCCAAAAGATATAGAGTCCGTAGACATCAGATCCCCCAAGGTGTGCCCGACAATTTGGTAATACACTTTGTCATAAAGAATGATTTCTCCAGATACCAACATGCCATACATCACATCTTCACAAACTATATGGGAATGTTTTTATACCACTAAATTGATGTTATAGAGGTCAAATCACAAAAAACAATTGACCAATTGGATGACATAGAAACCATCTTACAAAAGCTCTAAAAGCATAACCTGAAGATTAATGACCTAAAATTTGCTTTTGGGTAAACATTGAGATGTATGCCTTCTTCTTCCTAATCCAAAATGGCTTCAAATATGGTATTGAGAAAAATAATGATATCCTAGGAATTACACCTCTTCAAAACATTAAAATGTTAAGAGGAATTATAGAAAACATAGCCTACATCAGGTTCTTCAAAGATAATATTGAAGGGAAGTGTTTTCCCTTCACCACTTTAATGGAAAAGATAGTCATGTATCAGTGGACCAATAACTACTAAGAATAATTTGATACCATAAAGACATACCTCGTGATCTCACTAGTATTAATGCCACATGGTGAAGGAAATTCTTTCATTCTATACATGAAGACCCTATAATGATCACCCGCCACCTTCCTTTCTCAAACGAATAATGATATGAATGAAAAATTCTTATATTATCTCATTTTAACAACTTTAAATGTAGATACACTATATTCCAATATTTATAAGATATTCCTAGTGATAATCTATTTGGTTCAGAAGCTCGGTTTTATCAATGGAACCACAATGTCCAACTGGTAACTATACACAACCCGTTTAGATAAATCCTTAGTCATCCTATGTTAATAGGGAATATGACAAGGTGGGTGGTTATTCAACAAAAATTTGATGTATATTTTGTGCCTTAGAATTAATTCATAGTCAATTCCATGAAATATTTTCTAGAATAACACCCATCCCTGGAGACCTCATAATTAAATATTCAATTTCAAGATGAAGATGTATTCTATAATTAGTACAACTCCCAAATATGGGAATGTATTTTGATAGTGCATCCAGGATACAAAAACTGTAATGAATGGAATACCCTATGATATAAACATGTGGGATAGGTATCATGATCATTTCTCTATCATATATAGTCTTTCCAAACTCTTTTATGTTTTAAAAAGGTTGTATAGACAACAAGGTATAATATGAGGCCCACATTGCGGGTTTGTCATTGGTGTTCCAAATACTGGTGAATCACCTTGAGGTATTGTATGACTCAAATACGGTAATCAAACTCAAAAATTTGGAGTATTCTAAAAGAAAAGAATAATATATAAACCTATTTGATTGTGTCTACGATTTTATTGCAGATATCCCCTCTGAAAAAATTGACTCATGTGCCATGGTAAATAATGCCCAAGAACATGCATTGGAAAAATCCTCTATAACTTTGGAAAATCCAAATTAGGACAATAGTATCATTACAATCACCCGTTGAAAAATGATATCCCCTTTTGTTCGTGTCATAATATAGCAGATCAACAAATTGAACCCTATCCATATGCCATACAACTTTACAACTACATGGATGATGCCAATTATAGACTACTTTCAAGATGGGGTACTCCCACTAGATAGGGATGGAAATGATAATATAAGACAATGAGAATCCGAAATCACTCGATATGATGGCCCAAATAACAAAAAAAAAGTCATCTAAAATTGAGGATTTTATATTTTCCTTCTTATATGTATTGATATAGAAGAGACTATTTCTTTTATAGATAATGTACATGTGAGGATTGAGGTTCCCATCATTGTAGATATAATCCTTCCCACCAAATTTGAATGTTCGAGTATTAATAGACTATTATGACACAACATTTCATGAAAGTGACCATGAAATATCATTATATCCAACTACATTCCAAATTCATTCCTTAACACCCTAAGTGTAAATAAACATCAAAATACCCTTGGAAATATTCTATATGGAGAATATATATTGTGGTACCATACCATCCAGTTACATCCAATCAATTTGAGAATATCCTTACTGCTAATAATTTCCTCTATAAATGGTCTGAGGAAATACCTATCAATGAATTTGGGGCCAAAATCATTTTTACCTTCGTGAAATGCAACATAATTACAATATTTGGTTTCACTCTTACAATATTGACAAACAGTGGCACCAATTTATGTTCAGTTGATTAATAAAAGCTATATCCAGAATAAAATATCAAATTAGAACATTCATCAAGATATTATGTAGTGGATAATGGATAGATAGATGCGTTAATTAAGTCCCTCTCTAATATACTACAAAATATGGTGGATAAAGATAAAATGTTCTGACCTAAAAAGCTCTTCCATGCATTACTGGCTTACTAGACAATGACCTATACTAAAACATAGAGGAACATGTACTCAATGAAATATAAAATGAAATAAGTTCGGACCTTTGAGGTTTGATGATGCTCCCTTCCATAAAAGAGTCTAGAGATTGACTAAGGGAAATTCCTCGAGCAAAGAAGAGGGAAGATTCATCAAGAGTTTCACAAAATAATTAAGGCACACATATATACCTGTGTGCTAACCTTGGGAGTGCAAGTCACTTGCGCGCTATATATTAGGCGCGCAAGTCACTCTCACGCCCTCTGTAAAATTTCGCCCAAGGTTATCGGTGGCCTATAAATACCCCATGTGGGCCCCCAATTTGAGGGACAAAAAATTCAAAACTCAGATTCAAGCTCTGGTCACCCAAGTCGCCATCTAAAGTGTTCCAAACACTTCTGAGGAAATTATTTACCAAGAATGGAAGCTATAAAGAGGAAAAATATGGCCTAAGTATTATAATCCATCAATACATGGGCGCCTAAGTGTCCTGCCCTTAAGAGAAGTGATGATACTTGTGCGCCGCCTTTCCCTCTTAGAGAAACTTGTCTGCCACCCATCTAAAAGCATCTACAGATAATACTACGGGCTTGAGCCAAGTCTCTCCCAAGTATTACCCTAAAATTTCTTCATCTCCCAAGTGAACTCATGTTGTGCATGTATACTTGCACGACCAGGACTTGTGCGGTAGACCAATACTTGCACGCCTCCTTGAAATTCACTTTTTTTACACAAATCCACCTCTCCTCTTCGTGATTTAGCCATCAGAACCCTCTTCAAATCCATTTATGGCATGGTTCATTTGTTGGCTTCCTTATCTAAAAGGAATTCTGGGGAACATTTCTCAGAACCTAGTGATTTACTTAAATTTATGTCACTATGGTTAGATATTTCTTTTATTCAACCTCATCCTTTATGATGAGAGGATCATTAATATGGGAATCCACCTTATTAGTAAGCCCCATGTTCCTACATCTGGTCATCCACCTTATCAGTAAGCCCCATGTTTCTAGTCCCCTTAATCTAGGCCTCCTTTTCAAGAGTAAGCCCCAGTAATAATTTCCCTTAACCTGGGCCTCCATTTTAGAAGTAATCCCCAGTCATAATTTCTCTTAAACTGGGCCTCCTTCTCTGGAGTAAGCCCCAGTCATAAGTTCATTTGATTTGGGCTTCATCTTCAAGAATAAACCTCAATCACAATTCCTCATAAATTTTGGTTTCCTTTTCAAGAGTATGTCCTCGGTTCAAATCCCAAATCTCCGTAAAGTAAAAACACCTTTATGGACCCAGCTCTTGGACTTATTCTGTAAAATTACCTATCTTTATTTACTTGGGTAGTCATACATATGTAATCCCCACATAATTTCTTATGATTTCATTTTTTGTGACAAAATCGTCAGGTTTTTCCAATACCTACTGTTTTTTCACATCGAGCAACACTCACGTGAACTTAGAGTGTAAATTTAATTATGACATCTCACTTTGGGCGATTAATCATGCATAAACCTCATACTTATTCACTTGAACTATGTGGTTTCTGATACCTTTTCTACCAAGGATACATAGGTAGCCTATCTATGGGTACGATCCCAACTCTGATATAATCCTTGTCTTTCTGAATGACAATAAACTTCACGTGCCCCACTAAGTGGCTTTAAAGACATTATGGTTATCATAATGACCATGATATTTCTATAAAATGAATTGAAGGATACCATTGACTAAGAATTACTGATTCATATGGATGATTCACTATAAATGAATAACCTAAAATACATATAAAAGAATCTCTAAAACCCTACATATCAATAATTGATTTCATGGTCTAAAGGAAAAATCATTTTCATAATAGGTAAATTAATAAGGATTCACGAACATAACTCAAATCCATAAGAAGGTCCCAGAGAAGACAATAATTTCCCCTTAAAATGTGTGATGAGTCTGAGCTTCCATCCTCCCGACAAAGGAAAATTCATTAGCCTCATCAGCCCTCAACAAATGGGAACAAAAATTTGGAAAGTAGGTCCAAATATATATAGAAACATTGGATGTTTCTAGTTCTACGATTAAACCCATTAGAAACAGATTGGAATGTTTGAACCATAAACAAACAAGGTAATCTCCATTTCAAGGAGAAACAAAAATGGTGAACCCTATGTGAATCCTTAACCATGTTAAATGATTATTTACTTATTTGTTAGGCCCCTATTTAACTCAATGTGTGCACCAACAAAGCAATCAATAACAAATGTGCTCATCCAAATGATGTAGTCTGGCTAAACTTATCATGATTATGTCTTCCATATCAAACAAGATCTTTTTTTCATGATGTCTCTGCATTAGAGAAATGGATTCTTTAAAGTTCACACCTGTGAATGCCTCGGCTGCTACTCCTGCTGGATCCTCATCCACTCTAAGGATGAAATCACCTAATAAGTGTATTCAATGCTGGGTCTCAAATGCATTAGTTAATGAGTACCATCAAAATGGTACCATTCCAACTCTGGAGGCCACTCGACAAGCCCTACAAGTTAACAACTCACCCTGGTTATCCGGACAGCAACGACCAGTTGTCAAGAAGCAGGTCGTGCCAACCACCGTCTCCAACCGTTTAGGGTCCTTATCCCTTTAACAAAATAACTAGATTATCTCATATTTTGGAGAGGTAAATTAGAAGGTCACTGAAGGCCTTAATTCAAGAATACAAAAGTCCATCCCAAAGGCTCCCATCAACAATCGCTGCCTGGATCGTGCGGTAGTGCGCCCTCAAAATGATGAGGGTACCACCTTTTGGTGTTCAGCTCCGATTCCTCAGACCTGAGAACGTAATACAAACCGTCAGATGCCAAATCAGTTCAACATGGAGTAGGTTCTTGCCTCTTCCCCCTCTGGAGAAGTCCATCATGGCAACATGATGGCAAACAATGTGGCGACATATACACCCGTTCCTCCTGATATTACAGCCCAGCAGACTCATCTGGCTGTAACATGCCAATCCTGCCAGGAAATTCCGGCAGAGTATTATAGGCAGGAATATACACCTGTTTATAATTAATCATCCAGTCAGCAGCCTTGTCTGACTGCATCCAAAGAACCTCACTAATCTAATATGGTGGCAACAGATAAGAAGGGACATACACCTGTTTACAATCAACAATTCTTTCAGCAGTCTCATATGCTAGTATTGAAAGGAATTAGTCAACCATACTTGAAGAATAATATACAGCAGTCACATACACCTTCCAATGTCCATAAAGCCTACCCACAGTCTCGTTGGGTAGAACCCAGAGAAGTCATTCGAAAATCTCTGATGAAAAATTTGGAGCAGACTCAACTCTCTGCCCCCACACATGAGTAGTTTTAGACTTCACCGATAGGAAAAGGAGGACAGAAGTAGGAATACTCACCTACTCTAAGCATGGAATGGATGTATATTCATATTTCGACAGCTGAAGTCACCAAGAACATTTTGAAAATTTTGAAAGAGCATAAGAAAATCCATGTCCATTTTTTGGATACCAGTCATAATATTATTACAACTTCAGCAGAATCACATGGAAGGAATCGTAAATATATCCCTATCTATTGAGTGACTCATCAACATATCACTCTGGAACATATACACACCCATGTCCTAGTCTAGAAGGGTTGTGGGTCAAACTCCATCATTTTATATGGACAATAAAGTCAGGAACATACACCCATTTTGAATGGAGATAATCTGCCTAACCTGACCATTTCTCATGAGGAGGAACATACACCTGCCCACAATATCAACTTTCGTCAACAAGTGGGTTCAAATTTAGTAAGAAGGAGTCTATGAAAAAGACTCATCTTGCACAGTCAAGAAATCAAGAGACAATCTGTAATAAGTTATTTCTGAATTCTGGAGTTTATGAAGCCCTCAAATAATTATCTATTGCAAATAAAGATTCTACACTCTCATTTCCCAATATTGGGAAAAATAATTCTGGATGTCTTTATGAGACACTTCCTCATTAAGGCTTGCTTCATGATATTTTACTTGATCTCGAAGTATCATCTTAAGATGAGATCCACAATAACCCTCTGAGTGGCCAGAAGATCAAGGAGAAAGAGGTTTCTTCTTTTGTTGTAACCGACCATGGTGGTCTTCCCCATGATGATGATGAATTTTTCTGTGAAAGTCCTCTCCATAGTAGTAATTCACATTTCCTGGAAAATTCTTCAAATTAAAATGCTGTAATGAGAAAGCCCTCTTACCTTGAGGAACGTGCAAATGTGAAGCTAGTCATGTCTGATGCTTTACCACTAGCAGGTGAAATACTTTCTCAATTAGAAGACAACATTAGGTGTAGGTTATTCTCTGAACCACACCTGGGTCATTCATCTTATAATTAGGTAAATGTATTATCTAAGAATATTGTTGAATCTGATGAAGCAACAAACAAGAACAAACTTTGGACTAATCGGGTAGAAGAATAATTAGAGAATTATATGGAGGAAGTGCTGAATATGAGAAAACAACTGGCAGAAGGTGAAGTACTAGTCATGTTTTGGCCTTTGGATGACTCTCAGAATGATATTCTAGAAATGATTACGTAATATTTTATTCATGATATTCATCTCAACAAGTGGAAAACTATTTGTTAGTTGAAATAGAAAATATTATCCTATAATGAATATGAAAATCATGTTAAGATAATTGAAGGGTTACAATGCCAAATTTATTTGGCATATTCTCAGTTTCCTAATATCCGAAGGTTGAAAAGCAGCAGAGATCCCTTCAGTGTTAATGCATTAATGCACAAAAAAGGTTACGCTAGTTAATTACCAATGCCCCTTCTTGTATTCATATCAGGGGATGGGGTGTTCATGTAGCACTGCATTTCACTGTAATCTCTAGTCAACAAAGACCACAAAAATTGGTCTCATGCAATGTTATTGCCCATGGAAAGCCACATGCGATTGGTTTTTTGTTTAATCAAAGGCTTGATTAGAAAAATGCCTCAACTAGTTCTTCCCAAAGATAGTCATACAAAGAACAAGTTGTTGAATTACTCTTGAATCATGCAAATGAGAATATCAAACAAGATTCTTGTTTAGAGCATTCACATCATCAGGTGATAGAAATGTCATAAATCATTCAATGTTTATTTGAGCCAGGTTATTTGAGTGGATGTAGGTTGATGAATCCGGCTAATTTCCAGACTAAAGTCCACAAAATCCAGAGAGCTTTTACGAAAGTATCAGATATAGCAGTTAAAGAACCTCCTCATCTTTCTGAACTAGGGACTCTTTTAGCTCAACCCTTGGGATCAACAGATAGGATTCAATGAGTTGAGAAGGAAAATCATGAACAGCCCCAGTCCATTAGACTGGGGAATTTTTCAAATCCTCAATCTCTTTATTAGCGCAATTCAATCTTCTCTCGATTAAGAAAGAAGCTACAAGAGGAACACCGAGCCGGATTATCAGCATATTCCATCCAAATTATGGTTCATCAAGAAGTTCTTGAGGGATCGACTCCTCAAATGGCAATGTCTCATAAAGGACACAGAAGAAGACAGTATCGCAGAAATTCCGATAGAAGGGATGCAATGCGTTATGAATCGATAAATGTCATCAATGCCATTTTTACTAATCCCCCAGAACATGAGGCTCACTCAGAGAGATCAGACGAAGAAGTTCATGTTCAAGAGGCTGTGCACACAGAAATAAAAGAAGAAGGTGTGTGTACCAGAAGCCAAAGGGCAGACTAGAGGCAAGATATTTCTTCAGGAAATGACTTTCCATTCTCCAGAAGTCACATGCCATGGAAAAGGGTAAAAGTCAAGTAATATCCCACCCTACCTCTGGATAAGGCCAATCACTCTCATTAGAGAAAAGGTTCTCACAACAGGGGGAAGAAATGAAGGAGTTAAGGAGGTTGAATACAGTACTAATTCACGGTAGTCTTCCTCCTAAGAATGCTGGAGTCAGCTAGTCAGGGGAATATGTTGTAGATACTGGGATGGATCAAGAATATCCTTCTTTACAAGTAAACCCTCATTGGTATAATCCCATGGGTCATGTGCAACAACAACCGGTAGTGCTACCATCAGTTGCAGTACGAGTTTCTACACCCGTCCAAACTCCAGTTATCTCACCTTCTCAGGCCCAAGCTCAAACAGGCTTGGTTGGAAGCTATAAAAGGAAAGCATGCACAAATTAAACCGTAAAAGAGAACATACCCTGAATGAGTTTATGCAATTTTCCCCCTTCAAATTTTTCACGTACCACATTCCCAATTTTTAATGGTTTGGTAGATCCAGAACAACACTTAACACATTTTGTTTCTCATTGTGATCCAATGATGGGAACTCCTCTACAACAAGAAGCAGTTAAGCTCATGTGTTTTTTAAAGTCATTACAAGGGCCTGTTTTTGTCTGGAATACAAGCTTGAAATCCCAGTCAATTACCGGGTGGGAAGATCTCTGTCAACGATTCCTTCTTCATTATAGCTCAACATTGTCAATCACTATTTTTTTTTATTTTAAAAATTTTAATGAAAGGGAAAATGAAAGAGTTTCGGATTTTATTTCTCACTGGAAGGGATTAACATATTCCTTAAGATTAACACTCCCTCAAGAAGAATTGTTTCCAATCTGTGTAGAAAATTTGCATGATGAATTACACACATCATTGAACCCTATGAAATACATAAGAGGGTTTCGAGACCTTACATCAATCACCCAACAGATCGAAGGTTCTTATATAAGGTCGAAGGCTAAAACTCATGTAATTCCATCAACTACAGGAAGGAGAACGGGGAGAGAAAAGACTGCTACATTTAGACTTAAACAAGCATCTATAACTACTTCCAAATCAAAACATTCATCTTATCAAAGGGATCCATCTCTGGAGCGTCAACAACAAAGGTCGTTTCGTTAAGATGACCAAAGAGATCAAAGACGAAAACAATTTGAGGATTTAAAGAAAAGAGTTTATTCATTCTGAAATGAAAAATTTACTGATTACTTAATTTCGGCTATGGAAAATAATTTGGTTCAGTTTCCAAGGCCTATAAATCCAAAGAAGTAAGGATATTAAGACCATCCCAACTATTTCACAATTAATCAGATGTTGGGGCATCCCATTCAAGAGTTTTTTGTCTTTCAATACCTCCTACACAAGATGGTGGACTCTGGACATGTAAAACCAAAAGGTTCTTCGGCCCAGGTAGCATATGATACTACTATAGATCCATAGGAAGAAGGTGAGTGGAATGAAGTCAAAAAAAAATGCGCAGAAATATGATGATTGAATTTTCAGGAAAACGATCAACCAAACTCATCCATTTTACGAATGTAAGTAAAGAAACCAATTGTGTATTCTGCTATGAATGCAACAGAAAAACCCTCTTCATCAGAAGGAAAATCCTCAAAGAGGTGGCATAATTATAAGAAAGAAGAGTAGTCATAAGAATATGAGATCATGTCAAAACCCAAGTTGTCTTTGACTCTCGCAGATTTTATTTCATTTACTTCAAAAGCACGGGCACCGACCCACCAAATGGCACAGCCTAAACTGGCCAATCAAGCAGAATATTCATCAAGTGAAGATTTGATCATTGATTTTGTTAACATGATTCACTTAACATATCTGTATGACAGTCACAGATTCAATCTTGATGAGCATGAGTTCCCTATATCAAACAGTGGAATTAGAAGGAGTTCTAGAGGTCTAGCATATAGAGGATGACATGGATATTTCAGAAGCCACTATTCAAATACTACCCCTGCTAGAACTGTATATGTAGAAGAAACTCATGGCAAAGCCCTTCAGCAGGATCAAAAAGAACAAGAAAGTTCTTCCACACATGGAAGATTCAGTCTTGGAAAAATTATTTTGGTGGATTAGTTTGAGGTTACACATTCTTCCCCTCATCAAATAAATAGACCTATTCAGTCTAATTTTTCAAAGACAGGAGTATTTCCGACTCCTACCCCGATACAAGATGCATCTACATCCAAAGCATCAACTTCTAAGGAACCTGTGAAACCACATGTTCCTTTTGGGAAACACAGACCTTTGGACCAAAAGTATGATGTCTTGAAACATTTGGCCCATTTACCTGCCATGTTATCAATTCTAGATGTCTTGAATCTATAAAAGGATCTTCAGGAGGCACTCATTGAGGATTTGTCAAGTCCTCAGGAATTCAAAACTGAAATTACTATAGCTGAAGTGTACCATGTAGAGAATGATCCTGCAAAATGCCATGCAGTGATATCTTATATAGATGAAGATGAAGATAATGTTGTGCATGGACATAATATACCTTTGTATTTATCTAGAAATGTTAATGATGTAGACATCTAACGAGCTTTCATTGATAATGGTTCAAGAGTCAACCTCATCTCTATTCGTACACTATGTCGATTGGGCCTCACCGAATCTTATTTATCTCCTTCTACTTTGATGTTGCAAAGATATGATAAAAATTAACAAGAACCTCTAAGTGAGATTACACTTAGAACTCAATATGGGGTCCTTGAATACAATTCAGATTTCATGGGTTTTCATCATGAAACAACCTTCATCAATTTTCTTGGAAGACCTTGGCTACATCAACATGTGTCAATACCTTCATCATACAATCAATGCCTCAAATATTGTTTCAATAGTCAAATTGGTACATTATATGGTGTTAAATCCCCATTCAGAATATGTGAATCTTAATACATTGAGGAATAATTCTTTCACATGGAGGGAAAGGAGATATCCACAACAAATGAGGTTACCAAAATTAATGCTCCATATTGTTTGGAAAAGATTCCAATAAACCTGTTCATATATGTGAGTATAGATTATGTGTTTCCTATCAGTCAAATTGACAGGATAGACAAAAATCCAAATACTCTTATGGAAACATCCATAATGTCAATTACGGCAAAAAATCGAGGAAACATGGTAGATGTTGTTGATTCACCAGGAAATGATGAAAGCTCAAATAGAGATGCCTTAATTTCATCCACTGAAATCCAGCAATTCTGTACTTCATCAACAGGGCCAGAAGAATTAATAACAGTCCCAAATATAAACGATGATGTTGATTCTCAATCCATCATCTCCTCTTTATTACCAAAGGAAGTCCTTTCATCATTAATAGGGTCAGAAATTGTATCCTCTTCTTCAATTTATTCAAATTTTAACTTCTCTCATAATCATGGAAATTCTATGTCCTCATCTACTATGAAAGTAGAATCAAAATATGTAACACATATTGATGAAGTAGAGGATGATCTTAGGGATGCTCCTCCGAAATATGAAGAAGGTATCTCTACCACTATGGATGAACTCATAAAAATTAATCTTTGTACAAAAGAAGATCCACACACCATATTAATTAGTGCGGCCATTACTCTTGAAGAGAAATAAATTAATATTTCATTTATAAAGAAAAATAAAGATATATTTTCTTGGAACTATATAGAAATTCCGGGGGTTGATCCAGATGTTTCTACTCATCATTTGGGTTATCCAGAAGAACATCGAGGATTTATACAATGCCACAACAAGAACACACCCAACTTATGCCTCCAAAATTAAAGCTGAGGTGGATAAGCTTATCAAGGATAACATCGTTAGAGAAGTTCAATATCCCAACTGGATGCCTTATATTGTCCCTGTGAAAAATAAGAATGGAAAAATTAGAGTTTACATTGATTTCAGAGATCTTAATCGGCATTTTCCCAAGGATGATTTTCCAGTTCTGATCACAGAATGATTAATTGATTCAACAACTGGCTATGAAGCACTTTCCTTCATGGATTGATATTATGGGTATAATCAAATCTAAATGTATCCAGAATAGGAAGAATCGGTAGCCTTCATATCCCCTCAAGGTGTATTTTTCTATCAGGTAATTCCCTTTGGCATGAAGAATGCAGGTGCAACATATCAACATGCCATGCACCGTATCTTTAAACCCTTTTTAGAGAAATTTGTTCAATGTTATGTGGACAATTTGGTGGTTAAATCCAGAAAATGTTCTAATCAATTGGCTGAATTAAAAATCATATTCCATAGACTTCTACAACACAATTTGATGATGAACTCCTTCAAATGTTCTTTTGGGGTAACCTCAGGAAAAGTTCTCTACTTTTTTGTACGCCATCATGGTATCGAAGTTGATCCTGAGATGACAAAATCAGTCCTTGGTATGTCACCTCCTCTAAATTTGAAGTAATTGAGAGGACTTCGAGGACATTTGGCATATATTAGTCGTTTCATTGCCAATCTAGAAGGAAAATGTTTACCCTTCACCAAATTAATGAAGAAGTGAGTCACTTACCAGTGGACTGATGAATGTCAAGAGGCATTCAGTATTCCCAAGAAATATCTCTTGAGTCCACCAGTATTAATTCCACCTATTGAAGGAAGACAACTAATTCTCTATGTGACACCTTTAGAGTGATCATTGGGTTCCTTCCTTTCCCAAAAGAATAATGTTTGGAATTAAAACAGTCGTTACTATCTCAGTCAGACTATGCATGAGGTAGAAACTCAATATTCAAGTATTGAAAAGTGCTGCCTAGCATTATCTTTGCAGTTTAGAAATTGAGTTACTACCTGCAACATCATGAGGTCCAATTGGTATCTCGCAATAACCTACTCAAATTTATCCTTATTTTTCCAATGCTTACTGGACGTCTGTCAAGGTGGGCAGTTATTTTGCAGCAGTTTGATATCTAGTATCTGCCTCAAAAGCAATAAGGGGCCAAGCTATGGCTGATTTCCTTGCTGATCACCCGCCAGTAGAAGATACATCTTTTGATATTGAACTTCATGATGAGGAAGTCTTCTCTATTTAGGATAATATTCAAACATGGGAAATTTAATTTGATGGTGCTTCCAGAAGTCCAACAGGGAAGAAAATGGAAGATCCTAAATTCAACAAAGTTGGGTTAGGAATTTAACTTATTTCTCCAGAAAAGGATTTTCTACCCTATTCCTTCTCTTTGTTGGATGGTGGTACAAATAAGGAAGCAGAATATCAAGCTCTCATCACAGGATTGGAGTTATCACTTCAGGCACAGGTGAGTCACTTATAGGTCAAAGGTTATTCATACTTGGTAATCAAATAAGTCGATGGGGATTATGCCATCAGAAAAGTAGAGTTAATCCCTTCGTATGATTACGTTACTGAGTTAATGGTGGAATTTACTTCGGAACCAACATTTTCTTATGTCCCCTTATCACAAAATGCTCAATATGATGCATTGTCTAGTGTATCCACAGATCTGGAAGATCCAAATCGGGACAAAACAATCATCAGTATTACCCACTGTCGTACAGTTTCACCTTATGTTCAAATCAGAACCGAGGAAATAAATGAAAATACTCCCATTTCGGAACCATATGGTCATACAAGAGGATGTATGACACCTATAAGGGAATACATTCAAAATGGAATAGTCCCACTTGATAGTGTCAGGAATGAACTAGTCCGGCGATATGTGGTCAATTTTACTGTTTATGATAGCCCATATCACCTAGAAAAAATCCTCTAAAAGTGAGGTTTTGATGGAATTTTCTTCAGATATATTGATGGTGAAGAGAAAATGGCTGTAAGGAAAGAAGTACATATAGGAGTCTGTGGTGCCCATCAGTCTGGACATAGAATATCTGATCAAATTCAAAGACTTGGATACTTTTGTCCTTCAATGATACATGATTGTGTTTATTTCACTAAGAAGTGTCATTCTTTGCAAGTATGTGCCAATTTCATTCATCAACCCCCAGATTTTCTCCATACAGCTAAATACTCATTGCTATTTGTCTCATGGGGAATGGATGTAGAAGAACGTTACCCATCGGCTACATCAAAGCAATTTAAGTATATTCATTCTGCTACTAACTTCTTTTCCAAATGGACAGAGGCAATAACTCTAAATGAAGTTAGTTCTAAAAGAATTGTTAGCTTCATCAAATAAAACATCATTACTAGATTTGGTGTCTCTCATACCATATTGATAGACAATGGAACCAAATTCTTTTCATCTGAGGTAAGGAAGTTGTATCAAGAATACAAAACCAAATCCAACCATTCATCTAGGTATCATACAGCGGCCAATGGGAAAATAAAGCCTTCAATAAGACTATTTCAAACATTCTACAGAATATGGTGGTTAAAGATAAGAAATCATGGCCTAATAAACTTTTTCATGCATTATGGGATTATCAGACCACCACCCGCACTACTATGCTGTCAACTCTATATTCATTGGTATATGTAATAGAAGAAGTCATTCCCATTGAGGATCAATTACCTTCTCTCAGAGTAGCCATTTATGATTAGTTTTCAACAGATGAACAATCTCAAGATATACTGGATGAATTAGAACGATAAGATGAAAAAATATTGTGCACTCTGCACCACTTGGAAGTATATCAGAATAAAATTACATGGGATTTCACTAGAAAAGTTCTTCTGTGTTCATTCATTCAAGGAGAATTGGTATTGGTCCTCAGAACTCCAATGATACCAGGAATGAAACCTCCAAAGCTTGAGCCAAAGTGGGAAGGACCTTACTCAATATATAAGTTCTATTCCAATGGAGCTTATTCTTTAATATTATTGGATTGAGAACTCATCACGACTCCAACCAATGAAATATTTCTGAATATTTATTTTGTGTAACACAAATACACCCATATTCCTTACTGCAAGACTTTAAACTGCACAATCCCCATAGTCCATACCGCAATACATTAAACTGAAAAATCCCCATAGTCCTTACTGCAAGACTTTAAACTGCACAATCATTATAGTCCTTACTGCAAGACGTTAAACTACAAAGACCATATAGTCCACACCGTAATACATTAAACTGAACAGTCCCCATAGTCCTTACTAGAAGACTTTAAAATGCAGAACCCCAATAGTCCTTACTTCAAGACTTTAAACTGCACAGTCCCCATAGTCCTTTATACAAGACTTTAAACTACACAGTCCACATAGTTCTTACTAAAAGACATTAAACTACACAGTCCCCATAGTCCTTACTATAGGGCTTTAAACTGCATAGCCCCCATAGTCCTTACAAAAAGAATTTAAGAAGCACAACCCCCACAGTCCTTACTGGGGGAATATAAACTATATGGTCTCTCTATCTTATAAGAAGATGTTATACTGTGCCCCTTATGAACTACATGATGTTAAACTGTGCACCGTTAACGTTGTTGCTACCTCTTGTTTCCCACACTGAGTATGACTCACATGATCTTAGAGTGAGCTTCAACCGTAACACCCTCTCTAGGCCACAAACCACGCATAAGTCCCAAAACCATCTTCGGGTTGTCCTTAAGTACCACTTGATCACCAATTCATTCTTAATAAAACAACGCAGACATTGATCCTTGCCTTCTAGGCTGGGTACGTAGGAATCCTCCTGAGGTTCAAGCCCAAAACCAACATCTTCACATCGGTTCACCTCCATCTCATACGATGTTGATCCGTGAAGCCCCCCTCCAACCCAATAACTTCACATTATTTCACCATCGTCCTTGATATATGAAGTTAAACTATACATTCCCGCATTGTATACACTACAAGACATTAAACTGCATAGCAATACGTCTTAGCTACACGATGTAAAATTGTGCAGCACTGGTCCATGCATATGACCCAAAACTATTCGTGCTTTTTTCCTGTATGAGAATAAACGAAAATATTCTCTAACATCCTCAACAGATAAGGAATCGTTATTGACATTGATCTCTAATCATGTCATATTCCAAAGACTATGTTCATACATGGCAATGGTCAAACCATTAATCTTCAGTAAAACAATGATTTCACTAAAGTCCCTTTTCACCCTTTACATGTACGAACAAAATCTGTACAGAAGGAATTTCAAGAACTATGTATGGCTTGATTCCCATCCTTATGGGATACGTAGGAATGTTCAAGTGTCCCTCGAAACCATCCCCAAGTCTTTGGTCCTAACCCCAAATTACACTTTCAATCCCTTGGAAGAAAAGTCCCCCTTTGAAAACATGAATGTGGTATGAAAACCCTTGTCTTCATTCACATCATGCTTATAAAACACACAATGTGTATTCCTCATTATGGTATGAGCTCTGTGACACTAAACTAAGTTCTCCTACATTCTCATCCCACATGACGTTAAACTGTATTTCATGAAGTACATTTCCCTTGATTCTCATCCTAATGAGATATGTAATGAATTCCAGCATTTCAATTCATGACCCAGCCACAACATGATTATGGTCATCATTGGTCTATGTATCTCCTTCATGAATTGGAAAATACACATTTTCATGTGTCATACTCCTATCCTTAAATAATTCTAGATCTCTATAACCCATTTCATGACTTCTGGTCAAAAAATTTCTGATAACCAGGAATTCTTTTCCCCGGCTATACAGCATGTGCCCTTAGGCGGCCTTGTAAAAGTACTCTACATAACAGACCTTTCAGAAAAAAGATGTTATTATTTGACTATACAGCCAATGACCTTAAGTGGCCCTACATAATTCAACACCCTAACAAGTTTTTCAAATAGTGGTAACTTCATTCTTGGGAGAAAAATCACTTTTGTCGTTATTTCTCTTAACAACAATATGTAGGGATCCGAAAAAAATATCCATCTTTAACATATTTGTCCCGTACTATTTTTCATGATCTGAAAGTATTCATGTATATGGTTTATATTTTCCCTCCCTATGTTTGGTTCAGACCTTCACAAGAGTGACATTCATCCAATTGTTTAACAATATTGATTGGGAATATCCTCTCCATATTCAAGTTCTTCTCTCCATATAGAGAACTCCATGTTTTGGAAAATTTGAATCTCCATAAACATTCAATGGCTTTTTAACAATAGAAAGGTAAAATTGATGAGAGTTATTTTTCCTGACTATGGAGCATGTGCCCCTATGTGGACTTGCATAAGTAGTCTATATAATGGACCTGTTAGCCAAAAGATGTTATTATTTGACTATGAAGACATTTCCCTTAAGTGGACCTGCATAATTCAACCCCCTAATGGCTTGGTTAAATAATAGTAACTTCACACTTAGGAAATACTTCCTCTAATTCCTTTTAGCCCTTTTTCATATCATTCCTCGCATTCAAAATTTCATAAGTCCTAGATTACATGTGTTCCCCCATAATTGAATGTGGTAATAGGTTTTCAGATAAATTATCAAGGAATTGAGTCAATTTTAATCAATTCTCCATTCAGCCAATGATATTCGCCCATAAACATTAGCCTTTTTATGTCCGAAGTGCATGAATTTAAACTTCCCACAAAAGAAAATAGAACTCTGAAAAAAAGTCAAGTCCCAGCTCACTAAAAATAAATTTTTTATTATTTAGGTAATATTGTGCAATAAAAAATTCGAAGTTTGTAGGGTTATTTTTATAATCCCAGAAAAAATCAAACTATGCTTTCTAGGCTCATTGGATTAGGTAAAATTAATTAAAGTAGCAAGAGAATGGAGGAACAAATTATTGATGATGAAAGTGATTTTCATTGATGCACAACAGTTAGAAGGACATCCATAGATTGGAGTCTCTTCACTTTTTGAAAAATTACAATAGGCTTTCAACATAACTTTTCATTTGATATACGACATCCCAAGCTTCACCAGCAGCCACTAGGAATTCATTAATTCAACTGGATACAATAAGAGACGCAGTGATACCAGCTCTTCGTGGAACAATTGTAAAATAATATTCTTGAGTGAGGTTTGAGAAAATTTTGTGTTGATCAAACAGTGAATTTGTTTCTGTGAAAGAGACTTGGAAGATGAATACATATATTTCAGAATGGAGTATTTGAAGTAAATCTCTATTTTGAGAGAGTACACTTTTCAGATATTGTTATAATGTCCTGATAGTCTTCTCTCCCACAACCAGTAGCAGAAAACAAATCAGCTCATGGGTTTTCCATTTTCATATCTGCATGGAAATGGCATGAAGGAAAAATTTTAAAGTTCACACCATTGTTTCTTCTCTTAATGAATAGCATAGCCGAAATAGAGGGTTAACAGTGTGGCTGCATCTCGGGCATATAGTTCTTTACATATGGAATATAGATTTCTTGTAGATGACCATGTCCATAGAAAGGATATTAAATAATTTGTGGGAAATTGAAATGATATTTCTTCAAGTACTTGGCCAAATATGGGAGAGTGTTATCACATATATCATTGTAATCATGGCCAACGATTTTCATCATGTCATCAATCCACTTGCTATCCAGCTCATCAGCTGATCCAATTCACCTTGGAGCCATTGAATCTGCACAAAGATCAAATAATTAAATTTTATGTTAGTTGGGGTTTCATAAAATTTGTGAAGAAATCGAAAGAAAAATGGCTAAAGCATTAGAGCGAGCAGGTTTAATCTTGGCGCGCAAGTCTAAGTCGACCGCACAAGTTTTACTATGCTAGTACAGGCATGCAAGTTAGAAACAGAATATGGAAGCGCGGATGAGGGAAAATCCAAGACACCTGTGCGATGAGAGCTCACCTACACGACGAGAGCTAGATGGTTTGGAATCTGGGTTCTTTTCGTGAAAGTGGCGTCTATATTTATAGGTGAGGTCGTACCCCTGCACATCGGAACCTGCACACCAGAACAATACATGTGTGCTTACTACTTTCGGGCCGCAACACCTAGTTTCTCTCTTTAACTCAGAGTCAAAACCCCATTCATTTTTCAGATCCAACTCTGAGGGGGGACTTTTTTTGACACTCTATTCCATCACCAAATCCATAGATTGACTAACTTAAATACCTCGAGAAAAGAAGAGGGAGGATTCATCAAGAATTTCACAAAGGAATTACGGCGTGCAAATATACCTGCGCACTAGCCTTGGGTGCGCAAGTCACTTGCGCACTAGATAATAGGTGCGCAAGTCACTTTCGGCCCTTAGTGAAATTTTGCCCAAGGTTCTGGAGGGCCTATAAATACCCCATGTGGGCCCCCCATTTGAGGGACGAAAAATCCAAAACTCGGATTCAAGCTCTGGTCGCCCAAGTCTCCATCTGAATTCTTCTAAACACTTCTAAGGTAATTCATTACCTAGAATGAAAGCTCTAAAGAGGAAGAAGAAGCCATAAGTATTAGAATTCATCAATACATGCGCGCCTAAGCGTCCAGTCTATAAGGGAAGTGATGATACTTGCACGCCGCCTTTCCCTCTTAATGAAACTTGCATGCCACCCTTCTGAAAGCATCTAGGGATAATACTAAGGGCTTGAGACAAGTCTTTCCCATGTATTACCGTGCTGGTTCTTCTTCACCCAAGTGAACTCATGTCATGCAAGTATACTTGCACGACCAGGACTTGTGCGCCAGACCAATACTTGCGTGCCTCCTTCCAATTCACTTCCTTTCCTCAAATACACCTCTCCTCTTAAAGATTTAGCCTTCAAAACCCTCTTCAATTCCATTTATGGCATGGATCCTTTGTTGGATTCCGTATCTGAAAGGAATTATGTGGAACATCTCTCAAAACCTAGTGATTTACATAACTTTATGTCACTAAGGTTAGATATTTCCTTCATTAAACCGCATCCATTATGATGAGAATATCTTTAATATAGGCTTCCTATTTAAGAGTAATCCCCAAGTTCCCTGCTTTGGGAATCCCCCTTAGGAGTATGCCCCATATTTCAAGTCCCTTTAACCTGAGCCTCCTTTTCATGAGTAAGCCCCAGTCATAGTTTCCCTTAACCTGGGCCTCCTTTTCAATAGTATTCCCCAGTCATAATTTCTCTTAACCTGGGCCTCCTTCTCAGGAGTAAGCCCCAGTCATAAGTTCTTTTGATTTGTGATTCCTTTTCAGGAATAAAAACTAATCATAAGACCCTCTTAAATTTTGGTTTCCTTTTCAGGAGTAAGCCCCAGGTTAAAATCCTAAATCTCCATAAAGTACAAACACCTTTTTGGACCATTCTCTTGGGCTTATTCTCTAAATGTCCATATCTTCATTTACAAGGGAAGGAATACTTAAGTAATCCCCACATCATTTATTATGATTGCATCTTCCGTGACACAATCGTTAAGTTTTACTAATACCTCTTGTTTCTCACATTGAGCATGACTCATGTGATCTTATAGTGTAAAAGTAATTATGACACCTCATTTTGGGACATTAATCATGCATAAACCTCATACTTATTCACTCAAACTATGTGGGTTATGATTCACTTTCTAACAAGGATACATAGGTAGCCCATCTGCGGGTACGATCCCAACTTTGAAATAATCCATGTCATTCTGAACGCCAATAAACTTCAAGTTCCCCATTGAGTGGCTTTAAAATGATCATGGTTATCATAATGACCATGATATTTCTATATAATGTATTGAAGGATACCATTGCCTAAGAATCACTATTTCATATGGATTATTCTCTATTGGTGGAGAACCAGAAATACATATAAAAGATTCTCTAAATCCCCTATATATCAATCATTTATTTCAGGGTCTAAAGGAAAACTCATTTTCATACTTTGTAAATTAATAACGATTCATGAACAAAACTCAAATCTATAAGGGAGTCCCGAAGTAGACAATAATTCCCCCCCAAAAGGCGCAATGAGTCGGACCTCCCATCCTCTCGACCAATGCAAATTCCTAAGCCTCATCAGTCCATAACTAGTGGTCACCTACCTTTCGAAAGTAGATCTAAATGGATATAGAATCATTATACGTTTCCGGTTCTACGAATTAACTCGTTAGAAACCGATTGGAATGTTTGATCCTTAAACAAACAAGGACATCCCCATTTAAAGAAGAAACAAGGTCCAAATTAAATCCCCAAATGTTTCTTTTTTAAATCAATGAATTATTGGTGAAAAATATTAAATACAACCATAATAATTGGATAGACTGGATAAAAACATATTGTATACCTTGTAACACATGGATGTGTACCAAAATCAAGTAACACGAGATCTTAACCAAAAGGTATGACTTCATTCATTCCCACACAAAAAATTGGTCTTAGACCATAGGACTCCAATGATACAATGAAATAAGACTCCAAAACATTAGAAAAGATGGGAGGTACCTTATTCCATAAAAAAGTTATACTCTAATAGAGCTTATTCCTTGATCTCAATGGATGGGCAAATCATTATAACCCTGACCAATTCAAGGTTACTCAAAACAATATTTCATGTAATCACATTAGATACGTTCTCTCTATAATATTTCAAACTATGTATTACCATATACTTCTTTGATATAGTATGATAAACTACATATCCCCGTATATGTCACAGCTATAAGACGATAAACTATATAGTTGGTATTTGTCTTACAACAATAAATTGCATGGAATAACGTATGTGTATCATGATATTAAACCGCATGGAATCATTTTCCATGATGCAAGATGTTAAAATACATTTCACATGGTCCTTGTTGCATAACATGAAACTGCGGGACAATGTTCTTCCTCACCACATGATATAAAACTACATGGTTAATGTCCTCCTCAACCGATGTTAAGAACCCCCAAAATACCGTGAGATTATACTTTTTGTAGTCTATAAATTCGAGGTTTCTCCCAAGTGTAAGACACACTCATATCATTTCCAATCCATAGTGGAACATTGGTCCCTTTATTGGTATAATCCCCATCTTTATCACATCCTAACCACCAGACTGTAAAATGCATGGCCAACATCTTCATTGAATGACGTTAAACTAAACTATCTACTCAAGAACTATGTGTGGATTTATAATCACCTAAATGTGATGTGTAGTGATTCCTTGATTACAAATATCGAGCCCAGAAAAATGTGTGGACAATTTTTGCCTATCGACTGGTCAATGTTCTGATGCTCTGCTAATGTGTATAGCAGCACTCGGCTTGAATCCTCGTCGATGATACTTTTTAATAGTTGGTTGTTTTTATTTATTTTCATTCTGATTGGGGGGTTTGTTTATATAGATTCTGAAATAATTTATGGATGATGTTTGATATAAAAAATTGATCAAGATTGGGGTGAGTTCATCAATAGGTATTTAAGCTTGTGATATCCTTGAGGTTTTCTTTATATTGCATTAAATTAACACCCATGTAAAAAAGATGATGTTGATTAGAATTCCTAATTGTTAAGGCTTTAATACAAGCCTTAACATAACTTAATTTTCTAATATAAATTAGATATTATTGATGGTTGTGTATTTATGGTTCCAAAAATACATGGAAACCACATATTAAACAAAACATGTCATTAATCCATGACATGTCAAGTCCAACATACACAATGTTAATTCAAAGAATATTAACGAGAAATAGCTCTCAATCACTTAACATACCAAAATTATAACTCACCCCAATGAGAGAATTACTCATCCATTTGGGTGTTTAATAATCTTGTTATAATGATTATGATTATAATTTAATAATAGATGAAAAATAAAGGGATGAGAAAAGAGTGCTACATCGAACACACACACACGAACAATAATGATAATTTAAAAAATGGAAATTCGATTGAATGAGGAAGAAAAAGAAGGGAAGGTAATAAACTATATTTAAACTATTTTAAGAACATTAATATTAATCTATGAAAGGTGGATGATAATAATAGATATTGAATAGGAAACATGCATCAAAACCTAATTTCAAAACACAAACTTACAAGATTACAAACGAAGAACAACACAAAAGTGCAAGGAATCAATGAGAAGAGGAAGGGTATCTAAAGTGAAAACATGAGTATGTAAGGTTACCAAAAGCCTTTGTAAGTGCATTGGTCATGCAAATTGATGCTCCTATCTTCTGAAATTCCAACCCCTTTGAGGGAGTGGAGGGGGATGTATTTATAACCCAAGGAAGTGGGCTGTCAGCATTCCCAATCTACCCCTCCACATGGATCGACAATTTGGAAATCTAGATAGTTGAATATCAAGATATATCCTACATAAAAGTTTTAGATAATAATGTTGGATGACTACTCTAAAAATTTGTAGGCATTTGGACCAATGTAGCCAATGTTATGGCCGGATGATTAATCAATTTTAATCTGTCCATTTCAATCCAGTCCTTTTGATGTCCAAAATGTGAATGTGTTTTTGAATAGGAATATGCCTTCAAAACTGAATGATTTCTTCAAAAACTTTGACCACCTATAAATTCCATTTCACACAGAAATATCTCAGCTCGATTTGATGACTACATCATGAGATACGTCATGAATAGTGTCCGGATTTTAATTCTCGTCCAGAATGGTGGGCTGGACTTCAAAGCTTCATTTGGGCCAATTGTTCTTAGAGATGGGACATGAAATTTTTACCCATGATTCTTTCAGATAATCCAGAACATATGGTGGAGTTTCACAAAATATGGGCTTCGGGAGTGAGACCAGTAACTCCATCGTCACGGCTGGTCCAGTTTCTTCACAAATTCATTGGGTCATCTTGTGTGGTGCATATGAGCCTTCAAATGGAAGAATTGGCCAATGATTCCTTCTAATGATATGTGATAAATAGAATATGAAATCACAGAAAAAAAGAACCACACTATTTTAATCAGTAGGGTGATAGTTATAAATATGATAGTAAGCTTACTCAATTGGACTACTTCAAAAAATGCTCAAACATTATACTTAGTATTAAATCATTAATATTTCATACAAATTATTAACATTTCATATAAAATAAGTAAATGGTGTATATAAAATGTCATGAAAGTATTAATAAAATCATCTCCCCCACACTTAGTCTTGTGCACGACCCCATGTGCAACAAATATAAAAACATAACAAAATCATTTTCACTCACAAACAAATATTAATTTTTTTTCTCCAATCAGGGGAGGTTTAGACTATTTCAATCGTCCATTTTGAATTCCACCACAAGTTGTTACAGAAACTATTTTCCAAAACTAATTACTTTTTTTCATGTTCAAATTTAGAAATGGAAAATGTTGACACTCAAAGCTCACACCTCTCAAGATGATAAAATTCATTTGTGGAGGTTCACTCTTTCCCCAACCAAAAGTGAAAATCTTAGAGTCTGAAAGAGATCTTAGCTTCCAATCCCTATCCAAAGTGAAAAAGAATCAAGGGGTATTTTAAGGCGTTTTTCTGTGGCTATAGGATGGTTGAAATATAATTTCCAAGAGAGATAAGAAGATCAGTAAAACACCAACGTTGAAAAAGAAATGCACATTTTTTTTAAATAAAACATGGTAGGAAATAAAATCACATATTTACAAGGGAATGATTGTGTGAAGAAAGACACAATAGAGGATGAAACTTTTAAGGGGATGAGAAGATGAAATATTTACAAACCACAAAACTTCTCCAAATGAAATAAGAATACAATGCTAGTGTTCTTTTTTTCTTTTTTTCTATTTTTTGGAAATTAGATCTTGGAAAAGATCTCACACTCATATCCCAACCCATTATTGATCTCCTCACAACACTAATTGTAATAGTTATAAAAAGATCCAAAGTTGAGTAAGAGTTATTTTTGACCTACCCATGTAACAACCCAATTTTTTTCTTTTTATATTTTGAGATTTTTTTGAACACTTGTAAATAACATTTACAGAATTACATAAATGAAAGTACATTACATTCCACAAAAAAACTAAATGAAAGCCTCTCCCCCACACTAAAATGGATGATTTTCCTCAAGAATATGATAACATGGTGAAATCAAAAAAATGTACCCAAAATGAAATCCATCCACCACCACACATAAATTTCATAAAAAAAATGCAATGAAAATACATGTTGATATTGGGTGGGAAAAGGTATTGGTCTTGATATGTGGCTATCAAAGAAAAGGTTTTCATAGGCTCAAAGGGGATTTCAAAAAGAGGATTAATGTATGGTAAATGGGAGGCTATTTGGATATTTTGATTCTCATGTATTTCATAAAATGCCTCTATCATATTAATGCACACTAAAGTAGGAAATTCAGCTTGAAGGACCAAAAACTGAAGACTCAAAAATTGGGTTGAAAATACACATTTTGAAAAGATGGCCTTAGGTGGCCTTGGCATGAAAGAAAATTTTGTTCCTCACGGTTCAATAAAATCATTTTCGAAATAAAAAATTGAGCATTCAGAATATGTTAATTTTGACACAAAATTATTTATCCAAATTTATGATTAAAATAAAAAAAATTGACATGAAAACATTTCTGTTAACTTCCCAAAATGGTTGGACAAAATTTCAAAAGTCGATGGTGAGTAAGCATGACTCTTGATTTTTTTTAATTGATTTTTTTTTTGTTTTTTATAATGATACACTCACAAAAAGGAGAACGTGAAAAATAAAGGTTTTGATAAAGAATGAGGTAAAAAAATTGAAAGAGAGAGGAAGAAGAAGAAAGAGGTAGAGAGAGGAAGTGATAGATAGATAGTTAATGGGAAAGTGGTTCCCCCTGGTTTGGATTTGCCGGGTTGCCATCTCCATCTAGTGGTATGTCAACTAGAGAAGTTGGGGATCCAGTGGAAGTCGATGATGATCTAGGATTGTGCTTCCTCTCATGGTGATGCTTTAACCTATGTCCATTAACTGTGAATGTCCTTTTGTAAGAATTGTCTTGGACTTACACAACAGCAAATGGTTAAACATTAGTAATAACAAAAGGACCTTCCCAACGACAATTAAGCATACCTGGGTGAAGCCGAAATAGAGAATTGAAGAGAATTACCTTTTCACCTTTATGAAATACCTTTATCAGGATGTGTTTATCATGGAGTTCCTTGCTTTTTTCTTTATAGAGATTCGAATTCTCATAATAATCAAGTCGATGCTCCTCCAGTTCAGCCAATTGCAAAAATATTTCTTCACCAGATTTTTCACGAACAAAATTACAAGTTTTCCCTGCCCAAAATGTTATATGTTGGAATTCAACTAGAAAATGACGTGCTTTACAAAAAACTATCCTAAAAATAGACATCCCAATGGGTGTTTCATGTGCAGTTCGATAAGCCCAACGTGATTCACCAAGTCTTTCAGGCTAGTCTTTTCTTGTGGGTTTTACAATTATCTCCAGAACACTTTTCACTTCTCTATTTGAATGTTCATCCATTCCATTTATTTAGGGGTGATATGCAGTTGATGTTTAATATACAACCCTATTATTTTTCAAAATAGAATACATGGTTCTATTAGAAAAATGGGTTCCTAAGTCACTTATCATGGCACGTGGTGTGCCAAATCGGTGGAAGATGTGTCTCTTTAAGAACTCACTAACCGCATGTGAACCATTATTTCTTGGGGGTTTGGCCTTGACCCAACTAGAAACATAATCAACCGCAAGAAATATTTATGAGAATCCATTGGAAGCGGAAAATGTTCCCATGAAATCAATTCCCCAAACATCGAATATCTCACAAAAAAAATTATTGGTTTTGGGGAATTTCATTTCTCTTATAAATTGTTCCAAACTTTTGGAAAGTGGCATATGATTGACAGAACTCATGTGAGTCCTTGAAGATTGAAGGCAAGAATAATCCAGAGTCTGGGACCTTTCGGGAGGTCCTTCATGGTCCTAAATGGCCACCTCCAGGAAATTAGTGTCAAAATTCTACGATTGAAGAATGTTCATCTTCATCAACACATCTCCAAATTACAATGTTTGCCCTAGTTTTCCAAAGTTTATTTTCTTCCAAAAAATAGTATTTTGAATCACTTTTCAATTGCATTTTTTTTATTTTGAATAATTTTCATGAAAAATACCAGAAACCAATTAATTTACAATTGGGGCATACCGTGGTAACTTTGGAGTGGGAGATGAAAGGTTCTCAGTGGGGAATTCAAGATCAATGATTTCAAAATTCGAATAATTATAAATTATACTCAAGTGATCAACCACATGGTTTCGTTTTTGTGGTCTATATTTGATTTCAAGGTCAAACTCTTGGAACATTAGAATCCATCTTATTAGCATCAGTTTGGAATCACTTTTCATGGGTAAGATCTTCATTGCAGAATAGTCTGTGAAGATGATGATTTTGGCACATAAGATATAGGGCCAGAATTTATCTAAGGAAAAAGAAACTACAAAAAGTTATTTTTCAGTGACAGTGTAGTGAGATGGAATTTCATCCAATGTTTTTGAGGCACAATAGATGACATGAGGAGGTTTTTCTCTTCTTGGACCAAGAACAGCCCCAACGACTCTATCAGAAGCATCACACATCACCTCAAAGTTCAATGACCAATCTGGGGGTTGGATTACCTAGGTATATGTAATATCCGTTTTGAGTTCCATGATGGATCTCTTTCAAATGTCATCAAAATGGAAAGGGACATCATTTTGGAGTAAACAAGTGAGTGGGAGGTAAATTTTACTGATGTTATGGATGAATCGCTGATAGAAACCATTATGACAGAGAAATGAATGAATTTCTCGAATAGAGATGGGTTCAAGAAGTTATTGGATCACTTTAATTTTGGCAGGATCAACTTCAATACCCTCTTTTGAAACAATTTCCCTAGAACAGTCCCATTTTCGTCCATGAAGTGACATTTTTCAAAATTTAACACAAGGTTACACATGTCAATCTTTTGAAGGAATAGAGAGAGTGAATTTAATCATGATACAAATGACCCACCCTAATTGGTGAAGTCATCCATGAAGACTTCCATGCAGTGTTCAATGAATTCTGAAAGGATACTCATTATACATATCTGGAATGTTTCAGGAGAATTGTAAAGTCCAAAAGGCATTATGCTATATGCATATGTTCCAAAGGGGCATGTGAAAGTATTCTTCTGTTAGTGCTAAGGTGCGATTGGGATTTTGAAGTACCTGGTGTATCCATCAAGAAAGAAATAGTGTGACTTTCCGGCTAATCGTTCCCACATTTGATCAAATAATGGAAGAGGGTAGTGATCTTTTCTTGTTTCCACATTCAATTTCATATAGTCAATGCACCCATGCCATTTGTTCTTCACTTGTGTTTTGACTACCTATCCATGTTCATTTGTGACAATATTTATCCCTCCCTTCATAGGTACAACATGAATTGGACTAACCCATTCACTATCAAAAATTGGGAAGATAATACCATCCTGAAGAAGCTTGGTGATATATTCCCTTACTACCGTAAGTATGAGTGGATTGATTCTTCTTTGTGGTTGTCTAATTGGTTTAGATGACTCTTCAAGATGGATTTGATGCATGTATAAAGAAGGGTTGATTCCTAGTATGTCATCTAGGGTCTGACATATGGCATTTTTTTCTCTAACACCTGAACAAGTTTGGACTCTTTGGTTTCAGTAAGTGAAGCAGAGATAATGATAGGATATGAGTGATCACAGAAAAGGAAGGCATATTTCAGGTTTTTAGGAAAAGGTTTTAGACCAGTCTCATCTTTCATTTTTCGGTTAGACAACATAGTAATGGAAGAAGGTACTTTAGTTGCTTCAGATTCATTTTCCATAATACTGTCCAAGGTGGAGCAATAGAGATCAGAGTTGATGTGGTATTCAAGAGTGTTTTCAAGATCCTCTATATTGAAAGAGTCTATAAATTAAAGGTCCACATAAACTTCACCATTTATGAATTTTTTGATCATGGTGCATATTTCACAAGATACTTTTTCATTAGAACAAGAAGAACATGGTGTATTGGGGTTCTATTGACTCTTAGAAGTGTCCTCAGAAGCATGGATTGAGAATGCAGAGTGATCCTCAGATGGGTATTGCATGGATTGGAAAATTTTCAACTTTACCAGTTGGTCACTGAATTCCACCGATAAGATTCTTGAATGGGAATCAATCTTGGTTCTTAGAGTCATGAGGAATGATCTTCCCATAATTAGGGGAGATCGAGAAGAGTTCGTCTCACCTTCCAAGTCAAGGACATATAAATCCACAGGGAAGATAATATCATTGACTCGGACAAGGAAATCCTCAATTATTCCCTCAGGACTAGTTTTCTTTCATTGTCTAACTGAATGAAAACACCCGTTGGATATAAGGGACCTAGACCAAGACTAGAGAATATATATTTGGGCATGACATTAGTTGATAATCCTATAACATTGAGTTCATCATCAAAGTTGGAACATCCAATTGGGCATGGAACTGTAAAGGCCCCTGGTTCTTTGCACTTAATGGGTATGGACTCTTGGGTTGAAACATTTTTGAAGGTCCAATGTTTCCTCTTGCGGGTACAAAACTCCTTTAGAGACTTGGCATACTTAGGAATTTGATTTATGGAATCTAAGAGGGGAATGTTTACTTAAACATGTCTAAACATGTGGAGCATTTCAGGATCAGGTTAAATTGACTTCCTTGGATTATAAAAATCTTTATTAAAAGCAATTGGATTCCTATGTGGAATTGAAGAAGGTGAGTGAATGGATTTAGGTTAATTTTCATGTTTCTTTTTCTTTTCATTTTCTAGGTCAACATTCAATGGAGGGTTGGGGGACTTATCATGAGGCATAGTAATTTTCTTTCCCTATCTATGTGCAATTGCACTTACATTACCCTTGGGGTTGGGTAATGGTTGAGCTAAGAGTTGGGAATAATTGGATGGTTGCTGCTGACTAAGGTGGGTTGCAAGTTTACCAATTCGGGTTTCAATGTTCTTGAGGCTTGAACGGGTGAAGGAGGAAATATCTTCCACTGCACATTCCCATGGTTACATGGAAGAAGAGGCTTGTCCCGTAAAGGGATTACCTAGATTTTAGTTCTTGGGAAAGCGATTGTATTGGTTTTGGAATTGGGAAGGCTCACTAGGATTATGGAATCTATGGGGATGATTATTCCTTTGAGGTTGAGGAATAAAAGGATAATATAGTTGGAAGTTACCAATAACTTGACCATATTGAATCTAGTTTGCGTGTTGAGGAGGGAATTGAGGGGATGATATAAGGTATTGTCATACCTATGGCCTTTATTATAGGAAGAAGAGAATGGCTCAGAGTGAGGTTGGTTGAAGTTTCTAACAAACTAACCTGATAGTTGAGGGTTGGTGTTCTGCTGAGCATATGATGCCTTGAGCTCCATTGGTTTAGAGGAATTAGATTGATCCTATTGAAGTTGTAGACATTTGTCTATTGGATGCGATGAAGAGTTTTAGATTCTACAGTTTTTGACTGGTCCAGGAAACATTGATTGCAAACATGAAGTGGTTGGGGATTTGGTAGCCACAACTAGTTCACGCACAAGACCTTTAAGTTAACTCATCCACTCTGTCATCTTGTTCGGATCAATTGATTTATTATCTTGGTCTTTTTTGACTTGAGCATGTGATTGAGTATGGAATTGTTGTGTGTTTTTAGCCATGTTACTTATGAGATCTCTTGCAGCTACATGAATTTTATCAACCAGAGCACCGCCACATGTGGCATCAATGAGAGTTCTCACCATTTCGAATAACCCCTCACAGAAGTATTGTATAAAGAGTTGGTCAGGAATTTGGTGATGTGGGAAGTTTTAAATAATATTTTTGAACCTATCCCTGTAATAATGGAGTGATTCACTTGGGAACTGATGGATTCCACTTATTTCCTTTCGGATAGAAGAAGTATGAGAATCAAGAAAGAATTTATCTTAGAAAAGTTGGTTCATGTCATTCCATGTGGTTATGGAACCAAGAGGAAGGTAGTAGAGCCATGACTTAGTAGTGTCACCTAGGGAGAAAAGGAATTCTCAGATTTTTATTTGTTCCTCAGAAACCCCTTGAGGCTTTATGGTACACCACACTACATGGAACTCTTTAAAGTGGAGATGTGGATCCTCACCGGCTAGCATGTGGAAGTGAGGAAGAAGATGAATCGAAACCGATTGGAGATTGAAGTCATATTATATGTTTGGATATTGAATACTAAGAGGTTGGTAATTCATATCAGGGGCAGTAAGTTCTTTAAGGATTTTTTCCATACAATTTTCCATAACTAATACAATTGGTTGGATAGTGACTGGTTCTTTATTTATTCGATTATCTCTTATGTTCCTCCTATTTTGGAAAAGTGCTCACTCAATTTCAGGGTCTAACAAATCCGAGGGATTTTTTGGGAGGATATGGGGAATTCAAAAAGATGTTGGAAGAAAGAGTAATAAGGTTTTTTTCATTATGTTTTCCATTTATGATTTTTATGAGAATTCAGGTTATTCATTGTGTTTTATTTTCAATTTTTTATTCAAATATTGTTTTTTTCCTTTTTTATAATAACCCAAAACTAATGACTACTTAAAGAACCTTCCTCGTCAATGGTGCCATTTGAAATTTGAGGCTGATTTTTGCCTATCTACCGGTCAAAGATCTGATGCTATGATAATGTGTATAGCAGCACTTGTGTCGAATCCTCAACGATGATACTTTTTAATAGTCGATTGTTTTAATTAATTTTATTTTTATTAGGGGGTTTCTTTGTAGAGCATAAGAAATAATTTATGGATGATGTTTTATTTAACAAATTGATAATTATTTGGGTGAGTTCATCATTACTTTGTAATGCTTATGATATACTTGAGCTTTGCATTATAATGCATTAAATTAACACCCATGTCCCAAGATGACGTTGATTAGAATTCCTAAGTGTTAAGGCTTTAATCCAAGCCTTAACATAACATACAGTTTTAATATCAATCAGATCTTATTGATGGTTGTGTATTAATGGTTCCAATAATCCATTGAAGCCACATGTTAAACAAAACAAATCATTAATCCATGACATGTTATGTCCAACATACACAATGATAATTCCAAGAATATTCATCGAGCAAAAGCTCTCAATCACTTAACATACCTGAATTTTAACTCACCCCAGTGATAGATTTACTCAAACTTTCAGGTGTTTAATAATGTGGTTATAATGATTATGATTAAAAATTAATAATAGGAAAAAAATAAGGGGATAATAAAAGAGTGGGGCATCGAACAGACACACACATGAACAATGAGGAAAATTTGAAAAACGGACATTCGATTGAATGAGGAAGAAAATGAAGGGAAGGGGATTAAATTGCATTTAAACTATTTTAAGAACATTAATATTAATCTACTGTAGGAGGATGAGAATAAGAGATATTGAAGAAGAAACATGCATTAAAATATAATTACAAAACAAAAACATACAAGATTACAAATGAAGAACAACACAAAAGTGAAAGAAAAAAAGAGAAGAGGAAGAATATATCAATTGAAAAAATGAGTTTTTAATGTCCTCCCAAGTCTTTGTCAAGGCTTTGGTCATTCCAATTGATTTTCCTCTCTTCTGAAAAGCCAACCCCTTTGAAGGAGTGAAGAGGGGTGTATTTATAGCCCAAGGAAGGGGACTGTTTGCATTCCCAATCTATCCCTCCATTTGGCTCGACGATTTTGACATACATACAGAATAATATATATCTATCCCCTTCCTAAAAGTGGTAGATAAAAATGTTGTCCGACTACTCTCAAAATTAGGAGGCATTTGGACCTATTTATCCAATGTTATGGCCTGATGATAAAACAATTTTAATCTGTCCATTTCAATCCAGAATTTTTGATGACCAAAATGTGAAAGGGTTTTTGAATAGGAGATGCATTCAAATACAAATTATTTATTCAACAATGTTGTATTACTATATCTATTCTTTCACACTCAAAAATATCAGCTCTATTTGATGAATATATCATGAGATATGTCATTAATAGTGTCCGGATTTTGATTCTACACCAGAATGGTTGGCTGGATTTCAAAGATTCATTTGTGCCCCTTGTTATTATAGTTGTGCCCTAATATTTTTACCCTTGATTCTTTTTCATAATCACGTACACATGGTGGAGATTCACAAAATATGGGTTTCGGGAGTGATACCATTAACTTAATCATCGTGGCTAGTCCAGTTTCTTCACAAATTCATTGGGTCATCTTGTGTGGTACATAAGAGACTTCAAATGGCAGAATTGTCCCATGATTCTTTCTAATGATATGTGATAAATTGAATAAATAATCCTAAAAAGAAAGAACTACACAATTTGAATCAGTAGAGTGAGTGGTATAAATAGAATAGTAAACATAATCAATTGGAAAACTTCTAAAAATGCTAAAAAATTATACTCAATATTAGAACAGTAATATTTCACAAATATTATTCACATTTCATATAAAATAATTAAAGGGAGTATATAATCAGTCATGATAATATTAATAATATCACGCATCCATTAAAATATTAATAAAATTTCCTCATGTATAGGTACTCTGCTTAAAATCGACCCCCGTACACTAAATGCCGAACATGGACTCTATACAAGGGTGATGATAGAAGTCGACATTGCAACCGAACTTCTGGAAGTCATTGTCTTGAGAGTGAATGTTTCAAGAAGAAGGTAATGGTCGAATGCGAAAACATTCCACCTTACTGTGAATACTATAAAATTGTTGGTCACTCGATTCTGAAATGGTGGGTAGTCAAGAACCAGGTTGCGCCATCAGAAGATGATGGATAGACTAATGGCAAGTGGAAAAAGAAATCCAAAGCTCCTACCTTCACCAAAATTGAACCTACAAAAAAGCTTCAAAAGTCTGGGTGAAGCGTCTGATCCATCCGGGTGAGACCTCGGGTACCTCCTAGGCTGATCAAGTTGAATAAGAGGAAAAAACAATTATTGATCTCAAAATCTTGGAAGACATTGAGAACTCAGTTCTGAATATCCTGCAACATTTTATCCCTGAGGATCCGCAAACCGATCTGAAGATCTCTGAAATCCAATTTTACCCCTTTGCTATTACATCTGAACAATACCCCGCGATTTTGGCCTTGGTGTCAATGGCTACTCCCCCTGCTCCATGGGTTGAGAAGGATTCTGGTATTTCAATACAACAAGATTCTCCCCCTCCTACTAGTGCATCCCAGAAAGGAAATGGTGGTTTGATTCCTTTAATTTCTTCATATTCTCCTAACAGTCCTCAAATGACAATAAGCACACAACAGAACACTGAATTACCTGCTGCCATAATTTTGAACCATGTTTTGAATGATGAAAGCTTAAGAATCCCTCCCAATGAATCTGCTAAGACAGTGGGCAAGAATACCTCATCTGACTGGCCTGCTGAATAGAACAAGGGTTGTCCACTGGAAGTTGAGACTGAGACCGAAATATGGACCTCAAATATCCTAAAACTGTAAAACCCTGCTTATTATCAAATGCTTCTAACACCTCGTATGATCCATGTATGAGTAAGCAGGATCATAAGACCCCCCGCCCTCCTCCTAAAATCCTCGAAGATCAAAGAGGAACAAGGGCTCGAGTGGATCTATGAATAAAAAGGGTAACTCCTAGTCAAAAAATAGGTTTTAATGGATTTTGTTTTCTGGAATAGTCAAGGAATTTATAATGTTGATTCACTTTCTGTCCTGAAAAGGATCTTGATGAAACCTAAGCCGAATGTTTTTTCTATTGCTCAGCCAATGATTAATTTCTCTTTCAGTATTAGGCATATTTCTTCTATTGGTTATCATTTTCTTGATGCTTGAAAAAATGATAATGATATTGATTCACTCTGGGTTTTTTACACTCTTCTCTCTAAGATGGTGCTATTTCTAATATCTATAATCAAATGCTTACATGTCATTTTTCTTACAACAAGCTGCACTGCTTCTGCACCATGGTTTATGCCAAGAATAGATAAGAAGATCTGCGTCCCCTCTGGCAGGACCTCTCGACCTTAGCTGGCACAATTCAAGAGACCAGGCTTATTATTGGTGACTTTAATGACATCCTTTCTCACAGTGTGAAGATTGGGCCCCTCCCTCACCAATATCTTCTTGAGAGTTTGGAACCTCAGTTTAAACTTTCAATTTAATTGAAATCTTCATCTAATGGGATAAATACACCTGGTACAGGAGGCACTACAACAATATTATTGCTAGCAATCTTGATAGAGCCTTTGTTAACATGTCAGCCTTGGATGTTTGGAACACAATCTCAAGCACTACCTTACCTAGACTGAACTCGTATCATCACCCCATACTTGTTAGACTCCTATCTAAAAAAGAAAACTCAATATTCCCTTTAAATTTAACAATGCTAGGTCTCAGAACATGGAATTCTCTCAACTCATCCAAAATGGCTGGATTAATATGAATCAACACTCCGATGTTATTTCTTGTGTCACTAAGCTAAAACACCTCAAACACTGCCTAAATGGATTGTTCAAGGATAAAATCAACCTAATGTATGTCGAGATTTCCTTGCTTGAATCTGATCTCAATAAAATTCAAAATAACTTGAATCGGGATGATTCTTCCTATGATCCCCAAAATGAGTTGAGCATCTCCTTGAAGCTCAATTCTCTTCTGAGACATTTATAAAAATTGTGAAAAAAGACTTTCAAAACCAAGTGGCTCTCTGATGATGATAGGAACACAAAATTTTAAAATTCCCTTCAAAGATTTAGAAAATATTCCCGTCCTTTATCCTTTAATAAAGATAATTACACTCTTTTTGATTCTGATGAAGATATAGCCAATCACTTGGTCTCCTAATTTCACAACATTTTCATTGGGACTAGTATAAATAAAGACCTCATCCCTGGGATAATTCCAAATATGATCAATGAACAAGATAATATCTCCCTTTTAAGCACTCCACTTGACCATGAAATGAATGATACAGTCTTCAGCCTCAACTCCAACAGTGCCCCTGGACAGGATGGCTTCAATAATGGCTTCTTTCAACAGCATTGGAAGGTTGTGAAAATGGATTATTGCAAACTGGTTCTGCATTTCTTCACTAATGGTGTTCTCTCTTATGGTTTTAATGTTCAATTCCTGACTCTTATTCCTAATGTTCATAATGCCTCTGAACTACACCTATTCTGTCCCACTCCTCACATCACCTCCTTCTATAAAATCATTACTAAACTTATTTCCAATAGGCTTTCTCCCATACGTTATAAAATTATTTCTTGGAATCAATTTGGGTTCGTTAAGGGAAGATCCATCCAGGATTGCATTTGCACTACCTCAAAGTGCAGTAACTCTTTAAATAAAAAATTCAGAGGGGGGAATATGGCTGTTAAACTTGATATTAAAAAAATCATTTCACACCATTGATTGGTGCTTTATTTTCAACATCATTAAGAATTTTGGATTCAATGAAACTTTTATAGAGAGGATAAACTATCTTTTCAACTCGGATTTTATATCCATCCTCATAAATGGTTCTCCAAAGGTATAGTTCAAATGCTCAAAAGGGGTGTGGCACGGAGATCCCCTATCTACTATTCTCTTTTCCATTGCGGAAGATTACCTCAGTAGATATATCTCCTCTATTGTTCAACAAAACATGCTCAAACTCATTCAAGCTGCCAGAAACCATGTTGTCCAAACCCACCCCCTTTATACTGAAGACATAATTCTTTTCCTTAATGGGGACAAGAAAAACATTCTTAACCTTAAAAAGGCTTTGTATCATTATGAAGAGGTCTCTGGACAATTAGTTAGATGGAATAAATCCTCTATCTATTTTGGAAAAGCCTTGACCCCTACTAGAAAATGTTTTATCATTGAAACTCTTGGTATCAAAGAGGGATTCATCCCTTTTACCTATATTGGAGTTCCCCTATTTTGGGGTAGGCCAAAACATACCTACTTCAATACGTTCATGGAACATGTGACTAAACAACTTACCTTCTGGAAAGGGAAATCTCTTTCCATGGCTGGAAGAATCTGCCTTGTAAAATCCACTATTATCTCCAAAATGGTCTACCCCTTAATGATTTATAAATGTCCCAATAGTGTCATCAGAATAGTTAATGGCTACATGAAAAATTTCATTTGGACTGGTAGCATTCTTTAGAGATATCTTGTCATTGTCCCTTGGTCGACATGTTGCAAACCCCTTGAAAATCGTGGCCTTTGCATTAAAAACCTAAAATATTTTAATGAGGCTCTTCAAGATAAGCTCACTTGGAGGCTGATCAACAATAAACCTGACTCCATAGCCTTACTTCACAATAGGTTTCTGCAAAAGCTTAAAAAGTGTCAATCTTGTTACCTCAACTCCTCCCTCTGGCCATCCATTCGTAATGTTTTTTGCTAACATAATTCACAACTCAAGATGGATGGTCAATTCCGACTCCAACATAAATTTCTGGCTTGATAATTGGACTGGTTCTCCCCTCATTTCAACTCTTATTCATGATAACCCTCCAGATAATGCCAATTTAACCATAAATCAAGTTGTTCGCTCTAGCACAACAAACTTTCCAGATCACATCCAGCAAATTGTGGACAATTATCCATTTTTAAATGGGGTGGATCTCCATTCATGGGAACCTGCCCACAATGGAATCTTGGATTCCAAAAACAACTATCAATGTTGTTTCAATAATTCTGACCCCTTCCCCTCTTGGTTGAAACCTTTTGATAATCCTTGGATTAAACCCTCAAGGCTTAACCTTATCTGGTGCATTTCCCACAATCGCATTCCCATAGAGGTTTTCCTTCAGTATTTTAGTGTCCAACTATGCTCTAAATGTAAATTATGCCATCATCACAGGGAGGACACTAATCATATTTTCTTATCTTGTTCTACCGCCTCTGCTCTTTAGAATTATGTTACTGACATTTTTGATTGCAGATGGTTAGTCGATGACTCTATCGATTCCCATATTATGCATTTTGTGGAAATTGATACCTCCCGAAAAATCATGAATCATTTCCTAAATGCGATTGCGGAGCCCCTTCATGTGATCTAGTATGATAGAAACACTATTATTCCCAATAATTACTCTTTTAATCTTAATGCAGGTAGGATGAGTATCACTATGGCCATCTGGGAATCATCCCTCCTCCAGAAAGGACACTGCCACAACTTGGTCGGGGAATTTATGATTCTTCAATGCCCCAACATTGATGGTGTCTACACAAAGATGATGCTCCTGCTTCATGTATTTTGGCAAGATCCAACACATGTATAGATCAAGATCAATGTTGATGGAGCTTCTAGAGGAAATCTTGGACGAGCGGGATATGGGGCCATATATAGAGACTATCTTGGTCGGTGTCACAGAAGCTTCTTTGGAAGCTGTGGCACTACCTCTGCCTTAGAAGCTGAGATGATGGCAGTTATTCAAGCCATTTATTTTGTTAGGCTAAAAGGTTGGAATAACATCTGGATTGAGAGTGACTCCACCACCAATGTGGAAGTTATTTGGAATGTAGCTCTTCACCACACATGGACCCTCACTTCTCGGTGGATGAACACTCTCAATGACCTTCTCGATATCAGACACATTTCCACTCATACTTATCGGGAAGCTAACGCGGTTTCTGATGGCCTTTCCAACAAAGGTGTCAACCAACCCATTACATGGAGTGATTCTATGCGGTTTGAGCTCCTTTCCCATTTTGTTAGAGATTTTAATATGGGTACATCTTTTAGACTCATGTAATCATTCTCTCCCTTTTCTCTTTTAATAAAATCTTCTTCTTCCTTTAAAAAAACCGATGCCTAAAACACAGGTCTTTAATCTAACCACTATTATAGAAAGTAAAAAATCCATTCTCCCCACAAAAATGATTGATTGGTGTGGGTAAAATTTTTCAAGCACTATTAGTGGCTTGGTTCTCATTTAATCTAGTTACATAGTGATTCATAGATCTGTAATCTATGGTCAATCCATGAAAAATATATATATCCCCTTTTCCTTGTGTATTAATATGATATGGATAGGGAGCCATCTAAATAAATACATTTGGATTGATTGTTTCAATATAAATATTCATAGTGACACCCAGGTCTTATCCTTTGGTCTATCTATAACACATATTTCATGTTAGGTGACCAAATTCTTTCTAACAATATGTTAAACACGACGTTTCACCAAGAGCTACATGTTCCAGGACTCCCAATTTAATTAGGCATGCAGCGATTCATGTGTCTCCAATATTTGTTTCTTCCAAAAATAAAAAATCCCCCACTACTTCTATATAAATACCACCTTGAAATGGAGATGTGATGAACTACATATTACTCAATTACTACTTCATAAAGATACATAGTGATTCCCTGATTACCATCATCGGGAAAAACATTGATGTTTCTTTTCTTTCACGTCAGTTAGTCTTTTTCCCCATCGCATGATGTCAAAAATCGAGGGATTTGATGAACTATTTAATTCTCATTCAAATGATATACGTAGTGATGCATTGACTATATCATCTGTAATGGCCACTAGAGAATCGAAATACCTCTATCCATTAAATGCATTTCATTTATTCCATGGAAGACAATTTTCCACCCCTTGTTTGTCATTCTGAGCATAGATCGCATGGGTTTGGAAATTTGGTTCATTAGTTTCCCTTTATATTTATGGAATATCAATGCACATTATGGTTGTCATGGTCCTGGATACAAGACCTTAAAAGACACACCATATGCCCATTTTTATAATAATAAACTGAAAAATCTATTTAAGAACTATGTGTGTCTTGATTATTACTCTAGAATGATACATAGTGACACTTGGGTCCTACACCATGGTATATTCACTATATTATTTTTCACATTGGAATCACCCACATCATCATCTCATGAAAAATAACTACGCTTCCCTTCAAGAACTATGTGTGGCTTTATTCTCACACCTAAGAGATATGTAGTGATGTAAAGATCCTCAATCATGAGCTCATCCTCAACATAATATGGGAAATACTCACAATCTACCATGTTTGAGTTATATATAAATTAGAATACCCAATATGTGTTTTCACCCTATGTATGAACTCATATTAAAATACCCCCCATTTTCCTCCACATATGAATTCCATTAGTGTGAGGAAGCTATATTTCCGTGGACTATGTGGCCTGATTCTTACCCCAAAAATGATACATGGTTACATCAGGCCATATTAATTGGTCCATTCACAATATTCTATTTCTATTCACATTCATAGAACTTCATCCTTACTGCATCAAATTAAATAGCATGGTACATAGAGAACTGTGTATGGCGTGATTCTCATGCCATTGATATGTATAGTGAAACCTAGGACTTATGATCTAGTCCTTGACATTGTGTAAAAAACCCTCTTATGCATATAAATCAAGATATGTACAAGTGATTTTTATTTCAGGTCCCCGTCATCAAGGGGTTCACCAATGAAATAAAAAATCCATTTTGACACATGATTCATATCTATTTTAGGGGTCCCAAACAGTTTTCCATTATGGTTCTAGAAACATTATTTGATCGTGGAAATTTTCCTTCCACAATTCATAGACCTAACTTAGACAATTTCATATATTCATAATCATTCTTTAGCTCTTAGTTACAGAATGTTTGATACATGAATGCTCCTTTGAATGGATATGTAATGCAACCTAGTTGGACTTGAATAAAATGAAAATCATAATACATGTGTAATCCAATAGGTACCACTATTTGATTGTATAGTACATGACCTAGTCGGCCTTTCATAATACAACCCTCATAACAGGTTTGTAAACCAGTGGTATCTTCTCCCTTGTGAGAATCCTCTTTTATCCTCATGAGTATTGGTGATAATATGTTGAAACTAATGATTCAAAAAAGTTTGTGATTATCTATCATATTTGTACCACATTCTGTCTCCCAATCTATGAACCCCCAAGGACAGGGTTTACAATTTCCTCTTTAATGTTGTAAAGAATACTAAAATGATCTCATCCTGAAAGGTCATGCATCCCTGTTATTTCATTAATGTTATGGATCTATTTGTTCAACCTAAAAAAATCCAAAGATACTATATTCAATATGATTGGATCATAGCTAAAGGGAAAATATATTTTCCCCAATCTCAGAACATATTGATTTTAAATACCCTTTCTGTATTCAGGTACTTTCCTCACATAAAATAAAATTTGTGCTCTAGGAAATCTGAATCTCCATAAATATTCTTCATATTTTAACGAGGGGTTGTCAAAATATATAAGGACTTCATTTCATGACTATAATATAACAAGACCCACATGTGGTTTTATATGTTTCTCATAAAGTTAATGGTATTCTATCAAGGGATGCCACTATTGACTATGTCATATGTTATTTTTTTATCCTTTCATAAATAAACCCACAAATCAAGTTATTAAACTAGTGGGAACTTATTCCTCATGAGGTACCTCATCTAATGTCATATACCATTTTTCACACCACTACTCAAAAATGGGAATCACCCAATAATAACTTACAATTCTATTATCCTACACCTGAACATGGATGCACACTTCCATAAAAATCACCATGAATTGTAGAATCATCACCCATTCAGTCAAAGATAATTGAATTAAATTATATCACACCATAATGTCCTTATTGTATGAATTTAAACTGAATAATATAATCCCCTAACAATTTGTCATCAAAGTACATAGAAAATTATTAATACTATATTTATTTAAAATTAATGGATTATTGTCCTTATAGTAAGACATTAAACTCCACCACATAATGTATTTACTTTATGACATTAAACTACACTGTCAATGTCCTAGTCACATGATATTAAACTGCTTGATACATTATCCATTGTTAGAAAGGGGTTGTCCCTAGAAATTTCCCATCACAAAAAATTTACCCTCATTCACTTGAGTTAAATTCATAAATTATTGGGTTCGCATTCATTGAAAAGACCCATAAATATTTTCTCTCCATTCATAGACACCTTCATTTGGAAATATCTCCCATCATGTTCCTAAAAAATAAAAATTTAAAACTCCAATCATCAACAAAAGAATTTTAAAATTCTAATTGACTATTTTTTCTAAATATTATGTAATAAACTATAGTTCAATTTTCATAAATTTCATATAAATTTCATGGATTATCATCCCAAGGATTAAACTATTGACTATTCAGTACATTGCCTTGTTTTCCTTACATAAAACAACCCACAAAATGGTTTTGTCAACTAGAGGTAGATTTATCATTAATAGAGACCTCTTATAATTCAAGGAATTAATTTTTTGATTTGGGACGAAATAAATCTTGGATCAAAATTCCCCATTGGATATCTAAAGAATTTTGTAACATTCTCATCCCAAAAGCCATGTTTGAGTCTTCATTACAGACGTTACGGTTGAAGATGCTCGACCTAAACAGTAACATTCTAATTACAACTTGCATGAATTTAAACATCCCATGAAAAGAGACAATACTCACCATATTATAATCCAATAAATAAAAGGATGGAATAAATATGAGTATCATTTTGATAGACCTACACTCTATATGGTTTAGGTTAAAAAAATCAATAAATAAAACAACATATGCATAAATTATTTAGGCCCAAAACCAACAAAGGGTGGCATAGGAAAAAGATAAATATCACCCGCTATGTATCCTTCATATTGAGATTAGAAAAAAATAAGTGTGATGACCCAAAAGACACAAATATTTAGGTTTTTCCATACAACCATAGAAACAGTCAAAAAAATTTCTTTTCCCCCTTGGCATTGGCAAAAAAATAGTGAATTTTTCCCATTCTTTTTATTGTGGTTAGAACTGCATAACATAAATATGTTTTTTTCAAAAGTCATTTTCAATGTTATGATACAATCATAGAATGATAATATGGATAAAGACCGAAATTATTTGGAATAAAAAAGAAAACATTTTTTTAAATCATGAAACATGATTGAAATTCCAGATGTCAAATGTTATCCACCAAATTTTACATTTTTTCATCATTATTTGATTTGAGAAGTTTAATTGAACCCTGAGAAACAGGGGTAGCTTCATGAGGATAATTTATTTTCATATTAACATGTTTCTAAACTTGAATATGTTTCCCTTAATCATCCATGAAATCTTTTCTCCTATGTCCTGAATCCTCTTCCAGGGATCAGTGTAGTTTAACTACTTATTACATTGAAACATTTAGTTCTTATTCAAGAAAAATAATTTACACAAAAATCATATCGAGGAGATCCTATAACTCCTCCACCTTTTTGAAGTTTCTGGCATCTTATTGGATCAAAATAGCTCTATCTTCCTTAAACATGTGTGCCTGTTGCACCTCAACATGTTGTGACCTTTTCTCATCCTCCCTTCACAAAATGAAAAAATTCAACATACCATGTATATGGAGTTATTCAAACCCACCATATCCCAACATGGAATGCTTGAAAGTAAATTGTCAATGCTGTGATGGAATATCTTCAACAGAAATATCAATGACTGCCTTCAGATATCTCACCTGACGAGAAGGCGTGTAGGGAGAAAATAATTTTTTAATTATAGGAAAAACTCAAAACCACTTTTGTAAGGAGATAAATAATATGGGACCAAGTCACTTAATGATCCACCTTGTTCAACTCCATCAGAGGTAGCTCTGACGCCACTTTCCAATGTTGTTAGAGCTACTTTAGACGACCTATTTCAATCATAGTTTTCATGGTTAATGATACTGAATAGTAAATGACGCTTTTCATTAACATAATATGATCAAAAAGTAGAGGAGGTGTTAATAAAACCCAAGAATTCGATAGAGAACACATGTAATTGATTCAACTAGAAGAACTGATACCTTTCAAGTACCTCCATCATCATCTCTTGGGTCTAGAACCTCCTTATGAGGAGCATCCTCCTAAGCCTACTCAATATTCAAAATCAATGACACACTAGAATCCCCCACTTATAGATTCTCAGCTATTGGTCCATTAAAAGTAGAAGTAGGGAGTATTTGATTTCCCTATCCCTTAAGGTATTTTGAAATATTCTCGACATACAAAGCTTCACAATTTGATTCTATATATGGAACATCCAGATAAAGATAATGATTTTTTTTATGAAATGTAAGCATGAAAAAAATACACATTCGTCCAATTGATTAAATATTTATTCATGATCCTCAATATAACATATAATATCAATACATGGTTTATTTATGACATTTTAAATGGATTTTGTCCTTGAAAAATCCTCACCGGTAAGGTTATCTAAGGCATGCGACTCAGATACCGAATTAGATTAATTGATGATTCCCTATTCAATCATCTCAGTGGGCATAGAATCATCTACCCTCAGAAAGTCATGGTCATTATCAATAACCTCGTTCGATAGTCTAAGATCACCATTACGCACTTTCGAGGTGATAATAGGATCAACATTGACTACTATAGGGTCATCTGGTGCAGACAAAAGAGCTGAAATTTCATGAGTAGATTAAAGATAGATACAACACATAACTCCCAAAAGGAGGGTATATGATATTATAAAGACCCTATCCCCCACCCCCACCATAGAACATGGGAAATATGAATCCACATCACATATCACTTCAAAAATCCTGATGACCGATTCATCATTATTAATCTTTAACTCCCCCAGAGTATCCTCCCAATTCCATAAAGAATAAGTCCCAAATCCATTTATAGAGAAAAGAGAAGAAGGTTCTACAAATGATAATCATGGTCGAGAAAGAAATCAACCGGGTTGTAATATTATATGAGAGCATAAAGACTCACTCTAACAAATAAATAATATAAAATTTCATTCCCTATTTAATTTTCTCTTCTATGATAGGGATTAACAGGTACCACTCTTATTTATAATACGTACCTAAGGTAATGGTTGGGGATTTCATGCCACCATCACAACCATCATGGTTCTCTGATATGGGGATAGTTCTGGGGACCCTAGGACATAACCATTATCTCAATTGGATAACCTTTTGGGCCATATGTTGATGACCCAAGCTCGTCGGTTGCTACTTTTTCCCATCCTTCCACTATTCCAAGTTATAAAAAATCACCTCTAGATTAATTATGGTGGGTATAAGAGAAATAAAAGGAAATCATAAAAGAGTAATATTCTAGTAGGGTTACTGTAAATGCCCATTTCCCCTTTAGGATGAATAGTTAACCCTCCAAGAAATCCTAGGTATAGAATATCAGAAATTTTCTTTATGGTAGGGACCTGATCATCAATTGTGTATACAAAGGCCTCCAACTCATCAATATAATTTGTTACATCAGACAATATATTTTCAGGATAGAGAGTAGAGGGTTCCCAGATATAACCTAGCTCTGAGATTCAAAGGTCATCCTAGAGAAACCCTCATGCATCCCTGACATCACAAATCATGTTCGTAAAATTTTTTATCACTAAGTGTCACACATAATTTGAATTCAATGATTATGGATGCAGAGAACACTTGTCATCCTTGGATTGGGATGCCTCTTTAGTCCTCTATTGTATTTCAAAATAATGAGGGGAAAGTATAGATACCTCCTCATAAAGGTGATGTATATATCTTCATATCATTGGAGGGGTTGTATTCTCAACCCTATCTTGGTTGGAGGTCCTTGTTTGATAACATTTCAATTATTCTAAATTATCCACATCATCTTAGGATTAATTTTTTTTACACTGTGTACCATGAACATGACTTTCCTTGTCCTACACACGATTAATTATTTTTCTCAAAACCCCATGATGGAATGGAGAAATCCATGCCTTGATATATCTGACCTCTAGACTGATTGATCCCTCTGATTGAGATAGTGTGACTGAAGTCTAGGATACCTTCAGATCCACTAGAATCCATTAATTTTGGGATACCATTAGATTCTTCTCATGCTTATCATGCATAGGGAGAAAGATGCATGATTGTTGCATAAATTTAATGTAAATAGAAAACTGATAAGAAGCATAAACCTCATATATAATCTCACTATTATTATGAGTTATCCCTAATATGTCGCAGAACACCATAATAAACACCATTAACTCGTAATTATTCTCTGCACAATCATTGAAAAATGTTCTATCAAGAGGGTTACTATATACAAATAGATTAAAGTCCCTATATAAATTTATAATTCATAGAACATTATCATGATTTAGGATCAAATGATAAATCCCAGAGACATTCCTTAAAATTGGTGGAACTAAATATGAGGATTTTTAACTAACCTCCACACATAATAAGTGCTAAAATGTGTTTCATTCCACCCTGAAAAAACATGTAACTACCTTGTAATTCTAAATAGAATCTTTATATTGTATGTATGTAGTAACCAATGAAAAATATTTAACAAAACATTGGTATCAAACCCAATGCACTCCACCTATGCTAATTTGGATAAAAGCACTTGGCCTCACATCACCATCAAACTCATCGACTGAGAGTAGGTAAATGTTTATCCACATAGAGAGGAATCCAGTCATGTGAATCAATTAATCATTCTTGGGATTAACCTTGTAACCCCTATGATTATTCTCACCCTTCTCCATTGTGGGAAATAATGTTACTGAAGCACCCAGATTCACTATATTGGGGAAAATGTTATGGTTCCCACTTGGAGGACCCTATCCTACTGGTTCCAAGATTTTTTTCATCCATGTCTCTCCATGGAAATTAGTCCTAGGATGAGGATCATGGTATTTCTATAGTTCCTTTTCTATTTGGAAGTGATTTTTGGAAAATGGTGGTGTCATATCAGCATCATCCACATCGAATTTAGCATGATAAACTCATCATACATTTCCCCCTAAATGGGGACCCCATATATTTGGTAAACATCCTATAAGCTAATTCCAGCTTCACCATGTATCATATGAAATAAATTTGTCTCCAGACTCCATAGGCTTAGTAAAATGGTAATTATGTCAATATTTTTATAAACTTATATATGTTTTAACCAAAAATAATTCTAAATAAGAACATCATACAACACTTTGTTTATTTTTTCATAGTTTGGTGCACCCAGAAATCCCATATCCACTCAAGCATAAATCCCTATCTAGAGAGGAAGTCATAGTTTGTCTCCAACCTTTTTTTTGTTCTATTTGTGAAGAATTAAATGATTTTTAATAATAATAAGGAATATTATCTTCAATATGTGGTGTCATATATAGTGTGTAATGATTATTATTTTTAATATAGTTGATTGCGAATGGTCCTTCCATGATAAAAACACCCTTCGAGGAGATGTTAAAATAAGGGAAGTGGATGTGGTTCAAAAACAAAGATTTTAGGTACTATTTCATAGATTCCAGAATATGGGTGTCCATCATAACATTATTCTCATATATAGGTAGTAATTTACTCCATGGGTACTTCTTTTTGATATTTTATAAAATAAATTTCCATCTCAAGAAGATCAGATTTAACTACATCATAATAATGAGTCACGATGGATTTGATAATTTCATTTTGGACCACAATTTATTATTCAATGGTATTCAATGAATAATCCATTGAAAATATAAAATAATCCACTAAATCCCCTCATTGATTTGAAATATTTTCTTAAGAAATTTTTAATTTTATCTTATAATAATCCCATGAAAATATAAAAGGGAAGATCTCACATAGCTCCCTAAAAAATGGTTCACATAAACCACCCTAGAAAAGGTTTCCCATGTAGCTCCATCATCAAGGGTTCCTACATAGCTTGCTCGATAAGGGTTCCTGAACATCTCCCACGATAGGGGATCCCTTGCAAGCCCATTGATGAGATGCCTCGATGAGGCTCCTCGGTAAGGTGACTTGACACAACCCCATCGACTAAGTGGTTGTACCTTGTGATAACCATTAGGATACGTTTAAGAAAAAAAAGTGTGATTTCTTTTGCGAATGACCTATGCAGTGAGAGAAAAAATAAAAAAAACTCAAAATGTCAGAAAACAACAAAATGGTAGGTATTTATAGATGATACTTGCCTACACTAAAACATTATGCTCAACACCTGCACGTTGTGAATACAATGGAGACCATGCATAGACAACCCATGCTGAATACCTATTCAGTGACCCTGTGTAATTTATCCTTTCACTATTCAAAATTATTTCCCCATTTACCATAGGTCTCAAGCCACATCTTTCATTTAGATCGAATCTTGAGGGGGGTATAGTCTTTTATTTATCAAGAAGGATAAGAATATTTAGAATAGAACCTTGGTAATGTTAAAGTGACAAAGGAACTTATGGATAACCAAGGTACTTGTCTAGATCATCCTACACGAAAAGCCACTTGCATGTTACATAGGCCCGACATCAACCTTGTATAGAAAAAAGTGGTAGAACACCAATGTTCATTGGAAGTATACTGAATTATTATGTTAATGACCTGTTTGGATAACATCCTTCACCCAGGGTCCCATATTTATTAATAAGTAGGGCACAATATCTCTTCATTAGATCAATTGATGAAATATAATGAACCCCATGAGCTATGATATCACAACACCTTATCCCATGTTCCATAGAATTTCACTAGTTTATCTCTAAAAGAAGAGTGAAGAAAAAATCAAAGTGGATATGGAATATTAAATTCTTTTTAGGGTCTACAATAATAGAAAATTGTTTGAGGAACCTTCTTTTATAGTCGAAAATAACATACTTGAGGAGCCTTCCATACATAAGGACATATTAATGTATCTTCCAAGGACCCCAGAGGATACACATGGTTCCTTAGATAAGGCCTCAACCAAGTGTTGTTTCCCAAATGGTCCATTACCCAGGAATCTAAAATTTGTGCATGCCGCATCCCCTCTGCTTGAATCATTGTCATATCCTCCCATGACCTATATGACACAACTATGGAGAATCCTAATCCATGAACCTGCACCCAAGACATGCGTGAGACACGCTTCTGGCCCTCTTCCTAGACACCTATGGAAGGGCATGTTATTCTTCTTTTAATCCTATTTAAAGGGGAATAGTTTAATTCCTCCATATAGACATCATGATTTGAAAAATAATGGGAAAAGGAACACCACCTATCTCCCATTTGGATTTTTATTTCTAATATTAGTGGTTTCCCACACTTGTCCTACCATATGGTAAAGCTCCTTGAGAATCATGTTGATTTTTATATCTATGGTCATGAGGAAACCTACCCTAGGGACAGTGTGAGGGAGTAATTGGTATCAAATACATGTTTTAGGACCATGTCCTCCCCTTATCATGTTTAAAATTATGATCCCTCAATTCTTATCATGGAGTCAAATGATTACTTTTTTTTTCATTCAACATGGAATGACATCCTCATCCATCACACAGACACAAAATGTTGGGTGTATCTCATAGAATTAGTCCCTAGTCTTTCTGGTATGAGGATTCACTCCTTCTACTCTCTGCCTCTATATCCTTCACCTTAATTTCATCCTCATTTTACATACCATGGAATCATTTAAGGGTAATATTAGGAGAGTTATTCCATGTATCTCTAGCCTCTCACACGATTATAAGTGGGAAGAAATGGGGTGGGTACTCTCAACACCTCATCCCTATCCCTTTTCTCTTTTTACAACATGGATGAATATGTAATAAACTATATAGTGTGGTTTACTAGATCTTATAACTATTCTTGTTTCTCATACATACCAGGACTCATGAATGATTAATGGTGAATTCTAATCATGAAATTCTCACAATCCATGTGACATATTGAACTATAACCAAAATAATTCCTACTATAACTAGGATATGTATGATTCCCTCCTAGGGCCTGAGTTCAATGGGAACCTCCCTTAAGAATAATATCCAATCATAAAAACCTTAACACATGAATCCTCATCCGGAGTAAGCCCCTAATTAAAACCACAAACCATCTTGAGTAAAGAATCATTTGTTGATAAATCTATCATTATATATTCTCTAGACATACTCGTCAAGAGTAATCGCCAACTCAATCTTGTCAGTGGTCTATTCTCCCCTATGATAGAAATTAAACTACATGATCTTGGATTCCCATAAAAATTGGATACATAGAAACCCTCCTTGAGGTCCAAACCCAACACCCAAAATGAACCTTGTTCTCTAGCTTCAATATTTCTTATAGGGTTTAATAAATCTTGGTAATTTTGATCCCTTCCAGGTTCCTTGGTCAGCTTCAGCATAGGTCCCACACCAAACATTGACTTGACACCTTCCACATAGACATCATTACCAGATGATGTTAAACTATACGGTTATGTTCTTATCACATTATCTTATAAGGTATCATGTGCCCCGTTAATAGGAACCAAACAATCTGGTTACTAATAACTTTCACAGGCATATGTAGGAAGCCTATTAGATGGGTTCAATCACAAATATCAAAATAACTCTCTTTCTCCTAGATGATGATTCAATCCAGAGTTACCCACTATGTGGCTAGAAAACCACAATCATCATGACTAAAAAATATCTAATCCGTACATAAAAGGATACCATTGGTGTGGAAATTCACACATATATATATATATCCATTAATGAAGAATCTTAGATATCTACATATAATTTCATATTCAATAAATGATAATAATTTTTTAATTATAGTATAATCTATATAATACTGGGGATTTAATAAAGTATTAAAAATACATATTAAATCTTAATGAGAGTCTCGGAGTAATCAACAATTCCCCCTAAAACGGTGCGATGAGCCTGAACTCCCATCCTCTCGACTAATGTGAGTCCTCAAGATTTGTTGGCCAACCATCCTTATGGGTTTTTAGATTTAGAAAGCATGTCCCATTAGATATAGAAAATTTGGGTTTTTTCATTTCCATATACAAACCCATTAGAAACTATTTAGAAATAGTGACTCGTAAAGAGATCACATATTCTGATGAAAAAAATTGTTAATCATGTTCAGTGAAAATTGATTAGGAAATATCATAATGTCATATGCTCTATTTATCTTTCCATTTGACTGCTCATCATAAAATTTAACATTATCCAAGTTTCTTTTGATTCCTACCATTAGGTAATACAAAACTAAAAATGTTATAAACACTAATCATAATTGTAAAACATCAAAATAATTATAAATTACCATTAATATTTAGTATCATAGGTTTAATACTAGCTTATTCATGATTGTTACCCAAATGATTGGATTGTTACGTACATTTAGTCTTATCTTTATAGACATCCCTAAATATATCCTAATAAATTTATCTATTGATATTACTAAATTTTTTCCATTATAATTACCATATTTTGGTTAAAAAGATTCAATTATACCAAGTATAACGACCCAGGATTAACGTTCATTAACATTACATCATTTTTTGAATCATTTCATAAATTACCCAAAAATATGCACAAATACTATATTAGTTTACTTCCTTTAAAATCTTGGGACCATTAATAACTAGTTCACAACACATTTAATTATACTCAAACCAATTTCTACATAACTAGCCCCTACTTTTATATATCTTATTTAATGCATTTCTTTAAATCATGTGGAAGAGAAATATATGAATGAGTGATATCATATTCTTAGTGTGTGTAAAAATGAATATATATAATCATAACTTGAAAATAAGGGTATTATAAAATACACATAAAATTTGAAGAGAATACCCTACATATAAAATATCATATAAGTGATTCATGGATGAAAAAGGAAATTTCATAAGACATGAATCATTTGGTAATCAGGAGAATGGTCCACCAAAGAATAACATAAGAATAAGACATGGAATTTTTGGTAGACACATTAATATGTAATATCATTCCCTATAAATCAAGTTGCATTTTCAAAACATAACAATAATCTTCATGGGGACTACACATACTGAGTAGGACAAAACACCACCCCCAATCACATTCCTTTACATGTATGGGATCAATTTTCCCTACCTAACCATATTGGATTGGGTTTCCCCATCTCTCGGATAGGGGATCAAGATTCCAAAATTCGATAGTAGATTGAGTCTCCGTATCTTCCATAGTTGATCAAACCTAATGGCTTGATTACAATTATCATATCATGAGATATAAATATTTACAAAATGAATTAGAGGGTTATATATGTACCACCAGTAATATAATGAAAATTATACTGATATGTTCCATAATAAGATAAATCATTCATCATACCAGAACCTATGAAATTAAATTTGTTTCATTTCATCATTGAATCATAACATAACCCATGTAAAAGAATTATATTTTATAAATATTCTTCATCATAAACATAAACCATTTATATAATGAATATTAATGGTTTCCATGTTTCATATCACTAGTAAAACATAGGTTACATCAATGAAAAATTTCTTAGGAGGAAAATGATTTTGAAAGATCACTTCAAATATTTTTTAGGAAAATATACTATATGTTTTGAAAAATGACATAAAAATCATAAAACATTTATGAAAACGTTTTCATTTAAAAAACATAAAAATATTATAATATAATCCCTGAAAACTGTTTGAAAAATATTCTAAATATATCTCCTTGAAAGTACATGAAATATCATTTAATAAATATTTAAATGTTTTAAGAAAACATTGTTTCATTGGAATAAATATTTCTGAAAAAGAGAAAATAAAATGACATGAAATAGATAATATCATGAAAATAAGTATATTCATGTTACTACATTTAAAAGGACCTTATGAACTACATAAAAGAATATAGGTTCTCAATAAATCATTTTCCCCAAAAAACAATTAGAGGAAAAATTCCCTTACTAATTTGGTATCTTGGGAATCATAAAACCCATGAAACAAATATCATCCGATGGATATATAAATAGACATAAATTTTATCTATAAGATTCAAAAAATAGGTTCTTTGATAATATAAACAAAACATTAAAAAAATAATCAGTGTGTAGTTCATGTGTCCCACAAATATAAATGTGATAAAAATACCTTACTATATGGGTAAATTTAGAGTCATGAACCCATAAAATAGTATAAAAAATTAAATACTTTAATATCATTAAATAATGGAAATTAATGATAAATGATTTAATTTGTTATTATATACACCACACAAAATGATTTTGTGGTAATTATGGCATATATATCACAAGAATAAAATGTGGGATGAAATTACCTTACCTTATGTCTTGACTCTCATCGTACATATAAAAAAATCTTATATAATTATATATTTTTATTATAAATATATTGAATAAACACATTCATATATATAATAACATATATGATTTAATTATAAATATATATTACCAATTTAGTAAAATTCAATTTGAATGTTTCATGTTGGGAAATATACACCTTATTTTAATCTTGGGTTTTGACTTATTATCCTTGGTAATTTTACATAGATCATGATTTTACCATATCAATAATTTTATCCAAGAAATAAATATAATGTATTTGAATTATTTATGTATTAATTGTGATTCATAAAATATAATGGTTGAAAATAAAATACACTGTTTATGGAGAAGATAGGCCTTATGTATGCATGGATACTGTTTTCATTTTCATTTCATATTGAATGAAATGAAATTATATGATATATTATCATTGTAGAATTTTTATTATGTTATATATGAATATATATATAATATATATTCATTAAAATCATCATTATTACCATCCTTGTGAAATATATATGAAAAATGAATCGCATCCCATCATGGAGATGATAAGCCATACATATCCACAAGTGACATTATCATATCTCAAATGATTATATGGTAAAAAGGTAGATATGATATTATGATAAAATATTTATAATCATGTCACGTATATCATATATATAATAAAATAATATCATTTTCATAAAGGAAAAATGGGAAATCATCGTTTCACGAGGCGATAGACTATCATACAAATGATAATTATGATTATTAATAATTAAACAAAATTTTGTGAAAGTGAAGGTATAAATTTTTAAAATTACAACATATAAGTTTACGTGTGATACTAATGTTTTTATATAAATATTAAATGAAAATAATTTAGGGGGTTTAAGGAAGAAGTAATATAAAAATGTTTGTTTATTTCATCTTCTTTGGGAATATCCTTTTAATTTGAACAAAATGACTTTTTTTTTGATATATTTCTGCCAAATGGAAGGCTTATATGATGAATATAATGATTTTGGTAGGATATCTATGGATATGTTTACCGATATAAGGTTCTATCCAAGTGTGAATAAAATATAAGGAGTGGTTCCATTTTATAATAGAGAGGAGGGGGAACTTTTAGAAACTCCCAAAAATATTAATTTAAATCAAATATAAACACAATGAGAATACAAAAAAAAGTATTATATTTGACTATAATGTGATATATGGTTTTTGTCTCATCATGCAACAAATTTTAGTAATTTTTGTATTATATTTTAAACCTTATATTTTTTATTACCCCTTAGACAACAAATTTCAATTTTTACTATGGTAAAGGTGTATTTAATATTCAAAGGTTGTATTTTTAACATGTAATGTATAAATTAGAGTATAAATGGAAAATTTAAGATTTTTGAGATCATAATATATCTTATTTTTCTACATGTATATTTTTATATATTTAAAAAAATTAATAACATGTAATTTTCATAAATTATCATCAGTGTCAATTTCGACACTGTTCATTAAATTGAATTTAATAGAATATATACAGGAAGATAGTATTTAACTAATTCAATTAATGCACACTAAATATGTCATATTAAACCTTAATATTTCTTGATAACATTAATTATGTAAAATTATATTTATATTAATTTTTATAATATCATTTATTTGATGTTCCTATTAATTTATTAAAAACATAATCATCATTTTTTAAGAATTTACAGTAAGAATTTATTTCATAAAACTAAAAATAACTTATCATGATGAATATAAAGATTTAATATTTAAAATACATATTTATAGTGGTATTTATCTCATGTATGACCAAATATTAACAATTATATAGTTATTATAAATATGAGTATGACATCTTTAACATTTCAATAAATAAACTATAATAAGTTCCATCATCTCATCCATGTGGCATAAAAAGGATATAATTTTGAAAAAATGATGGTTTGTTTCCAAAAATACTCACGAAACGATATTAAGACAAGTTTTAGGGTAATTATATATTATTTATAATATTATTTTTACCCTTAATTAACTGATTTTTCTTTAATCATATCAATTAAAATTATGAAAGTTACTATTAATAATTACAAACAAATTAAGAAACATATTTACATTATTTGGAACCACTAATTAATAACATGGAATCAATTTCTCAAAATCCACAAACATAATTATATAAAATTAAATTAAAAATTAACTAGTTGATGAAACTCGAAAATGTGTTTTTAAAAGAGAATATGTTCAAATGATTGAAATGTTTTTATATAAAAATACAATGTAAATATGATTAAAATGAATAAATTTGATTAAATGTTAAAAATAAAAAATATAATTATACTTTCAAACCAATCATACATATAATTTGACACTATAATTTATTTATATGAAAACTATATTTTCAATTAAAAATTCAGTATTTTCACTATTCATAAAAAATGAAACTTGTTATAAAAATTCCAAAAGATCAACCAATAATTTTTATATATATATTCCAAATAAGATGTATAATTTTTCTATATATGAATCCTAAAAGTATAAAAATTATATTTATAATGGGGTTTTTGTTAAAAGGTGGTAAAATTACCTTTCAAAAAAATAGAACTTTTTAAGCACATATTTGGGTTTTCTCTTGTCTTATGCCAATAAAATATATTTAATAAATAAAAAATATATAATATAATACATATAACATATATTTTTCATTAATATAGTTCACCAATTGTAATTAATTTAATTTATTTATTCAAAATTACTTTTGGAACATAAAAAAAATCCTTGTTATTCAATTGGTATATGATTTCATTTATAATTAATTGGTAACTATGGAATTTAACATATAATCTATATATGTTCATTAATTTAGAAAATACTATTCATAACCTCTAATAAATCTTCTAGATTATATCCTATTATATTACAAAAATATATTTTTATAATATGGAGTTGTTTTGTAAAACTCAATCTTATGTGCAACAAATGATACTAATAGAACATGTATGTTTTTTAATAGAGTCCAAACATACTATTGATTATACTATAAGATAATCTACATGTTTTGTGTAGTTGAACCTAGTTATGGGGTTTTATATTAATCAATAATCACTTGGTTCTTTAATATAACTCAATCTTTATTAATAATTATGTGAAATGAAATAAATATCAAAAAGGTAAAATTAATTTAAAAAATTATTTCAAAAAATATCAGTATGTTACCAAATTATGAAATTGTTTAAAAAATTTTAGAAAAATAAATTTTTTATAGAACAACGATTTTTTCCCGAATGGAGAAACAATGTCAGATTTTAGTAAAAACATTTTATTAATTATATTAGGTTCAAAAGAGTGGAATAATGGTACCGTTACATGGATATAACATGAATAACCATAAGAGAATATAATTCATCCGATATCTTGAGAGAGATATCATAATATTCTATCAATGGAAGAATAATAATAAACAATGATTATAAATGATGAGATTGTAGCGATAACTATTACAACTTCGGTACCTTTAAAACATAATAAAAAAATATATTAACATTAAGTAAAGATTAAAATATTATGAAAATAATTATATTAATTATATAACATTTCAATGGTTATTATATAACCAATTGTAATAATATGGGTTCAAAACAAGGATTGTGTCTCCCAGAAGCCAAATAGAGATGAAATTATTTTACTCAATTGGTATCATTTGGACCATAAACCTAATGAAATAGAGATCATCAAATGGATATATGAATGAATATAAATTTAATTATTTTAAAAATATAATTCGTTCATGGGAAATAAATAAACCACCCAAAATAAACAAAGGGTGAATATGGCATAAGGCTAAGAGAAATAAAAGTTTGACTAGAAACCATATTACTATTTGAGTAACTTTTGAATCAAAAAATACATGAAATAATAAATAGAATTGATAAATTTAATATCATGAAATTATTTATATTCATGATATAACATGTCATAGGTAAATATATACTTGACAGAAGAAGAATAATTTCTGAATATACATGTATCTCATAGAAATAAATGTGTGACAATAAAATCATTACCTTAAATATAGAATTTCTTCATACATATTCAAAAAAAATGCATGATAAATATAAGTTTTTTGAATATATAAAATATATCATTATTATTATATCTTATACCCAATATAAATTATTTGCGACTATATATTGACTTTCTATTAACAACTTCATGTTAATGTTATTTTTGGGTAATATTTGCTTTGTTTTTCGTATCTATTATAAATATTTAATCTTGGTCCACTAAAATATATCAATATTTAAATATTTCTAAAATTTAAAAATTTAAATAAATAGCATATATATTCATTTTATAGATAATTATAACAATCCCAGATATATAAATATATATACAAAAAATGGAATACACCATTCATAGAGATGGTATGTCGTATGTATGCATGACCAATATTTCATTTTTCATGTCATATTGAATTATAATTAACTATACTATAAATATATATATATAATATCATTATAACAGAACATGTTTCATATATATCATATATGATAACTAAACTAAACCTTAATACATTTCATGTGATGTGTGAATGAATCCAATCGCTTTGAGGAGGCGGTAGTCCACACGTCAACAAACAAAGTTAACATATTTACCCAAAATGGAAAACATGGTGGTATGTTTTATATAATAATTATATAATCGTAAATACATCATAAAAATCACATACATATCACATAAAAATAGTTTGTTAATCATAATTTCCACAGATGATAGGTGGTAAAGTAATAACGAACAACATCGTTTTGTGAGGTGGTAGTCTGCTATACGCATGTATGATACGTTACCCATTAGTTTATGTGTGTATAAATTTAGGAATAATCCTTATAATTTAAAAATTATATTTATATTTATAATAGTTATTTTATTATATTATCCTAGATCAATACTATTTTAGAGGGTTGATAATGAAAAAAAAGGTCTTCTGGAAAGATGTTACCTCTTCATGGGGTAACTCATACTGGTTTGTAGAAAAGGGATTAATTGATTGTATTTATTCACAGAAAGTAGATTACAGGATGGGTTTAAAGATTTTATGAGGTTATTTTTTTGTTTCTAATGAAACAAATTGATTTATTAGCTTGAATAAGTGATAGGGATGAGTTCCTTTTAATAGTGGATGAGGTGTGGCATTCTAGTAATTTTTTGAATAGGTAATTCCTTCCCCGTGTTTCGAATGTCTAGTGGCTATAATAATGGTCCAAGATTGACAAAATATATTATAGGGTCAAAATAGGAACACAAAATGGATTTTTGAGAAGTTCACATGTCATTTTGGTCCTTAAGAATAAGGTGTTGTTCTTTTTAAGGTGTTATTTCTCCTATTCACTGTAATTAATTTTAATCAATTTCACCAATCTTTTTTGTCAGAAAATAATTTAAAATATGAGAAATTATAAATTATGATTCCAAAAATGGAATTTATTTTTCAAAATTCATATCATATTAGGGATAAAAATTAATTTTAAGTTACTCTCTTAGATCAGATGATAAAGTGTGTTTTTAAAGATAAAATGATACAACGTTTAGATTGTTTTTATATATAATTTCAAACTGAAGTAGATTCAAATGATATAAAATGGAATAATTTAAAAAAAATTATAAATAATTTTGTTTAAAATTCATGTTATAATTTTATTATATCAAAAAATTATACAAAATATCATTTTTGAATAAAAATTCTGTTTTTTCACTATTAATCAAAAAATGAAGCATATCAGAAAAATAAAAAGATCACCCAATGTAAATCATGATATTATGTCTCAAAAAATGAATTTTCTTTTATCAAATAAAAATTATTAATATGTGAAGCATCATATTTAATATGTATTCATCATAAAATTGCGAAAAAATTACCTTATAGAAAAATTCATATTTTTGTTCATTAAGATGGATTTATTATTATCTTATGCCGATGAAATATATTTGATATGTATCAAAAAAAATTAATTTTGAATTTTTAATTTTTCAAAAACATTAATAAAAATTATTTTGATTAAATTATTGAGGTAAAATTGTTATTGTATATAAAAAAAAGTTTTCTCAAAAAATAAATTTCATTATTTTCAAATAATTCATTTATTGAGTTTTACTAATTGAAAAAAATGATACATTTAACATATATGTGTAAAGCATATATTCGAAATTTAGTTATTCATATTTGTAAATTCCATTATATGACAGGTTGTAGCTATATTATTATTTTTATGTTGAAGTTGGGTAAAAGATGACCTTGTATGTTATGAAATGTATCAAAGGAAAACTAAATTGTGTGTAGAAATATACAAATATAGTGTTGTGTGTATCAAAAGTTAATCTAAGTGTTGTGTATAGTGGAAAGTTAACATAATGTTGCATATAATTCAAGATAGACATAGATCATTCATATAACAAAAGCTATATTTAGTGTCATGTGAGAAAAATTTATTTTATTAATTCTTTAATAATATTTTAAAAAATATCAGGGTGCGGCACAATGTTTTTTGTTGTACAAAAAAAATTTGGACTATGTTCTTCACTTCCCAATATTAGAGGATCCTTAACCGACCAATGTGTTTGTTGAATGGTGTTCATGAAGACTATGACCATTTTTTCACCACTTTAAAGAAACAAAGGATCGAGTATGATGATACAAAATCATTCATTATACCATAATGCTTGAGATTCATCTACCATACATTTTTTATTCCATTTTCATTATTCTACCATAATATTACTACCACCACTATATAATTTATACCAATTTGACCTACAATAGTTTTCTCAAAATACCATGAGTTGTTTCCATGGATTTCTTCCTACATAATCTCACACCCTTCATCACATTCTGCTTCAACATTTATTTTTCTACCATTTTCTAGCTAGATACACTTCCATACCTACTACTGCTAATTTATACTATCACTACATGATTCTATCAACCAATTCATTATTTCTATTGTTTTGGTGAGTTCTTTTTCTTCAGTATACACTATATTAACACTAAAACAGTTACTAGGTATGTGTTTATTGAGTTCTATCTCTATGAACAGTACTACCATTAAAATATTGTACTAGAAATATTCTCTGTCATAAAACATCTACAATTACTTCTTCTTCATGTTCCTTACTACTGTCACCACTTGACACCACTATGAAACACACCCAATAAATCTATTTGCACCGCTATGAGAGTATGATATCCATTCCATTTCACCACTGTTGATTAGAGGAAACATATAAATAGTGTTAAAACCCTTAATTTATATGATTTATTTATTGGTCGATGTGCATGAAAAAACAAGGATGGTAATACAACATCTAATTACACTGTTACAAAATATATAAAATCATTTTGATTTATTAAAGACATATTCGAGGGTTTACACACTTGTGTTAATTCTTAGTATGAAATTTAACCCTAATGTTTTTGAGTGAAAATAATATCTAATGAAGATTAAATTTAAATAAAATATGTAATATGTTATTTTTTTAAAAAGGATGAGGGATGATTGAATCTAAGTATGGTCACAGGTGATGATATGGAAATATGGGTATGATAAAATCTATGTTGTCCCTCTTTGATAGATAAATTAATTAGAGATATAAACATGAAATAAAAAAAGGAAAATATGATTTGATTGAAATAGATATAAATTCAAGGATTATAAAATAAAAATTTGGGATCCAAGGGTTGGGATATGGGGACATATTTTTTTATAATTACATATATGATGCTATGGTGAAATGGGAATAGCCAGTTGATTTATAAATATCACTATAGGGGTTTTTTTATTTCATGATGTAGTTTAGTTTCCTTAGATTAATATTACTCAAATTGTTGTTTTCCTAATTTTCTCTCACATACACATCTCTCTCCCTATGTAACACTCCTTTTCTTATCAGGATCACTTTTATTCAGTTTTATGAGTTACTGATTGAAGTAAAATCTTATAGGATTAATATGGTGCTGAACACAACTACATGTTGGATTTATTAGTTAGGTTAATTGGAATATTATTTTCTTTGATCTTAATCCTCTATACTATTATTTAATTATTATCCTATTCATATAAATATATTCTCCCTTGTTTGGGGTACTAGATATTTAGAGTTAATACCTATTTTTGGGGGCAATATAAATTCACAAATAGGGTATAAAAACATGTTCAATCACACTATTGAGTTTGAACATTTTTTTATAGGTTGAGTGTGAATCCCCGTTTATTATATAAGAAAAATAGAACCTACTTTGAGAGATAAGAAAGAGTAATCCAATTAAAACTTTAGATGCAATAGTGCCATTATGTAACCTAAAATAAATGTCTAAAATGGTCCTCAAAGTCAATACCCCTTTAGGATGGAGTGTGGGCATAATTAGAAATAAATTTGGGTAATAGAGCTTCTATCTAGATGACATTATTTTTAGAATTCCATTTCATGTTTAATCAATAATAATTTATTTCTGTTACATTTATATGTTTTTTAGTTGTCATTAGAATTATCATATCATGTTCCATTATTTCTTTAATATAATAAAATTACAAAAATAAAAAAAGTCAATTAGGTATCAAGTTCGATTGACAAAATAGTTTCTCATGTGAGATGAACCTTGTCAGCCGCATTTCTATACCAGGAAAATATTGTATCTTTTTCAATACAATATGAGTGTAATCTAAAAAATATGGCACCTTGTTTGGAGAGATGAGTAGTTATTTCTCTCACTATTTCTAATCACACATAGTGGAAAACATTCATGGTGTTCAAAAAAGAAACTTCCATGATGATGAATTTAAATTACATTTATTCTCTATTAATTGATTACTCGTAGGTGTAATAAAATGAAAAAATGGTTCCAAAAGATATAGAATCCATGTTGTAAAATATTATAGATCAAATACATACCTTTTTGATAAAAATAGAATGGTTTACTTATCATGTTTTTGGATCACATGAGTATAAGTATGAGTAAAAAGATATGAAGATACACCATAATTATAACCAATGGTGGAAGAGATTTCCCAACTCATTTTTGAAATTCAAGAACCTATAGAGGCCAATATAAAAATACATCAAGACCCATTCCACCCCTCCCATACATCACTAGAGGTAATAAAGAACAATATTTTTGTACTAATATACAATGGAGGTCAAAAATAATTTGACCCATTTTGGAGTCAATATAAAATGAGAAAAGATTGCCTCATCCTCAAAGATAAATAATTAGCACTTTTTGTATCTAACTATTGAATTGGAGGTATAAGAAACCACACATGTCATGTAGTTTGAGGAATTGTTGGAGGAACCTTACTATCTTCTCCAATCTATTTCGGTAAAACTCCACGATGGGTATTCTAATTAAGAAGAAATTAAAATAAAAGTAACATAAGGAGTTGATCTTATCATCAAGGTATTCTTATATAATTTTTTTGAGACTGTATTGCGTGTCACATCTCTTTCGTTTATTTTTCTATATTATGAAAGCCAATTAAATTTCCTAAATAAAGAAGTTGAAAATGAATATTAACATAACTAGGAACCCCTAGAGACCCCAAAAAAGTTGAATATTTATTAGAGGGTGAATGTGCTGAAATAAAAACCACATTTCCTATGTAAAATAGTATAAAATCTTATTATATTAATGGAGAATATTTTAATATTGATTCCTTATTTTTTATGAAATTATAATTACACTCTATCCTTCCCATGTATTATTCTAATGACGCATCATACCTTAAAAATACTATAAAATAATGAATAGGTTTTAGAGTGTAAGTAGAAATAGATGCTCCATTTATTTTCCTACCTCCACCATGCAAGGCATATCTCATTATTAATGGAGTGTTTATGGTGTACTCTATCAATGGATTTATCATCATCAATTATTAAGGAATTAAAGGAAGGATAAATTATTATTACATAAAAGCATCAATTTCCACCCATCCTTAAATTTGTGATAACTACGCATACATCCCATGTGAATGTAGTGAAACCGTATGTACCACAGGTGTTTAAAAACAATATTTATCATTCTTTTATATTTTTCTATTTGTATTATATGAATTTAGTTTTTGATTTAAATTTTTGGAATTATTAAAACATATATATGATGATTTGGGTAAACCCACACTTCCACCATTAATCATTTTGAGATTACTTTTCAATGGACATTGTTATTTGATGAGTGATTTTAATTCAGAGGTCTGTGATAATGATGGAATAATGAAGTCCCCTACAACATCATTGGGAACAAGGAAGATAACTATAGCAACATTGCTATGGTATTTCACTATTATAGTCATTATCATTTAACACCATTTAATTTTGTTTTTTAAAAACAATTTTGACATTTAAAGAATAATTTTCTTGGCCACACACAAATTTTATACGGTAGTTGAGTTAATTATGGGACACAATTTTATTATAAATCCCATGAAGGAATGTTTTAAAAATATAAATTGTTGAAACAAAATGAGTAATGTGAGGAATTTTATGACTAGAGGAATGTATTGGATGTTATTATAATCAACTACGATTTTATGGAAAATATTTATTCATGTAAATGAAATTTCAATATAATTTTTATACATTGATTATTTTTAAATTAATGTTGATTTAGTTTATACTATTATTACATTAGATGAGTGATTGTCTAATTTTATATTATTTTACCATGAGTATTTCCAAAATAAGTATATACCATTTCTATGTTGAGAATAATTATTAAGTGATCTTGTTGAATTACACCTACTATAAATTTAATTGGATATTTAGATGTATATTACTACATGGAGTGACATTTAATATGATTAAGTCATATTCATTTATTTATCCCTTATTATTTGTACATCCTTTTTCCATATTTCTAGTTTATCTCAAATAATTCATGAATTAGCATTCAATTATTGATCCAAATTACAATTCAATAGTTCCCATTTTCATCCTAAACAAATATATTATAGGATATTTTAATGATGATGTGTTGGAGTGAGGAATGTAATGGTTGAAAGGATACATTACATTAAAAGAAATAAAAGTGGGGTTACAGTTTTTGGAATTTCTAATGTTTCAGGCTCATTTATCATATTTTTTTCTACCCCTATTTAAAATGATGGAAAATAAAATGAATAAAATGGTTAATAACTTGGGAGAATAAGAAATCTAAATTACTAAAATGATGATTTTATCATGTGGTTATGGTTGATATATTTTAGACGAGTGATAAGTATATCATTCAAGAAATAATAAAATCTATAATACATAGGATTTAAAAAAAGAATAAAAATAAAAAAAAATCATGTCTGTGTGGTTCATTAATAGATGTTTCACTATTCATAATCTTTAATTTGAGATTTTTAAAAGGGTATTTTCAATTTTATCTGTATATTTCAACAATACCATTCTTTTGATATGATTCATTATGATATAGAGTAATCCTATTCTTTCATCCTTAATTTCCAAATCATTATTACACTCCATCGCAAAGCCTAAAAGTAATTAAAAAAGTAGTTTCATGTCTTCCTAATATAATGAGAATTTTTGATTTAAAAAGTATAGAATATATGTCTTTTACAATACTATATGAGGTGCATGTGTTCATGTTTCAAGAATAACCCTAATTCAAATTTTAACCTTGATTTATGAGAGTAACTATTTTACTATGAGGTAATACACAACATAATTTTTTTAATTATATTGAATTAACAATTTTTAAAGAAATGAAGGAGAGTATCCATGTAATTTACACAGGAGAAAGTAAAAATTCATGGATTTATTGGTTTTTTTGAATGTTGTTATGTTTCATTAATACTCTATATGATTATTAAAATATTTATTTTTCTATTGATAATTATTTGATTTTATTACATTAAAATTTGAATATTGGTAGGAAATAGTTTCTTCTTTTGGTTCAATATTGATGTTTTTTTCTTGAGGAAAAACAAGATTTCAAGTATAGGGATATTTGATGGTCATAAAATTTACTTGCAAAAAATTGAAATTAAATAATTGATTTATTCATTTTATTGTATAATATCAAGGTTATTTAATGTTTTATTCTTGTTTTTGTTACATAGATTTTTGTAATATTTATCTGGAAAAAAATATAATATTAAAATTAGTTAAAGTGTTCTTAAATTCAAAATAATGTTTCATCATTGAATTTTGTTTTATGAAATTATATTTAATACATGAAAATATATAGCCTCTATTCAACATTTTCCAAAGGTGGAAGAGCTCAATATGACCATTATGAAAGTGAAAATGTGATGATGATTAATCTTTTTATTATTGGGTCATAGGGGAGTAACCTTGGGCCATGAATTATTATGGTATAAATTCCATGTTAATATCACAGTTGAGATGCTTCCACCACCATCTCTTGTTGCCACGATCATTTTACTACCATTAGAATACTACTACCACCACCATGACTTCTAAAATCAATTACTTATACCGTTCAATCATATGATGGAGAAATATTTCCATGTATAACTACTTATATTGGCTCTCTTCCATCATCCCTTGTTTCTTTTACTTTCTAAGTGCTACCATCGGTATTCGACCGCCACAACCAAGCATCATTCAATGGATCTGTGCTACCACTATAAGATTTCATTGTCTCGACCACCAGTGCTATTCTTTCCCCAACATCGACAACAATCACATATTCTAATACTGGGATATACTAATATCAATATTATTTAGTGTCTCACAATTTATTCATCTATTAATAATTCCACTCAGTTATTCTACTGTGACCCCTTGTATCGTTGAGATAAGCTATGATCATTCCACAACATCAACTACCTTTTCTACCATCAGTTACCGACATAATTCACCTAATCCCACCACCATGAAACCCATGTAGAACTCATATTCCACTTCTAATAGATCTTGATATCAACTCTATTTCCACACTATAATCTCAGACACCTATTACAATGACTTTGAAAAGGAATGAAGCCCATGATACATTCTAGAGAAAAAGTGAATGCATGAACAATGAGGAGAATGAAATTACTTTCTAAATTATGTGAAAATTTGACAAATTATTTTAAATGTAAAGAAACATTATATTGTTTTTAGTTACTAAAATGAATGTTTAGATCATGACATCACTTCCATGTATGTATGTTCCAACATGATCAATGGACGTTCAATCTCAGATGCCATATGGAATATAGAATGTTTCTAAACGAATAAAAGAATTTTGAATATAGATATGGGTAAATTTGGATATATGAAAATATGGTACGATAAATGCCATGTTAACTCTTTTTTATTGAAAAAATATCAGGAGATATTAATATGTAATGAAGAGATAAATCATGGTATGAATATAAATAGTCTGAAATTTATGGATTTGAGGGAGAATCTTTTGGATCCATAGGTAGGACTATGAAAACATATTTTTCACATAAATACATAGAAGATGTCACTATGAGTAGTAAGAATTTATTTAAATAAGAATTCTCATTAGAATTTTTTTTATTTTTTATTGTAGTTCAATTTCCTTAACTAAATGTAATTCATATTTATGTTTTATTTTAATTCTCTCACTCTCTCTCTCTTTATCCCTTTCCCATCCTCTATTTCTCTATCCTAAATTCCTATATATATTATTATTACTAAGTCAATCATGGATTATCTTAGGGGTGTAATGTTGTGTTGATCTCAAGTCCACATTTAAAATATATTTAATGATATTTTAATATGATTTGTAGAGTGGGTAATCATTGATGTGGTTATATAAGGGTTAGCTTATTATTATATACCCACTACCCCTCAATAGAAGAGGTGTATATGTGATTTATATGTGGATTAATGAGTGAACTATATGTTCTAAACTATGGTATGAAATTTGGTTCACATATTTGATGGAGTGTGTACAATTTTTTGACATAAAACAAGATAATGAAGGTTCTCTATGGATAAAAATCTTGAGGTATTTTTATTTCTTCTCTTCCTAGAAGTCATTCTATTACTTTATATAGGAATGTTTTGTTTTGTTTTGTATTCATATTCTGACCACAACCTATATTTTTGGAATAAATAAAAAAAGTATAAAAATATACAAAAATTTGGTTTATATAGAGAATCTGAACAACTGAAAAGATTTTAATTTGAGATAACCCTAAGAAGACACTATATTTCACTAAAAATATTATAGGGTTTTTACCATAAAAATGCTTCTGTCATAATGAATACCATCTATAGAAAAATTTATAATGAGAGTGGATGATTATCATATTGGAAAATATTCTTTGGTATTTCCCCGAGACACTGGTGGAGAGTGATATCATAACCTAGCCTTGGTTGAGTTCTCAAGGAACAATAGTTTAAAGAATTATATTCAAATAAAACATTCCGTGGATAACTATGGAGAGCCAGGTTTTCACCTATTTTTATGAACAAGGCTGGAGAGATAGCAGTTGTGGGGCTATGTATTATGTACTAGACATCTGAGAGATTATAGAAGATTCAGAACAGTTTGATCACAAATAAATGTGTAGAGAAGAATTACGACAATCGTAAGTGGTTTCGTATATAGTTTTCTATTATAGATTATGGTTTTCTAATACTAACACTTTATTTATCCCAATAACATTCGATAAATCATGGGAATATTTCACCACACTATGGTGTACCCTTCAGGTTCTCCAAACTGATTGAAATAATGGTCTATCATCAAGATATTATATATTGATATCTTGTTATACATGATGTGTTTAATTTTAGACATCATTGTAGGTATACTAACAAACTTACATATTTAATAGAATGTGAATATTTTTATCTAGGGCCTAATTAATTGCACATAGAAGCCCACATTTTAATGATGAATCATAGGTTTAATTTTTTAGGTGAGATGAAAATACCACTTGTTAGGATTATAAGGAATCCTATACAGATAGAGTAGAAGAATAAATAGATGTTGGATATTAATTGGTCTTAATAGACTATGTTGTTTAAGTTGAACTATTAGGGATCTTTTTTACAAGTACATGTCCATATTGGGGATGAATTGAAACATCCTTTATTATTTTGATGAATGAAATTTTTATTCTTTTGAATAACATAATTCCACAGATATTTTTTCTATGGTATGGGTTTTTATATTAAAAATAATTTCAATAAAAGGTCATGTAATCATTTGTTATAGTTATTAGAGGAGGTTTTTCCTTATAGATGTAGTATATACTCTACCAGATCGATTGTGGGATCCACTGATCTACTAGAGGATCAGATGTAGCTTTGTAGAAACTTTTAATCCCCATTGACGAGCCAGTGTGGTGTCATTATCCCATTAGTGATTATGTGAGAACCCTAGTTTTCCTTCAAAAACCATTAGCTATTTGGTGAGGCCCACTAGAATTATGGATTATATTGTCTTGGAGGGCATTAAATTCCCATCATTGATGTTAATATCACCCATTTTGAGATATTCTAAACACCAAATTCCAACCGTAAGCCCCTGTTTTGAACTATAGACCACTCTTTATGATCCTTGAGCTATTGTATTCAATTACCCTTGGTTCATCATGGTTGGATCTATCCTATTATGTTAATAATTGTTATTATTTATAGATATACACTAAATTAATATTTCCATTTTAAATTACTATGGAACATATGATGGATTTATTTTTTCTATACGGATCCAATGTTGGAATACTTACTTCATATAATGAGAAAAAATATTACTTTTTTATGATGCCTATTGATCATATCAATATCCACCATCAACATTGAATGACATAAATTTATGTTTTTATGAATAATTTTCCAATACTATCTTCTTATTACCCTTCTTGATTATGATTTTTTGATATAATTATAATACATTGATGAACCAATGGTATATTGGTGGTGTTTTGAATGTGATAAAATACTCTTGTGACCATATCATAATCCTTCATTAAAAGTGGATGTTTCTGGGTATAATTCCGTTTATTCATCATCTCAAGACTCTGTTATTATAAAATATGAACTGGGACATCATATCTAAATATTGTTTTATATTGGACCAATATCATTTAATAGACATATTATTATATTATAGAAATAATAAAAAAACTCACAATCTATTCTTGAATCAAAAATAAATCTGGTGAATTAATTTCATATTCTTCAGTATATGTAAGAACTAGTTCTATTGAAAAAAATCCATAATGTATATAGTTTTCAAACTATATTATTGACATATATCCTCATTAGGTCTTTTTTTAAACATCTTTCTTGATAAACCAGAATCTAGGATAGGCATCCTAGACATATGTTTTAGTTATCCATGTTTTTTAAAACTTGTTTATCTTTAATCCTTTGACAAACATTGTAATTATTTATCAATAAGCTTATGGTAATAAGTTCTATAAATTTTTACAACCTTTCATCCAAATTTTTCAATGAATTAGTATTGTGATTCCATTTAATGTTGACCATTAATGGTGGTGATTTCTGTGTGTGTGTGTGTGTATGTGATACACATATTTTATTATTTATTCAATGAGTATTTCTAGTGGGTCTTGTCACAATACTTACTATTGATCAAATTTTTTTATAAATTTCCACAGTTTTCTCAGGATGAAAGTATATGAATTTCTATATCATGATACTCTATATATTCTTAATTTACCATGCCTTGTAATATTTTCTTTGTAATCATAATAGGTGTACCATTATGATATAATTAACACTCAGAGGGGGGATTATGCATGAAATACATTGAGGAGGATGATAGAGATATAAACATGGTAGGTGAATACGGACATTGATTTGTAATCCATGAAAATAACATGGTCACTCGATTCCTTGAGGATAATGAGTAACAAATTCATTATTATCCTTGGATCCTATCCATAAAATCAATGGCTTGAGTTTTTTAAGTAACATGTTCCCCGTGCATGTGTCTATTTGTTGATCACTTATATAATCAAATACTTATCCTTCTTAAATTGTGTCGAGTAAGGTATAGTTAGTGCTAATGGTGTCTTCTTTAGAATATGTGTTGTAACGACCTATACCATGAATGCCTAAAGTATATGTCTATGACTAAAACATTGGAATGATTAAAAATAATCATGTCCAGAAGGACCAAATAGAATTTTAATACTGATAAACTAAATATATATATGAGTCTTGTATTACAAATGAAAACACTAATCACAATATAATTATGTTTTTCAACTATAACATTATTCAAACTAATATAAACTTAGATATCTTTTATATTATGCTTCTTGTATTCATGGTAAAATAAAAAAAGATGGATGAGATAAAATTCTTAGTAAGGGTAAAGTATAGAGGAATTTAAAATGACTGAATGAGAAAAATAATTATGGAATAGAAAATAACTCACCACACATACTATGTAATCAATAAATTGAAGAAGAAGTTCTTAATCAATATTGAAAGGTAAAAACTGGAAACACAGTCTATTAAAATAACTATACAATGAAAATTCAATATGTAATGGTAAGAAATTGAAAAAGCATTACATTTAATCTCTGAACTAAAAATGAAATGTATCAATTGATATGTTTATGTGAGATCTCTTGGATGATAAATACCTTAATATAAATGATGAAATTTTTAATTACAAGAAACCATATCTCATAGGTATATCAAACCATTATAATTATGAATTTTCACAAAATCGAATAACATATCAATTATAAATCCATATAATTTGAGAAATTAATTCATCTCATGAGACTACCGATGCACGGTGGTGCTATCTATATTTGGGACCCACCCATGTCATACCTATCCAAATCGTTACTCATATATTGAAAATAGATTTTATAAATGTTCTTTCTCAAATATCAATATGTATTAGATGATCCAGATTAATCTATATTTCCCCAAATAATCAAATAACATCAATATTAAACACTATCGGAATAATGGTATACAATTCATGAAAATAATCATTTCCACGAAACCTTATTTTGATATATAGTGTATATTAAATGTCAAAAGATCATTGGAAAATGAATATTTCTAATATACTAAAAGGAATCATGGAAATGAATGTGAATATTATCCTTGGTAAAAAAATCATATAGTATCAAAAGGAAAAATAATTATTGTATTAATATAACATATCCCATTTGAATTATATAAAAAGTTTTGTTCTCATTGATGAATCGAAATACTATAAAAGATATCCTAAAAACATTGTTGAGAATAATATAATTTTTTTAAAAAAATATTTTGAAAATATTTTTACTTGTAAATATATTTTAAAAAAAATTACTTAAAAATAAATCTTTTAAACATGAAAAAGAAGCTTGAAATAAAATATGGCTGGTAAATTAGTAAATTCTATAAGAGTAAAAAACATTCTTTTTTACGGAAAATGGATAGAAAATTAACATATTCAAGAAGAGACAAAAAGATTCCTTTAAAAACATGTGTAAAAGGCAAAGGGGTAAAAATTTATTTAATAACTAATTTTTAAAATGTTAAAAAACTTTTTGAATTTTTTTTTGTTAAATAAGGGTTATATATGAAAATTTGTTCTCTAACTAAAGAGAGGAATGAAATTGGGTTTTCTGAGAAACATTTTCTAAATCATTTTAAGTACCAAAGAGTGGAAAATGGTACTATTTTTTTGATGGATCTAATTAATAACCCAAGGAAAATAAAATAAAAGTGTTTTTTAGAAAATTATCAAATAATTTCCAGTGATGGAAGTTCATGGGTATACAATCCTAACCAAAATGGGATTTTAATGTAATCCCATAAACAAATTATGACGATGAACAGAGAGTTAATCAATAAGTAGATTATGTGTATGAATTTTAATTCCACAAGAGGTAGTGGAAATACATCAATAGTTAGTAAAATTAATTATAAAAATAATAATATATTATTAACAATAATGAGGTAGTGTTATACAATAATGAAATGAAACTAGGTTATGAAATTAATTTCCACATTGTAAATTTTATCTCAAAACCACTTAGATGAAATAATTCAAATTAAAACTCAAAATATTTCTATGAATGAATGAATCATGATATTATATAATAAAATGGAAGTATGTACACCGTATATAAGAAATTCAGTGAAAAAAAATTATGTAATTATTTCAAGAGAAAATTAACAACCCTAGAAGGAAGAGATATTAAAAAGATAAACATTAAAAATGGTATCGAGGAGAATAATATTTAAACATTCCAGACTACCCCAAACCACAATTAAACAACTGATTCCTAATATACATGAATGAATAACATTTATCTAATCTAATAATATCATTATAATAAATATATTCATGATATTACATGTCTATGGTTAGTATATACCCCATATAAAAAATGTGGTTTATAACAACAAATAAGTATTACTGAGATTTTAATTGGGATAAAACCCGTTAAATTGTGTTTATTTTTTGTGTTAATGAAATTTAACCTATTATATAATGATTTTAATAGTGTTTATAACTTATAAAATAACATTATTCTTGTTTATATTATATTTTATAACTTTTTATTACAATATTTTATTATTTTCAAAATTTGGACTGTCGGTTGCCCAGTCTTTTAAGTATGTTTTGACTTGTTACATGTTGGTATTGTTATGTGAATCGGGGTTTCATTATCTCTTGAATGTAAAAACTGATTTTATTTTTCTATATATTAGGTATATATCTATATAAAATAAGCCATAATGTTTAGAGATAATAAATGAAATGTACAGTTCATTGAGAATGTAAGCCCTACGTACAAATGATCAATAATTTCATTTATTTGTCGTATTAAACTAATGAAATGAAATTTATATATATTAATATAATAATTATATTATCATATTTATCCAATATATGTTACATAGGTTTGTCAAATCTGTCCATCATATGTTCCATGTATTATGTGAATGAGTCACAATACTCTAAGGGGTATTAGCACAGACTTCAAAAAACGATGTTATCATATTTAAACATAATTGAAATCATAACAATATATGTTATAAATAAATTATAGATGCATAATGAAATTATAAATACTATATATATCATATATAAATATATTTTCCATCATAATTCCCAAGTTATGATAGTTTAAATTGTATAAACGAACAATTTCATTTTGTTAGGTGGTAGTTCACTGTACACATAAATGGTAAGTTCATAAGCAATTAGATGGAAATGTGTATAATTGTGGGTAGAACCCATAATTTAACAACATCTAATTATTTTTTGTATATCGGTGTTGTTTTATAAACATTTCAAAAGAATAAATGAAATAGTGGATAAAAAATAAAACTAAATATCTTAAGGAAAGATGTTACCTCTTAATCGGGTAACTCCTTTTGGATTGAATCAAAGGGATTCCATGTATATATTAATCCAAAAGTTGAGGTTTATTGGTTGTTTTATGGATTATTATAATTTTTTATATATATATTGGTCAATTAAAAGTTTCTTGAGAGGTGCGAGGAAGTTGTAGGTTTGAGTTTCATTCTATAGTGGAGGAGTGACAATCGTGATAATATTGGAAAGGAGAGTTCCACCCACATTTTCCAATTAAATGTAGCTCTGATAATGGATACAATTATATAAAATGGAGTATATGGTCTATATAATGATATATAATGAATTTTGTACATGTTTATAGGACATTTTGGTTGTTATGATTAAGGATTAGTCCCTTTTGCATTATTTCACTTTAGTCATCGTAATTAATTATAATTAATATCAATATTAAATTTAGTAAAAAATATGTTGAAATTATAAATAAATATATATAATTATAATTCTAAATATGGAATCAATTATTCAAAATTCCTATCCTAGAAGTCTCTGAAATAAATTTTAATAAAATCATTAAGATAGGATGACTATTTTGGTTTTTAAAGAAAAGACATTGTATTGTTTTCTAGGTTTTTATATCCAATTTCAATGTGAAATATATTCAAAAAAAACATAAATGTATTATTTAATTGAAATACTGTCTTTTTAAAATTTTAAATTGTAACATCCCATTACACTTATATAAGGTACATTTTTGAACCTATCACGGTTTTTCTTTTTTATTGTCTTGGTACGGCTGAGAAGGGAATGTAAGGATATCTGTAATTGTGATGTAAGAGATTTTATGGATCTTCTGGCACCCAACCTGCTGTTTCATTAGCCTACCAAAACATTACACACCTTGTAATATGGTTACATGATTTGTAACTCATAAATGAAATTAAATTCACTTTTTTATCACAATTCGACATATTTCACAACGGCTATAAGAATTTACAATCAAATGATGTTTAATGAGGCCACACGTCATGTAAAGTATTAATTATGGGTTTTATGTTGGCATGTCGGCTGAAATTTCTATGTAATATTCATTTAGAACCCTTGATATCGACAAAGATCTACACCCTGGTGAATTTTGGATCCCTCAAAACCCTATGGGTCTTTTCATTCGGAGATTGATCCTCATTCTGATCATTCATCGTTGGTTTTGGTGCAGTGGGTGTATGTTCTTGGGGACTATGGATTTACTCGTTTCTACTCACCCACATTTTCTAAATATAATATATCGTAATATGTGGAATTTTTATGGGTTTTTAGGTTATTGGGTTTCATTATTGGTGGATCCAATTATGGGTGTGTGCAATATGAGTATTGAGGTAGGTGGTCCCTTCTATATCCTATGTTTGGAAAAGCATAGTATTCCATTTGTTAAATTTATTTACAAATATATTGATAGTAAATTGGAAAAATTGTTTGTGTGTGTTGGAAAGTTATTTTGATTAAGTGTTTCTTTTCCTTTGTTTTTGATCAATGTAATGAAAATGGGGATATTAAAAGAATTTCCTTATTTTTTTAAAAGAAGAGGGTATGACAACTCTATTAAAATTTTAATTGCAGAAATGATTTTAAAATGGTTAATGAAAAAATTGAGTCAATTGTGAAAATTAACACATAGGTTACCTTGGGTACAAGGTGGATGTTTTATCTTTTGGACAACCTTTATTGTGAAGGTTCACATTCTGTGTGTTCCTCTTTTCCTAGAGTGTAGATTATTTTCTATACTTACATATATCATATTGGGGGTTTCACATGTTGGGGTGCATCCTTGGTCCTATAGTGTACATAATTAGCTTTAGGAAACATAGTGAATTGTTCATAGATTTTTGGGTACAAGTAGTCTTCTTCTTGAGCTATTTTTTTCCTTGGTGTTGTAGTACAAATGCTCTTACCATTTCTTATAATTATTGAAATTTTTTCCTCTATATGTGTGTTGATTCTTGTAAAAGATGATAGGAAAAATGTGATTAGAATATTATATTCATAATTTTTTTAGAATTGTGTAAAAAGGGAAATGTTTTCCATGTTTTCTATAAAATTTATTTAATTCTTATCATACTATTTTTTATTTGAAATGATAATATGGTTATTTTTTTTACCATGATTTGTTATTGATTACTTGGGTGGGATCATACTGAGCCTATTAGATCACAGCTCGTTCATGAATTTGGTGATATGTAGAACACTGTATGTCTTTCGATGGAGGTAAAGGTAAGTAGCTATAGTGAGACAGTGGGTTTTGTGTCCTCTAAGTTGAGTAGATGGTGGGAAGTTTCCTTGCTATCATGTTGATTTGTTGATTGTTTCATTTTCATTTGCAGTTGGACGTGTCTCTTTTAGTTTGTAGCTACATTAGGGGTTCTTTTGATACCATTGTCTTATTTTAGTAATGTAATCTATATAGATCATTCTTATTCTATTTCATTCGTCTTTGAGTAGGTATATATTTCTATGTAATTCATTTAGATTTGGTGAAATAATTATTTTTTGGTGTTGTTCAATCCATGGTTTCTTGTTTCTAGACTCTGGGGATCTGGAAATCCCTTCAAGTATGTAACAGATTAGGTCGCATGCTAGGTTTGAGTGTAACCCATGTTGGTTCACCATAATGTTGAATTTGAGGAGGTATACCCTCAAGGGTCCTTGTATTGGGCCATCTGTTATTCTTGATATAGGATTGTTGGGAATTGAGAGGCTTGTTTCGATAAGTTACATATCAATTATTGTCTTGATGAGAGTCGTGTTTCAAGGGGATTTGGGATATGTTTCACTAATGTTGGTTTTTTATATAAATATATGTTTCTAAAAATGATATTTCTAGTTTAAAATAACATTTAATTTATTTTTATATAATTCCTCATATTTTGATGTGATGTGGTATGCCTTTGAGAAATTTTACAGGAGTCCATCAGGAGGGATTATCTGATGCTCCTCAAGGGAATCCACCAACAGTTCAAAATCTCATCGAGACTATAGTACATGTAGTTTGGGGTGCTTATCAGAACATATCATGAGTTCAGAAAGCATTTGTTAAGGTATAGAGAGGAACTGGATGAGAGATAAATCAATCACAATAATTCTTGAATTAGAATCCATCATCCTTTAATGGTACAAATAAAACTCAATATGTGGAGGACTAGCTTGATAGGATCGATAAAATCATAAACATTATTGGAAAACATGTAAATATTAAAGTGAAAGGTTCAACATTCATGCTAGTGGGTTCTGGTAAGAGATGTTGGGATTCCATAGTCCTGAAAGATAGACACATGCACTTGGATTGTAAGGGTTTACAACACCTATTCCATTAATAGTTTTCCGATCATCTTTGATGCTGGAAAAATATATGTAGTTACTCTATATACATTAGAGAGATTGTTCAGTGTCAAAAAACACCAACCAGTTTGTAGAGCTTGTATATTTTTCTCCAGACATGGTATAGAATGAAAAATCAATGACTCAATATAACTTATAGGGTTTTCAACTGGATATCAAATCGCATGTATTTATGTAAAACAATTATATCTATATAGAGATTGTAGACAATATATAAAGGAAGAAATGAATATGGTAGGCATGGTTGTATTTCGAACCTATTTTTTTATCGAGTTCTATCTTCAAAGAAATACATGGGAGAAACAATAAGCGGTAGGATCATAATAGGATTAGTGGAAGTTAGTATTAGAAGAAAGCCTCATCCATAAAGTCTAAAATAGCAAATAGTGTACCTCTGACTAGCTATCACTATTTCAATTTCTGAAACAATGGAAATTTTTATCCTATTCCCATGAAGTCATGAAATAGATATTGATTTTCTTGTCAATTAAAATTCTACTATTAGGCAATGTCTACACCTCATTATGGTTAGGGTTCATTGGTTTTAGTGGCTAAATAAGGTTAGTCTTATAATTCAATAACTATAGCGATCTAATCCCAGGACTTTGGAATAATAAAAATTCACTAAATAGATTAGTATCCAACAAAAGTAGATTTTAGTCTAACAATAGTAAGTGGTAATATATTTAATTAATCATCCATAGTGATTAATTAATTTATTACAGGTGCATCCCACTCATTTATAACATCATGATGTTTCAATATACTTAATTTTCCAATATGAATTTACTTCATTTTAGAGTTTGTGACACCCCTTGTTATAGGGAAAAAGCATTGGTTTCGATTCCCTTATTATTAGTTATCAATATGTGATACTAAGTTTATAAGGGATTATCTTACTCATTATTTTTCTTGCTCGGACTTCTTCATTGGTATAGACCTCCTAGTCACTCAATGATATTTGGTTGATTTGTATCATTAGTATGTTTTATTTCTTGATTCCAATGGGAGCTCTTGGGTGATTGTCGGGGAGTTGGACCTGAGGTATTATCATTTATGGACATCCCATCCAGATATAAAGAGTTTGTTGGATACAATTACAACTGAGACTGATGAAATTTCTTCTATGGTTGACCTCACCATTGTTTCTCATGAGTTCTCTGATGTTTTTATAGGAAATTTCTCTAATCTTACAATAGAGAGTGGGAGAGATAGCATTTATTATAGACTTGGTGAAAGGGAAGTAGATGGTATCGATACCTGATTGTTTTCTGGAACTTGAAAAGTCTAAAAAGACTAATTTTCATCTTTAATACCTATCAAAAAAAAATATTTTGTTCACCCATGGGTTTCTTTTTCCACATCCCTAGTGCTCATTTCTTAGAGGGAAGACGGTTCACATGGATTTTGTGTCGACTATCAGAAGGTGAATCAGGTAATAGTTAAGAACAAGAATCCTTTGCCTCATGTGGATGATTTATTGGATTAGTTAAAAGAGGAAAAGTGGATATCAATGATTGATCTCAGGATGGGCTATCATCAATTAAGTGTTTTGGAGTCTGAAATACCAAAGACAGATTTCAAGAGTTGGTGTGTCCATTATTAATATCATCTGATGCCTTTTTTTACTAATTCTACTATAGTTATTATGGATATAATGAATCATATATTCTATCAATATCCTGCTACCTTTGTGGTAGTGTTCATGGATAGTATTATAGTTTACTCAAAAACATTGTTTGAGCATGAGAACCATCTAATTTTGGTTCTAGATATTTCATGAAGTAATTTATTTTGAAATATTTCAAAATATTGTTTTTTGCAATAAATATGTGACTTTATTAGGGAATGTGAATTCTAAAAATGTCTTATCAGATGATGTTGAAAAGGAAAAGGTTTTATGTTAAATGGAAATAACCCTAGAATATATTTGATATTCCATGATTCCTTGGTATTTCTATATATTAATGATGGGTATTAAATATTTGCCTAAACTGGAATCAATATTGACTACCCATACCATCAATGCAGATAAATTCACTTTGGATGTGATAATTAAGTCTTCTTTCAATTAACTAAAATGAATTTTTACATCGACTCATATCCTGATCATAGTTGATCCCAAGGAAAGAGACATGGTGTTTTATGATGCTTTTGGTCCTGGTTTTGGTTCCTAGATTATGTAGGATGATCATGTGGTGGTTTATGAGTCTCATTATCTTTGACCACATGAGAAGAATTACACTACTCATGATGTAGATCTTCTGTAGTTATGCATGCACTAAACTGTTGGTGGCATTATCTTTGTGTGGATAGTTTCATAGTATTTTATAATCATAAGAGTATTAGAATTATCTTTTCAAAGAAAAACTCGAATCTCATATAGATATGATGGGTATAATACCTTCATACATTTTAATTCGACATTGCCTATACCATGGGGAAGGGGAATTTCATTGAGGATACATGGAGAATAATACTTCTGAACCTCCAATAGAATTAATCATTGTAAGATTGCAATTTGATGGATATTTTATCCCATGTGAACATTTGAGTCAAGGAATTAGGGGACGAGATTTCATTGATGTGTGTTTAGATGACCTCTACTATTCTCAAGACAATTATTCATGAACAATAGATTAACTAAAAGTTCTTTGGAAATTGAGAATCTCTTAAAGGGTGGGAGACCCTTTCATAATGGTCATTCACCAAAGAAGAATTTATTTTATTCCATAATTATTTTATGTTACCATAGTTGAAATATGGGGCTGTTATGGTGAATTTTCATATTTCTCAGTGGGTAGCGCACCCAGGAATGATGAAGGTGTTTTATGACTTGGGGTGAAAATTTTGGTGTCCCGGTATGAGATGTGATATTACTGTGTTTTTATTTCATTGTTATACATGCCAATTGTAGAAATCAGAGCAACATAAAACTTTATGATTGCTTCATAAAATTACATTAACTACATGGATGTGGGATAATATCTCTAAGAACATTGGGGTTGGGTTGACACACACACTATAATTCCCCGACCCCAGTTACCCAGAGACGTTGCATTATTATAAAAAATTGGCATGATTGTGAGGAATCACGCCCTGAAGGGCTGATATATTTAGAAGTCTTGGAAAATAGATTACATACATTAACATTACATTACAATTTCAAATATAAAAAAAATCATAAATAATTCTTTGAGAACACAGTTTTTCCATTAGCTTATCCCTACATATCAATCATAATACAATTCTTTGAATCCTGGGAAAAATAAAAAATAGAAATGGGTGAGCTCAAACACTTAGAAAGGGAAAGCAATACAGCGGAAGATAACATAAATATTATGCAAGGTAAATAATAGAAACCACATGCCTTTACCAATAATAAACATGAATAATTTTATGGCAAGAATATTATATGAGTAAATAATTCCATAATAAAACATAGTCATGGGTATTATACTAGTCAAATGACCACATGCACGATCAATATTATTTCCATAATGAGGGAATGTATATTGCCGGACATTCTGAAACATTTTTTCAGGGCCTCGACCAGGAAGTCTAAAAATGATAAAGGCATTGGCAAAAACCATAAATCAAATTGGGAAAGGCCCTCAGCCAATTCCACATCTAGTTGTTTCATGAGACCTACCGATGCATCGAGGAGCTATAGCGGGCTCCACACATCAATTACTATGTCCAATACATTCCTCATACGAGAAGGATGAAACATTACATAAACATTCATATTAAAACAAGCATACGGAATAACAATAATTTAACCATAAAATATGAAGGGTATAAAAATAACACATTCATAGTCAAACATATCACAAAACCTTCAATACAATATAGAATATTATTATCATAATAAATTAACTTCAAAAAAGTCTAAAATCCATCAAAGGATGTTAACATATATGAAAATTATTTGTAAAACTCTTTGATAGAAATATCCCTTTTTCATGAAAACAATTAATAGTTACACAATTTATAAAGTAAGAAATTTAAAGACCTTTTTGAATCAAAGTGTCTCGTTCCACTTTGAAACTTTTGAAAGGAAATAACATTTTTATAACAATCATGTCTATATAAATAAATCCTCAAAACCCATTTTAAAATCATGGACATTAATGAGAATTATTTAGAAGAATGAATATTTAAAACATTTAAAATGATGTTTTAGTAAAAGGTACCTTAAAAATGATCCCATTGAAAACTCTTTTATGAAACATGGACATGGATAGTAAATATTTCCCAGTAGATACTTACGCAAAATAGCCTTGTATAATAATGAGACTAAGGAATTAACCCTTAACAATTTGGTAACTTAAGAAAAATACAACCCATCAAAGAAGTTTCATAAAATGAATATGTAAATACACATAATTTAAAGTGTATTACACAAAGAATGCAATTATGTGCAGTACATACACAACACAAAATGTAATAGAGGAAATATGGCATGAATCTCACAGGAATAAGGAGTGAGATTAAAACCCCTTACTTTCTACATTACATTAGTCGAGGGTAAGTTAAACCTTATGTATGAAGAAAATAGTATGTTATTAAATTATACCAGAAAGATATTAATATTTATGATATCATACTTTATTTATTTTTGAATTTATACTAACCATTTAATAATAATTTCCATGTTATATTAATATTTTGGGTAATAATCACTTTCTTTATCATATGTGTTTTAACTTGTTACTCTTGATTGTATCACATAGATCATGATTTAAATAATTCCAGAATATAAAAAATTATTTATATATCATATATATTTAGAATATAAATATGTATAATATAAGTATATATGAAATAGAAAACACCCTTTATGGAGACGGTAGTCCGAACGTATGCATAAACACTATTTCTGTTTTCATATAGTATTTAACGGAAGTAAGTGAATAAGATATATATATGTACATAAATACTTATATATATAAATATATACATCTCCAGTAGAATTATTATTTCATATATTACATACATATTAGTAATATATATTTTTATAATTGTCGATGAATGGTGAACTTGGAAATGAATCTCATCGTGTCATGGAGAGGTTAATCCGTACGTACACACGGGCAAAAATATCATTATTTTGATATTAAAATAATATATAATTGGATGTTATATCATATATAAATAATCCTTATCATGTTAAATTATTTATTTACATCAAATACACATCATTATTATACCCATCCAAATAATAATATATTCAATAACAATTACACCACGACGTGGAGACGGTAGGCCTTACGTACGCACGTATGGTGACATATCATTCAAAGGATGGATATAATACTGAATATGGTTGTACAATATTTATAATAACATCACAGTATCTATAATATTCTGGAGTTATTATTTTTAATGGAAATAACAAAGAAATAAGAAGATGAAGAAGAAAGGAACTTGAAAGAGGGTGGTGAAAACATTATCTCTTCTTCAGGTTCTTCCTTTTGATTTGATCAAAAGGGCTCCATAGGTTGCTTTCTGACTAAAGGAAGGAATATAGGGTTAAGGGAGGATTGTTGAGAGGGTATTTGGGTAGAGTTTGGCCGAACCAAAAGGATTTTATGGTATGAATAATTGGTTAGAAGTGGTGTCTTTTTATAAGCGGGAGGAGGGGCTCTTTAAGAAAAAACATAAAGTATTAATTTATAATAAATTCATATTCGGTTTATAATGGCTCAAAAGGAGATTATTCAAATTATAAGGTAAGGATGGGTCTAAATCGTTTCAAAAATTATATTTTAGACAATTTTAGGTCATTATATTAACCTTATCTTTTAGATTTAACTCTTAGTTAATTAGTTTCACATTTAGTATGTCACTTTTTATATTTATATTATATAGTTACTAAACTTATTATATACATCCAAGAGACACCCAAGTGGTACATTAATGATACCAATATCATGACATAAGTCTTTTGGCTGATACTTAGATTTTTATGAATAGAATATCAATTAATAATATAATATTTTTTTTGAAAAACTCATTTATGTCAATTTTAACAATATTTAATAATTGATTTTTTTAAAGTCGTAAAAACTTTATTAATTATAAAAAAATTCATTTTAAAAATCATAACCTGTAATATTAACCAATGAAATTCATTTATGGAATCAAAAATTTCAAATTATATTTATATTAACATTTATAATACTAATTATGTGATTCGTTCATTAATAAGGATAATACTGCATCAATATTGTGTCATAAATAAATTTAATTATTCAATGTCTAAAAATAAAATACTATTATGTATGACATTTTTTATCTTTATAATGAATATTTATAATTGAAAATATAACATATATAACCCTATGTAAATTTTTTTTTCTAAAAGATATAAGCTTATCTCATTTTTTTATTTACTTTAACATAATTAATATAAAGTGTCATTATCAATTACAAGTGGATCCATGTGACCAAAAATCGACATAAAGATTCCCATGGTCAGACATGTATCAACCAATATGGTTAGGACACGTTTTAGGGTAATTTATTATTATTATAATATTACATTTTACCCTTATTTAACGGATTTAGTCTTTAACCATGGTAAATAAAATATATACCGAAATAATTATTAAAAATGTCTAAAAATAAAATGTACCAATTTACACAATTTGGAAATCCTGATTCCAAATATGGAATCCATTTTTCCAAATTTAAAACATAGAAGTGGCAGAAATTAATTTAAAATTAATTCCCATTGTCAAAACAAAAAGCGTGTTTCTAAGAAATAATAACTATCAAAAGATTGACACTTGTTTATGTTGTGTTCAGATGTAAAATTATGTCCAATGACCGAAATTGTATTAAATATTAATAATATATTCTAAACATACTTTAAAACCACTCAAATTAATAATTTATCACTATTAATTATTTGGAATAAAAAAGTGGTTTTTAATTACAATTTAGTAATTTTCACTATTCATCAAAATATAAAAGTCATCCGAAAAGTACCAAAATTTCATCCTCCAATAATTTCTATATTCCAAATTTAAAAAAGAAGTCCATTTTGAGAGATAAAATTTATAAAATTTTAAAAAGTTGTTATTACTATTCATAACTGCTATTTTGATTGGTTACGGTGTATTATAATCTCGAAGTTGCGTACAATGTAAGCTATTGCATTATTCAATGGGAATCATGCTGTGGAAGCGTGGGGTGCTACATTCTCCCCTCATTCAATAAATTTCATCCTCATAATTTGAAAATGTTCTTCGAAAATAAAAGTTTGAAAATAGAAAATACCTTTGTGGAAAACCCATATCGGAAATAGGGTTAATAAAAATATAACATTAAAAGAAAGAAAGAGAATTACAAAGGTCACCCGAGATATCACATACTAGGATTCTATAAAAAATTGATATGGGGGAGATAAAAACCATCATGGTATGATGGAGAGTTATAGAAAACATAATTAGTAGAAAGTTAACTACAAGAAAATCACAAACTTGTGATTGGTTAAACAGTCTTTGATTCCCCAATAGGAAAATTTAACCGACAACGTTTTTGTTTTAAGTTACCTTTCATGATGTTGTGGAATTTATTTTGGAGATTTACTAAGAATGTAAGGAAATATACTTACTTTTCATGTAGACTTTCAATCTTTGTTAAATTTTAATCACAAACCCATCTTTCACTCTAAAAGGTAATAGAACTCAAAAAATATTCTATTTATCCTAACCATATCAGGTTCCAAAAATAAATTTATAATTCTTCTATCAGAACTTTTTTTTAAAATAAAACTACATTATACACTCCAGGGACTTCACGTAGTCTACTGGTAGGTGATAAATCCTAATTTCACTATTTTTGTGGGTTTGATTTCCACAGCATTGTCCAACGTGAAGGGTTGTCACACGGTCTACGTGTTGTCCTTTTTATAAATATCCAAAAATAAATTTAAAAATATTATCCATTGTAAAATATAATCCTGTCCAACCTTTATACTTATCCAAAATACTTATGTATACTCTCAGTCCTAATTTTATATGAAAGGTAAAAATAATGTAGATCCTTTTTACCCCGTAATAGAATGTAAATACCTTCAACATGTATTCTTTTCAAACACTGAATCATCTTGAATTACCATAAAACCATATTGATTAAATTCATGGTCCCTTATTCATTATTGAATGCTGGACATACTTTATCCATCCAAAAATGTTGTAAACTCCAACTATGATGGAATATACAATTCTTTAATCGGTTTCAAGGCAATCAATAATATCCAATATAATTTACCCAAATCAACCATATCTTATTCCAATATCAGTACTTCAATATTAGGACCAAATTATGGTTTATCTTTCCTTCATCCATGTAATTTCAAAAAAGATTAACTCATTGTAGAGTCACTTTTCTTAGTACCATAAAATTTCAAATCCTCAATGAAATAGTACTGCAATACTATCCTTATTTATTTCCATTACATCATTGATACAACACTTCAACGAAACAATTCCAAAATAACAACATAAGAATAGTAATAATTCCTCTTCATCTGTGGTATAATCATAACTTTATTATTATCCAATAGCATCATTTGCGACATAGTCTGATGATAGGGACATTGGTTTGCGTAGTGTACAAACTTCTTTCTAAAGAAGCAGTGTACATTTGAAACCTTTTTCTTACCCTTGAAGACATGTACTTGGTGTCCTTTTTCTCCAAAATTATAACATACTCTCATTCCAATCAAGCATTTTCCAAGGTAATTATTTCTACAGTTATCACATATGGGATAATCCTTCTTTACCTTCTTCCCTTTATCTGAAATTCTCTCTAACATCCTTTCATTATCTGGCTTCCTTCAAAGCCATAGGACTCTGAGAATTCTGTACATACATTATCAACACATGAAACTATTTCTTCATATGATGATAATACGTGGGAGACTATTTATCATCTAAATTGAGGATTAAAACCATGAAATATATGATCTTTCTTACTCTTTAGATCATGTGTATTGTTGGAGTTCTCATTCCTTCTACTGGGTCCATTTCTAAACAATGGCATACACTAGATTAGTTTATGAATAGAAATACCTGATCCCAAACTTGTAAAACAATTAACATAAATTAAACAATTTATGTATATAATCCATAATCATAAAATTGACTTATTTGAGGAATTATATACTCATATACCCTTCATAATGGTTGGTAATGAAAATGATAATTATCCTAAGCATAGCCCCCAGGAGTGTCGTAACCAAGAGTGCATCAAGGCCCACTGTCGTGCACCAGTTCTCATTTGAGTCTACCTCAAGGCGGTGTTTTCAGGTTTTACCCCTAGGTACATTTTTTCTAGAGCCGCCTCTACCTGCTCGTATCCAGACATGGATTTATTTCTCAGAAAAATCACAAAATCTATACAATATAAAAATTCTAGATTGTTATTCTATATTAATCCTCAAATTCTATCTTAGGGATAGGTGCTCAAATCATAGTTTATCTAAATCTAGATTCAAATGTTATTGCTAAACCTCCTCTGGTACCAACTGTAACGACCCAACCCCAATTATCCAGATTCGGTGCATTATTTAAATACATTGGCATTCTTACAAGGAATCAATTCCTGAAGGACCGATCTGTTTACCACTCTTGTAAAATAGGTTACATACATTAACATTACATTACAATTTCAAACATAAAACACAGCATAAATAGTTCATTGAGAACTCCATTATTCCCTTTACCTTAACCCTACATATCAATCATAATACACTTCATGGAATCTTGGAAAAAATAAAACATAGAAATGGGTGATTTCAAATGCTCAGTAAGGGTAAGCAATACATTGGAAGATAACATAAATATGAAGCATGGTCAACAATTGAAACCACATGCCTTTACCAATAATAAAAATGAATACTTTTATGGCAAGAATATGACCTGAGTAAATAATTCCATAATAAAACATAATCATGGTAATTCTACTAGTCAAATGACCACACGAACCATCAATATTATTTCCAAATTGATGGAATATATAACACCGGACATTCTGAAACATTTTGTATATGCCTCAGCCAATATGTCTAATAATGATTAAGGCCTCGACCAAAACCATAAATCAAATTGGGAATGGGCCTCATCAAATTCCACATCTAGTTTCCTCATGAGACCTACCGATGCATCGATGAGCTATAGAGGGCTCTACCCGTCACATACTCTGTCCAATACATTCCTCATACGAAATGGTTGAAATATAACATAAACATATGTATTAAAACTAGCATACAAAATTTCAATACATTAACCATAAACCATGAATGGTATAAAAATAACACATTCATAGTCAAACATATCACAAAACCTTCAATACAATATATAATATTTGTATCATAATAAATAAACTTCAAACAAGTTTAAAATCCATCAAAGGAAGTTGACATAGATGATAATTATTTGTAAAACTCTTTGAGAGAAATATCCCTTTTTTATGAAAACATTTAAAAGTTAAAAATTATAGAAAAGAAGACATTAAAATACATTTTTTAATCAATGTGTCTCATACCACATTGAAACATTTGAAAGGAAATAACATTTTTGAAACATTCATGCCCATATAAATAAATCCTTAAAACCATTTTGAAAACATGGACATTAATGAGAATTATTTAGAAGAATAAATATTTAAACCAATTAAAATGATGTTTTAGTAAAAATTCCTATTAAAAAATCCCTTTGAAAACGCTTTTATGAAACATGGACATGGATATTAAATATATTCCAATAGATACTTACGCAAAACAACATCAGATAATAATGAGATTGAGGAATTAACCATTAACAATTTTGTAACATACGAAACATACACCTCATAAATGAATTTTCATAAATTGAATATGTAAATACACATAAAATAATGTTTATTATAAAAATAATAAATTTATGTGCAGTACATACACCACACAAAAGGTAATAGTGGCAATATGGCATGAATCTCACGAGAATAAGGATCGAGATGAAAACCCCTTACCTTGAACTTTCCTTTATTTGAGAGTACGTTTATCCTCTTGTATGAAGATTATAATGTTATTAAATTATACCATAAATATATTAATATTTATTATATTGTACATTATTCATTTATGAATTTATACTACCCATTTAATAATAATTTCCATGTTATATTAATATTTCCGATAATAATCACTTTCTTTATCGTACGTGTTTTAACATGTTACTCTTGATTGTATCACTTCGATCATGATTTAAATACATCCAGAATATAAAACATGATTTATATATCACATATATTTAGAATTTAAATATGTATAATTGAGGTATATATGAAATTGAAAACACCGTTTATGGAGAGGGAAGTATGTACGTATGAATAAACGCAGTTTCCGTTTTCTTATAGTATTGAACGGAAGTAAATGAATAAGATATATGTAAGTACATAAATACTTATATATATAAATATATATAGCCCCAGTAGAATTATTATGTCATATATTACTTACTTATTAGTAATAAATATTTTTATACTCATTAATGAATAGTGAACTTTGAAATGAATCTCATCGCGTCGTGGAGACGGTAATCCTTACGTACGTATGAGCGAAAATGTCATTAAATTGATATTAAAATAATATATAATTGGATGGTATATCATATATATAAATAATATTTATCATAATATATTTATTATTTACATCAATACACATCATTATTATACCAATCCAAATAATAATTTATTGAATAACAATTACACCACGACATGGAGACGGTAGGCCGTACGTACGCACGTATGGTGACATGTCATTCAAAGGATGGATAGAATACTGAATACGGTTGTACCATATTTATAATAACATAACATTATGTATAATATACTTTATTTATTATTTTAGAATTGAAATAACAAATAAAGAAGAAGTTGAAGAAGAAAGGAACATGAAAGAGGGTGGTGAAACCATTACCTCTTCTTCAGGTTCTTCCTTTTGATTTGATCAAAATGGATCCTTAGGTTAGATTTTTGACTAAAGGAAGGCCTCTAGGATTAAGGTAGGATAGATGAGATGGTATTTGGGTAGAGGTTGGGTGAACCAATATGCTTTGAAGATATGAAGAATTGGTTAGAAGTGGTGTCATTTTATAAGGGGGAGAATGGACTCTTTAGAAAAATATTATTAATTTATAATAAATGCATATTAGGTTTCTAATGGCTAAAATGTAGATTATTCAAAGTATACGGTGGGTATGGGTAGAAATAATTTCAACCAAAAGATTTTAGATAGTTTTGGGTCATTATATTGACCTTATATTTTAGTTTTAACTCTCAGTTAATTAGTTTGACATTTACTATGTCACTTTGTATTTTTATATTATATAGTTAATAAACTAACTTTATACATAAAAGAAACCCCAAGTGGTCCATTAATGATACAACTATCACGATATAAGTACTTTGGCCGAACCTTATATTTTTAGGAATATAATATCAATTAATTACATAATATTTGTTTTAAAAACTCATTTTTGTCAATTTTGACAATATTTAATAATTAATTTTTGTTAAAGTCTTAAAATTTTATTAATTCGAACAAAATTAATTTAATCAATTATAACATGTCATATTAACCAATAAAATTCTTTTATGGCATCAAAACTTTCATAATATTTTTATTTTAACATTTAAAATACTAATTATTTGATTCTTTCATTAATAAGGAAAATACTGCATCATTATTGTGTCATAAATAAATTTAATCATTAAATGTCTAAAAATAAGATACCAGTATGTAGGAAATATTTTTATCTATCCAATGAATATTTATAGTAAAATATATAACATATATAACCCTATGGGAAAATTGTTTTGCTAAAAGATATATGCTTATGTCATTTTTGTATTTACTTTAACTTAATTAATATAATGTGTCATTATCACATACAAGAGGATACATGGGGTCCCAAAATCATCCCATATATGACCATGGTTAGACATGTATCATCTAATAGGTTTAGGACATGTTTTAGGGTAATTTAGTATTATTATATTATTTTTTACCTTTATTTACTAGATTTAGCCTTTAACCATGATAAATAAAATATTTACCGAAGTAATTATTCAAAATGTCTAAAAATAAAAGTTATCTATTTACACAATTTGGACATACTGATTCCAAATATGGAATCCATTTTTCCAAATTCAAAATAGATAAGTGTAAGAAATTAATTTAAAATTAATTCCCACTGTCAAAACAAAAAGCGTGTTTTTAAGAAATAATAACTATAAATATATTGACACTTGCTTATGTCCGGTTCAAATGTGAAATTATGTCCAATGACCTAAATTGTATTAAATATTGAAAATATATTCTAAATATACATTAAAACCACTCAAATTCTTAATTTATCACTATTAATTATTTTTATTAAAAAAGTTGTTTTTAATTAAAATTTAGTAATTTTCACTATTCTTCAAAATATAAAAGTTATCCGAAAAGTACCAAAATTTCTCCCTAGGATAATTTAGATAATTAAAATCTAAAGTTGAAGTCCATTTTGAGAGGTAAATTTATAAAATTTCAAAAAGTGGGTATTACTATTCATAACTGCTATTTTGATTGGTTACGGTGTGTTAGTTAATTGAAGTTGCGTACAATGCAAGCTATTGCATTATTCAAAGGGAAATGTATCATGGAAGCTTGGGTTGTTAAACAAATTGATAAAGAAGAATATGATATGGGGTTTGATCGATAGACTAATGAAGTCATATCACTTTATACCCATTAGGGATACAACCATAGTTGAAGAGTTTGGAAGTATCTATTTTAAAGAGATTGTTTGGTTTCACACAGTTCCATATGATATAGTTTTTGATAGAGATCATCAGTTAACTTTTGGATTTTGGAAATGCCTTTAGGAGGCATTGGGACCTCAGGTTCGTTTGACTATGTCATTCTAACCACATTCAGATGGAAGGATAGAAATATCTATATTGATACTTGAGTATATTCTTCGGGCTTGCGTTGGTGGGGTGATAACATGGGGACCAATGCGTTTTATTATAACAACAGTTACCTATATGTGATCAGAATAGATCCTTTTGAAGCCCTATTTGGAGAACCATGAAATTATCCATTGTGTGGGTTAGAGATGGGTGAATGTTCCTTGATTAGACTGATCTTAGTACAAGGTATGATATAAATGATTCAGTTGAATCATAAAAGGATGTTGAATTCATAGATAAAGTATCATTATATTACAATCCATCCACATAGGTCATCATACTTTTCTATTGGTGACCATATGTTCAGGAATGTTTCACCCTATTTGGTTCATCATAGGAAAGGACGGTAAAGGAAACATTATCTCCATTATATATGATATTTATAAGTTTTAGATAAAGTGGATAAGGTTTCTTACCATTTTTCACTTCCACAACAGATTGCATTGATACGTACTCTATTCTATGTATCATAGACTCTAAAATTATCTATATTATCCATATCATATTCCGAGCTATGGTGATCTTGAATATTAGACTGACTTATTCATTACTGGGAGGCCAATCAGGATAGTCGATTCAAAAACCAAGGTACTTCATGGAAGGATAATTCCTTTTGTTTGAGTGCTATGGTAGCATATTTATGATTATCTTGACGTGGGGGTGTGAGGGAATGATGAGGAAGAATTGGCCGCATCTTTTTAGATTGGAGGATTATTTGTAGGCTTTCTAGGGATACATTTTTTTCATAGTTGGTAGGTTAAAACACCCTGTTAATATTTTGATTGTTATATTTTTAAAATTTTATGTTTTTTATTTTCTTTGTATGGGTAGGGCTGGGAAAGAAATGTGATGATATGTATAATGGTGAAGTTAGAATTTTTTTGAAATTTCTATCTTGGAATCGACTTGTTATATATCATACTTATAAATTACACAACGTGTAATAGTGATACACGACATGTAACTCATAAAAAAAATTAAATTCTATTTTCATCAAAATTAAATATATTTCTTGTAAATTATGTGAATTGACAACTATATGATATTTAATTCTGTTACATGATGTGTATAGTCCTAATGTTGGTTTTCAAGTATGAAGATTAGTGGATATTTCTATTTTTTTCATCTTCAGGTTAATTTTTCCCAACCTAGTTTCATCCCTAGGTGATTTTGGGAGCCCATCAACCACTATGGGTCTTTTCATTCAGTGATTGATATTCATTATGTTCATTCTTCATTGGTTTTGGTCTGGTAAGTGTACATTCATGATGAATGTATTTTGAATCATTTCAGCTAACCCCTATTAATAAATTGAATATGTCTTGAGATGTGGATTTGATTCTATGGATTCCATTTATGTTGTTGGGTTTCATTGATGGTGGATCCCATTGCGGGTGTGTGCAACCTGAGATTTAAGGAATATGGTCCAGTCCCAATCTTATGTTTGAGTGATTGTATTGTTCTATTTTTAAAAAATGATTTATAAATAAATTTCTATAAAATTTTCAAGATTATTTGTGTGTGTTAGAAAAGAAATTTCAATTGAATGTTGGGTTTCCTTGGTTTTTTAATAAATGGAATGAAAAGAGGCATTTTCAAATCACTGAATGGATTGTAAAAAAAGAAGTGGGTATGGTTTCCCTATTAAATTTTGAATTGCATACATGTTTTTGAAATGGTTTTCAAAACCTCGAGAAGATTTTTCGATCGATCACATGGGTTACATTGGGCACTAAGTTGAAGGATTATCTTGAGGCCATCATCCATTATGGGGGTTCACATTATGGGTGATCCCCTTTTCCTGGAGTCCAGATTAATGGATCTCAGTAAGTATATGATGTTGGGGTGTCCCCCTAGTTTTGGAGTGTAGATAATTGGTTTCAGCTACATCAATACATTGCTCATTGTTTTTTGGGTTCAAATAGTCTACTGCCTAACCTATTGTATTAATTGGTGTTTTCATACCGGTGCTACTTATTTCATTTTTTTTCCACTTGGCCTTTTTCCCATGATATTCTTGTCGATACTTGTGAAATTTGATATTTAAAATTTTATTTTATGTTGGTATACTTGATTATTATTCAGAAATGTGGAAAATGGAAAAAAATTTCAATTTTTTCTTTAAAAAGTTCCTTACTACTAATTATACCATGTTTTGTTAGAAATTAACATATAAGTATTTTAATAGAGAGAGTTGTTATATAAAACCTGGCTGGGATCCTACTAATCATGTTATCTCACACTTGATTCACCCCTTCAGTTGTGTGTGGAAATTTTTATGTAATTTTATGCATGAAAATTCAAGGCTCCAAAGTGTGGCATCGAGTTTGTGTGTTAGTTGATTTGGGTAGCTAGTGGTGAGATGGTACGGAGATTCCCACAATTTCCCATGGAGTGGTTTCTTTTTTTGTTGTCCTTTTCAGTTGGACTTTTCCCTTGGAGTTTATTTCCACGTTATTGGTTTTTTGTTTTCTCATTTTTATTATAGTTATGGAACCTATATATATCAGTAATATGATGTTTCATTATTCTTTTAGTATTTATATATATCCATGTTTATCGTTTAGGTTGTGCAAAATCATTCCCTGGGTTTGTTGTTCGATTACCAGGTGCTTGTATCTAGCTCGTAGGGATCAATAAATCCCATCAGATATGTAACAGATTAGGTTGGGTTCTAGGATTGAGGGTAACACTTGTTTATTCATAACAAAAACCAATTTAAATTATAATTTAAAATATAAATAAATTAGCTGACAAAAAAAGCTTTTAAACAAAATTTAGTACTTTTCAATATTCATTAAAAATTGAAACATCACATTAAGTTTTCAAAAATTCATCCTAACCTAATTTTTATGTTCTGAATTTAAGGATTAAATTTATTTTTAAATTTCATATTTATAAAAATTTCCAAAAAGTTGATTTAAAATAGGTTCTCTTTTAAAAAATGCTCTATTATAAAAATATATGTTTTTATATGTAATATTAGGTTTGTTATTAGCTTTTTCCAATCATAAATATTTGATGAATATAAATAATATTATATTTAAAATAATATATATATTAAATTAATATCTCTCACTAATTGTTATTACCTTATTTTGTTAGGTTAAAATATATTTCTAATAATAAGAATAGTTTTCTATAAAAATTTGTATTTTCAAATCACATAGTTCTCATATTCATTTCTAATTAATTTATAACCACTGAATTTATATTATATTTTTATAGGCCACATGTTCTCATAGGTTAGTTATTTATATTCATAACCTATAATGAATCATCTATGTTATATCTTATTTTTTTTAAATAATAATATATCGATAATATATTGTTGTTTGGTAAAACTCAATATTTTGTGTAATGAAAGCCATTGGAGAAACATGTTGTTGTCTGTGACATATTATAACTCAGTGTCATGAGAATTTCATGCTATAAATTATATTTAATTTATATTATTTAGTTAATATAGTTTAAATTATTTGGATATAATATTCTCTTTAAATCTTGGTGTTATGTGTCTTATACACCATCGAATACCATTTTCATACAATAAATTTTTGGGGAGTTACATTCTCCCAACCTTATTTAATGTCCATCCTTGTAATTTAATCTCAACCTTGGTAATATATTTTTTGTCATTTTATATATGTTAAATCACACATCGTGATAAAGGTTTGTATGAAATCCTATTTCAAAGTGATAAAGGTTAGTACAATGGTCACATTGAATAACATATATCTAGGTCTTAAAGTAGGAAAAAATTAGTGGCAAGAAAATATACGCACATGGAGGGAAAAGATAAATATTTTTAGGGCGTTATTTAATTCATCAATCACAAAAAATTGAATGATAAATTAAAAGTTGAGGGTGTAAAATCAATCAATCAACGTATATTTAGAAAACTAACAGTTCAACAATTAATTAGGTATCATGACAACATTTTTTGACCATTTTCCTAATGTATTGTAATTATTTTGTGACCTATAAATATAAGGAAATATATATTCTTGATACATTTCCACATCATATGAATAATTTCATAATTTGGTTGTGATTAGATCATATTTAATTTCTTCCCTTACTAGATGAAATGGTTATCCTAGAACGAATCCATTATTTTATCCCTAAAAATAACTTTTTTTGGATTTTATGATCTATAAAATATGTCATTATTTTTTATCTAAATATTTTCCAAATCTAATATGGTTAGAACACTAATCAATAAACCTCACAAGTCATAAAACTATTTCATCGGTATTATTTATTCATCAAATGTTTTTTAAAAAATAATAAAATATTATTTTGGTCATTGTTTATGTTAGTTGTCTGTATGAAACCCCTATCATCCTTTGGTCATGGGTGTATTACCTATATCCTTGGAAGACATTATTTGTTTTCACCTATCATACATAATTTCCTCTTCTAAACCAAATTAATTAAATTTTCAATATAATATTTATTGGAAGCATTGAATTTTAATAATTAAATAGCCTATAGTTTTGATTAAAACCATATTACACAAATAATTCATCCATTTAGTTCGAAATAGTTCCTTATATGTTATAGGGTTTATCGATAACACCATTTACCAGATTTCTAAATCATGACACCTTATCTTGAATCTAAAACACCATAGGTTTAACCTAGGTTATTCACTATAAATGTCCATCACAATGGTTTGTAAATAATATGTGAATTATCATATGCAAATCCCCTATGAGTGTAAATGAGGTGCCCCATAAAGATCATTATTGTGTACCATGTACAATGAGTCATGTTCGACACACCTTGTTGGAGTTTTTTACCATAGGTACATTTGTCCTAGAAACACATCAAATTATAATATCCACACAGGGAAGTATTTCTTGTAATACCAATATAATCTCTAGAGCACCAAAATTCTAGGATGTTATTTTATACTTATACACAAATTATACCTTATGGATAAGTTATCTACTATATATTTTATTAAATAATGTTCCCAATGATATTTTTATTATTACCCTAATCCCAACTATACCAACCCGACCCCAAAAATCACGATGTCAGTGTCTATGACCATTGCATTGGCATGATTATAATGAATCGAATCCCGAAGGATGGGAGAGATTAGTTTTATTGGAAAAATATATAAATATATGATTCTTTTATTTATAATAATTAAAATAATTGCAACATAAGTATTTTATTTAAATGTTAACTTTATTAAAAATAGAATATCTATTCACATGTTTCATAATATGATTCTTTTATTCATGTGGAAAGGGAATAAAATATCGGTGATATGAAATGATTAGTATAGGTAAATTATAGATGAGGAAATAATGAATGAATGAGAATAATAATTATAGAATTATAAATAACTAAACCCACATACATTGAAAAAAAACTAATAATTACGTTCATAAAAAATACTAAAAGGTTAAAAATTGAAACACATTACATTCAAATAAATACAGAAGGAAAAATTATTATAGAATGGTATGAAACTGAAATAAATTCCATTTAATCAATGAACAAAAAATTAAACGTATACATAGATATATCGATAAAAAAATATCATGGTTGGCTAATAACTAAAAATAATGGAATGAAATGTTAATTTATTGGATACTATGTTTCCAATGTACATGGAATCACAACCATTAAGACCCTTTAAAAGACAATTTAGGATATTAGTTAAAAACCCATCTATTTTTTGTAATGAAAATATTTCATGAGACTACTAATACATAGAGGGGCTATCTATAACTGGGCCCACCCATGTTGTACCTTTCTAAACCATTCCTAATATATCTAATAATCGATTTAACCATTTTTCTTATCAATTGTCTTATTAGATTTGAAGATATAGATTTATCAATATTCCCTAAATAATTAATTAACATTCAAAGTGTTTTCCATATTAAAAATGGTATACCATTTTGGAAACAATCATATCCCTTAAAAATGATAGGGATAATTAGGGGAAATTTTATTTTAAATGATCAAAGGAATTTCATATTTCAATGCGACTAAATGGAATCATGTTAGTGAATATTAAAACTATACTTGGCCAAATGAATCCTAGACCATCAAGATGAAGAATAAAAATGGAATAAATACACTATATACCAAGTAAAGTATAAATATTGGGTTATTGTAAGTGATAAATATAAATATTATAAAAGTGATACTAAAAACATTATTGGGGAAGGTATCTGTTTTATCTTGACAAAAATTTAAAATAAAATTTATTTGGAAAAAACATTTACAAAAAAATTAAAACTAATATTTTAACAATTATATGGAATATATGAAGAATTTTTGATGGATAAATACATAAATATCATATGAGGTAAAAGGAACATTTCTTTTTCATGGTAAAAGGTCATAAAAATTCATTTTGCAGAAAGTGAAATAAAGATTCCCTATAAAACAACTAAAAATTAAAGAAAATGGTAAACATGTCATAAGAAAATCATTTTGATAATGTTAAAAAAGATTTCAAATATTTTATAATAAAACATGGATTTTAGAATAAAACACGTTCAATGAATAATGAATAAATTTTGTTGGTTTTTCTTAAAAGAATTTTTTAAAACATTTCAATTACAAAAGAGGGAAAAAAAGGTACTATTGTTCGATAAACGTTATGAATAATCAGAGGAGAATAAATGGAAAGGGTTTTGTAGTAAATGATAAAATAACATCCTCTATTACAAATTCATGTGTAAATAAATTTAAACAAAATGTGATTGTAATGTAACCCCTTGAAAATAGTATAGTAATGAAGGGAGAATCAATCATTTATAGTTTATGTCTATCAACTATAAATAAAAATAAATAGGTGGAAATACATAAATAGATATTCAAAGTAATTATACACGTAATAATAGAATACGGACAAGAACTAAGTATTAGTACAACCCAAAGAGAATAAATTGGTTTGTGAAATTCGTTTCCACTTGGAAACATTTAACTCAAATCCCCTTAGATGAAAAAATTCATATTAAAACTAAAAATATCATGAATAATTTATGAAAAATCATATTATTTTACAATGATTATGTGTTTAAACCATATATAATAAATTAGGTTCTCTATCATAATTATAATGTTTCAAAAAAATTCAACAATCACAATGGAAGTGAGATTGTAAACATAATCATTAAAAACATTCTCAAATAGAATAATCATTAGACATTTCAAAGTGTCTCATACCCCTTTGGAATATTTGAATCATAATCCTATTGAAAGAATAAAATCAAACAAAACATAAAATATCATGATAATAAATAGATTCATGATATAATAGGTCAAATTGTAGTATATACACCATATAAAAGAAACTAGTTGCATAACAACAAATAATCCTCAATAGAATTTAAATTGAGCTGAAATCCAATAAATTGCATTGAGTTCTATTTGAAAATCCCTAAAACTCATTTATAATGGTCTTAATAGTTCTAATAACTTATTTAATAACCTTATTCATTTCTTTAATATATTATTACCCATTTGATAACAATAATACATTATTTTCACTATTTTATGTTTTATTTTCTAGGTATTTTATGTATGTTTTGACTTGTTACAAGTTGTTATTCTTACTTTGATAATTTTTTCATTGTCTCAAGAATTTCATCCTAGATTTAATATATATATATATATATATATATTCTGAATATTTATTTATTATAATATATAAATCTTGGTGATAATAAATGAAATGCAATTTTCATTAAGATAGTAAGTCGTACATATGCAAGAAAGATAATTTCATTTTTTTATTAAAAGAATTAAAATAAAATTTTGAGCATTTATATTATAATTAAAATATCATATCAAATTAATATATTTTAAATATTTTTATTTAAACTATACTTTATACTTTCCATTTATAGTGTGAATGAGTCACATTGGTTTGAGGAGTTGTAGTTTATACTTCAACAAATGATGTTGTCATATTTACACATAATAAAAAGCATAATGTCATGGGTTATTAAATAATTAAATAAGAATACAGACATTATTAATATTATATATATCATATATAAATATAGTATCCATCATAATTCCCAACCATGAGTGTTGGTAAAAGAAAAATGAACAACTTCATTTCATGAGGTGGTAATTCTCCAAACACATAAACAATATTTTCGTTACCCATTCGATAGAAAATTGGGAATGTATAGATTGAAAAAATATCATAAAAAAATATCATTATATTTAATATAAAGGTTTTTTATATAATAATGGAATAATAATAATTGAACGATCATAGAAAGAAATAGACCTATAGATCTTGAGGAAGAATGTTACCTCTTAATCGGGTAACTCCCTTTGTTTTGAACCAAAGGGAATACATGGATGGATTTATGACCACGGTGAGGAATCTAGGTTTAGGGGAGTTATTTTTATAATAAATTGTTTTAGAGTTTTTTCTATACAACGTGTCTTGATAGGTTTGGGGATGTGGAAGTTGTGATTGAATTTTATAGTGGAGGGGGAGTGATAATCTGGTAAATTTTGTATAAAAGTAATTTACAACCACTTATTTACAATTTCATGTGACTCTAATTATTATTAAAACTATATTAAATTTAATATATGGTGATATATTTCCATGAAATGGTTTTAAGAAGACTGTTTAGGCTATTCTAGCCCTTAATTTTAAGGATTAGTCCTTTGTTAATATTAATTTGACCTTAGTCATTGTAAATACTATTAATTAATTTCAATAATATTTTTAGTAAAAAAACATGAACGTATTATACATTATATATTATGATTATTCCATATATGGTATCTATTTTTTCAAATTATAATCTCATAAGTATCATGAATTAATTTAAATTTAATCCTATAGATGGGACGATAATGCATTATTTTAAAGTGCAAACATTCCAATGATTACTAATTTTTTATATCAAATTTCATTGTGAAAATTATTATCATGAAATAAATTAGATTAAATAATAAAATATTTGTCTTATTAAACTTTAAAACAAATTTAAAATATAATTTATACATATAATTAAATTATATAGAAAATATGTTTTTCATTACATTAAATATTTTTCACTATTCATAAAAAATGAAAGCCCCCAAAAAAATATTAAAAATTAACCCTAACCTAAAATTTATATTAATATTTCCAATAATAATTTTATTTTGACACATAAAAATTATAAAATTTTAAAAAATTCTATTTAAAAGAGGTCCCTTTATAAAAATATAATGTCTTATGTCTAACACTGGGTTTGTTCTTGTCGTATTCCTATCAGATATATTGTATGAATATAAAAAATATTTGATTGAATATAATATATATATATATATATTAAATTAATATCACTTAATATTTTTTATTAATTTAATTTATTATGATAAAATAGATATCTGAGAATAAAAATAGTTTTCTATAAAAATAGAATTTTTATATTCAATTGGTGTTTATACTAATTTCTTTCTAATTTGTAACAGTGAATACTTATTTTTTTAGCGACCATTTTATTCCTAATATAGTTAATCATATTCATAATTTATAATTTTTTGGCTAAAATATATCTTATTATACGTAATACAAATATTTTAATAATATATTATTCTTCGGTAAATCATAGTCTTGCGTATAACTGAAGCCATTGAAGAAACTTTTTATTTCATGTGATGTGTTCTTACTAAGGGTCACATGCATTTGAAATAATAAATCATATTTAAATTCTTTATAATTTCAAATACATTTTAAATTATATAGATATTTTAATCCCTTAAATGCGTAGTGTTTATTTTCAAACAAGTTATCGAATCCAATGTTCATACATTAGATTTTCGGGAAATTGAAGGTGTTCTTCTTATATGGTTGTTTATTATTTCTTGTTCATTTTAAATTATTGTTGAAGATTACTATTATACCTATTATAAAAAGTTTTTTATGTAATTTTTGTGACCAATTACGATTTATTACACATACCTTGTATTAGAATCTAAATTCATGTGGGGAATTCGTGTATAGGGGTCCAGGTAAGGGAAAAGGTCACATGGAAGTTGGTTGAGCCAATCATTGTGGAGCTGGGAGTGGTATCGATATGTACTTTAGAAAATTCCATGTTGTTACTTTATTTTTTTGTTCACATTATATACTCAATATTTTCAAGCCACACTAGAGCACAATTTATTTATTTGAATAAAATGTATTTCATTTTATATTACATTATAATGTATATTATCTCATAATGATTACTATAATTTACATTATATTTTAGATATATTTTTTTGGTTTCTGGATATGATAATAAGGCAATATATCCACCATATATGTTTTTTATAACCTCACATATATTTAATAGCCTCTTGAATATTGGGAGGGATGAGGGCGGTCATTTTCTTCTTCAACATGAATGTAGTGGTTCAAAATGGGGTGTTAAAACATACATATAAATATTTATTGTTTAGTAATGTGGTCATAAATTTTATTCTATCATGATGGATGATACACCATGGTAGGAAATATCATCCTATTATCAAATAATAATGAACATAAAGTGTTTTCTGGGTCTCTATAAAGTGTTATTATATGACCACAACAGATTATATAGAATGCCAGATCATGTTTACTTATACATATCAATTACAACTTATAGGATATTATAGTATTTTATATACAAGATCTATACAAATCAATTTTCATCCATGTGAACAATGAATTATAATAGATTTTTTATTTGTATAACACCTTTTTTAACTCATATAAATGTAATTTTTCTTATTATTCATGATTATCTTTTATGGGAATCAAAATCTAGAACTAATATCATTATTAATATGATATCAATAGATATAATTCAAAACACTGTTATGGGAATATATTCAAATAATAATGTAATGAAATTGATGGTTGTATGGGTAAACATGAACTATAGAAGAATTTAAATATCATATCGACTAAGAACATATATTACCCAGATAGAAATTATACAAGAGTTATTTATAATATTTAACACTAAACTCTATTATTTTAAGATGATTTTTTTCATCATATTGTTATATAATATTTGACTTCCAAATGACATTTTATGTAATTATAATACAATCTCATTAACTAAATTATTAATGAGTATTACTAAATTTATTATGATAATAATAAAGGTTGTTCTTATTAATTTACCATCCTTGATACATAATTAGTTTTATGAACCTAATTTCATTTACACGGTGTGTATACTGTATATTTGATATATAATAAATTGAGTTATCTTTTATTCAAGAAATTTGAGTTTTAGTTTCATGTTTTATAATTGAAAGAGTTTTTATTAAATATTTTCTTAATCAATAAGGGGATTTTATTCGCTCAACATATTTTCTTTATTCTAAATGATTTATTTTTTACTATGGTTATTAAAATAATGTGTAATTTAAATATATGATGATATTATAATTCGTTTCAATTTCTTTTATAAAAAGTTATAACGATGAACTTATTTATTATAAAATATTTATGATATTTTTAATAGTTCCAATTCATTCCAAATGAGCTCTTTATATTTCATATCTATATTTTTTCTTCACTATAATGCCATAATATTTTTATTTTGAATTATAAATATGTTTTATTCCATGTAATATTCAAATTCCACATTACATTTTTTCAAATTAAATATGTTTTACTCTATTTATGATGTGTGTTTTAATAATGGTAATATAATAATTTGTAAAAAAATTCCCTTAAATATTCATGTTTCAATCATACATTCATCATTTCCTATAGACAATTTTATTTATTTTTTATTTAACTATTATTTTAATTTCCATTATAGTGGTATTTTAATAGGTTTCCTGATCCAACCAGGTAATTTTTTTTTTTGAATTGATGTGTATTCCAATCTACTTTATTAAAATTCTAAAAATATTTTTAAAATACACATTTTTATCACATTTGAACCTAATAATCTAAAAAGTACATATCTCCATTTAATGATTTTTTTTGATTCCATCAACAAATTCCATTATGAAATTCTATATTTTGATTACTGAAATTTTCAAAATCATGGCCTTTTATGAGGTATGGGTTCCTTTAAAATATGTCAATATCTATTCCATTTTTCATTATAAATATTTATATGGGAATTTTTGGGAATATTGTGTTATCTAATAGGCTCATGGGGTGGTTGGTTATTGATTATTATAGGATTCAATTCTGTCGAGTAGATGGTGTATGACATATAGCTAGATTTAGGCCTTTCATTAGGCTTTCATAGATATAAGGCACAAACTAACTAGCCGGTGAAACAAAATACTGATATGGTTGGATCAGGACATGTTTCTTTAGTGTGGTTTTTTCCCCTCGGTTGATTAATAATCATATAAAGAATCGTTTCTCCAAAATCATTGACCATTCCCTCTATTTGACCAGGCCTCTTTCTCTACTTTTTTGGTGTATTTCATCACATCCCTGTAATTTTTACCTCCAATTTTTGGAGATCAACACATTATTCTATGGCAAGGCTTCTTCTCATATCTTTTATCAATTTAGTTTACTTCTAGGTTTTGTACCAATATATTTACCTATTTTCTCCTATTTTAATCGAACATCATCTCTACCTAGATGTCATACATTCTAAGATAAATAAATGGTTGATATTAAGAGTCTATCCCACTAATATTCTAATGGTTGTTGGTCTCTATGTTTTTTTTCATAGTTACTTTTTTTATTTAGTGTTAAGAAATGTAATGAAATATGTTTTTCATGATTGAATTTATTTTTCATTCATAGACAAAAACATTGAACATGGCATGATATAAAACTCTTAAAAATGATTATATGTTAATGGAAAAAAATAGAAGGATAATGAGAACACATAGTTACACTATTACTCTCAGACTATTAAATTTGAATTGGTATCATCGGTTGGATTTCTAATAAAATTTGGAATCCAATAACGGGAAATGAAATTAGAAATTTGTTTCCCTTAATAAGTGTCTAAAAATTGAATTTTGGTTTTAATTGAATTTTTTGTTGGCTCTAATTTTAAAATTTGAAAATGGAAATTAATTCGTTATTATTGAAATAATTTTGTAGTAGTCATGTTAAGATTATGATATTATATGGTATAATAATACAAACGTATTTTAGATAATTGTGAACATATGTTAAATGGTTAAACCTGGTGTGAGTTTGGCCCCAAGAAAGACTGTAGATATTCAATATATAGTTAAACCATTAGTGATAATTACTTATTATGTGGACATGGGAAGTAATAGTAAAAAACATTGTTAAAATAACACCTAGTGTTTTATTTCAACCAAAATATGAGTATATTACCCATGGTAAGAAGTGTTTTGGGTTGGGATGGTCTCCATAGTTCTATTTGAGACCTGAAAAAGAAGGAGACTCTGACCTTGGGTGTCACCATAAAGCTTAGGTTTAGATTTATTTTTTATTTAATTATTCTATCAGTTATGTAGTTTTTTATATATATGAATCAATAATATTCAAAAACTATTCAAAAAGATTATTTAGGGATGTTGTTTGTGGTTCTATACTGATTCACTCACACACCCTACCATGTATACCAATTGTTACCTAGGTATATTTCATAGATATATGTGGGGAAAGAAAATGAACCCTATAATAGATGCATGATTTTGTTCTGGTATTGAGTTGAGGGATGGTTTCTAGGAGAGATATAGTTATCATGTTGAGTCATTAATTTCATTGTTATCTATTTTTCACACTTTTATATTTTATATATATGACTAATGACATGTTTTCAATTTGAATATCTTTTAGAATGATCGTGATATTTCATGTTTAATATTATTTGTTTGGAACTTTTATGGATGTTAGCCTAAGATATTTTTGAAGTTTTTTATTTTATTGTTACCACATTTAGTGATCTATGACCATGAGGGTATAATATCTATAAGTAATCTTATCAGACCATGGATGGTAGTCTCTAGCCTCTGGCATATGGGGAGGCATTCCAAAGGTACACACCATTCCACTAGTATGGGAACTGGTCACTGGTCTGAGGTAGTGGCATGTTTCAAAGTGGTATTTTAATAACTTTTTCTCATTCATTAATATTTGAGATAGTATACAAGAGAATTTAAATGTATAAGTGAATGCCAATAAGCTCATTTTGAGAGTATATAACCCACCTACATGAAAAAAATATCCAATTTTCAGTGAATGAAATTTTGTTGTTTATTATGATTTTACAGTTTCTTTTTTCCATTTTGGGTGTTTAATTTTATTATATTAATTATTTATTATTTGGATTTTTTCTTTTTATTTGACATGAGAAAATAGTTTTTATGCATACATCCATTATGCTAGGCTAATGACCTTGCATGTTTGGGTGGTTATTGTGTTTTCCTGAAATAAATTTTTTTATATAATTCATCAAATGGAATATAAGGGGTCTAACCATTTAAATTATTATCACCATCTTATATAGTGTTTTCCCATATAAGGTTATGGGGGAATATTTTAAGAGAAATTTATTTCTAATGAACCTTGATATAAATACAAATATAAATATATTTTTAAATACATTTTGGTTAAATACATATCTATTATGTATCCTATAATGTTATACCAATATTATATTGTGAGTAGAAATATATTAGACCATAGCATGGAACATGTGACCTTGATATAAACCTAGAATAATTTTCATTTAAATAATATTAATACAATACCAAGATTAATAATGAGATAAATTATATTGTTTAATTCCTTTTGAAATGGATAAATGGGATATTGAGGTATAAAAGTAATTAAAATAGGTTATTGTCTTTGTCGATTTTTACCGTGTGCATTGAAAAATTATAGTTATATTTTTATATTACATCTTATGTTTCCCTTGTAGACTTTCTCTTCCATGAAGTAAAAGGTTCCCAAACCAATAGTTTGATTGAAATAATACCCTTATATGTGGTATAATAGAACCATTGATGTTCTAGACCCATATATACATGATCATCGTCATGAGAAAAGAAGGCAGATGGTAGTGGATTTGATGAGGGGACCACCTCATACCACTATAACTATGTAATATCTAACTCTAGAGATCTATAATTAGTACTCACCTCTTTTTACCAGATATGAAAGTCCATAGTAATAAGATATATATATGGATTCCATGGATAATGTTCATAACAATATAGTAACTCTTGGGATAAGAGGGTGAATATGGTCATATATGTGTTTCGTGGTTAATAATGTTGATGGTGGGACATCCTATTCTAGGGAAGTATCCTATTGGGATAATATATATATATTTTCATACCCACTACTTCTCACACTTCTATCTTGAGACAATATGATGGTATAATGTCTAAACGATTATGAGTATGATGTAGGGGATATCTCCATTATTGACTTTGATTTATCATTTACATAGATACTATGGTTTTCTCCAACCGTACCTGGTGATGCGGATTTAAGACCCATGATCAATGAGGAAGGACTATTATATGAGATTATGGTTTAGTTAAATGTGTTAGGTTATACCTCATTATCTAATATTAGAAACCAATAATATATTACATAATAGGATATCAATGAAGGACACCAAATTGGGTTCCAACCTCATTTGGAGAAAGTGGTTATGTTGGATGGTCATTTATTATCCATATGTAATGATCAGATCACTCATGCAAGGGAAATAGTAGTCATCTTGGGTGAAACATTGATTCATATATTTTGTTCAAAATTGGAATTGATGTGTTTAGTTATACATGTGGTTTATTAGGGGACACGATGTCTCAATTCCATTAACCACTAGTGTATTTTCATCATTATGGGAATGTGGTTAATGCATGACATGTTTTTAAACTATAATTGACTTGTAATGGTAGGAGCTCAAGCTAGCTCATGGGGAAGGTCCCTAGAGGGTACCACAACAAATTTTTTTTAGGAAATTAGGAATCTACTTGACACTCAAGAATAGATGTGTCTATGGATCCTCGGAAAAATAGTTGTTTCGTTAATAGGGGAGTATGAAAAAGGGAATTCATCTTGTAGAATAATTCCATGGGATAGAGGTGTTTCACAAAATATGAACCATTCAATCATAATATGATGTAAAACCCCCATCCATTTGACATAGAGTTTTTTTACATCTACTCCCACATCTCCTCTATTTTACAGTAGATCCTTTTACTACATTACATCTTCTTATTTATTTTGGGATTCTTGGGTTTCATATAAGAATATATATATGATGTTATATTGATTGATACACCCTTGGGAATTAAATCCCAGGGGATTTAGAGTATTTTTATTTTTTCTCTTATCATCAACAATATAATTTACTCTACGACATCCTTGTATTATAAATGGGAGTAATTGATGAAATTTTGGATGGTACTAGCTCCTTCATTATCAATATTAGATTAATTGATATCTAATGCATGTTTCCATCACATTTAGTATGAATTATAAAATATAGTATATATTATCATATATGTTCATGCAGTTAATTCTATAATATCCCTTTAGAGACTATATAGAATCACCACTTAGGGGGAAATTATTTCATGGTTGAGTGACAGAATAATCATTCTAATTTACAATAGGTAGATCTATTCTAGGATATATATCTGGAAGAAGTATTTAAATAACACTTAACCAAGGAATATGTTCTAAAATCCAGATTTGTATAGGTGTAAAATCTATCTAAATCTGTCCTTATATAATGGTTCTGATAGTGCTGTGAGAATTTAAATATTGGATAGAATATTTGGAATAAAAGGTGACTATCCGTCGACCAACAATCCATTGGGATGCTCTATTTTTTAACCCAGAAGGAAGATTAATCACTGAGACTATGTATAGAGTTTCAACATCTTATGTAATTAATGATTGATAATAGACATCCACTCCCTTGAATCTAATATTTATTTTACAAGCTCAATGGTTTTGGGTTTTATACAAGATTTATTTCCATACAGGGTACCACAATCTCAGTTTATTACCATATGATGTTCTTCATATTTCCATTACGATTATTTATGCTCATTTTAAGTACCTTATTATGTGTTTTGGGAAGGTTGAAACACAAGATTTTATTTTTGATTTGATTAATAGATTATTACATCAATATTTATACTCCTTTATCGCAATATCTATCGATGAAATAGTGGTGGTCTTCCGATATAGAGAGGATAATTCAATGGAACCTGATATAGTATTCAGAACAAATTATGGTCCAAATAATTATGCTAAATTATATAAATTTACTTTTTCTAGATTGAATACATTACTCATTGCACATAATATCCAATTATGGAGTTTCTTCAGATCCTATGAGGGTTAATTTAATGGTTTATTGGGAGAGTACCAATTATTATTTAATAATTATAGGTTTATTGTGATAGTTGGATATTACTGTGTATTTATCTTGGACTACTCACTTTTTTTGGAATTTTTCAATGGACTAAAAAAGAATATTGTGATGTTAATCTAGTATTATTCATGTGGGAAAAATTTCTAGATATGCGGAAGTGGTAGAAATACATGTGGATCCTAAACTTACCCAAGACTGGTAAGGATTATACCTTATATTTTTATATGTCAAGGGTCAATTTGGGCACTCTAATTAGATAGGATTGGTGGGTAGTCTCTTATGGGTCCATGTAGCTGAGATCCTGTGAGAATAAGTTACCAAAAATTGATTTTCGTCTAGATTTAGTGGGACATTCCCAAAGATATTGGTGAAACTACCTCTTGGGAGATATGTTTGTGGTTTATACTGATCAAAAATGTTTGAAAACCCACTTATGGAAACATGACTTAAATATTAAGAAGATGAGTATTAGAATATGGAGGAATTGGCTTCCCTCAATATTATTTACTCCCTACTGAATGTGGTTAAATGTATCATGTTACCAAACTGAGACTTTCTAGTGATGAGGGACCATATTTATGAAGGGGGTCACCTTCTTGTTTGGTCCATGGGTGATTATTAAATTCCATATGCCCGTAACAAAGTATTAGTCCCAACAATCACACCCGAGGACTTGATGAAGGATATATATTCCTTAACATGTTCCTTGCTTCCAGTGGTGACTAAATTGTCTCATGATGTGTCATTGACAAATTAGTTTCATGTTATGTGTATAGAAAAAATTTGTTTTGGTTCTCTATTATCTACATTCTAGAAAGTGAAGGCAGGGCATCAGGGACATTCTATTCATGTCCATCAGTATCCCGTTTCTGAGTGGATGTTTGATGATGTCACAAGGGTTTTTTTAATTCCCTAATAAGGAATAATTTTTTACATGATATATTTTTTTATCATTGATCGTCAGATAATGGTAACCCACTTAATTTCTATCAATATTTATTCTATATGTATAAATTTATCATTGTTTATATATATATGAGATAGTATGGATGTATAATGAGACACAGAGAATCATATTAGATAGAGATCAATATTTTACCATGATATTAATGCATGAACATTAGAGGGAAATGGGAATATAATTATAGTTGAACATTTATTTCCATCCATATATTTTGGAAATTGAAAACCATATTTTGGTGATCGAGGTCATTCTTATTACATGGGTCCTTGATTATAGAAACTCATGGGAGAACCATTTTTCCTAAAGAGGATATTTTAGAAATCATAGGTACTAAGTATCCATTCAAGTATATCTATTCAAGTAATTTTATTTTAGGTTGTTTCCATCACCCTTGTGCTGGTATCCTTCTTTTTATTCGTTTACGCATGGGATGAGCATAATGTAGGATACCCATGATTCCTTCCAATTGATATGGATGTGATTGATAACATCTCAAATATTGTAGATATCCCATATATAACAAATCAATAATATTATAGAGTTTGAGTTTACTGACCAAATCCTTTCACATGTGTAGCTTTGGTTATGGAAATGATTCATCCCATGGGGGTGTCGGTTAGCAGTGCGGTTCATTAGGTATCTCGGGACTATGAATAAATTTACCCCCATATCTTAGCAACTATTCCTCCCATAGTATTATGAAATGATGTATAATATATTACCAATATCTTAGATTTAATAATATCATCCGAAATCAACTCATGTTATCAATAGTGATTAAATCGAGCTTGAGTATAATGATTCATTTGAGGAAATTCCCATTCATATCATGGTCCACAAAAATATGACCCTCCATGGGCTGACTATCCATCTCATACATATGATATGGAAACATGGAAGTAACCAGGAGAATGTTTATGAATGGGCGGTGGATGTTTGATCCTCATGGCCATAAATTTGTTATATGAATGGGCGGTGTAGATTCATAGATTTTGGAGTACCTCTTAGAGAATACATGACATATAATGGAGATGATATAAATACCCACATTACTAGTGTCATATATGTTCTGTTAAATTTTTTCAAACCCCATTAATGTTTTTTATAGACATTTATAAGTTGGTTAAAAGGGTTTAGGAGGAATCTGAGAGGGTTTAGAGGAGGTTTGGGCTTGCATCGAAGATTCTATAGTACCACCATCTATCCTGTTATAGACCACCACCTAGCTTGTGGCATTATAGAAGGTATACATGGCTATGTGACTTCCAATATCTCAACAGTGGGTTTAGGTGAAGTTTTTTTAATGTGTCTATTTCGGTAATTTCCCCTTACTATATTAATATTCTTCATTTTATTTTTCCCATAAATCACACAACATACCCTTCTTTTATGAAACCATCTTCCTCCCATATTTCATGGTTATGTATTATTGGATCTATAAACTATTAAGCTCATATTTGAGCTGATCAGCCCAATTTGGTAGGTATAACCATACTCTCCTCTCCATTATCATTTTATATATTTTTTTGGTTTTTATTTGAATGATTTACCCATTTTCACCAATATTTTTTTAATTTCTCTACTAATATTATATATTTCATTTAATATCGAATCATAGGTTGATATTTAATGTGAGACCACTCATATAAATATGGTAGGTATTCCATAAATGTTTCCATACCCACAAGATTTTTCATAATATTTTATGTAATTTTTACCAATACAGTTGTCATAATTGAATTTAGTTTTCCTTCAAAGCCTTAAATGATGATATGGTCATGTTTAAAAAATATATTTTCTCTCTAAATGTAAAAAGGGTGGGACCATTTTAACTCTTATTTAGACTATGACTCTTTGAATGTTCCCATTGAATTTGGAACATGGATTGGGTTGGTAATTTTAGTAGTTGAACAAGGTAAATGGAATAATAACATTATTTCTCATAGTATGCATCTTAAAAAGAAATTATAGTTTTTATGAAACCTTGGTTGGTTCTAGATAGGTTTTTGGATAATGAATTTTTTCAAATTTATATATGAATTGAATGATGTTTTATTATGGTAATGGTTGTGTATGCCTTTATTTCACAATACTTATAATTATTTTTAACATTAAATCATTTGGAAAGTGCTTAAACTAACAAAAAATATACTCATATGATAGGTGATCAATATTCTCTATATGGATATTCATTGGGTCACAATTACCACTTGGTGGATGTGAGATATGATGGTATGGTACATGTTTTTCATAGACCTTATGCGGAATCTTGAGCCTAGAGTATGGGTATATTGTCCCCATGTGCTTGTATGGACCATGGAATGGTATATTACACCTTGCTGGAAATGAGTTTTGTTGAAATGGTTTCCTCTACATATTAAGACACATCTGAAACTATCCAATGATGGTGGTCATGAACTCAGGTGTCACAATGAATCCACAATTCATATTTTTTTATCTATTTATTCTCTCTTTTATTTTAGTTATATATAAATATGGAACCATTTCATGAACATTTTATCAAAATATGATTATTTAGTGACTCCATTTTCCAGGACTAATGTATGATTTTATGCAATGAAATGTCTAGGGGATGTGTTTTAGACATGATGTTCGACCAATTTTGTGTCTTGTAGTTCGTATTTCCCCTTTTCGTACTCTTTTTCTAATTTTATATAATTGATGATATCTATAAGACCTTAACCATAGTATCCCAGAGCTGATGGTTACATTTCTACTATTGTATTAGCTATAAGATATCATATCCCAAAATGGAAAATAGTCTAATGCCTTTTGTAAAATAGATGTATTCATTATTCCCATATTATGTTGTAAGTATGAAAATATATCATAAGAAAAATTCATGATTTCCTAAAATCTATTACAATATTCATCTTTATATCAAGAATAAAGTAATACAAATAATGGTTGATCTTATATGATTAGTAAGGTTTATGTATATTGAAATATTACATGATTAAATAAAGAATAATTGATATTAAATTCAAATAACAAAGAAAACATTTCATTTAATCAATAACCTTATCATAATGATTAATATGTAATGAATAAAGGATCACGAAACAATGATAAATATATAACCAAATTAGCTTGAAATTTATAGAAGGATATCATAGCTACTGAAATAATCACATGGATATATACAAATAATTTTATAATAATTAAAATCGTATTTTTGTAAATATTAACCATACCATTGATTCATCATGACAATACATTATAATCATTTATCAACACCACATTCCAAGACAATGTACATAGATGGGTTAGGAGATGAAAAAATAGTAAACTAGTTTTATCATAAGAAAACTACTACTGGTATGATTGGCAATTTAATTTTAGGACCCATCCATCATTTAATATCTATAATTCATTAAAAAATTGACTAAATAATATAACATAATAAAAATAGTATGCATACGAGTACTTAACTTATAGAATGTCAATATTATGAGTATAAGTAATCAGAAACATTCTAAAGAATAAATGATGATGGCGTCATTACAACATATAACCAATTTATTATAAGTATAATATCTTTTTTTTCATTAATGAAAAATAATATTAATAAAACCCATAAAAATACATAAGGAAAATAAAGGTCAGATACTTCACATATACAAAAATTATAGGGATAGTAGCATATCATTTGGTATTCCCACCAATACTTTCCAAAGATCCCTATATCTTTTATATGTCTCTATAGAGGATTTAAATTTCATGTAATGCACATATATTGAAATCATTTTTTTTACATTTGTGTAATTATCATTCATATGAATAAAAATAAGTGTAAATATTGTGTTTTAAAGATAATGTTCTACGGAACATGATTATTCACTTTGTTAGAGTTACCTGAAGAATATATAATTTGATGACGCGAACTGGGTGCCCAAGGATGTGATGAAATAAATATAACTTCATATATTTTCATTATATTAGTGGTATTTCAAGGTCAAAATTAATTTTATTACGGGTAAAATAAAAACCCATTCATTTAGAAATATTTAATTTCAAATAAATTTTATTTCTTCTATATCATGTGATACAAGAAAACCCAAGTCTAAATGAACAATAAATTTTTATAGCCATGATTTTTAAATTTATGTTATAAATATAAATAAAAACAATTTTATTTGTTTATATTTTTATTAGATACAGAAAATATATATATATATATATATTTGTATTCTATTTTTTATAAAGCCTTTTCCTCATTCCAATATACATTATCTTCAAAAAAGTTATTATTTTTTAAATAATAATAATTAAATTTTCCACAATCATTAAATTTAATTGAAAATAATAATTTAATTTTTGAATGAATCATGTAAAAATAATCTTTGAGTGAATTTTTGATAATATTTTAAAAATATTGATTATACAATGAATATTGAAAATAAGGATTTTTATTTGAAACTGTCATTTCATTTCATGAATTTAATAGGTTTAATTTTGCATTGAAATTATTATAAATTAAAATTATTAATATATATTGTCTATAATGTGATTATTATCAATGTAATAAATCTTATTATGGATTTTGTTATATATATTTTTTACTGAATAACATATTTTTTTTGGAAAAGAGTATTTCATTATATTTTATAAGATTATTTTTAAATTACATAATAATATATATTTGAGTTTAATTTTTTAAAAAAGATTTCATATTTTTTATAAGAATAAATAATATTATAAAATAAGGATAACTTAATCATTTCTTGTAATGAATAGTAAAAACAATAAAAATTCATTATTATTGTTAAGGTTAAAATGAGTTTACGTGGGGATTAAATAAGATATAAGGGTATGCGTTGAAAATAATTTTCTCTAAGTAATATATTATACAAATATTTTTACCTTATCATATCCTAAAATATTATCTTTGGAAATATGAAATCATTTTTAATGTGTATGGAATTGTTAAATTACAATATTTTAAGAAAGTCATACTGTTTCCTCTATCCCACTTATAAATAGACACAAATATCATCCATTTGTCACACTGGTATGAGCCTTGATAACAAAAAACATACCAAATATACTTATAGAAATCATAATACATTAGATATATGTTTTGGTTTCCCTAAATGACATTTATAATGGTCCTTGAGAAGGTATCTAAAAGAGGCCTACTAAAAAAGATATAATCATTCTACCGAACCTATTTTAATTTATCTGTTATTAAATCCAATAAATGAATGTTATTCATAAGAAAATAAATAATTATTTATCCTCAATATACTTAAAATTTATTATTATTCTTTAACAAGCATTATTCACCCACTTTTCCATTAAATGGGATGTGAAAGTATCACATGTGCAAACGTGGGGACTACCACCTCAATATATTTTTACAATTTTTTTTCTATAACCATATTTCATGGAACATTATTATGATTGTTTAAATTTTTATATATTATTTTATTTATGTATTATTTTCTTTATAATTTCAATATCAAATCTATATTCTTGCCTTTCTATCCCTAGGGAGACAATAATATTGCTTGTGCATTTGCGTGGACTTCCACCTTATTGAAGTGATGTGATTTGTATTTTACCTTACACATTACATATATGTAAAGACATATTTATTGATATATATATATATATTTTATTCAAGATAAAATTATGTTTCTATGATAATAAAATATTATATATCATTCTTTCTATCTTTGTTATTAGAAAATGAAAATAATGTTCATGTAAATGTACAACATACTGTATCCCTGAATGATGTAAAGAAATGTAATATATATACCATTAATGTATTACTATTTATATAATGATTTTATAATATATTAATATAATTTTAGAAATTATGCATATTATAGAACCATGGTCAAATTTCAAGGGGAGGAACTGCCAAAAAAAACTCTCATGAAAATAGTAACTGTTAATACTTAGATATAATGACTTTAGTAATGAATTATTAAAAATGGTTATTATAATTTTATTAATGGATTATATGATATTTTAACAGTATTTACATGACCATTATATGTATTAATAATAAATTTACCATTATTATATACTATTTTATAGTTCTCTAATATATAGTCAAACTTCAAGTAAGGGTTTTATATTAAACTCTCATTGTTTATTAGGATTGTTTATGATTAAGTTCATTGTAAAGAAATTTCCTATTATTCCTCTCAATAATATATTTTCTTTTATTATCATATATTATTTTTATCCTCATTATATAACAATACCACATTCTTTTCATTGATAACAAGAATTATTGAGGAAATATTTTTAATAATAACATATTTTATTTCCCCTGTAGTTTAGAATATTTTTTCACATGTACATGTTTTATTAAAAATATATTGATGAATGGTTTTATAATTAGAATATGAAGATTTATATTCATTTTTACCCTTTATTTACCTTTATAATAAATGAAAATTAATATTTATTTATTTTTTAAAATAATGCACCTTGAATAGTTTTTTGCAAAAATGTGAATGGGATCAATAATTCAAGATATGGTACAAGAATAAAAGTTAAAACCATTAGAAAAACTCAGTGAATTTATATTCCTTTTAAATTTTCCACATATCCTTTCTATGAATACGTATTCAATAATATTTATGAATATTTTTTATTTTATTTGAGTGATTATAAATTAAAAGTGGTATTTTCTTCATAAAATATTTCACATGATCATCTAAAATCACCTTAATTTATGATATCATCCTCTAATTTTACGTATGATGTAATAGGGATATTATCCATGTACAGAAATGTTATTATTTATCTAGATGTACATATTTAAGATTTTGAGATATTTTTAAAATTGATTTTATATTCACGTGTTATGTAATGATGAATTCATGAAATGGTGATGATACCCATTACTTTTCAATGGGTTATGAAATATGATTAATGTTTTATGCTTATGGGGAACAAATATAAATGGATTATCAAAATTTTATCAGTGGGATTAGAATTATATAAACCTCCAATTAATTGGGTAATGATGGATATCCCATTATATAATAAGGACTTGAATGGGGAGTGAAACCAATTCATTAAGGGACATTATTCAAAATGAAACCATTGGGAGTGAAAATATACTATGGAAATAATGTAATGGATACTTAACCTAATCATATGTAATATTCATTTGAATTATCCATGGATAAATAAATTATTTTGTATGCTTATGTGTATTCGATAAACTTTTTCCTTATGCGAAATTGTTATTATCATTTATCATGTTCTTTGATTCAATTGGGATTCCTGAACATTAAATATTTATTCCATGATTAATGAATTTATACTATGATATACTGGGTATAGATTCCAAATTGTGAATATCAAGTTTTTGTTACAATATGCATATTTTATGTTTAATTTATAATTTATATTGCCGTTATTTACCCTTATAAGTTGATGTCCCCATTTACTATATTTTCGTTTCCCCAGGTAATGAGGAATGTTTTTAACTAGGATATGTATAAGAAGATAATTATAGAGGAAGATTTTTGTGGGAAATATTGAATATATTTAATGAAATTAGAAAATTGTGCTTCTATTCATTAAATACACTAAGATTATAAGGTTTTTAGGTGTTTATTTGTTAAATATATTGAATATTTATCTATTAATATGTAATTTTTTTTATGAAATATTAGGGTGACTATAATTATAGATTATTAAAGTCATCTAGATATGATAAAAAATTACCAATTTTCTATAGTATAGAAAATCAACATATTGGATTTGATTGAAATCATAAGGGAGATTCTCACCATAATTAACTCTTAAATTTCAATTGATTCATCATTTATTGAATTTATTACAAATTTAGGGATCATTCTATTAAATATACTACTAAGACCTACCCAATCATAATTTGAGCGAATTTTTGTTG